>CM053147.1:78126728-79376728 GCA_028571685.1 Heterohyrax brucei
ATTTATTGAGCTCATAGAGAATTCATAAAACATTTTGCTGTCAACCTTCCAAGGGCCACTTAACACTGGTGGATGAAGCTAGATGATACCCTTCCAAAAGGCCTGTCCATTCATTTATGGTTTTCCATACATGCAGAAGAATTTCCTGGTTTAAGAATGTATGAGACTGTGGCTCCTTTTCTGGATGTTTCAAAGATACAAAAGCATGTTGGATGGAGTACATGATTATAGTCAGCTAAGACCATAAAGAAGCAAAGAAAAATGGGACAAAAGCAAACTAGGAAGAGAAGGATTCTAAACCAGCGACTTGAAGTCAACACCACAAGTAAATTGTTAGAGAGAAAAGCTTTTTGTGCATAGTATGTAGATTAATGCAGGAGGTTGTTGCAATCCAGATATCCTGGGCTGTGGTCAGAGACTTTGGAGAAATTACTCAGCAGTGTAAGATGAAGGATATACGCTAAGTAGAAAGTCAGACTTCAGGGTGAAGGCTACCTTGCCAGAGAATGTCTCAGAGAAAGGAGAGGTATCCTTCTTTGCACCTTCAGATTCCCTTGCAGTCTGAGGAAATCGCCATGCAAAATATGTTGGTGTTCCAGTTGACAGCCTCAGCTCAGCTCCCAGCCAACAGCCAGCATCAAATGCCAGCGATGTGTAGGGGCTATGTTGGATGTCCCAGCACAATTTATTCTGCACATTATGCAGCCAATGCCTATATTATAAGAAGTAGGAAAACACTCCAACTTAGCTCAGTTGATTCCAAGACCAGTGAGAGATAATATAATAGTTTGTTTTAAGCCACTAAATTTTGTAGAGGTGTGAGACAGGACACTGATCGCGCCTGTATTTTATTTTTTCAGTTTCTGCTACATCCTTCCTCTATATAACTGCTTAATTTCTACTTCCCTTGGTCAGAATTTTCTATGGTGGTCCATTTCCTCCCTTCTTTAAATAGGTCTTAACAGGGAATTTGCCAATTTGCGAGTTTTCATCCTATGCTCTTTCCTCTTCCAGAGCTTAGAATTTTCAATTTGCAGAAAACTATGTAGAATATTTTAAGAAAAGTTCTAAGACATGTTCACAAGAGCAAAAAAAAAGAATTTCTTTCTAAGACAGTCTTATGGGTAAAAGAACCAGTCAGAGGTGGATTATTCTTGATGCATAAGCAATATCTACCGATTTCTAGCGGGTACAGTTGAAAGTAAGCAAGAGAGAGTACAAAGTGATTCCTGCGAGCAATCACATACTCACTGATTGAGTCATAGACCAAGCAGAGCGAATCAGGAATTTCCATAAGCTCAATGAGACTCAAAACATGCCTTTGCACTAGTTCAACTGCTACCAACCACCACATTCCTTAAGCATCCTTAGTGGTTTTAACAGTAATTGTAAATGTTTTCAAAGTTAAAATGTATGCATACAAAAAGACATGCCACACAACAGTATTTGAAAACTATCCCTAGTGCCAGAAGATTCTAATTTTATGTGCTAATGGTTAATATGGATTAAACACAATAAATGAAAAGCATACTTGAAATAAGAGTTGGGCTGTCTCGCTGACAACAACAAATTACCAATTTAAAAAGAAAACAGAAAGAAGGAAACCATTTGCCATCTACTCATGATGAGTGAGAATCAACTCAACAGCAATGTTTGTTTTTCTTTTCTGTTTTTAGTCACCAATAAACCAAACTCCCTGCCTTGGAGTACATTCTGACTCATAGCAACCCTATAGGATAGAGTAGAACTGCCCCCATAGAGTTGCCACGGAGTGCTTGGTGGATTCAAACTGCCAAACTTTTGGTTAACAACCATAGAACTTAACCACTACACAACCAGGACTTCCAAAAGATGAGAGAAAAAATCTCACAATATTAATAAAAACCCCTCAATTAAAATTAAATCAATTTCTAAATGCACAAGGATGTATCTTTAGAGCAGGAATTCGCAACAAGGAAATATTTTGTCCCCCAAGGATATTTTTAAAATAGGTGCAAAATTTTGCTTGAGAAAATTGGAGAAAGAGGAGTTATTGGCATCTAGTAGGTAGAGATCAAAATGCTGCTAAGCATCCTCCAATACACAGGATACTTCCTTCCAGTTTCTAACCTTTTCATTTAAATGTGTGTGTGTGTGTGTGTGTGTGTGTGTGTAGCGTGTATATATGTAAATATGTGTATATATCTATATACAGTATATTCATTAAATGTGTATGTACATATATAACATGTATATTTATAGCATGTATATATATATATACACATATATATACACTGTTTAAAATTTTGAGACCAAAGCATGTGGTCTGTATGTTTTAGTATACACTTACCATAGTAATTTAAAGGACAGTTGAAGAGTTAATCCTTACTGGACTTTAGGTGTGGAAGTAATCAGATTATTCAACATCTAGCCTCTTTATATTCTTGAATTACAGGGTGATTGCTTTGGAATGTATCAAAATATCCATTATTCGAGATCATGTCTTCTCCTCAATGTTTTATTAAAGTAAAACAGACTAACCCCACTTTGGTGGGTGTTTATGGGGTCTTAAAAGCTAGCAAGTAGCCATCTAAGTAGCATCAGTTGGTCACAAACCACCTGGAGCAGAAGACAATGACAAACACCAAAGGCATAAGAAAAATATGAGCCGAAGAGACTGAAAGAGCCATATAATCCAGAGACTACACCAGCATGAGACCAGAAGAACTAGATGGTGCCCGGCCACTGTTAATAACTGCCCTGACAGGGAGGACAACACGGAATCCTTGACACAGCAGGAGAAACATGGGTGAGCAGAATTAGAACTCTATTAAAAAGACCAGACTTGATGGTCTGAGAGGCTTGAGTGCCCCTAGAAGACATGGCCCCTGGGTTCTCTGTGAGTGCAGAGCTGAAATCTCTCCCAAAGTCAACTCTTCGGACAAAGATTGGACTTGACTATGAGACACAAAAGTATACTGATGAAGAAAGTGCTTCTTTTATTGAGGATATACGTGAGGCTATCTGGGCAGTTGCTGTTCAGAAGCCAGATGAGAGGGAGGAGGGAGACAAGAGCTGGGTGAATGGACAGGGGAAATACAGAGTGGAAAGGAAGAATGTGCTGTCACAGGGTGGAGACGGCAGCTAGAGTCACACAGCAGTGCACACGCAAGTTTCTGTACAACTAACTTGGATTGTAAACTTTCATTTAAAGCACAATAAAATATTTTAAAAATAAACAAAGCATACTGCAGAATGTTTAACATATTGTTGTATTAACATCCATTGAAGTATTAACCTTGAATTAATTTATTCACTCTACCGTAGTAGTACATTCCTAATTCAAAGAGATGGGGGTAATAATTTGTAAACAAAGAAAACTCAATTGATTCAAAAGTATCTTTCCAAAAATGGATTCCTGGAACACTACTTTATTAAGTTCAAAAAAAGTCGAGTCCTAAGAAGTTTAAGACATACTATGTGTACCTCACATTTTTCTTAGCAATTACAATGCATATTGGAAGACTAAAGGCTTTGAGAAATCTATTTAACTGTTTCTAGGAAGTTATAAGTCTGTTTGGTCAAGTGTCAAATATGATCTATGACACTGAATAGCATACTGTGTGTGATGGTTAATGTAGTGTGTCACTGTGGCTGGACCATGATTCTCAGTGGTTTGACAGTTATATAATAATGTCATTTGGTGATTATGGAATGATGTAATTTGGCAGTTATTGAATGATGTACTTATCATCCATTTTGTGGTATAATGTTAATCACCTTCATGATATATTCTGATGCTGGCAGCCAATCAGTTGTGAGCAGTTTCCTCAGGATGTGGCCTACATCCAATACACATGGACTTTCTGACAAAGCTTGCTGGCTTTTGCTCACTCTGGATCCTGCATCTGGCTCATCATTAGCTGACCTCTTGCTCTTGGTACTTGAGCCAGCTGTCTGCTGTACTGCCTACAAAACTTGGGATTTATCTGTGTCTTCAGCCTGTGAGCCAACAGCCTGATGACTGGCCTGCAGATTTTTAGTTTGTCATCATTCATAGCTACATGAGTCAGGAGATGCTTCCAGCTTGAGAACTGACCCACAGAGTTAGGACTTGTCAGCCTCTACAATCATTAAGAGGAAGTTCCTTCAGATAAATCTGTCTCTCACCACACACACACACACACACGCGACACATGCGTGTGTGTGTGTGTGTGTGTGTGTGTGTGTGTGTGTGTATACCACTGCTATCATGGTGGTTCCGACTCATAGCAACCCTAGAAGTCAGAGTAGAACTATCCTATAGAGTTTCCAAAGAGCACCTAGTGGATTTGAACTGCCGACCTTTTGGTTAGCGGACATAGCACTTAACCGACTACACCACCAGGGTTTCCATATATACATGGCAACTTACTGTGTGTTTATATGTGTGTGTGTGTGTATGTACATATAGCTTCACTGCTTTTTCTTCTCAAGAGAACCTAACCTATGACATTGTGACATTACTGCTCTGGGGAAGACTTGGGAAATAGATATTAGGACAAGAAAAATATTGTTAGAAGTTATAGTTATCTACTGCTGTGTAACAAATTTTATATATTATGGTTTCCATGGGTCAGAAGTCCAGGCACAGCTGATCTGGATCCACTGTTCAGGTATCATAAGACTGAAATCAAAGTGTCGATCAGCACTTGGGGCTCAGTATCTTTTACCAAATTCAAATGGTTGCAGGCAAACTTCAATTCTTTCCAGTTGTAGAGCTCACAACTGGAGCTCTACAGGAGAGAGTAAAAATCTCTGCTATTTCAAGTCTATAAACTCTCTTTTAAATGATTCACCTGATTATATCAGGCCCACCCAGAATAATCTCCTTTTTTTTATTAACTCAAATCAGCTGATTAGGCACTGAAAGATCCTTTCATCTTTTGAATATAACATAGTCTAATTAATGGGGCAACAGCCTTTATATTTACAAGTCCTGTCAACTTCTGAGGCAAGATATTATAGAAAGACACAGATACTGAGGTAGATATGAAAGCCTTTTAATTTTCCACCTACATCATTGAGGAAATCTAAGAAAACGAATTAGCATGAAAGTAAGGTCAAAGGGGAAACCCTGGTGGTACAGTTCTTCAGTGCTGTGTCGGCTAACCAAAAGGTCAGCAGTTCAAATCTGCCAGGTGCTCCTGGGAAACTCTATGAGGCAGTTCTACTCTGACCTACAGGGTTACTGTGAATTAATTCAACAGCAGTGAAAATAAACAAAAAAACAAACCAACCAAAAAAGAAGGTCAAAGTAGAAGATAAAAGAACATAAAAGAATGTAGAGTCAACAATTATTGTATTTCCAAAAGCCTACCTAAGGCCAGTGGCCCAATAGAAATAATTAGCATGTGACTGTATTCTTCAGTGTTTCACCTAAAAAACATACTTTTACTAAAAAATGAGAAAATAGACCTTATTTCAAGTTGGGTATCTGTTACTGAAGTGAACAGACAAGAAAATAGTAACTATTTCCTGGTACCTATTCAAATTTCCTAAAATAGTATCATTCTGATACTTGGCTGGCTGATATTTTTTTTCCAAATAAAAAGTTCAAGCCCATTAAGTCACAACAGGTAACATATACTGTGTCAGACGTCATCCATAATGAAGAAAAAATGGTTCTTTTCTAAAGAGATGTAGCTAATATTTGTATAATAGAGATCATCCATTGCTTGCTGAAAATGAAGAGGACTTGAAGCACTTACTGATAAAGTTCAAAGACTCCAATTTCAGTACGGACTATACCTCAACATAAAGGAAACAAAAGTCCTTATAACTGGACCAAGATGCAGTAAAACAGCAAGTGAAGAAAAGACTGAAGCTGTCAACAATTTTATTTTACTTGGATTTGCTCAGTGTCCGTGGGAGCAGCCTGTCAGAGAATCAAACAACGTGTTGCATTGAGCAAATATGCTGCAAAAGGCCTCTTTCAAGTGTTGAAAAGCAAAGATGTCATTTTGAGGACTAAGATGTACCTGGCCCAAGCCATGAGTATTTTCAATTGCCTTAAATTCATGTGAAAGCTGGAGAATGAATGGGGAAGACTGAAGAAGAGTTCATGTCTTTGAATTATGGTGTTTGTGCAGATAATTGAATATACCATGGACTGCCAAGAAGAATGAACAAATCTGTTTTGAAAGAATAAGAGCCAAAAAAAGAAGAAAAAGAAGAAGCACAACCAGAAGTCTCCTTAGAAGCAAAGATATCAGGGTTTCATTCCACACACTTTGGACATGTTACCAGGAGGGATCAGTTACTGGAGAAGAACATTGCGATTGGCAATGCAGAGGGTCAGGAAACAGGAGGAACCTCAGCAAGGCTGGCGCTCACAGTGGCTGCAGCAATGGGCTCAAAAACATGAGGTCTGACAATTAAGTCTGCGAACCTAATTGTTCTAAGTGCTACACACCACACTGCCGTACATCACTAAGGTCACCTTCCAAGTACTCGCCTTGGAAAGCTGTCCTCCAATGCCTGTGCCTAGCCCCTGTTTCAAAGTAATTTTAAAACTCTTTCTGGAACAGCTATTATGCACATTGGCAAGACGGTAAGTTCACTAATTTGATTGTCTGGTTGTCTATAAAGGAGTTTTCAGCCAGTAAACAAGTAACTGTCTTGAAACACTATCCCTACTACCCTGATCTGGCCCTCAATGATTCTTTTTCTTTACTTAAAGATGAAAGAAATATTAAAAAGAAGACATTTTGATGACATTCAGGACATCAAGGGTAATATGAGGACAGCTCTGATGGCCATTCTAGGAAAAGCATTCTAAAACTCCTTTGAAGGGTGGCCTGGACACTGGTGTTGGTGCATCTCTTCTCAAGGGAAGTATTTTGATGGTGACCATAGTGATGATCTTCAGCAAAGAGGCATGAAGCACTTTTTCTAGGATGAGTTCATGAACTTAACTGGCAGTCTCCAAAATAGAAATTATTGTGAGACTAGCAGAAGACTGGGCAATGTTTCATTCTGTCATATATAGGGTTGCTATGAGGCAAAAGTGACTCGATGGCACCTATCATCAGCAACAATAATAAATCAGTCATAACGTAAATAAAAAGCTGAATGAAACTTGTCAGAATTAATTTCTAGATACTATAATCTAGGTTTCTGGTCACATTTTATCAAATTTTTGCCTTAACTAAAAGGTAACAATTTTTTTCTGATTGTAATTACCACTTAGGATTTTTAACTATCTTGGCATTTATTACATAATCCTTTTAAAATAATTTGTTTAATTCTTACATTATATTCAACCTTAAGAGAAAGAACTGAAAGACTAGAAGAAGAAAATTAAGAGCGGATAAAATCTTACCTTATCATAATTAATTCTCTTAAACATTTTTAATTCAAAAATTGTGGGCAATGACAGAAGTCTAGTACTGTGTTTGTTGTTTTATTAAATCATGTATAGTATACTTTTTAAATGAAAGAATAATCTTATTCCTGTAGTTACAGTGATGGGTTTTAGTCTATTGATTTAAAAAATATTTGCTTCTCTTCTCAGTAGGAAGTATGAGATCATTGATAAAGCTTAAGCTCATATGTACCAGTTATACACTTTACTTATTGCATATTTTGAATTATTTATATTTCAGAAGAAGGGTTAGCTAGGTGATTTACGCACAAGTAGTAAAATCCCAGTCCATGAAGCCAATTGTACAGAAGACAAGTAAAGCTTACTTCTGAATATTTATAGGTAGTTCCAGAATTAGGATAATAATGCAGTTCTCAAAAATGACATAGTAAAAAGTAAAAAAAGTTCCTTTCGGAGAAATATAACAACAGATCCAAGTTTCAAATCCTGCTGGACTAATACATAAATCAGGTACAAAGCTATAATTTCATATGGAGCCAATTCTCTATTAGGAAGGGGATGTGGGTTCTGGAAGGCATGCACTTAATTCTGACTTATGCACACCACAGTGTTGTCCATAGAATTGTACAAATGGCCCTTTGAAAAAGGTTAATCAAATGTGCAGTGAGACTTAGGATAAAATGCCTAGGATGGCTGACCAATTCGATTCATATCTCCTAGTGGAGATCCATAATGTCTCAATTCTTAATTATCTAGTCTATTGTGCATTAAAAAAATGGCCAATAAAATGTCAGCCAAGAAACACACTGTTCATTCCTTTCAGGTTTATTTTAAACCTATTGCACTTAGGCTAGAGCTAAATCAATTTTTCATGAATATCTACCCCGGTAGATTGCACCTCAAGCCAGTTCAGATCCCCAGAGAATTTTAAAAAAGAGATTTATCAAGTAACAAGTAACACCTCAGGAAAAAGAAACAGGGTTTTTAATTGCTTTGTGCGCTCCGTAATTGAAGGCAGGCACCTTCTTGAGGCACTGGCTGCCAGGAGGAGTGAGACTCCACTTGGCCCTGCCTAATTAATCCTGTGATGCAAACCTTCTGGCTTCAATTTTCACATTTCTGTCTCTTTTTAGAGGTGATAATAAAACTAAAAATTTATGTTGGTTACTGTATGACTATAACTGTGCCAGCAGAACACAAATAAAACCATATGGGCAAAGGAGACCTTGTCTCCACGTTTCTGGTTTCCGTGGCAGGAGGCACAGGGGTAAGCTTTGTGCTAACAAGAAAAGGTAGGGAAACTCAGCAGCGGCCCGGAAGTGCAGGTCAGCTCCTTCTTGTGAGTTTGCTCTGTTAAGAGGACTCATTGAAGCATATGCCTTTTGTATTGACAAAACAAAAAAAAAAGTCTCAAAATAGAATTGTACACTCTGAAAGCTCAACGGCTTGGTGACTACAAATCACAAAACTGCACTATAGCTTTTAATGAAAGACAAATCGGGCCACTTAGCCTTTAAAAAAGCCTTCAGAGCGACAAGAGCAGGGTCTTTTATCTTAATAGCTTACATATTAAAATTAGTATAAAACATCGTCAGGACATAGTCCATGATACTGGCATAGTCGAGCTACAATGCATAATAACTCCTGCAACATGAACTGGCTGGATTCCACACAAGTCCAAATTATTTTTCTTCTGTGTTAAACTTTGATTTGTAACATGACATTACTGTTAAGCGCCTGTGGAATGATAGAGTGAAGAGGCAACATTAAAAAAGATGTGCCATCAATAATAATGCCTAGTTCGTTACTGGGCAAAATCTATAAGCATAAAAACATGTGGATTTGATCCTTATGTTAAGTATGAAACATGGCACTTGTGTTACTTAAAACGTAATGTGAAAATCTAGCAGTATTATATCATTTATAATATTTTGAACAATTTTTTTTCTTTTTTTTTAGTTATAATGTTTATTTGTCCAAGTATTGTATTTTTAAAGATTGGGATAAAAATATAAAAAGTATATCACATTCATTTCACATTTCTTTTAAAGAAAGACAAATTTGCAATAAATTATGTGGCTTCATTTATTTTTATACATGCTGGAGACTTTCAGAGACGACAGCGCTTTCTTCACTTTGTTCTTCAATCTATGGTTTTTAGTTTTAAATAGAATTTCCACTCTTTCGGATGAATTTTTAAAAAATATGAGAGCCATCTGGTGGTCAACAGTTATATTTTTATGACAAAATAATTTTGTGTTTATTGCAAAATAAAATATCCAATCTGTTTTCAAATTTTTATTAGCCCTCTTTTTCACTAGAAGCATTTTTAACAAAGGTGTTTATCTCTCACTCCAACAGGTTTCATTCAATGGATACTGCACACAAAGGTAACTTTTCAAACACTCTGTGTTCCCTCTATTTTTATTTTTTAATGCAAATGAACTATTATTTTCATGGCTTCCGTGTATTGACAGGCAAGTGCTTTAAATCACCCAAGCAGTAGAGTAAAATGAAAATATATTTTTAAATGTATACAGTATGTGGATTTCCATGTTTTTGAAAAAAAATATTAATTTAGTGGAATATTCTTAATAAAGGGGCAGCTGTGAGTGCTGGGCTTAGGATCTCATAAATATAAGTAAATGCAGAGAACAATTTAAAAAGGAAAGAAAACATGTAAAAACTATGAAGATTCAAATTGTGGCAGCAATGTGAAAAACACCAAAACAGATTTGACCTTAGCAGCAATTGTTGAAATTTTACATGCCTTGTTTATTATAGATTTAAAAAGTTGTTCTAAACTGGTATACTAAATATATACATTGTTAGATGCTATTGAGTCAGTTCCAACTCATAGCGAACCTACATATGACTAAATCTATATACGAAAAGCCTGGTGACATAGTGGTTTAGAGTTTGGCTGCTAACCAAAAGGCTGGCAGTTCAAATCCACCAGATGCTCCCTGGAAACCCCTGAGAGCAGTTCTACTTTGTCCTATACAGCTGCTATGAGTTGGAATCAACTTAAATCAATAGCAATGGGTTATACACACATTGCATATTGTTTTGTTAGGTACTATTGAGTTGGTTGCAATTCATAGTGACCACATGTACAACAAAGTGAAACAACACCCAGTATTGCCACATGCTCACAACTGTTGCTCTATTTGAGTCCCTTTATGTAACCACTGTGTCAGTCCATCTTGTTGAGGGTCTTCCTCTTTTCTGCCGACCCTCTATTTTACCAAGCATGGTACCATTCTACAGGGTAGGCTCTCTCATGATAGCATGTCCAAAGTATGTGAAGTGAAGTCTGACTATCCTCACTTCCAAGGACACTTCGGCTGTACTTTCCCCAAGACAGAGCTGTTCATTCTTCTGGCAGTGCTTGGTATAGTCAATATTCTTCATCAGCACCAAAATTCAAAGACATCAGTTCTGGTTTGGTGTTTCTTAGTCACTGTCCAACTTTGGCAGGCACATGAGGTAACTGAGAATACTATGACTTTGATCAGGCGCACTTTAGTGCTCAAAGTGACATCTTTTATTTTTAAAACTACACACACCCCCACACTTATTTATAAGTCCACTCTTGTCAAGTTCATTCTGACTCTTAGTGATTTATACACATGTATATACTATGCGAATATTATATTTGTGAATATACTGATGACAATTGTGTTCTTATGTTTATCACAGGGAGCTTTGGTGGTATAATGGTTAAGTATAGCACTCAGCTGCAAGCCAAAACTCTGGAGGTTTGAACCCAATAAACAGTTCCACAGGAGAAAAGACCTGGTGATCTGCTTTTGTAAAGACTATACCCCAGAAAACCCAGTGGGGTAGCTCTTTTCTGCCACAGGAGGTCACTGTTAGTCAGAATTGACTGAAATGTGCCCAACATCAATCACAACATTTGTCCCACAATACAACTACAGTATTTTCTTTATGCTGTTGTCCTTGTCATTAAGCTTGGTGAATAGTTTTTACTATTACTTAACATGTATTTTAGCATTATTATATGGAAAGTTGTTGATAAAGAATTCATAAACAATCTCATTGAATTCATGTAAAATCTTCTAATTAGTTACCTCATAGGTACTATTATTCTCTCATTTAACTTAGGCAAATAAGTCTCACAGAAGTAATGTAACATTATTAACAGTTTAGTTTGACCCAGTTCTTTCTCACTTCAGCTACTATCCCTTTGTCTATTATTCAAAACCAAAATGACCACTAGACACTGTAATTCTTTGTACCCTCACTTTGTTTTCAGCAACACAACTACAGCCTCAATCAGCTTTGGTTAATAGATAAGGCACCAACCTTGTAAGATGAATATTATTCATTTACTATGTGACACAAGAAGTGAATAAACAAGAATAAATCTAGGAATGTCTGCGCAGACGTTATCATCCTTCTATCAGGCTCTCTTTATCCTTGCTTTTCAGCAATGAAGTCTTTTCCTTCCACTCAGCCACAACCTTTTTCCAGTTTTAGCTGTGGATTCTAGGAGGAGATGCCAATCCTTTCACTATGGCAATTGGGCATATGACACATGTGACACATATGACACATGTCTACAGTGACATGCCCAAGAGAGGCCAGGAGGCCGTGACAGGACAAGCAGTCACAGGAGTTTTTCACCTTTATCTAGGAAGAAAGAGCATGGAGTCTCCTTCCTATCACATTGCTCTGTTGAAATCTTGTTGTATGAAGTGGCACTCAGCTCCTGATCCCATGTTTTTTTTGCTTCATACATGCTTCCCAGTACTTGGAGAAACAGAAGAGAAAGTCAGCAAGAAATAAAAGCAGGCCTGAGTTGACCACATCATCCTGTCTGTCCCCCAGAGCTACAAAGCTATGTCATTCGAGCAGGAGTCCCTTTATTGCTGGAGTCTCACCCAAATCCTTGCGATAAACCTGTTGCTGTTGTCATTGTTGTTGTTTATTGGGTTTTGTTTTGGTTCCTGTTTCTCCTGTTTCCTTTCCTTTTTTTTTTTTTTCTTTTTTGGCATGAGCTAGTTTGAATTGGATTTCTGTCATTTGAACAACTGAGACGTTTTGATTGTACAAAAATGACAAAATATTAGATTCCTGCATGATAGAAAATAGTGATAACAAGTGTTTAACCAATAGCGTCTATTGGTAGTATTTTAAAATAAACAATTTCCCTAGGAAAAGAGCCAGTGTGCCTGCATATGGCAGGGAAGTGTGACGCAAAGCACCAGACTGGCTGCGGCAAACACAGGGATGAGCCAGTTTCCAAATGTTTGACAGTTTTGATCCCTACTGGCATGTAATTTTTGTTTTTATAGCACCCTTATATGTGTAAAACTGGACTCAAAATTTGCACACTTAAAGAACCACACACATACACAAATCTTCTTGTTTTTGATACAACCAGATTCAGACCAGGAAGTCATTTCTCCTAGACTCTGCCTTCATAATCTACTGAGAAAGAGAAGCTACATAAATATGGAACAAGGAACGGGATGAATTGGGAAGAGGTCAGAGGAATTTTAGCTATTATAGCTATAGAGACAGGACGGAATAAACCAAAACACATGTTCTTTCAGTTGGATTGATCTAGCTCAGTGTCTCAAATCTGCCACTAAAGTTTTCTATCTGATTTTGAGCAAGCTGGTTAATGTCTCTCAATTTCACTCAGTTAATCCATTTCTTAGTCAGAACAAAAGACAAATAATACATATCTCCCAAGGTCAATTTCAAGATTGGAGGTAATCTAGAATGCAAAACACCTAAATTAGATGTTTGACAAATGACATGTACCACTGTGGTTGTTGCTATTATTATGATGATGGTGTCAGTATTACAAAGTCTATGTTTACTTTTTGTTAACTAAATTAATGAAACAAAAGGCATAGCAGGAAAAAAAAAGTTTCCTTATTTTCATTTTTTTCTTTTATCTGGATATTCATGATAGGCTTCTTTGAAAGATGCTAGCAATTGAAACTAAAAATTAGAAAACATACTGCTGAAGTCTATGCTTGCCATTATTGCAACTGTATTAAATACTCTACTGTTACTCTATTGTTTCCAGTGCCTCATACCATTAAAACCAAGATATGTTTTCTAAACACACAATATATTTGTTTTCTGTTTCCTAAAAATGTGGCTAGATAAATTTTATGATCTCAGGACTGAACCTCATGACATTCATTCATAAGATGTACAGTGTACTCAAATCCAACTCTGTGCATTTGGATAAAACTATTAAATGAAAATATTAAATCTCAGAAGAATTCATTCTAAACAAGTAAAGCTAAATTTGAAAGTGACATTCATTATATGTAATAGCTTAGTGCTTCCCAAGGTTGTCTACATTACAATTATCTGGTCCACTCATATTGTGATTTAATTGTTTGAAGTTTGCTTTTGACTTTGAAAATTTTAAAAGATCCCTTGATGTGCAGTAAGTTTAAGAAGTGCTAGACTAGTTTCTACTGTGTTTGTCTTATCATTACTTGAGCAGATTCCAGCTGTTTCATTCTTTGCTCTGAGCGTGAGAATATTCATTAAGGAAGCTTTCATTTGTGACAGAAAAAGGGATGGGGGGGCACCTAATCAGTTTAATCAAGGGAATGTGTTTTATGGCACTGATATTCAATATGCTCTGTTAAGGACTGAAGAGAAAGAAAAAAGGTACAAGATACAGATTCTTTTATTTTTTTTCTCCTAATTTAAATTTCATCCTGGTAAAAGAACACATACATATAAAATATCAAAATTCTACATTTTTTTAGAAATAATGATCCTTAATCCATTGTAAGCAATGAAAGTAATGTTTAAATACAAGTGGGCCACATAATTGCTGTCATGATAGAGAAATAGATCATCTTTTTTATATATACTAAAAATTTCTTTGGCAAACTTGATTGAGGTTTGTTAAAATCAAGGCAGTTCTCAATGTAATATGTGTTAACTGCTTAACTGATTTTAGTTGTTATTGGAGCTAATTACTTCACGTACCCAGCCTTTTTCTTATTCATAGCAATATTATTTCCATTATTTGAAGTGACCATTGGTTCAATCACTGTAGGTACCATTAAATGCATATGTGAGACTTTGGTGAACAAGAGATATTAATATGTCTACATTATCCACATTCTTCATAGCCAAGTGCGCCAAATGCCGTCGAGCCGGTACGCTAAATAAAAAAAAAACTGCATGTATACTGTTTTCATTGCTTTCTAAAAATTCCAGCTAACAGTACAGTTTGGTATTAATAGAAGACTTCCAAGTTTTCTCTTTCAGGATTTCAGTGTGTACCTCCCCCCTAGACCTACTGAAAAATGTTTTGCCTTTGAGAGGATTCTGACTCACAGTGACCCTGTGGGATGCAGTAGAACTACCCCCACAAGATTTCCAAGGTGCAGCTGGTGATTTGAACTGCCAGCCTTTTGATTAGCAGCCGAGCTCTTAACCACGGTGGTGACGGGTTAAGGGACTGAAGGTGGTGTTGTGCAAGACAACACCTTGCACTATGCCTGTTACTAACAGCCACTCACTGTTTTCAAACAAAGATGACACCAATTCCACCATCTTGATAAGAATTAATTTAAAGTCTTCCTAAAAAATTCCATGAAGACTTCTATAATAGAACTTAGTACTGCCTACCCTCAAATCTGGGCGCCCCGGTTTACACAGCAGTTAAGAGTTTAGCCACTAAAGAGAAGTTTGCTAGTTAGAATCCAGCAGCCACTCCTTTCACACTGTGTGGGACGGTTCTCCTCTATCCCAGAGGTTGCTGTGAGTCAGAATCAACTCACCATTAATGGTTTTGAACCCCTAAACTTAGATTCCTGGAAAACTCAAACAATTTGTCCTCATCACCCAATTGAAAGATTGGCAGTTTGAAGTCACTCCTTGGCATCTCGAAATAAAGTTCTGGGAATTTGCTTCTGTAAAGATTACAGCCAAGAAAATCCTGTGGAGCGCAGTGCTGCTGTGTAACACCTGGGTCACCATTAGTCTAGATCAATTGGATAGCAATGGGTTTGATTTCGAGCTCACTGCCACCCCTACTGATTTTTATAAATAATGTGGTGGATTTCTCTTATTTGAAGTTTAGTCTTTGAAAAATCAGTAGATGTAGATTCCTAAATGATGGCCTGAGGAAATCCAAAGCTATTCTTGCCTAAAGCAGATTATGAAATGTTTGCTTAAGTAGCTGGAGGTACAATAATAGTTCTCTTCTTTATACTTCATTAATTCTTCACTCTTTTTCCAGGAAAGCCAGAAGAAACCAAAGTCATAGAGCATGTGAACTCTGTCCAAACTTTAGTTGTATTTTAAAATTTCAAGGTAGAATGCATAATATATTAATGTTGTATAATTTTCATTGTGTTCTTTTTAAAATTTATATTAAGTAGGTTGCTACATTATGATAATGTACTAAATTACCTAAAGCAAAGTAATACAATGGTTAACTGACTATAAACATTGGTTTATGGTCAGTTTATAAAGTATTACAATGATTAACATTATGCATTTTCATAACCGTAGAAAATTGCAGGATGAAATATCTGTGGATTGACTCAGTGCCATTAGGAATAATAAAACAGTGGTATAACTCAGTCTCAAGTTACATCTTCAGAGTAAACTTTGTTTTAAATCCCCTCTCTAAGTGGTTGAGAAATTCATTAATTTAAAATGCCTAAAGGCTTGCCAAATACAGGACAGAGAATGTAAGTGTTCATAAAAATATATGTTATTAAGCAAAACAGGATTTAACTAACATTTTAAGTCTTTTTCTCCAAATGCCTCACTTTAGAGAAACCAGAAAACATCAGTTTTGTTTATCATGTTCTTCTTAATGAGAAAATAAATAAAATTAATATACTCAAGATTTAAACTCACCTTCTTTCAGAATTGAGCCTAGGAAACCTCATGAGACAGTTCTACTCTATCACATATAGGATCTTTCTAAGTCAGAACTGACTCAACAGCGCATACACACACACACACACACACACAAAATCTCAAATGTTCTACACGCTCTCAAGAGTATATTTAGACAACCTCGCTGACTGTTTCTGGGCTATGATAACATTCAACAGACTGTTTTTCAATGGATTAACCAGACAACACAGAGAAATAAGAATCCAAAAGAGAATTTGTTTCCATTATTCTTTGATAGCAAAGGGTTAAAATGTAGGTGGCCGCTGATACAAAAGATTTGGACATTAAGGAGGAAGTGTAGTAAAAAAACGACAGTGACAGCAGCGTAATGCTGGAGACAGAATAACATGATGCAAACAGAACAAGCTTTAGAACTAGCAGAATTCTCTGGATTTGAATTCTGGCATTGCAACAGAACTGCTTATAATGTTAAGCAAACCACTTTCATTTCTTCATCTGTGAAGTGGGGATAAGAATATTTCTCTTTCATTGGTTTGAATGAGTTATTGAAGTAAAAACTGGAAGACTACTCCATAATTTACAGTCAGTAAATCATATTTATTAACATTTCCATTGTAATTTGCCTTGAGTCGGATCCGACTGGACAGCACTTGGCTTGGTGATTGTAATTATGGTCATTTGTTTATTTCTTTTCTTTTCCTCTTCTTTTTTTTTTAACCATATTCTTCTTCTTCTTCTTCTTCTTCTTCTTTTTAACCATAGTCTAATGACGGGGAATAGTCACAGGAGAAAAATGAGATCATGAAGGCCAGTTTACGAATACTGACTGGTGAAAATTATATGCACTTTGGAGATTGTGTTTAGCCCTAAAATGTAAAGGTTGATAATATTATCTTGCAGAAACCCAGTCTTTGCACAATATATCCTTAGTCCTTGAAAAAGGATGATGGAAAATTCAAAAGCCTCTCCTAAAACTTTAACTTTTATTATAGACACTGCTACTTCAATGGTTAATGTATAAGATTGTAATTACTTACATGCTTTTTTGTCCCCTTTTTCCTGTATTGTGAGCAATCTGTATTTGCAACAGTGTTTTCTTTAATTCCAGTTCCTAACACAGATACAGGTTTATAGTAGATGCTCGATAAAGATAGATTTAAGTTATCAAATCAAAGACTGGCTGAGGAAAAGTAAAAAGGTCTTCAAACTGATGAATGTTCCTGTTGTCTAGTCAGTAGTGAATTAACTTTTTAATTTCCATTGGCATCTACATATCCACTTAACTACTGATTTGGAAATGTGTTTCCCGATTTCTATTATCTAAAATACCAAAAACAAATATTATTTGAACAGTTCATTTACAGTTTTCACATGCTATACTTTCTCCACATGCAGAAAATAAGGAAAGGGACTAATATTAGAATTATTGTTGAACATGGGAGGGAAAATCTAATGTTCTAGAAAAAAATGTAAGGCAAACTCATTGTTTCTTTTTATCTGCAGGAATATTTCAATGTAATATATCTGGGTTTGGGTGGATTCCACGAGAGATAAAGTGATACAAAAGCCTTTTTGTATCCTAAGAAAGAGAAATTTTAGTATCTCTTGGTAATAATGTAGCTGTATAGGTACCCGTTTAGTGTCGGATCCGACTCGACGGCACTTGGCTTTGGCTTTCTGCTTAATTTTCTTTTTTTTTTCTTACCCTTCAAAAATCACAGAGTAAACTGATACCACTGTCAGCTTTTTAACAGTCTGCAGTGAGGTAAGGCACTGGTAATTGCATGTGCGCATGCGCAAACACCCACCCGCCTCCCCCCCACCCCCATCAGCTATGTGTTCACTTTTTGTGATTTCTTTTCTCTCTCCCTAGGTTATGTTTCTTCTGATTTTGTTTATGGAAATGCAATTTTATGTCTGTTGAATCTAATAATAAAAATAGAAGCTTGTATTTTCTATGTCTGTATTTTTAAGTTTGTTTTCTTAGTAGTTCACCTTCATTGTATTTCATAAAAGTGTCAGTCTGTGACAGATTAGGAAAAAAAAAAGAAGAAATCTAATCCCTTGTCATAGATAGTTGAGAAGCACTGTCCTGGAGAATGATGGCCTTTACCCCACTTTGTGTATTTTCTTTAATTAAAGAATAAAGAACTTAATCTTTTTAAATTGCTATTTTTTTTTAATCTCTGGGAGCTACATTTTATCTATGTGTATAGCAACAAAGTAAATAAAACCGACTATACAGTATCAAGACTGAGTTTCACAAATCTGATTATAGTATTTCCAGGCTGAAAATCTTTTAGTGGCTTCCTTTAACAACCAGTAAACCCTGGTGGCATAGTCGATTAAATGCTATGTCTGCTAACCAAAAGGCGGCAGTTCAAATCCTCCAGGCACTCCTTGGAAACTCTACGGGGCAGTTCTACTCTGACCTCTAGGGTCACTAGGAGTCGGACCTGACTCCATGGCAGTTGTGCTTGTCTTTTAAACTTAAAGGACCCTCTAACATCTGCCTCTGGTTGCTTTTTAACCGTATCTGCAGCTCACTATGCTCTCCCTCTGTATTCCCTACTGCAGATAAACCCTGTTATCTCCGGACCGCTGAATATGCATGTCACTCTGTCCCTGGAGCATCACCCTTCTTCTCTGGGCCCCACGTGGACACTGCGTTAATGCCTACTTTTCTGTTAGGGTCAGGGTACGTGATGGCCTTCTCTTGAAAGTTTAGTCTCTTAATTGTACTATTAGAACTTTGGTGGTAGATTGGTTAAAGGCCCCACTACCAAACAGAAGGTCAGCAGTTAGAATCCACTAGCTGCTCCTTGGAAACCCTATGGGGCAGGTCTACTTTGTCCTATGGGGTCATTGCAGGTTAGGACTGATAGTATCAAATTTGGTCTTTTTTTTTTAAAACTTGTATTATTAGTAAGTTCTTCTTCCCTTTCATAAAATTAACTACATTTTAAACAGCTATTTTTCATGGCTCACAGGCTATGTAAGATCAAGGAATTGATTTCTTTGCATGCTTTTGTATTCCTTGAGCTTGGCACAATGTCTGATGTAGTACCAAAACCCAAAAACAAACTTGTTGTCACTGAGTCACTTCCAATTCATAGTAACTTCATAGGACACAGTAAAACAGGCCGATTATGTTTTGAAGGAGTGACTTGGATATTTGAACCATGGACCTTTTGGGTTAGCAGCCAAACTCTTAACCACTATGAAATAAACAAATACATAAAAGATTACATGAACTGATGATCTATAATGACAAGTGCTCATAAATTCTTCTTACGTTTCATATCCTTCTGGGACAATACTCATAACATTTTTAAGCCATTATAATGATATTGCTGATTTATAGAAAGAATTCTATAGCCCTGGAGTTCTTTTATATCTTATTATTAGCACTTTTCACTCTAGAGCATTTTCTCCACAAAGACCTTTGTTTTCAAAAAATTCAGCTTGTCACTGCTTGCAGCTTATTTTTCAACTTGTCAAGAGTATTTAAAATTTGAATCTTTTTCCTCTATGTGATACAGAAACTTATTTATTAAGAAAAACATTAGTCTGGGGAAGGGATAAAGTCTCTGGGATTCAATCTTATCTGACATTAATTTGAAATTGAACTCTCTGTATGTAATGTTACTATTTCACAATTAATTTGTGTGGATTCCAATTGCAAATCAATCCTCAAGATAGGAATTTTTTGCTTTGGTGTTTTAAGTAATACATATATTTGTTAGTTTAGGTGTTCATTTGTTAACACATTCAGAAACACTTATTTGTTACCCACCTCCCAGGAACTAGGGACTGCTAGAGATTCCTCCTCCCAGATTGTTACTGTTATTTACAGAGAAAACTGACTCTTGGAAAGATTAAATGATTTGCATGAAATTAAGTAGCTAATTTCTGGGAGAGCCAAGATTCAAACTCAAGCCACTTGCCTCCACACCTAAAGCGCCACACCTTCCTACTTTTCTTCTTGTCATCATCACTAACGTTTCCTGAAAATGAAGATGAGTTCTCCAAAAGTCATTTCAAATTACGAAAATCTAACTTACTTGTTCTCAGAGATTGCAATCTAAAACACATTCAGTACTTTTAGTAAACCAGCTGGAAATGACATGAAAGTAATACATCAAAGAAAAGGAGTAGTGCATGGGGATATTGTTGGTTAAAAATACAAAATAATGAGTGACTGAGTCACTTATGGACATGACTGGCTTGATGGGGAAAATGTAATCATTAATCTTACTCACAAGGCAGGAGAGTTGACTTGAGGGGCAAGAACATGTCTATACAATTGAAATTTAAACTTATTTTAGTAATTCTCAGAGCTGGAAAATCTAAATGGGTGTGGTTCTTCCCAAGTACAATACAAAGAACAGAGATAGATTAACTTCATTTATCTTCCCTCCTTAAGGTGACATAAGATTTGTGTTGCAACCAGGCCAAGCAACTTCATTCACTCATCCACTCCAATATAAAGAAAGAAAAGTACATGTATGGGGAATGTACTTTCTTGTTAAACAATCCCACTTTGAAATAAAGGCTTTATCTTGTCCATAGTGATCACAGTACTCATGTTCTATAATTTAAGAATGCTGATTCCATTTTCATAACTTAAATGCCCAAGTCACCAATTTTTGTTACCCAATTACTCAGTCATACAGTTATTTTTCTCCTGTATAGCACATACTAGGGACAGTTGAGTCACCAGTGTGTGCTATTGACCAAAAGCAGGGTCAGATATGAGCATCTAAGTGGCCACAACAAGCGGTTAAAACATATTGGCTTTTGGCTTCAGTTATATACCATTTTTCAAGAAAGAAAATCAGATAAACACATCTATAGAAACTCTCATACCTTAGGTCCACAGCTATGAGATAAAATCGCTTAAATATATGTTTTAATTTCATTGTATATGCTTATCCAATAAAGCACCGTTTCATTTCACATCGACTAAAAGCAATAGTTCTAAAATAAATAAACACTATACACCACAAGCTAATAAGTAGATGTTTAATTTAGAACACAAATGTTTTTCTTTTACTACATAGCTTTGCCATAATAAATATAAGTAAGTCCATATATATGTGCAGATGTGTGTGTGTGTGTGTGTATAATTTTAAACCAACTTGTGTCGTATTTAGGCAGACTGGCTATTAGAAAATTCACGAATGTACTTCAGAATAACATTCACATGAAAGTGGATTTTGATTGGTGCCTTGATCACAGGAAGTGAGGAAGGAAGATGAAGGAAGAAATTCTATCTACTGTACAGGCAGAATGTGGAAACTTGTATTAAGCAAACCGATAAACCTTTATAGAGAACATTAAATGTCTGGAAATACCTCACACACACCACTGAATATAGCAGAGAGCAGAAATATTCACCTGTGCATAAATATATTTCCACTTTCAATTTATAAATGCAATTATTATGGTAGTAAAGGATATTTTATAGGGACTAATGGCCAACAGAAGGTAATGATTCTTGCTTCATATTAGGCCATCAGCTCCCTCCAGAGATGAAACCTAATCAATTTGTCATTATTGAGCAGATGTTATATAGACACTTTTGGGAGAAAAAAAAAAAAAAGCCAACTCTGTTTGATCTGGATGAACTCCTAAAGAAAAAAACACAATTCTTTTCAACAGACTCGTCCTAATTGACTTTGTCCGAAAATAATGTGTCAACCTGACTATAAAATTGAAATTCTGTCTATAGTCACATTAATTCCCTGGATGTGTGAACTAAAAAGTCACAACTTTCCTGTGACTGTGATTTTTATTTACAACAGTGTGTTTAACTGCTCAACTGTGACCTATGGGATCTGTGACCTCTGAGTCACACCTGACTCCAGGGCAGTGGTTTTTTGTTTGTTTGTTTGTTTGTTTTTGTTTTAACTATTACTTTTATCCACTCAATAAACATTACTTGGGAGAAACAGTTAAGCACTAGGCACTGTCTTAGGGTCTGGAGATACAACTTTGACTAAAGCACAATCCTGGTCTTCATTTTAGTCCACTGGGGAAGAAGCCGAGCGAAAAGACAATTTCAATGCAGAGTCCAGAGCTCTACAGTGCAGGAGGGCATATAACCCAATCTTTGGAGTAAACATCAAGGATGATTAGAGAAGCTTCCCAAAAGAAATAATTTTGAAATAGAAAATAATCAGATATATTGATAACATCACAGGATATTGAGAAATAAGTACTCTAAAATTTACCGGAAAAGAAAAGAATGTCTTGAATAGTTAGAGGCAGGATGACATCATTTACCAAGAAAACATGAACAAGGAAAAATAGTCTTAAAAGAAAAAACTTCACTATGAGACTTGTGACATTTTAGGGTAGGACAGCTAAGCAGAGATGTCTGTTAGGTATGTAGATATAACAGCCTGGAAATGAGGAGAGAAAGCTGGACTGGAAGCAAAAAATGTGGGATCTATCTATCTACGTAGAGCAAAGCATTCAATGTGAATCAAATTGTCCAAAGGGCGTAGGGAGAAGAGACAACACGATTAAAAATGAGACCAGGTAATCTAAGAAGGCAGTTGATTATTTAGAATTATTTAAGAATGGGAAGACATAGAAAATACTGAAAGAAACAGACAAAGAGGTAGGAAGATGAGGTAGAAAAAAATATGTGCTTTCATAAAAGTTTTAGTGGTCATTTATCACTTATTCCCAGCATTCTCTCCCTCTTCTTGTGGTAACACTATCTTAATTTTGATTTGGGCGAACACCTCATTCCATTTTCAGCCAAAGTTCTTTAGCTGAACTAGACTTTATTCTTTTTATTATTATTATTATTATGACTGAGTGAAAATGCACATTCCCGTATAAATTTACATGCCCACCTATATGCAGCTTCCACTGCTCTCCCTGCCCGGTGACAGCACATTGTTCCTCTCTGCTCCATACATGTCTCATCCTCCCCACAGCCTCCTTTCCCCTCCTCTCCACCCACTCTCCTTCCTCCAGCCACAGGTCAGCAGGATGATATCCTATAGATGTACAGAACCATAAAGTGCATCCAATATATGATCACTCTGCATTGCCAAGGAACTAGACTTTACTCTTAAGATTGAGGAGTTGAATACACAAACTCAACAAATCTATTAAGTTATTTTATTTCTCATTACAATAGTTAATTCAGGGATGGGCACAACACTCAAAGTCAACCAGTGTCACTATTTTTAATTTATGGGATTCTGAGTTACTGGGAAAATAGAGTCTCCTGTTCACCAGTGTGTTGCGATTCAATAAAGCTGAAGCACCTGTCTTTCCTTCATGAAATCTGAAAGGCACCCAACCCAAAGGAAAATAAGGAGGATGAATTCTGTGTCATTTGAAACCGTCATTAGAGACAGCTTATAGTCTGAAGAAATCACATTTCCCCACCTCTCTACCAAGATTCTCTGAATTTCTTGTTTTCAGCTTTTTCTTTTGACTATAATAGAAACCTCACCTTATGAGAAAAATGAATATTGGTGAAATTACTATGATGAGCTTAAAAACCATCACTTATCTCACCACTGAAGGATATTAGCTATTCAAAGTCCAATGTAATAGAAAATTTCAAATTGTATATGATACAACTAAATTAAAGAAAAATCTGTCTGTAAAAAAAACAGAACTAGACCATAAAGAAATAGTTTCAAATTTGGACTCCTTTGGGTGGATGAATACAGATACATTTTCTTCTTCCCATGAGCCTCACCATTCCCCTTCCGTATACGACCTTAGCATGAGTACTTTTCAGACTGTGGTTTCTTCTTCCTTTTTACCATCATCACCTTCAGTTCTCCTTTATCAGGAATTGGGGGATCTAGAAATTAGATAATCAGCACCTCTAATTTTCTCCTTCTCCCTAAAAATGCAACTACTCCGTGGTTGTAGTTATAATTAATTCAATAAGAGGTTGGTATTGTAAAAATAAAACAAGTGTATGCATAAATAACAGCATATATATGGCATCAATCAGAATTGACTCAGTGATAACAAGTTGGGTTTGTCTACAACTTAATAGGAGCCCTGATGGTACAGGAGTTGAGATCTACAGCTTCTGGCAAAAACCTGGGCAGTTTGAATCCACCAGCTGCTCTTTGGAAACCCTATGGGGCATTTCTACTCTTTCAAAAAGGACTGCTGTGTTAGAACTGACCCAGTGGCAGCAGGTTTGATCTTTTGGTTTTATGCAACTAAACAATTCAGCTAGGATTTAGAAATCTCTGACAAGAGTTATCAATAATACTAGGGCGTATGTTTGTATAAACTGCTTGAAGTTTGGATGTGACATACAGAATTACTTATACGGTATTAACAAAAGAACACTACACCACAAGTGTTCAGCACTGAATTTAAACTATGACTCCAACACCAATTTGATCGAGTAATGTTATCCACTTCTGTGAAGTAGTTTTTTTCCCCACTAAACCTTATTTTTTACAGTGTAAAATGATCTCTCTATTTTAAGCTTTCTGTAGCTCCATGAGAAAGATCTTTTTAAAATCACATTCTGTAAAAACGAAAATAAATGTACTTTATAGAAAATCATAAAGCAATAACCCCTCAGCTACTTTTTAAAATAAGAAGTTGATCTGTTAAACCAGTGGCATCTTAATTTATAGGTAACTCTCCATGTAGCTGTTTGAAACTTGATAATAAAATAACATTTGAGCAATAAATAACGTGTCAAATGCTTTCTTTTCTGATAGCACACACTTTAATATAGATTCGAGCTATACTACCCCAGCAATCCTAGTGAGATTTAAGATGACTCTCAAATATTTAAATTCCGCGATGTAAATTAATAGCTTTGGCAAATATTCTGTTACATTTTTCCTTACAAGAGTTCTTTCAATAGTTGATGACTCCTAACCAGGACTGATATTAAAATCATGCTCTGGAGAAACATAATTTCATCCTGTCAAGTGGTTCAGATCTTTTCCAAGGTAGAATAAGGATTCATTTTATTTATTAAGGCAATAAAATTTACTGCATAAACCAAAACTTGGTCAAAATTATATGAGATTCACCCCGTAACTCTTGCATCAGACATCCTTAGCATAAAAGGTCTGAATTACCTTAGTTTTGCATTTTCTCCAGTTCCTACCCTTAATCCTGATACTGTAGTCTCACCAGATGTCTCAGTATCTTCATTCCCTTGTGGGTGTACTAGTCTTAACAATCAAAAGAAAGAATTTGAGTTTTCTTTTGATTTCTAACAAAAAGGCTAGTGACTACTATAAATCATCACTAAGCATGTACTGAGTTTCCAAAACTACCCAGCAAAACTCTACGTATTGCTATGCATTCAGATTACTTCAAAAAGACCTGCCTCCACTATGTTAAATAATACTGCCTTGTGCAGCTGTCGGGGCAGATGAGGGTAGGAGGAGGATGAAGTGGAGCCTCTGGGTAGTATTTTAGTCACTAACAGGATTCAAAATGTGAGGGGTAGGGGTGAGATTCAAGGTCCTTCTACCTTACCCCCTATTGCCCAGTGGAATTTGACTCCTATTTGAAATTAGGGAACAACAAAAACACATTCACACCCAGATCCAGCCCAAGCCAAAGGCTTTACACTGTTTTACTGAAGAAAGGCCATTATGCCAAGATTTTTGTCTGGAAAGATATTTCATTTGCACAGCTGTCCAGAGAGGCAGAGATAGAGAGCTGGAATTCTAACCTCCCACTCACTGTCCATAGCAGCTCCTGAAGTACTTCCATGAAGTCCTGGGGCTTTACGAAGCACAGTGTGAAAAACACTGATCTAGAAGGATCTGCAAGAGTCCTTCCTGGTCTCAAATCTGTAGATATTCTATAAACCCAGATCATCAGGTATCTTTAGGTAGCACATGTCTTCCTTTAGTTGTTTAGAGTTTTAAGAAGGTCACTCATGCGTGCATGTCTGCGGTAGTTACAACACGGACTACATTTCCAATATATTCAGCATGATTGGAGGCACAACTGTAGGGAAGATTGTGACACTGGATCTCTAATCCATCAAATATGCTGAATTTGCTACTTCCCAAGGGTTAGATTAAGAGATCACAATAACAGGTAAACAGCAGAAAAGGAAATTTAAAGTTACCAAATGTATTAAAACCCTGGTGGCCTAGTGGTTAAAATCTACTGCTGCTAACTAAAAAGCTGCTCCTTGGAAACTCTATGGAGCTTTTCTACTCTGCCTATAGGGTCACTATGAATTGGAATTGACTCAACAGCAGTGGGTTCGGTCTTTGTTTTTAATACATGTAGGGATCCCTGGTAGCACAGCAGTTGAGATCTAAGCTGCTAACTAAAAGCTTTGCACTTCATATCCACCAGTGGTTTCTTGGAAACCCTCTGGGGCTGTCCTGCTCTGCACTGTAGGGTCACTATGAATTGGGATCAATGTAATGACAACTGACTTGAGTTTAGTTTTAATATGTTGTGTATGGTACCAAGGGCCCACGTTCAAACTGGCCCTTACTAAGGTATTCTGGTGCTCAGAGGCCTGAGGTCTAAAGCTGGAGCTATATTCAGCTTTGATACTGCAGCTGCACCCAATGTATTTGTTGGGTGCTGACACCGCCCTCTGGCTGCCCATATGCGTTAAATCCCTGCAGCCACAGCTCTGTGGCATGTCATGAAGTAACACCTGCAGTCCAGGAGCTGACCCCTTCTGTGACAAAATTCTTTGAGGGTCTCTCATTCTGGGTCACGAAGTCAAACCTTTCTTCACATTCCCTAACAGTATAGCACCTCTGAAGGACCTCATCTCAGTTCTCTGCTGTTCAAGCATTCACCGTTTCTAATGAGGATTATTTTTTAATCATATTTCGTAAAAATAAACAAACTTCATAGAAAACTGCAATGAGACAAATTCTTTTACCAGCGTCTCTGGCTTTCCCATGTTTTTGCATAATGAAAGGGCTAATATAACATAACAAATCCTAAACTGTTTTCACAAGGAGGGGAAAAAAGATGTGTAAAAGTATGCTCTGTCTTGCTTCCTTCTGTTCACAATGTATCTAAATAAAACAAATGGTGTTCTTTCTCTTTCTGTCTGTTTCTCAATCTGTTTGGATAGTAGCCACCATTCTGCAGCCAACCATAATATCTGACACTTCCTGACATCATGAAAGCCACCATCTGTCTATCACTGAAACCCTGTACTTTTTAAAGATAACTTGGCTTGATCCTTAATGAAGCTTCACGTTGAATGCACAGATCAATTTAGAAGGAATACAGGGAATAAATGACACAAGGAATCTGTATAAAATCACGTTTTCATTAGATTCAGTCTGAAAACATAAAATGAAATATTATGGCCCCTTTGCAGGCAAAAAAAGCTTGGTCTAGTTTCAATTGTGTTTCATTTCCGATTCGCCTTTGAAAGTTTAAACAGTGTTGAACACCAGGAATAAACCTAAACTTACACCTAAGCTTTAAATTCAATATTTTAAGCCTTGTAAAATTAAACAGACATGACTTTGCAGTGTGTATATTTGAGCTATGGAAAAAGACGAAGAAAATCCATCAATTATTTTCCCAAGGCTTGGGAAAATCATGCCATTTAAAACTGAATCAACTTCTTCTTTAACACCTGAGTGATTATCCAGGAAACAAAAGACGGGTCTGTATGTCTTCACCTGTAAATGTCACAGGTGAAGACAAACAATGAGTGCTGGCAACGTTAAGTCGCTTTTTGTTTTAATAAACGATTGGACCTCTGTATTGCAATGAGGGAGTAAGTTAACAAGGCAGGATTTTTTGCTGGGTGACATTAAGTTCTTTCAGGAAAAGCTTACCATGGTGTAGAGAAAAGAGCAAATTTTATCTACAAATTTCTATTACTGTACATCATTGTTGTTATTGTATGTTATGATTTCTCACATTTTCCCTCACTAGCCTAACATCGTCTTCACATAGCTTTCAACAATTGCAGAGACTCAAGATCCATAAAATCAGTGTATTTCCTTTAGCAGCCCCGCCAAAGTGTGTGTCTGTGTCTGTGTCTTTGTCTCTGTGTGTGTGTGTCTGTGCGTCTGTGTGTCTGTGTGTGTGTATAGTCTACAGTAGTTCAAGTGTGAGTCATTAACTGGCAGAGAGTTATTTAGGGAATTCTGTATGGTTGTCCTTGAAAAATGATGTGATATTTCTCCACAAAAATATCCTGAAACAATAAGTTTGCTTTTTCTACATCAGGGGCATAGTAAAGCACTTCATACTTGTTATCCCGTTTTATTCACACAACAGTCTTATGGACTGGGTACTAACATTTCAATGTGTTTATGAGGCATGTGAGGTTGGGGGGAGGTAACTAACTCACCCGAGTCCATAGCTAGCGAGAGCTGGATGCGGAAGTCAAACCAAAGTTAACTGACTCTCCGGATGTATACTCCTCACCATCATTTCTACTTTGCCTCCTGGTAAGGCTGCAGATCCTCATACATTCTACTTATGAGATTATGAGGCTTGGGGTAGGGAGGGAATGGGGAAGGAAAACAAATGAATGTCAGAACATATAAATAACACATTTGTATAAATGACAGACATCAAAATCATCATGGTGAAAGTCTAAACACTTCCTCCTCCAAGGATGCCAATTTTCTGGAAAGCAAGTGACTGTAAACCAGTTTATTAGCCTTAAAAGGAAAGATCTTATTACCCTGTGCCCCATATCGTGTATATAGAAAGAGCCCTGAGTTGACTAAAAGGCAACCTCGTTGCTATTCTATTCCTGTCCAACTCCACATCGATATGCTTTCAGATGGAAAGTGAAGAATGAATTAACCACTTGAAATAATAGCGAGGGAGGCAGAATGATTCACTTGAGCAGATAGTCTGTCATAACACTGACTCTTATTCCACTCGAAGCACCATGATCCTTAAAACCAACAGATGCTTGCAGAAGCTTCCATTTTTATCTGAGGTCCTTCCCAACTTACAAAAATAGTTTGGAACTGTTCCTTTTGTTCTGCTGTGTTTTTCCAGAACTAACTCGGAATAAAGCATATCCCTTACATATCAACTAAGTTTTCTGTTTTTCTGTAATCACCTTACTACCAAAAAAAAAAAAGATTAGGAAAGTAAAACTATGGAGCCTTGAGCTGAAACGTGAGCACAGCAAGCAGTTACTCTTATTTTTGTGGGTTCTGAGTGGCATTGTAGCACTGGGATTCTCCATAGACTTTTCATTTTCCGCTTCAGTTTAAAAAATTTCGTTGCTTCTCATTTGTCATGCAAATGTATATTTATTTCATGTCACACTTCTCTGTACTAGGGAACTGAGGATCATGCTTCTCAACTTGGAGATGGGACACTGTAGTTTTTAGAATAGAAACAATACATGAAGAAAAAAATGAAAGTTGATTGCCTAAATAAAAAGTGAATAAATTATTCAGACCAGCTGTTTGAATTTGGAAAGATCTTTCCTGTGTTGATTGAAACCTCTTAATTTGTTTTGTGCTACTGTGAAAGAGCAGAGAATAAATAAGTAGGGACCAGAAGATCCTCTGCTGAAATTACCTTGTCCAGCCTGAGTATATATGGCCACTTCCATGTATCCTATGTTTATTTTTGGAACAATATGCGAGCAAATAGATTTTTCAGTGATGCTTATCTTTACTATGGAAAGATCCAAATTGTTGATGAAAATTAAGTGTTGGCTATTTAAAAAGGATAAAACATTTCAGAGACAACAGCATATACATATTACAGTAAACTAATCCCATGAAGAGAATAAGTAAATAAATGAGTGAATAAGTAAACACATAAATAAGGTAACGGATGCTGTTTGCCAATTATCATGCCTTTGAGACCTATTAAAGGCTTTCTATATTTGAAATCAGTAGAAGGAAAGCATTCTTCATTAATTTCAAAGATTAGTTGGCTGTAGTTTAAATATTATCTTCATATGCACTGCCATCAAGTCAATTCCGTCCTGTAGGGTGGAGTAAAATTGCTCCATAAACTTTTCAAGGAGCACCTAGCAGATTTGAACTGCCGACGTTTTGGTTAGAAGACATAGCACTTAACCACTATGTAACCAGGATTTCCTTCATCTTTACATTACTTTGTATTTATGTCTTATGATTGGGCTTTGTTTTTGGAAAGAAATCTTAAGAGTAGTTCAGTTATATACTGAAAACATATATTTAATAATTGTAGCCTATGAGGCATCTTTAAGTAAATGTATTAAAGATGTATTTCCTAATTATTACAAGGGTTATCTTAACATATTCTCATTTATATACCCAATGCCATAATATTTCATCTTCCTTGAACACTTTTTGAAAATATCATATATAAAGGATGATTCCTAAGTAAAGTATTCTGGGATTATGGACTGAAAACAATGACTGTCTCTACACAAAACTCCTATAGAATTATTGTTGATGTACTTGTCATTTCCATATAATTGTTTTATAAATTTTTGCAACAGAGTAGAATTATACTTTAGCTTATTGATGAAAATAGTATTAAAATTTGTACTTCAGTAATTATCATCAGCTTTTGCTTTTACAACATTGCTTAGTAGTCTGAATGCTCTAAAGATAAAACAAAAACCTTGGTTTTCCAGAGACTACCCAGAAGAAGTCCCATAACTAATATTTCTGTTTAGAGGAATCAGCTAGAAAAACCATCTGTCATCTCCCCACCAGATGCCATTTATTGAGTATGCAGAATATTTGAACACTGCCTTCAGTGTAACAGTAAGTTAGAGACAGGAAGACACAAAAATATTTGTTTATAAATGATATTTAATATAAACATCCCCAAAGATATCTGTAGGAATACCTAGAGTACAGAAAATTGTGTTTTAGACTGTATACTTTTCATTAGTTATGAAAAGTTATCAAGGCAAGTTAAATGAAAAAAAGCAGGAATTAAGTAAGAATGTTTATAACATTTGAAAATATAATCCATAGTTTTGCTACAGTATATTTTCAGGCTTCTATATGTCCTAGGAAACCCTGATGGTGTAGTGGTTAAGTGCTACATCTGCTTACCAAAAGGTTGGTACTTTGAATCCATCAGGCTTTCCTTGGAAACTCTATGGAGCAGTTCTACTCTGTCTTCTAGAGTTGCTATGAGTCAATATCAACTCAATGGCAGCAGGTTTGGTTTTTTGGTATACTTCCCATTCAAAAATAGCAAAATAAAGATGTTAGCAGTGCTCTCTTCATAGAATGACTTAATGTTTAAAAAAAAAGTAGTAAAAAACGTACAAGAGAGAACATTTCAATTGCTGTCAAGATTTGAATGAATTATATGGAATTAACTAGCAAAACTGGGAAGTAGATTTATACCATCAGAAATGTTTTAGAAAATTAAGCAACAAGGGAAATAAATATTGGAAAAAATAATTTAAGCATATGATCAATAATAAATACACCTTCTTCTCCAACACACATGGAACATTCTCCAGAATAGACCATGTGTTAGGTCATAAAGCAGTTCTCTATAAAATCAAAACCATTGATTTACTGCAAAGTATCTTCCCAGACCATTGAGCTATAAAAGTTGAAATCAATAACAGAAAAATCATAGGTGGAAATCAAACTTATGGAAACTGAAAAACACTTTGCTCAAAAAGCCTTGGGTTATAGAAGAAATCAAGGACAAAATAAAAGAAACTTATGGAATCAAATGAGAATGGAAACACATCCTACTAGAATCTATAAGATACAGCAAAACTGGTGCTTAGAGGTCAGTTTATCTCTATAACTGCAAAGCTTTGGAAAGAAGGAAGTGCCCAAGTTAAAGAATTAACCTGACAGCTTGAACAAGTAGAAAAAGAGCAACAGAAGAACCCATCAGGCACCAGAAGAAAACAGATTATAAGGATTAGAGCAGAACAAAATGAATTAGATAACAGAAAAACAATAAAAAAAAAATAATAAAACTAAAAGATGGTTCTTTAAAAAGATCAACAAAATTGTTAAACCATTGGTTAAATTTACAAAAGAAAAATAGCAGAAGATACAAATAACCCGATTAAAAAATGAGATGGGAGATGTTCCAACAGACCCAGCTGAAATAAAAAATATCATAACAGAATACTACAACAGGCTGTACTCTAACGGTTTGAAAGCCTAGAGAAAATGGACAAATTTCTAGATTCATATCACCCACCAAGATTATCACAAGGAGAAGTAGATCAATTTAATAAATCTATAACAAAGAAGCCAAGCCAAGCCAAGTGCCTTCAAAGAAAGAGATTGTAAAAGTCATCAAAAATCTACCAACCAAAAAATGTCCTGGCCTAGATGGCTTCACCAGAGAATTCTACCAAATTTTTAAAGAAGAGTTAACTGATACTCTTGAGGCTATTTCACAATACAGAAAGGCATGGAATGCTCCCACATTCATTCTATGAAGCCAGTATAACCCTAATACCAAAGCCACCAAAAGATCTTGTGAAAAAAGAAAATTATAGACCAATATCACACATGAACCTAGATGCAAAAATCCTTAACAAAATTCTAACCAAAAAAATTCAGCAGCATACAAAAAAAAGTAATTCATCATGATCAAGTTGGTTTCATTCCAGGGATGCAAGGCTGGTTCAACATCAGCCAAAGCAAAGCCACAGAAAAACAATTAATGTAATCAACCACGTTAATAACACAAAAGATGAAAATCACCTGATTCTGCCAATTGTTGCAGAAAAGACATTTGACAAAGTTCAACACTCATTCATGCTAAAAACTCTCAGAAAAATTGGAAAAGAGGTGAAATTCCACAATGCTATTAGTAGCATCTACACAGAGCCAACTGAATGGTGAAAGACTGAAAGAATTTCCTACGAGAACGGGAACTAGAAAAAGACGCTCACTCTCACCACTTCTATTCCACATTGTGCTAGAAATTCTAGCCAGAGCAATTAGACAAGACAACGAAATAAAGGGCATCTGTATCAGCAGTGAAGAAGTAAAAATCTCCCTATCTGCAGATGATATGATTGCATACATAGAGAATTCAACGGAATCCATAAGTAAACTATTGGAACTAGTAAAGGAGTTTAGCAACGTATTGGGATACAAGATAAATATAAGTAAATCAGTAGGATTCTTTTATACCAACAATGAGATTATTGAAGAAGAAATCACCAAATCAATTCCAATTACTATTGCCCCCAAGAAGATAAAATACCTGGGAATAAATCTAACTAGAGAAATAAGAGACCTTTACAAAGAGAACTACAAGACCTTACTACAAGAAACTAAGGGAGACTTACATAAATGGAGAAACCTACCCTGCTCATGGATAGGAAGACTTAATGTTGTAAAAATGTCTATTTTACCCCAAGGAATCTACTTAATAATACAATCTCAATACAAATTCCAGTGGCATTTTTTAATGAGATGGAGAAACAAATCACCAACTTTGTTTGGAAAGGGAAGAAACCTCAGTTAAGAAAGGTACTACTGAAGAAGAAGAACACACTGGGAGGCTTCTCACTACCTGATTTTAGAACCTATTACACTGCCACAGTAGTCAAAACAGCCTGGTACTGGTACAAAAAGAGACATATAGACCAATGGAAGAAAGTTGAGATCCCAGAGATGCCACCATCCTCCTATAAACCGTTACCTGTTTTACCCCTAACATTTCAGGGGTAAAAATGATCTCTTTAACAAATGATGTTGGCAAAATTGAATATCCATCTGCAAAAAATTGAAACAAGACCCATATCTCACATACAAAAACCAATTCAAACTGCATAAAAGACCTAGATGTAAAATATGAAATGATAAAGCTCACCCATGATAAAATAGGATCAACAACAGAAGTTTTAATATACAATGTAGACAGACTTCACAATCTCACAAACAAAGCACGATCAATAGAAGAGAAAACAGACAAATGGGAACTACTAAGAATCAAATACTTTCGCTCATCCAAAGACTTCATCAAAAGAATTAAAAGACCACCTACAGAATGAAAAAAAAAGTACAGTTATATGTCAGACCAACATCTGGTCTCCATAATCTACAAGGTATTACAAAATATTAACAAGAAAAGGATAAATAATCCAATTAGGCAATGTGCGAAGGAGATGGACAGACATTTCTCTAAAAAGAGTATCTGGGCATCCAAAAGGCACATGCAGAACTGCTCATGATCATTAGCTATCAAAGAAATTCAAATCAAAACTATGATGAGACACCATCTTATCCCAACAAGGTTGGCCATGATCCAAAAAACACAAAACTACAAATGCTGGAGAGGCTGTGGAGAAATTGGAACTCTCCTACACTGCTGGTGGGATTGCAAAATGGTACAACCTCTTTGGAAAAGAACCTGGCACTTCCTTAAAAAGCCGGAAATAGATGTACCATTTGATCCTGTAATTCCACTGCTCGGAATTTATCCTTCAGAAACAAAGGTTGTCACACAAACAGACACATGTACACGAATGCTTGTTACAGCACAGTCCACAATAGCAAAAAGATGGAATCAACCCTGATGCCCATCAACAGATGAATGGATAAACAAACAGTGGTGCATATACTCAATGCAACACTATGCTATGATAAAAAACAATAATGATTTTTAAAAAATCTCATAACATGGTCTTATTTGGAAGAGATCATGCTGAGTGAAATCAGTCAGTGTTAAAAGGATGAGTTTTGTATGACATCCCTATTATAAGGACTTAACAAAAAAATTATCCACAGAAGAAAATGACTGTGTTGGTTATGGCGGGGAGAGGAGGGATGATTTTTTTTTAAGGGTTTGTATTTAAAAGTAGATAAACTGAAACATACACATTAATATATTAATAATGGTTATTTATGAGTAGTCAGTGAATGGAAAATTGATATAACAGACACTTGAGGGAATTCTAATAATCTTTAGTCATCAGAAAAATGCAAATCAAGACTATAAGGAGATACCATCTCATCTCAACATTTCTGGCAATAATCAAAAAAGCAGAAGATAACAAATGTTATTTGTAGGGATACTGAAACTCTTATGCACTTTTGGTGGGAATACAAAATGGTAAAACCACTATGGAAAATAAAGAGGTGGCTCCCTAAAAAGCTAGAGGTAGAAGTACCATACAGTTGAGCAATTCCACTCTTAAAAATATATCCCAGATAAAGAAGAGCCTTCATAGGAAAAAGACACTTGCATACTCATGTTCATTGCAACAATATTCATAATAACAAAAAGATGGAGACAATTTAAGTAACCATCAACAGATGAGTCAATAAATTATGGTACATACACACAATGGAATACTACTCAACAATAAAGAATAACAATGAATCTGTAAAACATCTCATAACATGGATGAATCCGAAGGGTATTATCTGACTGAAGTAAATCAATTACAAAAGAACAAATACTGTATGATACTACTATTTAAAAAACCCAGGAAAATGTTTACAACAGAAATAAACACTCTGAAAACTACATGGAAGGGGAGAGATGGAAGGGAGTAATTACTGACTGGATAGTTGTCATGGATTGAATTGTGCCCCCTAGAAAATCTGTGTATCAATTTAGCTAGGCTATGATTCTCAGTATTGTGCGATGTTCCTATTTGTTGTAAATCCTGCCTCTATGATGTTAATGACAGCTACGGGCAGCAGCTGTGTTGGTGGGGTAGGACTCAACATTTAAGTCTGTGCTATGCCTTCAGAAAATCTCTAGGGATATGAAGGAAAGAGAAACAAGCAGAGTGGGGGACCTCGTACCACCAAGAAAGAAGCAGTGCTGGGGAACAAGTGCATCCTTTTGCCCTGGGTTTCCTCTACTTCAGAAGCTCCCAGTCCAGGAGAGGCATAAGGACAAGGACCTTCCTCCAGAGCCAACAGAGAAAGAGTCCTCCTGTAGCTGGTGTCCTGAATTTGGACTTTCACTTACTTTGCTGTGAGAAAACAAATTTCTCTTTGTCCTAGCTATGTACTTGTGGCATTTCTTCATAGCAGCACTGCACAACTAAGACAGTAGTAGACACCTGTGGCAAAGAGAAAGATAACAAATGACATAGTGAAAGAATTCACTTTGACTTAGACAAAGTCGTAGAAACTTCCTAGATACATCCAAATACCTCAAGGGAATGAGTTACCCGAGCTGATCGCTGGGGACCGTGGTTTCTGGCGACATGTAGGTCAAATGGTATGACGTAGTTCATAAAATATCCTTCATCATACTTTGGTGAGTAGCAGCTGGGATCTTAAAACCTTGGAAGCAACCATCTGTTGTTGTTGCAGTTGTGGTTGTTGTTAGGTGCTCTCAAGCTAGTTTCAACTCATAGCAACCCTAGGTACAACAGAAGAAACGCTACCGCTCCTACATCATCCTCACGTTCGTTGTTACAATGGAGCCCATTTCGCAGCCACTATGGCAGCATCTCTTGTTAAGAGTTTTCCTCTTTTTCACTGACCCTCTCCTTTACCAAGCATGATATCCTTCTCCAGGGACTAATCCCTAGTGTTAACATGTCAAAAGTATGTGAAACATCTAAGGAGCATATTGGTTATATGTCTTCTAAGATAGATTTGTTCATATCGCTAGCAGTCCGTTCAGTATTTGTCACCAACACCAGAATTCAAAGGCATCAGTTCTTCACTCTTCCTTATACATCGTCCAGCTTTTGGGTATATGAGTCTGTTGAAAATACCATCGCTTCAATCAGGTGTATCTTAATCTTCAAGGTGACGCCTTTGCTTTTCAGCACTAAGGAGGTCTTGCCTTATACAACAGATTTGACCAGTGTGATGTGTAGTTTGATTTCTTGACTGCTCCTCCCATGTGTGCTGATTGTGGATCCAAGAAAAATGAAACACTTGACAACTTCGTTCTTTTCTCCATTGATCATGATGTTGCTTATTGATTCTGTTACAAGAATTTTTGTTTTCTTTATATTGAGGTTTCTGTGATCTTTCATACTCATCAGTAAATGCTTCAAGTCCACTTCACTTTCAGCAAACGTTTGTATCATCTGCATAATAAAGGTTGTTAACAAATCTTCCTCTGGTCTTGATTAGCCAGTCTTCTTCATGTAGTCTAGCTTCGCCGATTATACACACAACATACAGATTGAAGAGGTATGGTGAAAGGCTATTACCCTGATGGTACCTTTTCTGACTTTAATTGATTCAGGACCCCCCTGCTCCATACGAATGACTGCGTCCGGTTCTATGTGCAGATTCTTCATGATCAGAATGAAGTCTTTTGGAGTTCCTATTCTCTACAATGTTATCCATAACTTGGTATAATCCATATAGTTGAATGCCTTTGAGTACTCCGAAAAACACAGGCAAACATCTTTCGGACATTCTCTGCTTTCAGCCAGGATCCATCTGACTTCAGCAATGGTATCCCTAATGCTACTTCCTCTTCTAAATCCAGCTTGAATTTCTGGCAGTTCACTGTCAATATACTGCAGCCACTTTTGAATACAGCCATCTAAAATACATTTATCGGTCCTATCAAGTTCAGAGCTAAAGAGAATGAAGAAAACCAAAGACAACAGGACTAAAAGACCAGATGAATCACAGCCTCCACCAGACTGAGTCCAAAAGAACTGGACAGTGCTAGCTACCACTACTAATTGCTTTGACAGGGATAGAAGGAGGAGAGACCAGGAGAAAAACTCTAAACGAAATTCAAAATCACACAAAAGACTGGACTATAACTGATTGGACAAAGACTAGAGGAACCTCCAAGACTGTTAATGCCCTACCCTCCCTGGATACCCTGCTGACTCAGACCTGAAGCCACTTCTGAAATCCATCTCTCAAAGATTAGACAGACCTATACAGCAAATGGTAAGACAGGTGAAGAATGTGATTCTTAATGAAACGCTGTTTATGAGAGTATGTCAGCCACACCTGCCTGAAAGCAGAGGCAAAAAGGTAAGAAAGAACAGAAAAGCAGAATGAATGGATACAGAAAATCTAGGATAAAAAGGGTAAGGGGGAGAGTGCTGGCAAATTCCAGGGATTGCAACCCATATCACCATAGAATTTTTTTACCTCAAATGTAATAAAATTAAAAAAAGTAACACTTGTATATTGTTGCAAATTTGTAAAATATAGATAAGCAAAAGAATAAAACGTTTTTCTGACTCCATCTAAAAATAACTTCTATTAAGTTTTTAGTGTATAATCTTTTAGTTTTTCTGTAAATACTCTAAAATAAGAGATCACAGTATTTAATGAAATGTAAATAACAGATAGATTAACTCTATGAATATCTACTCAACTCTAAATCTGACCAAAAATGTTATTTTTATAGATTAACTCTGTGAGTATCAACTCAACTCTAAATATGACCAAAAATGTCATTTTTTTATTTGACAATTTATCTCCACCATGTTAAACAAAACTTTATCCTTTGATAATATTAATGCTATTTCAACGATGAGAAATAAAATTTTAGTTGTGGATCATTGATTCAATAACTCAGCTTTATTATTTTTGCTGTTTTTCTTACTGAATGTACGTCTTCATTTCCTACTCACAAATGTTAGCATTGTGTCAAAGCCCAGCGCAAGTCTTATATTCTCTTAGAAAGTGATTATTGTCCTAGATTCCTAAGACGTCTCTTTGGCTTCTTAGCATCTTGTACCTAGTAGGGACACTGATAATGTCATAATGACAATTTGGGATTTTTTTTCTAGGTCTTCAGTTCATTTCACCCGTTCTCATCTTCACATGTTTTAAGGTTTCTTTGTCAGAGAATAACTGCTTAATTGCTACTTGTAGTTTAACTATTTTTTTTCCAAAATTTGAAAACTTTATTTTACGTCAACAAAAGCCATTATGAAGTTCACTTTATGTTGTTTTATTATATGGCTGTTTCTGAGTTTGAATCTATCATGCAAAGCCCTGTTGGCTTTCTTAGCCTAACAATAGTTTCTTTCATTGTTGTTTTAATCTTCTTCATTCAGGGTCATACATAATTAATAACAGAAGAAAAACATTGCCAAGGACATTAGATTGTTTTAGTCTCTGCGAAATAGGGAGAGGCCCCTGCGGGGGTGCCAGAGGTTAGCATCATGCCGCAGGTCATGGTTCCAGCCCACCTAGCCTCACTGTGGAAGACAAGATCTGGTGATCCGCTTTCCTGACAGCGACAACCCAGCAAACTCTTAGGCTTAGTTTTCCTCAGTAATCTGTGGACCTACCATCAGTCAGGGGCCAATGATTCTTTTTCTACCTCCTTACGAACCTTCTAGAATTACAGAGTTTATAAATTTGAGGGTTTACTTCACACTTTCCTTACCAGTGAGCTTCTGAGAACAATCAACTATAAAAAATTCATTGTGGTTTTAATCCCAATAATGCGATAAAGCTTCAACTTACAAAATAAGCATATAATTTAATGTAATGGTGATGATGATGATGATTTTCTTCCAAAACCTCAGATTATAGGATATTAAGGGCAATGGTAGTGCACGGGTTTAGAGCTGAGGCTCCTAACCAAAGGATTGCTGTTGGGATCCACCAGCCACTCTTTGGACACTGTATTAGGGTAGTTCGCTCTGTGTTATAGGGCTGCTATAAGTCAGAAGTAGGTTGATGGCACTGGGTTGTGTTTTGACGACACCTTATTCCCGAGGAACTTGCAATTGCACACAAAATAAATAAATAAATCTAAGCAAAGATGAAGCACGCACATTATGTGCATATACATGCTTATAAAATCTACAAAACTGAATTTTGAAAACTCTTCCAATAATCCAGTGGCTTGGATACCAAATTTTCTCAATACATAGGTATGCAACAGGTGTTTCTGTTTTCAGTATACAGCCAGTATTCTTAAAAGATATTAAAATTATTTTGTTGACCGTGCTATAGCTCAAGATATTGCATCTTACAAAATATCTTACAAAAGATGCATACCTTTCTAGAATATTTTATAGCGCTCGACTGAATCCTCTTAAGCAGGAAACACGGGGAGGTTCCTCTCCAAATTTTACATCTCTCATATTTTTCTTCCTCTAATACTGTCTCATTTTACAAATCAAAACAATTGCAATGTGGACATCTGCATGCAGACATCTCATTTGCAAGAAACTACATTTACAAAAACAAAACGCCAGGAAATGTGAGAGAGAAGAGAGCTGCCACCCAGAGTCCCGTAGCTAAGCAACGGGTTGTCTTCTCTTCAGTAACCAAATTACCGGGTCACACACGCCCTTCCCATGGACTCAAGGGCTTAATAGAATTTCCATCATCTGACGTTAACTCCAGCGATTTGGGGGCTTTTTACCCTCAGGCAGTCAACACTATCTTGTCAATTTTATGGGTTACAAATATCCATCTTAAATTGGGTCACAGTAGTTCTACTCTCTAACAAGCCATTCTGTGAAATTCTACTTTGAAGCAAACCATCCCGCGGGATACTTGGTAGAACCAACAAAGATAACAAGAATGACAATTACTGGTGTTCATGAAAAAGAGCAGCTGCAATGAATGAGAATGTTTACAGATATAAGCTAATCAATCTAAGTCTCACTGAATTTTCTTGGTCCGCAGGGAAATTTCCCAAAGTCAAATACAAGAAAGGGTATTCCTAAATAAAATTATATATTAGTGATAGTGTTGTCTGTATAGGATTACCCATGAAATTGTTCTCTGAAAGTACTCTGAGTTAAACTCCCTTGATTTTTTTTTTTTTTTTTTTATAATTGTGGAAAATACCTTTAGAAATGTATACATAAGCCAGGTACCTGGGAATTGTGGAACTTGGCAAGTCACATTTTCTAGGAACTTTGCCATCTCAGCAGATGGGTGTTAGTGTAAGCATGCCAGGGAATCAAAATGTACATCACATTCCACTACAAGGGGTCACAATCTCATCCAGAAATGTCCGTCTGTGCCACTACCTAAAGGAATATTCCATTGCAACTCCACCTCAGAAGCTGATAGTTTCTAAAGATATGAAACAATTTTGGGGGGAGGGGGTTGGCTTTTCTATGTAAGGATTTATATTCTAATAGGGAAAAAAGAATGGAAGCCATTAAAATGAAATCTTAAGCAGTAAAAATATTTTTATGGTCCATTTCATTTTTCAACAAAAAGGCTTACCTATGTGCAACAATGTTTTTTGTGGGAGTCAGCATTTAATTTCTGTTAAATGAAACCCCAGAAATCCTTTCAGATTAAAAAAAAACTACTTTGAAGATTTTATTATTATTATTATTATTTGGCCTTCCTTCTTGGAACCTATAGAAATCTATTTTAAATTGAGAATAAAGAGTTTCACAAGACCTACCCTACTGAGCAAAATTATACTAGAGCTATGATTGAATTTAATGTGCAGAGTTCATCCACTGGTTCACAGTATCGTAAAAGATATTTGCAGACTCTTTAGCTTTGAGTGGATTCAAAGATCCACATGTTCTACAAAAATGGAAATTTTTAGTCTTTAAATTCCTTGTCTTCCTGGAATTTATAATTTCATGTTGTTATTCTCTTATGCCATCGGGTCAATTTTGACTCGTGGTGACCCCGATCTGTTACAGAGTAGAACTGTTCCGTAGAGTTTTCTTGGCTGTAATCTTTCACAGAAGTGAATCTTTAGACAATACCAAAACAAATTTTCATTGATATTATAATAAATCACACATTCATTATGAGTTTTAATTCTGATGATGCTGCTGAAACTAAATGATTTAGTCCTGGGTGATGATGATGGGGGCATGAGATGTAATATCAATTAAAAAGATAATTTTTTTGTTTTGTTTTTAATTAAGCCTGAAAGTGATTTTATTCTGAAAACAGGCAATGCTCACATCTATAACTACTTCCCTGCTAGTCAAGTTATGCCAGTTACAAGTGTATGCAGGTTCACTAGGTATGAAAAGTCAATATTTTCACTAAATTGTCTTGAAGTCATCTATTTATATGCACATTTCCTAATAACTGATCTTAATACAGACAAAGCTTTTCATTTAATTATTTATTTTTCAGTAAATAAAAATCTTTTCAATACATGATAATCATAGAATATCAAGGAGCACAACAAATTCTGAGCCAATTGTCATGTCATAAAACCTTAAACAACTTTTTTAATTGTGATTTTTTGTGTGTGTGTTAGTGCTGCAGGATTGTTATTTGTTATTATTGTTACTGGTGTTAAGGAGGAACAATGTTTCTTGTCACAAGAGTAGCAATAAAGTGCAGTTAAAAGCAAATGTTTCACATTGTGGTGAATAATAGAGTGCTCTAGCTATTTAAAAAATTTTGACTGAATATACTTGGTACATGATATAATATTACATTTATAATTTCAAGGAAAAATGAAAATAGCGTTAAGGTACATAGAGACTCTCTGGCTTTGAAATTAAAAACAAGTCAGTGATTATTGTTGGAGCTCCCAAAACTAATATCTAAGTAGTAATTAGATACATTACAGAGCCCTGGAAAGTGTCGCATTATTTAGTAGCATGTAACTGCATAAGGACATAATTTCTTTTTTAAAATGCACGCATCTCAACTAAGTTTCTTTCACAGCACGAACCATCATGTCACCTGGTGATTAACAGCTGTAAAACTAGACATAATGTTTTCATCATTTTTCAGATGCATTACTCCTTTTGGTAAATTACTGTGAAAAAAATTTACAGCTGTCACTTACAAAAGTTGTCTCCCATTGGCTATGAGAATTATTTAAATGTGACTTGCTTTCATTTGCTCTTCTCATTTGCAAATGAGCCAAGCCGACTAGCCTTTCTACTAAAATAAAGACTACCTAAGCCAAACAAGAAATTGGACAGATTCTCAGCTTTGTCTGCAAACATGAAGAGGAAAAATACACTAATGGAAGCAGCGTGATCCTTCATTACGGACCCCTCCAGGTCTTGAAAATCATCCAAGGAACTATCTCATTAAATGTTGAAAATCTTCCAAGGATCCCTTCACACACACCCTTTTTAAGTGGTGAGTTCTGATCAAAGGTTTTCTCCATTGAAAGGGTAAAGAATGGTTTCTGGAATGATTTCCGTTTTCTGAATCTTGCCCGATTCTATACAAGCACTGAAAAGAGATTCAATATGTGGTTCATTCCATTTCTAAGGATGGAAAACCTCCAAGGAAGAAGTGACCTATCGTACCAATTCTCAAGGACATGTCTTGACTATCCTTTTGTGGTGGAAAATGTCCAGTGGATTCTGTCTTTGCTTCTAAATATATATCTTCCTACAGCCCCAAGGAATGGAAGTATGCCAAGGTCTCTTTTCTGTCAAGAATCTCTTCACACTTACAGCATTACAGATAGATTCCTTCTTTACCAAAATACTCCAAAGTAGGAGACTTAAAGCTACAGAAGTTTTAGAAACAACAGTAAATCCTAAATCATTGTGTACTTATTTTCAAATAGCATGTATATTCCAAGCACTCTAAATCATTTTTTTAAATAATGAAGGAAATTATATAATGTTTACCCACATACAACAGAACATCATCAAATGTTATGCTCTTAATATCTTACTTTTACTTAAAACATTTTCTACTTGTTTCTTACAATTCTAAGTTAAACAAAGAGTGGGAATTTGACATAGGAATAGAAACCCAACAGTCCATACTCTGAAAGTTGAAAATGAGGGTAGTTTCTGGATGCAAGAAGAGGCATTTAAACACGTTTCCTAAGAGTATACAAATAAAATCAGGCCTCCATATGGACCCCAAAATGCCACTGTTAATAACATTAGAATGCATAAACTCCAGGATAATTTAGATTATCACTATCCCCTCAAGGTCACTTTTAAAACCACATTATGTATCTTTTGTCTTGATTTTCCTTTACTGTGAGCAACAATTTTCTCTTTGGGTTCTTATCAGGGATTAAACTATGTTCCTCCAAAAACATGTGTAACATTTCGGCTGGGCCATGAGTCCCAGTATCATGATTGCCCACCACTTTGTCATTTAACAGATTTTTTCTATGTGTTGTAAACCCTATGACTATGACTTGATAAGATAGATTATCAGCAGTTGTACTGATGAGGTCTGCAAGACTGGAGAGTGTACTCTCTTTTGAGATATAAAATACAAAGTCAAGCAGCAAAACCTGAGGACTTCACACAAACAAGAAAGCAGCACTCATGTCTTTTGGACATGAGATGCCTATGCTGAGATGCTCCCAGACCAAAGGAAGAGAGATGATAAGGACTTTCATCCAGAGTCAATAGAAAAAGAAAGGCTTCTCCTGGAGCCAGAGCCCTGAATTCCTATGTCTAGCCTACTAGACTATGAGAAATTAGGTTTATCCTTGTTAAAACCATCCAGTATTTCTCTTCTAGCATCACTAGATAACTAAGGTGGAAACCCTGGTGGTGTAGTGGGTGAAGTGCTACACCTGCCAACTAAAAGGTCAGTAGTTTAATTCTACCAGCTGCTACTTGGAAACCCTATAGGTCGGGTCTACTCTGATCTCTAGGGTCACTGTAAGTTGGACCTGATTCAATAGCAGTGGAGATAACTAAGACAGCTTTAAAACTATGGGGTCTCTTATAATTTGCACAAGTGACCTCTCAGTTCTAGTACCTCCTGTATAAACATACTTACGTAGTTTGGGCTAAGGGCTATCATCGCATCCAAGTATGCACAAGCAAACTCACAGATTTATGCATGGGATGAAATTACAAAAATGGTGATGCTCCTGATTCACAAAAAGAATGAATCCATTATCCAAGATGTAACAAAAATTCATGGACTGAATAATGTGTATAACGCTGGTGGCCTAATAGTTAAATGCTACGTCTGCTAACCAAAAGGTCAGCAGTTAAAACTCTACCAGAGTCTCCTTGGCAAATCTGTGGAGCAGTTTTACTCTGTCCTACAGGGTTGCTATAATTTGGATTCACCCCATTGGATATGGCTTTGGTTTGATTTGGTTTTAGGATAAAATACACACCAAACTTATTTGAGAAAAAAGTTTAGTTAACGTTTAGAGATTCATGACCAAATTGTTCCCTTTAACATGGCTTAATACAGATTCCTAGTATACACTCAAAAGCTTCAAGTATGGATTACAGCTCAGTATTAAGTAAAAAAAAAAAAAAAAAAAAAAAATCCCACAAATGAACCAACAAGTAACATCATGATAAACAAACACAAAAAAGACTGAAATTGTCAAGTATTTCATTTTACTCAGATCCAAGATCAACAGCCATGGAAGCAGCAGTCTCTCAATCAAAATATGCACGGCATTTAGCAAATCTGCTACAAAAGACCTCTTTAAAGTGTAAAAAAAGCAAAGAGGTCCCCTTGAAGGCTAAGATGTACTTGATTCAAGTCGTGATATTTTCAATCACCTCATACGTATATGAGAGCTGGACAATCAAAAAGGAAGATATCAGAACCACTGACACTTCTGAATAGTGCTGTTGGAGAAAAATACTAAATATACCATGGACTGCCAAAAGAATTAACAAATATGCCTTGGAAGAAGTACAGTCAGAATGCTCCTTAGAAGCAAGGATGGTGATTCTACATCTTACATACTCTGGATTTGTGATCAGCTGGAATCAGTCTGTGGAGACCTGTATCATGCTTGGTAATGCAGCGGATCAGTGAAAAAGCAGAAGGCCTTCAATGAGATGGGTTGAAACAGTAACGGCAACAATGCATTCAAGCATAATAAGGACTGTGAGCACAGCACAAGACAGAGAAGTGTTTTATTCTGTTGTATAGTCACAATGAGTCAGAGCTGCACACCTGAATAAGATACACTCAGTCATTTAGAAACTGCCTTTTACCTTTTATGATAAGTCAGAAAAAAAGTTATAGAAATTTAGAAACTTGTGACAAAAAGAGAAAGAACTATTCGGAATTCAACCACTCTAGTATGACCATGTCCACATATCTGTCAGCTTGTCTTACTGTAGGGGTTTCTGTGTTGCTATGATGCTGGAAGCTATGCCACCTGTAGTCTGACACTAGCAGAATCACTGTCATGGATTGAACTCTGTCTCCCCAAGAATGTGTGTAGCAGTATGGCTGAACCATAATTCACAAATATGTTATGATTGTAATCCATTCTGTGATTTTCCTATGCTGTATGTTAAAGAGGATTAGTGCGGGACTGTAAATGCCTTCCTAAGGTCACCTCCCATCTCTAATGTTAAAGGAATCCTTGGAGTGTGACTTGCACCACCATTTATCCCTTTATCCTACATGATATAAAAGGAAAAGGAAGCAAGCCGAAAGCAGGGAATCTCACATCATCAAAAAAGCAGCACTGGGAGGAAAGTGCATCCTTCAGACCTGAAGTTCCTGCACCAAGATGCTTCCCAACCAAGGATTGATGCACCACAGGGGCTTTCCTAGAGCTGACAAAGGGAAAGCCCTTCCCCAGGAGCTGACACCCTGAATACTGATTTACAATCTGCTGGATTTTGTAAGAATAAACTTTTCTTTGCTAAAGCTATCCACTCAAGGTATTCTGTTAGAGCAGTATTAGGCAACTAAAACAGTCACGTGGTGGGCAGGTTTCAGATGAGTTTCCAGACTAAGACAGACTAACAAAAAGAATCTGGTATTCTACTTCTGAAAAAATTATTCAGCAAAAATCTTGTAAATAGCAACAGAAAGTTGTCTTATAAGGGGCCAGAAGATGAGCTACACCACCGCCTCAAGTTGGAAGGCATTGAAAAGACAACTGGAGAAGAGCAGACTTCTTGAGTAGAGTCAACCTTAATGATGTGGATGGAGTCAAGTCTCTGAAACCTTCATTTGCTGATGAGTCATGACTCATGACTCATGAGTCATAATGAAAACAAAAATACTGCAAACATCCATTAATCATCAGAATGTGGAATATCAGTATAAATACAAGAATATTGGAAATCATCAAAAATGCAATGGAAGGTGGCGGGGCACACAATCAAGATGGTGGATTAAACACATGTCTCTCTATATCCCTCTGGAAACCAAGACCGAAATGATACTTAAACAGAGCCTTCTGGATGCCTAGTGAGCCCTAGGACACGGTATAGGGTTGTTAATTTGGACTTCATACCACTGAACAGAAAATTTCCTCTCTCTTGCTAACCCCCTCCCTTGGCAAGATCTGGCTTTCACAGACTGAAGGTAACTTGCCATTTTAACTTTTTCCTCTTTCTTAGCTGGAAGGTGGAGATGGGACCTGACTAGCAGCTAATCTAAGACACACTGTTGATGGGATCAGTAGGAGAAATTGCCACATTTTGAGAGCCCAGCTTTGGACTCTGTGCATCTTGGCACCTTTTCCTCTCTTTCCACGTCTCCCATTGAATAGCCTGCACTGAAGCAGGTGGGTAGCTTGTGCAGGACGCCGTCTTGTTCCACTGGGAGGTAAATTACCCACATGGAGGCCTCAGCTTGACCTAATTGCTAGGCTGGGAGGCAGTGCCTGTCCAGAGGAGAGTATTTTTTTGTCAGAAAAGCAGTATTCTACACAGTGTCATCTACAGCTGGGGCCGGAAAGCAGAGGTCAGCAGAGCAGAAGTCTTTCTATACCTTGAGCTAGTTTATACCTTCTGGGGTTGGATATAGAGGTGCTGACTTTGCCAGCAGAGTAGAGGGACCTGTACACCTGAAAATCTGACCAACTTTGGAAGTTGTCAGATACCTTTTAACTTTCATTTTAAAGTGGCCTAGAGAAACAACTGTGGTCTATCCTCACAGCATCTCTCCAAACCTCTATTGACTCACATAAGGCCCCCAAAGCAACAAACGCTACATAAAAGTGTAATGACAAAATCACTGATGGCTTCAGAAGTCCCCCGAAAGAAAGCACCAAAGAGCTTCCCAGAAGAAGAAACCTTTCTGTAACTATTGGAATGTGAATACAAAAGGATTATATAGAGAGCCCTCCTACACCTTTACAAAATGCAGCAGAGTAAAATGAAAAATGAAGCAAGCTGTTCAATCTGATGAAATACCAGTACTCTGAAATCCAGCAGATCAAGAGCAAAATCAAAGAGACAGAAATTTCAATTCACAGCCAAGAAAAAAGAATGGAACAAATGAAAAACAGACTCTCTAACTTGGAAGATAGAGCTACTGACTCCAGCATCTATGTGGAGAAATCAGAAAAAAGAAACAAGAAAAATGAGGAAACGTTAAGAAGCATATAGGACTCTATTAAGAGAAACAATCTATGATTAATTGGAGTTCCTGAACAGGGTGAGACACCTGAGAACACACAAAGTGTTTTTGTGGAGCTAGAAAACTTCCCAGAAATTATGAAAGAAAAGAATATAGATATTCAAGATACATATCCAATGCTACTCAATGTAGATCTCAAAAAAAAGACTCCAAAACTTATTATAATCAAGCTTAACAAAATGAAATATAAGCAGAAACTCTTAAAGGCAGCAAGACTCAAGGCAAAGCTAACATTCAGAGGGAAACCCTGTAGGCTTTCACCAGATTTCCCAGCAGAAACAACGCTGGCACAGAGACAGTGGCATGACACATTCAAAGCCTTGAAGGAGAAGAACTTCCAACCAAGAATTATGTATCCTGCAAAACTATCACACAAATTATGAAAACAAAATTAAGACATTCGCAGATAAACAGAAAATCAGAGACTTTGTAAAAACAAACCAAAGCTACAAGAAATATTGAAAGAATCTCTTGGCTTAAAAGATCAAAATCAACTTTATATTTTAGAAGCAAATACAGGACACATCATCCAGAAACCTGCTCAGTTAGGGAAGGCTCCAAACTCAATCAAAGCTATAAAAGTGAAAGAAATGTTCCAGTGATCATATCATGAAAACGATGATGTCATCTTATTAAAAAGAGGGATGCACTACAGTCATTATAGTCTTTCCAGGTGAAGAGGAAGCTAATAAGACTGGTAGTAATTAAAATAGGGTAGTAATTAAAATAGGGTAGTAATTAAAATAGGGGATCATAGGGGCAACCCTAAAGCACAATAAAAATGCAACATATCAAATCAAGAAACATAATACAGGAGTCTCAACAACCACAACACCAATGCAGAAAAAGGTGAAAAATCAATTCACAAAGAAGAAAGTCCCAGAACAGATTAATAAGAACAACAGAGAAAACATCAACACAAAAATAAACATATCACAATGATAGCACTAAATACATACCTACCAATAATTACATTGAATGTGAATGGACTGAGCACTCCAGTAAAGAGACAACAAGTGACATCTTGGATCAAAAGACACAACCCATCCATATGTTTCCTACAAGAAACTCACCTTAGACTTAAAGATATGGACAAACTGAAAATTAAAGGATGGAAGAACATATATCAAGCTAACAATACACAAAGAGCAGGTATGGCAATTCTAATCTCAGATAAAATCGATTTTAATGTAAAATCCACCATCACAGAAAAAGATGGACACTATTGCTGAAAGTTTCAATACACGAGCAGGACTTACCAATATTAAATATTTATGCATCTAATATCAGAGCACATAAATACATCAATGAATCACTGACAACACTCAAAAATGAGATAGATCATTCTACAGTAATAGTAGGAGACTTCAACACTTCACTCTCGATATTGAACAGATCGTCTATAAAAAGTTCAGTAAAGACACTGAAGACCTTGTTGCTACAATTCACCAACTAGATCTCATCAACATATATAGAACTTCCTATCCATCAGCGGACAACTACACCCTCTTCTCCAGTGCACATGGAAGATTCTGCAGAATAGATCATGTGTTAGGACATAAAGCAATACTCAACAAAATTCATACCACTGAATTAATGCAAAGCGTCTTCTCAAATCATAAAGCTATAAAAGTTAAAATCAATAGCAGAAAAAACATAGATAGCAAACAAACCTCATGTAAACTGAACAGTATCTTGTCCCAAAAGCCATGGGTTATAGAAGAAATCAAGGATGAAATAAAGAAATTTATGGATTCCAATGAGAATGAAAACATTTCCTATCTGAACTTATGGGATACAGCCAAAGCAATGCTCAGAGGTCAGCTTATCTCCATTAATCCACACATCTATAAGGAAGACAGAAACTAAATCAAAGCATTAACTCTACATCTTGAACAAGTAGAGACAGAGCAAAAGAAGAACCCCTCAGACATCCTAAGAAAACAAATCATAAAGATTAGAGCCGAACTAAACAAATTAGAGAACAGAAGAACAATTGGAAAAATTGAAAAGACTAAAAGCTGATTTTTTGAAAAGATCAACCAAACTGACAAAACATTGGCTAAACTTACTAAAAAGAAACAGGAAAGGAAACAAATAACCCAAATGAGAAACGAGAGGGGAGTTGTCATAGCAGATCCAACAGAAATAAAAAATATCGTAACAGCATACTATGAAAGACTGTATTCTAACAAATTTGAAAACCTAAAGGAAATGGACAAATTTCTTGATTCATATCACCTACCAAAAAGTATCACAAGGTGAAGCAGAACAACTTAATAAACTCATCACAAAGGAAGAGATTGACGAAGTCACCAAAAGACTACCAATCAAAAAAAGCCCAGGCCCAGATGGCTTCACCACAGAGTTCTACTAAGCTTTTTAGAGAAGAGTTATCTCCAATACTATTGAGACAAAATTCTTGCCAATAGAATACAACATATCCAAAAAATAATCCATCATGACCAAGGTGGATTCATACCAGGGATGCAAGCCTGGCTCAACATCAGAAAAACAATTAATATGATCAAACACACAAATAACACAAGAAAAGAAGAATCACCTGATTTTGTCTATTGATGCAGAAAAGACATTTCATAAAGTCCAACACCCATTCATCCTAAAAACTCTCAGAAAAATATGAATAGACAGCAAATTCCTCAATACAGCAAGGGCCATTTATACAAAGCCAATTGCCTACATCATCCTGGATGGAGAGAGACTGAAACAATTTCCCTTAAGAACAGGAACTAGACAAGGATACCTACTCTCACCTCTCCTATTCAACATTGTACTAGAAGTTCTAGTCAGAGCAACTAGACAAGACAAAAATAAATGGAATCTGCATCAGCAAAGAAGAAGTAAAACTCTCCCTATCTGCAGGTGATATGATTACATATACAGAGAATCCTAAAGAATCTGTAAGTAATGTGCACAGTTTATGGTTCTATACATCTATAAGATATCATCCTGCTGACCTCTGACTGGAGGAAGGAGAGTGAGTGCAGAGGAGGGGAAAGGAGACTGTTGGGAGGATGAGACATGTATGGAACAGAGAAGAATAGTGTGCTATCACCAGACAGGGAGAGCAGTGGAAGCTGCATATAGGTGGGCATGTAAATTTATACAGGAATGTACATTTTCACTCAGTTAGATTAAATTTAAAAAGTTAAAAAAAAAAAAAAGAAAAGAAAAGAATCCATAAGTAAACTACTCAAACTCATAGAAGAGTTCAGCAAACTGTCAGGATACAAGGTAAATATAAGTAAATAGTAGGATTCCTTTATACTAGCAACAAGATTATTAAGGAAGAAATCACCAAATCTGTACCATTTACTATAGCCCCTAACAAGATAAAGTACTTAGGAATAAATCTAACCAGAGAAATAACACACCTTTACAAAGAGAACTACAAGTCCTTACTACAGGAAACTAAGACAAACTTACAAAAACAGAGAGTCCTATCCTGCTCATGCATAGGAAGACTGAACATTGTGAAAATGTCTATTTTACTAAAAGCAATCCACTTATATTATGCAATCCCAATACAGATTGCAGTGACATTTTTTAATGAGATGGAGAAAGAAATCACCAACTTTGTCTGGAAAGAGAAGAAGCCCCGGATAAGTGAAGCAGTGCTGAAGAAGAACACACTGGGATGCCCCTCACTACTAGACTTTAGAACCCATTACACTGCCACAGGTGTCAAAACAGCCTGGTACTGGTACAAAAAAAGACAGATAGATCAAGGGAACAGAATTGAGACCTCAACACCATCTTTCTACGAATAGCAGCTATTTGACAAAGGCTCTAAGACAATAAACTGGAGTAGAAACAATCTCTTCAACAAATAGTACTGGCAAAATTGGATATCCATCTGCAATAAATTGAAACAAGACCCATATCTTACACCTTATACAAAAACGAAGTCAAACTGGATAAAGGATCTACATATCAAATCTAAAACAATAAAGCTCATCCAAGAAAAAGTAGGAACAACAATGGAAGTTTTAATACACAGTGCAGACAGACTTCAAAATCTGACAAACCACAAACAACAGAAGAGAAAATAAATAAATGGTAACTATTAAGAATCAAATGCTTTTGTTCATCCAAATATTTTATTGATAGAATGAAAAGGCCACATACAGAATGGAAAAAAAATATTTGGCAACATTATGTCAAACCAACATCTGATCTCCATAATCTATAAGGTACTACAAAATATCAATAAGAAAAAAATAAATCATCCAATTAAGTGATGGACAAACAAGATGGACGGACACTTCTCTAAAGAAGAGATCCAGGCAGCCAAAAAAACATGCGGACATGCTCATGATCATTAGCTATTAAAGAAGTTCAAATCAAAACTACAATGTGATACCATCTCACCCCAACCAGGTTGGCCATGATCCAAAAAACACAAAACAACAAATGCTGGAGAAGCTTCTGAGACAGTGGAACTCTTCTACACTGTTGGTGGGCTTGCAAAACGGTGCAACCTCTTTGGAAAGCAATCTGGTGTTTCCTTAAAAAGCTGGATATAGCTTTTGATCCAGTAATTCCACTGCCTGGAATATATCCTACAGAATCAAGGCCATTCACACCAACTGATACATGCACATGAATGTTTATTGCAGCACAGTCCACAATAGCAAAAAGATGGAATCAACTGAGATGCCCAACAGAGGAATGGATAGGTAAACTGTGGTATGTGTACTCAATGGAACACTATGCAGTGATAAAGAACAATGATGATTTTAGGAAACATCTCGTAACCTGTTTTCAGTTGGAGGACATTATGCTGAGTGAAAGCAGTAAGCGACAAAAGGACAAATATTGTATGAGAACTACAAGAACTATAAGAACCTAAAAACTGTAAGAATTATAAGTACTATAAGAACCTAAAAATAGACTCACACATAGAAGAAAAGATTCTTCGATGGCTGCAAGGGTAGGATGGGAGGGAGGGCAAAAGGGGAAGGGCTCAGATTAGATAGTTGATAGAAATTTGGTTGGGTGAAATCTGTGACAGCATACATTAGAAAGATCAATGTTAATTGGACTTTGACATAACATGATTACTCCACCCATCTTAACCCAATATTTCAAAAACAGAGTAGCTGGGGTAGGGGCCGGGGGCTATGCTCTCTGGTGAAATCGAGGCTATTTGGTACAACTAGCATTTTGCTAAGAGAGTGTTGTTTACCCCAAATTGGTGAGTGGCGTCTGGGGTCTTAAAAGCTGGCAAGCTGCCACCTGAGGGTACAGCAAATGGTCCCAACTCAGCAGGAACAGATGATCACCAAGGTTTGCAATGACATGGGGGAAAGAGAATCCAGAAGACAGAGAGACCCATGTGAGTGGATGTCCACATCCACTTGCGACCGGAAGAACCAGATGGTGCCAGGCCACCACCAGTGATAGCTAAGCTGGAGCTCACAAAGTTGAGTTCCACTGGCAACACAAGTATAAATAGGGGTGCACCCTGAGATCTCCACTAAAAGACCACAACTGATAGTCCAGGGGCCTCAGAGTTCTCCTGGGAGCAGGGCCCCTGGTCCTGATGTGGCCCCTGTCCATAAATCATAATGAAGGTCAACTTTTCAAACAGCAATGGATTGGACTTGGTGATGCAGAGTGACCATACTGTGTGGACACTTTATGGTTCTAGGCATCTATAGGAGGTCGCCCTGTTGACCACATACTGGAGGAAGGGGAATGGGTGGAGAGGAGAAGATAGGAGACTGTTGGGAAAATAAGTCATGTATGGAGCAGAGAGGAAGTGTGTACTGTCACCATGCAAGAAGAGCAGTGGAAGCTGCAAGTAGGTCAGCATGCAACCTTATATAGGAATGTACATTTTCATTCAATCATAATAAAAAAAAAGTTGGAAATAAAGAAGTTGGAAAATGTGGCCTTGATGATAGAACAACTCAGAGATCTCGTAACAGAATTTTGCAGGAACAACAACTTCTTCACTGTAGCTTCCTTTTTTTTTCACCAACATAAATGGGGACTGTACACAGGGATCTCACCCTATGGAGTACACAGGAATCAAATCAACTACGTGTATGGACAAAAACGACAGAAAAGCTCAATATCATTAGTCGAAACAAGGCCAGATTCTAACTGTGGCAAAGGCCATCAATAGCTGATATACAAGTTCAAGGCAAAACTGATGACAATTTAAGAAGCCCGTGAGAGCCGAATACAACCTTGCAAATGTGAAATATTAGGCAATGAGATAACTGTTAAGTGACGAGTAAATGTACTGTTGTTATCCCATTCCACAGACTGAGCCACAAACTGAGACACTGAAATAAAGCAAATTGTCAAAGGTTACACATCTGCCACTTTGGGGGGCAAGGACTCATCATAGACATTTTAAATCAAGAATTAATGTAATTAAACACAGCATTTCCATTTTACTCAAAGTATAACAGAAAGAAGTTCTTCACTATTATGTTGACCATTGAAGTAATTTGCAAATGTGTAACAAACAGAAAATATTATACATATATTCTGAAAGAGAACTTTTTTTTTAATTAACGAGTGTTGTAACTATTTTTGATTCCAAATAAATGTTGTATTTTCTAATTACTAAAATGTTTGTGTGTACAAATTCAGCATCTCGGTAAAGCAACTATCATAGATACCACTATGAAAAGTGTTATCCACATATTTGAAAGAGTACATAATGTTCCTAGTGTTGATCTGAGAATTTGATTCCATAATCACAATCTCACCTGTTAATATTTCATTTTTATATTCTTTATGGGTGCACATTTATTGCTTGAGCACTTCTGAACTGGGTTTGAAAAATATATACTCCATGTAAGTTAAAGTGTTTTCTATTACACTATTGTATTGCTTTAGATGTATAAAATGTTATATATACTCATATGAAACACATCTGGGATTTATTGATCTTTCATTTGCTTCAGGTTACTACTGCCCTGCTTGTAGTCCTTATTTTGGCAGTTTCTGTTGCACTAAAATAAAACAAAACCTATTTACTATCTATAACATAATTAAATGAATAGATATATCTGTCTGGTTTTTCTCCTACTGCTCAGCAAAACAATTACAAATGCAAAAGCAAAGAGTTTTTTCCATTGTTTACAGTGGAGTTACAAAAGAGTTTACTTTTATTGAAATCAACAGCAAATTTTATTATCCTCAAAATTATAGCATCTATCTGGTGATGAAACCAAAATTACTTAACAATTTAGTCCAGTAGCAGAGACAGTTTGCTGCTGAATTTTTTGTTTTGTTTCCAACTTTTCTATAGAAACAAGCATCAGGAATTGATTCAAAACTCTTTGATAGTAAATGGTAAATGCCTGAGTTGAAATAAGCAGAACACAGTAATGGAGCTGATTTCTATCCAGGTCTGTGGAGTGAGGACTTTCACAGAATAGATAATCTGAAATAAAAGTCTCCAGCAGATCCTTATTAATAACAGTATCTGGTGATGGTTTTGATTAGTTTTTGGCATCATGTGACTGGCTCTGACAATATACAGATGTAACAAGTTGGGTAAGTTACCTACTTAATTTTTTTCTTTAATCCTTAGTTCTCTCCTCTATAAAAGAATAAGAAAATTCAAGTGCAGGTCTAAGGATTGAATGCAATCATAAATGCTGAACTATCAGCATATATCTTAGAAATTAGGAGGCAGCTGGTGTAGTGAACACCTCAAGACTTGGCTTCCACTGTTTGAGTCCAAATTCTTGCCTCACTAACTAGTTGTGTGACCTGAGAATTATATTGCACTTATGACAGTGCTCAATGAGGTTGACACTCAACAGCATCTCAGCTTTTCCACATTCTATTCTGTATCAACTACTCTGTGTCCTCTTCTGCTATACTCTTCTTCCTGCCCTTTCCTCAACTTTTCCCTTCCTTTTGCTTTCTAGAACGATAACAATAATGTCCTACTTTCATCAAATTGATTCCAACAAACATATGCTAATAAATTGCAGGACCTAGCCTTACCCCCCTGGAGCAATCTAACCTAGGGCGCTGTGCCTCATCAGCAAAGATTGTGCAAGTTGAATCACTTCTAATTAGTTCTGTTCTTTAGAGCCAGACTGCATGTGTCACCACTGGACAGGCCAACTAAATACAATTAAGTACCACAGCAGTCAATATTCTCGGCCTATGGACTCAACGGCACTTGGAATGGAACATCACGTGATTTTCAATTATTAAGGTAACAATTGGGAAACCGGTGCCAGCTTATAATGAAATAGATAACTGTTCTTTAAAACTAATCTTTCAAAAGCTTTTCACATCAGTTTTATTATTCCACTCTTCCAAGCCAATAGTCTTATAGATTAACTTGGGGAGGTAAAAAACAATCTGCTCTGTTTACTTAAGGGAAGTTAAATGGAGCATCTAACATCTCTCTTACACAGTATACAACAATGACTAACTTTAGCCCTTAAATTATGTTTGTCATTTACTTTGACTACAAAGTACATATATTTGTTTATGTTGGTGTATATTAAATATTGCCCTCTAGTTTTCAACTAACATCAAAAAATAAACAAGAGATTTTGATTGACCAAGAACAAATTCTGTTTCCCAAACACCAAACCAAAAATTTTACAGAGAACAACACAGCAAATGGTGTCCTCTAGATTTTCCATTATTTGTTCTGCCTTCCTCAAGCTTAGTGGAAAAAGTGTAAGCTTTTGAGCTAGTTTGTGTAAGTGCAAATTCTGGCTCCATTTCTTACTGCTTGTGCAAACTTTGGCAAAATAATTAATCCTGTGCCTCAGATTCCTCATCTTTACAATGCAAATGATAATTATAGCAACTTCCTGAGAACACTGTTGAGAGTGTTAAATGATATAATACACATAAAACTCTTTGAAGATTGACTGAGATACAATATATGGCCAACAAACATTACTATTATTAACATACTTGGTAATAGTGCTCTAAATCATCCTAGTCATCAGAGACATTTCCCTAGTTTATTAAGGTAAGAGAAGTGTAATATGTTAGTGACCAATATATATCAAGAACTTGACTTTTAGTATCTCTTTAATCTACAGTCAGACTTGCAGATCTGTGTACAAAAGTTGCAAGCAAGAGTCAGGAATCCTATTAGGACTCAACTTTTGGGTTGAACAACCAAAAACCTAAAGTAAGCCCAGACGTGAGATTATGACAGCAGTCAGAAAGGTGACGAGCACTGCAGCACAGGCAATGGCGGCAAATACAGACAGAGAGTGACAGACACGAGATGCACAAAGGAACAGAAGTGACACAAGTATATCACTAATATAATATGGATAGTAAAACGACTATATATAAGTTGTTTTGAAGATTTCTATGTATTCCTCTCCTTTTTCTCCTTGTTATGTACTTTACACAGCCAAAGCCAAGTGCCTACACAACAATTATTATTAATCCTAAAATTTATTTTCACTCTCTCACTTAAAAAATAGTTCTACTATGCCCCACTGTAGAGGATAAAAATGCTTACATCTGGTGAAACGTGATTAGCTTCAGTAGTATGTCAGGTTAAACAATCCATATGCTAATCAATATATATTTGTGTTAATTTCTAATTTTCATGTCTCACAACAAAGGTGTAAATTGTGGCATCATCTGACCTTCAAGATACACATGATACCGGTGATGCTTTTCTTTTTTCTTTTTTACTAAGTTGTGCAACTGCTAAAATTAATTGCACCCTAGGGCTATTATATTATGCATGAATTGTCACCCAAATGAATGACAATGTTTGCGATGGAGTGAAAGAATAGGGATTTAGATGTGTTCTCAGTGAAAGCTGCCAGCTACATGACAACTGACATGATACCCAATTACAGGATCACTAATTAAGGCTATCAAACAAGCCAGTGCATTTTGCCTTTCACTAGGATTTTCATATTCAGTGTTTCTTTTTTTTTTTTTTTTTTGGTAAATAGAAAAAAATCTTTCTGTAGTAGCTTTTTTTTTTTTTTTTTCTTCTTGGCTTTCTGAAACTATGATTTTATTGTTTGCTCAGTCAGAAAATCTGGTAACTTTTCTTTGCCCAATTCCTACATGGAACAAAGTGTCAAAAATGTGCTTTGATTTTATTTTTCCTATCTCAGAAAGCAAAAAGAATTGAGAAAGTCAGGGACATGGGTCTCTCTTTAAGAAGGAACCAGTGAAAATTAAATCTTAAAAGTTTAATGTCTTGGGAAATGAATACAAGAACTTGACATGACAAAAATCACCTTACAAATATGTTATTTGTTATCTTCTTCATTAGCAAGTAGTTTGATTTGTTAAAAGTACAGCTTTTATAACTCTCTTTTTCAGAAATAATATGAAAACGATGGCACAAAATAGAACTAACTTTTTCTGACTCGACGGCACTTGGCAGGCTTTATTTCACAAGAGAATATTCACTAAATATCTCATTATCTGGATGAAAATTTTAGAAACAGTGCATATGTATACTTACATAATATACATACCATTTATGTTCATATTAGTATTCGTTAATTAATAACACCAAATCCAGTGCGGTTGAATCAGTTCTGTCTCATTAGGACCCTCTAAGGCAGAGTAAAACTGCCAAAAAGAGTTTCCAAGGAGTACCTGGTGGATCTGAACTGCCAATTTTTGGTTACCAGACATAGCACTTAAATGCTACACCGTCAGTGTTTCCCATTATTGAATATATATACTAAATGTGGAAACCCTGGTGGCATACTGGCCAAGAGCTATGTCACTAAGCCGAAGGTTGGCAGTTTGAATTCACCAGGTGTTTCTTGGAAACCCTATAGAGCAGCTCTACTCTGTTCTATAGGGTTCCTATGAGTGGGAACTGACTCAGTCGCAGTGGGTTTGTTTTTTGGTGTATACTAAATATACACAGCCATATTATTTTAGTATTTGTGTGTGTGTCTAAAGTATCACTAGAGGGACCTAGAAATTTGTTGAACACCAACATGTAGAATAAAACTTAGCACTGCTTATACCTAACACAAGTGCAGACAAACCTACAAACACACTGACCAGACATTTATTCAATACGTATCTATTTTGTTCCATATTTTTTTAATTTATACTTTTTCACCTATTAAAAATTTGTTTTTCAGCTTTTCTTGAATTAATCCAATACTTCTTAAAATAGAACAATGTATTTATTCAACATGCTGCAATCTGAAATTTTCTTACTAAAATGCTGGAAGCTTTTCAGGCCAAACACCATAAAATATAATGAGAGGAAAAGAGAGCTGAAGAGTTGGGAGGGATATCAGAAAGAGCTATACTACTGTGGAAGCCATGAACACCTACATTATTTTTGCAGACTGTTGATTAATAGTTGTCTACCTGATGACTTGAAAGAAATACTGCTGTTAGTAGTTAAAATGTTGCCTTAGACTTTTTTTTTTACAGATGTCTCTGATTTTCACCAGGGTACCTGGCCCAGATCAGATGGACCTAGAGAATCAGGGGAATACATGTCTGTTGTGAGTCACGGAATTTGGGGTGGTTGGTTAAACAACAAAGGAGCCCTTGTGGTGCAGTGATTAAATCACTCAACTGCTAACTGAAAGGTTGATGGTTTGAAACCACCAGAAGCTCCATGAGAAAAAGAGGCATTCTGTTTCCATGGAGATTTACAGCCTTGGAAATCCTATGGGATTTCTATGAGTTGGAATCCATTCAATGGCAGAGTATTTTTTGTTGGAATTAAGCAACAAAAATTTATACATTTATTCCCTGAAATTGTGACATCAATTCAGCAGTGACGTTTTCTTTTGCTGATGAACATAACTAACAACAAATGACTTGCAACACAGCTGCCATAGTAAAGCATCCCAGCTTTATGGGGGGAACTACCTACAGGTCTAAATGACAGGTGATCCCACTTTGTGATGCCAAGTGTTGATAAAACATCTTAAATTCAGGGCTTTTAAAGCATTTTGTGGATGCCCTTGTTTTTCAGGAAGTTGCTCTAGAAATTTCTTAAAAGAAAGGATGACTTTCTGCCTCACTTCTACTGAAGTATATCTGTTAGTGAAGGATTTTTCAGGAAAACTTCAATTTTATTTTTAAAACACCCCACGTGAGGGAGGAAAAATATAAATATATAGATATATATATAAAAAAACCTGGTGGTGTTGGTTAAGTGCCAAATCTGCTAACGAAAAGGTGGACAGCTTAAGTCCACTAGACATTACTTGGAAACTCAGTGGGGCAGTTCTACTCTGACGTATAGGGTTGCTATGAGTCAGAACTGACTCAGTGGCAGTGGCTAGAAGAGGGAAAAAAAATTATTAAAATACTAAAAATCACCAAGTTAGTTCAGCTCCATTAAGAATTATGAAACCAAGATCCAGAAAAGTAAGGCGATTTTTTTCAAGTTCATCCAAACAGACAGCATGGAACAGGAATCCAGATTCTCTTTTCTATCCACCTTACTTGGGCTGCTGCCTCCAGCAACATTCTGTGACTTGAAGTTTGGAGGGTGAGAGCAGCCTCTGCAACTCCCAAAGGTCATCACCCTATAGGCCAAGACATGACTTAGCATCTGTGGTTTGACGTTTTGTTTTATTCAGTCAGTCAATCAATATTTACCGAACAATAGTCACCTACAAGTAGGCCCTGCCTAGGCATTTCCCTCTCTGAAAGAGGAATCCAGTGTAAATTTATCAAATATAAGGCAGCATTTTTATAAGACTACAGATCTCATTAGCTACTGAATATTTATAAAGATGAGTAAAATTCCATTCCCTTGCATTTTGCTGCCCTATTTTTGTAAAAGGAAGTTCATTTCTTTAGATCTTATATATATATATACATATATATACATGGAACTTTTAATATGAAGTGTTTAATTTTCACGTATTCCAAATAGAAAGAAAGTAAATTTGATTCCCAGTACTAAGCTGTCTTGTATTGAATTGCCCGCATACTAAAGTACAGTTGGAGTATTATAAATGAGCTTTGTTAGTGCTGTACACTGAAGAACAAGTCAATAGTGTTTGGCTACAAGGTCAGGACTAGTAAGTACACTGTATTTTTCTCTGTCTTCCACTCTGCAGCAAGTAGTGACCTCTCAGAATATTTCCAGGCAGTAACTATATAGTATGTATTAGAATCATAGAGAAAAGCAAAAACACTTATTCTTGGATAAGGATTCTCTTATCTCATTGTAGATTCCACGTGCAGATTTACCAAAGGTGCATTTTTGTGAACAATCTTCATTAAAAGTCGATGTGTTCATTTCCTAGTGTGTGATACACAAATATTCATATGAAAACAACTATATGCAAACACATTATAACATTCATCAATTCAAAAAGTTATAATAAAAGGCTTGCCAGAAACCATCATAGATAAAGCTAAACAAAGATTTTAGAATGATACATTTAAACCCCTTGGCTATACCAGCATTGTTAATAAGGAATTTTCTGAATTTGGGATGTATTTTTGGACAGCATGCTATTCCCTGAGACTCAGTGGGATTTCCCAAATTTCATACTCTGATGGTGAGAAGAAAACTTATCTTCCAAATAAAAATAACCATATCCCTACTTTGGAGAAAGAATTTACAGAAAGAGGGTGGAACCCTTTAGATTCATCTTCAGTAACAGTTCTTTAGAGATAATGTGCCAGACACTTTCACTACACTGCCCTGAGCGGTCTGAGATGCAAACTTTATTATACCTCCCTCTAGAGAGAAGTAAACTGAGAATCAAAAATATGTATAAAGAAAACAGGAACCTGACAGTCTAGAAACTTGACAGATACCACCAGTGGTAGTCGACTAATAGCCCCCAAGGATATCTAGTATCAGTGAATAGGTTACATTACAAGGCAGAAAGGAATTAAGTTGGCAGATAAAATTAACATTGCTAATCAGTTGACCTTAAAATAGGATCGTTATCCTGGATTGACCTGGTGGGCACAATGCAATCACAAGTGTCAGTAAAAGCAGGAGGCAGAAGGTGTTAGAGTCAGAGAGGTCTTTAAAGACCCCGAGTCTGATGATGTAGGAAGGAGCCACAAGGCATGGAATAAATTGGTGGGGGGAGGGGAACAAACAAACAATGAACACCTTTGAAAGCCTCCAAGAAGAAGCACTACACTATTGATACTTTGGCGGTAGGTTATCATCCTTGTTGGATGATACCCCTAACCTATAGACATATAACTCACGTTGTTTTAAGCCACTAACTTCGTAGTTACTTGTTACAACAAAAATAGAAAACAAATACACCACTTAATTGAGTGATACGTTTAATGTCAAGGAACCCTAATGGAACAAAAGATAAGCATTTCACTGCCAATCAAAAGGTTGGCAGTTCAAGCCCATCTGACTTTCTGCTTCTGTAAAAATTACATCCTAAAGAATCCTGTGGGACAGTTCTACTCTGTTACAAGGGGTCTCTATGATTTGGAATTGACTTTATGACAGTCAACAACAAGTTTAATATCATCAGTGATGTTATGCTGATATCATGCAATGAGAAAGTCATGTCTGTGGTATTCTTTTCAAAATGCATCTCCTCTGTCTAATCATGATAAAACATCAGAGAAACTCAAATTGAAAAATACTATACAAAACACCTGAATGGTACTCTTCAAAAGTTTCAAGGTCATGAGAGAATAGTCTGAGAAACTTTCACAGACCCGAGAAGAGTAAGGAGAAAAGATGATTAATTGTAATATTGTATTCTGATCGGTTCTTAGAACAGAAAAATCCAAAAATAAATCAACAAAAGTGGGAAAACACATGAAATATAAATAAAGTCTTAGTTGGTAGTTTGTGGCAACATTAATTTCTTATTATTGACAAATATACCATGTTTATTTTGACATTAGGAAAATGAGTAAGAGGGAAACAAGAACTTTCTATACTTTGCAACTTTTCTGTAAACCAAAAATTACTCTAAAATAAAGATTTATTAAATATATGCATATACCAAAGACATGCAACCGACAGCTACATTTAGAAACCAAGTCTTCTGGTTCTGTGTCCCTGGTCTCAAAAGCCAATTGAAGTCAATTAACCAAAATCATTAAAAATGATAATAATAATAAAGATGAATTTAAATTACCTGCTTAAAATTAGCAAGTGAGGCATAAAACATCTACTTTATATTTTAGAAGATTGTAGAGTAAATTAATGTTTCTATAACTCTTTCTCAGTTTCTCACTTCATTCCTTCCTAGTCACTTCTTTGCCTTGCTGAATTTTACATTAAATTGAAAAAGATCTCTCTAGGGTAGTTTCTAGATTTGATACTGGCCTCAAACTTGGGATCTCCTAAAGTGAGCACTATGAAAGAGACATTTTACAACACTGGAACTAAGTGGAGAATAATAATAATATGTGTTACAGTCATAATTATAGTTGACATTCATTGTACTTACTATAATTCAGATATTGTTGTAAACATTTATTTAATGAATCCACAAAATAACTGTATGGTGTTGGCATGGGTGGTTTAACTGATAAGCAAGGTAGTCACCAGTTTCCTTGTATTTACTCATACTAATCTGTAGTGCACAGTTTCATGTGGGTTTCATCACATCCTTCTTGTTGAGTAACCAGTACATAGGTATGAGGTAACCTTTAATCATTTCCAAATGAAGAAACTAAAAAGCAGTTTATCAAATGAACAGCAAAGGACAGGACCAGATTTCAAACATCAGTTGTTTGATTCTAAGTTTCAGCATCTGAGTATACATATACAAGCATTTGATTTGAGAAAATATAAAAATGTTATTGAAGATGTAGAGAATTTGGAACTCTCATATACTTCTGGTGGGAATGTAAAATGGTACATTTACTATAGAAAATAGTTTGGTAGTTTCTCAAAAAGCAGAACATACAATTACCATGAATCCTGTATGCCCACCCCTAGATATATGCTGAAAAGAATTGAAAACAGAGATTTAAACTGATACTTGCACATCAGTGTTCATCAAAATATTAGTCAAGTAACAAAAACAACTCAGTGAATGAATGGATAAACAAAATGTGATACACACATACAAAATATAAAAGGTCATAAAGTTCTGATACATGCTACAACATAGGTGAACCTTGAAAATGTTGTACTAAGTGAAATAAGCTAGACACAAAAGAACAGATTTTGTATAATTCTGCTATCTATCTGAGTCAGATCCGACTCAGCGGCTCTTGGCTGGCTATCTAGAATAGACAAATACACTGAAAGAGAAAATGGATTAGTGGGTACCAGTTGAGGGGAAGAAGAAGGAATTTCTGTTAGGACTGAAGAAAAGAAATCGGAAGTAGTGATGGTGGTTGCATATCATTTTGAGTATAATTAATGTGAAATGAATTATATACTTAAAATTTTAAGTTTTATGTTATATGTATTTTACCAAAGCGAAAAAAGTATATGGGCTGAAAGTACAGTTCAGTCCATCCTTAAAAAATAAAATAAAAATAAAAATCACTGTGCTTTATACTACTGAAGAACAGCACACTAGGAGGCCTTCCACTTCCCGACCTGAGAACCTATTACAATGCCACAGTGGTCAAAACAACCTGTTACTGGCACAAAAAGAGACAGGTAGATCAATGGAATAGAATTGAGACCCCATAGATGATACCATCCTCCTATGAACAGATGATATTCAACAAAGGCCTTAAGACATTAAAATGGGGTGAAAACAATCTCTTCAAAAAATGGTGCTGGCAAAATTAAGTATCCATCTGCAAAAAACTGAAACAAGACCCATATCTCACACTTTATACAAAAACCAACTCACATTGGATAAAATACCTTAATATCAAATCTAAAATGATAAAGTTCATTCAAGGAAAATTAGGATCAACAATGGAAGTTTTAGTACAAATGTAGACAGACTTCAAAATCTGACAAACAAATCACAATCAACAGAAGAGCAAATAGATAAATGGGAACTACTAAGAATCAAACACTTTTTGCTCATCTGAGGAATTTATCAATAGATTTAAAAGGCCACCTACAGAATGGGAAAAATATTTGGCAACTGTATGTCAGACTGAAGCCTGATTTCCATAATCTATAACGTACTACAAAATATCAATAGGAAAAAGATAAATCATCCAGTTAAGGGATAGACAAAGGAGATAGACACTTCTCTAAAGAGGAGATCCAGGCAGCCAAAAAGCACATGTGGGCATGCTCACAATCATTAGCTATTAATGAAGCCAAAGCCAAGCCAAGCTTCAAATCAAAACTACAATGAGATACCATCGCACCCCAACAAGGTTGGCCATGATCCAAAAAACACAAAACAACAAATGCTGGAGATGCTGTGGAGAAATTGGAACTGTCCTACTTTGTTGGTGGGGTTGCAAAATGGTGCAACCTCTTTAGAAAGCAATCTTGTGCTTCCTTAAAAAGCTGGAAATAGATATACCATTTGACCATTTGACCCAGTAATTCCACTGCTTGGAATATACCCTACAGAATCAAGGCCATTCACACCAATTGATACATGCACAAGAATGTTCATTGCAGCACAGTCCACAATAGGAAAAACATGTAATCAACACAGATGCCCAACAACAGAGGAAAGGAAAGGTAAACTGCAGTATATATACTCAATGGAACACCATGCAGTGATAAAGAACAATGATGATTTTAGGAAGCATCTCATAACCTGGTTTCAACAGGAGGACATTATGCTGAGTGAAAATAGTCAGTGACCAAAGGACAAATATTGTATGAGACCCCTACAATAAGTACTTAAAAACAGCCTCATGCATAGAAGAAAATATTCTTTGACAGCTGCACAGGTGGGGAGGGAGGAAGATGGAGAGGTATTGATTAGATATTTGATAGAAAGTTGGTTGGGTGAAATCAGTGACAGCACACATTAGAAAGAAGATCAATTTTAACTGGACTTCAACATAACTTGGTTACTCCTCCCATCTTAACCCACTATTGCAAGGACAGAGTAGCTGGGGTGGGGGTCTGGGGACCATGTTCTCAGAGGACATTAATGCCAATTGGCATAACTAGTGTTTTGTTAAGAGAGTCTTCTGTACCCCACATTGGTGAGTGGTGTCTGGGGTCTTAAAATCTGCCCAGCTGCCATCTGAGGTACACCAAATTGTCCCAACTCAGCAGAACAGATGACATCCAAGGACCAAAATGACATGGGGCAAAGAGAACCTGGAAGACAGAGAGACCTACATTAGTTGGTGACTACATCAGCATGTGTCTGGAAGAACCAGATGGTGCCCAGCCACCACTAGTGATAGCCGCGATGGGGATCACAAAGTTGAGTCTCATTGGCGACACGAAAACAAAAAGGAGTGCACCGGGATCTACACTGAAAGACTGCAGGTGATGGTCTAGCTGCCTGAGGGTTCCCCTGGGAGCATGGATCCTGGCCTTTATGCTGTCCCTGTCCATAAATTATAATGGAAGTCAACTCTTCAGACACAAAAGGATTGGACTTGGTGACATGGAGTGGCCATATCATATGTGCACTTTATGGTTCTATGCATCTATAGGATGTCATCCAGCCGACCTCTTACTGGACACGAAGGAGAGGGTGGAGGAGAGGGATAGGAAATTGTAGGAAGATATGACATGTACAGGATGGAGAGGTTAAGTGTGCTGTCACCAGGCAGGGAGAGCAGTGGGAGCCTCTCATTGGTGGGCATGCAGATTTATACGGGATTGTATATTTTCACTCAGTCATAATAAAAAAAGATGATTAAAAAAAACAAAATAGAACAAAAAACTGCTATGCTTTAGGTGACAGTTTATATTACAGTTAATTTGTCAGATAAAAGCTTAAACACCCATTGATTGCTATGTTACTAGAGATGCTCATATCCTTCCTTTCCACCCTCTGTTACGTCAATTCAACTCATTTCTGTTCCCCTTTGCCCTCTCATCTTGCCCCTAGACAGGAGCTTCCCAGTTAGTCTCATGTATCTACTTAACTACAGAAGCACACTCTTTGCTGTTATCATTTTATATCTTATAGTCCAGTCCAATCACTGTCTGAAGAGCTGGCTATAGGAATAATTTGAGTTCTGGGCTAACAGAGAATCCAGGAGCCATGCCTTCTGGGGACCTTCTAGTCTATCAGACCATTTAGTCTGTCCTTTATAGTGGAGTTCATGTTCTGTCCTCCATTTCTCTCCCACTGCATCAGTGACCCTTTGTTGTGTTCCCTGTAAGGGCAGTCATTAGTGGTGGCTGGGCACCACCTAGTTCTGCTCTCAAGCTAATGTACTCTCAGGATTAGGTGGCCCCTTCTGACTTTTGGCCTCACATTTCCTATATGTTTTTGATGCCCTTCATTCTCTTCTGCTCCAGGTTGGATGGGACAAATTGATGCTTTGTAGATGGCCACTTGGTAGCTTTTAAGACCCAAACACCACTTGCCAAAAGGGGATGCAGAACATTTTCTTAATAAACCGTGTTATGTCACATGACCTAGATGATCCTGAAACCATGGTCCCTAGAGCCCTACTTTTGCTACTTCGTCCTTCATAGTGTTTGGTTGTATATACAAAACTTCTTAGCTTTTGGTTTAGTCCAGTTGTGCCGACTTCTCCTCTACTGTATATTGTTGCTCCCTTCCCCTAACGTGATTCTTGTCTACTGTCTAATTAATGAATATCTTTCTCCCTCCCTCCTCATTCTTAAGACCACCAAAGATTGTTTTCTTCTATGTTTAAACTGTCTCTTGAGTCCTGCTAATAGTGGTCTCATTCAATATTTGTCCTTTTGCAACTAATTTTGCTCAGCATAATGCCTTACAGATTTCTCTGTTATGTTTCCCAAATTGAACATTTGCAAAGTATTTCATTGTGTGAATATCCAATCATTTGTTTATCCATTTATCTGTTAATGAGCACCTAGGTTGATTCTACCTTTTTGCTATTGTGTGTAGCTGTACAGTGAACAGCGATGTGCATGTATCTATTTGTGTGACAGCTCTTCATTTCCTAGGACAGATTTCAAGACATGAGATTGCTGGATCATATGTTGTTTCTCTTTCCAACTTTTTAAGAGAGCATCAAATTAATTTCCAAAGTGGTTGTACCATTTTACATTCCCACCAGACATGTAGAAGTGTTCCAGTCTCTCCACAACCTTTCTAACATCTACTCTTTTCTGTTTTGATTAACATAAAATAGACATTTTCACAATGTTGAATTTTCGTATCCATGAGCAAGTGTGTTACTCCACTTATATAGATCTCTTTTGTTTTATTGCAATAGTGTCTCATAGTTTTCTTCAAACAGGTCTATTGTGTCTCCAGTTAGATTCCTTCTTCAGTATTTTATCTTCTTTGGGACTGCTGTATATGATATTTCAGTGATTTCCTCTTTGATGTTCTCTTTGTTGGTGTAAAGGAAGACAACTAATTTTCATATGTTTATCCTGTATCCTGAAGCTTTACTGAACTGTTAGCTCCAGTAGGTTTATTATTATTATTCTGGAGGGTTTTCTGTGTATAATACTTCAACTACAAATAGAGATACTTTTACTTCCTCCTTACCATTAAGATACCATCTATTTCTTTATCTTGCCTGATTGCTCTGAATAGAACTTCCAGCACAATATTGAATGAAAGTAGTGACACTAGGCATGCTTGACTGGTTCCCATTCTTAAAGGGAAAGCTTTCAGACTCTCTCTGTTTTGAATAATGTTGACTGTGGACTTTCCATAGATGTCCATACTTATGTTGAGGAATTTCCCTTCTACTTCTATTTTTTTCAGTTTTTAACATGAATGGGTGTTGGACTTTGTCAAGTGTCTTTTCTGCATCAGTTGATAAAGTCAAGTGGTTCGTTAAGTGGTTGATGACATTGATTGTTTTCTAATGTTGAAACTATCTCTGGTATGAATCCCACTTTGTCGTGGTGATTTAATTTTTGGTATGTTGTTGAATTCTACTGGCTAGAATTTTGTTGAGGATTTTTGCATCTAAGTTCATGAGAGAGATTGGCCTGCAAGTTTGCTTTTTTGTGGTGTCTGATTTGGAAACCCTGGTGGTATAATGGTTAAGTGCTACAAGTGCTAATCAAAAGGTTCACAGTTTGAATCCACCAGGTGCCCCAGTGTCGCTAGGAGTCATAATTGACTTGACAGCAATGAGTTTTACCTAATTTTGGTATTACTGTTATGCTGGCTTCACAGAATGAATTTGGCAGTATTATATTCTTTTCTATTCTCTGAGATACCTTTAGTAGCAATGGTATTAACAGTTCTCTAAAAGTTTGGTAGAATTCTACAGTGAAGCCATCATGGTCAGGGCTGTTTTCATTGGTGGTTTTTCAATTACCTTTTCAATCTCTTCTTTTGTGATGAGTTTATTTAGTTGTTCTACCTCTACTTATGTTAGTTTAGGTAAACAGTTTCATGTTTGTCTAGAAATTTGTCCATTTCCTCTAGTTTGTTAATTCATTAGAGCATAGATTTTCACAGTAATCTGGTATGATTTTTTTACCCCCAAATTTCAGTTGGGTCTGCTGTGATGTGGCTCCTCTAATTTCTTATTCTCCTGTTTTCTCTTTTGTCAGTTTGGCCTATGTTTTTTTTTTTTTTTTTTTTTTTAATCCTTCCAAGAAAAAAACAGGTTTTGGTCTTGTTAACTCTTTCAATCCTTTATCTATTCTCTAATTCATTTAGTTCTACTCTAATTGTTATTATTTGCTTTCTGCAGGTGCCTAAGGACTTCTTTTGCTGGTGTCTTTCTACTTGTTTGAGTTGTAGGGTTAGTGCTTTCATTTGGATCCTTTGTTCTTTTTGGATGCACACATTTATTGAAACAAACTGACTGTGAGCACTGCTTTTGCTGTGTCCCAAAGGTTCTGGTAGAATGTATTTTCATTATGCTTTTTAATATTCTGATGTCCTGAATTTTGTTAAGGCTTGCTGTATGGCCTACTGTGTAGTGTATTTTGGAGAATGGTCTATGTGCATGGTTGCTGTTGGGTGGAATATTTTGTATATGTCTATGAGGTCAAATTGTTTGATTGTGACATTTAGATCTTCTGTATCTTTATTAAATTTCTTTCTGGATGTTCTGTCCTTTACCAAAAGTGGTGTGTTAAAGTCTCCTACTATTCTTGTGGTGCTATTTCTGTTGTCAGTTAGAATTTGTTTTATGAGCATTTTGGAGTCCTACTATTGGGTACATAAATATTTAATATGGGTTCTAGTCTTGAGTTGTTATCCAGTGTTGCTGACTTTCTAACCAAAAGACTCCCTCTAGTATGTCTTATAAATTTGGTATACATTTTGCAAATTCTCTAAATTTCTGCTTGTCTGGAAATGTCCTAATTCTGCCATCATATTTGAGAGACAGTTTTGCTAGATATATAAGTCTTGGCTGCCAATTTTTTCCTTCAAAGCTTTGTATATGTCACCCTATTGCCTTCCTGTTACATAGTCTGAGCTTAGTCATATTGAACTTTTGATAGATTATTTTTCATTTATCCCTAGCCACTTTCAAAATTGCCTCATTATCTTTAGTTTTGGCAAGTTTGATAACAATTTGCCTTGGTGTCTTTATTTCAGTATCTACCTTGCCTGGAGTTCAATGAGCATCTTGGCTAGATATCTTCTCATCTTTCACGATATCAGGGAAGTTTTCTGTCAACAAATCTTTGACAACGTTCTGTGCATTTTCTGTTATCCCCTGTTCTGGTACTACCATAACTTGTAGATTATCTCTCTTGATACAGTCCAACATAATTGTTAGTGGTTCCTGACTTTAAAATTATTTTATCTGATTTTTCCTCAAATATGTTGGTATCATGTTATCTTCAGTCTCAGTAATTTGGCCTTCCATTGCCTCAATTGTGCTCCTTTGACTTTCCATTGAGTTGTCTAATTCTGTAGTTTTATTATCAATCTCACAAACTTTTACTTCCACCTTTCTCTGCTTTTTTGCAGCCTGTACAGTTTATCCTATGCTCTGCTGCATTTTGCCTCATCACTTTTTTGAACTCTTGAAGAGTTATAAATATTAATCTTTTGTTTTCTATCTCTGATAATTCCAGTAAGTTCTCTTCATCTGTAAAATTTCTTGATTCTTGGTATCAGAGGCTTTCTGAAGTCATTGTGGTCTTCCTGTTTAAGCAGTTTGATATTGACTGTTGTCTCTGAGCCATTAGTAAGTTGTTGAATATATTTCATGTTTGTTTTTTTGTGTTCTAGCTTCTTATTTTGTTTTGAAATGTCCAAATATGCTGGTTGTGTGTGCTAGTTTGCTTATAGGTCTCTTTGAACCTCTAAAATCCTGTCATCAGGTAGTTAGAAGTGCCACTAAACATGCAAGCCCAAGAGTCTATTTACTTTTCTTGTATGTATTCAGCTCAGGTTTCTAGTTAGTCAATCTAAGTAGTCAGTCTTCCTTCTCCATTACTCAATCTGATTTCTCAACTATCCCTTTGATGTTCAAAGCACCCTAAATATCACACATGATGGACCTATTTGTTTTAGGGGGTCTTTGTTGTTACAGAGATCAAAGGAAGCATCTGAATACTCTACCATCTTGGCCCTATCTCTCTGAACACCAAGTGTATGATGCAGGCCCTTCCCTACAGTCCTAGATGGGCAGGTATGATTGCTGTAGGCACAGGTATCTGGCTGCACCCATTGTGGAAGGCAGGGAACTGAAAGCTGTCCCTGAGTTTTTGTGAAGAAGGTATATGCCAACACACGGGTGAAGGAACAGCTTGTGTTCTGAATTTCCAGCTCAGAGGAATTGGAAGCTTTTTCTTTCCTTCTCCTTGTTTGCCAAATGGTTCTCTGTCTATTTCTAGCAGAATGGATCAAAATGTTCGCAAGGGAACCTACTTCAAGCCTAAGAATGGGCCAGTCTGTGGAACCAGATGTAGTGCAGCTAAAGGAGGGAGAAGTGCTGGTAAAGGGAGAGAATCTTATCCTGAAGAAAGTTTTAGATGTGTGTGCAGTAGATTAGAGTCATTTAGCTCTTGATGATCAAATGCCATTTTTCACTGCTTCTAGAGTTATGAGTGGTTTCTCCTCTGCCAGTCTTTCTCCCTGAGGAGGATGCCCTCGGAATGCCACTGCTCAGCTCACCACTCTAGCTGCACCCAGTTGCTGCCAGGTGGGGTCTGGTTAGGCCTAGGTGATTCATGATCTACCCTTTCTTCTGCATTACTCAACCAGACTTCTCAACTTTTCCTTTGATGTTTGTTCAGAGCTTCTAAAATACCATATGTAATGGATTTGTTTGTTTGTGTTTTTGGTCTTTGTTTTTAGAAGATCACAGGAAGCATCTGACTACTTGACCATCTTGGCCCTAGCTCTCAGTCCATCCTTGTTAAAAAAGTGATGTTATTAGCTAATATTTATTAAGATTTTTCCTCATTTAAACAACACTACCATCTACCTGAGGTAACTACTGTTATATATCAGGCTTCCTAGAAAGTCAAATCTGAGATCGAGTTGACTCTGAGACAGAGATTAGAATACAAAAAGTTTACTGGTTCCAAGACCTGTAACAGAAGAGAGAGAACAGTGAGACTGTTGCAGATGGAGAAATTGTGCTGCAGTTAAACCAGGAAGGCTTCAACCACTGACCCATGGAGCTCAAGAGTGAGATAACCCTTCAGAGTCGTCCTGAGTTAGGCAAAATCAAATTAAACCAAATCCTCTACCATTATCTCAATTCAACCCTATAGGATAGAGTAGAATTGCCCCACAGTGTTCCCAAGGAATACTTGATAGATTCAAACCTCCAACATTTTGATTAGCAGCTGAACTCTTAACCACTAGACCACCAGGGTATCAGGCAAGGGGGGCATGTTTTTATACACTTCACTGGTGAATTACTAGATGTGGATTGCCCTGTTGCACAGGAACAGAGGAGAAACAAAGGCTGAGAACCAGACTCAGCTAGGAGCCATTACCAGGCAACACCACCAGAAGCTGTAGTAACAAACTGTTCAGACCTGAAGTCTAACGTAATGTGAAGAGTTGGGATAGTATGCAAATATTTACAGATAAAACAACTAAGGCATAGAGAATAAAATACTTTTCTTAAATCTAACAATAAGTGATATAAGTGAGTTATGACTCTAGGTCTGTTGGATTCCAGAGACTGAGTCCTATCCAATGTGCTATGGTGCCTCAAGATAGATGAGAACTATTAGACAACAAAGGAGAGGTCAGCTGGGACAGGATTAGAACAAGGACATTAACATAGTTACAGGAGTGAGTATCTAGTTTTCAGTACAACAGGTCACAGGCCAACTTCAAATGCTGCCTTCCAAGTGATATAAAAGTCAGTTGGGCATACATTTTGATTTACTTTATAATTATTTTTAGCTATATTTAAAAAATAATGATACAAAATATCTTCACTAAAAGAACAAGGCATTACATTACTTAAAAAGGTTTTACACATCAAAGACATGAAAGATTAAAAATGGATGTTCAGATGCATTAGTAGTATAAGAATAGAACTCCCATACCAGCATCTACAACTTTCTGGTAAATTAGGCTTACTTCAACTGGAATTCCCGTGTGTGTAATTAAGTCTGTTCACAGAGGGTAAGAGAATAGAATTCTGTGTGCAAACATATTTGTGAGAAATGATACACAGATATGCTTTAACATATTTATTCTAGATCAAATATTTTTTTGGTTCATTTAACTATCATGAATAATCCCCAAAACAAATTCTCCCCTTTTTCAGTAATTTAACAGCAATCAAATGAACTGTTAAATTAAATTTTTCTTCCAAAAATTACAGAACTTGTCTTGTGGTGTGTTTGAAAGGCTCTAATTTCCAATGTATCAAATAGTGAATCTTATTTTTCCCATTCTATATTTAACAACTGTGAGCTAATTGAAATCTTAAGAGAAATTACAGCAAATAGCATTACACAAGAAAGTGAATAGAAAAATTAGAAGGAGCAGGGAGAAGGAACAAAGTAGAAGGCAGAGGAGGAAGAAGAAGAGGAGGTGGAGTTGAAGAAGCTTGTTTAAGGTTTAACTGAACAAATAGTAAAAAACCATAGAACATCAGAACCGAAAAAAAGTAGATTTTTTTGTATTAGCATAGTTTTCCTGATTCATATATGTCTGCAAAACTGCTAACAAATTCCATACTTCTTGTAACTCTATTTTAATCTTGTCTTTAAATATAAAGATGAAAAACTACCAAATTTATTTCTAAAAGCAAGCTACAATATATCTATGGTAGACCATTCTCCATATTTTCTAGCCCCATAAAAGCTACCCAAAAAGGATATGAGTCTGGCCTGGCATGAGCTCCTATTAAATTTATTCTATGATTACTGCATTCCTTCCTAAGGAGTCATTATGAATTTCTTTATTAATCCATTTAAGAAACTAACTAGAAGTTGGTGTAATGCTTACAATTAACTCAATAGTTAGCTTTTGTACTCTTGATATTTGGAAGATTTCAGTCTTTGACACTGTGTTGTCAATGATTATTCCATGTTGTAAATAGTCATAAAGGTTATTTTGATGAAACAACTAAGTTGTGCTGTAAACTTTCACCTAACGTACAATCAAATTTTTCAAACAGTTATTTTGCATGGATTTTGTATTATATTACACTATGAAAATCAGTACCTTTAGTGAAGAAGACATGTTCAAAATAGTAGAATTCTATGATCATTAAACTCATGTGCCAATGGTTTGACAAAGACATAATGGTGTAGTTTGGCAGTTACACAATGATGTAGTCATCCTCTGTGATGCGATGTGACATTATAAAGCAGCCAGTTGTAAGGAGAGTTTCCTTAGGATTCTGTCCTGCATCCAATATCTACGTGTACATTCTGACAAAACTCACTCTTTTGCTCTGGATCATGAACCTGGCTCATCATCATTTGACCTCTGGCTGTTGGGACTTGAGCCAGCAGCCTGCTGTATTGTCTGCCAGTTTTGGGATATGTTGGCCTCTGCAGCCTGTGAGACATTAGCGTGTCATCTTACCTGCCAATCCTGGGTTCATAAACTCATTCAGCTGTGTAAGTCAGGAGAAGCCTCATGTTTGAAACCTGACCCACAGATTTGGGACTGGCCAGCCTATACAACCATGTGAGCCATTTTCTTGACATACACAGCAGTTAAGTGCTATGGCTGCTAACCAACAGTTCAGCAGTTCAAGTCTACCAGACATTCCCTGGAAATTTGATGGAGCAGTTCTACTCTGTGTTATAGGGTCATTATGAGTCAGAATCAACTCAACAGCAATGGAATTGGTTTTGCTTTTTGGATATATATTTATGTATATCCTGGTGGCATAGTAGTTAAATGCTATGGTTGCTAACTAAAAGAATGGCAGTTCAAATCCATCAGGTACTCCTTGAAAACTCTTTGGGCTATCTTTCAGGTTCATTATGAGTTGGAATCGACCAGACAGCAACGGGTTATATGTGTGTGTGTGTGTGTGTGTGTGTGTGTGTGTGTGTGTGTGTGTGTGTGTGTGCGTGTGTGTGTGCGTGTATCTTAATCATCTGGTACTACTTAGTCATCTGGTAGATGAATGGCTGCCTTTAAAAAGAGAAATTTTACTCTGTCACAAGTCCAGTAAGTTAAAAGTCCAAATACCAGTTCTCAGCCCCAGAGAAAGGCTTTCTCTGCTGCCTCTGGGAGAACATTTTGTCCTCTTTCTTCGACTGGACTGGGAACTCTGATGCACAGGGACCCCAGGTCCTTTCCAAAGGATACACTCAGCTCCCAGTGGTGCTTCGTGGTGGTATGAAGTACCTAAATCTCTCTGGTAGCTTCTTTCCCTTATATCCCAAGAGACTGCCTGAAGGCACGACACAGTCTCACACACTGAGCCTTGCTCCACCAACTCAGTTGTGGCCCATACTTTCTCATTAGCACCATAAAGGCAGCGTTTCCAACATGGAAGAATATCATACAATGCTAAGAATCATAGCCTAATCAAATTACAACAGATTTGGCGGGGGGAAGGATGGATGCAATTCAACTGACTACCATACATGTCATGTTTATATATATGATTCACTGATTTTGTTTCTCTAGAAAACCCAACCGAAGACATGTGGTACTGAGAGTGGTTCAAGAGAAATAAACTGTAAGAAAGAGTTTTCTAAATTGGTTCTCAAGCCTGACTAGTCTTAAAGACGCTGATGACTATGTGTCCAGTGGTAAAGAGGCTGCTGCTAATCCATAGCATGAGTTGGCAATACTAGTATGCAAAAGATTAGCACCAACAGATAAAAGACTGGTGAGAAATGAGGCTCTAAGTTCTCATGCATTAGACAGTTTTCTGCAATTTTGTCAGAATGAGTAGTATAGGAAAGTTGGCTGATCTTATTTCCCTAGACAAAGTGATGTCCTCAGTTTCAGAGTTTCATTAAAAAAAAAAAAAGACAACTCGAAGTTGTCACTTGTGCCCTGAAAAAAAAACTTTATGTCTTGTCATAAAAGAGCTGATATTGCCAAAAGCCAACCAAGGATCTTATAGTAAGAGTGGCTAAATCACAACACCAATTCAATTCCCAGCCTCAAACGTTGTCCTTAGTCAAAGTGATGACATTGATTGGGAAGAAACGGGATCCTAAAACTTGAGCCAGAAGCTGGGACGCTGAGTTCCTAAATTCCATGAAATCACTCCTGTCAACAAAATCAGCCTTCTCTCTCCTCAGAGAGAATACTTTACCTCATCTGCTAAGTCACCCTACCCATTAAAACCAGACCCTTTCCAAGTCATCTGATGACATTAACATGGCTGTGTCCAAAGACCATTCATATGTGACATTGTCAGGTATGTTGTCTAATTCATTATCTTGGGCACTGCCTAGGGTAGATGATTTACAAGACATTGCTAAATATTCCCAGGACCCATTCCTACTACCTGATTTTGCTTCTAGGATTATAACCAGACATAAGTCACAGATTGCATCAAAAGGTGAAATACGAAGTATGACCCAAGAAGAGGTATATTACACTCCAAAAGAACTGTTTAACTTTTCTCATAGGTGCAGACAGAAACCTGTGGAATATATATGAAAATGGCTATTCAGAGTGTAGGATAACTGTGCAAGGAATATAAAATAAGATCATTCTAAGTTTATTAACCTGTGCCTACTAAGCACAGATTCTTCATTCAATGTTTTTCAGCCTGAGAGGCCAGGAAAGGATCTAGTAATTCATCTGGGTGTGCTACTGCAGCGTGTGTTACAGGATGGCCTACACTAAGTCAAGGTTAAGTACCACATCTGCCTTGGTATAATGTAGAAGAAAGTATCTAACGGCTTATAGAAATTAGCCTGTTAGAGTGGATTGATTTATAAAGTCAGAGCTACACATGGAATGCCAGAGGACATACTTTTTTAACATAACAGTGAATAACAAATTTGTGAAAGTAGCCTCAATATCCTTGAAAACTGCTGTGATTGCTATTTTATCTGAGTCAGATTTGACAGTGGGGACTGCCCTGTCTGAATTAAGACATCTAAATACAATGGGGCTGATGAGACTCTGTAGTGGAGGAGATCAAGTGGCATAATCAATCAACAAAGACAAGGTGAGCATGGGTATTATAATGGACAGTACAGTCAAAGCAGCCATCAGAACTGTGTGACTCATCTGGATTTATGCCATTTCTACTTAGTCATGGTGTCTCTCCGAGTGAAATAGATGGGTGATCTACTAAATACTTAACTTGATCTGTTCATGTGGAAGAACGCTAGGTTAAGCGAGTCGTAGTCTAACTCAAATCACCAGAATAGGGCATCAGGGCTCCTCACTCACACTGTGAGCCAGCTTAGAGATGCACAATCTTTCGAGGGAAGAAGGTGGGTCACCTTGAAAAGGACTTCTCTACACCGGTAAAAAATTATACTGTTAATCCCTTCCCGAAAGTAATCTACAGCCTTTTACCAGAGTGATATTTCATTGCAGAAAAAAAAAAAATTCAGACTGCTGAGGGGTTACTGGATACTGGCTCTGAACTGACACTAATTCCAGGGGACCCAAAATGTCACTGTGGCCCACCAGCCAAAGTGGGGCATGTAGAGGTTCCAAAGAAACAAAGGGTTACTGAAGAAGAATAACAAAGTAGGAGGTCTCAACTGACCTGGTCTCAACACCTACTATATACAGCCACAGCAGTCAAAAAAGTGTAGTATTGTTGCAGTGACAGACACAGAGACCAGTGGAACAGAATCAGGAACTCGGATGCAAACCCATCTACCTCTGATCAGTTGATCTTTGACAAAGGATCAAAGTACGTTAAATGAGAGTTCAGACAATATTTTTAACAAATGATACCAGCAAAATTGGATGCTCATCTGTACAAAAATAAAACAGAACCCATACCTCACAACATGTGCAAAAACTTACTCAAAGTGGACCGAAGTCATAATTATAACACTTAAAACTACATAGATGATGGAAGAAAAAATAAACAGTCTAATGCATGACATAAAGACTGGAAAACAAACTAGACAGCTAGGAACTCCTAAAACTTAAACTCAAGCTAATCAAAAGATTTCCCCCAAATAGTAAAAAGAGGATCTACAGACAGGGAAAAAAATTGACTATAATATATCCAACAAAGGTCTTATGTCTAAAATCTATAAAATACTTCAACACCTCAACAACAAAAAGACAAGTAATCCAGTTAAAAAAAAGGGCAGTGTAATAAACAGATACTTCACTGGAGACACTCAGGGGACTATCAGACATCTGTGGAAATGGTCATATTCATTAGCCAGTCCCAATCCTGTCAAGTCGACTCAGACTCATCGCACCTGTATAGCTTACAGTAGAACTGATTCATAGAGTTTCCAAGGAGCCCCTGGCAGATATGAAATGCCAGCCTTTGGGTTAGCAGACATAGCGCTTAGCCACTACACCACCAGGGTTTCCATCATTAACCATTAAAGAAACACAAATCAAAATTACAGTGGTATCTTTCTTACCTGAATATTAAAACCAACAATCAAAAAAAAAAAAAAAACCCAGAAAATAGCAAAATTGGAGAGGCTGCAGGAGATTAGAACTCTTATGAAGAACACTACAGAAAATGATACAGCACCTCCTTAAAAAGCTGAAATTCAATATAATCCAGCAATCCAACTCCTAGGAATGCACCCTAGAGAAATAAAAGCCTTCACATGAATAGACATATACATACCCATGGTCACTGAACCATTATTCACAAGACTGCACAGATGAAAACCACCTACGTGCCCACCAATAAGCTAACAGATAAACAAACTACAGTGTATACACACAATGGAATACTGTGCAATGGTAAAGAATAAGGATGAATCTGTGAAACATCTCACAGCATGGATAAATCCAGACAGCATTGCTGTTGTTGTTGTTAGGTGCCCTCGAGTCAGTTCCGACTCATAGCAACCCTATGAACAACAGAAGGAAATACTACCCGGTCTTGAGCCTTGTCCACATTTGTTTTTATGCTTAAGCCAATTGTTGTAGCCACTGTGTCGATCCATCTCATTGAGGGTCTTCCTCTTTTTAGCTGACCCTCCACTCTACCAAGCATGATGTCCTTCTCCAGGGATTGATCTTTCCTGACAACATGTACAAAGTATGTAAGACTCTGTCTTCCCATCTTTGCTTCCAAGGAACACTGGTTATACTTCTTCCAGAACAGACCTGCTTGTTCTTTTGGTGGTCCACCCTACGTTCAACATTCTTCTCCAACACCACAGTTGAAAGGCATTAATTCTTCTCCTGTCTTCTTTGTTCATAGTCTAGCTTTTGCATGCATGTGATGTGACTGAAAATGCCATGGCTTGGGTCAGACGCATTTCAGTCTTCAAGGTGACTTCCTTACTTCTGAATACTTTGAAGAGGTCCTTTGCAGCAGATTTCCCCAGTGAAATGTGTCTTTTGATGTCTTGACTGCTGCTTCCAAGGGTGTGGATTGTGGATCCAAGTAAAATGAAATCCTTGACAAACTCAATCCTTTCTCCATTTATGATGATGTTGCTTACTGGTCCAGTTGTGAGGATTTTTGTTTTCCTAATGTTGAGGTGCAACCCACACTGAAGGCTGTGATCCTTGATCGTCATCAGCAAATGCCTCAAATTGTCTTTATTTCCAATAAGTAAGGTGATGTCATCTGCATAACGCAGGTTGTTAATGAGTCATCCTTCAATCCTGATGCCTCTTTCTTTTTCATATAATTCAGCTTCTCAGATTATATGCTCAGCATATGGATTAAAAAGGTATGGTGAGAGGATACAACCCTGACACATTCCTTTCCTGACTTCAAACCATGCAGTGTCCCCTTGTTCTGTTCGCATGACTGCTTCTTGATCCATATACAGATTCCTTAAGAGCACAATTAGGTGTACTGGAATTCCCATACTCAGTAACATTAGCCATAGTTTAGTATGATCCACACAGTCGGATACTGGAGGACATTACTCTGAGTGAAATAAGTCAGTAATAAAAGGACAAATATTGTATGAGACCACAGTGTGAAAACACAAGAAAAAGTTTACACACAGAGGAAAACAATCTCTCTTGGTTATGAAGGAGAAGAGGGGTGAGGAGGGGAAGCCACTAACTAAATCACAAACAAGTTAAGTTTGGTGAAGGGAAAGACAGAACACAACATAGGGGTAGGCAGTATTACTTAAACAAGGCAGTCAAAGAAGCTTCATAGGCACAACTATATGCCTTGAATCACCAAGTTACCGGGTTGGAAGAGTGGGTACCATGGTCTTAGAGGACATCTACGTCAATAGGTTTAATATAGTTCATAAAGAAGATGTTCTACATCCTACTTTGGTGAGTAGCATCTGAGGTCTTAAAAGTTTATGAGTGTTCATCTAAGATACATCTGTTGATCCCATCACATTGGAAGCAAAGGATAGTGTAGAAAAAAAAGGAAACGGGAAAGTATTCACCAGAAAGACCAATGGACAATATAAACTACGGCATATACCAACCTGAGCCCAGAACGAGATGGTGTTCAGCTACCATATTGCTGTAATAGGGATTATAATAGAGGGTCCGGAATAGAGGTGGAGAAAAACATAGAACAAAATTCAAATTCACAAAAAAGATGAGTCTTACAGATACTGGAACAACGTCTGAGACTACAGCCCCTTGAACACCCTACTAATTGACAATGGAAGCCAATCCCTAAGCCTACTTTTCAGATAAAGATAAGACAGGCCTATAAAACAAATAATAACACATGTGAGAGAAGTGCTTCTTAGTTCAAACACATGAAAACAAACAGTCAAGTCCTGCCCCAAAGCAAGACAAGAGGTGGGTAGGGACAGGGAAACCAGAGGACTCAACACCAGGAAGCTGGGGCAAAAAGGGCAAGAGTGCTGTCACCTTGCAGGCTTTGCAACCAATATCACAAAATAATTTGTGCATAAATTTTTGAATGAGAAATTAGCTTGCATTGTAAACTTTCACCTACAGCACAATAAAGCTAATTTTTGTACTTGATTTTTAAGTACAATATAATGAACTAGATACTGAAGCAACAAAGGGAAACAAGGCAAAATCTGAGCCTTACAGAGGTCATGCTCTTCTTATCATCACCAAAACTCCTTTTAAGGAATTAGAAGATTCAAGGAATAAGTTTTTCCTAACCATCAGCTGTTTTAGCCAGTCGACAGCACTTGGCTGGCAGTGCCACTTTAACAGAAATACCACAAAGTGGATGGCTTTAACAAAGAAAACTTTATTCTTACACAGTCCTGTAGGCTACACGTCGAAACTCAGGGTATCTGCTCCAGAGGAAGGCTTTCCTCTTGTCGGCTCTGGAGGAAAATTCACGTGTTGCATCAGCCTTTGTTCAGGGAGCATCTTGGCACAAGATCCTCAGGTGTGAAGATCACTCTCTTCTCCAGGTGCTGCTTCTTCACGGTGTCAGGTTCCCAAATCTCTGCCAGATTTTTCTCTTTATGGCTCAAGAGACAGCCTCAAGGCACAAAATAAATTTACACATTGAATCCTGCTCTACCAACACAACTGCTGCCCATCCACTCTTATTGATATCCTGGAGGCAGGAATTCCACCATGGAGAAACATCACACAATACCAGAAATTATGGCACAGCCAAATGGTTACAGATTTTTTTAGGCAACACATTCAATCCAGGACAAATTCCGTTTCAGTCAGACACTGCTTCTCTAACTTCAGCTTTTAATGAAAGAGGTCAGAACCAGCTCCATGACTTTCTAGTCTGCATCTCTGTCATTGTTCCAATACCAGGCTTTTTTGACTACTGTAGCTGTACAGTAGGTTCTGAGATCACATCGTGTGAGGCTTCCTACTTCGTTGTTCTTCAATAATGCTTTGTTTCTCTGGAACCTCTACATGATCCTACTTTTGCTGGTGGGCTTCAGTGATATTTTGGGTCTCCTGAATTGCGTCAGTTCAGAACCAGTGTCTGGTAACCCCCCAAAAGTCTGAATATTTCCTTTTCTTCAATGTGCTGTCACTCTGGTAAAAGGCTGTAGATTGCTTTAGGGAAAAGATTAACAGTGCTGTTAACGTTAACACCAAAGTGTGGATTTCCTACTACAGGATTCCGCAGAACCTTTGATATGCTAAAATGCACTGTGAATGTAAGGAGCAGAAAAGAATATACACACAATCTGACAACTAAGTCTGTGAACTTAAGTATTTTAAGTGCTACCTATCTTATTGCTGAATATCACTATGGTCACCTTTGAAGCAGTCCCCTCAGGAAGTTATGCACCGATTCTGGTGACTAGGCTACCCTTCAAAGCCATTCTGGAACTCTTTCTGGAATGCCCATTGTGCAGAGTGGCACGATGGAAAGTTCAGGAACTTAATTCTATAGTTGTCTATGAGGGGATTTTTAGCCATTAAACAAATAACTGTATTGGCACATTCCCCTACTCACCTGATCTGGCTCCCGATGACTTTTTCTTTACTAGAAGATAAAGGAAATACATAAAGAGATACATTTGAGTGAGAGGACATCAAAGGTGATATGATGATGACTCTGATGGCCATTCCAGAAAAAAGAGTTCCAGAATTGCTTTGAGGGGTCGACTAGGAAGGGGAGTACTTCAAAGGTGACTGTAGTCAACATTCAGCAACGAAATGTGTAGCAATTTTTCTAGGACAAGTTTGTGAACTTAATTGTCAGACCTCTTTCCTAAGTTTATATGACTGTGCAGTTCCTCTAGATGAGTATCGGTGGTTTGGCCATTGCAAAAAGGATTAGTGTTTACAATTTGCGTAATGAAAAGTATTTAAGAAAGATGTCTTTGGCACTGTTCTATTTCCTTTTATTGTTATTATTAACACAGACATTTAATGGCAATTCAAAGGCAATCAACAAGAAAAACTATGACTAAACGATTTTATAAGAAGGAACCAATGTTACATAAAGATCTTATAAGAGAAATGAAAATCATTTCTATATAATATATGTAGTTTAAAAATGTTTTCTATACCAATAGTACCAAAACCAAAAAAAAAAAAAAAAAATCCACAGCCATGAAATCATGTCTGTCTCATAGCAACCCCATAGGTCAGAGTAGAACTGCCCCATAGAGTTTCCAAGGAGTGCCTGGTGGATTTGATCTGCCCACCTTTTGGTTAGCAGAAGTAGCACTTAACCCACTACACTATCAGGGTTTCCCAATAGTACATTTATCCTTAAATCCAGAAGTACCTAAAAATAATCTAGATGAAGAATTGTGCATTCTCAAGATCTAATTCCTACACATGTCTGTCAGTTTGTTGTACTGTGGGAGACTTGCATCTTGTGTGATGCTGAAAGCTATGAACTGGAGGAAGACTCTTTAATGGTTTTTGTCATGCAGATGACACAATGTTGCTTGCTAAAATTGAAGAGGACTTGAAACACTGATGAAGAGCAATGATCACAGCCTTCAGTATGGATTACACCTCAAAATCATTAAAAAAATCTTTTCAACTGTACTAATAAGCAACATCATGATAACTGTGGAAAAGATTGGTGTTGTCAAGGATTTTATTTTATTTGGATCTTCAGTAAACACTTATGGAAGCAGCAGTCAGGAAACCAAAAGATGCATTATACTGGGCAAATCTGCTGCAAAGACTTCTTTCAACTGTTGAAAAGCAAAGATTTCACCTTAAAGACTCAGGGCGGGCTGACACAAGCCATGGTATTTTCAGTGACATGTGCATGGGACAGCTGATAGATGAATGAAGAACATAGAAGAAGAATTGATGCCTTTGATTTACGGTGTTACATAAGCATGTTGAATATACCAAGGACTACAAAAAGAGCAAATAGATCTGTCTTGGAAGAAGTACAACTAAAATGCTCCATTGGGGCAAAGATGGTGAGACTGTGTCTTACATATTTTGGACATGTGGTCAGGAGGCATCAATCCCTGGAGAACATTGTCTTTGACTAGGTTCTCTAGGGAAGCACAACCAGTATTGTGTATAAATACACAGTTTTATGTAAATGGAAGAGCTCATACAATTGCAGAAGCTGAAACGTCCCAAGTCCTGGATCAGGATGCGAGACTCTGGAGCCATGGAAGCTGGCTAACCCAAGTTTGGCAGGTCAGAGATTAGGGTTTCCACTCACATGTGAAGATCAGAGAATGCCTAGATGGTGGGAAAGACTGCAAGGTTTTTGCTGATTCACATAACTGCAGGGTCTGGAAAGCTCAGGATCAGCATAACTCTTACTCACAGGCTGTGAAGATCAGTGACTCTTAACAGACACTTGTTCAAATCCCAAGAACCAGACTTAAGAAGATAGGAGAGCGGCACCTGCTGGATCCATAATAAGTCAAACTTTGGCAAAGTCAGCAGACAGGAAGTAAGTGGTAGAAGGCAGTGGGATAAAGGCTGAACAGGTGGGGAGCCACCACAGGCCCTTCCCCTACCACTTTATGCAGCTGCTAAAACACTGAGAATCACGGGCCAGCCAAGTTGACACACAGTCTTTAACTATCACGGTCCACCTGCTTCTCAATTTGGCATCTGTACACATTTCCATACCATATATAATCTGTGAATAAACACAGTTGAAAAGTCATACTTATGTGTAACATGATATAACTAACACATGTACAACTGAAAATGCACTAGCCTCATTTATATCTTATATTTTATAAGTAAAGAAAACAAAAATATTTGTTCCATATGTACAAAGCAGAAGTGTTCATAACAATTACTCATTTCTGTAACTGGTCACTTGGCCATAACTGGTATTTAGAACTACTGTCTTCTACAACCCATTCCATATTCCCTTTGCCGTCCGCAAGCACCTCAGCTGGTCATGATTCCTGAATGTTCTGGGCTATTAGTAGTTTTCCACTGACTTTTATCACAGGACACAGTAGTACTAAGAGGCATCCTAAGGGATCTCTTGCATTCTAGATATACTTTTTAGCTCCATTATGTAATATTAGTCTCATTCCCTCTTGGTAGTCAGGATCAATCATACCACCCAGTGTGGTAATTCCCTTCTTTGCCTGTTGATCCAATTTTGGACTTATTTTTCTGGACTGGGCATCAGAGCTGTCATTGTACTACCCTTGATATCCTAAATTCATCAAAATATTTTCCTTTCAGTATTTCCTTTATCTTTGGGTGAAGAAAAATCACTGAGCCCAGATCAGGTGAGTAGGTAGGGTGCTCCAATATGGTTATTTGTTTACTGGCTAAGAACTTCCTCACAGACAACTATACAATTAAGTTCATGAATTTGTCACCTTGCCATTGCGCACATTGGTCATTCCAGAAAGAGTTTCAAAATTTCTTTGAAGGAGAAGTACCTTCCCATGGGGGGAGTACTTCAAAAGTGACCGTAGTGATATTCCGCAATGAGTTATATGGCACTTAGAACAATTAAGTTTGTGGATTAAGCGGTCAGATCTCACGTATTGGACACTGTTTTAGAGCATAAAATACAACCACCTGGAGAACATTTCCCCAACCCTGCAAGGTATTTCCACCGAGTCGGAACTGTAATCGTGTCCATCGGAGGCCATTCTATCATTCTATCAAGCCAGCTGTGTCAGGATGATGAGGAACGTGGTAAGACCAGAGACTTTCATGAGCATGGGCCCACTGATACACTTCATTTGCTGTGAAGTAAGTCCTTTGATCAGAGGCAGTGCTGCATGGTGTATCATGATGTTGGGTACGGTATTCTGTAAGCCCACAGATGATAGTTTTGGCAGAAGCATGGCATGCAAGAAAGACAAATCCACATCCAGAATGTCTATTTCAGTAAGGAAAAAACACAGCCATTTCAATGATAGAACTGGTCCAGTGTAAACAACTTGCCACCAGGTTGCTGGCTGATCACCTTGAAGAGTAGTGCCATATCAAGGCCTCAGTGTCTGTCTCTGCTACAGGCAGACTGGGCACTAAGCAGTGGCTGTAAATAAGTCAGCCTTGGTGAATAGAAATCCATGTTTCAAGGCCCATGCGTATCCCCCATCCCTGCCACCGTGGCTACTGTTTCAGTCAGCTAGGGCTGCTCTAACTGACATACCACAGAGTGGATGGCTTTAACAAAGGAAGGTTTATTCTTACACAGTACAGTAGGCTACAAGTCCAAATACAGGGTGTCCACACTAGGGGAAGGTTTTCCCCCTTGTTGGCTCTGGAGGAATGTCCACTACTCTGCTCCTTGATAACAGATTTAAGAAATAGATAACCTTGAAAAATAGAAGATTAAATAAAAGGAAAACAATTAGCAATCTCATTGTTGGTAAAGAGAAATGGAGAACCAATGAACCAACAGAGCTTAAAGTCAAGACAAATGACAGATTTGCTAGCAGACACTGGTGGAACAACCACCATTGCTGTAGTGGGGCAGAGGTTCCTGTTTCTGTCTTTCTAAAGGGGAGGTCTAGTTAGCTGATTTTAAAAAAATAAAAACTGAAAGAAGGTGTACTCATGAGCTGAATAATTTGTGCCCCAATAATTGAAAGAAGTCATTTCTCTCCCAGTTAGTCCTAACAAAACAAAACAAAATTGCCATCGGGTAGAGTCCTACTCATGGACACCCAATATGAGTCTGAGTAAAACTGTGCTCCACAGAGTTACTGATTCTTCAGAAGGAGATCACAAGGCCTTTCTACCAAGGCACCTCCTGACAGACCATTTAGTCAACAGCTGAACACATTAACAATTTATGGAACAGAGACTCCCAGTTGATGCTGGAGAAACCTAAATGGATGGAGTCCCCTCCACGTGTCCCAGGGGAGCAGTTACAGTTTTTCCTGTCTGACCTACCTAAAGAAAGTCATCCAGGTTAACCAAAGCCCTGAAGATCCTAAAACCTGTCTATGTTATGTTAAGGTAAATTATGCCTATGAACAGGTGAAGAAAAATGATAATTCATTAAAGTAAATACTGTGAATTCATGGATTGGGAGAAAATGTTTCCAACCCATTTAAATAGTAAATATTCAAAGTATATAAAGAACATCTACATCTCTCTGGCATCCTTTGCTTTCAGCCAAGGTCCACCTGACATCAGCAATGAAATTCCTAGTTTTATGTCTTCTTCTGAATCCAGTTTGAGTTTTTGGCAGTTCCCTGTTGATGTACAGCTACAACCACATTTGAAAGGCCTTGAGCAAGATTTTACTTGTGTATGATACTAACGATATTGTTTGATAATTTCTGCATTCTTTTCCACATTTCCTTGTTAGTATTGTAAAATCTGACCATGGACTTTAGGATCAGTTTACAGATTCTTCATAATATTATTTTACTCTTTATAATATTGTAATTTAAGACAAATAATCTTTATTTTATATGACAATGAAAACTCCCCTTAGAATTGAAATTTGGGGGGGGGAGTCCCTGGAAGGCCCTGGATACACTGGAATACTAGTCCAAAGTCTGGCAGGTCAGTTCTTCTTGGAGATGCTTCAAAAGCAATCTTGGCAATCTGCTTCCAAAAGATCTCAAAAACCCTGTGAAGAGTTGTTTTTCAAAGCAAGTTCATGGCAATTAACAACAACAGTATTATTAAAAAGATAGTTAAAAAAATAATTTTGTTTGAGTATGATCAGTTTTGCTTTGAATTCTTAGAAAAAAGGAAATTCAATCAATAAAAATTATTTGTGAAAACAGTGCTAACCTAAAAGTAATTCTGCCTATTACTCAAAAAATAAATTGGAACTGTTTCTGCCAATTTTCCAGGACGCTTCCAAGTTAGAGACCTTCAAATAGAGTACTTAACATTTTTTTAATAATAAATATCATTCATTTCCACTAATACCTCTAGTTCACTCTCTTTTTATGGTATAAATTTAATTTCACAAAAGTAGTTTCAAACGATGCTAGGGAGGTAGAAATTTATGCTGGTCTTAGTCACCTTTTAATAATATTCAAGAATTCCTGAAACAACACTTTTTCTTAAATTAAACAATAGCCTCCACCACCGCTTCGTAATTGATCACAATGTGAGTGAGGGCAGAAGTCAAGATCAATTGTCACACAGTGATATCTATAAATAATGAAAACTACGATTATGAGCCTCTTAAAAACAGACTCAGTCAAGATCCCTTCCCCTTCTATTTTCAATGATTTAGCATGAAATCTTCCTCCCAAATCCACATACAGTTAGTCTTTAAAAGTAACTTAAGTGAACAGCGAGCAACTGAAGTTTTTAAATTAAACACTTCAGAATCTAAAACTCATTTCATTTTATTGCTAACTTCTCTGGCTCTTTGAAAACCTGAGTTTTCATTTCAATAGTATAATCAAATCCATGACCAGTTTTGTAGGCATATTTAGTGGAAAATATCTCTCCTATAATTTTTACAAACAGTTCCTCATATAAATGTTTCTAACTATGTGCTAGATTGTGACCTCTGATAACTACTCCCTTGCCCAAAGTCCAATAATTCACTCTAGTGAGTAATTATACTGTTAAAAGGGACTTTACCAAGAGAGCTATACATGGTACCATAGGAACTCTAATTTACCCATAAGAAAACAAATATGTAATGCTCCACTGACAATACTTCACTTCTTACTTCATAAAAATTCCTTACTGAAACCAATTTGCTCATATTAACAAAGTGCTAACAAAATGTCTTCACTGTCAGATACAGAGAAACACAGAAAATTAAATATAATTATATTCAAGGAATAAGGTTATGTAAAACCCAGAGAGCTTTTTTTTTTCTATACATTGAATGTCAAATTTGAGAAGCCATTATAATTAATGTTCCAGAGATAGCAATCTTGGGCATAATCACTTGGTAATTTTATGAAAACTTTAATAAGGATTTCCTTGTATGCATTTCTTTTTTTAGTTATTTTTTAAGACAGGACTTTAAAAGAAATGGAAAACACTGGAATAAAAATAAAACAGAAATGATGAGGGCAAAGTAAATTTTTTATTGTTATAACCATTTTTTGATGATCTATATTACCTTCCTTTTCTAGTTGTAGAGATATAAAACATCATACACTTCTAAACTTAGAAAACAGATCATACTTTGATATTTGATCAAGCTAGACTCACACTGAAAATGAGCAAAGTTTTGAGTTTACCTAAGACAGAGGACTTGGTCATATATAATACACAATTAGGCAAGAAGTAACCAGCTAAAATTTAAAAAATCAGATGATTCAGTATATGTCAGCAGGTAGACAGTTTTCAGAGGTCAAAAGATGAAAGACTAAATAACATGGAAATGCTGATTCTATTTCCTTTTTCAAGTGAGCATGCTGTGCCTACAAGTATTGATCATAGACTAGAATTGGACAGAGACCTACCCTTCAACCTTGACCCTTTAATGAGACAGAATAATGATATTTAGTTGTATTTAACATTCATTTAGCATTTATTTACTGAACTTCAACTATTGCTTGGCACTCTGTGAGGCAGTATGGTTCTACTGCAGCCCTCATTGCATAGTAGTTAACAGCTCAGCTGCTAACCAAAAGGTTGGCAACTCCAACCCACCAATTGATCACTGCAAACCCTACACAGTAGTTCTGATGTGTCCGGTAGGGTCACCATGAGTCAGAACCAACTCAGTGATACTTAACAACAACAAAACACACAGGATCCCTTCCCAGAAGAGTTTATGATATAGGGAGTAAAACCAAGATGGTGGACTATTCAGATGTACTAAGCCACCTGTCTGCAACAAAGACCCAAGAATCCAAGTAAAATAGATACAGACATCAATTTTAGAAACCTGATCCTTAAACAAAGACATAAAATATTAAATCAAAAGCCACTGAGAAGAAGAAACTGGTAGAAAAATGACAAAAAGAGTAGGGATATGGAGTGGAGTTTCTCAGCCAACTGGAATAACACGGTATGGTCATTGTGGAATAAAGCCAACAACCCCCCACAAAGCAAAAAAATGGAACTCCATATAGGAGATAGAGGTATGGCATGGGCATGTCCAGAAGTCAGTAGGATCATGTGCACTATCTGCAGCTCATAGAAGTGCCCATATACACTCACTGTAACCACAGAAGCACACTCCTACAACCTCCATTCTTCTGGTTAGTAGTGGCAAGAACTGCCTCATACTGGCAGCTCTGACTGCCAGGGACCACTGTATGAACCTATCTAATTTCTGGTTTCTATATTGCTTTGCCATTTCTCCTTTCCCTATCCCTCCTGCTTCTCTCCTTGAGTCTATCACACACCATGACTCTGAGCAAAAATACTCGACCTTCAGCTCCCTACCCACTGGCACTGGCCAAGCCCTGCCTCATGCCACAGCCTCAAGCAGAACCAGCCTGGCTCCAACACCTAGCACAGGGCCCAGTTTGTGCCACAAACATAGAACTCATGTCCTCCCCTCCAGCTTACTCCTGGACCTGTCCTATTGCAACATAGTTAACCAAGGAGCCATACCCAAAAGGTGAGAAATAACATGCTCGTAGGTGAGCAAGAAACAAAGCCTACTCAGTTACCAGCCCAGACATAACCAAGGAAAACTAAAAAGCAGGACAAAACAAAAACATGAAATCAATCAATCAATAACATAATACCTGAGTATCTCAGACAACAGATGATGCCAAAATGTAAAGAAAACAGAATAAGATGGCCCCAATAAGTGACAAAAAATATATAACACAAGATGACCTACTGGTAGAAGAAAAGTCACTAGAACGACCTAATAAAGAATTCAAATATTTAATATTCAGTATCTCCAAAATAATAAGACATATATAAAGGAAAATATAGACAAAATGAAGGAAAAAATAGACAAAATCATGAAAAACAGTGAAAACATAGCAGAATCAAGGAAAATAGAAAGATGGAAGAATTCAAGAAAAGAATACAGGAACAAAATGTTAAACAAACAATTAGAAATCTAAGCAATTATACAAAACTAACAGCTAGAAATCCAAAAAATAAACATGATTACAGGAAGAAAAAAATATAGAAAATTTTAGAAGCAAATTTAAGACAGTGGAAGACAGAATCGGTGATATTAAAGATAAATCTATGGATGCTACTTTGTTTGAGGAAAAAATCAGATATAATGCAGAAGAATAAAGAAAACTTACAATGATAAGGATGCAACCAAGAGCAGAAATTTGTGTGATCAGAATTCCAGTACAGGGAGGAGAAAATGCAAAACATAGGGAGGATCATTGAAGAACTGCTGACAGAAAACTTCCCTAATATCCTGAAACAGAAAAGGTTGATCATCCAAGAAGCTCAACCAAAGAGAAAGTCACCAAGACATATCATAATTACGCTCTCCAAAACTGAAGACCAAGCAAAAATCCTGAGAGAAGGTCAAGAAAAACAAAAAGTCACATACAAACAGGAAGCAAGAGAACTAAATTCTGATTACTTAGAAGAAACTTTGTAGGCAAGAAGGCAAAGGGATGACACACATACACAAAAAAAATTGTCAACAAGAATAACATATTTTTCAAACCTCTCCCCAATGTATGATGGTGAAATTAGGGCATTTTTAGATAAACAGAAATTAAGGAAATATATAAAAACAACCAAACACACAAGAATTATTAAATGAAGTCTTTTGATTGGAAAACTAACAACATCATGTGAATCTACAATCCAAGTCAGCACCAGCCAGGTGCCATACTAGGTAATAAACTATCAAAGAAAAAAGAAATATCACACTAAGGGTGGGGGGCTAAAAGATTTAAAACAGGGAATCACAGAAGTCAAATAGTAAATGATGAAAATTTTAGAAGAATAAAAAACAGAACAAAAGTGTAGGTATAGAACCTTCAGATAGTGAAGTCAAGGAGATATCAAGTAATAAATGTCTGGCTCAAGCTTAGGAAGATAAGGATAAAGTTCAAGATAACTACAAAGAAAGTAAATAATCCTACTCAAAATAAAGAGGAAAAATGTGAAGTCTTAATAAATATTAAGTCTACAATACAAAAGAAATGAAAAAGAAATTGTGTACATAAAGGAACTCAGCATAGGAGAGTAAGAAGAACAAAGAAACTGGGAACACCACAAAAAAATGTGCAACATAATAACAGAATTAAGCTCACACTGAATGATAATCACACTAAACATAAACAGTTTAAATACATGTATAAAAAGACAGAGAGTGACTGATCGAACTGAAAAAAAAAAAAACACCATGAATTTGCTGTCTGTAAGAGATATGTCTTAGACACAAAGACATAATTATATTTAAAAAAATCAAAGGATGGAAAATAATGTATCTTGCAAACACTAACCAAAAAAGACCAGGAGTGTCAATACTAATCTCATATAAAATAGACTTTAAGCAAAATCTACCACAGAAGACAAAGAAAAACATTAAGTAATGATTAAATGGACAATTCATCAAGATAACATAATCATAATAAGTATCTACGCACCCAGTGACAAGATTCCAAAATACATAAAACAAACTCTACTGAAAAGAGAAACTGATGGTTTCAAAATAATGGTAGGAGACTTCAACACATCACTCTCAGTAAAGGATGGAATATCTAGAAAGAAACTTAGTAAAGCATACAGAATATCAAAAGGCCACAATCAACCAAATTCACCCGGTAGACATTTATGAAACACTCCAGACAACAACAAAGAGCTACAGATTCTTTTCCAGCACAAATGGAACATTCTACAATATAGATCACATCTTAGGCCATAAAGCAACCTAAACAAAATCCAGAACATTGAGATAATACTAAATATCTTATCTGATTACAACATCATGAAAGTAGAAATTAACAACCGGAAAAGCAAGGGAGAAAATTAAAAACATGGAAATTGCATAATACCTTGCTAAAAAAACAAAAAACCTGGCTAATACAAGAAATCAAAGATGTATTAAAAATATTACTATAATCAAATAAGAATGAAAAAACATCATACCAAAACCTTTGGGACACAGTAAAGGCAGATAAAACTATAAAGATCATGGAAGCAAAAGTAGACTCAATGCTAAAAAAAAAAAGAAAAGAAAGCTTAGATTCTGACTCATAGCAACCCCCATAAGACAAAGAAGAATTGCACCACAGGGTTTTCAAGGAGAACTGGTGGATTCAAATTCCCAACCTTATGTTTAACGACTGACTTCTTAACCTCTCGGCCACCAGAAGCCCTAATACACACAAACAGAATACAAACTGTAACCAGAAATATAAATATATCAAAAGATAAAGTAGATAAGTGGAATCTTCTAAAAATTAAGTAATTATGTTCATCAAAATATTTCACCTAAAAAGTAAAAAGAGAACCTACAGGTTAGGAAAGAATAGGAGGGCTGTGATATATCCAACAAAGATTTAGTGTCTAAAATCTACAGGAAAATCCAACACCTCCACAACAAAAAGACAGATAATCTGATTTAAAATGGACAAAGATATGAACAGGCACTTCTCCAAAGAAGATATTTGGTCATCTAGCGTTTTAGTCATCTAGTGCTGCTTTAACAGAAATGCCACAAGTAGATATCTTCAAGAAGATATATTTTATTGTCACTTTCTGGTAAACTACAAATCTATTCATAAGCTACAGTTCTATTTAATATGAAGAATCATCACAGCCTGGTAAGCTACAAGCCCAAATTCACAACGGTAGTATCCTGACATGGGAACCTAAGTCCAAAGGATGCACTGTGCTTGCTGTTGCTTTCTTGGTAATATGAGGTTCCCAGCTCTCTCTGCTCACTTCTTCCTTTTGTATCCTACAAGCTTGTAGATTGAGTCACCCTTACCATAAAATTGCTGCCCATTCTCTCTCATCAACATCACAGAGGCAGGATTCACAACATATGAGAAAAATCAGTCAAGACTGGAAATCATGACCCAGCCAAACTGATATGCACATTTTTGGGAGGATACAATGCAATCTATGAGAGACAGCTAACAGACACAAAAGGAAATCCTTGTAATTACTAGCTATTATAGAAATGCAATTCAAAGTTACAAAGGTATCATCTCACGGCAACATTACTGGCACTAATAAAAAGAAAAAGCATCAAAATAACAAATTTTGAAGAGGTTGCTGGGAAATTGGAAACCTTATGCACTGCTGATGTCAATGTAAGATAGTACAACCACTTTAGAAAATGATATGCTGATTCCTGTAAAAGTTAGAAATAGAAACACCATAGAGTTCAGCAATTCCACCGCTAGAAATACATCATAGAGAAATAAGAGCCATCACATGGATAGACAAGGATATTCATGTTCATTGACGTGTTATTAACAACAGCAAAAAGACGGAAACAAAGTGTCCATTAACAAACACATGAATTGAGAAACAAACTATGGTACACATACACAGTGGTCTACTACTCAACAATAAACAACAATAATGAATCTGCAAAGCTTCTCACAACAGGAATGAATCTGGAGTGCATTGTACCAGTGAACTAAATCAATCAAAAAGGACAAATTTGTATGAGATCAATATTATAAAAACTTAAGAGAAAGCTTATACACAGAAAGAAACAATCTTTAATGGTTATGAGAGATGAAAGTGGTGTGGAGGGGGAAAGAAACACAAATTGGGTAGTAGATACGTGGTAATTTTTGTGAAGAGTAAGATAGTACACAACACTGGAGAAGTCAGAACAACTTGATGAATGCAAAGTAATAGAAGTTTCATAGATGCATCCAAATTCCCTGAGGGATCAAATTAATGGACCAAAGGCTGGGAACCATGGTCTCAGGGTAAATCCAGCTAAATTGGCATACAATATTTTATGAAAAAAAAGTTCTACTTCTGACTGTGGTAAATGGCAGCCAGGGTCTCAAAACCTTTCATGCAGACATCTCAGATACATCAGATGTCTCCCCCTACCCCTATCCAGAGCAAAGGATAATTAAGAAAACAAAGACACAAAGGAAAAATTATATAGAAAACTAATAGACCATGTTCACACATAGCCTATGCCAGCCTTAGCCCAGAAGATCTAAATGGTGCCCAGCTACTACTACTGATGGCTCCAAGAGGTCACAATGGAGCATCCCAGACACAGCAGGAGAAAAATGTGGAACAATAAATGAACAGAGTTACTGGTCTGATGGAGACTGGAGAAACCCAGACATAATGACGCCCAGACACTATTTTAACTCAGTACCAAATTACGCTTTAAGCTAACCTTCAGCCAAAAATTAGACAGAACTATATAACAAACCATGACACACATTAGAAACATGCTTAATAGTTGAATCATGTATGCAAGACTAAAAGAGCACAATAGTCCAAAAGCAAAGATGAGAAGGCAGAAAGTGACAGGAAAACTGAGAAAAGGGAATTGGCTGCAGCTAACACGTTGACCGAAGCAGTAGCTTTCAGAGAGCGTACTCCTCAGCAGTAGAGATTGAGCAGCAGAGTCCACTTGTGCCTTCAAAAGAGTGAAAAATGATACTTATTTGTCAAAAACAAAGTGACTTGTGTCTAATCTACCATGCAAAGATGTAAAACTTTCCTTCAGGACAAACTTCTCTCCCTTTTCCCAGAGCTTCACCCTCCTTTATCTGCATTACACCCAACTTTAGGAACCTGACACCAATACCTGAGGCAGAAGTAAGACTCTTTCGGCTGCCCAGAGCCATCTTCCCAGGAGATGGAACAATTTAACAAACCAGTGGGAGGGGGTCTTCTCACTTCCCGGAGCAGGACAGTGAAGGCAGAAACAGTTTATTTGTCTAGAAATAGGCATAATGGGACATTCCTTTCTCACAGACACCCAAGGACAGTTACAATTCCCCTGAGCTTTTCAGCATGGGCAGCCAGATACCTGTGCTACACCAATCACAGCTTCTTGTCTAGTACTGTAGGAGAGAGCTGTGATTGGGACACCTGGGACACCATGGCTGAATGCATACAAGAAAAGTACATGGACTCCTGGGCTTGCATGCCTAGTAACAGCTCTAATCACCTGATGACAAGACACTAGAGCTTCACAGGAGCCAATCACCAAACTAACACACATGACAAACCTGTTTGGACATTTCCAAACAAAACAAAAGATGAGACTAGAACACAGTAAGCAAACATGAATAAAATAAATGCAACAACTTACTGATGGCTTGGACACAACAATCAAGGTCAGATCATTTAAAGAAGCAGAACATGATGGCTTCAGAAAGCTCCCCGAAGAATCAAGAGATTTCCCAACTGAAGAGAACTTCCTGGAATTATTAGAAGTAACATACAAAAGATTCATTCTAGAACTCTTCAAGATATCAGGAGGAGGATGAGGCAAAATGCAGCACAGCGTAAGGAGAAAGTGAACAGGCTTCAAGAAAGTTTGCAGAGGCAGGAAGCAGAAATTCAAAAGACCGACACTGAGATTATAGAATTATGCAACTCAGTAGAAATTCAGGGGAGCAGAACGGAGGTGATAAATCAAAAAAATCAAACCCACTGCTGTCAAGTCGGTTCTGACTCATAGCAACAGGGACAATGGCAGGCCGAATTAGTGAGACTGAAGATACAGGCTGTGACAACAACAGATGTGAGAAAGAATTAGATAAAACAACTTTAAAAAAGAACACTAACAGTTATATTGGACTCTATCAAAAGAAATGGTCTGTGAATGAGTGTAGCACCAGAACAGAGGGGGATAACAGAAAATACAGAGAAAATTGTCAAATATTTGTCAGCAAAAAATTTTCCTGATAACATGACACATGAGAATATTTCTATCCAAGACATTTACTGGACTCCACACAAGGCTGGTCCCCAAAGAAGGATGTTAAGGCATATTATAATCAAACCTGCCAAAGCTAAGGACAAACTTTTAGAAGTGGCTAGGGATGAATGAAAACAGGACTAAGCTCAGACTACTAAGCAGAAACCACGATGTATTCAAAACACTGACCTTTTTCTTAGCAGGCATATCACTCAATCACCATGCCACATACTGATTAGATACTTAAAAAAAAAAATGTTGCAATCAGGTTGATTCTGACTCATGACAACTCCATTTGCTGTAGAGTAGAATTGTAATCTGCAGGATCTTAAAGCCTGTGACCTTTCGGAAATAGATATTCAGACTTTTATTCTGAGGTGCCCTTTGGGTACTCCATACCACCAACATTTAGGTTAGTTAAGAGTGCTTAATCTTTTTCACCGCCAAAAGGTGTGGTTAGGTGCTAGTAAGGTAATATTCCATTCTCATCATAGTATTGATACTGGATTTTCAGTACTTATCTCAACACTAAAACAAAAAAAAACCAAACTCACTGCTATTGAGTCAATTCCAATTCACAGAGACTCTAAGGACAGAGTAGAACTGCTCCAGAGATTTTCCTAAGAACACCTGGTGGATTAGAGCTGTCAACATTTCAGTTAGCAGCTATAGGATTTAACTAGTGTGTGATCAGGGTTTCCCATCTCAACAGTAACAAAGATTAATACAATTTAGAAAAGCAGTAGAGACAGAGAGGATGGAGAATAAAAATAATCTTGAGATATGCCAAGAAATAAATACTGTGATCACAGTAATTTCAGTTTGGACTGACTGGATAATTGCTTTAATTTCTTCCTTTTTAAATGTGTACACACAACCTTCGTGAGTTTTATGTATATTATGGTGTCCTTAAATTGCCACTACTTTCAAGTAAAAGAACACGTAAGTGGAATCAGGAAGAGAAATCTACAGTGTGTTCTCCTGGAATGGTTTGGAACTGCCTGACAAGCTGCCCCAGTTGGCAATGTGGATCTTGGATTCATGAAGAACACAGCTGTGTAGACCAGGATGTAGATCAAAGGTTGGAAAACTTATTTTTATTTTAATGCTGTGAATAACTCCCTGGTCCAAGAACCACACAGATTTTGCCATAAAGGCTGTATAGAGAGAAGTCAAAGGCCTTCAGTTCAGAAGTCACATGAAAGGACTGTATATTAGTGGATAGGTGGAAATGAAAGTGCCTAGATTTTAAAAAAGTCATGTAAAATTACAGCACAAATCTTAGAAACCTAAAAATACTGTCGACCCAGGAAGAAGGGATTTTAAAACGCTCTGCATTAAACTTTTACTTCTGAAAATAAACAACTGGCTGTTTATAGTAGCAGTGAGCTGCTGTTTTGTATCTGTTAAAGGTGATTATAAATGTGTCAAGATTACATTTCGGGTTCCAGAAGCACAGCATTATCAGAAAATGTGCTGGACCGGGATTGTGTTGTACCGGGATTGTTTCTGCATTAATTTTGGTTGCTATCAGGTAAAGGGAAAAAAAAATACCATAAGTCTATGAACTGTACTACTAAAATAATATATTTTAAACAAGGTAGAAGCGTTACCTTAAATCACTCTGTATCCCTTTCCCATAATATGTCATGACGTCTTTGTCACTAGCTACTACCCAAGTCAGTACAAGTTTTGTTTCAAAATATTGTTCCCTTAGTCAAGGAAAATCTATGAAGCTATTTCTGATCACAAGATGCTTATTTATCTATATCCCAAGTAGTCTTCCACATCATAATGTCTTGCACATTTATAAAACACCATTGCCCAATTTTCTTTCAAATGGAAACTGAAAAACAAACCCATGCCACTGAGTTGATTCTATAGGAACCCTGTAGACAGAGTAGAACCACCCCATAGAGTTCCCAACGAGTTCCTGGTGGATTTAAACTTCAGCACTTTTGGTTAGCAGTTGTAGCACTTAACCACTAGGCCACCAGGGTTTCCTTTAAGTACAAAGTATCAAGGGGAACAGGGAAAGGAAGAGTCTTCAGCTACTGAATACAAGGAAACATGCTATTCCGATGTTTAACTGTGCTTTCGAGGAGCACGGCCAGCACTTTGTAGAGTTGAGTAGCTTTTTGTTTCATGCTGGTATTTCTAGGGTTGGTGTGATCCAGTGTGGTAACTGATGATGTCATCGTCCACCCATGGATCTCCTCTTGCACACAGCCATACAGAATCCTTTGTTGTAGAAAGGTGCCATCTAGTAGGTTCTGACTCACGGCAACTCTATGTACAACAAAAAAAGCACTGCCTTGTCTTAAAATTCTCACAGTTATCATTACGCTTGAGTCTGTTGTTGCAGCCACTGTGTCAGTTCATCTTGTTGAGGGTCTTCTTTTTCCCTGGCTCTGTACTTTACTAAGCATGATGACCTTTTCTAGGGAACAATTCTTCTTGACAAAAAGTCCAGAATATATAAGACACAGTCTCATCATCTTTGTTTCTAAGAAGAATTCTGGTTGTACTTTTTTAAGACAGATTTGTCCACGTTTTTAGCAAACCATATTCATCACTTATACTGTAATTCAATGGCATCAGTTCTTCCGTCTTCCTTATGCACTGCCAGCTTTCTCAAACACACGAGGACACTGGTTGGATCAGGAGCATTTTAGTTTTCAAGGTGATGTCTTTGCATTGTAACACTTTAGAGAGATCTTTTGCAGCAGATTTGCCCAAAACAATGCATCGTTTGATTTCTTGACAGCTGTTTCCATGAATATTGATTATGGATCCAAGTAAAACAAAATTCTTGACCACTTCAATCTTTTCTCCATTATCACGATGTTGCTTTTGGGTCTAGACATGAGGATTTTTGTTTTCTTTATGCTGAAGCATAATCCACAGTGAAGCCTTGATGGTTGATCTTTATCAGCAAGTATTTCAAATTCTCTTCATTTTCAGCAAGGCAGGTTGTGTCATCTGCCTAACTCATGTTGTTAATAAGTCTTCCTCCAATACTGATGCCCCATTCTTCTTCATATAGTTCAGCTTTTCAAATTATTTGCTCAGCGTACAGACTGAATAAGTATGGTGAAATGACACAACCCTGGTGCACACTTTTCCTGAATTTAAACCACATAGGCTCCACTTGTTCAGAATCTTTAGTAATGTTTTGTGTACTAATGATACTCATAAATCATAATTCTTGTACATCCTTAAATGTAATAGCAATAGTAGTAACAGAAACAACTACTAAAATTAAGATTATACCTTTAAATTATAATACCATACATACAGCCTGAATGTACTTACATTAACAATTTCATGCAGTTAAACTGAAAATTCAGTAAGAAAACAATAGAAGTAAAATACTTAAAAACTACATCAAATTATTTTTATTTTAACTTTAAACTTTACCCATATGTAAGACACATTAATGCACTAGGCTTGCTTAGTTAATAATGGCCCCAATACTGTAGAAGTTATAGACAAAAGCTTATGGAAATACATTCATAAATTAAACACTAACATGAACAAGAACAAATACAAAACATTTATGTACTTATTTAATGTCTTGGTTAATTCATAACTTTCCTCATCTGGCCTTCAAAGCTGCAAATTTGTGAATGACTTCATCAAAATAAATGCTTTTCCCTAATTCACTTTTTAATCTGTCACTTTTTTAAATCATAATTCAAACTTGAAGCCTAAAAAATTCAGTAAAATTAGAACTACATTTGCAAAGATGTTTTTAAAGAACCTTTTTACAGGAAGAAATATTTTTTAGAATAAATTTCAGGGGGCTGGAGGTTGACTAAATGCACATCTCCCTAAATCCTTCTGGAAGCCAAGACCTGAAATGATAATTAAACAGAGCCCTCTGGACAGCTAGTGAGCCCTGGGATTGGCATAGGGCTGCTGATTTGGACTTCATACCACTGAACGCAAAACCTCCTCTCTTTCACTGTCCCCACTCTCAGTGAGCACAGGCTTGCACAGACCAAAGGTAACTCACCATTTCGATTTTTTTTTTCCTCTGTCTTGGCCAGGGGGCAGAACTGGGACTTGGCTAGCTGTTGGTCTCAGATACACTGCTGGTGGGATCGGCAAACATGATTGTCAGGTTCTGAGAGCCTGGCTTTAGACTCTATACACCTCAGCTCCTCTGGCCTATTGGCAAATGGGGAAGCCCAGATAGAGGCCCCAGCCAGACATGGTTCTTAGGCTGGCAGGTGGCTCTTGCAAGGGGAAGAGTGCTTTTCTGGCAGGGAGGCGATGTTATGCACACTATCACCTGGGACTGGGGCCCAGTGGCAGAGGCTGTGGGCTCTGAGCATTTTGGCACTCTTGGCCTCTCTTTCCACCACGATTCTGGGACCACCAGCTAGCAAGCTTGTGCAGGACGCCATCCTGTTTTGCTGGGAGGGGGATTCATCCATGTGGAAGCCTCAGCTGGACCTAATTCTTAGGCTGGGAGGCAAGGCCTGCCTAGAATAGTGTGCTGTTCCAACAGAAAAGTAGAATTCTACATGGTATCACCTACAGCTAGAGCCTGACAACAGAGGCCCACAGGCCAGTAGCCTTTCTGTAATTTGAGCTGGTTTATAACATCTGGGGTTCAATATAGAGGTGCTTATTTTGCCAGCTGGGAAGAGGGACATATACACCTGAAAAACTTACTGACTTTGGAAGTTGTCAAATACTTTTTACTTCTCATTTTAAGATGGCCTAGAGAAACAACTGTGGTCCATCTTCACAGCACCTCTCCAAGCCTCTATTGATTCACATGAAGTGCAAAAAGAAACAAATGTTGGAGAACACGGTAACCCTGAAGTCACCCATGGCATCAGAAGGCTCCCCAAAGAAACCACCTCAGAACTTTCCAGATGAAGAAGATTTTCTGAAACTACCAGAAGGTGAATCCAAAAGGATTATATAGAGAACCTTCTTAGACCTTACACAAAATGCAGCAGAACAAAATGAAAAATCAAGCAAGATGTTTGATCCCGATGGAACATCAATACTCTGAAATCCAACAAATCAAGACCAAAATCAAAGACAAAGAAACTTCAATTCAAAGCCAATAAAACAGAATGGAACAAATAGAAAAGAGAATTTCTGATTTGGAAGACAAAGCTACTGTCTCCAGCATCTACAAGCAGAAACCAGAAAAAAGGAACAAGAAAAATGAAGAAGCATTAAGAAGCATGTGGGATTCTATTAAGAAGAACGATGTATGATTAATTGGGGTTCCTTAACAGGGCAAGAGATTGTTGTTGCTGAACTGCTGACAGAAAACTTCCCAGAAATTATGAAGGAAGAGAATATAGATACCCAAGATACGTATCGAACACCACTCAATATAGATCTCAATAGAAAGACTGCAAGACATCCTATAATCAAGCTCAACAAAATGAAACATAAGCAGAATCTCTCAAAGGCAGTGAGACTCCAAACAAAGATAACATACAGAGGGAAACCCTTCAGACTTTCATTGGATTTCTCAGTAGAAACGATGCTGGCACAGAGACAGTGGCATGACACATTCAAAGCCTTGAAGGAGAAGAACTTCCAATCAAGAATTATATATCCTGCAAAACTATCTTTCAAATATAAAAATGAAATTAACATGTTTGCAGAGAAACAGAAACTCGGAGACTGTAAAAACCAAACCAAAGCTACAAGAAATATTGAAAGAATCTCTTGGCTTGGAAGAACAAAACCACTAACTTTGTATTTTAGGACACATTATCCAGAATCCCACTCAGTTAGGGAAGGCGCCAACCACAATAAAAACTACAATAGTGAAAGGAATGATCTAGTGATCATACACGTAAACTAAGATATCATCATATTAAACAGAGGGATGTACTACAGTCATTATAGTCTTTCCAGATGGAGAGGAAGTTGACAAGACTGGTAGCAATCAAAATTGGGGTTATATATAGTTTAGTAAGCGGGATCGTAGGCACAGCCGTAAAGCACAATAAAGAAGCAACATACCATATCAAGAAATGTAATACAGGAGTCTCAACAACCACAAAACCAACCCTGAAAAAAGTGAAAAATCAATTCACAAAGAAGAAGGTCTTAGAACAGATTAATAAGAACAACAGAGAAAACATCAACACAAAAATAAACAAATCAAAATGACAGCACAGAACACATACATATCAATAATTACACTGAGTGTGAATGGACTGAATGCTCCAGTAAAGAGACATCAAATTACATCTTGGATCAAAAGACATGACACATCTATATGTTGCCTACAAGATAATCACCTTAGACTTACAGATATGAACAAACCAAAAATCAAAGGATGGAAGAATGTATACCAAGCTAACAATACACAAAGAAGAGCAGATATGGCAATTCTAATCTTAGATAAAATAGATTTTAATGTAAAATCCACCATCGTGGACAAGGATGGACACTATCTATTGCTGAAAGGTTCAATACATAAGCAGGACTTAACAATGTTAAATATTTATGCACCTAATATTAAAGCACCTAAATATGTCAAAGAAACACTGGCTACACTCAAAAAGGAAATAGATCACTCCACAGCAATAGCAGGAGACTTCAACATTCCACTCTCAATATTGGATAGATCGTCTAGAAAAAAGCTCAATAAAGACACAGAAGACCTTATTGCTGCAATTAACCAACTAGACCTCATCAACATATAGGGAACTTTCTATCCAACAGCAGGCAACTACACATTCTTCTCCAGTGCACAGGGACCATTCTGCAGAATAGACTGTGTTAGGACATAAAGCAGTTCTCAACAAAATCCATACCATTGAATTAATGCAAAGCATCTTCTCAGATCATAAAGCCATGAAAGTCAAAATCAATAGCAGAAAAGACATAGACAGAAAGTGGAACTCACAGAAACTAAACAACACCTTGCTCAAAAAACCATGGGCAATAGAAGATATCAAGGATGAAATAGAGAAATTTATGGATTCCAATGAGAACAGAAACACTTCCTACCAAAACCTATGAGATACAGCCAAAGCAGTTCTCAGAGGTCAGTTTATCTCCATAAATCCACACATCTGGAAGGAAAAAAGAAACCAAACCAAAGAACTGACCCTACAGCTTGAACAAGTAGGGAGAAAGCCACAGAGGAACCCCTCAGGCACCAGAAGAAAACAGATCACAAATTTAAAGCATAACTAAATGAATTAGAAAATAGAAGAACAATTGAAAAAGTTGAAAAGACCAAAAGGTGGTTTTTTGAAAAGATCAACCAAATTGACAAACCACTGGCTAAATTTACTAAATAAAAACAGAAAAGGAAATAAATAACCCAAATAAGAAATGAGAGAGGAGTTGTCACAACACATCCGGCAGAAATAAAAAATAACATGGATAAATACTATGAATGACTGTATTCTAACAAATTTGAAGACCTATAGGAAATGGACAAATTCCTTGATTCATATCACCTACCAAAATTACCACAATGTGAAGCAGAACAACTTAATAAACCCATCACAAAAGAAGAGATGGAAAAAGTCATCACAAAACTGCCAACCACAAAAAGCCCAGACCCAGATGGCTTTACTGCAGAATTCTACCAAGCTTTCAGAGAAGAGTTATCTCCAATACTGCTGAGACTATTTCATAGTATAAAACAAGAAATATTTTTTAATCAATTTCAGCTATAAATTGTATTTCTAAAAGTGTCGTCAAACTTTACATTTTCCCTATTTTGAACTGTCAACTGTCCAATTCTCTAATTAGTTACCAAGGAGTTACATTATCAGTATTTTTTATACATGTAAGTTTATTATCAATTTTAATCATAGAACAATATGGGACAAATGTAGCAGTAAATTCATTAAATGTAATATTTCTTAGATTACATGAACACTAATAGCAAAATTACTTTGTAAATCTTTCTGCATCGAGTTACAACATTAGTTATGATGTTATTGATAATGTGAACGGATGCATTTTTTGATCTGTGTCTTTTTCCTTTAATTGCTATTTTATTCTTCAGAGAAAAAGACTACTGGTATAGCTTTAAAAAATAATAATTATCACAATATTGTAGCTAAAACACCAGAAACTTTGACAAAATCAATAACCATAAAAACAAAAGTACATTAACATAGAGTTTTAGCCTCATAGCTATAATGATACATGTAGAGTGGTCTTATGAAAAAAAAATGTTGTTATAACCAAATATGAGAAGATTTTTATAGAAAATGATAAATTTTCTGCTGAAATCCTGCACAAAAGTTTTACAGGCATTCATTTGGTATCACCACCTCTGATAATGTCACCAATATGGTCTGTACCCCTCAAACCTTCCTAGTGACACCATTGCTTTCTAATTTTTTTTTTTTTTCATAAGTTAGCCTTAGTGGTGCAGTTAAGCACTGGGCTACTAAGTAGAAGTGGAGCAGGTCTAACTACCAGCCACTTCATGGAAATCCTGTCAATCATTTCTATTTGGTCCTCTAGGGTCACTATGAGTGAGAATGAACTAAAAATCAAAGAGTTTAATTTTTGTTTAGTTTTAATCATTTTTTATTTTTTATTTTGTGCCAGTCTTCCATATTTCTAGTGAATGCTAGCTCTCAAAAATACCCAATAAAAAACTAAAAAAAATACAAGATCAATCAACGAACTCTTTTTAAATAGTTTCTTAAAAAAAATGTACCCCCCGCATCTGTAATGGACATAGCATTCAGGGAAGGCATTAATGCATTTTAAGGGCTCCTGTAACTTTAATGGGATGGACCTTTAACACATTATAGACATATGTCAGCAACTTTAGTATATATATAGTGCCTATAAACTGATGAGTGTTTTATAAAGTGATTTGCTTTTAATTTGAATGAATTATGACCAGAGCGATGTATAGTTAAAAGAGTTTTGTCTATAGTTAATTATTTAGCTCAAAGATTTAAAGCTATGTGGTAAATGGATTTCTCATTTTCTTAACAGAAGGTTAGTTCAGGCTTTTAAATGCTATCATAAGTTGGCAGCCAGGAGATCTCTGGTTGGCCTTGATTCTTTCAATTTGTTATATGCTACCTGCTATCAGCTTCAATATCAAGGTCTGCCAGCTGCTCTTGTGTATTCTGGGTAACCTCATGTGACGCAGCTATTATGTACAATTATACAACGATTCTCAACTACTACATCTAACATTACCTCAACTGCAAAAGTAAGTAGGTTGAAAATCACACCATCCTGTGATTGTATTAATGAATAAAATGATTTTAATGAAAGAATGATGTCAAGTTTGTTAGATGATTGCAAGGAAAATAAAACTGTGTAAAATCAGAATTGTCTACCTCTCACTCTGTGGATATGAATATTCTGCTAAAAACGGGTAGCTGTTACTTTCTGCTGCTCTCTGTTACTCATGTTTTCCCTGCCTGGGAACAGATGGTGCACCACCTGACTCAGAATAGTCTAATGTAAGATTCATTGTGCTTCACAGGAAATCAAAGATCAAGCAACGTTACAGAAGGTGACGCAGCACCTCAACCACCAGTAACACAGTATGATATAGTCAAGCAGCAAAGAGAGAGGAGAGCAAGAAAGTTAAAAATTTGTAAAAAAGGAAAGACAAAGAGTTTAATACATCGACCTGCTTAGACAAATAAAACATCAAGTTCTTGAAGTCTAGCATTCAAAATTAAGTTCAGTCTCCATTTCAAACCTTTAGCACAGGTCAGTAATCATGTTTTGTGCAAAGGACTTCAGTTTTCTGACTTTTGGCATCACTAAGATTGTTCTGATGTCTTTCTATGAGTGTCTTAAGTTCAAGTAATCTTTGCGGCACAGCAGTGGAGAATAATAGTGACAGCTTGGTTAAAATTTTTAACTTTAACAATACCATAAAGGAACGCTATTGGGTGGGATAGTGTGAGTTACCTGGGCTAAAGTGTCATCACAGCTATTTAAAGAAGGAGAACAGAGCAGTGATGTAAGCATTTACAAGGCCTTCTTCCTCCTAATCTAGAACAGAAATCATCAAACTGTAGCCCTTAACTCAAATCTAGTTCATTGCCTATATCTCTAAATAAAGTTTTATTGGAAGACAGCATGTTCATTCCTTTATGTATTGTCTGTGGCTTTTGCACTACAATTGCAATTCTTTTATGTATTATTTGTAGTGCTTTTACACAACAATGGCTGAGTTGAGTAGTCATAACAGAGATCATTCAGACACAAAAGCCTGACCCTTTCTAGAGAAACCTAGCTTTCCTTCTAATCATCTGCATATGAACATGAACTTTCACCCAAATGACTGGCTTTTTGTACTTAAAAAAAAGGGAGCGGAGTCAAGAAGGCAGACTAAACATACGTCTCCATAATTCCCTCTGGAAACCAAAGTCTGAATTGATTACTAAACAGGGTCTTCTGGAAATTGAGTGAGCCCTAGTGAGCCCTAGTGAGCCCTAGTGAGCCCTAGTATGTAGCATAGGTCCACTGACTACATACCACTGAATGGGAAATTTCTTTTCTTTCGCCAACACTTGCCCTTGTTAAGTGCCAGCTTTTGCAGTCCAAAGGTAACTCGCCATTTTAATTTTTTTTTCTCTGTTTTAGCTGGTGGGCAGGGCTGAGGCTTAACTGGTAGCAAAGCTCAGCCACACTACTTATGGGATCACCAGACAATATGGCCACATTTTGAGAGCCTGTCTCTGGATTCTGCACACAGTCCCCTTTACCAACTCTTTCCAAACCTCTGCCATTGAATCACCGACACCACAGCAGGTCAGAGAGCTTGTGTGGGACACCATCTTGTTTGAGTGGGAGGCAGATTTATCCCAACAGAGGCCCCAACAGGATCTAATTCCCAGGCTGGGAGGCAGTGCCTGACATGGGAGTGCTTTTCCAGCAGAGAATCAGTGTTTTTCACAGTGTGCCCTTACCGGTGGGGTCTTGCAGCAGATGACAGCAGAGCAGTAGCCTTTCCATATTATGAACTAGTTTACAGAATCTGTGGTTGGATATAGAGGTGCTGACTTTTCCAGCTGGGAAGAAGTACTTGCACACCTGAAAGCCTGACTGGTCTTGGAAGCTGTCAGATACCTTTTACCTTTCAATATAAGACAGCATAGAGAAATAATGTGGTGTATCCTGACAGCATCTCTTCCAGCCCTTACTTACTCACATCATAGGGTCAGCTGATGGCCCCCCAGTGACTCTATAAGTAGGGCTGTGTCTTTGCCAATCAGAAGCAGAGCCTGTTACCTCAGAGATTCCACTGGGCCCAGGCACTGGAGTACATAGAGGTGACTGGTAATCACCCTCCTTTCCAGTCTGAGCTTTAGATCATGTTAAGGTAACACTCGAGAAACAAATCAACATCCAGATGTCCAAAAAGCACCAAACTTTGAAGGGAAACATAAAGAAAAATTCACCTATGGCTACAGAAGGCCACCAAAAGAAAGCACCAAAGAACTTCCCAGATGAAGAAGTTTTTCTGAAACTATCAGAGGGTGAGAACAAAAGGATTATACATAGAGTCCCCCTAGACTTTATACAAAATGAAGCAGAACAAAATGAAAAATTAAGCAAGCTGTTCAATCTGATGGAATACTAGTACTCTGAAATCCAACAGATTGATAACAAAATAAAAGCCAAGAAATAGAATGGAACAAATAGAAGAAAGATTACCCGACTTGAAAGGCAGAGCTACTGACTCCAGCATCTATGAGGAGAAATCAGAAAAAAGAAACAAGAAAAATGAACAAGCATTAAGAAGTATGTGGGACTCTATTAAAAAGAACAATCTATGATTATCTGTAGTTCCTGAACAGGGAGGGACACCTGAAAACACAGAGAGTATTGTTGCTGAGCTGCTAACAGAAAACTTCCCAGAAATTATGAAAGAAGAGAATATAGATATACAGGAAGCATATAGAATGCCACTCAATGTAGATCCCAAAAGAAAGACTCCAAGACGTATTATAATCAAGCTTAACAAAATAAAACATAAGCAGATACTTTTAAAGGCAGTGAAACTTCAAACAAAGCTAACATAAGAGAGAAACCCTGCAGGCTTTCATCTGACTTCTCAGCAGAAACGATGCTGTCACGAAGTCAGAAGTATGACACAATCAAAGCTGTGAAGGAGAAAAACTTCCAGCCAGGAGTTACATATCCAGCAAAACTATCTTTCAAATATGAAAATGAAGTTAAGACATTTGCAGATAAACAGAAACTCAAAGACTTTGTAAAAACCAAACCAAAACTACAAGAAATATTGAAATAAGCTCTTGGCTTAGAAGAACAAAAACAGTAACTCTATTTTAGGGGCAACACAGGACACATCATCCAGAAACCTACTAAGTTAGGGAAGACTCCAAACTCAATCAAAGCTATCATATTAAAAGAATTGATTCAGTGATCATATCATGAAAACTACTATGTCATCATATTAAAAAGAGGGATGTACTACAGTCATCATAGTCCTTTCAGATAGAAAGGAAGTTAATAAGACTTGAAGTAGTTAAAATTGGGTTTAAACAAAATTATTAAAAGGGATCACAAGGGTAGCTTCAGAGCACAATAAAGATGCAACATATCAAATCAAGAAACGTAATACAGGAGTCTCAACAACCACAAAACTGACACTGTAAAAGGTAAAAAAAATTGACCTATAAAGAAGAATGTCCTAGAACAGAATAGTAACAACAGAGAAAGCATCAATGCAAAAATAAATACATCTCAATGACAGCACTAAACATACAACTATCAATAATTGTATTGAACGTAAATGGACTGAACGCTCCAGTAAAGAAATGAATGACATCTTGGATCAAAAGACACAACATGTTTATATGTTGTTTACAAGAAACTTACTTTAGACCTAAAGACATGAACAAACTGAAAATTAAAGGATGGAAGAATAAATACCATGCTAACAGTACACAAAGAAGAGCATGTGTGGCAATACAAATCTCAGATAAAATAGGTTTCACTGTAAAATCCACCTTTGTGGACAAGAAGGACACTATTGCTTAAAGGTCTGATACATAAGGAGGACTTAACAATGTTAAATATTTATGCACCCAATACTGAAGCACCTAAATATATTGAAGAAGCACTGACTACACTCAAAAAGGAGATCAATCACTCCACAATAATAGGTGGAGATTTCAACACTCCACTCTCAATATTGGACAGATCTTCTAGAAAATCTCAGTAAAGACACAGATCTTATTGCCACAATTAACTAACTAAAATTATCAACATATACGGAACTTTCTATCCAGCAGCAGACAACGACACCTTCTCCAGTGCACATGAAAAATTTTCCAGAATAGACCATGTTTTAGAACATAAAGCAATTGTCAACAAAATCCATGCTATGGAAAGATTGCAAAGCATGTTCTCAAACCATAAAACCACAAAAGTCAAAATTAATAGTAGAAATCATAGAAATTGGAACTCATGGAAACTGAACATCTGTCTCAAAAAGCTACAGATTATAGAGGAAGTCAAGGATGAAATGAATAAATTTATGGATTCAAATGAGAATGAAAACACTTCTTACCAGAATCTATGGGACCCCAAATCAGTGCTCAGGGGTCAGTTAATTTCTTAAATGCACACATCTAGAAGGAAGAAAGAAACCAAACCAAACCAAAGAATTAATGCTACAGCTTGAACAAGTAGAGAGAAAATGCTCAGACACCAGAAGAAAACACATCATGAAGATTAGATCAGAATTAAATGAATTTAGAGAATAGAAGAACAACTGTAAAAATTGAAAAGACCAAAAGCTGTTTTTTTGAAAAGATCAACCAAATTGACAAACCGTTGGCTAAACTTACTAAAGAGAAACAGGAAAGTAAACAAATAACCCATATAAGAAATGAGATGGGAGATGTCACAACAGATCCAACAGAAATCAAAAATATCATAACAGAATACTAAGAAAGACTGTACTCTAACAAATTTGAAAATCCAGAGGAAATGGACAAATTCTTTGATTCATATCACCTACCAAAATTACCGCAAGGTGAAGCAGAACAACTTAATAAACCCACCACAAAGGAAGAAATTGAAAAAGTCATCCAAAAATTACCAACCAAAAAAAGTTCGGGCCCAGATGGCTACACTGCAGAATTCTACTAAGCTCTTAGAAAGAGTTGTCTCCAATACTACTGAGACTATTCCACAGCATAGAAAAGGGTGTAATACTCCCAAATTCATTCTATGAAGCCAGCATAACCCTGATCCCAAAGCCAGGTAAAAACTCAGCCAAAAAGGAGAACTACAGACCCATAACACTCATGAACCTAGATGGAAAAATCTTCAACAAAATACTCACCAATAGAATACAACAGCATATCAAAGAAAAAAAAAAATTCATGAAGACCAGCTGGATTCATACCAGGGATGGAAGGCTGGTTCAGCATCAGTAAAACAATTAATGCGATCAAACACATAAATAACACAAAAGACAAGAATCACCTGATTTTGTCTATTGGTGCAGAAAAGGCATTTGATAAATCTCAACACCTATTCATGCTAAAAACTCAGCAAAATAGGAATAGACAGCAAATTCCTCAATGCAATAAGGGCCATTAAACAAAGCCAACTGTCTACATCATCCTGAATGGAGAGACAGTGGAACAGTTTCCCCTGAGAACAAGAACTAGAAAATGATGCTCATTCTCACCTCTCTTATTCAATATTGTACCAAAAGTTCTAGCCAGAGCAACTGGACAAGACCGAGAAATAAAGGGCATCTGAATCAGCAAACAGGAAGTAAAAATCACCCTATTTGCAGGTGATATTATTGCATATGCAGAGAATCTTAAAGAATCCCTAAGTAATCTACTCACACAGAATTCAGCAAAGTCTCAGGATACAAGAGAAAAATAAGTAAATCAGTGGGATTCCTTTATACCAACAATAAGATTATTAAAGAAGAAATCACCAAATCAATTCCATTTACTATAGCCCCCAAGAAGGTGAAATACCTAGGAATAATTCTAACCAAAGAAATAGCAGAACTTTACAAAGAGAACTACAAGACCTTGCCACAAGAAACTAAGAGAGATTTACATAATTGGAGAAACCTATCCTGCTCATGGATAGGAAGACTTAACATTGTGAAAATGTCTATTTTACTGAAAGCAATCTGCTTATATAATGTAATCCCAATACAAATTTCAGTGACATTTTTTAGTTAGATGGAGAAACAAATCACCAACTTCATTTGGAAAGGGAAGAAGCCATGGTTAAGTAAAGCACTACTGAAGAAGAAGAACACACTGGGAGGCCTCTCACTACTCAACTTTAGAACCTATTACATTGCCACAGTTGTCAAAACAGCCTGGTACTGGTACAAAAAAGACTTTTAGATCAATAGAACAGAGTTGAGACCCCAGAGATGCCACCATCCTCCTATGAACAGTTGATATTTAACAAAGGCCTTAAGTTGTTAAACTAGGGCAAAGCAATCTCTTCAGCAAATAGTCCTGGCAAAATTGGATATCCATCTGCAAAAAATCGAAACAAGACCCATGTCTTACACCTTATACAAAAACCAACTCAAACTGGATAAAAGACCTACATATCAAATCTAAAATGATAAAGCTCATCCAAGAAAAAATACGATCGACAGTGGAAGTTTCAATGCACAATGTAGACAGACTTCAAAATCTGACAAAGCACAATCAACAGAAGAGAAAATAGACAAATGAGAACTACTAAGAATCAGACACTTTTGCTCATCCAAAGACTTTATTAGTAGACTTAAAAGACCACCTACAGAATGGGAAAAAACATTTGGCAACTGTATGTCAGAATGATGCTTGATCTCCATAATCTGTAAGGTATTACAAAATATCAATCAGAAAAAGATAAATAATCCAGTTAAGCCATGGGTGAAGGAGACAGACACTTCTCTAAAGAAGAGATCCAGGTAGCCAGAAAACACATGCAGAAGTGCTCACGTTCACCAGCAATTAAAGAAATTCAAATCAAAATTATGAGACACCATCTCACCCCAACAACGTTGGTCATGATCTAGAAAACGCAAAACAACAAATGCTGGACAGGCTGTGGAGAAATCGAAACTCTCCTACATTGTTGGCAGGATTGCAAAATGGTACAACCTCTCTGGGAAGCAATCTGGCGCTTTCTTAAAAAGCTGGAAATAGATAAACCATCTGACCCAGTAATTGCACTGCTAGGAATGTATCCTGCAGAATCAAGGCCATACACGCTAACAGATACACGCACAAGAATATTTATTGCAGCACAGTCCACAACAGCAAAAAGATGGAATCAACACAGATGCTCAACAACAGAGGAATGGAAAGGTAAACTATCATATATACATTTAGTGGAAGGCTATGCAATGATAAAGAACAACGATGATTTTAGGAAGTGTCTCATAACCTGGTGTCAATTGGAGAACATTATGTTGAGTGAAAGTAGTCAGCAACAAAAGGACAAATATTGTATGAGACCACTAAAATAAGAAGTTAAAAACAGACTCATGCATAGAAGAAAAGACTCTTTGATGGCTGCAAGGGTGGGGTGGGAGGGAGGGTGAGGGTAGGATATAGATTAGATAGTAGACAAAAATTTGGTTGGATGAAATTAGTGAGCACACATTAGAAAGAAGGTCTATTTTTACTGGACTTCAACATAACATGATTACTCCTCCCATTTTAACCTAGTAGTGCAAGGATAGAGTGGCTAGGACAGGGATCTGGCAACCATGGTCTCAGGGGACATCAAGGCCAATGGACATAACTAACATTGTGCTAAGAGAGTCCACTGCACCACACATTGGTGAGTGGCATCTGGGTTCTTAAAAGGTGCCAAACTGCCCTTTGAGGTATGCCAAACGGTCGTAACTCCGCAGGAACGGATGATCACCAAGGACAGAAACGACATGGGGGCAAAAGAACCTAGAAGACAGAGAGACCAACGTGAGTGGATGAGTACATTGACATGTGACTAGAAGAACCAGATGGTGCCTGGCCACCACCAGTGATAGCCATGATCGGGCTCACAAAGATGAATGTCACTGGCAACACGAAAATAAAAAGGGATGCACCCTGAGATCTCCACTAAAAGACCACAATTGATGGTCCAGGGCCTCCGAGTTCCCCTGAAAGCATCGCCACTGGCCCTGATGCTACCCCTGTCCATAAATCATAATTGAGGTCAACTCTTCTGACAGAAATGGATTAGACTTGGTGATACAGAGTGACCATATCATGTGTATACTTTATGGTTTCTTGCATCTATAGGATGTTGTCGTGCTGGTCTCTTGCTGGAGATGGGGGAGAGGGTGGAGAGGAGGGGATAGGACATTTTTAGGAGGACATGACATGTATGGAACGGAGAGGAGGAGTATGCTGTCACCAGGCAAGGAGAGCAGTGGGAGCCGCACATAGGCAGGCATGCAAATTTGTACAGGATTGTACATTTTCAGTCAATCATAATAAAAACAAACAAACAACAACAAAAGAAAACCAATTCTTTTATGAGTAAATTGACTCACAGGCAACATTTTGTCTTCACACTTTCTCATCGACCACGCCCACCACTACCACCATGAGTTCGAAGCAGTACTAAGGAAACATATACTAAGACGGCTTCTTAATGCTCAAATGTCAAGTTCCCTGTCAAAAGAACACACATAATGCCTTTAGGGAATATGTTAATTTGTAGCCTCTCTACCCTTATACTGCTAAATCTTGTTGAATCACTTGTTCCTTTCAGGTTGTCACAGCAAACAAAGTTTCAGCATCTAGACAAATGCCACATGAGGCTGTATTCCTAACCTTGTTATCTCTGTAACTGATTGTAACACAAACTCACCCCCAGAGACAGAGTGGCATTAAAGTGCAGTCAAGACATTTACAAATAAATTACTGCCTGGAAAAATCATAATAAGTGAAACAGCATTTCATCCACAAAGAGCACACTTGAAAATCCGTTATCAAAGTCAATTTGCTGCTTCCATCCTACATTAGCCTAATACGTTGCATACGAGCCACAGTCAGTGGTGTTCTAGCACAGACTCTTCGAAAATAAGCCTTTGAGGATTTCAAAATATCTGAGAAACTGCATTACTGGTCAAGATAATGGCATTTTTATAACAAATGAAAAACAGCAGCTGCAGTGCACAAGGGCATGAGATTGGGCCTGAACAATCTGGTTCAAATACAACCCCACCATCTGCTGCTTGAGACATCATTCGGAAGCAGATCTTCTTTTTCTCTATTTTGTGTTTTAAATCAGTATCAGCCAGAGGGACGGCCAGGTAACAGAGGGATGCTTTTCCTTGCTAATAAAATTACCAACTTCTGTGCCCCAAAGCAATCTTCTACCCAACCCAAAAGACAATTGCTTTTCCAAAAGAGAATAAAATCATGATAGACAGATGGGTGACTAGCTGGAAGTACTGAAGAAATTCATTTTACAGATAATCTTTTATACAGTAGGGCAAATTTAAAAATAAAAATTTCATCGAATTATTTGTTGGACACACATTTCCACTTGACAGTTCAGTATTCACTCATACTAGGTAAATGAAGACATTAAATGTCACTGAAGGAATGGTGAATATTCTTGTTTTCTGAGTCTTTTCAACAGGTCCAATAAAAATCTAATGACTCAATGTAAGGACTCTGTGGAATCAGGAAAGATCACAGGGGTGTTACTGCCAGTAAGAATTAGCCTCTGTCACAGATGATCATTTTAGTAACGTGCTTCATGATATACATATATACACTATATGTATTCTTTTGTATGTACCTCATGAAATAGCTAATCTTATGTATCAAATAGTTCATATTAATTATGAGGAAAAGACAAATTTAAAAGAATCCTTTGAAATGTAATGATATAACCCCAACAACTCATTATCTAGTTAAAACATCAGGAACAAGTCTGAGAGAATTCCTTCAGCATCATAATCCTTGCTGAAATGGCAAGGATTTTGCTTTTGCTCTTACTCTTCAGAAAAGTTTCAGTCTACTAAACTTTGAGGATGGTCCTCCAAGACCCAGGACACTCACTGTACAATTTAATGGGCAAACTGCTAACTCAGATAAATCATAACTCAAAATTCCCATTAACACTGACTTCTGTGGTAATAAACCACTTGACCTGAAAGGTATTTGGTAATAAACAAAAAAAAAGTTACAAATATCTCCAAAACTTTATTTTGCTGGCTCAATGAACCTTATAGTTTCATTCTAGGACTGACAGCTACTGAAAATGCTACTAATTTGCATAGCAAAACTTGGGAATAAATAATTTAGGTTATAGCTTCTAACCCCTGGTTTCTAAATTTAAATATACAAATATATGTATATACATATTTTTCTGTTTGTGTGTGTGTACATATATACGTATATATACACAGATTTAATTTGTACCTTTTATAAAACCATTATGTAAAAAAATTTCCGTTTACTCCAGTAACAACTCATAAAGCTAACCAATAAGGTTATAAAAAAGAACTGGTTATAAAAACATTGGGAAAGCGAGTTATTGTGGAAGAAAAGAGCTCATTCTAACCTTCATAGCACTACCTGTAGTAACTGAATGCTGAAGATGCTGGTTTCACTTTGACCCGAATATCTGTGTTAGTAATTCTGATACGTTGATATATTTTCAGATTTTCCACACTTAGATCAACAAAACGAAAGGGAGTAATTCATTCAACAAACATTTACTGAATACTTGTTATACCCAACGGGGAAAGAGACAGTTTGTAAAGTCTTTTAGAAAAAAGTGACATTAGACAGTTCTTAGAAATTAACTAGGTCAAGGTTGGAAAAGACAGAGTCTGCAGGACAAAGACAGCAAAGACACAGAAAAGAGAAATGGCTTGTTGTGTCATGAAAATGCAAGCAGGTTGGCATTATAGAAGCATAAAGTACCGGGAAGTGAGTAACCAGAAATGTGACTACAATACATGCAAGGACTTGCTAAGACAACCTCTGTACCAAGTTAAAAGACTTCGAATGTCTATTCCCAATCATAAGAAAAAATTTAAAAGACTTTAACCCAAGAGTGGAAACCCTGGTGGTGTAGTGGCTGAGTGTTACGGGTGCTACCCAGAAGCTTAGCAGTTCAAACCTGCCAGGTGCTCCTTCAAAACTCTATGGGGCAGTTGTACTCAGTCCATAGGGTTCCTATGAGTTGGAATGAAGTTGACATCATGCGTTTGGTTTTTGAGAATGAAAGAGTACAGTGAGTTTAAAACAGAATATTTGAATGATCATTCTAGCAGCTACGATGGGAATAAGAAAAAAGGAAGGAGACCAATGAAGACACTAATAAAGATGAAGCAACATCCAATATGCTGAACACAGAGATCCTCGTGGTGTAGTGGTTAAGCATTATGGCTGTTAACCAAAAGTTTGGCAGCTCGAATCCATGAGTGCTCCTTGATTACTCTATGGGCAGTTCTACTCTGTCCTATAGGGTCCCTGTGAGTGGCAATTGGCCTAACTGCAGTGGCTTTCGTTTTGGCTTTTTAAAATGCTGAACAACAAGGGCATTATTTGTCAAACTGCAACATACTGTGAACAAACGTGTCCTTTAAAATGTGATGATAAATTATGACTATTTCTGCTGGTTTCTATTTGTAATTAAAAGTAACAGAAGACAAAAGTAGCTTAAAATGTGATTCATACACAAGGATTGTTTCCCTAGAAAAGATGAATTTCTCAAAGCTTTGATGAAGTTTGGATGATTCAATCACTAACCTCAAATTTTAAGTGAAACTTGTACTTTTTCGTCACTTTGACCAGAATATATTACTACTGAAAAGCAATTTTCACTTCACAACTTTAAAGAGAGAAGAGGACTGGACTTGTCACAAGGCACTTGGGCAATTGTCACAAGACAGGTTGTTGATTCTACCCAGAGGTTTGTTATTATTTTTATGGTATTCTGTAAAGATCAAGAAAAAGTGCTAACAGGCTCTGTTTTTATGTTTTGTGTTGTTTATTTTTAATATACATATACACACACATAATACACATATATATGTTGTATGTACATATATATGTGCGCATACTATACATACATATATATACACACATAAGTAATGCACACATATATGTTGATGAATTCTTTTTGGTATAATGACAGTGGGTATGGCACAGGACCAGGCAGTGTTTTGTTCTGTTGTACGTAGGGTCACTATTAGTCAGAATACACTGGGTGGTACCTAACAACAACAAAAACTAGTAATAGATGATGGATAGATAGATAGATAAATAGATAGGTAGATAGGTAGGTGCATAAATAGACAATAGGTAGATGATAGCTACAGGTAGAGGTAGAGATACAGATACAGATACAGATAATGTAGAGATAGAGATATGTATATTGTGTAAGTACATACAGGTATAAACAATAGATATAAAACAACAGTCAAATTTCTTTACAAGGTTACATAGGTAAGTTGTACATCTAACTGTATTACCGGGGACTATATTTTTATTAATTCCAGAGTTACATGACTTAACCAAAAGGACAATCTGAAGGGAGTCTTAATTTTTTTTTTTCTGAATTTTCAGTAATGCTCTGCAAGCAATTCAGTACTGATCAGTAGCAAACCAATAGTGTCTGAAACAGAAAACTCTCTGGGCACCAGAAAACATGATTCTGTCCTTTTCTCATTTCTTCCACAATAGATAAGAAGGGCAAAAGTTCCTTGGTGAAGGCAACAGTGGCAGACTCATGGTGGATGCAAGACTTACAAAAATAAAGAACAGGAACTTCCTTTGTAATGATACACAGTGTGAAGAAACGAAGTAGAAACCAAAGGACATCCTAAAAGTCCCCATCTTTTCACATACCATTATCAGAAAATCTAGTTACGCCCACCTCACAACTTCTCTTGTGTAAACCATTTTTCTTCATCTCCACCGCCGTTACCTTTTCTGTATCTTTGATTTCATTATCACTGAACTATGTTTTCATGAGGGCAGGGCTCGTGACAGTTTAATCACTTATGTGTGTCTTACATCTAGTTTCATACTGGTTAACTCTTAATACAACAACTCACTAGAAAGACTTGATTATTAGAATGTATTTCTAATTATATTCCGTGTTTTTAATCTCCATTTCAACCTTTATTTTTCTGCTAATAGAAAATTTTGATTTTTTTTTTTTTGTTGTTGCTTTTTGTCTTAGTCCTCTAGTACTGCTTTAACAGAAATACCACAAGTGGATGGCTTTAAAAAGAGAAATTTTATTTGTCACAGTCCAGTAGGCTACAAGTCCAAATGTTTGACATCAGCTATAGAGGAAGAGTTTTCTCTACTGATACTGGAGAAAGGCCCTTGTCATCAATCTTCCACTAGACTGAAAGCTTCTGAGACACAGAGACCCCAGTTCTTTCCAAAGGACACAATCAGCTTCTGGTACAGCTTGTTGATATTATGATGTCCCCAAATCTGTCTGCTAGCTTCTTTCCTTTCCATCCCAAGAGACAGACTCAAGGCACAGAACAGTCTTGTGCAGTGAATCCTGTCCCGCTGACGCAGCTCTTCCTCAAACACCCTCATCAACGTTACAGAGGCAGGATTTGCAAAGCAGAGAACGTTACAGAATAGCAAGAATCATGGTTAGATAAAACGTCACACAGATTTTGGGGGAAACACAACTCAATCCATGAAACTTGGCTTGAAATTCATAGACGATTTCTCATAGCTTACATAGTAGAAATCTAAACCCCTTAAACTTGTACACAGCAACTTTGTCTTGGCTTCTGTTTACTCCTTCGGTGTCATGTCCCCAGCTTCCTCCAATGCTCCCTAACTAGTGATTCTACTGTTGTTAGCTTCTGTCAGTTAATATCCACTCATAGAGACCCTGTAGAATTGACTAGAACTTCCCCCATAGGAGGGCTATAGTATTGTAAGAGCTAATTGTCAGGTCCTTTCTTTAGTGAAGTCTCTAGGTATGTTTAAACAGCCAAACTTTGGTTAGCAAAAAAACACTTAACAATTGTCTCACCAGAATATCTAGCTCCTTGTTCTTCCATGCTCTTCCTTCTTTGTAAATCTCTCCATTTTTCGTACCATTCAGTCCATCGGCCCAAGCAGGGCATCTGTATGAAGTCCTCATCAAGTCCTCCATTACACCTTTTACATCCATCTCTGTTCAAGGTACCTCTTCTGTGAGTGTGATGCTTTTTTAAAGAAGTATCTAAAAAAAAAAAAACATAGCTGTCCAGTCAATTCCAGCTCATACATATCCTATTGGACAGAGTAGAACTGCCCCATAGAGTTTGCAAAGAGCATTTGATGTATTCAAACTATTGATCTTTTGATTAGCAGCCAAGCTCTTAACCACTATGCAACCAGGGGCCCAAATAATTATCTTGGTGATGTGAAATTAGCAATGGCACCCCAAAAGATGGAAGAGGAAGCTTAGGGAGCAATGAGTTTAAATAATGGTGGTAGAATAATTTGAAAAATGATAGAATAGTAGCACAACTTTAAGTTGAAAAATGTAATTAATGTCATTGAATTACATAAACAATGTGAGCCTGCTGTGTATGTTTGTCAGCCATGCCCTCACTTGTACCATAGGCATCCTCACAAGTACCACCATACCAGTCTCCTTCCACATGTTTCTGTTAAAAAATATTATCGCAGTATGTTTACAAAAATATCTTGGGTGGGAGAAGTACAGCTGCAACAAACACAGAAGACATGTGTTGTTTACGTAACAACCACTAATGTAGAAATCGTTAAAATGCTTCATCTATGGTTTCATAAACCCTCATCAAAATAATAAAAAGCATATATTGTGTATTTAAATACCTTTTATGCATCTCTCCAAGTGATTCTGAAATCTGTGTGTTTCTTGAGGAACAGATGCAAGGCGTTTTTACATCTTTGTATGCTCAGCATATAATATTGAGCAAGGGCAGACACTGAACAAACATTTACAGAATGAACAAATGCATGGAAGGAAAGCTATGTGGTCCAATGTTCATTTACAGAGCTTACTTGGGATACACTTTTTGGAAATAAGAATTGAAAGTGATGGGAGCTCTTACTCTAAATTAGGAGCCAGAATAAACAGAACACATACTTCAATAATGACCTCAGTGTCAGCATTCTGCTTGTCAAATCCAAGCAAGATAATGAGAAAGAGCCCACAAAGGTGCACATTAGGACCTCCTTTGTTCCTAATGGTTTACAGATATTTCTTGAGACTGAAGGAGAGAGAAAACCCAGTAACTTTTACTTATAATCCAATGATGCCCAGAAGACGCAATGACTCTAAATAATTATATGTGAGGTGTTAGGCAATATTTCTTTTCTTTCTTAAGTCAGGAGGTAGATAATAAAATAATAAAACCAAACTAAATATATCACAATCAGTAATGGAGGGAGATGGGGTTTGTTGTTTTGTTTTTTGGTGTGTGAGAAGAAGTAGTTATATCCTGTAGTCTGATCCTCATGGAGATTTCCTTTCTTTGGAGATGGACCTTTGAGTTTATTAAGGTCTGTGGTCATATCCTTTGCATGTGATAGCAGCAGCAAAATTGGTAAAAACTCTCCAAATGGAAGAAAAATGTATATAACCATGTACCATGGATAGTTCCTCTTCCATTTCTAGTTTTTGTCATTCAGGTAGCATTTCGCTGTAAGATACGGTGTGTTAATTCCTTGCAGTTTTGTATAAAGAACGTGGTAGATGACATTCTAGGAACTGGAAATGATAGTTTCTTGTTCGAAGATCACAATCTATTGAGAGAGGCACATTTTCAATTAAGTAATTGGAATGAAATGTGAGCACATCAAAAACTTTGCATAAAATATAGTAAAATCTCAGAATAAGACGCTGGCATGGTGGTTAAGTGCTCAGCTAATAAATGAAGGGTCAATGATTCAAACTCCTGGCAATCGTCTTCCTTAAATATTACAGCGTAGAAAATCCCGCGAGGCAGTTCGGCTCTATTCTACAGGGTTACTATGAGTCAGAATCGACTCAAGGGCAACGGCTAATATTACTCCCAGCTACCATTACTGAACATTTCAATGAAAGATTCTGGAGAATCCTGATCAAAAGAGAGAAAATACTGAACATAATTTTAAATTATCCTAGAAGCCAGATTTTGTGGAGTCGTGGAGGCTGGATAAACCCTTAAAACAATTGCCCTGAGATAATTTTTAAAGATTAATTCAAAATTATCTCCTGAAGTCTTCTTAAAATGAAACAAGTCTTTAAGTGGTAAAAAATGTCTGCCTTGAGCATTGTACTCTTTTAGAACTATCTTTGTCGGATCTAATCAGTAAGAGCAACTCAAAAGATTTGATAAAAAAAAAACACGATGGCAGTATGTGTTGATGGCCAAGGAACAGTTTAAAAAAGGAGGGTGAGGGCGATTGCACAATTTAGAGGAATGTCATCAATGCCACTGAATTGTAGATATACCAGTTGTTGAATTAGTGTATGCCATGCTGTGTGTAGCCTCCGCAACAACAAATTATAAAAATAGTTTAAAAAAATAAATCACGGTCACAGGGACCTTCTTTTTTTTCTGCTCTCTGTGTCGTAACCAACATTTCCCAGTTAGGAGAAAAGAATACAATGAAGTTGTTTCTGTCTGAGCTTGGTCAAGAGGAGGGATGGTGGAAAACAGGAAGCCAAAAAGAAGGTAGAAGCCAAAGTACCACTCGCCTTCTTTCACTTCTTTGATAGCACTCTCGGTAGTGCCCACGTCTCCTCTGTACCTCCAGTATAGGCCTGGATTCCCCTCCGTTCTAGAGACTGCAGCAGCCTTGCACTGTCAACAGTCTCTAGATTGCCTTGCCATTCTCTGTTGGCATCTCAGCTCTTCCATCAACAATGAAATCTATTCTAGGGGTCTCCCTCTGTTTAACATACTTTGCGATTTTTACATTCATGTGGGATGCTGACTGATACGCATAAATATAACACAAAATAGACCAAACTAAGAATGGAGAATGTGAACTCCTCTGTCCCAAATGAAGAATCTTCTCTAAGGATATGATTGAGTAGTCAAAAAAGTCATGGGATCATTATCTTACTTTGAATTTCACTCCGTGATTCCTTAAAATCAAAATTAGTGCTACATACTTTAAAAAATCAATCCCACCAATTTGGAAATTTTTAAAAAACAATTTGATGGTTCAAGTCAGTCAAACTATTAGGATCCAAAGGTTATGCACAAAACTTGGCAGAGTACTAGAGAAAAAATAAACAGTTTCCTAACTTTCATAAATAGAAAATACTACTAATTGCTTTTTTAATTTTTGAAATTTGCTATGACTTGGACATGAGTGGTAACATGCTAAACACTCCAACTTTTCTGAGTACTAAACACAGAAAATAACCTTTCTTGATTATCTCAATTTAGTAACAATAATAATGAAATACAAAATTAGAATCTAAAGCTAATAAAAATCATGGTAAACAGTAATTTTTAAAAAGCTAACTATTAATGCCAATAACAATATAAAAAATATCTGGTATGTACATCTAACTACTAATAAATTTTTGGCAAAGACATCAAATCTGTGGGTCTTCCTGTCTTTGTGGGGAAATAAAAGGGACTTGGATTGAATAGCTTTTCTCAGTCATTGGATCAATGTCTCAATAGTTCATAAACTATAAAGAAACAATTTATATGCATTGCAGATTCTATGTCTTAAAACAATAATTAAAATATGAAAGGTATGATACTTTTAAAAAGGAATAGTTTGAGACTCTCCATGAGTCCTTATGTGAGTCCACAGGTCAGATGAGTTGGCTTCATGATTCAGTCACTTAGTTTCTGAGTCAGTTGATAACCCCGGCTGGTACATAAGTTTTAAACAGTCCATTGTTTTCTTAATTCTCAAGCAGATATTGTTTTGTTTATATGTGTAATTGACCATTAGTTAAAAGCAGGAAGCACAAGGAACCCTGATGTTGAAATGCAATAAGGAAATCAAGGGCATAATGATGCAAATCTTCAAATTTTGTTTAATTTGCGCTTCATCAGATCAACATTTTTGTGTATATTTACTTCAAAAATCAGTTTGAGGAACAAAAACTAATGTAATGATTGTGTCATGTGACAAAGGGAAATAAAAAATTATTCCTGCGTGCAATACAGTATTTGAAGATTTTTCATAAAACAGATTAAAACTTCTGTTCTACATACCCCATCAGAAAGAAAGCATAAAAATTTAAAAATAAGTAAGTTAACTAATTTATTTTTTTAAAGTGAAAAGGGTAAGAATTCTACATGTCTGGTCATAATGGTATGGTTGTCTTCTCATATTATAAAATATATTTTAAAATGTATATTTCAATAGACATTCAGTCACAAAATCAAATATGATTTAAATATCTTTTTTAACAAGGTATGACCTTTAAGATAAAATTAAAAATATCTAATTTTTAATGGAAAAGCTTGAAATTTTTATTTTCTTTTCTTTCAAGATTATATTTAAATATTTTATGACTTTTTAAGTAACTTTTTTTTATCAAAAATACATTTTTAACTGAAATATTTTTATCATGCACCACAGAAATCATCTTAAAAGTTAAAAACCCTTACAGACTTTGTGGAACTATGTATCCGACTGAAAATGGTTTCAAAATCAAAACTTTTAGAAAATGCTTTTTTGGCTGATCTCTGAGATGTTTCTGTTGTTGTTAGGTACTATTATGTCATTTCCAACTCATAGTGGCCCCGGTCAGAACAGAACTGCTCCACAGAGTTTCCAAGGTGGGCCTGGTGGACACCCCTCTGGGGTAGCAGCCGTAGCAGTTCACTATTAGCAACCAAGGTTTCCAAGATCTTTCTGGATAAGGCATAATGAATCCTACGACTTTGAGGAGCTAATCTCAACTAATCTAAGAGAATTCTAATGTTATTATTTACTTAAAACCAAACTAAAAGACACACACATACACACATATATATATATATTCTTGGTGTGTGTGTGTGTGTGTGTGTACCCAAGCCCACTGCTGTCAAGTCAGGCCCAACTCATACATATACACTTGTATCCACTGAAAACTTCTTCTTTGTGTTTTCCTCTCCTGTTCGCAGCATCTGAGTTTTTGGTACTTTGGTATTAAGGATTTTCTATTCTTTCCTTAAAATTCTAATTTTGCAAGACATAGAAAACTCTGTTATTATCATTAGTCATGTTGGGATGGAGCTAAATGTAGGTTGGTTTAGTCTCATATAATTTTCTTGATTTGAACATTTACATGGAATTTATGGGCTGTATTAATGGTAAAAAGGAACCCTGGTGACATAACGCTTATGTACTTGGCTGCCAACCAAAAAGCTGGGGGTTCAAACCTGTGAATCACTGGAGAGTCTGTTTCCAGAAAGATTTACAGCTTTGGAAACCCTATGGAGAAGTTCTACTCTGTCTTACAGTGTTACCCTGTGTTGGAATGACTCACCAGCAACAGATTATTCAGAGAAAGAAAGAGAGAAGAACTTTTCTCATAGACAACATGTTCACTCCTTGGAGTCCAGTCATTGTGCACATAAATTAAAGAAAGGAGATTATGAAAGAGTGTATATTTGAAATTTTTTCTGTTTTTTAACGCCATTCACTTACTCTCCTTGAAAAACTTTTAATAAGAATATCTAATATTGTGCCTTTAGTGCTGAAAATCTGTGTAACTTGAGATAAAAGTTTGAATCATGACTCTGAAGTAAAATTGACATTTTTGCTGGAGTCGAGTGGGAATTTGTTGTCTTTCTTTCTGTTACCAAACCCAAGAAACAGGGTCCTTGTCTGGTGTTCTCAGACTTGTGAATTATCTGGACACCAGTCTTCGTCTAAGTGCCTTTATTGCAATTCACAGAGTAAAGAGCCTCAGGTCCAGCTCACCAAGCTTACAATAGATGATTTGGGCAGCAAAATGGGGGCTGCACAGGTTTACTAGGGAGGGAAATTTCTAGAAGGTGACCAGGAAAGAAGAGGCGATGTGGTTCTCATACACAGGACCTCTCATTTCAGAACAGGATCTGGGTGATGATCTTCCTTCCGATTCATTCATTCCTCCTGTTCCTGTGTCCTCTCATAAGGTCAGTTAGCAGTCACAGATGACACTTCTGTGTATGTAAAGTGGATTAAACCTAGCTTGGGCTAGTTTAAGGAAGCTTACTGGCATTCTTAGGGTCAGTTACACTGCTCGGAGAATAAAGAAAAACAACTAAGTATCAGAAATATTGCCCCTGTAGCTGTGATTGTAGTTGGAGCTTAACAGCAGGTGTCTTTCATTTGATAATTATTACCACCACCTAATCAACTGCCACAAGCCCTTGCATCACAGTGGTTCAGAGCTACGGCGGCTAACCAAAAGGTTAGCAGTTCAAATCCACCAGCCACTCCTTAGGAACCCTATAGGGCAGTTTCTTTGCTGCCCTATAGAATTGCTATGAATCAGAATCAACTCATTGACAACTAGAATAAATCTACTCTCTAGGAACCCTGATAATACAGTGGTTAAGCACTTGCCTGCTAAGCAGAAGGTCAGATGTTTGAACCCAACAGCCATCAGAGTGACAAAATGTGTCAGTCTACTTTTGAAAAGATAATAACCACTGAAAACCTATGGACCATTCTACTTTGTCCTATAGGGCTGCTGTGAGTCAGAATCGACTCAATGGCAATGGGTCTGGTTTGGTTAACCTACTACCTGGATAGCCCTGGTGATTCACTGGTTACACCATTGGGCTGGTAACCAGAAGGTCCATCATTCGAAATACCTGTGGCTCCTTAGGAGAAAAGACCTGGTGATCTTTTCCCATAATGACTGCAGCCTAGGAAATACTACGGGGTGATTTTATTCTATCCTGTAGGGTAATATGAATCACAATTGACTCAAATGCTCACAACAACAACAACAACAATCTGCCTGTCATTCTTAGTGAGCAAAAATTGGAGTAACGGTGCTTTAAGAAACTTTGGCAGTAGACTTAAGGCAGCATAGAAAGAATTATTCTTTTAAAATGGGTCTATCTATAGATGACAATTGAAAGAAGCAGATGCACAGAGCATACTGACCGTCTTCTGATGAGTCTCATTGGACTAGATGACATTTCAATAAAAAAGAAAAAAAAAACAACACTGTAACTTGCATAGGAAGGGGATACAGTGTTCTTATTATTTGAATAGCAAATTTAGAAGTGCATGAGAGAAGTACATTAAAGAAGAAATGATTTGAAAGTATCTTGAGGAAGTAAAGTTCAGTAAACAGTAAAACTATTTTGAACAGCTTTTGAAACCTGCAGACCCAGAGGCATCACAGCGTGCATAATACCACTGTACCAATATACAGAGTTTATTCTATTTGCCATACCCTTTATTTGTCACGAAGAGTATATATTTGTAGTGGTTGTTTAATTAGTTTAGTACTGAGTAATCCAAATGTAGTCATAATAGGAAACAAATGTCAGACAAATATTTTAGTATAGGTAATATTACTATAGACATGTAATTTTTGAATATCTGAAATCCATATGTATGTTCAATTTTTATAGTTCAGCTTTAACTAATAGTTAATAGATTTCTTTTCTAAAGAGACAAAGTAGTGGCTTGATTCTTACATAAACATTTCAATTAGTACTCATAACTTTCTTATAAGGTGGGAACAATAGTCTATGTGCATGTATAAAGAAACTAAAGATCAGAAGGTTTTACTACTTAGGGTTAAAAGCAGCAAAGACTACCAAAAGTTCTGACCTTACATTGTAATTACTGCTGACCATTTCATAGAAATGAGCACATTCTCTTGAGAATTTCCTCTGATTTCTGATTGCTCTCAGTAGGTCTTGATGTCTGTCCTTGAGCCAATGGCTAGGGAAGTAGGATGGCACACTCTCCATGTGTAAGCCTAGGTTTTCGCTCAGGTGTGGAGCTGTAGAGTAGGGTGGGGATTGCCAGTCTACTAAAGTCATGTGGAGTATGAACAGAAAAGACATACCAACACACACACAAAAACACCTGTTTTCATTACATACTCCTCATTGAATGCCAGCATCCACAGATCTTGCTCTCTCTAAACAAACACACAAAATTTCTTGGCCTAACATGATGCAACCGGCCCATATACAATATACATATACAAGACATATGCATATACAAAACAAAGAAAGGGAAGAAACCATCCCATATACAAAGGTGTCACTACCTTCCATCAAGAGATGACTCAAAATTGTGTCCATTTACTACATCCCAGTACCCAAGAAGAAAATCATAGGAAATAACCAATCAAACCACCTTCAATATAGGATAACTTAGACAAAGTTTGTCTGGGAAAAGTCACAAGGAAGTGATAATCATAAATCTAAGTTTATGTCATATTTTGGAGATGAGAAGAGCAATGGCTCTTGGCCTTGACAGTGAGTGAATTGCTAAATAATTAGTTTCTCAAAATTCTGTTATCTCTCTTATCTTTTGCTTTTATTGACCAAATACTATTTGGGAACTAGAGAAAAATTTTGTTTCTAGGGATTGCAATCCTTTGGTAACCCACATCCTGTTGGATAGGTAATGAATTTTGATTCAAAGGCAAATTAACAATAGGTTTTGTTGCAAATTTTGAAGTTTACATAGCAAAATAACTTATGTAAATTCTTAGCTTTTTTTTTATTTTGTGGATCCTAGATACTCAGCATATCTGGGATAATTTATTACTTGTTTTCTTATTCTTTGCAACTAAAGATGATGATATATAAAAATTATAATGTTTCAGTGATCAGTTCTCATATCCTTGTCTGGAAGAATTTATGGAGAAAATAAAGGATGGTCTAGAAATAATCACAATTCTGATAAAGATTAAATAAGTTAATATGATAAAAGTACCTATGTACTACTATTGTTGTTTATTTAAACCTTTTGATTACAAGTCACTTACTAAACAAGCTAAAATTTTATTTGGTAATTAGTGGTAGCCATTATTTTAAACCCCAGAAGGAATCAAGCCATGCCTCTGATATATAATTAGAGGGTCACAGAACATGTAGTTGAAAAATTAGCAGAGAAAAATCAGGGACCATGTAAACAATCTTTGGTGAGTTATTTAAGTCATTTGACTGTCAGTATTCTGAAGATAATAAAGATTGTGGTGTATTGTAGTGATCACTGGAACCCTTCCAATGATTTGTAGTCTGATTTTCTTCCCTCTGAGTACACAGTAAGATAGTATTGTAGTGTTCTCTAGATAAATAGAAAAACTGATATGTATGTGAATACACATATATACCAAAAAAAAAAAAACCCACTAACATCAAATCAATTATGATTCATAGACACCCCATAGGACAGAGTATAATGGCCCCATAGAGTTTCCAAGGAGTTCCTAGTGGGTTTGAACTGCGCACCTTTTGGTTATCACACACATATACATATTGTTATAATTGGTAAGTGCCACTGAGTTGGTTCCAACTCGTAACAACACTATGTACAACAGAACAAAACACTGGCTGGTCCTGTACCAGCTTAACAATCATTGATATGTTTGAGCTCATTGTTGCAGCTGCTATGTCAGTCCATCTCATTGAAAGTCTTTCTCTTGTTTGCTGATCTTTTACCAAACATGGTGTCTTTTTCCAGGGACCAATTCCTCATGGTAACGTACCCAAAGTATGTGAGATGTAGTCTCACTATCCTTGCTTCTAAGGAAAATTCTGGTTGTACTTCACCCAAGAAGATTTCTTTGTTCTTTTGGCAGTCTATGGTACATTCAGTATTCTTTGCAAACACCATAATTTAAAGGCATCAATTCTTCAGTCTTCATTGTCCAGCTTTTACATGCATGGGAGGCAACTGAAAATACCACAGCTTTGGTCATGAGTACCTTAGTCCTCAGAATGACATGTTTGCTTTTTAACACTTTAAAGAGGTCTTTTGCAGCAGATGTGGTCACTGTAAGGCATCTTTTGATTTCTTGACTGATTCTGTAGATGTTGATTGCAGATCCAAGTAAAATGAAATCCCTGACAACTTCAGTCTTTTCTCCCATTATTATGATGTTGCTTATTGTTCCAGCTGTGGGGATTTTATTTGGAAGTGTAATCTATACTGAAGGCTGTAGCCTTTATCTTCATCAGTATTTTAAGTTTTCTTCGTTTTCAGTAAGCAAGGTTGTATTATTTCTATAACAGCTTTTTAACGAGTCTTCCTCCAACCCTGATGCCTCATTCTTCTTCATATAGCTCAAATTCTCTGATAATATGCTCAGCATACATACTGACTAAGTATAGTCAAAGGATACAACCCTGACACACGCCTTTCCTGACTTTACACCATGCAGTATCCTCTTGTTCTATGTGATGATAACTTTTGATCTGTGGACAAATTCTTCATGAGCACAATTACGTATCCAAGAATTCTTACTGTAGTTATCTGTAGTTTGGTATGATCTACATAATCATATGCCCTTGTATAGTCAATAAAAACATAGGTAAACATCTTTCTGGTATTGTCTGCTTTCAGCCAGGCGCCATATGACACCAATAATGTTATCCCTGGGTCCACATCCTCTTTTGAATTTCTGACAGTTCCTGAAAGAGAGAGAACGAGACAGAGAGATTTTATTCAAGAATTAGCTCATGTGCTTCTCGGATGGGAGGAGAGCTACCAACTTTAAATACTGTAAATCATGTAGCAGGCTGGAGACTCCGGTTAGCTGATGGTATCGTAGGGGCTTACAGGTTCAACATTAGGCTTGTGTTCTAAGATGTGCAGATCAGATGACAGAATAAAAGCAGAGAGTGGAGAGAGAGCATGAGTTCTACCAAAAATGTCTATTTGTGGCCTCAAGGCAGACTATACCCTAAGGAAACTCTCCTTTCAACTGACTGACTGATTACATCATTAGATCGCACTATGGAAGATGGTAGCATTACACTGCAATAAATTACACTGTGGAACAGCAAATAATCTAGTGTTTCTACAAACCACTAGGAACTGTGACACAGCCAAAGTGACACACAAAATTAACCATCGCAGATTTTCTCTTCCTAACTTCCTTAAAATTAGATGTGGCCCTGTGACTTGTTTCGGCTATTGAAATAAGAAGTTATAAGATGAATGACCAAGGAACCAGTGGGCAGTCACCCTTTTTCTCTTTCCCTGTGGTAATGGTTGGGACAATCTCCTGTAAAGATAAGGCCTCTGTTAGCACGGATTCCTGAATGACCACATGTCTCAATTTATGTCAACTAGTGTAAGTAATAAATACCTCCTACTAGGTCAAACCACTGTGCTTTTAAGGTTTCTTGTTACAAGGGCTGAATCAGATGACACATTAAAATAACACATATGCTGTTGATGCTAATTGCCTTCATGTTGGTGCCAGCTTGTGGAGATCTCATGTACAATAGAACCAAACATTGTCCGGTCCCTTGCCATCCACACCATGGCTGGTGTGGCTGAGTCTATTGTTGCAGCTGTCATATTTCAAGTGCCTTCCAAACTACGTGGTTCATCTTCCAGCGCGTCTCAGGCAATGTTCTGTTGTGATCCTGAGGGTTTTCATTGCCTACAGTTTGAAGGCAGATCACTACATCTTTCTCCCTGGTGTGTCTTAGTTTAGAAGTTCCATGGAACCTGCCCCATAGGGTCTTCAAGGAACAGGTGGGAGATGCAACCCACCAAGCTTTTGTTTAGCTGTCCAGCTTTAACCACTGAACCACCAGGGCTCTGTGACACATAATCCAAACCAAAAAAAGAAAAAAAAATCTATTACCATTGAGTCAGTTCTGTGTCACAGGGACCCTATAGCACAGAGTCTAACTTCCCCATAAGGATTTCAGACAGTGTCTAGTGGTTTCAAATGGCCAGCCTTTCTGTTAGCAACTGTAGCTCTTCACCACTACACCACGACATGTAACAGAAGCACATAAATATGTGTTTCCTTTATTCTAGCCACAATTATTGAATTCACATACTGTTTCAAATACTGTTCAAATACTGAATTGAAATACTGTTTCCAACTGTAAAGTTGAGATAATAATACCTATTTTTGTGCAAATCAAAGTGTGTCCAGAAACACAGAGGTCTATTTTTTAAAAATATTTATCATGCTTAAAAAAAGTTCACAATCCAGTTTGTCACACAACACCTTGAAAGCACATTGCTATGTAACTCTAGCTATTCTTCCCACCATGTGACAGCATACACCTCCTTTCCACCCTGTATTTGCTGCTTCCATTCAACTAGCAGCTGTCCCCCTTTACATTATCATCTCACTTCCAGACAAAAGCCACTCCTTTAGCCTCACATATATGCTCAAGCTAAGAAGCACACTCTCCGCCAGTGTTATTTTATGTCAGTCTCTGTCTGAAGAGTGGACTTCAGGGCTGATGTCAGCTGTGAGCTAATGGAGACTCTGGGGGCTATGACTTCAGGGGATCCTCAGACTGTTGGACCATCAGGTTTGATCTTTTAAAAGAGTTCTATTCTGCACCACCATATTTCTCTCACTACTTCAGGGACTCTATATTGTATTCCTTGCTAGGAAAATCACTAGTGGTGGCCAGACAGGCTGTCACTGGTTGTGGCAGGACATTATTTAGTTTTTGTGATCTCGTGCTGATAAACACTAGTTTACGTGGCTCATCTGTTGCTTTGGCTCATATTTTCCTTGTCTTTGAAATCTTTTATTCTCCTATGCTCCACGTGGGTTGGGGCCAATTGATGCTACTTAGATGACGACTTGCTGGCTTTTAAGAAACTGGACACCACTAAACAAAGTGGGGTGAAGAATACAGTCTTGAAAAAAAATTTGTTATGACAGTTGGAGACCATGGTCTCCAGACCCCTGTTCCTGTTACTCTGTCCTTTGAAGTGCTGGCTTATATTTGTGAAACTTCTTACCTTTGGGTTTAGTCTGACTGTACTGATCTCCTTTTTACTGTGTGTCATCACTCCCTTTATCCAACCCAATTCCTATCTACAACCTAATCAACCAATACCTCTTCCTGCCCTCTCCATGCCTGTAACTATCAAGGACTATTTTCTTCTGCATTTAAATATTTTCTTGAGTCTTTATAATAGTGTTCCATTCCATATTTGTCCTCCTGAAGTTGAGTAATTTCAGCATACTACCAGATAACTCCATTTTCTGACATGTTTCGCAATATCATTGGGAAATTGTGTGTACTTTTTTTATTACTTAGTACTCCATTTTGTGAATACATTATAGTTTGGTTATCTATTCATCTGCTGATGAGCACCTAGGTTGACTCCATCTTTTTGGTGTTATGTACAGAGGTGCAATAAACATCATTGTACATGCCTCTATTAGTGTGACAGCCCTTATTTCTCTAAGATATATTCCGAGAAGTAAGATTGCTGGATCCTCTTGTAATTCTATTTGTAGCTTTTCAAGAAAGTGCCAAATCAACTTCCAAAGTGGTTGTACCATTTTATGTTCCCACGACCAGTGAAGAAGAGTTCCAGTCTCTCCACAACCTCTCCAACATTTATTATTTTCTGTGTTCTTTGTTTTGTTTGTTTTGTTTTGTTTTTTGGATCAATGCCAGCCTTCTTGGAGTGACTTGGTATTTCATCATAGTTTTGATTTGGATTTCTTTAATGGTTAATGACTGTGAGCATTTCTTGATGTATCTGTTAACTGCCTGGACATCCTCTTTGGTGAAGTGGTTCTCCATTTTTTAATCAAGTTACTTGTCATTTTCTTGTTGAGGTTTTGCAGTACCATGTAGATTATGGATATTAGATGCTGATTGGATTTGTGGGTAGCCAATTTTTATTCCCAGTACATAGGTTGACTTTGTACACTTTTGGTGAAGTCTTTCAACTATGTCTCTGGATTATGTTGCCAAAAGTATTTTACTTTTAGGAGTTTCCAGTTATTTATTTTCTCTTCTGGTATTTGTGCACTGTTAGTGCCATTTGTTAGGCTTCCCAGTATTGTCTCTATTTTTTCTTCCATGATCTTTACTGTTTTGGATTTTGTATTTAGGTCTTTTATCCACTTTGAGTTAGTTTTTGTTCATGGTGTTATATAAGGGTCTTGTTTCATTTTTTAATTTTTAAATTTTTTTGATGATGGATATCCAGTTATGCTAACACCATTTGCTAAAGAGACTGTCTTTTACCCAGTTTAACAGACTTTTGGCCTTTGTCAAATATCAGTTGCTCATAGGTGGCTGATATGATATCTAGATTCTCAATTCTGTTCCATTGGTTTATCTGTTTGTTTTTGTACCAGTACCAGGATGTTCTGACAGCTGTAGCGCTGAAATAGGTTCTAAAGTCAGGTAGTGTAAGGCCTCCCACTTTGTTCTTCTTTAGTAATGCTTTATTTATCTAAGGCTTTTTTCTTTTCCATATGAAGTTGGTGGTTTGTTTTTCCATCTCATTAAAAAGTGCCATTGAAATTTGCATTGTGTCTATAGATCTCTTTGGGTAGAATAGATATTTTCATAATATTAAGTCTTCCTATCCATGAGCAAGGTAGGTTTCTCTCTTACATAATTCTCTTTTGGTTTCTTGGAGTACTGTCTTATAATTTTCTTTGTGTAGGTCTTTAACATCTCTGGAAAGATTTATTCCTAAGTATTTTATCTTCTTGGGGGCTATTATAAATGATATTAATTCAATGCTTTTCTCTATGATGTCCCATTTCTGATGTAAAGGAATCCAGTTAATTTTTGTATGTTTATCTTATATCCTAATAGTTTGCTGAACTCTGTTAGTTAATTTTTTTTTTTATTTTGTGTGTGTGTTGTGTTGTGTGTGTGTGTGTGTGTGTGAATTCGTTAGTGTTTTCTGGGTATAAGGTCACATCATCTACAAATAGGGATATGTTTAATTCTTTATTTCTTTATCTTGCCTGATTGCTCTGACTACAACCTCCAGCATAGTACTGAATAAAATTGATGATGACCAGCATCTTTGTCTCGTTTTCCTTCTCAAGAGAAATGTTTCAGACTCTTTCCACTTTGGATGAGTGTTATCTGTTGGATTTGTATAAATGTCCTTTATTATGTTGAGGAATTTCCCTTCTATTCTTATTTTGCTGACAGTTTTTTTTTTTTTTTTTTTTTTTTAATCACAAATGGGTATTGGACTTTGTCAAATGCCATTTCTGTATCAATTAATAAAGTTTAGTGGTTCTTGCCTTTTACTTATGTGGTTGATGACATTGATTATTTTTCTAATGTTGAAGCTTCCCTGCATTCCTGGTATGAATCCTCCTTGATCATGTTGAATAATGTTTTTGATATGCCACTAGATTCTATTGGCTAGAATTTTGTTGAGGATTTTTGCATATAAGTTCATAAGAGATGTTGGTCTGTAATTCTCTTTTTTTGTGCTGTTTCTACCTGGTATTGGCATCAGGGTTATGCTGGCTTCATAGAATGAGTTTGACAGCATTCCACCCTTTTCTATGCTCTGAAATATCTTTAGTAATAGTGGCATTAACTCTTCTTTAAAAGTTTGGTAGATTTCTCCAGTGAAGCCATCAGAGACTGGGCCTTTTTTGGGTGGGATATTTTAATTACCTTTTCATTCTCCTCTTTTATGATAAATTTTTTCCATTGTTCCACTTCTGTTTGCATTACTTTAGGTAGGGATTGTGTTTCTAAAAATTTGTCCACTTTTTCTAGGTTTTTAAACTTACCAGAATACAGTTATTTCATAATATTCTGCTATGACTTTTTAAATTTCAGTTGAGTCTGTTTTGATATCACTCATCTCATTTCTTATTTCAGTTATTTGCTTCCTCTCCTGTTTTTGTTTTGTCACTTTGGCCAATGCTTTATTGATTTTGTTGTTCTTTCAAAAAAAACAGCTTTTGGTCTTGTTAACTCTTTCAATACTTTTTCTATTCTTTATTCCATGTAGCTCTGCTCTGACTTTTCCTATTTCTTTTTTTCTGGAGCCCAAGTAGTTCTTTTGCTGTTTTCTTTCTACTTATTTGAATTGTAGGATTAATTCTTCAATTTTGATCCTTTCCTGTTTTTGGATGTGGACATTTATTGAGAGAAATTGACCTCTGATCCTTGCTTTTGCTGTGTCTCGTAAGTTCTTGTAGGATGTGTTTCATTTTCATTTGATTTTGTGGATTTCTTTATTTCATTCTTGATTTCTTCTGTAACCCAGTATTTTTTGAGCAAGGTGTTCAGTTTCCATACATTTGAGTTTTTTTCTTTCTTTTTTCTATTATTGATTTCTACTTTTATGGCTTTATGGCATGAAAAGATGCTTTGTGATAATTTTAATACTTTGAATTTTGTCAGATCCAACTTGACAGCACTTGGCTTGGCTTTGAATTTTATTAGGATTCCTTTATGGCCTAATATGTGCTCAGTTCTGGAGAACTATCCATGCTCACTGGCAAAGAAAATATACTTCATAGCTGTTAGGTAGAGACTTGCATATATGTCTAACAGGTCAGTGTGGTTGACTGTGGCATGGTGTTCTGTGTCTTTATTGAGCTTTTTTCTGAACTTTCTGTTTTTCACTGAAAGTAGTGTGTTGACTTTCCTGCTATCATTGTGGAGCTATCTATTTCCATTTTTAATGCACTTAGGTTTTTTTTTTTTACGTATTTTGGAGCCCCATTGTTTAGTGTGTAGATATTTAATATGATTATGACCTCATGGAGTACTGAACTGTAAATCATTATATACAGTCTTACTTTAACCAATGTAATGAATTTTGCTTCAAAAGAGATTTTACTGGGGATTAGTATTGCAACTTCTGCTATTTTTGAATGTTGTTAGTCTGAATTTTAATTTGTTCTTGTTTCTACATCCAAAGTGTGTCTCTTGGAAGCAGTATATAGATAGACGGGTCTTTTTTTTTTTTTTTTTTTTCCATCCAATCTGCCACTGTCTGCCTCTTTATTGGTGCATTTAGTCTATTTACTTGAAGCATGATTATTGATAGGTATGAGTTTAGTTCTGTCATTTTGATGTCCTATTTTTGTACTTTGCAGACAATTCCTTTGTTCCATTTAATTTTCTGTGCTGGCTTTTTTCTCTGCATGTTTTTTGTCATGTTTTTCATATTTGGTTGTGTTGTATTGGCCATTGTTTCTTGTTTTGGTGTGTAGGATTGATAGTTTCCTTTTTGATTACCTTAATGTTTGTCCCTATTTTTCTAAATTTAAACCAGTCTTTAATTTCTTTCTTTATATCATCTTGACTTCTATCCCATATAAAAGATCTGTGTCTATATTGGCTTTTAATTCCCTTATGTTTGTCATAATATCTGCATAATGATACCTGTCTCCCTATTTTCAGTGTTTTGCTTTTGGTTTATTTTGTGATTGATTTATTTGGTTTGATATCCACACTTGTGTTCTGGTCTTGGGTTGCTACTTGATGTTGTTGATTTTCTATCCAAAGGACTCCCTTTAGTATTTCTTATAATTTTGGTTCAGTTTTTGCAAGTTCCATAAATTTCTGTTTATATAGAAAATTTCCTAAGTTTGCCATCGTATATGAAGGACAGTTTTGCTGGATATACAGTTCCAGGATGGCAGTTTTTTTATTCAGGCTTTGTATATGTAATCCCATTGCATTCTTGCCTGCATGATTTCTGCTAAGTAGTCTGAGTTTAGTCTTACATATTCTCCTTTGTAGGGTATATTTGCTTATCCCTAACCACTTTTAAAATTGTCTCCTTATCTTTAGTTTTGGAAAGGTTGTTTATAACGTGTCTTGATGTCTTTCCTTTGGAATCTACCTTGTATGAAGTTCAGTGAGCATCTTGAGTAGACACTTCTTATCTTTCATGATATTGGGGAAGTTTTCTCTCAACAACTCTGTGACAATTCTCTCTATATTTTCTGTTATCACTCTGTTCTGGTGCTCTAATCACTTGTGAATTACTCCTCTTGATAGTGTCTTACATAATTCTTAGTGTTTATTGACTTTTTAAAAATTCTTATCTGATTTTTTCTAAAGAATGTTGATGTCACGTGCTTTATTGTCAGTCTCACTAATTTGGCCTTCTATTGTCTCAATTCTGCTCTCTTGACTTTCTATTGAGTAGTCTAATTCTGTAATTTATTGTTAATTTTCTGAATTTCTAATTTGTTCTGTTGTATGTTTTTCTTGCAGCCTATTCAATTTGTCATTATGTTCTATTGTATTTTTCCTTATCTCCTTCTTAATTTCTCAAAGAGTTCTAAATATAAATATTACTTTTGTATTCTATCTCTGATAATTCCAGAAAGTTCTCTTCAGCTGGAAAATGTCTTGTTTCTTTGACTTGAGAGCTTTCTGAAGCCATCACGGTCTGCCTTTTTAAGTGATTTGAAAGGGACTGTTGTCTCTGTGCGATTGGTCAGTTGCTGAATTTATTTCATTTATGCTTACTGTATTCCAGCTTCTTGTTTTTTTATGTTAGTTTGTTTTGGTTTTTGTTTTGATGTGTCCAGATAGGCTGGTCACATGTGCTAGTTTGGTTATTGGGGACTTTGAGGCTCTAACATCCTGTCACCTGGTGGCTAGAGCTATTACTAGACATGTGAGTCTATGTTCACTTTTCTTGTATGAATTCAGCTCAGGTGTTCAGGTGGTCAGTCACCAAATATGTGGCACAGGGTGTCCCCTACTGTCCTAGATGGGCAAGGGTAATTTCTGCAGGCACAAATATCTGGCTGCAGTCCTGGGAAAGGTAGCAGACTATTAGCGATCCCTCAGTGTCTGTCAGGGTTTCATATCCCCTTATGTCTGATTCTAGGTAAAAGTATTTTTTCCACCTTGAGTTTCAGGCTGAAGTGAGTCACTAGATTTCTTCCTTCTTTCCTCAAGTTTGTTATATTGTTCTCTCTCCTAGTCTCAGAGAATAGCTCAGGGTGGGCTTAAGAAGTTCTACTTCTGGCTTACTTAATAATACGAGTCTCTGGAGCAGGGTACAGTGCAGAGTGGAGGCAGAAGCACTGAGAAAAGAGAGAGAGGTTTATCCTGAAGAAAACAGTTAGATATGCTCATAATAGACAGATACCAGTAACTTAGCTTTTGACAGTCAGGAACTGCTTTTCACTGGTTCTAGAGGCTCAAGTGTGCTTTCCACTGCTCTTTGGTGCTGAGGAGATCACCCTCCAAACACCACTGCCTTGGTCACCACACAGATTCTCAGTGGGTCAGCTCTGAACATTCAAAGGTACTTCTAGACATACTCTCCCTTCCCCATTGCTCAGCCTGATTTCTCCACTTTCTCTTTGACATTCAGGGCTCTTAGGAGGTCATATGCAATCAATTCAATGGTTCTTTTTTGTCTTTGTTGTTAGAGGGATCACAGGAAGCATGTGACTACTCTGCCATCTTATCCCTGCCTCCCCAAAGTCTATTTGTTTTGTTTTGTTTTTAATATGAAAATGGAAAGTATTACATTTCATGACCACTGTGTTAGGTGGACAACTGACTACTTCCATATACACAGTTGTTTTTGTTTCTGTATTTACTCTTCTCCAGTATAGTTCTTTCAGGACCAATCATTGTCACACATAAAACATTCTTTTTGGCATATTTTATTAATAAATGGCCTTTTTCATATATTGAAAATTACTGATGAGTTTTAAAGAAAGAGAGGAACAAATTTGCACTGGTATCCTCTCAGTAACTGGAAAGTCCCATCAAGTTGACAAAACATGACATGCTTCATTAAAACCAGCTTCCAGGGATGAATCTGTTGGAAACAATAAGAAAAATAGGGTATGAAATGTCTAAGACAATAATTCATCCAGAAGAATAGATTTGTTAAAACAACAATGAAGAGCTAAAAGTGCAATATGCAAAGAAGTCTAATCCTTAGAGAGATAATTTATGCTTCTTTTCTATTTAACTGTTGGCAATAGTCACAAAGTGATTAGCTTGTACTTCTAAACACTGATACTTTTTTTTTTCCTCCTGAACTGCGTCAGTCTTCATTGTTTCAGTATATTTCTTGGACTTGTAAACGCTGTATGATGAGCATTTAAAATTCTATTTCTTGACATATTAACATAATACGTGAAATATTACAGATTTATCTTCTGTACATGATGCAATTCTTATGAATGTGGTGTGAAGGGAAATAAGATAAACAACCCAAGCTACAAGTTGGCCAGAAACTATGGTTCCCCCAAAAACCATTACAGCATGTAGTTGTTAGTAGATGTCATCAAGTGGATTCCAACTCATAATGACCCTAAGTGCAATGAAACAAAACACTGCACAATCCTGTGCCATCCTCACAATCATTATTACGGTTGAGCCCATTCTTGCAGTCACTGTGTCAGTTCATGTCACTTACCATCTTCCTCTAATTGGTGACTTTCTACTTTACCAAAGATGATGTCCTTCTCCAGGGACTGAAGTTAGATAGGAGACAGTATTATGGTTTTCTCCAAAGCAGAACATTATTTATGAAATGTTTTCATGATAATCTGTTTGTCTCACATAAGGTTTTTCATGCATTAGTCAATGAAATATCAGCCATACAATGTGAACTGCCTCTTTGAGATTATCATTTTACTCTAGTTGCTCTGGCATTGCTTACTGAAATTCTCTGCTTACCAGGACACAAAGAGCTAGTTTAAAAGAAGCCAACATTCGGGTGCCAGACAGCATGCTAATGCCTCATAGTACGCCTTCCCTGTAGTGAAACTGCAAACCAAAACCTTTCTGTGCTGAATGGTCCTGTATTTCCTATCCTACTTCATTACAGTAGATTTCCTTTATTATGCCAGCTGCTTTTCTGGCACCAGACATGAAGACTCACGCTAAATTATCCCCCACTAAAACCATTGCTGGTGTCATTATGCCAGATGCACCACCCTGACCTCTCTTCCACCAGACTAGATTGGACAGCCCATCTTCTCGATGCCTGTTTTAGATTTTTCTTGTTTTCCTTGGATTTTTTCTTTCACATAATTCCTGTAGGTACTGTGTTAGATAAACGGATTGATTGCTGTTACTCACAAATGAATTTCACAGCTCTTCATGCATAGGCTTGCTGTCTTTTTTCACGACACTCCTCATAATAAGAATGATATAGTTCAAAGATTCATGAAGAAAGAAGAATTAATAGTTTCTACTCAAGGTGAGACAAAGTCACTGTGTGGGAGAGAAGCCATCTGCTTACAAATGCATAGTTCTATGAAGGATTTTTAACCAGCCTGTAGTGTAAACTATTGTTGTACTAAGGTTATTTGTATTGTTTTGATGATGTGCTTATAATCCTTTTCCCACAGAATGAAACATTTCATGATGTGCACTACTTTATCTAACTTTAAAAACATAGCCATATTACTGTCCCATTATGTTATTATAAAGGCAGAGAAGTGCTAATGCATTGAATTGTGTCCTAAAAAGAAATGTTGAAGTCCTAACCTGTGCATGTGACCTTATTTAAGGAATCTGAGTCTTTGTTTGCAAATATTGTAAGTTTAGTCACACCAGAGTAAGGTGAGTCCTAGTTCTAATACACTAAGTGATGTTTTATAAAAGGAAAAGTACAGATATGAAGAGAATAACTCACCAGTGGAAAATACATATGTGAAGATCCTTCTACAAGTCAAGAAATGCTAAGGAGCACCTATGCTATTGACAAGGAAAAATCTCCTAGAGAATTTGGACTTCCAGCATCCAGAACAGTGAGAAAGCACACTGCTGTTCTTCAAGGCCACTCACTTTGTAGTATTCTGTTATGGAAGCTGTTATGGATTGAATTGTGTATCAATTTGGTGATATTCACTGTTGTGTGATTATCCACTTTTTTTATCTGATGTAATTTTCCCATATGTTGTAAATCCTACTTCTGTGATGTTAATGAGGCAGAATTAGAGGTAGTTATGTTAGTGAGTCAAGACACAGTCTGTGAGATGAGGTTGTATCGAGTTAATCTCTTTTGAGATATAAAAGAGAGAAAGCAGAGAGATAGGGTGACTTCCTACTAACAAGAAAACAAAGACAGGAAAACATGCCCTTTGGACCCAGGGTCCCAGCATTAAGAAGCTCCTAGACAAGGGGAAGACTGATGACTATAAACTTCTCCCCATAGCCGACACAGAGAGAAATCTTTCTCTTGGAGCTGCCACCCTGAATCTGTACTTCTAAAAAATTAAAATTATCGTTGTTAAAACCACCTGTTTGTAGTGATTTTGTAATAGCAGCACCAGATAACTAAGACACTAACCAGAGGAAACTATGACAAGAAGTACTACCATTTTTGCCAAAGAAAAGAGCATTTGAGCACAGTTTCAGTGAATACAAAGCAACCCAGCTCCATTTGAATATAAAAAGAAAAGAAAAGAAGCACACTAATGCCTGAAGAGTAGTCCTCACTGCAAACTCTGTATTTTAAGAAACAAATTTGAAATCAAAATGGTTTAAAACAAAAAGAGAACTTATTGGCCTTTACGTGTGGATAGTGCAGACATAGATGGGGTTTCAAGTTTGGGGTTGACTCATCAGCTCAAGCATGACATCAAGGCATTTCCTTTTCCCATTTGTGCATTGAATTCATTAGAATCAGCTTGATTCTAAGACTGTCTAAACAGCTATCACAGTTCCAAAATCCCTATGCCTGTATACCACAACATACAGAAAGACAAAATAGGTAGTTGCAACTAACTCTTTCTTTTTCAATGGGGACAGATACTAAAAAGTGAAGAACTGTCTTTCTCCAGTCACTCAGCGACAACATACAACCATGTTTATTTAACACACACTGTGCATATCTAAATCACTGTGACTGACAGGAAAATGTCTTGGAAATTAAGCTGCAGTGGGATCTCTGAAATATAATGGCAGAAATGAGGAGATGACCCTGGTAGGGTCAAACAGGACACACCTGTAATGAGAAGACAGCATCCCCTCCACCTCACCACCATTTCACAGGCTACTACACAAAATAGATGATAGAAAGACATGAGACAATCACAAGATCGATAGTCTCAGTGATTACTAAAAGCATATCTTCCTCCTAGAAACTTTGCCTGGGCTACTTAAGAAAATTTCATTGTCCTAAAGACTGTGCAAACCTACATATCAATGAGCTCTGTTAGGACTGAGGAAACTGAAGGAACACCTATGCTACTGACAAGGAAAAATCTTCTAGAGCCAATAAAGAATTCACATTGAGGGGTATTATGGAAACTGAACCATAAAATAACTTAAAATGTTTTATCACCTTTAAATTGCAAGATGTCCTGAAAAAGTTTATAAACACAAAAATTCAGTATCTGAGGACCTATCCTGAGCAAACGATTTACTAAAAATTCAGGCAGAGTGTAAAATAGAGGATGATATAAAAAGCATAAAAGTGAATAATAATTCTATTTTCTTAAAGTTGTTGTATAGCCAGCCAAAAGCCAAGTGCCGTCGAGTTGGATCTAGGGATGTATATATACACACATACCTATAAAGATCTCTCTTTATATATACTCACACACACATTCATACACACATATGCACCCATATTATCCTAGTCATTTGGTGCTGCTGTAACAGAAATACCACCAAGGAGACGACTTCAAAAAGATAATTTTATTCAGTCACAGTTCAGTAGACTGCAAGCCCAAACCCATGGCATTAACTCCAGGGTAAGGCTTTCTCTGCTGGCTCTGAAAGAAGGTTCTTGTCATCAGTCTTCCCCCAGACTGGCAGCTTTCCTAGGCTCAGGAACCTTGGTTCCAACAGATGCTCTCTGCTCCTGGCACTGCTTCTTTTTTGACAGTATGAGTTCCCCAGTTCTCTCCTTGTTTACTTTTATATCCCAAGACAATGCCTCAAGGCACAAAGCAATCTTATAGATTGAGTCCTGTGGCACTAATATAACCACTATCCATCCTCCCTCATTAACATCGTAGAGGCAGGATTTATAACATACAGGATCATCACATAGTGCTGGGAATGATGGCCTAGCCAAATTGCTACACATACTTGTGGGGAACACAATTGTATCATCACACACACACACACACACACATACACATGCACATATACTTTAATCAGAAGTGAATTTTGTCTTTGTTTACAAAGAAACTTAAGCGCTATGGCTGCTAAACAAAATGTTGGTAGTTCATATCCACCAAACACTTCTTGGAAACTCTATGGGGCAGTTGTACTTTGTCCTATAGTGTCTCTATGAGTCGACATCAGCTCGATGGCACTGGGTTTGGGTGTTTCATAAAGAAACAGTAGGGAAATCCTAAAGTCTCATTAACAATGGTGACTCTCAATAAATTCTTTTTACGGTTTGTGACAGCCCATAAGATATTACAAACTAAATTTGCCCATGAGTATGTCCATTTTGGTGAATATTTAGTCAGATTATCTCCTCTTCAGTTTGATCAAAGACCACAACTCCCTGCCTTCCACCTGGCCTGTTTCGCCATTGACTGTTAATCCAGCCTCCAAAGACATTGGAGTACACCTCTTAAAAATGTCATCAAACTATGGACACAGCTTTTATTAACATAGGTGTAAAACTTAGATTAATAATCAGACAACTCGCTTGGCAAGGAAGTTTAAGGGAAAGAAAAAGAAAAATGGTGTATCCAGGCCTACTAAGGACATTTAAAACTGGCCTTGCCTCACAATCAGAGATTCTGCTTGACACTGTTTTTCTGGATTCTGTCATAATAATATACTTATTTTCTTCCTGCAGACAGGGTAGAATGCAATTGAGTATATTATAGCTTTAGCCATGGTACAGTAGTCATCTTAGTCATAGAAATTTGCTATTAGGTGTTTCTAAACACTTCAGCCACAAAATTACTTTAGTTCAGTTATTTCTGTACATGACTGATCTCTGTTGTTTCATGATGATTGTTTGTCTAATTTCTTTCTCAGAGGGAAACCATAATTCCAAGAGCTAATGATAGCTACCTGTTACTTTCTAGGTACTAAGTACAATTTTCACTATAGGTGTTAAAGTCAAGACTTAAAAAATATTGGTTCAGTATCACAACGTGATATTAAATTAATAATGAACTCTTCTGAAATATTTCCCTAGCTTTGCTCCTACTATAGGGTTGTTTTCTCTTTAGATGAAGTGTAATACGTGATTAATACACAGCATTTCCATACACGTCTGACAATCTTGGTGTTAAAACAACCTGTGTCTGGATGAATTCAGCACTCAAATGTGGCAGACCACACTTTGCTTGTTATACTATGTGAAACTCACTTCTGTGAAGTCAATTTCAGCTTACAGCAATGCCATAGACAGAGTAGAACTGCCCCGTAGAGTTTCCAAGAGCATCTGACAGATTTGAACTGATGATCTTTTGTTTAGGAGACACAGCATGTAACCACTAAGCCATCAGGGTTTCGACGCTAAGTAAAGGGGTTTAATAAGTTGCAATGTCTCACATACCTATACGCGTTAATAAGTGATATAAAACGTTTGTGGACCTAAGGGATTTGAGCTACATTTTTCAGGACATCTCGGTGCTCTGTCTTCTCTTGTTTTTTTCTTCCCACCCCCCCGCCAGAACCAAAAACTGGCATGTATTAGGTTTTGAAGGATATATTTTAATGAATTAATTAACCATAAAAGTTGGAAAAAGCTCAGAGAAAACATTTTTCTGCTAAGATATTTAGAATGCAGGGGAATTTTTTCTAGGGTGAATTATCCAAGATGAATGAAAAAACAAAAACCTGATGCTGTCGAGTCAGTTCTAACTCGTAGAGGAAAATATCAATGTCAGTAAAACAGTGAAGCAAAAACTCATTCTTCCATTCAAACAAGTGCTTCTAAATCGCTATTTAATGACCAATGTTACTTTTGAAAATTCACAGGTGGAAATGCTTTTCTATGATTTCTCTTATAAAAATTGTCACATATTTTTGTTCAAAGAGTCTACCTTGTCAGGAAAATTGTGTGCGTGTGTGTGTGTGTGTGTGTGTGTGTGTGTGTGTGTGTGTGTGTGTGAACTTCACCTGTAAAGTAATACATATGCTCTTAGGAGAAGAGAAATTAGAGACAAAGATTAAAATATTTTTTAAAGTAATGTTGAACTATTACAAGGGTTATTTACATATATGCTAGAAAAAAAAAATTGATGATAGGCCATCACCAATACTACCTGAAACTTTTCCTGGGTTTAGACTATTTTGAATACAACTTTCTTCTGCTTATAATTCTAGCTCAAATCAAAGCATCTACTACCCCAAGCATCAGTGCTCTTCAATATCTAATTTCACAGCTTTCTTAACACGTATCTTATGTTATTTATTATAGTCAGAATCATCCCAACACCTTTGTCTCTCCTTGCTACCTTTTAAATGGTTTATCTGGCAAACCATCAATCACAAATCATGAAACATATTTTAACTTCAAGTAAGATCAGTTAAGAAAGAAAACAAGGCTTGTATGGCCTAATTGGAAGCATTATTCACATCAATAAGTGATAAATGCTTTTTCTGAGAAAGACTATTTCCCTCTAGATCTGACTGTAATGTATAGTGTAGACAAAATTAAAATATCCAATCACCTTCTAACTTGGGGCTAAAAAGATATTGATAAAAGCAATCCAAAACTTTTGTGAAGATAAAAGTTTTTAAAGAACCCATTTCATCTTCAGGAGATTGGATTACCATACAAGTAAAAATGTATATTTCATTGATGACTTGTCCTCTGGTTAAAAATAGAATTTACAAGCAACTTGAAAAAAATTCTCATTAATGTAAATAAATGTGTTCCTGTTTTTCAAAATCTGGATGGATGCAATGAAAGTTTTCAATAATCCAGCTTTGATATTTCTGCTATTCAAAGGATTAATTCATATTTTAAAGTATATAATTCAGTATTTGATTTCATGCACTATATTATTTTCTATGACTCACGTGAAAACACGTTCCCCAAATGGGAAAATACACAATATTTTTTCATGTAATTTTAGTTTTTATATAGACGTGCTCAGTTATTCCACAAGGTCGATTGCACTACCACATCCACATTAACCAGGTGACATCCATTTCACTCTGCAGATAATGTATTATAGCTGCAGCCCTGTCTCAGGATGGTTCACACAAATAATTTAACTTAGGTAAACACCATTTTCCAGTAATGATAGGACAAAATAAACTTTAGGAGCATTTATGAACAGTAACGTCGCACTCTCAGTACACATTTGCCAACTGATCTCTGTTGTTTGCGAATGAATTAACTATGGCTCGAAAAATCATTAGGGCCATCTGCTTTGATGGAGTAGAAAAGCTGCTGTGATCATTTTATTATAGGAGCAGAGACTAGGGATAATTTTAGCATATTTTTAGCATCATTTACACTGAATATGACATGCTATCTAAAAAATGAACAGCACTATCCATTCTTGTTGAGGTTCCTTGTAAATCCATTCACCGAGGAACCACTTTGCATAGGTAACTGTGCAATTTTTGAAGATCTCAGGCGTATGGAAGTATCTATTTTCCCTTTGTTGAAACCAGTCATTACACTTATTAACATGCTTGATTTTTTTCCAGTATATTATAATCTCTCAAGAAAGAGGTGATGAAAGAAATTAAAAATCAGCTGAACAAATTAGTCCCTTTGATTGTTTTGAAAGAGTCAGTGGATTCAAAACATACTTTTGTTCAGTGTATTTTCTTGTTTAAACAATTTGTATGATTGTTGTTTTCAAGTCTACCAACATTTGAATAATCTTTTTTTGTCATTTGTTTAAGAAGTATCTGTCTTTACTTTCCTATGGATACCTGACTCAAGAACGTGTTTGTACTGTGTCTTCTTATTTGCTTCTATTTGACAGGACTCACTACAGGAAAAATAAGTGCATGTATACACACAAATCAAGATTATTCAGACATGTCTGTTTCTAAAGAGTATATGTGTTTTTCCAAAGAAATTAGGAAGGAGAAAGAAGGGTCAGAGAAATGAGGGAGGGAGTGGAAAAGGGAGAGGGAAAAAAAAGTGTGCTGATGTTCATCACCTATGGAAATTTTTCCAATGACAACAGATTCGAAATAGTAGTTCACTCATAATTTTAAGGTCTGTGCTTTCGTTTCATTGTCTTGTGATAATGGTAGGGAGTCAACTGAAAAAGAAGAACTGAAATTTTTTAAACATACTTGAATTCGGCAGACATCACTAAATAAATATATGTTGAATAAATGGGTGTATTAAACTATATCCTTTCTAGAACTCAGAAGTTAGAGAAAAAAATCTGCTTGAGTACTGAAGAATAATCCCTTCAAACTTAGACAGAAATGTTTTCCTTCTGGGTTTGCAGCTTAGAACGAATAAATATATTGTGTGATTCATCAGAGAAGCTAATACAATGAATCTGGGGGTGAGAAGTATACTGAATATATCTTCACCATAACTGCATATACAATTGCTTTTAACAATGGGAAATAAAAAGAGTAAGTGGACAGGTTTCACAAAAGTTTCTAATAATCCTATATGTAAATAGCAAAACAGTAAATATACTGAAATGAAAGACAATTTCAGGCACTTAAGCCAGTAAATGGTAAACTAAATTGCCTGTGGGTTTTTTGAGTATTTCTAGGATTTCTTGTCATTATGCATTGAATTGTGCCTTCCCCCACCCAACACTTACCAAAATCCTGGCCATCATACTTGTGGATGTGACCCTGCTTATAAATATCCTTTTTCTCTTGTTATGCTAATTAGGTTGTACTAGCGTAGAGTGTTTCCTAAAACTAGTAACTTCTCATTATAAAAAGAACAGAATAGATGCAGAAACACATGCAAAAGGAGGACAGCACCAAGGAATGCCCAGGAACACCAAGGAACTTCTGTGACTACTGACAAGGAAAGACCCTTCCTGAGAGCTGATGCCGTGATATGGAATTCTAGTTTCCAAAAATGGTGAGAAAATAAATTTGTGTGCTTTAACAATACCTATGTGTGATATGTTTTTTGTTCCTGCAGCACTAGGTAACTAAGACACACATTAAGGGTTCTGCATTAGTTACTACTGTATAAAAAAATTACCTGCCCCAAAATTTAATGCCTTAAAACAGCATTTATTACCTCGCATTTTCTGTAAGTCAAGAATCTGGGAGAAGTTTAGCCTACTGGTTCTGGCTTAAGATCATTTATGAAACTGCAGTCAGGCTGTCAACCAGGACTGCAGTTTCATGGGAAGTCTCAGTTAAGTGAAATGTGTTTAGAGACCCACTTAGGTGAACCTTTCCAAGGTTTGACTAATAAAATGTCATCTGGCTTTCCATAGGACAAGGAATCTAAAAAGAAGAGGTTCTCCAAATAAGTGGCTCCAAAATCAGAACCACTGTATTTTTATAACTGCACCCTAGAAGTAACACTCTGTCAGTTCTCTGACGTTCTTTATAAGTAAATCACTAGGTCTATGCCACACTCAAAGAAGAGAATTACACCAGGGAATGAATGCCAGAAGATGGGGAACACTGGGGGCCATCTTGCAGTCAGCCTATCATAGCTCGATTCCTTCCAAAACATCACCCCTTTCTGAATTTTTGTAATTTCTTTTATTATTATTATTATTATTATGACTGAGTGAAAATGTACATTCCCATATAAATTTACATGCCCACCTATATGCAGCTTCCACTGCGCTCCCCGCCTGGTGACAGCACACTATTCCTCTCTGCTCCATACATGTCTCATCCTCCCAACAGTCTCCTTTCCCTTCCCCTCCGGAGACCTACTCCCCTTACTCCAGCCAGAAGTCAGCAGGATGATATCCTATAGATGCATAGAACCATAAAGTGCATCCAATATATGGTCACTCTGCATCGCCAAGTCCAATCCATTCGTGTACGAAGAGTGGATCTTCATTATGATTTACAGGCAAGGGCTGCATCAGGGCCAGGGGCCATGCTCTCAGGGGAACCCTGAAGCCGCTGGACCATCAATTGTGGCCTTTTATTGGAGATCCCAGGTGCATCCCTTTTTATTCTTGTGTTGACAGCAAGACTCAACTTTGTGAGCTCTGTTGCAGCTGTCACAGGTGGTGGCCGGGCACCATCCAGTTCTTCCGGCCCCAAGTCAATATAGGCACCCACTCATGTGGGTGGGTGTCTCTGTCTTCTGGCTTGTCTTTCCCGCATGTCGTTTTGGTTCTCAGTGAGCACCTGTTCCTGCTGAGTTGGGACCATTTGCTGTGCCCTCGGATGCCAGCTAAGCAGCTTTTAAGACCCTAGATGCCACTCACCAATGTGGGGTGCAGAGAGCCCTCTTAGCAATACACTAGTTGTGCCAAATGGCCTCGATTTCACCTAAGAGCATGATTCCCTGCCCCCTGCCCCAGCTACTCTGACCTTGCAATATTGGGTTAAGATGGAAGGAGTATTAAAGTTATGTTGAAGTCCACTTAATATTGTTCGTTTCTAATGTGTACTGTCACTGATTTCACCCAACTAAATTTCTACCAACTATCTAATCTAAACCCTCACCCCACCCCCCCTCCCTCCCATCCCTTGCGGCCATCAAAGAGTCTTTTCTTCTATGCATAAGTCTGTTTTTGAGTTTTTATTGTAGGGGTCTCATACAATATTTGTTCTTTTGTCTCTGACTACTTTCACTCAACATAATGTCTTCCAGTTGAAACCAGGTTAAGAGATGTTTCCTGGAATCATCATTGTTCTTTATCATTGCATAGTGCTCCACTGAGTATATATACCGTAGTTTACCTACCAATTCTTCTGTTGTTGGTATCTCGGTTGATTCCATCTTTTTGCTATCGTGGACTGTGCTGTGATAAACATTCTTGTGCATGTATCGGTTGGTGTGAACGGCCTTGATTGCGCAGGATATATTCCAAGTAGTGGAATTACTGGGTCAAATGGTATATCGATATCCATTTTTTTAAGGAAACACCAGATTGCTTTCCAAAGAGGCTGGACCATTTTGCAACCCCACCAACAGTGTAGGAGAGTTCCACTTTCTCCACAGCATCTCCAGTATTTGTTGTTTTGTATTTTTTGGATCATGGCTAACCTTGTTAGGGTTATGTAATTTCTTAAAACTCAAACCTGATACCACTTTGAATCTTTTCTCCTTTAAAAGTCTTAAAGTAACTTTTTTCTCTTCCTTATCTCACAGTTTATGAAAATATTAACTATGATAATGAACAGATAGCATCTAGAGCACATATGACAGTAACTCTTACTATGTTGTCTTCTCACCACCACTGTTTATTGCTTAATGTTATCCACTCCACACCTTGCAACTCAGCCCTATTTCCATAAATTTCTATATTCTTATCCACTCTTCAGCCTACTATAACACCAACCAGAAAACCAAACCCAACTCATTGCTGTCCAGTCAATTCCAACTCACAGTGATTCTATAGGTCACAGTAGAACTGCCCCACAGAGTTTCCAAGGAGCACCTGGTGGATTTGAACTGCCAACTTTATGGTTAGCAGATACAGCACTTTACTACTATGCTACCAGGGTTTCCACTACAGTACCAGCTATAGACAATTCCAAGTCCATTCTACATAATGTATGTATGACTGTATATACTCATCTAACCATTCATTTTAGTTTCAGGTATCTATTTCTGTGTTCTCCACATTTTGCAGCTGCTACTCAGTCTTCATAGTTAAGTTTCTTAGAGAATCATATGAACTGCTCAGTCTGCTTTCTGACTCCTCAATAACCTTGTGGCAGTCTGGCCCTCAATCCCAATGTACTTCTCTGACAAAAATTGGCCCTGATTGTATGACTGGCTAAACCAATGGTGCTCTAGATATTGTACCTGTACCAACAGAATCAGTCTCACCTGAGAGCTTGTTAGAAAAGAAAATTCTGAGTTCCATTATAAATCTACTAAAATTTTGTAGCTGAGATCCAACAATTTGTGTTTGAAGATGTTCTTCACCTCATTGTGTTGTTTGCTAATATTTGAGAACCATTGATTTAGGCCATCATAAAAGAACCACTGACAATATACTCATCCCATCTGTCTCTAGAACATAAACTAGTCCTCAGTTTTCTTGTATCTTGATACATGCTGTGCTAGGTTAATTTCATGTGCTGGCATTGGTTTATATGTAAATCTGTCATAGTCCTTAACCAGTACATTCCTTTGGGTAAAGAATATTTTCAAGACAGAAATTAAGATCACTAGAAATATGTCTTCTGTGAGTTTCAAATCAACATGTAATGATTTCCAAAGCAGAAATCACTATTTCCCTTTGCATACCTTGCAAATATGTTATCTTCTACCTTCTTTATCATAATAAATAGCAACACTCATTTTTGTAAAGGTTAAATTTAGACAACTGGCATTCACTTCACAGTCTACACTCTAACCACAGTTTCATATGGTCAATCAGGAATTTCTGTTGACTCTGTCTTCTTATTCTGTCTTTTCTCACAATCTTCCTAGAGACATCTATTGCTATTCCTAGAAGTTCAAACTTTCTCATTTTATTGTTAAAAAAAAAAAAAGTTACAACCTTTATGGCTATTTCATAAAAGAAGAAGTGAAGACTAAAAGAAATTCAACAAATTATCCAAAGTTGAACAATGACTGAGTAGCTGAGCCAAGTTTTAAATCTTAGTAAGCAGTTTATAGACTTGTTTCTGTAGAAACACTTTATAACTTTAAGAATCATTAAGGGCCTCATGGAGCATTAGATTGTGTGGACTATAGCTGTCAATATTTATCATAGTAGATTTAAAATCTGGAGATTCTAAAATTACTTCTACTAATTAACGTAGGAAACAACTATAGCCTCATAAGATGTTAACATGACTAACAAATTTTTATGTAATATACCTATTCTGTCCAAAACACAGAAATCTAGTGAGAAGAATGCTGTTGTCTTAAAAGTTTATGAATTTCTTTAAGATCTGCCTTAATACAAGAAACTGAATTCTTATATCCAATCCTGCATTCAATCTGATACAATATGTTGTTTCAATTGAAATAAATGAAAAAAGTCCTACTTCATATAATTATGCCATTAAAAAAAAGTAGAGTGTTTCAGTAGCCTTTGAAGATAATTAGGAAAATTTTTCGTTGATACCATACCAAAACTCAAGAAATGGCAATCTCTTAAAAAATAATGGAATCTGAAATCCTATTATCTTTTTTTTTCAGCGAAATAAGTATATTTCAGTTTGTCTATAGATTCCACCTCTGATCTTTCTCATTACAAATGAGCCAAGTATCATCATGGAGCAGAGAGGAATAGTGTGCTGTCACCAGGCGGGGAGAGCGGTGGAAGCTGCACATAGGTGGGCATGTGAAGTTATATGGGAATGTACATTTTTACTCAGTCATAATAAAAAATATGTATATATATATAAACTATTATCTTAATTATCCAGTGCTACTATAAAAGAAATACTACAAGTCAACAGCTTCAACAAACAAAAGTTTGATTTCTTATAGTTGGAAACCCTGGTGGAGTAGTGGTTAAATATTGTGGCTGCTAACCAAAAGGTAGGCAGTTGCCGTCTACCAGGTGCTCCTTGGAAACTCTATGGGTAGTTCTACTCTGTCCTGTAGAGTGGCTTTGAGTCAGAATCAACTTAATGGAAAAGAGTCCATTTTTTTGTTGTTTGTTTCTCTTACAGTCTAATAGGCTAGAAATCCAAATTCAGAGCATCAGCTCCAAGGAAAGTCCTTTTCTCTCTGCCAGCTCTCATCATCAATCTGCCCCTAATCTAGGAGTTCTCAGCACAGGGAACCCGGTTCTAAAGGATGCATGCTCCTGGCTCAATTTGTTTAGTACAGGAGGTCCCCCATGTCTCTCTGTTGATTATATCTTTTATGTCTCAAAAAAGACTGGCTCAATAAGCAATTCAATCTTACAGATTGAGTCCTGCTCTAGTTTGTAATTCACTGCTTCAAAATACACTGGTTCATTACTTATTTATTTTGCATATACCATCAATTGAAATTGTTCATGGATCCTGTGTTTGTGAATTTGCCCACTGTCTAAAATTTATTTGTAACACCAAAACCAATACTCACAGCACTTTGGCAATCATTGGTGGACAGGCTCAGAATGTTACAAAATTTGCAACCACCAATGAACACATTCCCAGCTAAGAATGAACTAGGCATTTCTCTGCTTTCTTCTTTCAGTTATCATACTGTAAAAAAAAAGTGTTATTGTTGCCACATTTTATACATCTTCACTTTTACTTTTAGTAATTTTGCTGCTTAAAATGACCCCCACCCTCATGGTAAGGTGTTGTCTATTGTTCCTAAGTACAAGTAGGCTGTGATTTGCCATACAGAGAAAATAATAGGTGAGTATAAAAGTTTCACTCACAGAGGAGATTATAATGCTGTTGTCATAAAAGAAGAGATTGAAAAAATAATTTAAAAAGTCTTAATCAAAGAAAGCCCAGTTGGCTGCACTGGAGAATTCTGTCAAACTTTTAGAGAGGAGCAAATACTAATACTTCTAAAGGTATTTCACCACCTAGACAGGCATGAAATACTCCCAAATTCATTCTGTGAAGCCAGCATAATCCTGTCACCAAAACTGGGTAAAAGTAGTGCAAAAAAGGAAAATTATAGACCAATAACTATCATGAAATTAGATGCAAAAATTTTTAACAAAATTATAGCCAATAGAATTCAATAACATGTCAAAAAATAATTTACCATAATTAAGTAAGATTCATACCAGGGATGCAGAGATGGTTTGGCATTAGGAAAACAATTAATATAGTCAACTACATAAATAAAACAAAAGATAATAATCACTTGATTTTATCAATTCATGCAGAAAAATGTGTCTCAAGAAGTCCAACACCCATTCGTGTTAAAAACTCTCAGCAAAATAGGAATAGAAGGGAAATTCCTCAACATAATAAGGGACATCTATGCAAAGCCAACAGCCAATATCATCCTAAATGGAGAGTCTGAAAACATTCCCCTTGAGAACTGGAACCAGTTGTCAGTTGAGAAGCGTGACCATTGTCTCCACTTCTACTCAGTATTGCACAAAGATTTTAGCCAAAGCAATTAGACAAGATAAAGAAATTAAAGGGCATGCAAATTAGTAAGGAAGAATTAAAAGTATGATGATATGAGCTTATAAACAGAAAATCCTAAGGAATCCACACACACACACACGCACACATGCACACAAAAGGGAATAAAGAACTACTGGAACTAATAAAAGAGTTTAGCAAAGTATCTGGGGATAAGATAAACATAAATAAATCAGTTTATTCCTTTATACCAACAAAGAGATCACAAAAGAAGAATTGACCAAATGGATATCATTTACAATGGCCTCCAGACTTAGGGATGAATCTAACTTGAGATATAAGAGACCTACAGAAAGAAAATTACAAAACTCTACTGCAAGAAACCAAAAGAGATGTACATAAGTGGAAACAACGTCCTTGCTCATAGATAGGTACACTTAACGTCAAGAAAATGTCCGGTACACTTAACATCGTGAAAATATCTGGTCTACTTAAAGTGATCTATATACACAGTGCAATCCCAATACAAATTCCAATGACATGTTTTAATGAAATAAAGAAACAAATCACCAACTCTGTATGGAAAGGGAAGAAGCCTTGGATGAGTATAGCATTACTGAAGAAAAACAAAGTGGTAGACCTCACACTACCTGACTTTACAGCCTATTATACTTCCACAGTAGTCAGGACAGCCTGGTACTGGTACAAAAACAGATATGTAGAACAGTGAAAAGAATAGAGAATCCAGATCTAACAGCATCCACCTATCAGCAGTTGATATTTAAGAAAGGTCCAAAGTCCATGAACTGGGGAAAAAAATGATGTCTTAAACAAATGGTGTTGGCAAAACTGGATATTCATCTGCAAAACAATGAAAACTAGATATCTGTCTCACTCCAGGCAAAAAAGCAGACTAGAAATGGATCAAAGAGCTAAATATAGCATATAGAATAATAAATACCATGAAATTAAAAATAGGGACAATTTCAGAAGCCCTAATACCTACTTGACCGGGTATTGGCAAGGGTAATACGAGTCAGGGTAAAATGTCACTGAATATTTTTTCTGCCTTTTTCTTTTCATGAAATAGTTATTTTCTCCAGTTCTATGATTAAACAGTCACCCCTCTGAATCTTTACTATTTTTTTTTAAATGGAGTTTACCTTGTCTCCTGCAGAAAACCATGGCATCATAGTATCTTTCATTATCATAAATCTTTTTTTCTTAGTGATTAAGATAAAACATACTACATCATTCTTTATTACCTAGGGCTTAAAAAAGTTTTTTTTTTTTCCCCACTTGCTATTGATTGGACATCTCTATTGTTTTCCTAATTTTTTAAAATAACATATTTTTTACATCATAAATTTATGACATTTCCATTGTAAAACATTTGTGGAAAAAGAATAAAAATATGATCAAGGATATACAAATTTCACTGCCTAAAGAATACATTGTAAACATTTTGATGTGCATTCCTTGCCATTCCTGTGAACCATAGGTCACAACATTTCTGTCAAGCACCTCTCTTCCTCAGGATATTCAACCAAGGCCCAGAGTATCACAGTCATGATCACAGCCACACCTAGTCTCTATGACAAGCACACCTGGCCTCGATCATATCTCTTGAAGAGTTTCTTTCTGCAGTATGCTCCATGAAGTGTGGAAATAAAATACTAAAACTTACATTTCTTCCCAAACTTTTTCATTAATAAAAATAGGATCAATAACAGCATTCATTCTGTGATTTGACATACAGACTATACAAATGGACTTCACCAGACGGAATACACAGGAATCAACTGGACTATATCTGAAAAGAGATGATGAAAAAGCTTAATATTACCATGTCAAAACAAGGCCAGGGGCCAGTCACAGCACAGACCATCAGTTGCTCAGACGCAAGTTCAAAGTGAAACTGAAGAAAGTTAGAAAAAGTCTACAAGAGTCAAAATACAACCCTAAAGATATCCCAACTGAGTTGAGAAACCATCCCCAAAACAGATTTGATGCACTTAATGCTAGTGACAGAAGACCAGACAGATTGTGGGATGACATCAGGGATAACACAATGAGGAAAGCAAGAGCTCATTAAAAAAAACAGGAAACAAAGAAAAGACCATACCCAATGTCAAAAGAGACTTGAAAAGCTGCTCTTCAAGGTCAAGTATCTAAAACAAAAGAAGAAATAATGAAGTAAAAGATCTGAACAGAGGAATTTAAAGGGTGGCTCAGGAAGACAAAGTAAAGCATTATAATGACATGTGCAGAGAACCGGAGATAGAAAACCAAAAGGGAAGAACATGTTCTGCATTTCTCAAGCTGAAAGAACTGAACAAAAACTTCAAGCCTTGAAATGCAATAGTGAAGGATTCTACAGGAAAACAGCAAATGACTCAGGATGTAGCCAAAGAAGACAGAAAGAATACACAGTTATACAGAGAAATACAAAGAGCAAGTTTTAAAGAGGTAGAATGTAATCAGGAACTGATGACACTGAAGGAAGAAGGTGAAGTTGCATTGAAGACATCGGCAAAAACAAGGCTCTGGGAATTAATAGATTATCCTTTGAGATGTTGCAACAAATGAATGCAGCACTGAAAGTGCTTGCTCATCTACGCCAAGAAATCTGGAAGACAGCTGCTGGGCCATCTGACTGAAACAGACCCATATTTATGTCTATTCCCAAGAAAGATGATCCAGTCAAATACAGAATTATTGAACAATATCGTTAACATTGCACACAAAATTCTGCTAACGATCATCCAAAAGTGGCTGTAGCAGTATATTTACTGCCAGAAATGCAGGCCAGATTCAGATTCAGCAGAGGATGTGGGACCAGGGATATCATTGCTGATGTTAGATAGATCTTGCCTGAAAGCAAAGAATGATAGACATTTATTTGTGCTTTATAAACTATGCAAATGCATTTGACTATGTGGATCATAACAAATTATGGATAACACTGCAGGGAACAAGAATCTAGAACATTTAATTGTGCTCATGAGGAATCTGTACAGGGATCAAGAGGCACTTATTAGAACAGAGCTAGGGGACACTGCATGGTTTAAAATGAGGAAGGGTATGCATCAGGGTTGTAGTCTTTCACCGTAACTATTCAATCTGTATGCTTAGCAAATAATCCAATAGAAGCCGAACTGTTTGAAGAAAAATGGGGCATCAGGATAGGATACTGATTCGCTATCCACTCGTGTTATGCAGATGATACATGCTTACTTGCTGGAAGTTACAAGGACGTCAAACACTGACAAAGATCAAAGACCACAGCCTTCAATATGGATTATACTTCAACGTCAAGATAACAAAAATCCTCACTTCTACACTAGTAAGCAACCTCATGAAAAATGAAGAAAAGATTGAGGTTGTCAAGGAGTTTATTTGACTTGGATTCCCAGTCAACATCCACGGAAGCAATAGTCAAGAAATCAAGACATTATATTGGGCAAATCTGCTGCAAAAGACCTCTCTGAAGTGCTGAAAACTAAAGATGTCACCTTGAAGACTAAGGTGCTCCTGACCCAAGTCATGATATTTTCAGTCACATCATATACATGCAAAAGCTGGACGATGAATAAAGAAGACAGAAGAAAAATTGATGGCTTTGAATTGTGGTGTTGGAGACTGTGGTGTTACAGTCTGTGGTGACTGTACCACAGACTGCCTAAAGAACAGACAGATCTGTTCCAGAAGTACAGCCAGAGTGCTCCTTGGAAGCAGGCATGAAGTGACTGAGTCTTACATACTTTGGATGTATTTTCAGGAGGGATTGATCCCTGGAGAAGGACATCATGCTCGCTAAAGTAGAGGGTCAGCAAAATGGATTGACACAGTGGCTGCAACAGTGGGCACAAACGTAACAACAATTAGGGGCATGGCATAGGATCAGACAGTGTTTCATTCTGTCATACAGTGGATTGCTATGAGTGGTAATCAACTCAACAGCACCTAACAATGACATCCCATAGGCTTACTCCCAGGAGCAAATGATTTCATTCACAAAAACACCTAGAATAGTCTTGAAAAAAATGCTTTAACAAATGGTAGCAAATTTATTACTTAAAATTAGATATCAGTTGTTTAAAAACTACTGACAGGTCAATTCCAACTCATAGCGACCCTGTAGGGCAGAGTAGAACTACCCAACAGAGTTTCTGAAGAGAGGCTGGTGGATTCAAACTGCCGGCCTTTTGGTTACCAGATGCAGCACTTTACCTCTATGCCACCATTATCACTAGGTGCCATAAGGTCAATTCTGGCTCATAGCAACAAAACACTGCCCAGTACTGCACTGTCTTCACAGTCATTGTTATATTTCAATCTTTTGTTGAAAGAACGGAAACCCTAGTGGCACAGTGGCTTAAGTGCTGTGTCTGTTAACCAAAAGAACGGCAGCTCAAATCTGCCAGATACTCCTTGGAAACTCTATGGGGCAGTTCTGTTCTGACCTCTAGAGTCTCTATGAGTCAGAATGACTCAACGGTAGTGGGTTTGGGGTTGAAAGAATGTTTTTCAGCTGTTTCTTCTCATTTTGAGTCATGCCAAATCAGCAAACGAAGGCCCCAAAAGCTTGACTCCATTCAACTCATTAAAGTCAAATTTACTTTGAGGAGGCAGCTCTTCCCCAGTCATCTTCTGAGCGCTTCCAAGATGAGGGGCTTATCCTCTGGCACTATATCTGACAATATTCCACTGGTATTTACAGGTTTTCACTGGCTAATTCTTTTAAAAAATGAGCCATCTGTCACGTCCTTCTTCCTAGTCTGGAAGTTCAGCTGAAACCTGTTCACCTCAGGTGTGACCCTGTTGGTCTCTGAAAACCAGTGGCATAGCTTCCAGCATCGCAGCAACATACAAACCCTCATAGTATGACACAGCTAACAGATGTTTGGGGAAGACACGAATTAGGCTTTACCTGCATTTACGGTTTGGGGCGGCACCGGCAAACACAAAAATACGCATCTTGACGTTCACACTCAAAAACGTTTAGTAATAGAGTTCGCAATCAACATTTTTTTTGGAAACCACTGACATACAGGGGAAAAAAAACTCTGAATCATAAATTTGCCCACTGGGAGCTTAAATTTAGCTTTGCTAGCATGCCCTTTCTATATCTTTGTGAAATAAGTTTCTTCTGCCCAGAATTCTCTCCCACCCCTTTTGTTATCTTAGTCCAACGGTCTAGAACTTCTGGGATTCCACTTCTTCTTTTCTTCCCATTTTGTCTTTATCCTCACAGGTACACACATATACTTGCACATTTTTATAGCACCAATCTGATTGTATTGTAATATTGTATTGTAAATAATTATAAATATTGTTTCCCTACTTGGTTATGAACTTCAGCATAGAAACTATGGTTTAGCTAATGTCATCTCACAAAGCTGACAGGCAACAATTATTTTCTAAATGAATATTGAATTATTTCCCTGTCTGTCTTGATGTAGTGATGGTTCAGTGTCTTTCCCTCTAGGGTGATACAGGAAAATAAAACACCAAAAATAAAATACATTAAATAAAAATATTTATATGTACCTATAAATATATATGTTACACATATATATGTAATCTTTGTTGTTGTTGTCAGTTACCAGCAAGCTGATTCTGAATTGACCTCATACATGCAGATTAGAACCTCTCCATAGAATTTTTAAGGCTGTGACCTTGCAGAAGCAGATTGCCAGACTTGTCTTATGAGGCGCTTTTTGGTAGGTTTGACTGTCAAAGTTTTGGCCAGTAGTTGACCATTTACCTGTTTGTACTACCCAGGAACTCTGCGCATACATACATTGTTACAGATGGGTGCTGCTGATTCAGTTCCAACTCATAACAACCCCATTTGTCAGAGTACAATTGCCCCGTTAGGTTTCCTTGGCTGTAATATTAACAGAAACAGATTCATTAGGTCTTTCTTCTGTGGAGGCTCTGTGTTAGTAGCTGAACGTTTCACAGCTATGCAACCAAAACTCCTTTCATATGTATATTTTGCATAATACATGCAAAATATATAAAAGCAAAATATACATACAGCAAATGTATATATGCTGTGTGGGTGTGTATGCCTATGCCAAATCTGTTGGTGTTCAAGTCCACTGCACTCACTGAGACCCCTTACACATATGTTTTAACTCAGAGGAAGTTCCCGGGGAGCCTACATAGCATGGGAAAAAGAACGTTCTTTAGAGTCGTGTGAAACCTCGCTGTGCATGTTGGCCCTGCCACTTTGGAAGAGGGTAGAGTTTTTATCTTTTGTTACTTTATCAGTAAATTAAATATAATATAGTTCAAAACTTATCTTTAATATTTATTTGAGGATGTGAAATTTCAATCATACTATCTGAGATAGATTGATTTCCTTATAAATAGTAGATAAGAATACTGACACATACCAAATGCAATTACTCCCTCCTTTTGCCATAGGCCTGGTGTCCATTTTTTTTTTTTTTTAAATTTAACACTGTATCTTTACCTCATTTCTTTACCACAGTTAAGGCCATTTCTCCCTCTGCCTTGTCATCCCTTTCAATGGTCAGTTTCAGACAGAGTGCCTGTTGAACTACCATTTGTCCTTGAGCGGATTTAAACTAGGTGGCAAGATTTCCCTCCAATTTTAGTTTTCAACTCATACTGCTGTAAGTTCGAGTCTGGACTATGCTGTCCTCTGAACACATGGTACATGTACCCTTGCTCAGCATGCCAGGCTATGTGATTGCCAGCCAATTTTCAGCTGGAGGCCTATATTTTCTTTCTTATTCTGGGAAGTTATAAAAATAACAATTCTGCCATCACTTGCTGATTCACAAAGTGACTTGAGTCTCTTGCTTTTTGATTCCTTTCACTTGTCCTTTATAGGCCTGCCAAAAGCCTTGGCCTTTGCTGGCCTTATGTATTTAATCAGAAAAATCAGTGCTGATGATTTTTACAGGGAATTAAGTTGGACTTGTTTTGAAATATTTACTTATTCCATATGGCATTTGAAGGAATGAAATTATTTTGGGTTCTTAAATGAAAATGTATAAGCTACATTTGAATTTTTAATAATAATAATAATAAACATAATCCAAAAGCCCAGGAGTAGATTTATAACAACAAAAATCCACTGTTAGAGAAAAATTAACACGTATCTGAGAGATTAGAAGAGATTTAACAAAATCACAAAGATGATTTTGATAAAACTATGTCTCCAACACAAATCTCTATCTCAGGCCAGCACTTGGCTCCACATTGTGGTTAAAAACTAACAAAAAACCACCAACTGCCATGGAGTCAGTTCCAACTCAGGGACCCTATATGACAGAGTAGAACTGTCCCATAAGGTTTCCAAGGAGCGCCTAGCAGATTTGAACTGCCAACTTTCTGGTTAACAGTCACAGCACTTAACTACTATGCCACCAGGATTTATCCACAGTGTGGTAGACACTGTTAATGTCTCCTCTGTAGTCCTCACTTCTCCTGTACTACGCTGCGGTATCTTGGTTTTGGCTGGTATTAGCAGAGAGTAAGGCAGGAGAAGAAAACTAATGAGCCTAATTCATTCAGTGAAGTATTGAGTCTGGCACAGGTTCAGAATAGTCTAGATCCCAGGTCAAATTCCATGTATTATCCATGATAATTACCAATCAGTTCAGAAATAGACTGTCAGCTGATTTGGTCCAATCAGTAAAGTCAAGTTTTTTTTTTCTTTTTTTTCATTATGATTGAATGAAAATGTATATTCCCATATAAATTTGCCTGCTGACCTATATGCAGCTTCCACTGCTCTCTCCACCCAGTGACAGCACAATCTGCCTCTCTGCTCCATACATGTCTTATCTTCCCAACAGTCTTCTATCTTCTTCTCTCTACCCATTCCCCTTCCTCCAGCGTGAGGTCAACAAGATGACCTCCTATAGATGCCTAGAGCCATAAAGTGCCCACACAATATAGTCACTCTGCATCACCAAGTCCAATCCATTCCTGTCTGAAAAGTTGACCGTTATTATGATTTATGGACAGAGGTAGCATCAGGGCCAGGGGCTGTGCTCCCAGGAAAACCCCAAAGTCCCTAGACCATCAATTGTGGTCCTTTAGTGGAGATCTCAGGGTGCACCCCTATTTATACTTGTGTTGCCAGTGAGACTCAACTTTGTGAGCTCCATCTTGGCTATCGCTGGTGTTGGCTGGGTACCATCTGGTTCTTCCGGTCACAAGTCGATGTAGACATCCATTCACATGCGTCTCTCTGTCTTCTGGATTCTCTTTCTCCCATGTCATTATGGCAGCCATCCATTCCTGCTAAGTTGGGACCATTTGCTGTACCCTCAGATGGCAGCTTGGCAACTTTTAAGACTCCAGACAACACTCACCAATGTGGGGTGCTGAGAGTCCTCATTAGCAAAACACTAGTTGTGCCAATTGGCCTCGATTTCTCCTGAGAGCACAGTCCCCAGCCCCCCACCCCATAGAGAACTGTAATGTGTCAGATACCAAAGTCTGAATAGCCACCGTTTCTTACCCTTTTTTTCCAGTACAATCAGTGTTTCTTAAAAAAGGCAGCTAGTTCAGCTCACAACTGAAACAAACTCATAAATGATTTTCTCAAGCACTTAATTCTGTCCTTGCAATATTGGGTTAAGATGGGAGGAGTACACAAGTTGTGTTGAAGTCCCATTAATACTGATCTTCTTACTAATGTGTGCTATCACCAATTTCACGCAACCAAATATCTAACAACTATCTAAACCCTTCCCGTCCTGCCCTCCCCTCCCTTGGAGCCATCAAAGAGTCTTTTCAGTTATGCATGAGCCTGCTTTTATATCTGAAAAGAGGTGATGAAAAAGCTTAATATTATCATGTCAAAACAAGGCCAGGGGCCAGTCACAGCACAGACCTAGAACATTTAATTGCACTCATGAGGAATCTGCTTTTAAGTTCTTATCGTAGGGGTCTCATACAGTATTTGTCCTTCTGTTGCTGACTACTTTCACTCAACATAATATCCTCCAGTTGAAACAGGTTAAGAGGTGTTTCCTGCTATCATCATTGTTCTTTATCATTGCCTAGTGTTCCATTGAGTATATATACCATAGGTTACCTATCCATTCTTCTGTTGTTACAGGGCATCTGGATTGATTCCATCTTTTTGCTATTGTGGACTGTGCTGTGATAAACCTTTGTGTACATGCATCAGTTGGTGTGAATGGCCTTGATTCTGTAGGATACATTCCAAGCAGTAGAATTACTGGATCAAGTGGTATATCTATTATTTTAATGTAGCACTAGATTGCTTTCCAAAGAGGTTGCACCATTTTGCAATCCTACCAACAGTGCGGGAGAGTTCCAATCTCCCCACAGCCTCTCCAGCATTTAGTGTTTTGCATTTTTTGGATCATGGCCAACCTTGTTGGGGTGAGATGGTATCTCATTGTCATTTTTATTTGAATTTCTTTAATAGCTAATGATCATGAGCATGTCCACATGTGTTTTTTCACTGCCTGGATCTCCTCTTTAAAGAAGTGTCTGTCTATCCCCTTTGCCCATCACTTAATTGGATAATTTTATCTTTTTCTTAGTGATACTTTGTAGTACCTTATAGATTATGAAGATCAGGCATCAGTCTGACATAGAGTTATTAAATATTTTTTCCCAATCTGCAGGTGGCCTTTTAATTAAATGTTTATTATTATATAGCACTTGTTGGTATTATATAGTATTAAGTAAATATTTAATATTGTTAAGTCCTATTTGTGTATTGAACTTTTCACCAATAAATAGTGTCCATCCTTGTCCATGATGGTGGATTTTAGATTAAAATCGATTTTATCTGAGATTAGATTGCCACACCTGCTCTTTTTTGTTCATTGTTGGTTTCATACATTCTTCCATCCTTTAATTTTCAGTTTGTTCATGTCTTTAAGTCTAAAGTGAGTTTCTTGTAGGCAACACATAGATGGGTCATGTCTTTAGATCCAAGAGGTTACTTGATGTCTCTTTACTTGAGTGTTCAGTCCATTCACATTCAACGTAATTATTGATAGGTATGTGTTCAGTGCTGCCATTGTGATATTTTTATTTTTGTGTTGATATTTTCTTTGTTGTTCTTTTTAATCTGTTCTAGGACACTCTTCTTTGTGAGTTGATTGTTCATTTTTGTGGTTGCTGAGACTGCTGTAGTAGGTTTCTTGATTTGATATGTTGGGTGTGCATTGTGCTTTACCAATGCCCCTACGATCCCCCTTAATAAACTAGACATAAACCTAATTTTAATTACTACCATTCTTATCAACTTCCTCTCCATTTGGAAGGACTATAACAACTATAGTACATCCTTATTTTTAATATGATGATATCATAATTTTCATGATATGATCACTGGATTTTTTTCTTTCACTATTATAGCTTTGGTTGAGTTTGGAGCCTTCCCTAACTCAGTAGGTTTCTGGGTGATGTGTCCTGGATTTTCTTCTAAAATACAAAGTTAATGGTTTCGTTCTTCTAAGCTGAGGGATTCTTTCAGTATTTCTTGTGGCTTTGGTTTGGTTTTTACAGCTCTGAGTTTCTGTTTCTCTGCAAATGTCTTCATTTCATTTTCGTATTTGTAATATAGTTTTACAGGATATGTAATTCTTGGTTGGAAGTTCTTTTCCTTCAAAGTTTTGAATGTGTCATGCCACTGTCTCTGTGCCAGCATTGTTTCTGCTGGGAAATCTGATGAAAACCTACAGAGTTTCCTTTTGAATGTTAGCTTTGCTTTGAGTCTTGCTGTCTTTAAGAATTTCGGCTTATGTTTCACTCATGCTTAATTATATGCCTTGGAGTCTTTCTTATGAGATCTATATTGAGTGGCGTTCGATATGCATCTTGGATATGTGTATTCTCTTCTTTTGTAATTGCTGGGAGGTTTCTGTCAGCAATTCAACAATTATACCCTCTGTGTTCTCAGGTGTTTCACTTTGTTAGGAGCTCCAGTTAGTCACAGATTGTTCCTCTCAGTAGAGTCCCACATGTTTCTTCCTTTTTCTTGTTTCTTTTTTCTGATTTAATCTCATGAACGAGGAGTCAGTAGCTCTGTTTTCCAAATCAGCAAGTCTATGTTCCATTCTGTTTTCTTGGCTTTGAATTGAAGTTTGTATGCCTTTGATTTTGTTCTTGATCTGTTGGATTTCATAGTACTAGTGTTCCATCAGATCTAACAGCTTGCTTAATTTTTCATTTTGCTCTGCTGCATTTTGCATAAAGTCTAGGAGGGATGTCTATATAATCCTTTTGTATTCACCTTCTGATAATTTCTTAAAGGTTTCTTCATCTGGGAAGTTTTGTGGTGCTTTCTTTTGGAGGCTTTCTCAAGCCATGGGTGATTCCTTGGTTATGCTTCTATCCAGAATTTGTTGGTTTGGGGGTATATCATGTGAGTCAGTAGAGGCTGGGAGAGGTGCTATGAGGATGGACTGCAGTTGTTTCTCTAGGCCATCTTAAAGTGGTAGGTAAAAGGGATCTGTCAACTTCCAAAGTCAGTCAGATTTTTAGGTATACATGTCTCTCTTCCCAGCTGACAGTATGTACCTCTATATCAAACACCAGATGTTGTAAACTAGTTCAAAATACAGAAAGGCTACTACCCTGCTGGCCTTTGCTGTCAGGCCCCAGCTGTAGGCATCACTGTGTAGAATGCTTCTTTTCGGCTGGAAAAGTGCTCTGCTCTGGGCAAGTGCTGCTTCCCAGCCCAGAAATTAGCCCCAGCTGAGGCCTCCGTATGCATATTTCCACCTGCTGGGGGAATACAATGGTGTTCCACACAAGTTTGCCCCTGCCTCGGAACAGGCTACTGTATGTCAGAGGTGGAAGGAGAGGCCGAAGATGCTGAGATGCACAGAGCCCAAAGCTTGGCTCTCAAAATATGGCAATTTCACCTGCTGATCCCACCAACAGTGTATCTGAGGTTAGCTGCTAGTCAAGTCCCAGCTCCACCTGCCAGCTAAGACAGAGAGAAAAAAAAAGTAAAAATAGTGAGTTACCTTCGGTCTCTGAAAGGCAGTTCTAATGAAGAGCAGGGTCAGTGAAAGAGAGGAAGTTTTCCATTCAGTAGTATAAAGTCCAAATTAACAGCCCTGTGTCATGTCCTAGGGCTCGCTAGATGCCCAGAAAGCTCTGTTTAATTATCAGTTCAGGTCTTGGTTTCCAGAGGGATTTATGGAGACATGTGTTTAGTCTGCCATCTTGACTCTGTCCCCCACAAGTTGCAGTTTTACTGTTTTTTTGTGAAATTGATCATTTTAATGGAAAATGTTTGATTTTTCCTGCTCCCACAAGTTTCCTTCTTACACAGCTTCCTGATTTTTCAGGTCTTACTGACTAATAATAAAAAAGACTAAAATATTTAATTAATAATCTTATATTGATTACATTTTGAAATCACTTATTTTTGATATGTTGAGTTAAATCAAATATACTGTTACTACTAATTCACCTGTTTCTTTTTATTACCTTTTTTAGTGTGACTATCAAAAAATTAAATTCCTATGTGACTTGTATTTTGTGTATACTGAGCAATACTGCTCTACAGCAGGTGTTAACGAGCTGTGGTATGTGGGTCATATTCAGATGCTTCCTGTTTTCATAAATCAAGTTTTATTGCAATATGACCTTGTCCATAACTGTTTTGGCACTACAATGTCATAGGTAAGTAGCTGATACTGAGAACATACGGCTGACAAAGCTAAAAATATTTACTATCTGGCTTTTGACAGAAAAAAGACAGCTGACTTCTTCTCTAGAGAATGTTTAACATACTTTCTAGAAAATCCTCATTTTTTGGAATCAGATTGCCTGTGTAAAATGCTTTTTCCACTGCTTACTACTCTTTGATCTTGAGCCAGACATTTTCTACTCCTCAACGTCTAGTTATTAATGACATAGCTTCCTTGCTGAAAATGAAGAGCACTTACTAATGAAGATCAAAGACTACAGCCTTCAGTATGGATAACATTTCAACTTAAAGAAAACAAAAATTCCCCACAAATGGATCAATAAGCAACATCTTGATAAATCGAGAAAATATGGAGGTTGTGAAGAACTTCATTTTACTTAGATCTACAATCAATGCCTATGGAAGCAGAAGTAAAAAAGTCAAATTATTTATTGCATTAGGCAAACCTCTGGTGAAGGACCTCTTTGAAGTGTTACAAAGCAAAGGTGTCACACTGAGGACTAAGGTGTGCTGCTCAAGCCATAGTGTTTTCAGTCACCTCATATGCACGTAAAAATCAGATAATAAATAAAGAATGCCAAGGAAAAATTAATATTTTTGAATTATGGCATTGGTGAAGAATATTAAATATACCAGCACTGCTAGGAGAATGAACTTATCTTAGAATCTTAGAAGAAGTACGTTCAGAAGACTAGCTAGAACTATACTGAAATAGTCTATTATTTTCTATTTCAATTTAGCTAATCATTCCCTTTTTCCAATACTGGAACAAAGCATTAGGATGTCACTACACTACAGTAGACTCCCACTTGCTGTTACCAGCTTCCATGTGGCTCTAAATAATAGATACCTTCTAATGTGCAGATGTTTTAAGAGATTTACAGAAGTGCTAATACTTTAAAATATATACTGTTTGTTTAATGCATGCTCTTGGGGGCTTTAAGCTGAGTCTGACTATAGCAACTTCCCTGGCCTTTCACTTCTAACCCTCCCAATAATTGCATACAACTCTAATTTCCTTTAGTAAAATTCTCCGCACTTGGAATACAGAGTAGCTTTTGTTTTTATTAACTGAAGCCTGGTGGATGCATCAATCCTTAATAGTTTAGCATTAGAAAGCTCTACTGGTTTAGACTATTTTTGTTGATTCTAGATCTTGTTCTATTCTTGCCTCCAACCAGTTGTACCTCTACTTCTCCTTACCCCCACTAAACAGACTGCTGCTAGGCGAGACAACCAAAATAGACTTAACTCCTAGGGCCTCTGACACCTTGGCTTTGGTCTCTGAACATGAAGGTTAGCACGGCTTAGCTTTTGGAGAACAGAACTGAAGCTCAGCCACTGTGCTTTGTGCTATAGATACACTGTGCCCCTTATGCTTTAAACTCAGCAGTCAGCGTTCCATTCTACAACCAGCATTCTGAGTGATATTAATGTCAAACTAGATTCTTCCCATGCCTCAGAAAACGGTAAGGATATGCAGATCCCTAGATTATTAGAGGGAGATGGTTGGGATACTGAAGAGAGGTAGCCTGGACTTCTGCTACAGTAAACACAGAACTGAAACCTGGATCCTGCCTAGTGTTGGGAAAACTTTCTCTGACTCTCTTGTACTCCTACATGTCCTGCTGATTATGCTAGGAATGCATGTCCTGACTGTTTTTAACCTGGGCTATTCATCAAGGTTGAACAGAGACAACCTTTCAAAGCATTGAAACTTTAAAATAATTTTATGTGAATGCTGACCCACATAACACAACAGTGTTTAGATATATCAAGCATTAAAAGGAGGTCAGGAAGACATCCAAGATGACTCAAAAGGGGAAGACCGTTCAGAAGATTATGGTAACTCTTTTTTGGGACTCTAAAGGAATGATCTTGATAGATTTTCTCCAAAGACACACAATCATCCCTGAGGCTTATTATGAAGAAGTTTCAAGGAAACTGAAAACTGCGTTAGTACAGAAAAGACCAGGATGACTAGAGGGTAGCAAAGTCTATCCTACAAAAATTTCACTGGGAAACCTAACCCCATCTACCCTACAGCCCCGATCTTGCCCCTTTGGCCTTCTTCTTACTGCCAAAACTCAAAGAACATTGAAAAGGAATATGAATTGAGTCCTTTGAGGATGCTAAAACTGCTGGTTTGATACATGTACATCAAAGACCATAGAATTTTGGGGGGAAGGGTTAGAATGATGGAAACACTACCTTTAGAAGTATGCTCTCCTATAGCGAGGATGTGTTGAGACACGGTAACTTTATGCTTTGATATTTTTACTTAATAAATGTTTTCATGATTTTGTGGCACTACTTTTTGACTTCTCCTCATATTTGAAGAATTCTGGCTCTTCACATTTCTTTGGAAATACGAATCATTACACTTCATCTCTGAAATTCTAATTCAATGTAAATTAATCTTTTTAAGTATGAAAATGAAATAAACCTACTAGTGATGTAACTCATTGTTAGGTGCTGTGGAGTCAGTTGTAGTTTCTCAAAGTTTTTCTACCTGTTTCTACATCCATTATTTCCAAATCACTCATTTTTTAAACCTCTGTTCTCTGCATTATTTTTATCACTTAGAGTTTCAATCTAATTGTGCTGAAATATTGTTATATTTTTTGTAGCTTTTTTTGTTTCTATCTGTCCTGTTAAAATTTCTTTGGAACAAAACTGGGTATTTATAAGGTGAATTCAAGGACCTGATTTATCTCTTGCCTTCATAGAGAAAATGAATCATCTATTATCTGTTAATATTTGCTGCACACCTGTGTCTTGAATGACACAAGTGACATATCTTCTCTAGCCTTTCGGTATTATCTCCCTTGTAGTACAAGTTTCTTTAGTTTTTCAATTAATAAACTTATGGAAACCATGAATGTTGTAAGTTTTCAGGTTAATAATTCTTTTTCTTTTACAGACAGCACAAAGACCACCTGTAGTTATTTCAAGAAATTTACCAACTGAAAAATCACCAAGAAGTTCCTCCTGCCTTCTGGAACCTGATTGTACACCAGGCTGTGGTTCTGTGAGTGGCCATGCCTTAGAGAGTCTGGGAGCAGGACAATAAAAATAAACCAGCCTGCAAGAATCAAGTCAAATGGTCCAAAGTGATGGGATTTGCCAGCCTCTGAAGTAAGAACTTAGCTCTTGGGTTTTGGAGTAGCAGAAAACTTTTTGGTTTTAATTTTCTAATTTGTGGTTCAAAATGTCTCAAGATTTGGTCAAGTATCAAGCCTGTGGTTTAACTTCCTTTTTCCTGGGGATAAGAAGTGTTTGAGTCGAGCCACCAACCCATGTCTTTGCAAACTGAAATATATTTGCATTTCTCCTGTGTGTAAGCCTAGTAAATGCTGATTGCTTCCAGCTCACTGACACAGCATCAGTGTGTTTTCCATTTCGTTACCAAATAATAAAACCTCAAACAGAGGCACGTCTCTGGGCTTAACAGGAAGCATGACTCACACCTCTAACCATGAGAGAAGGGAAACAGCAGTGATGCACTTAACTGCTTTAACATGCTTATTAGAATCAAGTTTGTAACGTACATTGAAAACACTGGCTGTCTGAACTATTTGGGTTAAAGATGGTCTTAAAGTGCGATTTTACTGCAACAAGAGAATGTGTGAAAAAATACATATCATGTTCTGCTGGCTGTGAAGAACACGGCACAAGGAGATTTACTAGTTGCTAGGTGTTTGTTGCTGTCGTTGTTGTTGTTTTTGCATTTGTGCTTATGTACCAAGATTTTTGGTTGTTATTGTTGGGGAGTGGGGAACATCTCATATAGGCTAAACAATTAAGACAATATTAGCTTCACACCCAGTTTGAGTGGACTACTATGGTTCTTATGTGCCATCAACTCATAGCAACTCTATAGAAAAGAATAGATTAGTCCCACACAGTTTCCAAAAAGCAGCTGGTGGATTCAAACCAGTAACCTTCTGGTCAGCAGCTGAACTCTTAATCACTGTGAAACCTGATCTATTAGACAGTGTTAAATCAGAATCTGGCTCTGTTCTTCTATTTTTCTGTTTTTTTTAATATTTTTGTTTGGTAATGGTTGCAAAATGGCCACAGTAATGCCAGAATACATGTCACTACTCTCAGAACCTGAAATAACAGAGCTTTTGATTTCATTTGCCCATTAAAGATGATCTCTGGTTGCATTGTGTATAAGTATTCAGCTACTAATATAAGGTTGATAGCGCAAACCTATCAGCTGCTCCAAGGACAAAGATGTGTCAGTCTGTCAAGTGGATTCCAATCTGTCAGCCATCAAGTGGATTCCAATTCATAGTGACCCTATAAGACAAAGTAAAATTGCCCCATAGAGCATCCAAGGAGTGCCTGGCAAATTTGAACTGACGACTTTTTGGTTAGCAGATGTAGCACTTAAACACTATGCCACCAGATTTGCATCTGTAAAGATTTCAGCCTTGGAAATTCTATGGGGCATTTCTACTACTTCCCATACAGTTGGGCTGGAGGCCACGGGGTTTACTCAGTGAAAAATAATAATAAAAAATACTTGATTTGAGGGGGATAGATTCAAGATGGTGGACCAAATGCACATCTTCCTAAATCCCTCTGGAAACCAAGACCTGAAATGATAATTAAATGGAGCCTTCTGGACACCTAGTGAGCCCTGGGATGCAGCGTAGGGCTGTTAATTTGGACTTCATACCACTGAACACAAAACCTCTCTTTCACTGACCCCACTCTTGGCAAGCACAGGCTTGCACAGACTGAAGGTAACTCACCATTTTGATTTTGTTTTCCTCTGTCGTGGCCAGTGGGCAGAGCTCGGACTGGACTGGCTGGTGGTCTTGGATGCACTGCTGGTGGGAGTGGTGGGCATGGTTGCCAGGTCCTGGGAACGTGGCTTTGGACTAATCTTGGCTCCTCTGGCCGGTCAGGAGGCAAGAGGGGCCAGGCAGAGACCCTTGCCAGACTTGGTTCTTGGGCTGGGGGGTAGCTTCTGCCAGAGGGAAGGGGCTTTTCTGACAGGGAGGTGGTGGAGTAGCCTGAGACTGGGACCCAGAGACAGAGGCCTTTCTTTCCGCTGGGAATCTGGTCCCAGCCAGCTGGTGAGCTTGTGTGGGATGCCATCTTGTTTTGCTGGGAAGTGGGGTCATCCATATGGAAACCTCAGCTGGACCTAATTCCTGGGCTTAGAGGCAGTACCTACCCAGACAAGACTGTTTTTCCAACCAAAAGGAAGAATTCCAAACAGTATTGCCTACAGCTGGGGCCCAACAGCAGAGGCCAGCAGGCCAGTAGCCTTTCGTATTTTGAGCTGGTTTATAACATCTGGGGTTCAATATAGAGGTGCTTACTTTACCAGCTGGGAAAAGGGACATATACACCTGAAAACCTGACTGAATTTGGAAGATGTCAAATACTTTTTGTTTCTCATTTTAAGACGGCCTGGAGAAACTACTGTGGTCCATCTTCACAGCATCTCTCCCAGCCTCTATTGACCCACATGAAGCCCAAAAAGCAACAAATATTGGAGAAGATGGTAACCCCGAAGTCACCCATGGCATCAGAGGGCCCCCAAAAGAAACCATCTCGGAAATTCCCAGACAAAGAAGCTTTTCTGAAACTATCAGAAGGTCAATCCAAAAGGATTATATAGAGAGCCCTCCTAGACCTTATACAAAATGCAGCAGAGCCGAATGAAAAATTAAGCAAGCTGTTTGATCTGATGGAACATCAGTACTTGGAAATCCAACAGATCAAGACCAAAATGAAAGACACAGAAACTTCAATTCAAAGCCAAGAAAACAGAATGGAACAAATGGAAAAGAGAATTTCTGATTCGGAAGACAGAGCCACTGACTCTAGCATCCATGAGGAGAAATCAGAAAAAAGGAACAAGAAAAATGAAGAAGCATTAAGAAGCATGTAGGAGTCTATTAAGAGGAACAATCTACAATTAATTGGAGTTCATGGACAGGGCGAGACACCTGAGAACACAGAGAGTATTGTTGCTTAGCTGCTGACAGAAAACTTTCAAGAAACTATGAAAGAAGAGAATATAGATATCCAAGATACATATCCAACACCACTCAATACAGATCTCCATAGAAAGACTCCAAGACATGTTATAATCAAGCTTAACAAAATGAAGCATAAGCAGAAACTCTTAAGGCAGCAAGACTCAAAGCAAAGCTAACATTCAGAGGGAAACCCTGTAGGCTTCATTGGATTTCTCAGCAGAAATCATGCTGGCACGGAGATAGTGGCATGACACATTCAAAGCCTTGAAGGAGAAGAACTTCCAACCAAGAATTATATATCCTGCAAAACTATCTTTCAAATATGAAAATCAAATTAAGACATTCACAGATAAACAGAAACTCAGAGGCTTTATAAAAACCAAATCAAAGCTACTTGAAATACTGAAAGAATCTCCTGACTTGGAAGGACAAAACCACTAACCTTGTATTTTAGAAGGACATTATCCAGAATCCTACTCTGTTAGGGAAGGCTCCAAACACAATCAAAGCTATAATAAGTGAAAGAAACAATCTAGTGATCATATCATGTAAACTATGATATCATCATATTAAAAAGAGGGATGTACTACAGTCATTATAGTCCTTCCAGATGGAGAGGAAATTGACAAGACTGGTAGCAATCAAAACTGAGTTTATATATAGTTTATTAAGTGGGATCATAGGGGCAGCCATAAAGCACAATAAAAAAGCAACATATCATATTAAGAAATATAATACAGGAGTCTCAACAACCACAAAACCAACCCTGAGAAACGTGAAAAATCAACTCATAAAGGAGAAGGTCACAGAACAGATTAATAAGTACAGAGAAAATATCAACTCAAAAATAAACGAATCAAAATGGCAGCACTGAGCACATACCTATCAATAGTTACATTGAAAGTGAATGGACTGAATGATCCAGTTAAAGAGACATCGAGTGACCTCTTGGATCAAAAGATATTATCCATCTATATGTTGCCTACCAGAAACTCACCTTAGACTTAAAGATATGAACAAACTGAAAATCTAAGGGTGGAAGAATATATACAAAGCTAACAATGAACAAAGCAGAGCAGATGTGGCAATTCTAATCTCTGATGAAATGGATTTTAGTGTAAAATCCACCTTTGTGGACAATGATGGACACTATTGCTGAAAGGTTCAGTACACAAGCAGGACTTAACAATATTAAATATTTATGCACTTAATATTAGAACACCTAAATATGTCCAATAAATACTGACTACACTAAAAAATGAGATAGATCACTCAACAATAATAGTAGGAGATTTCAACACTTCATTCTCAATATTGGACAGACAGATCATCTAGAAAAAAATCTCAATAAAGACACGGAAGACCTAATTGCCACAATTAACCAACTAGATCTCATCGACCTATACAGAACTTTCTATCCATCAGCAGACAACTACACCTTCGTCTCCAGTGCCCACAGACCATTCTCCAGAATAGACCATGTGTTAGGACATAAAGCAATTCTCAAGAAAATCCACTCCATTGAATTAATGCAAAGCATCTTCTCAGATCATAAAGCCATAAAAGTCAAAAGCAATAATAGAAAATAGATAGAAAGCTGAACTCATGGAAACTGCACAGCACCTTGCTCAAAAAACCATGGGTTACAGAAGAAATCGAGGATGAAATAAAGAAATCTATGGATTCCTATGACAATGAAAACATTTCCTATCAGAACCTATGAGGTACAGCCAAAACAGTGCTCAGAGGTCAGTTTACCTCCATAAATGCACACATCTGAAAGGAAGAAAAAAAGCAAATCAAAGAACTAATCCTACAGCCTGAGCAAGTAGATAGAGAACAACAGAGGAACCCCTCAGGCAACAAAGAAAACAGGTCATAAAGATTAGAGCAGAACTAAACAAATTAGAGAATAGAAGAACAATTGAAAAACTTGAAAAGACCAAAAGCTGCTTTTTTGAAAAGATCAACAAAATCGAGAAACCATTGGCCAAACTTACTAAAGATAAACAGGAACGGAAACAAATAACCCGAATAAGAAATGAGAGGGGAGTTGTCACAACAGATCCAACAGAAAACAAAAATACCATAGCAGAATACTACGAAAGACTGTACTCTAACAAATTTGAAACCTAGAGGAAATGGACAAATTCCTTGATTCACATCACCTACCAAAAATATCACAAGGTGGTGCAAAACAACGTAATAAACCCGTCACAAAGGAAGAGATTGAAAGCGCTGTCCAAAAACTGCCAATCAAAAAAGCACGTGCCCAGATGGATTCAACTCAGAATTTTACCAACCTTTACAGAAGAGTTATCTTCAATACTGCTGAGACTATTTCACAGTATAGAAAGGGATTGAATATTCCCAAATTCATTCTATGAAGTCAGCACAACCCTGATACCAAAGCCAGGGAAAGACCCAACCAAAAAGGTGAACTGCAGACCGATATCATTCATGAACCTAGATGCAAAAATCTTCAACAAAATTCTTTCCAATAGAATAAAACAACACATCCAAAAAATAATCCATCATGAGCAAGTTGGATTCATACCAGGGATACAAGGCCTGTTCAACATCAGAAAAACAATGAATGTGATCAACCACATAAATAGCAGAAACATCAAGAATCACCTGATCTTGTCTATTGATGCAGAAAAGGCATTTGATAAAGTCCAGCACCCATTCATGCTAAAAACTCTCAGCAAAATAGGAATAGACAACAAATTCCTCAATGCAATAAGGGCCATTTATACAAAGCTAACTGCTTACATCATCCTAAATGGAGAGAGACTGAAACAGTTTCCCTTGAGAACAGGAAATAGAAAATGATGCCCACTCTCACCTCTCTTATTCAACATTGTACCAAAAGTTCTACCCAGAGCAATTGGACAAGACCAAGAAATAAATGGCATCTGCATTGGCAAAGAAGTAAAAATCTCCCTACTTGCAGATATGATTGTATGCACAGGGAATCCTAAAGAATCCACAAGGAAACTACTCAAACTAATAGAGAACTTCGGCAGTCTCATGATACAAGATAATCATAAGTGAATCAGCAGGATTCCTTTATACCAACAAAAAGATTTATTAAGGAAGAGATCACCAAATCAATACCATTTACTATAGCCCCTAAGAAGATAAAGTACCTAGGAATAAAAGTAATCAGAGAAATAACAGACCTTTACAAAGAGAACTACAAGAAACTAAGAGAGACTTACATAAATGGAGAAGTCTACCCTGCTGATGGATAGGAAGACTTAGCATTGTTAAAATGTCTGTTTTACCCAAAGCAATCTACTTATATAAAGCAATCCCAATACAAATTGTAGTGACATTTTTTAATGAGATGGAGAAACAAATTACCAACTTTGTTTCAAAAGGAAAGAAGTCCCAGATAAGTAAAGCACTACTGAAGAAGAACACACTGGGAAGCCTCTCACTACCTGACTTTAGAAAGTATTACACTGCCACAGTATTCAAAACAGTCTGGTACTGGTACAAAAAGGGACAGATCAATGGAACAAAACGAAGACCCCAGAGATGACACCATCTTCCTACAAGCAGCTGATATTCAACAAAGCCCCTAAGACATTAAACTGGGGTAAAAACAATCTCTTCAACAAATGGTGCTGGCAAAATTGGATATCCATCTGCAATAAATTGAAAAAAGACCCACATCTTACACCTTATACGAAAATCAACTAAAATTGGATAAAAGACCCACATATCAAATCTAAAGTGATAGAGCTCATCCAAGAAAAATAAGGAGCAACAATGAAAGGTTTAATACATAAAGTAGACAAACTTCAAAATCTGTTGAACAAACCACAACCAACAGAAGAAAAAAATACGTAAATGGGAACAATTAAGAATCAAGTACTTTTGCTCATTCAAAGACTTTATTAATAGAATTAAAAGGCCACCTACAGAATGGAAAAAATATTTGGTAACTATATGTCAGACCCACACCTGATTGTCCATAACCTATAAGGTACTACAAATTATAGATAAGAAAAAGATAAATAATCCAATTAAGTGATGGGCAAAGGAGATGGGCAGACACTTCTCTAAAGAGAAGATCCAGGCAGCCAAAAAACATATGTAGATGTGCCCACTATCATTAGCTATTAAAGAAATTCAAATCAAAACTACAATGAGATACCATCTCACCCCAACAACATTGGCCATGACCCAAAACATGGAAAACAACAAATCCTGGAGAGGCTGTGGAGAAATTGGAACTCTCCTACACTGTTGTTGGGATTGCAAAATGGTGCAACCTCTTTGGAAAGCAATCTGGCGCTTCCTTAAAAAGTTGGATGTAGGTATACCATTTGACCCAGTAATTCCACTGCTCGGAACATATCTTATAGAATCAAGGCCATTCATACCAAATGATACATACATCCAAATGTTTATCGCAGCACAGTTCACAATAGCAAAAAGATGGAATCAACTCAGATGCCCAACAACAGAGGAATGAATGGGTAAACTATGGTATATACATTCAATGGAACACTATGCAATGATAAAGAACAATGATGATTTTAGGAAACATAACCTGGTTTCAATTGGAGGACATTATGTTGAGTGAAAATAGTCAACGACAAAAGGACAAATATTCTATGAGACCCCTATGATAAGAACTGAAAAGCAGACTCATGCACAGAAGAAATGTCTCTTTGATGGCTGCAAGGGTGGTGGGGGGCGGGGAGGGAGAGTGAAGGGGAAAGGTTTACATTAGATAGTTGTTAGAATTTAGTTGGGTGAAATCTGTGACTGTACACATTAGAAAGAAGATCAATATTAACTGGACTTCAACGTAACACGAGTAATCCTCCCATCTTAACCCAATATTGCAAGGACAGAGTAGCCAAGGTCGGGGCTGGCGACCACGGTCTCAGGGGAAATCAAGGCCAATTGGCACAACTAGCATTTTGTTAAGAGGGCCCTTTGCATCCCACATTGGTGAGTGGCGTCTGGGGTATTAAAGCACCCTAAATGGTCCCAACTCAGCAGGAATGGATAATCATCAAGGAGCAAAACTACATGGGACAAAGAGAACCCAGAAGACGGAGAGACCCAAGTCAGTGTGTAACTACATCGACTTGTGACCGGAAGAACTGGATGGTGCCCGGCCACCACCAGTGATAGCGCATTGAGTCTCATAAAGTTGAGTCTCACTGGTGACATGAGAACAAAAAAGGGAGCACCGTGAGATCTCTACTAAAAGACTGCAATTTATGGTCCAGGGGCTTCTGGGTTCCCCTGGGAGTATAGCCCCTGGCCCTGATGTTGCCCTTTTCCATAAATCATAATGAAGGTCAACTCTTTAGATGGGAATGGATTGGACTTGGCGACGCAGAGTGACCATATCAAGTGTGAACTTTATGGTTCTGTGCATCTATAGGATGTCATCCTGCTGCCCTCTTACTGGAGGCAGGGGAGTGGTGGAGTGGAGGGGATAGGAAATTGTTGGGAGGATCGGAAATATGTGGACCAAAGAAGAAGAGTGTGCTGTCACCAGGCGGGGAGAACAGTGGGAGCTGCATATAGGTGGTTATGCAAATTTATATGGGAACATACTTTTTCATTGAATCATAATTAAAAAAAAAGAAAAAGAAGAAGACTGCCCCCTGTCAAAGACAGAACACTCCAGAGACCTGGAAAAACACAGCGGTTTCAATGAGGTCCTCTTCTCACAGGTTTCACTGTATTCACTAAGTCTTTATAATCCAGTGGCACAGCACATCTTAATTCTGATCAGTCATGTTTCATGTGTTCCATAGCCACAACTGGCTAGGTACTACCATACTGGACAGTGTAGCTATAGAGACCTTCAGAAATACTTACGGGAAACTGAGAGAAGCCTTGGATTGGAAATAGCAGAGCAGGGATGGGAATCAACAATATACAAATTTTCCTACATGACACATTCAGTTGGTTCTACCATAACAAATCATTTTTTACTGTAAGTCAGATGAGTTCTGTACTCTTTTCTTTAAACTCTGAGAGATGTAGTCTTCAAAAGACATGTTGAGTTTATCATACACTGGTCTTCATATATTGTCCTTTAGATCACAAGTGTCATCTTCCACAAGACTAGTGATTTTTCCCACAGTGATACATTTTTTCTGTCTTTCCCTCTATCTGTACCCGGAGCTGTCAGCTATCCTTCCACTCTGATACTCCAGCAGTCCCTTCTATTTGCCATATAATAAATACCCTTCAAGATTGTTTTCTGTGGAGCATATCTGAGTAGGTAGTGTCTTAGATATTTAGGGCTGTAACAAACAGAAACTTTGGTCTCAGGTGGCTAGATGTTCAAATTCTGGGTAGTGGCTCTGAAAGATAAGAAGCCTTTGTGGTTCAGTGGATAAGCACTTAATTGAGACCCAAATGGTTGATAATTCAAAATCACCAGCTGCTCCTTGAGAGAAAGATGTGGTGTCTATTAGCTTCAAGATTTATGGCCCTGGAAACCTTACGGGGCACTTTTACTCTACCCTACAGGGCTGAGTTGGAATCAACTAAGATGACATTGTTTATTTGTTTCGTTTTGTTTTTTGTGGCTCTAAGGGAAGGCTTTCTCTGTCAGGAATGGAGGAAGATTCTTGTTTCTTCTGAACTTCTATGCCTGGGCAATCTGTGACTTCAAATCTCTCTTCCTCCATCCCTGCTTGCTGGCTTGTTATACCTCTTTTATATCTCAAGAAATTAATTCAAAACACACCCACATGGTCTCATTAACACAGCAAATAAAAGTCCATCTCCAAATGGGATTGTAACCACTCGTATAATAAGCAAAAAACCAAAAACATTTCTGGCTTCAACATCCTTGTAACAAATCAGTTTTCATTTGTGAGTTTAATTCTGGAATATTTTCTCTATGTGCCAAGGGATGGAATCTTCAAACCATGTGTTAAGAAACACTGGTGGTGTCATGGTTACGTGCTATGGCTGCTAACAACAACAACAAAAAAATCAGTTCAAACTTGCCAGGTACTCCTTGAACCTTATGTGATGGTTCTACTCTGACCTATAGGGTCACTATGAATTGGAATTGACTTGACAGCAATAAGTTGGGTTCTCTTCACATAGACTGTATATAGAATGGTCCCATTGCATTTCCAATACTTTAAATAATTATGGAAGCAAACTGCCACATCTTTTTCCCTTAGAGCAACTAGTGGGATGGGACCACTGACCGTAGGTTAGTAGCTAAGTGCTTAACCGCTGAACAACCTGGGCTCCTTTACCTTGCTTATAAAAAACAGAACTCATTACCATCTAGTCGACTGTGATCCATAGGGACACTAAGCAGAGGTTAGGATTTACAATACATTTTCAGGAAATACAGTTTAATCCATAGTGTGTAGGCTATGTTTCTTTTCTTCTGAGTACAACTATGTCCTATGTTTGGGGGGGAAAGCTCTCCTTTTTTTCTGAGAAATGCCCCTTCTCCTACTGTAACCACAAGGTTCTCATGTGAGCTACCCTTTTCTCACGCGACCCGTTCCTCTTGGCTGAGCTGACTGTTCTGCTACAATCCAACCCAAGCCAGGACATTTCAGAATCCTTCCCTGAGGTACTTCTAACCGAAACTTGAATCAGTCTATTCCTGGTGGCAGCAGCCACAAGATTTCTAACATGAGGTCACTGAGGCCGAGTTCTCTACTTACTAATAGAGATGTTTTAAAAAGAAAATGAAGACAGGGAGCTAGAGATGGTAGATGCAGAAAGTCCTAGTTGTATTTGAGTCTCTAGTTTCACTTGTTTCTAAAGCTCAGCCACACGTTTGCAATTTGGTTATTCAACACCCACATTCATTGCATGAGTTATCCACTCTCCATCCCATGACTCTCCCTCTTTTGAATGGAATCTCTGCCTCTCATGCACATTGTGTACTTGTCTGCTGCTTATTTCTACTCCTGGGTGTTTCACACCCAATTCTCAGCAATACCTAGGAAAATAACCCTTTTTATTCTTTTAAGTGTAAATCTCTGACTTGTCATATGCCGTGTACTGGGATGGAGACATCCCAACATAACTGTTGTATTCAACCCTTTCCCCTATTGCTTTCTTTTGAAAATGATTGAGTCTTTTTCTGTACTACAGTAACCCTTCCTATGATATACTTTTCACTTCTATTAATTTCTGGATTTATTGTTTTATTTGAACATTTCCTCTTTGTCAAATCCTAGATTTAATTATTGTTAATAAGTTTGTTCACTGCTGAATTATACTGAAAGCTAAGAGATTTTCTGAACACAATCCAACTTTTCAAAGGACATAGTAGCAGGAACCATGACTTCAGGTGACATCTAGGTCAACTGGCATAACTCAGTTTTGTTTTTTTAAGAAGGTGTTCTGCATCACACTTCTGTGATGGCATCTGGGGTCTTTAAAGCCAGCAATCAGCCATCTAAATAGCAACAATTTTTCCTGATACACCTGGAGCAGAGGAGTATGAAGGCCATCAAAGACAAGAAGAACATAGGAATCTGGGAATCAGAAAGGGCCATGTGCTCTGGAGACTACATCAGCATGAGAACAGAAGAGCTAGACGGTGCCCGGCCACCACCAGTGACTGCCCTGACAGGGATCACGAAGCACAGACCCTGACACGGCAGGACAAAAACGGGTGTGCAAAACTAAAACTCCATTAAAAAAATTGATTGTCTAACACTGGAGGGTCCCCTGAGATCATCGCCCTCAGCCTCTCGGTTAGCCCAGAGCTGAAACCAGTATGGAAGTCAACTCTTCAGAAAAAGTTGGATGGCACTATGAGACATAGAGTGATACTGGCAAAGAGTGTCTTCTTGGCTTAAATATATACACAAGGCTGTCTGAGCAGCTCCTGTCGGGACAGGATTGGGGGGGTGACAGGAGTTGACTGAATGATTACAGGCACTACACTGAGAGAGAGGAGTGTGCTGTCACATGGTAGGGAGAGGAGCTAGAGTGTGTCGGATTTTGTATGCCAAACCTGACATTGTAAGCCTTCACTTAATGTACAATAAAATACTTAAAATAAATAAGTTTGCTTCTGTCTTTTGTAGCATGTACTGCAGTTCATGCCAGGAAGCCATTATTCTCTTTGAAACCATCGTGTGTATAACCAAATCTCATTTTTTAGGATTGCTTTTGGCTTGGCTTTTAAGTCTTAATTTTCTTTTTATTCTAGAACCATGTTCAAAATATATGTGGTGAATCTTGTCAGCTTCATAGTCACATTTCAGGTATACTCCCTAAGAAGACAACATAATATTTGATTTGCCATATCGGACTATGGAGCTCTGTTGGCACAGCACTTACGATCTACGGCTGCTAACCCAAAGGCTGGTAGTTGAATACAGCAGTCATTCCTTAGAAACCCTGTGGAGCAGTTCTACCCTGTCCTATAGGGTTGAATCAACTCAACAGTGACAGGTTTTTGATTTTGTTATCATGACTGTCTTTGACTACCATCCTCTCCTTTTCAGAAGAGAATCAGTAAGCACGAACACACGGCTGTTTTTCCAACAGCATGAATACGATCCTCTACAACTGCCAATGTCTGTGGAACTTCTTTATTTTTCCATAGAGCGTGAACATCTTTATCTGCAGAGTTCCAGGTCCACCCCTCATAGAAAGAACCACACACTTGGTCAGGTTCTATGTCTTCTCCATGAGATTGTTTCATTTACCCAGCTGTTGAATTGCACTGAAGTTTCTTGTGTCTCAATATATTTTTTAAATTATGATTCCTTTTTTGATTAAATATCCCATTTTCCTAGAACAGCACAGTTTCCTCTCTATTCAAAGCGTGGAAGATTGTTTTAAAATCTAGTCTTTCATCACAAGCAGGGAAACTGGTTTTTGTTCCACCACACATCACACATTTGTTTGAGACATGAAGACAAGGAGTGTGTGTGCATATGTACAAGAAGCCCCTGAGATACATAAACCGGTATCTAGACCTCCTCAGTTTCAACTTAACTGAGATTCAGCTTAGTGGTTCTATCTGAAATGCCTCTATTTAACCTCCATGGCAAATTGTTTGTTTGGTCTGAGACTTAGGACACCATGTTTAAGTCCACATTACCTCTTTCTGACGCTGCTGTTAACCCCTGCTAAACTGTTAGGTGTTAGTAATCAGCACTGATTTATTTTACTTAGTGAGACTAACCACTTTGATAACAGAGCTAGAAACAGACCATTGATGTGAATTTTCCGTAACAACTTGTTAAACTGTGCATTGTTTCTTGCCTGTACTCGGTCATTGCCTGCATGCGACTTGCTTCTATTTATTGTCGTCTTTTCTGCACTTATTCTAGCTCTTCTCCCATTTTTTTTTCCCACTCCCTTCATTTAAAAAAAAAAAAATCATTTGGTTCCTGTGCTTTTTATTTTGTTTCTTTAAATCTGTAACTTTTCCCCCATTGACTGTCTATGCTTCCCCTACACATCTGTGATTGCAAAACATTTATTTATGCTTATAGTACCCACAGACTCCCTGGGTAGTACAAATAGATAATGAGCTCAATTACTAACCAAAAGGTTGGAGGTTGGAAGTTCAAGTCCACTTAGGGGCACCTTGGAAAAGAGGCTTGACGTCTATTTACAGTTAACCACTAAACTCTATGGATTACAGTTTACTTTGACGTATATGGGGTCACTGTGTGTCAGAATTGACTCAATAGCAACAAACTTTTATAGTGCCTGTGACTACATGGATAACACACAATTTTTCCTAGGGTTTCAAATAATTAGGGATTATTACTGAGTGGATAAACCTCTTGAGAGTTTGATTTTATTCAAAAACTTGTGTTAATACAGCATAAAGGCACTGAGAAAGAGATACAAGGTGAAACAATGAAATATCTAAAATGAAGTGAACTTACCACATTCTTTAAAGAAACTGCTTGATGATACTGGAAAGAACATAACTACCAGTACCCTCTTTCATGGAAAACTGAAATGAAGAAATTTGGAGAAATTTACCCAGCTAATTATATTGTTGAGCCCTAGTGGTGTGGTGATTAAGAACTCCGCTGCTAACCGATAGGTTGACAGTTTAAATCCAGCAGCCGCTCCCCAGAAATCCTGTGGGGCAGTTCTACTTTGTCCTATAGGGTCCTTACGAGTTGAAATCGACTTGACAGCAACTGATATGGTTATATTGTTAATTGTTGTGCTAATTCTTAAATCCAACTCCGCTGGTTCACTGCCTAGGTTTCTTTCTAACCTTGTAAGACCTGATGATGTCAAAAAAGAGCAAACCATTCTTTTAAAAGATTGTTGCTTCCACTGATTTAAAATAGTATATCATTTTTTGAGGTTCTAACCCAATAATTAAAAATACTAGGGCTTCTTCTCTTCACCTGAAATCAGGCATCCTTCTTTTCTTTCTTGCTTACTTCGACCTACAAAGTGTTGGCACAAGCTAAGTTATAGGCATTATCTAAGGCAGGATTTCTCAAGCTGGTCATTACCAAACCTGATTACGCTGTGTGGGACACCTATTATAAAATATTTAGTAGTATTCCTGGACTCTACTCATGAGATTACAGCACGATCAGTTGCCACTGAGATGATTCTGACTTATGGTCACTGATGTTTATCAGTGTAGAACTGTGCTCTATAGGCTTTACAGTAGCCGGTTTTCATAAGGAGATTTCTAGGTCTTTCTTTCAAGGTATATCTTTGAGTAGATTTGAGCCTTTCAGTTAGCAGTTGAGTGTGTCCACTGTTTGCACCAATTAGTAGTATCCCCTTAATTGTGATAAACATAAATGTCTCCAAACCAAGCCAACTGCCATCAAGCAACCATATAGGACAGAATAAAACTGCCCCATAGAGTTTCCAAGAAACACCTGGTGGCTTTGAAATGCCAACCTTTTGTTAACAGGCATAGTGCTTAACCATATCACTGTGCCAACAGGATTTCCAAACCAAAGCCACCAAAACTGAGTCGATTCCAACTCACTGCAGACTTACAGTTCAGAGTAGAGCAGCTCCATAGAGTTTCCAAGGACAGCCTGGTGGATCTTTTCACTAGCAGGTGTAGCACTTAACTTCTGTGCCACCAAGGTTACCTAGCCATTGTCAAATATTTCCTCAGGAGTAAAGTCATCCCTAGTTTAGAACCATTAATTCAAGGCCTTGCTACCCAAAGTGTGGTTTCCAGACTAACAGCATCTAGGAGTTCATAAGACATAAATAATTTGGGGTCTTTCTCCAGACTTACCTAATCAATAGTTATAGTTTAAGAAGATACCCAATTTGTGGGCCTACTCCACTTTGATAAACTTAAGAAGAAACTGACTCAACATGATTAACAGCAGGAATTCATGGCATTGTGGAGTGGATGGCTTTTGTGCACTGCAAACAGTAGAGCTGGATTTGGGTCTCACACTACTTTAATAAATATGGAACTATAAATTAGTTTTTTTTCTCAGTTATCTTGTCACCTGAAAAAAGTAGACAATATCTGTTTCAGATGATGTTTCTAAGAGTGAAACGACACAATATAGATTAACTGTTCTGTGATATTTCAAGGATCTGATACGTGGCAGCCATTTTAATGATCTCCTTGACCATAATCGGTCCTTTGTCGATCTTCCCACATATTTCGGTATGATGTGAGATTAATTTTGCTGAAGACAACTCTAAAAATGCCACTCAGCTGGTCACGCAAAAGCATTCATGGGTTCTTCACTACTACATCTTACCCTTAAGCATTTTATAATCTTCAAATTTTTGCATTTATCTTACCTTAAAACAAAACAAAAATTGTTTATCTCACTTTCCCACAATTCTTGCCAAACCCTGTTTGTATTTCTAGGCATTATACAAGAATGACTTACCCCACAAAATCTTTCAAGATTTTCAGTGCTGAGGGGACATTTTTCCCCTACTGAGCCCCTTAATAGCAAGCACCCTAAAATTGGGGATTGTGTTTTTCTCGATTTACCACTGTGTTCCCCATGTCTATCACGCTATCTGACGTGTAGGACCAAACCCACTGCCATCAAGTTGATTCTGACTCATAGCAACCCTGTAGGACACAGTAGAACTGCTCCGTAGAGTTTCCAAGGAGCTTCTGGTGCACTGGAACTGTCAATCTCTTGGTTAACAGATGTAGCACTTAACCACTACGCCGCTGGGGATTCCGATGTGTAGTAGATTAAAACAAAAAAAATACCTAAATTGGAAAACTGATAGGGATTTAAATGTAATTGAAAATCAAACAGTAACTCTTCATTATCAAGAACACGTTTATACCACAGTGCTGAGAGACCATATAATACTGTGGGTAAGAGGACGGACTTGGGTTTAAATATTGATTCTGTTGCTAAGTATGTATGTCATCCGGCTTAACCTCTTGCTGATTTCTTTTAAACTTCCTCATTAAATTCCTAAGATTCCAGCATGACCTTTAATCCCTTTCTTGAAGAATTTGACTGAAAGCTGAGTAAGATAATATACGTAGCCTTCTAGCCATGGTAGCTAATACTGCTGTAGTAAATGACAGCTACAAGCCTGTGTGGTCAGTTTCTGTCAAGCTGATTCTGACTCATGGCAACTCCATGTGTGCAGAGCACAACTGCTTTCAATGTTGTGACCTTTCAGAAGAAGACATTCGGGCCTGTCTTCCAAGGTGCCTCTGGGTAGGTTCAAGCACCAACCTTTTGACTAGCAGTCGAGGGCTGAAACCATCTGTGCCACACCGCTGATTAAATTTCAAAAGACTTGAAAGAAGATTTTAAAGAATGCATCATGACTGTAGATCATGGAGACACCTCAGTTCACACAAATAAAAAATTTTTAAGTCAGTTTCATGAAAGCCAGCCCAGTGCGGTCAAGTCAGATCCAGCTCATGGCGACCCCAGTTTCATGAAAAGGAAAAGAAATAAGAGACACTTTGTATAAGACTAAGGAAACACTGGCCACCACTGAGCAAGGAGAACAGGCAGCAATTGTGCCCAATTAAGCCACAGATCCTACCTTTGACTTTTTAGTCACGCCACACAATTAGCCAGAAGAGCTGTTTTCAAATATCAAGGACAGCACAAATAGAGTTATTATCATCGCTCACTCTTCAAAGCGGTGACCTTTACTTTGGGCTGGTTCCTTTGGCAAAGGAGTTTGGCATGCAGCTACTACAGTAACCTTAAACTGCACAGTTCTGGTCCTGGTACTACTCTATCTTAATGGCAATTTAACAAAATGCTTAATTTCAAGTTCTGAGGTACAAAATGCTTAAGACAATCCACCTGAGACTTCCAGACAGCATATTTATCACAACGAGTTAAAGGAGTCAGATCCGACTCGACGACACTTGGCTTGGCTCTGAGTAGTTGCTGTAGCGGTGTTTTAGCACAGCAGACAGGTACATTTTTTCTATGGGTTGAGGATTGATCACTAAGTTCTAGTAACAGGTGCATCTTGCTTCTGGAGCCTTGAAACATGACAGCCTGTAGAAAGACTCTTAAAGTCACTTTGCCAACAAAGAAAAATCAATTGTTCTCCACAAGGAGGCGCCCTTAGGCACAATCGATGTGCGGTAGTACAATGTCGAGCTGTAACGTCTGGCAACAGGTTTAAGCTTTTGATTAGGTGAAATATGTAAAGGGAAGTTACTTTTCATCTCTCTGGTGGATGAAAAGAGATAAAGTTGTATTTTGCTGCAAATTATATTTTGCTGTTCTCCAGTAGATCAATTTGTCAAAGTAAGTGTGTTTTTTTCTTTTGAGTGTTATCGTTTATAAGGTATCATTTTACTTATTTTTGTCTCAAAGTATGTGGTCGAGAGCCACTAAGAGGCATACTTCTAAGACTAGTCTAGGTATCAAAATGGAAAGACACGTGGGAGCAATGACACTATCACTTCCATTGTAGAGAGTTCTAACTGAAAAGCATATTTTGTGATTTTTCTGCTAAAGGTAAGACATATCTGAGTTAAGATGTCAAGTCTTTGTACATTTTGCACAGACTTCTACCTAAAAATTGATAACAATCTATCATTTACAGACATGTTCTAAGAGTAGAAGAATGGCATTTTATGACATTTACAACCTCCATATAGTCTCATTAAGTCTTATCTAGGTGCCAACAATTTTTGAAGCTAGTATAAAACTCAAAATAAAACTCAACTCAAATTCATCAAGGGGAAAGCACACCCCACAGTAACAAGAAAAGTTTATGCTAAGAACTTGAAGTGCTGTTACATGCACAGGCTGTAGAATTGTGTGGGAAAAATAAAATTAAACCATCATCAGTAACTTTTCAAACTTACCTGAAACTTGTATACATTAATGTATTTGAAATTCAGTGTCCAAAATGTTAGATGATCTTTATATTATAAAATTAGCATTATAATTTTGCACGTTCAGGGAAAATAAATCAAATGCATTGATGGTACACAACACAAAAGTGAAGAGATTTTGTGATTTACATGGTGTTGGGCAATGCACATTATTTACACAGTAATTGCCGTTCCACATAAATTAGCCCATAAACATCATTCACAAAAATTTCTAATCTCTTGAGTTTGAGTTTAACCAGATTAATCTCTGGTGAATCTTATCCCTTGGCCACAGCAAAGTCAAATAGATTGCCAGGAATAAAGCAATGTGGTTTTCAGTTTATGTGTCCAAAATAAAGAGCTGGAAGCATGACAGCAATATTAAGGATTAATGCCAAAATTCTAAGGCAGCAGAGTGCTAAAGAATCAAAGCCGGAATTGCTCTGTGAGAATGCTTGTTCTAACAGTTGCTCGTGTGTTGTTGGCCACTTTGCAACTGAATAGCTTAGGCCTTGCAGCAAATTCTACCTGATCTGCTTCTCCAAAAAGACTGTTTTCATCTTTGATCAGACATCCTCGCTTGTCCATACATTTTACTAAAAAATACTAAAGGGAATTCTTAAGGCTGGATGAAATTAGTACCAGATAGAAACCTAGAGATTCAGGAAAAATAGGAAAACAACAGAAACTGTAAGCTCTAGGCAAACTTAAAAGGATTTCAGAGTATAAAACAAATACACTAATACTTTAGGTTTAAAACATACACGGTATCCTAAGATCATTGCGCCATCTGGAATGTGGTAACAGTACTGATTTGCATTAGATTTTAATCAATCAAGGAATGTTGTGATGTCTAGTGTAGAAGTTATTATATCAAAGAGCATTGTAACTGCTAGTAAAACAAAGAGTAAATGGCTGTGTACCTAACAAACTAATGGCTGTAGGATTTAATAACAGAAAATAATGCTCCCCTCCTCCAACAAAAATAAAAGAACTAGCAGGAGAAATAGGGTATATGGAACAGATGGAAGAATTAGAATTCAAGTTCTAAAGCAGATTTAAACATAGACATATATGTAACTAAATTAAATATAAGTGGACTAAAATTGCAATTTAAAAATGATATAAAAAATCTGAAAGAAACTAAAGCCAACTAAATATGCCTTATAAGGGAAATACTTTCAACACTAAAATTCAAAAACTTTTTAGTAAAAGGATGACAAAATAATTATTGAGCAACATTAAGAAAGAGACAGCTTTTGAAGTTGTGCTGATATCAGGCAAAGTATACTCTAATTAAAGACATAATAGAGTTCAAAGAGACATTTCATGATGGCAAGTGTGTCCAGCCACTAGGAAAATGTGATTCTAAATTTGTACACACCTAATAACAGTATCAAAATATATAAAACAAAATTTTACAGGACAAGGAGAAATAATCATTCTCAATTCAGTTGTGTATTTCTCATTCTTAGCATGTATTCCCTATTTCAGTTGTGTCTGAATTAACAATTGAGGGCAGGAAAGATGGGTCGAGTACCTACCCCTGTAATACCCACAGCCATCTAGCTGGGTCCAACTCATAGACACCCTATAGGTCAGAGTAGAACTGCTCCATAGAGTTTCCAAAGAGTGTATGGTGGATTTAAACTGCTGATCATTTGATTAGTGGACATAACACTTAACCCACTACATCAACAGGGTTTCTTGACACCATGATACTGCATTGTTTAGGTGGGGCTCCTTGAAAACCTCATGGAGCAGCTAGCTGTGCAGGGTCTCATACAGTTGCTGTCAGTCACAGTTGCTCCTCTAACCCCTGTAATACGTTCATTAAAATCCTTTAGAGCAGGAGAGGAATTGGCGAAAGAAAAACATTTCCTATGGCTGAATTAAAAGTTTTAAACTTATGTCTTCTAGTTCTGTGATCCCAAGGAAAAGTTATTATGACTCCACATTGGGCCACAAGACCTTCCTTCAATTTGGAGACTTTATCAATTCCACAACTACTAAGACAAGCAGGATAAACGATTAAGCAAAATGAAGAGTTGTACATACTGATTTAAGCAACTTGATATAACTGACAAATGTAGAATATCCAAACCCCAAACTGCAAAAATATAAACTAGATTAAGTTAAACCTAGAGAGAATTTGTTGGCTTACTATTATGTGTTATAAGTGTGAAGTCCAGGGATATATTTTCAGTTTTCAGATGCTGCTGGATTCAGGAATTTAAAAATAATCCTTTTTGTTTTTTTAATTTTTTAAATCTCAGTTCTGCTTAATTTCACATGTTCAATCCTGCTATCTCCTGCTAAACATTGTTCATGAGACCTAGGAATACTGAATGAAAACAAATGTAGATTTATATTAATCTAACATTGTAATCCTAAAGGCAAGAGTCATTCACGATAGCACTTCCTCAAAAGAACTGAGGAGAACGTCAATGAGGCAGACATTGATTCTCATACTAATTCCTGAATTGAGTACTGAAGGCAAAAGGATGGGTCAGTGTCTATCCCTGTAATTCAAAAAAAGAAAAAAGACAAAGAAAAAACACTGCCAATGAGTTCATCAGACTCATAATGACCCTATAGAACAGAGTAGAACTTCATCAGAGTTTCCGAGGAGTGCCTGGTGGATTTGAACTGCTGACTTTTTTGTTAGCAGACTTAGTACTTAACCACTAGGCAACCAGGGTTTCTGATCCCTGTAACAGACACATTAAAATCCCATGGAGCTGGAGAAATTTGCCAAGAAAAGTGTTTTCTATGACAATGGAGTTCTAAACTTATATCTTCCACTTCTGTGACTCCCAAAGTTCAGATATGATTGGTCTACACTAGGCCACAAGTCTATCGTAAATAACTTTAGCCAAGAGAATGGAATACTGTTAGTGGTTTTGCTTTTTAACTTTTATGTAAGAATAATTTCAAATTTTTATGAAGATTGTTATAACACTATAAAGAACTTCCTTATTTCTTTCATACACACACTAATGTTTAACTTGCTACCATTTTGCCACATTTGATTTATTAAAATCTGTGTGTATGTGTGTGTTTCTAAACCAGTTTCAAAACGTCATGATCCTTTACCATTCTTAGCATGTATTCCCTATTTACAAAGACATTGCTTTATATAATCATAGCACAGTTGACAAACCATGAAATTTAACATCACACAGTACTACTATTGAATGTACAGAATGCATTTGAGTTTCATCACTTGTCACAATGATACTCCTCTGGCATTTATTTCTGTTTGTATGACCTTGGACCATGCCTTCCATTCAGTTGTTCTGACTCTTTAGATTGTTTTAATTTGGAAAAGTTCTTCAATCTTTCTTTGCCTCTTAAGACATTAACATTTTCGAGAAGTACATGTTAGTTACTTGGTAACACTCTTCTCAACTGGCGTTTTCATACAAGTTGTCCTATTTTGACAATGTGTCACATGATGTCAATTTGTCCCATCAATGGTAATGCTAACTTTTTGTCAGTTTGTAAGATAGCATCTTCTTCTTATAAAGTAAATGTTTTCTTTGTATTGATTGATAATGTGTTAGAAGACACTGTGAGTACACATAAATATTCTGTTTCTTATCAAAATTTCTTCTCTTAGTTTTAACATCCACTGATAATCCTGCCTAAAGCATGAACTACTATGAAAGTTCCAAAACTGCGAGCTGTTTTTGTTTGAGGAAGGTAGAAGGATGGGCAGAATGTAGTGCATGACAGTCCCACTCATATTTCAGGGAGAAGCAGATGTTTCTGGAAAGAAATGAGATCAAACAACATCAAATCACACTCTGAATCTAGGACACAAAATTGTACCAGCCCAATACCAGCCTATGAAATGAACTCTCAAAGACTATAGAAAACCAAAAGAATTTCAACCAGACCCCAGAGAGGTTAATCTATAAGTGATAGCAACATCAGAATAATAAAAGAGGGAATAAAGAGTATAAGTATAGAAGTTACTGATGGAGTGGAAGTCAAGACAATACCAAGTAACAATAGACTGGTCTAAATGTAGGAAGACAATGGTAAATTTCAAGATAACCACAAAAAAAGGTAACCAGTCTATTCATCAAAAGAAAAAAGGAAAACAAAGTTTCAATAAAAACAAGATCTACAAAAAACAAAGAAATGAAAAGGGAAATCAGAGGAATAAAAAAAAAGTATCAGCAACCACTTAAAAAAGCACTACAAAATGACAGCTATAAACTCACACCTGTCAATAATTACACTAAATATAAATGGTCTAAAGGCACCATAAACAGAGAAGGACAGAATGAAAACAAATGGTCCATCAGTATGTAAACACTTATGCTCATCAAAAAACTTTACCAAAAGAGTAAAAAGAGAATGTACAGACCAGGAAAACATTTTTTTACTACTGCATATTAGACAAAGATCTGATCTCTGAAATCTACAAGAAATTTTAACATATTCACAGCAAAAAAAGGCAAACACTCCTGTTAAAAAATGGGCAAAGGGAATGAAAAAGACACTTCACCAAAGATGGCATTCAAGGGGCCAACAGACACATGAGGAAATGATTGAGATCACTAGCCTTTAGAGAAATGCAAATCAAAACCACAGTGAGACACAGTCTCACTCTGGCATTACTGTCAAATAAATAAATAAAGAAAAAGAAAAAGAAAATAACAAATGTTGGAGAGGCTACCAGGAGACAGAAATTTGAATGCACTCTTGGTGGGAACATAAAATGATACAATCATTTTGGAAAACAATACGGTACCTCACTAGGAATACAAATACCATATGACCCACTGCTAGGACTATATCCTAGAGAAGTAAATGATAACATGAGTAGACATAAGCGTGTCTACACACATTGCATCTTTGTTCACATCAGTAATCTCAACAGATTCCCAATAGCAGATGAATGGAAAAACAAACTATGTGGAGCATTACACAACAGTAAAGAACAATGATAAATCTAGCAAGTATCCAACGATATGGAGGAGACAAAGGGCATTATGCTGAGTGAAAAAAAAACTCCATCAGAAAAGGACAAATAATTGTATGAGACCATTACTGTAAAATTCTGTGAGGTTTATACACAAAAATAAACTATCTTTGATGGTTAAGGGGGAGAGGTGGGGCAGGGATGGAAAAACACTAAGTGGACCACAGATAAGTGGTTACCTTGGTGAATGGTAAAATTATGCAATTCTGGGAAATTCAGCACAATTTGTACAAGGCAAGGTTGTGGAAGCACCACAGACACATCCAGACTCCCCGAGGACTGAATTACTGGATGAGAGCTGTGTGGGCCATGGTCTTAGGGAACATCTAGCTCAGCTGGCATATAATAGCTGATGAAGAAAATATTTTGCAGTGTGTCTTGTTGAGTGGTGTCTAGGATCTTAAAATCCTTTGAGTGTCCATCTAGGATACTCCTCTGATCTCATCCATTTGGTAGCAATGAAGAGTGAAGAAAACCAAAGATAGGAGGGAAAGATGACTTCAGAAGATTAATGGACTACATCTGCAATGGCCCCCACTAGACTGAGTCCTGGGTAACCAGAAGGTGCCCTTCTGTCACTGCTGACTGCTCTGACAGGGATCACATCAGAGGGTACCAGACAGAGGTGGATTAACATTTAGAACACAATTTTAATTCAAAAAGAAAAAGTAGACTTGCTGGTCTGACAGGAGGTGGAGAAACCTTGAGATTATGGCCACTGGGCACTCCTGAGGCTCATCTTTCAGCCAAAGATTGGATGGGCCCATAAAGAGGTATGTGGGCCCAGAGGGAGGAACTAGAAAGTAGGTAGAGACAGGAAAGCTGGTAACCGAGAACCCAAGGTTGAGAAGGGAGAGAGTTAAGATGCCATAGAATTATTAACCAATATCATAAAACAATATGTGAACTAATTTAATTATAAATTAGTTTGTTCTGTAAGCCTTCATCTAAAGTACAGATTTTTTTTAAAAAAAGAAACTCACAAATTAAAACCTATCTAATGCATATTAAATTAATTGCAGTTACATAGTTTGATATTCACATTGTCTCAGCTGTGGGCAGTGAGAACCTCTTTAAATTGACTCTTGAACTCCCTTGACAAACTATCTTTAATAATTTTTTTGTATGTCTGCATAGCAAGATGCTCTGTGATCGTATTGTGTATATCCTACCTACATCTGAACACAGCCATATCTCCAAACAGTCCTGGTTTCTTTCCATGGAAAATGACCACAGTGATCTCATGACTACTGGGATTGTTAACGCTTATAGACCTTTTCAGAGGCCAAAACTAAGATGTGAAAAAAAAAATCATGAGTGTCTAAGGATTAGAAAGATTTTTGTTAACCATTTGTCTTTACCTGTATCTTCTTTCTCACATACTAAATACCTCAGTTTTCAAAGCTACTGGGGATAATAAATCACATAATAATTCAGTCGACTCAACGGCACTTGGCTTGTCTGGCCTTATCTCACATCACACACACAATATACTTAGAATAACAGTACTAACACTACTGCCAAAAACATAGTTACCAAAATCAATTTAAAAATTTGGTGTTCTTTTTTTGTCTTTGGAGTATATCCTCTAGGGATGCACAGTTGAATTAACGGGTTTTGAAAGTCACATTTTCTCTGTCTGGTTATGCCATTAATAGAATACACAATTGAGTTTCTTTTTTGTTTGTTTGTCTTTTAAAAATCACAGTTAGAAATTTTTGAAAATTTGATTTTTTTTTTTTTAAATCATGTAGCATATTCAAATGCAAAAATTCAATTGCTGCTCTGCTCCCACCTAGGGTGTATGGAACTGGACTTGAAACATTGTTCCCAGTATAGCGAATAAAAAAACAAAAACACATACAATTTAAAAAAAAAAAAGGAAAAACGAAGACATGGATAATGATTAGCGTTGAATAACGTGATGAATGCAAAAAAAAAAGAAAGAAAAAATATTTTGAAACAACATTGCTTGAGCGCTTCAGAAAACTGAGAATGAAAGACAAGCAGGTGAACTGAATTCTAAACAAGGATGTCTTAGGATGAGTTCTCTAGAGAAGCAAAACCAATAAAACACATAAATATACAGAGAGAGACTGAGATCAAGAAACTAACTCACATGGTTGTAGAGGCTGGAAAATCCAAAGTCCATAGGTCAAGCTGAAGGTTGCCACTAGCTGACATAACCAGAGAAATTGGAGGACCCAAGACTGACAGGTCAGACAGCAGGGCTCTGGCTCACAGCCTGCAAAGATGGATACATCCTATGATGAGCAGGCAAGATGACAGGTAAAGCTAGCTTGAGTCCCAGGAACCAGACGTCAGATGAGGAGGAGCCAGCTGTAGGATCCAGAGCAATCAAAAAGCCCTCAAGCCTTTTCAGAAAGTCCATCTATATTAGATACAGCCCACACCATCAAGGAAATTGTTTTTCAACTGATTGGCTATTCACAGCAGAGTCCATCACTGAGGTGATAATATTATATCAGATCTCAATATGAAAGTGATTACATCATTATACAACTGGAAAACTACATCATAACTGTCAAAATAGTGACAATCGTGGTGCAGTCAACATATAACCTTAATTAATCTTAATCAAGGGGGCAAGTGTGTCTCTGAGCACTTTATGCTTTAGGCAGGCAGAGAAGCTAGATGCGACTGCTATTCAAGCAGGTAAAAAGAGGAAAACTGAAATGTTACTGAAATCTACAGGCAGCATCTTTAGAATGCATAGGGTGCTCAGGCCCCAGGAGGCTCACACCTACTCATTAGCTCTTTGCTATTGACTCCAGGTGGATAGCTCAAGAGAAAAGACTGGAAAAAGTTTAGGGGATCTGGGTGTGCAAGTATAGGGAGGTGACTGACGACTTCTGAGAGAGGAAGCATCTGCACTGGGGACAAGATGACTGCTGCTATAGGGAAAGGGACTGCCATGGTGGGGATGGCAGCTAGTGAATCTGTGTAATACTTCACTATTTAGAAGTTCTACAATATGTATAGCCTGTTTTCCAGTGGTAGGCCCTTGGGTTGTTCCTTTCTTACATATTCATTTTTAATCCGATACTTGGGCTTCTGTGTACCATATTAGACTTTTTGTTTTTCCTTTGGGCAAGCAGTTCTCTGGGTGATCCTCTACTAAACTGTGTTGTCATCTTCTCATTCTTGCTCTGCATTGCCTCCAAATCTAAACAGTTGGTGTCCCACCTTTATTCGGTTATAGCTATATCACTGTGTTTATACCCTTCTAATGCCAACAGTTGTACCTAGGTCTGCATGTATTTTAGATTATAGGACTCTATGGATATTTGTACAAGAAATAGATATAAGAACTTTTCCTCCAGAAATAGAATGGAGACAATATTTACAGACCTTCAACAACATTATTTATAAGTCCTTAGTCTATTTATCTGTACCTGTAGCTAGAAAATACCCTAATATTCAATAAACCACTCTGAACTTTCAAAGTCATCTGCTTTAACTGAAGTGGTTTCATTGATTTGTTTTTGCGTGCTCACCTTTTATTCAGGGATATGGCTTTGTTATTTTCTCAAAAATGATCTTGACACAGTTCTTATCCTGGTTGATAAAACTCCTGTAAAATTTAAAATAGTAGCAAAAATAGTATATCCTGTGACCTAGTAATTTCACTTCTAGGAATTTAGCCAGAAGATAGATACACAAAGATAAATGTGTACGCGATTTATAATAGTGAAAAAAATAAAGCCAACAATGCAAAAGCAACTATGTCTAGTATCAGATAACTGATTAAATAAATTATAAAATATCTTTGAAATCAAGTACACTGTGGCCCATTAAAATCATATTATAGACCAATATTTAACAATATAAAAAAGTATTCAAATCAATAATTCAGGTTATTGGTGGTTATCTCAGAATTATTGCTAGGTTAGGTAGTAATTTGTTGTTCTGGAGACAGAAGGAAAACAAAGCCGAAAGCAAAAACTAGAAGGCAACTATAGAGAAACTTACAGGAAACTATAGGCAAACTGTATAAAGTACAAAACATTTTTCTTTAACTCTTTTGTGTAAAAATCAGTGTTGATACAATGTCTTATGTGTTAATAAGCATGTCTATAAGCACACAAATAGCAATAGCTCTCTTGGAGCTTTGCCTGTCAGGTTCAAGACTTCCTCATGTTCTAACTCCCTGCTCATCACAATAAGAATTCAACCAAGAAAACCTGACCAAGTTCAGCAGACAATCCAGACTCCCTCAGCAATGTGTGAATTGTATTCCTCCTGTCTACCCCATCACTACTAGTCAACTCTCTTTAAGCAACCATGCTACTCAGTCCAAACACAGGCACAGAACAAAGAAGCATAATACAATTCTTACCCTTCTTCTGGCCCATTGGCAAGATTGAGAAGCATTTTATGCTAGGGTCAAAATTCTTGAGTTTCCTGAAGTGAGATACAACAGATATGCTATCTAAAACTAGTTATATTGGATAAAGTAAATAAGAGCAAGTTCAAGTCTGAAGCACCCAGTCTTCATAGCAAAAGATGATTTTTACAGGTTTAAGCTAGTCCCAGAAACCCTGGTGGCATAGTGGTTATAAGTGCTACGACTGCTAACTGAAAGCTTGACAGTTTGAGTCTACCAGGTGCTCCTTGGAAGCTCTATGGGGTAGTTCTGCAATTCCCTACAAGTCAACATGAATCGGAATCTACTCAAAGCACTGGGTTTGGTTTTCTTTGGCTTAATCTCATCCCAGGCTGATAGGTTTCTTGTCTGAATCACATGCTGAGATAAAGATTTGCCTCCAGCTGCCCAGCTTATTTTAGGTCCCTGATCTTCCTTATGTCTACCTATATAAGTAATACAGAATTTCATTGTCCTCCTACTATATTTACCAAATTAGCACTAGAACAGCCTTGTTCAGTGATTACACAACACATAAGCGAATTATATCACATAGGCAGTCACATTAGTCACATTTAAACAACTTATAATTTCAATTACTTGCTAGACTCTCTTACGAGATAAAGGTAGAACATGCAGGAAATACAGTTGGAGGGTTAAGTTTAGAAGATTTTCCAGGGCTGTACAGTATACTCACTTTTGCCGCTGAAGATACCTCTGAAAGTTTGAATGCTATACATCATTTGATACTAGACACTGGTGCTGACCAGTGTAAGGTGAATGTGGGAAACAAGTTTGAGAGTCCTGTAGGCTTATCTGTGCTAATTCTGGTGTCCATTCCGTTCATACTTCTCAGCTGAGTTTTCAAAAGAGCTAACATTTCTAGCAGTCTCTGTATTATGATCTCTAATTCAAGTATCTGGGTGGCAGAAACTCCTGAATTTCATCTATTTTGTAAGCCTATGTTAAATCCTTGGTCCATCTTCTCAGTAGCTGAACATGAAGCAATGACTGACAAATCGTAATCAAGGAATTCACCTTGCATCTTCCCTCTTTGCATCTAGGGCAAAGGAAATTCATTTTATGTTGTCCATCTTCTTGTGTCTTATCAATAGGACACTCAAATAAATTTTTTGGAACAAAATCGAACAAACACAGGTAACTACATCTTTGAGCAGGTAATTTATAAGATTCATGGACCATATACCTATCCAATCATTGCACACATTTTGAGCCCCAAGTATCCCATCTGCAAATGAATTTGAGTGAATTTATTTTAGTACTTTGTAAAAGTATATCCACTTTTATCTTCTTAACTCTTGATGGTCTTTATATTTTTTATTATAGGTCACCATGATTCTGAATAAAATTAATATTAATGCACTCATTGTTATTTCAAAAATCTACCTGGCAATCAGCCATTAAAACCATAACTTCCCTGACACTTTACCATCTCTTATTTACCATTTCATTTTTTAGAATGCATTAGTCATACTTTCCTCCTTTTAAGATTTAATATCTAAGTCCTCTGACTTTGAATAGACAACCTCAGTTTCTTTCCAGAATTCCCAGACTGAGTCAATTGACTCTGTTTTTCATTTTTGTCAGATCTCCATGTTTTGATCATGCTGTTTTTCCTAACTATTGAGCTCTTCTTCATGAGGAAATAATCAGCATGTGTGTTTTTCTACCCATTAGCTGCCAAAGAAGAATTACTTCATTTATTGTATTATACATTTTATTCATACAGTGAGTTAGAAAAAGTAATTCCCCTAGAATAAACTCTGAGAGCAAGCTTTTTCTATAAATATTTTTCAAATGAATGTATAGATACTTTATCCTGGAACCATTCCAGAATGAGATGATGCCTGATCTGGAAAACTACCGGGCTTTGGGGACTTCCTAGTGTTACCAGTTCATTGAGAGGTTAGGACTAAACTTCTCAGGATTCATTCTAAATTTGATGAGTATCTTCAGAGCTAAGCTAACCCACTCTTTTAGACTCCTGTCTTAGTCCTACCTTGATGGGTTTTCCTCCCCCTGTAGGGCTTAATGATAAAGGTTTGTGGAAGAGAATAGATCAATTAAATACAAAACCTCTACTTTCTGACATGGATCTGGCACAGAGAATGTTCTGAGTAAATGTTGACAATTTAATTTTGTTCCCATAGGGTTAACAAGATGTGTTAATCATCCTTGAAATATGACAACACTCGTAGAAGCAAAATAACAGACATTTGGATACTCCTTGGACTATATTTTTTGTCAAATGCTATGTTACCATAAATAGTACAATTTTATACAGGAATGTCACTTAAAAAAAAAAGGAAATATCTTTCTCCTACAAATCAATAATATAAATAGTTTTGGTTTTTTTGGTCCAGACTGAACTCATATCCTCCTACCCACTAGCTAAACACTGCTAGTAAAAATTCATTGGTTAAACTTGTAAACTGAAGTTAAAGCTACCTAATGAGTTTTTTACCTTCTACTAGTGTTTTAACAGTGGTCAGTTGGATCTCCTTCCATCTGGAATTTAAACATTGTAAGCATTTCCCCAAGTACTACCATGACTCAGAATTAACATTTGTATACAGCACACAAATTGATCATGACTGCTGAAATTCTCAAGCATGATTACAGATGAAAACCTAAGGACATGGGAGAATCTAAGAGTCATCATAAAGAAAACAGTGACATTAAAAACAATAATAAAAATTGTTCATGTTATTCTTAGAATCCACTGTATAAAACCTTTAATATAAGAAGAAAGATGAAATTTTAGTCAGAGATTAATCTATCATTGCATGCCTTAGCTAGAACAAAATTTTTTTTTTAAATATAGAAACTGTAGTTTTCACTTACTAATGAATTTTCAAGGTTGTTTTAATAAATTCATTCAAAGTTACTTTTACCAATTTTTGTCCCTAACCAATGAAACATGTCCTTTCTTACTAGGTCTAGCAAGTGGCTCTCTAGCATATAGTAGTTAACTTCATTTTTACATTCACTTAAACTTTATTTAAAAATTCATATTCTTTTAACATTCACTTAAATTTTAATTGATTTTGTTTTTTAATTTATTGTCCTTTTTTTTCCCTTTAACTTTTATAGACTTCACTGATAGGAACCGCCAGAGTGTTTTTGCAAATTTCTTTTTGTTTCTTTTTGTGCAGAAAACAGAAGAAACTTGACATGCTAATCAGGAGGTGTGCTGTCTCCCTGGACTAAGTAAACAAGACATGACAAGCAGCCTGCAAGGACTAGATAAGCCCAGGACAGTGAGATACTTGTGTTGATTTGTGTGAGAGAATGGAATTCAACCGAAGTTGCCTGAGTTGTCTTTCTAAAGAATGGGAAAATCCTAAATGGAAAACAAGAGTCTTGGCACACAGATAATGATCTTGCTCTTCTTTTATGTTACAGATAAGACAGTTAAAATGAGAATATGAGGTGATAAAAAGCTAACTATAAAAGAAAAATTGTCAAGGAACTATAGTTTTCTAGGCAAAAGACCATAAAACTGAAATATATGAAACTGAAATAACCATAAAACTGAAATATAGATATATATATATATATATGAGTAATGAGCAGTAAGGTGTATAATCAGTAACAAAGGAAAAGGAACTGTAAAGTACTCCAAAACCGAACCAAATCTATTGCCATGCAGTCAATTCCAACTCATAGGGACCCTGTAAGACACAGTAGAACTGGCCTATAGAGTTTCCAGGGAGTGCCTGGTGGACTTGAAGTGCCAGTCTTCTCGTCAGCAGCTGTAGCACTTAACCACTGTGCTGCCAGAGTTTCCATTGTGCTATGCTAATTCCTGTGTGTGCATTTTCCTTTTAATCCTCAAATAACTTTCCAGCAGATACTGTTAAACAGCATTGCATTTTTCAGTTGTTGATTAAAAAGAAAATATTATAAATAAACTTATGTTAAATATTCAACTGAAGACTATATCATAATACTTCATAGAAATTAATTGAATTTAGGATGTTTATTGGAATATAGCAATGAAATTTTGTTAACTTTGGAAAAATCAATAGACATGTAGGGGTATCCAGGAACATGAAGGAGAAAGCACCAAGAAAAGCAATGGGTGAGGACAAAAAGATAAATTAATTTTCTGTCTCTCTTGCTGCTATTGCAAGTACAGTGTACCATGGAACTTTAAGAAAGAAAAAGAGAATGAAGGCACAAGAGTAATCCATAGCAGTGTCAGGGGAAGTTCAATAGGCTAAGTTTCTAAATTGATATCTACAAGACTGCTAAATTCAGAATAAATAAAATGTTTTACTTTTTGTTCTGAGAAAACCATGTCACTAGTAGACAAAGGAACAGAGGAACAGCTATCCTGAATTTAGATTTCACAGTGATAATAATAACAGCAACCAGTATTTATTGCCCTTTTGCTGTATAGAAGGTGCTATGCTAATTCCTTTGTGTGCATTTTCCTTTTAATCCTCAAATAACTTTCCAGCAGATACTGTTAATTCCATTTTATAGATGATGAAACAGAGCTGAAAAAAAATGGAGTAATTTGATATAAACTCTAAAACAATGAAGATCATGGAAGAATTACCAACAGTGCACAAGTACCAGAAGAGAAAATAGATAACTGGAAACTCCAAAAAATCAAACGCCTACCCTCATCCAAAGATTTCAACAAAAGACTGCCTACATACTAGGAAAGAATTTTTGGTTACCACAAATCACATCAGCATCTGATCTACATAATCTACAAGGTACTACAAAATCTTAATGAGAAAAAGATAAACCACTCAGTTAAACGATGGGCAAAGGATATGAACACACACTTTACCACAGAAGACATCCAAGCAGCTAAGCTAACAGATACATGAGGAAATGCTGACAATCATTAACCATTAGAGAAAACCAAAGCAAAGCTACAATGAGATACCATCTCACTGGAACGAGATTAGCATTTATCCAAAACACAAAATAAGAAATGTTGGACAGGTTACGGAGAGATAGGAACTTTTCTACACTGCTGGTGGGAATGTAAAATGGTAAAGTCACTTTGAAAATTGATTTGGTACCTTCTTTAAAGCTAGACATAGAAATACTACATGACCAAGCTATCCCACTTTTTGGAGGGACAGACAGAGGAAGGGAGGGAGAGAGAAAGGTAGGGAGGGTGAGGGACATCCACAGATTAGATGGTAGATAGGAATTGGATTAGACGAAGGCAGTGACAGCATGTAGTAGAAGGGAGGTTAGCATACCTGGACTTCCCCAAAAGCTAAAAGGTTTTCTAAACACTACCCAACATTTTGAGGGACAGAGTACTAGAGACAGGGCTCTGGGGAAAATGGTTTTAGGGGACATTTAGGCTAATTGGCATAACTTAGCTTTTTTTAAGAAAATGTCCTGCATACCACTTTGGTGAGTGGCATCCAGGTTCTCAAAAGCTAGCAAGGGGCCATCTAAGTAGCATCAGTTGGTCCCAATCCACCTGGAGCAGAGAATGAAGACCACTGAAGACATGAGGAAAACATGAGCTCAGGAGACAGGGGGTGCCATATGACCTGGACACTGCATCAGAATGGAACCAATAGAATTAGATAATGCCCACCAATGACTGCTCTGAAAGGAGGGAACACAACATAAAAGTCCCCAGTGCAGTGGGAGAAAAACAAATGTGCAGAAACAGAATGCTATTAAAATATCATACTTCAGGGTCTCTCAGACTGGATGGAGGGTACCCTGAGGACATGACCTCTGAACACTGCTAGCCCAGAGCTTAAAACACTATCAAAGTCAACTCTTCAGACAAAGATTGGCCTGGAGTATAAGACATCGAGTGTTGCTGGCTCTTGAATTCTTGGATTAAATATGTACATGAGGTTGCCTGTGCAGCTCTTGTCTGGAGGCGGGATGGGAGGTGGAGGTGGGCAGGGATTAGTTGAATGGACGTGGAAAGCACAGGATGGGAAGAGAAGTTAGAGCTATACAGCAGCACGTGTGCAGGGTTTTACATGGCAAATTTATTTGGATTATAAAGTTTCTCTTAAAGTACAATATAATATATGTATTTTTAAAAGGGAATAATTTATTTCAGCTTACACACTGAGTGTGAGAACCAAGTTATGGTCCTACGTCTGTTGAACTTCAAATCTGTGCTCTTAACAATTCCACTGTGCTGACCAGGAGGAAAAAAAAAAAAAAAAAACTGTTCAATGGCAAGAAAATACTGGGGACACTTAGGAGAAAAGTGCCCACATTATCCTAGAATTTGCCTTTCTCAAAAAACACAATTATAAGCATGTCTTACAATCTAGAAAGGCAAACTTGGCATTGTCTGAAAGATGAAGACAAATAATTTTGTTTTTAATTTATTGTCCTCCTTTTTTTCCTCCCTTTAACCTTTATAAATTTCACTGATAGGAACTGCCAGAGGGTTTTTGCAAATTTCTTTTGTTTCTTTTTGTGTAGAAGACAGAAGAAGCTTGGTGTGCTAATCGGGAGGTGTGCTGTCTCCCTGGACTGAGTAAACAAGACATGACAAGGAACCTGCAAAGACTAGACAAATATTAGACAAGTACGGCATGGTACTGTATACCTAAACTTGAAGGAAGAAGGACTAACCACAGTGGGAATATATACATACTTTCCAATGACTCAGACATGTCTCACAGACAGGGTTATATATCCATAATTCCCACTTTTAGATGAAGTAGCAGGTATTGTGGTTGCTTCCACTGAATCTATCACATCTGCATCTTTCCCTAGATTTAACAACAAATTGATTTGGTTGGAACTGATCATTTCCAGTCCTAAAATCAACTGTGAATGCAATAAATAGATGAGAATAATCCCATTACCTTTCCTCAGTGATTTGTTCAGGAAAGGACATGTGATCTAAGTTTATCCAATCAAGGAAAAACCACGAAGTTTTGTTTGGACTTTACTCTATATTTAATATTATTTAGTCACTCTTTTGTTTATTCCTACAGGAAAAATTTAGATTCTCCTCTGCGTCAAAGAGGGTGCCAGATTGTATGGTGATTAAAACAAAATATTTATTCTCAATAATTATAACAAAGTATGGCACTCTTCCATAAGACTACCCTAGTATACTTCTTAAAGAAGAATAAATTCACCCTATGGATACGATCAGGGACAATAATTGAGGTGATGTGTGAAGAAAGTCTCGAAAAGAAAATAGGAATTATAGGACGAAGGAGGAAGAGCTGTAGTCAGAAGGAAGAGCAAAAATAACAGCGCAGAAGCATGAAAGAGAGTGGTGCGCACTCAGAAAGCTGTGCTTCGTTTTGGTTCCGTAAGACTGGAGTGACCGTGTGTGTGCACGCGCGCGCACACACACACGCAGAATAAAGTCGATGCCTCTGAAAAGATACCATAGGTCAGATGATAAAAGATATGGACTAATCTGAAGAATTGGATCTGGATTTAAAAGATGATAAGTCACTGAAATGTTTTAAACGCGGAACAACGTGATTACAATTTAGAACCTCGGAGTGCTCTTCCAGAGAGCGAACGGGAGGGGGACAAAACGGCCGGCAAGGAGATCCGCTGAGAAGCTACTGTCAGAGGGTGAGACATGATAAGGGACTAAAATAGACAATGGCCATGGAAAGGGCAACAAAGGCATGGATTGTGGAGACTTCTAGAAATTAGGCGTCAGTAATCAACTAAATAATAGGACAAAAGCTACTCTAAGATTCTTTCCAGATTTTTGGTAGCACAGCTGGAAAAGAGAATGCTGTCTATCGGACTGCAGCATGAGATGGAGAACTGGCAGGATGTAGCCAAGGGTGTATTAACAGGCAATTGTTGAGCTCTATTGGTGGTACACCCTAGTGGTACAGTGGTTAAACGCTACAGCTACTAGCCAAAAGCTTTGCAGTTCAAAACTGTCAGGCACTCCTTGGAAACACTGTGGAGCAGTTCTACTGTCTTCTAGGTTTCCATGAGTCGGAATCGACTGGATGGCAGTCAGTTAGGTTTTTGGGTTGGTGGTGTAGTAGTTATGACCTCAGCTGCTAACCGAAGTTTGGCAGTTCAGACTCGCAGGCACTCCTTGGAAACTCTATGGAACACTTCTATTCTGTCCTATAGGGTCACTATGAGTTGCTATCAACTCGATGCAGTGGGTTTATAGGATTGCTATGAGTTGGAATTAACTTGACAGTTTTTATTTAGGTTTGGTTTTGTACCTAACACATTTGAAGGATTACGGAATACTCATTCGAGATGTACAGCAGTAAGTTTGAAATTAGGGTTTGGATCTGAGGTTAAAAATTTATATTTAGACTACATCAGCACAAGTGGTAATTGGAGCCATGGGCTTTAATGAGATACAGTAATTCGGGGAGCATCCATGCAGTGAGTTTAGGAAAAGGCCAGTGATTGCTGTTGAAGGAACCACTCATGAAAATAAGGGTATGACTGAAAAAAAAGCAGAAGAGAGTAGTAACTGGAAGTGTCTTAAAGACAGAGAAAGTAGAAAAGTGTTAAAGAAAAAAAAAGCCATTGCCACTGGGTCAATTCCAGCTCACTGTGACTCTATAGGACAGAGTATAACTGTCCCATAGAGTTTCCAAGGAGTATCTAGTGGATTCAAACTGTCAACCTTTTAGTTAGCAGCTGTAGCACTTAATCACTATACCAGCAGGATTTCCAGTGTTATGGAAAAGGTTTTACTTATTACTAGGTCCCGTTCAAGTTAGCTTGGAACTGAAATTTCTGTAAATACTGCAAGTATTATAGCCTGTGCTCTCTTTCAGATGTGGAAAAATTACACCTTCTAGTCTGAGGTATCTGGTGAGTGGCAGGAAAAATTTTCCAGTTATTTTTACTATCTTTAGCTAGCCTACCGTACCTGTGTTGATTCTGGCTGTACTCAAGCTTTAGGTCCTGCTGAAATACCTTTCCTGTTCCACTGGCTTCTGCTCACCTTGCTGATGAGCCTTGGGCTGTTAGTTTGAGGCCACCACTTACCTGATTTGTATTGTCATCCACAGTTTACAGATAACCTCTGGGTTTCAATGTTGTCTATTCTAATGTACTCCAAGTGATGGAAACTGAGCTATTTTACAATTTTTCTGGTATTGTTTAACCTCTTGTTTTTGATCAGTTGCTATTTGTTACCCATAGCTTAATCCGACTCGACGGCACTTGGCTTTGGCTTGGCTACTTAGAGTGTGTGGTAACAGAAGATTGATGAACTAGCCGAAATATATATTCTCAAATATATTCTATAACTTTCTGCACAAAATGTGCAGAAAGGGCAGTCTCCTTCAAGCAAAAAGCCCTAAAACCTGAACTCTGGTTTTTTTTTTTTTTTTATTAAGGATACTTGATGGTCATGATAGACCCCATATTTGAATTAAGGCATCCCCCTTTGCCTCTAAGTTTCAAGTCCATGTGCTGTTGCGTCATGAATCACCAAAGTTAACAGCTATTTATATGGACCTGACCATCTAGTCTCTTCCAGCATTTATTTCTAAGCAAGGACACTATTACTGAGCTGGTTATTGGGGCAAAATTTAAGAGAGATACTCCATTCAACTTGTTTCAGATCTAGGCAAACAGACATCCGTGACACTAGAGTCTATTTAAAAGCAGTCTTTCCCCATCAGGGCACCACTGTTTCCATTTCAGATCCAATCTGCACTCAAAAGATTCCCCAACACCATTTCTGTCATTTGAGGATGTTGTATGTTAAGATCTTTCAATAAAAAATGCCAAGAAGATGCCTTTGTATCCTTCACAGCCCGTTTCCTTGTAGTTCTAATACAGAAAGCAGCAGATTATACTGGATGCAGGACAGGGAGGAGCATAAAACCTAAGAGCCTACTCATAGGTTCTTCCCAGAGGAACTCACAGTTCCTAGAAAATGAAACTCTAGGGTCTAATTACAGTCCTTATTCATCTTTTGCATCATTTTAATTGCATCCTAATTGATCAGCTTGTCTCCACTCTTGATAGTCTTCAGTCTATCCTACATATATCTACAAAATATATTTTTAAAATAAAAACTGTCACTTATCACACTTCTGCTTAGCAATCTTTGATAACTCATCAAAAACAGTGTTTCCAAAACTTGGCTTATTTTAAGAATCCTCTGAGCCTTGCAACATTAATTTATGTTGTTAATAAGCATACAGCAACGTTGACTATTTTTCTTTTGATGAATTTTAACACATGTTGTCATAGACAGAATAGCGGCATCAAAATGGTTCCTGAAGTCTGTGAATATGTTAAAATACATGGCAAAAAGGACTTTGTGGGTTTCAGATCTTGAGATGGAGAGATAATTCTGGATTTTCCACTGGGTCTGGTAAGTGAAAGATAAAGGCAAGATGTCCAAAGCAAGAGAGAGAACTGAAGATCTACGCTGCTTGCATTGAAGATGAAAGAAAGAAGCCACCAGTGAAAGACTATGGGCAGCCTCTAAAAGTCTGGGAAGGCAAGAGAGCAGATTCTCCTCCAGAGCCTCCCAAAGGGAATGCAATGCTTCTGACACCTTGATTTTAGCCCGGTGAGATCAATTTCAGACTTTTGATGTTCAGAACTAGAAAGTACTTACAAACATGATGTAGAGATGGCATCTGACCACCTCTGACTTCACAAGGGGAAAAGAGAATCATGATCAACCGCCCAAGTATGACTCCTGTGAGGCAGAGATCAGATGTGCCACCTCTCTTTGCCATCTTTACCAATTCTGACAAGAATTGTCCCTGCCATGGCCCTCTCTATTTGTCTGCTGGGTTCAGTTATTCATTGCAATGGCCCCACACAACTCACACACAATATTCATGATTACTGGGTTTCTTAGGGAAGTAAGAGATTATAGTTCAGGTTCAGGACTGCTCAGTATAGAATTCTTCCATCAGGACAGTCTCTTCCCAGCCATGCTCACAGGCACGCCTCCCTGGCTCTCAGCCTTTGACAGCAAGCTTTACAAAGTTCTGTTAGCTTTTGCTAATGATCACCAGAGGCACCCTAGACACTCAGATATTCTGCTCCTTGTATTGGGAAACCCACTGCTTGGTCAGTCTATTCTCACAGCACTTCTTACCACTGCTTCTTACCATCTTTTGGGCTACAGATTGCTCTAAGTCTGTCTCCTGGCTCTAGAAAGTTCTCAGTACGGGGTTCCCAGGTCCCATGGACATGCTGTCTGTTCTTGGATGTTCTTCTGAGGTGGTGGTAGGATCCTCTTTCTGCTCTGGAACTGGCCCTGTTTTAAGCACAATAGAATGGCAAAACTGACCAATCCCCTTGGCGGGCTACAATTATCTGCAATGTCCCACCCAATCACATGGGTGGGAGTTACAAAACCATGGCGAGAAACTCCACACAAAAGTGATCCATTGCACTGAAATAACAAATTGTGTTGTCGCTAAGTTTGCTGCTTGTTTGCAACAGCAGTAGGAAAGTAGTGACATAGTAGATTCATGTCACCACAGTCTCCATCAGCATACAGAAAACTTCCATCACCCCCAAATCCACCTCATACTATCTCTTTGTAATCACCTTGTCCTCCCAGCTCTAACCTCTGGCAACAACTGTTATGTTCTTCTTTATGACAGTTTTGTCTTTTTTGCTATTGTTATATGCATGAAATCATACATCCTGTAACTTTTAAGACTAACTTCTTTCATGCAGCTTAATGTCTTTACAATGTATCTAACTTGTTGGGTATATTAATAGAAAAGAATTATATTCCTTTCTCTTGCTAGATAGCATTCCACTGTCTCAATTTATCATGACTTTTTTTTTTTAATCCGTTTTCCCTCTGAAGGATGACGTCATGTTTCTAGTTTGGGGCAATTACGGGTAGAACTGCTCTAACTAAATCAAACCAAACCTGTTGTCACTGAGTCAATTCCAAGTCATACAGACCCTATAAGACAAAGCAGAAATGAACCACAGCATTTCCAAGGAGCAGTTGGTGCATTCTGACCGAAAGGTTAGCAGCTAAGTTCTCAACCACTGCCCTACCAGAGCTGCTGTAAGTGCGTGAATATATTTGTAAAACTCTGTGTGAACGTAAGTTTTCGTTTCTCTAGGATGAGTACCCAGAAATGGGATTGCTTGGTTATGTGGTACACTTATTGTAACTTTATACCAAATTGCCAAACTGTTTCCCCAGTGACTTAGTACTTTGCAGTCCTGCCAGCCATCAATAAAAATTTCAGTTGTCTTCCATTCTCATCAGTACTTGCTGCTGTCAGTAGTTTTTTATTTAAGCCAGTCTAATACATTTATAATCATAGGTCTTCATGGTTTTAATTTGCATGTCACTAGGGTCTGGTATAGTAGTAGTGTCTGGATAGTACAAATGGTTCATTAACACACACAGCTGCTAACCAAAAGGTTGGCATTTCAAGTCCATTTAGAGGTATGTCAGCAGAAAGACCTGGAAATCTACTTTCAAAACATTCAACCACTGAAAATCCTGTGTCCCACAGTTGTAATTGAACACACATGGGGCCACCGTAAGTCAAGATCAAACGTAATCTCATTTTAGTGGTTGATTTAAGACCTGGTAACAGTTGACAGTTTTTGACAGGCTCATTGACTATCTTTATATTCTCTTTGGTAAAGCGTCTGTCTAGTTCTTCACATGATTTTTATTTAAGTTGTTTGGTTTCTTTATTGCTGAGTTTTAAGAATCTGTTACATGGTAGTCTTTCCTTCTCTTGAGAGTGACTTTCACAGAATTAGATTTGAATTGTGATAAATCTTATCTTGTGTTTTGTTTTTCTTTGATGGACCATGTTTTCTGGCTGTGAGTTGGAAAGCACTGGACTGTCATGGGTTTGATGTTGTTACCTAATCCCAATTCATGAAGACTTCCTTTGTGTTACTATAAAAAAAATTTATAGTTTTAAATTTAGATTTATAATACATTTAAGTTAAATTTTCCGTAATGTGTGATGGTTAGGTCAATAGAGTTTATTTGTTTGTGTATAAATGAGCAATCATTTGAACACTATTTGTTGAAAAGGCTGCAGTTGGTCCACTATATATTTTTTTGGTCTGTGCATAACTCCTTTAGGAGCCCAGACTTCTTATTCCATCCTGGATCTCTATTTTAACAATTGTTGCTGGTAATATTTATAATCAAGCAGTTTTATGAAATTTTGTCCCAGAAGATGATTCTTAAACTTTAGCACATATAAAAACTACCTGGTGTACTTTAATGTGTCCCATCTCCAGAAATTCTAATTCATAAGGTTGGGTCACCAGGGTCTAAGAGTCTTATTAATAAACACCTATCCTCTAGGCAATGCTGATCCATGCATTTAGTCCTTGACAAACATTGGCCCATTGACTGTAATTGATGCTCCTTATCTTGGCATTGAGGAGTTTTCAAAATATGGTCTCAGCCTCTCTGACTAGCAGCATTATGAGCTACACATCCACATACTTTCCAAGGTCAGTGGATTTCCTAAAAGCATTATCATGCAGGAATCTAATTCATAAAGTGTGCTCTGGGCCAACTGAATCTAGGATTCACAGATGTCTCTAAACAAAACCCATAGCAATTCTAAGCTTAAACAAGCCAATCCTCAGTGTTAAACACTTGGTGGTAATATTCATATGGGTTGGGGCTGTATTAGAATCACTTTAGCTGCTTTATCAGAATGAACAGATCTGTAGTTTGTGTGTGTGTCTTTGGGAGTTAGAGGATTGTGTTGTAGAGTTTAAAAAGTTCCCCAGCAATTACTGCTAACTCAAACTTTCTCCCTTTTTCTCTCTTGTCAGTTCATATTATCTATCTGAAATTGTCCACCACATTTATATACTTAGGTTATATATCGATTCATTTATAAAGATGTCTCCATATCCACATTCGAGCAAGATTAACTGCCCTCAGAACTGTTTAGACTTATTAGATATTTAAAATACAAAATTTTATACATTGGATTATAATCTTTCTTGTCCACTAGACTAGGAGCTCCTTAAAAGAAGAAGCCATATATTCTTTTTTTCTTTGATACCTTCAGAGCTTGTCCAATAAGTGTATGGTGAAAAAATTAAGAATGATAGGTTTTTAAAGCACAATAAATTATTCAGTAATAGTAATAGGGAAGTTAAACAATGAGTCAAGGGTTGCAATTTTGACCCTCTTGTCACCAGCAAGCTCTATGTGGCCAGAGGCAAGGCAATTCTGCTGCATGTTCTCCTGAATTTCTTAATACGTTCATCATACAGTGCAATGATGACTAAAGATGTCTAACTACCACTATGGTGAACTTCATAATGTATGTCAATATAATTTTCCTGGAATTCTGAGTATTAAAAGCTTATCTTAAATTATTTCTCTGAAGAAATTATATATCCTCACTTTCTGGAACTCAAGCATGGCCAGGTAACAAATGCTTCTCACTCACTGCCATCGAGTCGAGTCCAACTTATAGTGACCCTATAGACAGAGTAGAAATGCCTCCGTTTCCAAGGTGCATCTGGCAGATTTGAACTGCCAACCTTCTACCTATACCTCCATGGTTTCCAACCATTAGTTAGTCATTGAAATATGAAGAGAAGTACTGTGTGTCTCCTCTGATCAGAGAAACTCTAACAGCCAGGTGATGATTAACTATGCTAGGACAACGTCAGTGTTCAGGTTTGAGATTGCTCCCTCAGATTCTGTCATGGTAGGAATTCTGAAACAGGGCCATGGCTGACCCATGGTGGATACACAGAGAGAGAGTGAAAACAAATAAAAAATTGTTTTTGTGAGTCACTTAGCACAACCTAGTCTATCCTGACTAACATGAGGCTTTTGTCACATTGGATCCTTCAACAACTCTTAAGCACTTTAGTGTCTTCCCTGATCAATTTGAACATGGAAATGCTAATTACTGGGTTTACTATGAAGTGTCTATTTAAAACTTCTTGAGCTTTTCTGGGAGGTGGGGGCACTAGCCTTAGGATCTCTTTGAAATGTGTGTGTGTGTGTGTTTATCTGTGTGTGAGAGTTTGGTTGAAGGCTATGATTGAGGGCTAGGAATGCTACACATCCTATAATGCAAACATTTGTCCTGCTCAAAGAGAAATGACTGGGCTAAGTGCAGATTGTTCAGGTAAAAAAAGACACCACGTGTACAGACAAAGCTGCTTTTGTGATAGACTTACGAAAAGCATGTTCTGGGGTCTGAATCTTTATTCAAAAGTTTACTGAACCCATCAGCTTGTCAAGAATATGCTTATGGTCTTGCCAAATACTTGTTCAGAAAGCCATCGTATTCTTTGGGAGGGGCACATTCTTAAGCTCTTTCTTTCTTTAACGGGAGACTTTTAAAATCTTTCCAGATATGAATTTTCCCTCCAACATTTTAATTGTTATCAATGTAGGTATAAATGTACACATTTCCAGAGTTTGGGGCTGTGCTTTTCCTGCCCTTTAGAAAACACTGATTCCCTTTTGTGACTTACCTTAACAGACGTTCTACATTTGCACACTCACTTTATAGCTCTTTTTCCCCTTTGTTTAACAATGGTGGAGTTTGATCTTACATCATAATCCAATCTTGTCATTTCAAGATCATTTTTTTTTCTATGCTCTGATTTCCTTTTGCACCTCTTTGTTATTCTAGAATGAAATTTTTCTACAGGGAATAAATGCAGTCTTCCAGAAAGGAGTGTACTATTATACTCAAAAGTTGATGAATCTTTTCCAATGTCATATGATAGATCACACATCAAGTTCTATCTCTTGGGTGAAAACTGACATTGTAAACTCATACGCAGCTTGCTGTTTGCTGTCAACTCGGTGCATCTTCTGGCATTAATGCTTTGCATATTTTCTCCTTTCCAAATTACTCCTGTGCTTTGCATTTGATATATATATATATATATATATATACACACACATATATATATATGTGTGTGTGTGTGTATATCTATCTGTCTCACTTGTGCCAGGGAGCTGCTGTAACTTTACTAAGTCTCATTGCTTTTAGCAACACCTCCCAATTTAGTATCAACTGAGAATACCATTGGAATATTCTGCACTCTCTTACTTATTTAATTAGATATCATTTAATGTGCACCTTCAGGGCAAGGTTGAATGTGAGGTGCTCACACACTCAGAGAATTCCTATTTACCAGAGCACTAAAAAGCTAGGCATCCAAGAGAGATTGTGTTAGCCTCACAACAGATCTTTAGCATTAGGCCAGGCAGATTCAGTGACTTCAAGAACTGGCTTGTCCAGGAAAAAGACCAAATGAAGATGTCAGTGACCGAATATTAGAGCTTTAAGTAAATTAAATGATCCAGTGATATAAATGGAAAGCCTGGTAGTGTAGTGGTTAAGTGTTACGTCTGCTAACCAAAAGTTTAGTAGTTTGAATCCACCAGACACTCTGTGGAGCAGAGGGTCGCTTTGAGTTGGAATCAACTCGATGGCAGTGGGTCTTGGTGATATAAGTAACTATTTTCAAAGCTATCAAAGTCTTTTGGGACCAACTCTTTTCTCTTTCTCTTGGGACTGGATCTGTTGTACATATTGTCTTGAAATTATGATATGCGTACTAATTCTTTTACTCCCTTTTAAGCCCAAGAAAGCTGTGTGACTGTTAATATGTCCTGAATAAATTCTGTGATCACTGTAGTACTTTGCAATGTGTTTCCAAGCTGCCATGCTATGGTTGATTATTCCTTCTTTTTCTCTGAAATCATTTAAATTCCATTCCTTATTCATTGTTGATATTCTTATTTGAATTCATTTGAGAGTTTGTAAGCCGCTGTATCAAGTATTTTGCTAAAATTCAAATGTATTACATATCCTACATTGCATTCATCCGCTGCTCTTGTAATTCAACAGAAAGAAAGCAATCAGATCTGTTCGGCATGATTTGTTCTGTGTGAACCCGTGCTGCATTTTGCTCAATGGTGCTTAAGTGACAAGTAGTGCTCAACACAAATTTCCTCATCTAGCTTCTCATTTTAGCTCCCTAAACTCTATAGTGTTTTTGTTTATAGATTTCTTCCCAACATATCATTGATTTCCAGATTCTAAAACCCAGAAAACAGAAAGATTATTATTTCCTTTGTTTTTATATTACTTTTCCCTCACTTTCTTATCCCTGGAATTTCATATTAATTTTCATATCAGATTTATAGTGGTGACAGTGTCTTTATTCATATTTTCCTCTAATGGATTTGTAACTCAGGTGTCAATTAGTGAAAGAGTAAGACTATAAGAATACAATTAATTTCAAGCATCTCTATTGGTTATGTCTGTAAAGTTATTTATATCTGTTGTGTTATATAAGGAAAAGAATGTTGCAATTTATCTCTTAATCCTGAATTACACACATCACAGATGGTTTATTTGGCTGGATACTTTCACTTGACCATGGAAACTCGGGTGGCATAATAGTTAAGTGCTGTAGCTGCTAACCAAAAGGTCAGCAGTTCAATGCACCAGAAACTCCTTGGAAACCCAGTGGGGCAGTTCTGCTGTGTCCTATAGGGTTCCTATGATTCAGAATTGACTCAACAGCAATAGCTTTGGTTTGGGGGTTTTCACTTGACCAGAATTTCATTTACTACCGTATGTATGCTTGGAAGCCCCTGTGGCTCAGTGTTTAAGAGCTTAGCTGCAAACCGAAAGCTCAGCAGTTGAAATCACCAGGTGGTACTGGGAAACCCTATGGAGAAGTTCTAACAGGGTCGCAATGAATCAAAATCGACTCCAGGACACTGGGTTTCGGTTTTTTTTATACATATGTTGTTCATTTTCATCATTATTCTTTGTAGACTGTGCTCTTTAAGAACCCAGTCAGTGTTTCTGGCTCTTGCTTGTATACACACATACCCTCATTAATAGGCTTTAATTGTCTATATATGAATTAAACTATTCTTAAAATAGTTGGATAAACCAAAAAAGATAATCTATATTCAATAGTTTTTTCAGTCCAAAGATGCACAGTGATAATATTTTTTTAGGGTTCTTGAGAAAAACAGGACACCTAGCAGATAGTTCTACTTCCTTTTAGGTTGCCAGTTGCTTGGAGGAATTACTTCTCATTCTTCAAGGGCTGGACGAGATTGTAAATATAGACTCCATGTCTTTTTCCAGTGAGGAATAGGAATGAAAATCCAGGAAATACTCTAGAACTTCTCTCTCCTGGACTTTGAATCTTGAGTGAAGCCATGAAAGAATGGAAAGATAGTGGATGTTCATTAATTTCAGCAGTGGTGAACTGAATTGGTCATTTGTTTTTTTCCTAATTGCCCTAATCCTTTTCCTGAAAGCTCCATAAAGTTTTTCTTATCTCCCCCTACACTATCTTTTTTAATCTGAGGTCTTCATTTCCATCAGTTTTGCCATCTGCTCATTATCTTTCCATTGAGCTTCTTTTCTCCTTAAAGCAGGTAGATATACCTTGGTTTCATTTTCATGAGGACATATCTAACATTCCCAGTCCTTAAAAGTCTATCCATTCAGCCTCACAACAAATTAGATACTTAGGTCTCTAATTTCTGTAAACTCTATGATCCCTCAACAAACAGAACAGAAGATGTGGGAATATAATAAATGAAATTCATGCTGTGAGACACCAAATACACTACAGAGAAAACAAAAAGCTAATTTTGGGTGATGCAGAAAAGCTTCTCTATCAAGGATATCCTCCCTAGAGGGATGGTTTGATATTTCAATCACAAAATCTTCCCACAATGGAATTCAAAGAGGGCCTTTCAGCCAGGTCTATTGATCTGGTAATGGCAAAACTAGGAGGCAGGGAAAGAGTGATTTTGTTCTACAAAGGAGGACAACTTTGACAGTAAAAATAGGTACTGTTAATAACACACTGCGATAACAGGTATAAACACATGTTGGCTCAGGCAAACAAGGACTGTCCTTGGCAAACTCATACAAATTTATAATGGGTAACAATTTATGAGTTTTCTGCTATTATATAGACAAAAACTAAACCAAACCCACTGCCCATGAGTTGATTCTGTACACCAAAAACCAGTTGCCATTGAGTTGATTCTGACCCAATAGGACAGAGTAGAACTGCCTTCATAGGGTTTCCAAGAAGCATGTTGTAGGTTTGAACTGCCGACCATTGGTTAGTGGCTGTAGCACTTAACCCCTTTGCCATCAGGGTTTCCAGATTCCATATTGTCACTATAATCAATAAGTAGATGACAAACTGGAATCTCTCCTTGTTAGAAGGATACGGTTGCTCATCTATTGTTGTTCCTGATCATCAGTGGTAGGCTGGGGCAAGAGGTCAGTGTTTAAGGTATGTGCCAAGATAGCTATGGTGTCCACAAAGTGTGGCTTCTTAGTGTTGAAAAGCTACTATCCAATTGGTTTTTGTTGCTTGGAACCCACAAACTGTAACTAATACAAGGACCCATTTACAACAAGAATCCCACTGAGGGAAAGGATAGCTTTTTATAAATCTAGTGCAGCCTCTATAGCATCTATTCTTGGGGCAGAGCATTTTATTTAGTCCCAGTGAATACAAAGCCACTTAAAAGTGTCAGTGCTAATTTGTAGATTTCTATTTGAAGGTTTTAGAGCACTTGAAACATTGACTTTCCCAATGTAGAACAAATTAAAATGAATAATCAAAAATCTGTTGTAACATGAATTAAAATTCAGTCAGTGAATCAGTGTGTAATGTGTTTCTCCTTTGGAGCCTAAATTATCCAAATATTTATTTTCATATTTCTCTTTGTTTGGATTATAGAAACACTGCCTCAGGGTTTCTACATAATCACAAATTCTTGTGAAAATAAATAAGTAGCAAAATTATGGCAAAAAGTTTTTTTTTTTTCAGTTGATAGTTTCATAATTTCCTTGACACTGAATTTCAGAGGTGAGCCGTATGAAATAACTTGAAGGGCTGTTTTGTCTGTTTGTAATATATGCTTCTTACACCTGCAGAACAAGCTCTTCATGAAACAAGTAGAAAAGACCAACCAAATTTGAAACATACCCTTTTTGAATCTGGTACTACACCTTTAGGAAGAAAAATAAAGTAATATCTTTTCAGATGCTGCTTTTTCAAAAACAAAACGTCTATGTAGTGAAGGAGTCTAAACAAAGCACCTTAGTCTTTATGTATCTAAATATCATATTTCAAGAAAAGATTTTGAAAGAAATTAGTGTTTTGACAGGAGTGGAAAAATTTTCGTTTAGGAAGTTTTGAGTATTTAGACTAAAAATGTGGTGATGGGGTAGTGATGGGAGGCACAAGTTATTTTGTTAGCCTTATTTCACTTTCATTAAATACTGTCATTAAATCAGAACCCTGGTAATGCAGCGGCTAAAGCTCTCGGCTCTTATCATAAGGTCAGTGGTTGGAACATGTGAGGCTCCCCTCCCAAGAAAGATGTGTCAGCTGGCCTCCAGAAAGATTATAGCCTTTGATACCCTATGGGACAGTTTTAATATACCCCATACGGTCTCTGTCAGTTGGAATGGACTCAGTAGCAATGAGTTTGATTTGGTTATTAAATCTAGAATACATTTCTGTTTTGTAATTTTTTCCTAAAAAAAAAAAAGTCTGAAATAATTATCACTGTCTTAAAGATTTAGCCAAGCCAAGTGCCATCGAGTTGGATAATGTAAATGTTAGGATATTTCAATTTTTATGATCTGTTGCCAAAGATGTCCATTCAAACCAAAGAAATAAAACACAAAAGATATTTATTGTTTGATGTGGCTTGTTTTAAGGGGTTGTTGGATTTGTTTTTATTTGTTAAATATGTTTATACAAGTGAGTTGTTTTCAGATAGTCAATTTTCCAGGAAGTTGGCCATTTAAATGAACTTCTTTCCCCAGTACAATTATTGGGGCTACATAGAAATTATTTTTTGTTTTTTGTACAATCCTCAAACATTTTTTTAGTTAATATAGCTCTTAAACTACAGCATAAAATTAAGGTCAATCTACTGATAAAAGAACTATATTGAAAAATCATTAAAAAGTATAAAGCTGCCTTATTAAGAAAATTCTAATTTATAGTAAATTCCTGAAGGATATGCATGAATACTTTAAGAATGAAAAACAATGTTTTTCAAAATTTATTATTTAATAGTTTTTTTAAGAATAAAGAAAAATATATAGCTGAGGTCATTAAAATAACAACATTCTGCAATTTAAAAAGGTATGCAAAAAAATTAACTTGTGAGTCTGTCAGCACTGAAAGATGATGCATGTCAAAATTTTCAGAGGAACAAATTGTTTTACTGGTTATCCAAAAAATTTAAATATATATATATCATAGTCCCCTGTTCAGTGATGTGATTTTTAAAAAACTAGAATCTTAGTATGCCCTGTACTTTCCTTAATGACTTTAAAAATCATTTGTTTCTTCTTCTGAATCATGTGATTTCAACTATACTGTGCTTGAAGTTTTCTGAGAACTTTACTTTTAGAAATCACGTCTAATAGAAAAAATCATGGGGGAAGTCTTTGCCACTTCCCAAGTATTTGATGAGAACATCTTTCTGGTTTGGGATCATGAAGCCCTATTCTTCTCCAGTGGAAAGATTCATTTCCATTTTAGAAACCTCATGATTTATTTGTTGTGTTTTTTTTTTTTCTATGAGGAATATTTTTAAACGCAGAAAAGGAAAATATTTTAAATAAGAATGTTCATTAGTAACACAAGTCACTGTTATGTACACACTGAAGCCATTAGAAACTTAAATCAGTTAAAAAGCTAGGTTCAGGTTACAGGAAAAAATAGACTTTATAAATTTGCTCAGAATCGTGCTGTCTTGAGACAATGACTTCTTGGTTTTGCTGCTACCGTCAGCTTCTCATCAGTTAGGGTCCATCAGTGATGGAGGCAGCAACAAGTGGCACAAGCGTGGCTTCCCGCCCACAGAAGTCATACAAATCATTTAGATACTCTCCTCCCTAGAATTTCTTCCTGACACAGCTGTTGAGCAGGTTAAGAAAAATCATGTATTTTCAGGGTTAGAACACTGAAAAACTAAGATTTATCAGAGGCCCCTGAACCTATGTTAGCCAGTAAGAAAATAGTAAATAGAAGTAACAAAAGCAGTACAGACATTACTGAAATGTCTTGGTCATAAACTAAGTGATGAAAATGATTACAGTGACTAAAAAATTTAGGTGACATTGTTCAGTTTTAGAAGTGACTCCTTTTTCAGAGTGATCAGGACAGGTCAAGGTTTTCAGTCTCTGGGCTTTTATTTTAATTTGAATTTTGAACATATTTCATTTACTATAATCACACAAATTTCAAATCATGCTTTCTCAAACCTTATGTATAACTTGAATACAATAAATTAAAAGTTTCTTTCTCATAGAAACACATTTAGAATGAAAGTAAACAAGAATATTGGATTCTATAGGCCAAAAATGAAAAAAAGGACTATACGAAATTATAAACTATAATTATTTTATATAACTTTTCAGTTGAATAAAATCATCATGTTTTTATAAGGGTAGCCGCTCATCTAACCAAGACCTCTTCTTGAATTACACTTTGCCAAGAATTTTTTTAAAAAATGAATCTTTGTAAATCAGTCTCATGTTAAAAAAGTAAAAAAATAAAATAAAATAATAATCAAGTTCAGAAACTTGAGTGCTAGTAAATTCTGATGTTTTATGCCCCAAACTAATACCAAATTGAAACTCTGCCTTTACACAATTCTTACCATATCTGCTCAATATATATATTTGTCTTTAGCTGCCTTTTGCTATTACTTTTCCCAATTTCTGTGTGTGGTTTTTTGTTTGTTTTTGTTCTTTACAAGCCTATCTTCTCTCTTCTTTATAACAAACTATAACTGGAAAATAGCTCATTAATTTCTTTTTCTTAATTCATGTTTTCTTTTTGAATATTCCAAATAATAAACATGCAAATGGCCTGCTCCTCTGGGATGTGTTCTCATTAGAAACTCTTGAAATATTTCGTGTTGAAACCTTTTGTGATATGGTCAAATTCTATAATATTCATTAAAAAATAGACATTGTCCAAGTCAATTCTGACTCACAGCAACCTTATAGGGTAGCTTAGAACTGCCCCATAGACTTTCCAAGGAGCAACAGCAGCAGCATTTAACCACTTCACCACCAGGGCTCCCCAAACCCATTGCTCTCCCGTAGAGTCCAATTCACTGAAATTACATAGCACAGAGTAGAACTGCCGCACAGGCTTTCCAAGGAGAGGTGGATCTGAACTGATGACCTTTCAGTTTGCAGACATGGCTCTTACCCAGTGTGCAATATATTGCTTTTCTTGTCATCATCATAAAATAAATTAACTCATACTTTAGAATTTTCATTTTGAGTAACACATTCTACATATGGTTCATATGTAATAATTAGCAGTCTTTTTCCACAATGCTATGCACCTTCCAAAGTTCTGCTATGCCAGTTTTTCTAACATGTTGCAAAAAAAGAAGACACATGTCATTTGCATAATTAAGATCTCATAGTAACAATTCATACTAGCACCAAAAAATTATAATTTGTCTCAGCCAACAGCATCAAGTGTTCCATTACTCGTACTTACTTTTTTCTCTCATTACATAGTGCTTGCCTGGGGAGGAATAGACAAATTTTGATACAGCATGCTTCCAATACCATTCACGTGGAGTGATGATAAAGGGTACCTTAAGTGTAAATAAATTTAAAAAAGCTCTTCAGTGATTTCTAATCACTGGTTCCTCAATAAAACTTTTTGTTCTTGGGTAAATCACTTACTATTTTCGGTATGTAATGTTTTCATCCATATGGTAGTCTGAATAGTTTCACCCAAGGCACGCATAGACTCACACACACACACACACACGCATGTGCCCCAAGACACTCTTGTACTAATTCCCAGAACCTATGAATGACAGCTTTATCATTTAAAATTTAACAAAACAGAATTTCCATCTGTGTTAAGGATCTTGAGTTGGAGAAGCTATCCTGGACTCTTCAGGTGGGCTCTAAATGTAATCACCTGTAGGTATTCACGTTAAGAAAAAAAAAAAGGCAGTAGGAGATACGAAGAGAAGGACATGTGGCCACCACAACACCGATTGGAGAGATGCAGGCAAGAGTCAAGGAATGCTGGTAACCTCTCGAAAGCAGAAAAGCAGACGAGGAAAGCACTGAATCGTCCTCTGGAGTCTCTGGAAAGAAGCAAACCTGCTGACACATGGATTTTTAGGCTCTCAAGATTCTTAAAACTCTTTTAGTGTTCTGTCCTTCAAAGCTGTATGAAGCAGTATGTATCCTGTTTAAAGTCACTAACTTGGCGGTAATTTGTTACAGAAACAACAGGAAACTAATAAAATCTGTTAAAAGGAGGTTTAATTAGTCACTTTTAAGTTATTTCTGTTATCTGAGAAAACTACTCTGTATGGTAAGTTTTATGGATTTTTATGTTTTTTTTTACAGGCATAACTTAGCATCTTTTCCATTAGCTACATGGGATGTAACATTCTTTGCTGAAATAAGTTTGTTAGATATCAGCACATCATCACCAAGAGGAAGCAACCACTAGTAGAAATATTTTAGTTTCTTTTTAGTAAGTTGAAGGGAGACAGTGTATCATTGATTTCTGTTTGATTAGCCAATTCAGTTAGAAATTCAAAACACAAGGATTGTGCAGAAATCAGGTGCCAGATTTATTAATTTATCTGAAAATAAAAGCACAACCAAAGAAAAAGTAGAATAAAATCAGAATCAGAAAAAGTAGAATAAAAACAGAATCTGAAAAAGATAAATTAAAAAAAAAAAAAAACCAAAAAACTTTAGAAACGTTTTTCCAAGAGTGTCCAGGAGTTTATAACATATTGGAAAAATATTTAGTGCTGGCCAATTATTACGTAGTTCAGTGAGTCACTACATTAAACAGCAAATATATAATTTGTTTTTAAATATTACTAATACAGGTCCTTACTTTGATTCTCTAATGAAGCCCATGGCCCAGCTGCTTCCCACCAGTGAGCTAAAATTAAAACATAAAAAAAGAAAGAAAACAAAAGAAAAAGATCCTCAATATAATTTTCATTTAGACCTTATTTTTATGACCCATTAAAATGTTGTCTCTTCAACTTACCCAATTATCTCAATTCTCTTGCTAATAAAACATTAGCTGAATATTTTAAAACCTGCTTTTAAGTGCTGTGATGGCCACATGAGCATAGTGAAACAGAAAACACAAGTTCTAGTTTTTAAGGCATAGTTATTTAACTCATAGAGTCTGATGACATACAATATATATGCAGAACAATCACTGAGATCACGTATGTCAGATACGTATGTTGAAATTACAGTATGTTTTTAAGAAAGATAAATGTGAATAGAACAGATTTGGGTGTGGGGGGTTCCCAATAACTGTTCTATTTAGAGAATTAAGTCATGGTGTTGGAAAATTGGTATCTGAGGGGCCATCGTTAAACAGACTTTGCTATGCTTTTTATGTAATTCTCTTATAGATGAATTTTGGTTTTGTGGTTAAGATTTTTTAAAAATGTTTTGTTATAGAATCTGGCAAAAAAAAAGTTATTCCTCTGTGATATGCATGGATTGAAGAAAATTTGTGTTTCTCCCTTGAATCTTCCAGCATCAACTGGCATCATTTCCTCAAGGCTTTTTCAAAATGAATGGAACCACATACCCTGCCTTCAATATTTTCACCAAAAGCAAAACAAAAACAAAAACATTGAAACTTTAAATCTTTAAATCTTCTTTCAAACAATCCAATCACATTTACATGAGTGTCTAAAACAAGATGATGGATAATATCAGTGCCAGCACTATGTCATACAGCAACTTCATCATATTCTTTGACAGTTTTGCAAATAATTTTCCATTTCACCAAAAGTTACAAAAGTTTCCACAGTTTTCCTTAGCAAGCTGAAGCTTACTCTTCATTTGTCAATGTGCATAAAAGCTGCTTATAGCATAGCATGGCGTAAGCTATTCTTGAGCAATAAATGGTTTGAGTCATCTATTTTGTCCTGAAATGCTATCTGTAGTTAACTGCATTGCTTATAAATGGTCATAGTAAATTCAGCATGAAAGAGAATATTACAGAAAAGACAGCAGCAGAAGCATTAGCATTATCTAATATTTATATATGTTATCAACATAACACAGCAGTAAAAGGTCTAAATGCATATCAATGGGTACCATGTCTAAAAATTACTATAGTACCTATTTAGTGTATTGGATATTTTCCTTAAGGAGTGCCTGCTGTATCTAGAACAGCATAATATGTGACTTAGTACAGCTAATTCTTACTGACAGCATGATTGAAAGGAGACAGAAAATTTTTGCTTCATTGTAATCCCAGATTTAACATTTAAATGAGATCCCAAAGGACCATGACATGTCATTATTAACTGAAATGGGCTTGAAAATGTTTAAAAGACAGCACGATTTGAATTTAAACGGCAAGGTGGCTACTGGCCTGAGACTCAGTTTGGAGCCAGAGTCCAAAAATTGTGCCCTTAATTTGTAGTTGTGGTGATTATAAAACTTCAGAGAGAATTACCCATTCTATGGTTCTCTTCTGTGAGTCATATATAAAGCAAAACAAAACCTGGCAAATGTAAACTCTAAATACCTTTTTACAGGAGGTGCAAAGACAGTTATTTTTAACAAGTGAACTGCCATTTATAGCAGTTGTTTCTTTTGTACACCTGCAGAGACTCAGAAGTAATGGGGGGGGGGGGATGCCCAAGGCATATAACGTGATAAACAGTCTCCAAGCAGATATTTACACAATGTGAATTAACTGTACCATAGATACCCAGAGAAAACGTACATTACCTTACGCTGTTATGAAATCAAACAGACATGATATAGCTTTATGCTTAAAACTTGTATGACCCCATCCCAAGCCTAAGTAAAAAGTAATCCCCAAACCCCCCACCCATTAACCCATTATCTTCCTGTTACACAGAATAAATGTTTAGATTACTCCCACCCACCCTCAAATAAAGTGCGCAGTCCATGGCAGACCATAGAATAATGCAACAGGAAAAGCCCCTTTTATGTATTATTATTTAAAAATAAAATACAAACAACAAAAAAATAAAACAAAGATTGAAGAGAATTCAAGGATTCTCCACATCTTGTAAAGAGAAGAAGCCCTGCTGGAATGTCACTGTGTTAATACACATAGCCTTCGTTGTAGGGGTGGGGGTTGCAGCAGCCACCTTCTGGCATGTAGGCCATGCTCTCATCAAAGTGGGACAGAGGCACGGTGTCCTCTTCGTTGATGTGGCGTTCCATGTCCGTCTTCAGCAGAGGGCGCTGATTATCTGGAAAGGCCATGGAGAAAAGGGCTTCGGGATCACACACAAATTTGTAGACGTATCTCTCTCCAGCCACCTGATGATAACACGGAAGAGAAAAAAAAATCCATCCTCACCATCCCAAGATGGTGAAGGATACAAAGAGAGAGAGAAAGAGACACACAGAGAGAGAAAACAAAGGGCACACAGTTTAATACACCAGAGTGTGTGGTAACACAAGGAAAGAGAAAAGTAATAAATTATTAACAAATACATATGAAAGGGGTGGGGGAGCCCTTATTCTGACTCAATAGAGAAAAAACCCAAAAGAATGGTGCAAACAAATCTTTTATATTGACTTTCAGAAATAATTACATTCATTCCAGAAACAGCTAAAAAGGCTCAGCAGTTGGTTTTAACATAAAGGCAAACTGTATACATTGGTATTTTAAAAAATCAATAATTTAACGCAGGCATTGCACATTGAAATGTTTTCTCCATTCTTAAAGATAAAAAATTAAAGTGTATCTTTAATGTTCTAGTGTTTCTCTCTTAATACTGCATCCTGAAATTATAGGAAAAATTAAATTTTCAAACCCTAAAAGAAAAATGTGGTTTATTCCTAATAAGACTAGACCAGTGATTCACAGAGGGGAGCAGATGGGTGCTTTTATTTTACACTGTGTATTCTCAGTGATGGAAAAAATAAAGATACATAGCTTATTTAAATGAAAGATGAATCAAGAGAACAGCATTATCCTGAATACATCACTTTTAAAAATGAAGGCAAGATGCACCAGACAGAAGTTAAGGATGTGTGCAAAGTGTCAAATTGAAGTAAGAGGTGTAAAAAAGTGAAAGGAATTTAAAATATACAATGCATAGGGAGGAAATGAGAAAAAGAAATGTGACAACTGCCTGAAGTAACAGAGTAGTAGTGTAATCTTTTTAGGGAATGACAGGACCCAAACTTAAATTTTGAAGAGTAATAGTTCTCTGAGCAAATTTAAGCAACAGAGACAAACATGGCTGTTATAGACACAGAGGTTCTCAGACACCTGGGGTGGGGGGGGATACAGTTTTTTGTGTTAAATTCTGACAGTCACTTTTTGTGTGGAGAGTTCAGTGACACAGAACAGTGAAAATCACTCAACAGCTCTGTGTTCCGGTGTATCAAAAAGGCATTGCAGTTGATTTGCGATGTTGGGATAGACCACATTTATGGTTTATAAGCTATCCACATAGGTGTGAAAAAAGGAGCAGTGACGGAAGAACACTGATGCTCTGGACTCAGAATTGCAAGACTCTTTGCCCCGGATTTAATGAAGAGGATTCATTTTAAAGAAGCTCAATAGTCTGAATACTCCTAGGTTTGAAAACCATCAACACTTCATAGTTTTTATAAACCTGATCAGGTTTTTTAAACTGTCCTTCAGTTCCTTTTTCTGTAACCTGCAAAGACTGTTGTGAGATTTAGAGGGAAGTTTCTAACATGGTACTGAAGTTTATTCACTTCAGTTCTTCATACAAAGGACATTAAATTCTTAAAGGTGAAATGACCATGGAAGTAAAATTAGGCAACACATAAAACAAAGCAGAGATAACAAACTGTAGTTTTGCTTTTTTTCCTCCTTTGTTCAAAGCATTTGGAGATAATAAAATGAATGGCCCTTAGATCTCTGAGCGCTTTATCACCCACTCCGTGTTTGGAACTGCAGAGAAAAAGGTGTTTGCTTTTGGCTGCTGGAGTTCTCTGTCCGGCCTGTACGCACTGTCTGTAATTAGGAATGCTGCAATATATTAGCAACATTTTACCATAGGGATTTAAAATATATCACATGCAATCAAGATTATAAACCTAAGGGCTCTGCCTTTACTCACTGCTTCCTTCTGCTGTCCTTTTGAATGAGCAATTATAGTGCTACTAGCATGCTTACAGGACTATGCAAATCGCTACTGGTGTTAGAAAAAGGTTTGATATCCCAAGCAAAGGAAATGTCTGAATTTCACTATTAATAACACAATTAACCCCCTGCTGTAGAGTTGATTCTGACTTCTAAGGACCCTGTAGGACAGAATAGAACTGTCCCATAGGCTTTCCAAGCTGCTGCTGGTAGATTTGAACCGCAGTCCTTGTGGTTAACAGACATAATAGTTAACCACTGTAACACCATACATTCAGTATATGCATATCGCAATGCCTAGATGATAATCTCAGGAATTTTGTAGAGGAGGTAAATCAGGATTAATCAAGGAGATGACTTTCAAGCTATAGCATGGAAGTCTGGGTATTTCTTTTTTTTTTTTTAATGTTTAAAAACATTCAGAAAACTCTATTAAAAGACCAGACTTGATGTTCTGACACCCTCAAGGGTCCCCTGAGAACATGTGCCCTGGATTTGCTGCTAGCCCAGAGGTGAAATCAGTACTGAAGCCAACACTTCAGACAAAGAATGGACTGGACCATGGGACACAGAGGGATACAGGTGGTGTGTGTACTACTGGTTTTTTTTTAGAAGTGAGAGGACAGGGTACAGAGGATGGGACAGGTGCTGGCTGAGTGGGTGCGGGAACTAAAGAGCAGAAGTGTGCTGTCACAGGGCGAGACGAGTACACAGAGTTGCATAGTGGTGAGTGCTCGAGATTTCATAGCCAATTGACTTGGAGTGTGGGCTTGCACTCGATCACAATAAAAAAAAGAAAAAGAAAAAGAAAATATTAGGATAAAAATTCAGAAGGGATACTGAGGAAAAGTAGAACTTGTGGATGAAGCAGTAAGAAATAATGACTTGTAATCACATCACACAGAACTAACCAATAATAAAATACTGGTGTGTGTGCGTGTGTGTGTCTGTGTGTGTTTAGACATTTTAAAATTTTGAAATAGAATTACACACATATGTATAATATACAAGGTATAAGAAGCATTAATTCCCAGTTTATTTACTTATAATTACTGAAATTAATTACCAATTTTTATTTATTTTTAAATGTTTGGATCCACCTGGTTTATTTCTTCCATTCTCTTCCTTTAATTTTCTTTTATAAATTACATACACATACATGAAATTTTAAATTAATACACAAATGTCATCATATATATATTTCTCCCTTTCAGGTTGAAATATATAATTCATATCATATAGGTTTTTTTAAGGACTGCAAAGTTTTCTTCTAAATAACTGTAGAACTCCCTTGACCACTAGAAAGGTGATCGCAAATGATCTGCCCTTTTTTCATATATAGTGACTGCTCTAAGACACTATCAAACACAGGTTTTTACTTTTCCTGTATAAGCTGAGAAGGAGCTCTGCTGGTTCAGTCACTCAAGTACTGCTAACCTGGTGGCGTAGTGGGTTAAGTGCTATGTCTGCTAACCAAAAGGTCAGCAGTTCAAACCCGCTAGGCACTCTTTAGAAACTCGATGGAGCAGTTCTACTCTGACTTAGAGTAGAAAGCTACGAGTCAGACCTGACTCAGCGGCACTGGGGTGGAAACCAGAAGGTTGGCGGTTCAAACTCACTAGCAGATCTGTGGGAGAAAGATGTGGCAATTTGCTTCCATAAGGATTACAGCTTTGGAAGCCCCCTGGGGCACTTCTACTCTGCTCTGTGGTCTTGCTAGAAGTCAGAATTGATTTGACAGCAGTGGGTTTGGTTTTGCTTTATCCTGGCTGATAAATACTTTGTAAATAGTTTCTATGGGCAGTTACAACATAACAGGTGAACATTTGAGTAGCAACAACATTTCTATGTATATTTCAGCATTCTTGCCATTACATGATTATTTCATAGCAGTTCGTCTTACTGTATTAAAAGAGAAAAATGGCAATATGGAAGAGATGTCGCTAGTGGTGATACTGGTAACGAGATGCATATAAATCAAAACCAAACCCAATGCCATTGAGTCAATCTCGACTCACAATGACCCTGTAGGACAGAGTAGAATTGCCCCATAGAGTTTCCAAGGAGCACCTGGTAGATTTGAACTGCTGACCTTTTGGTTAGCAGATGTAGCACTTAACCACTAAGCCACGAGGGCTTAAATTGGAACATTTTTAAAACTGAGCAACTGCTTGAAAAATGAAACCCATTGCCAACATGTTGATTCCAGCTGAGACTGAAACCACTGTGCAACTAGGGCTCTACCATCTGAGTCGGAACCCAAACCTACCGTGGAGATACAATTCGGACTCATAGCATTTCCAAGGCTATAAATCACTACAAAAGCAGCCCACCACATCTTACTCTCATGGAGCTCCTGGTTTCCAACTGTCAACTTTTCAGCTACCAGATGATTGCTTTAACCGCTGAGCAACCAGGGCTCTGTAGCCTAGATATGCCGTGTCATATACTATGTCAAAAAGCTGAGGTGTAATTAGAGATCTCATAATATTTTTTATCTCCCAGTGAATAGAACTTTAACCAGCTCCTCTACATTCAAACTTCACACTTTCTACTTCCATACATGTTTTGAAAACACATGTAATTTGAAAGCAGAAACTTGCATGGAGTTCTAGTTTCATTTTCTATATAATGAGGAGAGGAAATTATAGGAATTTTTAACAGCCCTTAAATGATCTAGACACATAAGCCAAACATGCCTTGGCTTACTCTAGAATCAGTATATGAGAGGACCTAAGAGTTACCATTTACTGAAGAGTTTTATTGTGCCAGGTACACAGCAAAGTGTTTCAAACACATCATTCCATTTAGTAGTCACAATAATTTTATGAGGTAAGAAATATCACCATTTAGTAGGAGAAGAATACATTTATAAGGGTGGTCAAGTGAGAAGGTAGCACACTCAGCCTAAATCAAGATTTCATTATCTTTTACTACTGTGCAATATTGTCCCAGAAAATCATTACACACCTTTTGTGACAATCCTTGTGAATTAATTAGGGACACATTGGTGAAAATTAAAGGAATAAGACGAATTTGAAAGAATGCGGCTACAAATGGGTGCGGTGGGATGTCAGTAAGCCAAGTGCCGTAGTCAGTAAGTGAAGAATTAAAAATGATCTCAGGGTTGAGATAACAAGACAGAAGGAGTACGCAGTAGATAGTTCAGTATTTTGAAACTGAGCAGGTAAAGAAGAAGCAACTGAGAATCTAACCCATCTTGTCTTTAAGACTCTTGAAAGTTTTAACTTCTGAGCTGGCAAATTCCAAAGCACTGGTACCCTAAAGTCAGGTCTAGGAAACTCACCCTCTGTTCTATCAAATTTCATGAAGCCACTAGTCTAGTTTCTGCAGGCATAACTATGGTAATTTAAAAAGTAATGTCACAGTGTGATACATAATGATATCCACAGCCAACAGAACTGATAAAGGATACATAATAAAACTATAGTGTTCAAAACTGATAAATCATAAACTCGTTTCCCACTCAAGAAAATTAGATTTGAATACACATGCAAGCCTAAGAGATGTAATAACACATACATACATAATTTTTTAAGGTTCAGGAAAGAAAAAAGCACTAATTCAGTTAGTAGAGAAGATTATTTGCTTTCATCAGAATCCGTAAACAAGTGTTTCATAATTATAGAATTATGGAAAATGTAACAGAATTACAACTTCTTCTGGAAATACACAGATGCAATTTGAGTACTGAAACAATCTTTTTTTTAACCACAGCAGCAAAGTAGGAACTTTAGAAGCCTATCAATTTGTATATAATATTGTTACACATTTGTCTACTAGGTCCCTGCATTTATAAATAGAAAGGCTTGTAATACCAAAACCAAAAGTAAGTATTTGCTAAAATCAGTGAAAAACTTGCTTCAACAACACAATGATATACGACTTTAAAGTATGACATGCAGATTAATGTACAATATTTCAATGAATTTTAATGCTGTATTAGCTGCTTACCTTTTGCATGATTCCCTTCTCATAATAATAGCGAAGTGAACGGCTAAGTTTATCATAGTTCATAGCTGGCCTATTTTTCTGAATGCCCCAGCGCCGGGCCACCTGGCAGCAAAACAATATGACATTGTAATGTTAGGCGTCAGCTTATCAACATATCTCATAAAATTAATTAATTAATTACTTCAAAACAGTCCCCAACACGTCCAAATTAAAGACACAAGAAGCAAGAGCTATCATGAGCTGAATTTCCTGTGTCATGGTCACCTTTTACACCAGGCGCGCAGTGGTCACTCTGAAAGACTATAATAAAATTCTTTGTCACTATTGTTTTGGACACAAAATTAAATGGAAATAAGGGAATGTGTTTACAATGGGAATGAACAGTCTGCAACTCACCAGAATGAGGCAGAGTTTTCCATTCCGACTGAGATACAATGTCTGTTTTTCCCTTCCTAGTTTTTCAGATGAAAACTATCAATGAAGTGCAGCTTAGCAATTTTGTTTGTAAAGATGTTTTAACCAGGTTATGATAACTCAACAAGAAAGAGATCTTGCTCAACGCTCTATAGAAAAGTGAACAAGGGGCGCATTGTGTGTAACAGGGAAAGAGTACACAATTAACAAACTGATCTACAAATAATTTTCATTGCCTGAAGCAGGATCAGAATAAAAATGTAGCCAATACTAAATGGGAGAATTAGGCATTCACTTAGAAAACAGTAACTGGATGCTAAAAATAAGAAGGAAGTGAAAAAGGTCACCAAGTATATGAGTCTACAAAGAAAAAAAAATCTCTAAAGCAGAATGTCCACTTTGTTGTTTAGGGAAAAGTCTCAGGGCTTTTATTCTGTGGCTTTGGAGCAGCAGCTCATCTGGAAAACAGCTCTTGAACCGAACTTTTAAGAGTTTTGAGAAAAATCTTCCTGATCTCAGACATTTATTCTTGAAACATACAACAAATATGCACCAACATGCATCTCCATCGTCCCATTCCCATCAGCTAGCTGAAGCATTCTACAGAATACTGGAGCCTGCTTTTGAACGTGACGTTCAAAAGTCACGTTCTCGTTAATTTTCACATTTTATTAGTCTGAGCAGAAACTGCAGCTGCCATGCAAACCTAAGCAACCCCAAGACAGCATTATCTAATACAGTTAGTGTGTTCATTCATTCCATGAAATTCCAAGCTGTTTTGTCACAAACACAAAAATAGAATGCTTTTCAGAGAGATTGTCCTCTCTTCACTTTATTAGTAATAATCAGTTTCCATGCTTTTTTTCTTTGTAAAACTACTGCTCTTTGCTATTTCCTCTCTCACTAATTTGTATTCCCCAAATAAAAATACAATATAATATACTGTTATGCATCAATATGTTTTTTTTACGCCTAGTGAGACAGAGGGACAAATATATATCCAAGCTGACTGCCCACATGGCAGGTATATCACAATTATCAGGAAATAACCTACATTTTAATGTAAATGTTCTGAGCATCAGTGAAATGGAAGAGTGATACTAAGAAATGAAAGTAATACTTTCTAAGTAAAATGTAAAAAATCTAACAATGGACACCAGTGAATCTTTAATAGACATGGCAGCTGAGCAATATGTAAACCTGGATGGGATGTGACAAGGAATTATCAGAATCTCCTTAAATTAAGCAATAATTTAAGAATACTTATTCATTTTATAAATGCTTCCTTTATAGAAGCTCACCAGAATTCACCTAGAAAACAAAACACTTGCAAGAAAGTTTCAGGCTACATTGTGGAAGTCTCTGGGGAGGGAAAAAAAGATCTTTCTATTAATATCACAAGCACAGAGTTTCACTCTTATGACGCCTCATAATTCTTGGAACTGTGGATATTAACAGCCATTTTAAATCAATAAAACATTCTTGTAATTGGTTCAATGCATTTCATAAAGTTTGGGAAAAGAGGTTCTACCAATATATCTATGAGATGCAAACAAGACTGAACCTTAAAATTAGCAAGTAAGATCAATAATCAGTTAAGAAAGTGAATTCAGCCCTCAAATATGTCCTGCCAATTACCACTGCATCCAACAACACTAACTAAGTTACAATTCTCAACAGAGTGGGAGAGATGGTAACATCGCCAAAGACTTCCTTATACTCCTTCAAATGAAAACACGCCATTAGCAAGAAGATTGAAGGCTAATGGCACTATGTCATTCATCTCCATGAACAAATGAATAGGAACACGCAATAGGTCAAAGATCATTCAACTTATTCTTAAACATTACTGCTGAACATGCAACAGTGAACTTTGAAACTACCAAGTAAGGTCTCAGAAGACTTCTTGGAAATTCTTCCAGCTTAACAAGACTTTTGCACAGACTTCTGTATAAGCATTACTCTGTTGACAACTATTCCCTGGAAAAAGTATCTATGATTAATTGCAAAATGATACCTCTTTTAACTCAGACTTCCTCCAAAAAGAAAGAAAGAGGAAGAAAGAAGAGAGAGAAAAAAATTAAATATTATGTTTGTTAGAGTCATCTGAAGACACTGAATAGATAGATAAATCAGAGCATGGCATGGAATCTGAAATACGGTATGATTCTAAACTCCACGATATAGTTCAAAGAACAGGAACCACTCAGTAATTCCAACAGAAGATAGCTTTAAGCATCTTTCATGAACTGTGCTGACAAAGAACACTTAAAGGGCTATTTTGCCGTAGAGCAAAATGAGGAGACTGGGCTACCAGGGCTAAAGAAATTTTACCTTTCCAAGAAAGAAATTTAAGCCAAATAGCACAGTCACTGCCTGATGGAACCAACTGCAAGGGTGAGCAATCAGCAATCAGAAATGGGATGTTTCAGTTTGAACAGGGCTTTAGGAGGCACTTTGTGCTTATTGCATAATTCCCACTGAGTTAGTTCCTATTTAAAAATGGTCTATCGACTATGAATTTCCTGGGTCTTTTTATTTTATGATCTGTTATGGAAAAGTTGTCCAAATGCCAGTTTGTTGTATGGAACAGATAAAGTCATATATGTATATATATTTTCTCTGTATTTACAAGCCACAGAAATTTAGAATTGGAAGAGATTTAATGGTTATCTGGTCAAGTCTCTTATCCTACTTATTAAAACTTGATCATCACAAAAGTGAACAGCTGCTATATAAAGAACTGTAAGTCACTTAAATACTTGCAGAAGTATTTTTGTTCATCCGAGCAGATACAGAATTATTGACAAGATCCAGCAATTACCCTACTTGAACAAACACATGGCAATCTTTAAAATCTGTGACTGCTCGGTTTATTTTCATTACAGGTGGAAAAAAAATCACTGATATACAGATAGCAATTCCTGCTGGGTGAACTCAGTTCTAGCCTAAACCAGTTCTTGCAGTGATTATTACCTTTCATGAAGTACAGAGCACATATCCCCATCACATTAAAAGGGCTTTCAAATTACTTTTATGTTAAGTGTCTCTAGTCTCTTTCGTTAATGATTCACATTTGTGTAGTTCTTTCACTTACATCACTTAAGTACATCTATGTAAATACTAGTTTCCTTTGACAGTCAAATTAAGCTTTAGACTGTATTACAAAATTCAAGCACCCAAACATCTAGCTCATACTAAGTAATGGACCCTTTCAAATTCTAGAGCTTAGATGTCCAGTCTATATGTGACAAATCACTCTGGCTTCAAAAACAGCTGGAAAGCTTACTGAATTTTTTAATCTTACTCAGGTGTTTATATCCTATAGTTAAAAGCACAAGCATGTTAACCAAATGTTTTTACTGCTTTCTATGCTAATATATATTAAAATCAATTTTTACTAATAGCATAGAAAGTATCCTTAACAAGACACAAAAGTTATACATGACTGTCACTTTCTAGGAGAGTCCATAACACCATTTATGGGCTAGGCTACAGGAACAATAGTACCCTTAAGCCTACAGCTAGTCCTGGAATAGTAACTGAAATTAGAAATTCTTCATGTAACTACTCCATTTGTATGTATGCTCCATTTGTCCATGTCATCTCTATTTATCAGGTGTCCTTCCAGCAGAGTGTATGCAGCCCAGCTGACCTGAAACAGATTTCACTGACAAATCAAAAACTCCACTGAGTCAATTCTGACTCATAGCAACCCTACAGAACAGAGTAGAATTGCTCCACAGAGTTTTCAATTAGTGCCTGGTGGATATGAACTGCCTACCTTTTGGTTACCAGCCCAGGCTCTTAACCACTATGCCACCGGGGTTTCCAAATCAAAAGGAAACAATATTTCTATCAGTCTTGAGTCCTCTAAGAGACATTTAATGATCAAAAATTTTCCACTACAGTTATTGCATGTCATTGTTGTCCACAGCTATTCCTCCCTCATCTCCTCTTGCACATGACTTTGGTTCCTAAATGTTCCTTTCCAGCTTTCTTGATAAAATCCAAATTGTTCAAATACTGGCTGCTAAATCACAAGAACAATTGCTCCATTCCAGGAATTAGCTGAACTTCTGCAGAATTCTCCCCCATTGCTCAAGCCTCATAAAGCAGTCAGCCCTCCCTCCCCAACTTAGATGCTCCATTGGTATCTTCTCAAAAGAAGTCCTACATTCTTGAATAACAGTTTATGCTAGCGATAACCTGGTTGACTTTTTTATTTTCCCACATCAACTTTGCAGGACAGAATTCAGCTACAGCAAGCACATACCACTTAACTAACGATTTGGGATTTTAAATGTGGATACGTTTTGAGGTTTTATTTTCTTTTACTCAGTAAGTTCCCCTAAAGTTTATTTAAAAATTACACTTTTGCATGAGTCGGATCCGACTCGACGGCACTTGGCTAATATTGATGAAACATGTAAGTTTCTTTATTTTGCAACCTATCTGATTTTTCTAATTAAAGTTTATTAAACCAACCTCTTCAGGCTCAATCAGTTTAAATTCCATGCCTCGGCCAGTCCAGGCAATGAAGTGAGAGTTTGAAGGGTCATCCAGCAGAGCGACCAAAAACTGCCAGAGCTGAAGGGATCCTCTTCGCTGGTATGTGGGTCCCTCCCGATACATTCCTGGCTCTTGCTTGATGTCCCCTAAATTAAAAAATGTTTCAAGTTTCTGTTATTAACAATGTCATTTACACAAGATTTACATTAACTCAGTCACTAAAATGGTTAAATCATGACCATTTTAAGAGTTTCTATGTAACACAGTGTTACCATTAAATACATATTTAAATAGTTAAAAGTAAACCTGCAATTTGTATAAACTTACAGACAACTGTGTATAATACATACAGGTAGATGTAAGCACACACTGGTATAGAATAAATCCACAGATGTGATTTAACTACAAAATTTTGTATAACTTTTTGTTTTTCTTTAAAAATCATTTTATCTAATAATTTTTTTTGGCTTTATGGTGAATTCCATTTCTCATCATTTTACTAAGCAACATCTAGAGAGGGTAAACATTTAAAGCTATGGGAATTTTGTTTGTACAAATTAAATCCCACAAACTAGAATTTGTAAACAGTTCACTGACCTACATGTTACAAATTACCGAAAATTATAATGCCAATATTTTAAGGCAAACTGAGTAGCATCTAAAACTGAGTTAAGTACTCTATACTTGATGTAAATTTGGAAAATCTGGTAGGTAAGTACATGGAGCACAGTTCTACTCTGACAAGTAGGGTCACCTTGAGTCTGAATCACCTTGATAGCAAAAAATCCATTGGTTCTTTCTTCCCTCATTGGAGTGGGGGAAAGTGGATGCAGGGGAGAGATTCTCATTCTGCTATCTTTTCATAATGGTGCTATTACTTTTTCCATTGGCGGTAAATGAAACTTTTCAGTTTCATTTTTCTCTTGTGTTTCACTCACTGAATCTGACTTACTACTATTTTTTTAGAAGTCCTGTTTAAAAATCTACAGTTTTCAGTAAGAAAGGTTTGTGTTACCTTTAAGTCAGTCATACATAGTGTAAAAATCTTCTAAATGGAGTACACCATTGAAGGTGTTAGTGTTACAGTGATTCTTTTTAAATGTGGTCAGTTGCCTTGGTTTTACTAAAATATGCTCAGTTCCATGACTGATTTACTTCCATCACCAGACAACCAGCTCAAAAACACATGGAACGGGTTGCACCGAGGATTGAGTGCACAGGCCCCTACAAGTATCTCAGTGTGGACACATGAACTTCACAAAACAAACAATTCAGGCAGTATATTTTCAAAGCAACTATCGTAATTCACTAAGCGTGAATTACGACATAGACTAAAATTGTATGCTTTTAAAAAGTTTGTTTTGATCAGTAGAGAGAAATACATCCCTTAAAGCAATTACATAAAGGAACAATTCTTTAAAACCCTAAAATTATTCAATCAACAGCTGCTAAAAATCATTATGTTGCTTTTGGTTTCTTTGTATTGATTTCATCGTATTATTTATCACAGATTTTCCTTCTGAGATTCTCATATTTTTTCTTTTTAATGGGAACAATTATGTAACACAGTGAAATGCTGTCAAATTTTACAGTAACTAGATTGGTTCTGGAAATCCTGGTGGCATTGTGGTTAAGTGCTACGTCTGCTAACCCAAACGATGGCAGTTCAAATCCACCAGGCACTCCCTGGAAACTCGAGGGGGCAGTTCTACTTTGACGCATAGGGTCGCCATGGGTTGTAAGCGACGTAATGGCAGTGGGTTAGATTGGTTCTAGAAATCCTGGTGGCTTAGTAGTTAAATGCTACAGCTGCAGACAAAAACATTGGCTGTTCAAATCCACCAGGTGCTCCTTGGAAACTCTATGGTGCAGTTCTACACTGTCCTATAGGGTTGCTATGTGTAAGAATTAGCAGCAATAGGGTGGTCGTGGATAGATTGGTTCTGCCTAGAAATGTGACTGATCGTATTGGACACACCCAATGAAAAGCTAACCCCTCTGTCATTTTTCAAGTTGTGTAAAATGCTAGACATAAACTATCTTCCAAAAACCAATTTTTTTCTTAGTATGAAACTGAAGAATATTTAAAAGGGAAAAAATAATCAAGACAGCTTCCCTAAACATTAGGTGACACTGATTTGTTAGATTTCACCCCAATTCTCTCTGTCATTTTGAGATATTTTTCTTCCTTACATGCCTTTTCTAATTTTCAAAATTTCTTAACATAGGAAATTTACTAAAAATAAAAAGAACTGATAGAGGTAATTCAAGGGGTGGAGGCTTTATGCTTTGTCTCTAGAGAAAAAGGTGTATTTTAATTGCAATGCTCTGCTAATAGTGCTCAACAGTATAGTTCACACCTATGAAATTCAGGTCAAATTAACATCTACTGTAGAACAATACCCCCAAAGTGACCCCTATTGAATTTTTAACCCCTAAGAGCTTGAATACAGTTAGCAATTTAACACAAGCAATGGAAGCAGATCTGCTTAAGGCTTATCATCTCTTCTGAGAAGTGTAAGAATAGCAAGAAGCTTGGGAACATAGAGTAGTCTTCAAGCAACTAATTAGGGATTAAAAAGCAATCTTTGCAAGTACTTTGCTGTTTAAATAATGGCAATTAAAACTTCTGAGAGCTCCCGAGTCATTACAGCCATGATCCCCAAAGTTTGTGCAATCAGCTAATCACAGGGCCCCTGCTCATTTCCTGTTAAACAATCAAAGCAGGAAATACAGAGACCACTTTGAAGAACCACTAAATCAATTAACCGTTCAGTTTTTACCCCAGCTTCCTCATAGATGCCGACTTCTGCCACCCTTGTCAAGAAGAGAAGGTTCTATCTAACTTGACGCCCCTTTCTAAGATCTGGGATCTTTTCATTGCAACAGTAAATAGTATTAAAAGGTAATGCTTTTCCCTAACTCCCTTTTAAGCAATTACAAAGTAATGCCACATTAGTAACGTACATCTTCCCAGAAAGGGAGGGGGAAAAAAAGAGATTCTAAAAAACAATAACCAAATGGGCAGCTATATTGTTCTTGTGTTCCATAATGCATCTTTTCATGAACAATAAAAGCAAGGAGGCTGCATTAGTCGTCAGCGCATCCACAGTAGTATGCTTTCGGCTCTGCTTTGTTAATTACAGGATCAGTTTTCAATAAATCTCAAGTAACAAGCTGCGTGTGTTCATCAGAGCAATGGAAAGCCTGCTCTTACTCCACAGAAATCTCAGCAAGAAGGACGCTCTTTGGAAATACATCACTAAGAATGGATCTTGTATATGGCAAAAGTAAAAAAAAAAAAGCTTCATAATGGGAACAGGAAAAAGACAGATTGTAAGAGAAGAAGGTTAGCTATATTTCAAAACATACTAAATGATGTGTGTAGAAATCTTTAAGTAGAAATGTCAGCTGTCTCACAAGAGGCACAGGTGATCTCTCTGTTCTCTCTTATAAAAACCGAAACTTGAAGCACAACGCAAAACCTACCATCAAATTTCTCGGGAACAACACAAGTGTCATCATAAAATTGCCTGGGGCCCTTTTCAAACATACAACCTGTAAGGAAAAAACGGGAAACATTTATTCATAATTGCCATGAAGTTCACAAACAATTTAAAATAGAACCACTAGCACAAAAAATGTGGTAGAAAGTGGCTCTGCTACTTTTCAGCTTGGTGACTGGAAATGTCATTGAACCTCTCTGTAGCTCCGTTTCCTCACTGTAAGTGTGGAGATGATAATAACAGCATCTCCCTTACAGATTTGGGGTCGTGGTAAATGTAAGTTTAAAATGATGCCTAGCTGGAGCTGAAGATAACTAGGCCAAGTACATAACAGCCAAAGTACAACCTTGAGCACATTGCACTTGAACTTAGAGACCATCTCAAGCACAGGTTTGATGTACTGAAGACCACTGACTGAAGACCAGAGGAGCTGTGGAATGACAGCAAGTACATAACATGAAGAGAGCAAGAAGTCATTAAAAAGACAGGAAAGAAGGAAAGACCAGCCATTAGAGAGACTCTAAAACTTGCTCTTGAATGTCAAGTAGATAAAGAGAAAGAAAAAAAAGGATGAACCATAGAAGCTGAACACTGTATTTCAAAGTGTGGCTCACGGAGACAAATTAAAGTATTATAACGATATATGCAAAGACAGGAGTTAGAAACCCTAAAGGAAAGGACATGCTCTGAATTTCTCACGCTGAAAGAATTGAAGGGAAAAAAACCCAAGCCTCAAGTTGCAATAGTGAACGATCCTAAGTGGAAAATATTAAATGACACAGGAAGTTTTATAAGAAGACAGAAAGAATACAGAGTTACTGTGCCAAAAAGAACTGGTTAATGTTCAACCATTTTGGCAGGTAGCGCATGATCAAGAATTGATAGTACTGAAGGAAGAAATTCAAGCTGCACTGAAAACACTGGTGAAAATCAAGGCTCTGGGAAGTGACAGAATACCAGTTTAGATATTCCAACAAATACATGCCGTGCTGGAGGTGTTCACTAGTCTATGCCAAGAATTCATAAGACAGCTACCTGACCAACTGACTAGAAGAGATCTATACTTGTACCCATTCCAGAAAACGGTGATCCAGGAGAGCATGGGAATTATCAAACAGTAGCATTAATATCTTAAACAAGTAAAATTTTGCTGAAAATCATTCAAAGGCAGTTTTAGCAGTACATCAGAAGGGAACTGCCAGAAATTCAAGCTGGATTCTGAACAGGATATGGAACCAGGGATATCACTGCTGATGTTAGCTGGATTTTGGCAAAAGCAGAGACTATTAGAAAGATGTTTACTTGACTTTTCTTGACTGTGTGGACCATAACAAATTATGGAAAACACTGTGAAGAACAGGAATTCCAGAATACCTAATTATGCTCATAGCCAAATACGCTCATGAGGAATCTATATACAGACCAAGAGAACAGAACAGAACAAGGGGATACAGCATGGTTTGAAGTCAAGAAAGTTGTGTGTCAGGTCTGTATTCTTTCACCATACCTATTCAATCTGTATACTCAGGAAATAATCTAAAAAGCTGGACTCTATGTAGAAAAACACAGCATTAAGACTAGAGGAAGACTCATTAACAGCATGCAATATGCAGATGACATAACCTTACTTGCTAGAAGTGAGGAGGATTTTAAAGCAGTTACTGATGTAGATGAAAGACCATGGCTTCCAGTTTGGATCATATCCCAAAAGGAAAACAAAAACTCTCACCACTGAACCAATAAACAGCATCATTACAAACAGAGAAAATACTGAGCTTGTCAAGGGTTTCTGGGTCCACAATCAACATCCACGGAAAGCAGCAGCTGAGAAATCAAAAGACACATTGTGTTAGGAAAATCTGCTGCAAAAGACCTCTTTACAGTGTTAACAAGCAAAGATTTCACTTTATGAACTGAGGCATGCCTAACTCAAGACATGAGGTTTTCAAGCATTTTTCACATTTGCTTATGGAAAGGTGGGCAATGAATACGGAAGACTGAAGAATTGATGCCTTTGAATTACGGTGCTGGTAAAGAATACTGAATACACCATGAGCTGCCAGAAGAAGGAACAAATTTGTCTCATAAGTATAGCCAGAACGTTCCTTAGAAGCGAGGATAGCAAGACTTGATCTCACATCCTTTAGACATGTTATCAGGAAGGACCAGTTTCTGGAGAAGGACATTCTTACTGGTAGAGCAGCATCGGTGAAAGACAGGAAGACTCTCGGCAAGATGGACTGACACAGCGGGTGCACCAGAGGGCTCAAGTGTAACAAGGACAGTGAGGATGGCACAAGATAGAGCAGTATTTTACTGTGTTGTACATAGTGTCTCCATGAGTAGAAACTGACTCAGTGGCACCTAACAACAAAAACACCACAGTGTGATATATAAGAGCTAGCTATTCACATTATTATTAACTCAAGTGCGGTTCATGTAAGTGCCGGCAAACCTAGGATTCATAATGTATTGTTTTGTATTGAATTGTGCCCCACCAAAAGCACGTTTTTTAAATCCTGGTTGCTATGAGTCGGAATCGACTTGATGGCAATAGGTTATACACCTGGTTGTCATCTTATTTCAGAATGGGTTGTCTCTGTTATGTTAATGAGGCAGAGTTAGAGTCGGGTTTATCTTGTGTCCATCTCTTTTGATATATAGAAGAAGTGAATTAAGATTAAAGAAGTGAATAAAGCAGAGACCGGGGAGAAAGACGGCAAGACTGCCCAGGAGGAGAAGTTTAAAAGAGACAAGGACCTTCCTTCAGAGCCCGCAGGGACAGCTAGCACACTGAATTCAGACTTCTAGTCTTCTCACTGTGAGAGTATAAATTTGTTCCTCATGGTCACCCCCTTGTAGCTCTTCTGTCACTGCAGCACTAGAGAACTAAGATACGGATCATCATCTCTTTTTCCAATTTCTTCCAAGTTTCTTTTTCAAGAAGAAGGTAGGGAAATCAATGTGCATATGGATATTTATCTTACATTATTACTCTGATGATCTGAAACAGATTTGTTTCACACCCTACTTCCTTGTAGGAATATTTACCTAGGCAATTCTTCTCATGTTTTCATCTTCAATAGCCAAGACAGTGAAGGGGGTGTGGGGGGGAAGAAACCTTCCCTTTCTGCTGTAACATAATTAAGTTCACAGAAAAATACAAAAATTGACAGTATTTCAGGATCATTTTCCCCTCATTTCCTTAATTTTGGACTTTAATCTAGTTGCTATTATCTTTAATCAACAGGAAACAATTTAATATAGTTTAGTCAGAGTTTTGTTTCTCAAATGTATTGGTCTCTATAATGGGTACATATTTATAAACAAGAACTACAACAATAATTGCAATGCATTTGTCTAAGACGTTTAGTCTCAAGCACTTGGATATACCATCTCATTAGAAACTCCAGACCACACTAATTGTTGTCAAGCTGGTTCTGACACACAGAACAGAGTAGAACTGCACCATAGGGTTTTCAAGGAGCTGCTGGTGGAGGGAATCACACTTTTGATCTTTTGGTTAGCAGCAGAACGCTTAACCACTGTGCCTGTACTATACTTTAAATATAGGGATTTATTTACATTAACAATATTTATACATCATAATTAACATTGCCAAGCCAAAGCCAAGTGCCGTCATTAGACCTAACCTATTAGAATGTATCTAAGGTGGTTACTCAAAAGACATGGTGTTAGGACAAGAACTGGGCACGTGTTTCCAGAAATACTTTCATAGTGATTATACCCAGATGAAATCATTCTTATCCATTCCTTTGCAGGTATCAAATTGCATTAGAGGAAAGTTTTCCCTCCATGGTTACCACAAACACATTCACAATAAAGACTTCCTGAGGCTGCTGATGTGAAATCCCATTCTTAAGAATTACTTATCCAAAAATGTAAAATCCAAGATCTTTACAGATGAGCTCATATGTACATTTACCCTGTTTTACTTCGAAACTATGACTTAGGTCTGCAGGATAAAGCTGAATATTCCTAGAAAATACATTTCAGTAGAGTGCAGAAAGGTGGGTTAATCCATAAAGCGTATGTTCCATTTTAAAAGGATGTGGTTGCTGGCAAGAAAAAAGACTAAAATCCACTTTTCAGCTGTTTATGAGAGTATGACTCATGTTAACAACCAAATACAGGGTATCATGACATGAAAAATTTTCCATTTACATTAAAAAGATGAAGGTTTCCAATCATGGTACGAGGAACATAATGATTTTTCCCATAAACTATTATGATTAATTAAGTGACCTCATTCTTGGGATATTGATTATCTTGAAAGGCACATGTAAGAAATTACAATAATAGAAAACTTAACTTCTGTTCTGCTGGGATGAGCCAGAAACCCTTCTTGCCTCATATAAATGGAGTGGCAGCTAGGCACTTCTGGAAAAGGAAACAACATTGGTCAAAGAGGCATCTGGAGCTATAAATGAGCTGTCATCACAAATAGGAACATAACAGAAACTGACAGAAGTCCCCACAAGGGGACCCTGTCTACACATAGTTAACATTTCAGGCATGGCCCACACAAGAAATGGAAGAATGACAAGCATATCACGGTTACCACTGAGTCTCTTCAACAGGTCTATGAATTCAAAGTTTTATCCAAGCCAACCTTACTGAGAGTTTAGCTCAAATAGCATTCCCACATGAGTGTGACTGTGTCCTGGTTCACAATTATGCTTCATGACAATGAAAAAATAAATGTATACATCTTCTGTCATTCTATCTAAAAAGAAAACTCAACCAAAGGTTTATTAATAGCTTATTTCATGAAGAAAAGACAGAGGCTATCATAAAAAAAAGATAGACAAATATAGCTAAGTTTCTTAAAATTACTCTAGCCTTTTTTTAGGTGGCTGCATTTTTCTCCCTCGTCCTCACTTCTATCCCCACATAAAAGCATTACAGACTCATTATTTTGTGAAGCAAACAGATCATATTCAAAACCAATGGGCCTATAAAACAGAAGTGCAACAATTTCACACACTACTGTAAGAGTAAGGCCTTGCCTATGTGACCAAGTTAGTTCATTACTATGATAATAATCTTGATTAATAGTTACACTTGAGCCACAGCGATGGCTGTGTGTGTCATGGGTTTATTAGTAGCTTCACATCAAAATTCAAAACCCACTGTCATCTAGTCGATTCCGACTCATAGCAGCCCTATAGGTCAGAGTATAACTGCTCCATAGAGTTTCAAAAGAGCATCCGGTAGTTTCAAACTGCTGAGCTTTTGGTTAGGGGATGTAGCAGTTAACCACTACACCACGAGGGTTTCCATTAGTAGCTTCAAAACAAAAGCAAAACACTCAGTCCTCATAGTGACCCTGTAAGACAGAGTAGAACTGCTCCATAGAATTTCCAAGGAGCACCTGGTGGATTTGAACTGCTGACTTTTTGGTTAGCAGCCATAGCTCATAACCACTATGCTACCAAGGTTTCCATTAGTAGTTTAGACACAGGAAAAGGAAATAAATAATGGATTAATACACAAAAGGTGAAAATTTCAGTCCTTTATCTACTACTAAGTAAAGCACATCCCTTCAGACAAAACATTTTGTGCCCGTGTTTCTACAAAATAAAGAGTTTGGGTCAGATGTTCTCCAAAATCTATTAGAGTCCCCAAATTCCTTAATTCTGAATGCAGAGATTCACTCACCTAACCAGAAGGAGGGTCCTGGTGAATCCCATTAAGCTTAAACCCTATTTTCATGGGTTTGCAATTTTACGTTTATATGTTCTTCTTCTTAAGATGATTCTCCCAATTTTATAAATTTGAGGTCTCATGTATATGCTCAACCCTGCATATAACATGCATAGGTTCTACAGAGTTGTGAATATATGTGATCAAGTCAGTTTCACATGTGAGTGTATCACTAAGGCTTTTTAAAAAACATTCACAAAAATAAATTTATAAAATGTATATGACAAACATGGCATTTAATATAAGAGCACACCCTCCTTTGTACCACTTTGAATTGGCATATGGCCCCTGAACAAGTGAAAAAGGAAATTTAAGTCTTTGCAATGATTTATAAACTTGCTTGCTATAAGGGAAAATTAGCACTGTTCATTCAGCACAGAGTTCTTGACTGGTCTAGAGTGTTTCTTTTTGAAAATTCGGGATTTTTTTTGCCTTTCCTGGTGATGAATGTCAGTCTAGACAGGAAGTACTGAACAGAATTTACAATGCAGATATATACCAGAATGCGGAAGTTTCTATTTGTCACTCGAACCTACTTTGCCACTTTGATTTTTTTCAATTTTTGCAATTATTAAAGTGAAACCTTCACAGAAAAGGAAATTGTATCTTTTGTGGTTCTATTTAAAAATACATTAATGACAAACCATACTGTCAACAGTTGAACATATGTTGGAATAAACAGTTTTAAAGCTGAAAATACAGTGAAGCTCTCTTATCCAATGTCTTATCATACTGTGCCTTCTATATACAAAGTGTTGTATGATTCCAACTCAATAAAAGGCAGAGGTAACCTATTTCTTAATATTGACATGACAATAGAGCTGTGATACAGTTGATCTCTGGTTGCCAAACATGGAGCACTTCATTTAATCTGAACTTTTTGCCCCATGGTACTTCAAGCTAATTTTTAACACTATTTTGATTTATAGTCAGGCATAAATTCCCTCAAAGCAGCTGGACTTGGAAGGGACAGTGTTAATGACTCTGCCATCAGGTCAGCAACTGCTTAGAGGCAAGCATTTTGTTGTACCAATGTTGACACCTTGCCGCAAAATACTTTTACTGACTGCTACACAGCTGGAGTGCGGCTGTAAAAACAGCTGGCTGGCACTGGAGGCAGCTAGAGGAAAACACAGAGACTAAATTCTATTATATATAAGTGTGATTAAATGTAAGTCTTTGCTCCCCTGAGGCTGAAGAGTGGGCACAAGAAAGGAAAGAGGAAAAAGCAAAGGCATTTCTGAGAAATTAACTATTCAAAGAAGAAGGAAGGCAATATAAAAGTGTTCTATCATAATAAAAAAATAAGCAAAATACTAGAAAACTAGACATTTGACACCAAAGATAAGACTTGACTGATTTTTTCACAAATATTCATGACCTACTGAGACGGCTGATTTGTTCGTTATTGCTGTACTTTGTAATATTCTTCAATCTATTAATCTAAAATGCTTAAAAATTCTGATTTAAAGCTCATCATAAGTTAACGATTTATACTAAAGCAAAAGCCAGAATTTCCATTAGATTTCTGAAGGTCTGGCTTGCAATTTAAGTTCAAAACAAAATCACTGAAAAGCAATTTAGAAAAAAAGACACATAAGAATATCATTGTGTTTTTGCCAATTCCTAGCACTTTTTATTACACCCCAGGGTAAATAAAATTAGCATCTAGCCCTTGAAATTGAGACACACTTGCTAGCATTATTTAAATTCAGTCTACTTTTAAGATAGGTGGTTTTTATGCACCCCATAGAAGACCGAAAAAATACAGCTAAGAGGAGTTTATTCCTATAAAGTAACTAAAGTCATGTTATTCTAAAGTGATATCAGTTAATTTATGATGATCAGAGTGGGTCAGACTCTAATCAAATTGTAGAAACATTTCCAAAGTGATTATTCAATCAAATGACTAACATGGTTAATTAGGAGCCATAAACATTGCTCTGAAGTTCATCAAAGTAATGACTTGCCCAGAAAAATTACTGCTAATTAAATTGCCTGCTGCTTTCATTTTACCTTATCTAATAAAAAATCCAACCAATGAAGTTTGGCATTACGTTTTAACTTTTGCTAAATGCTCATCTAAGATCCAAACTGGCTGACAGGACTTCAAAGGCAAGTATTTTGTGGTTGGGAATGGAGGCATTGCATATGTATTTATTTCTGCTTTTCATAAAATAAGACTGAGAATAACAAGCTGTAGTTCAACTCTGCACAAATATTAAGATGACAGTGTATTTTCACTTCCCTACTATGGGCCCACATATTATCATTTTAGGGTTAGTATAACACATTTGCTATCAACAAGCACCTTATTAGCTAATACATTTCGTTTGAAGTCTGAGTTCAGACACTTCCTGAAGCTTGCTTTGGGTTAGGTTTCGAACAGCCCTAATTCTTAACCTCTTCATCAGTAAGATGTGAATAATACTAACATCTTTAAAAGGGTCAATGGGAGGTTTCACAGGGGGTAAGGCATGTGAAAAGGAACACTGGTGGCACACTGGCCAGTCCCTGTGATGATCATCAAAAAGTTGGCAGTTCAAAACCACTGGCTGCTCAGTGGCAGAAAGATGAGGCAGTCTGCTTCTCTGAAGAAGACAGCATTGGAAACTCTATGGGACAGTTCTCCCCTGTCCTATAGGCAAGGCAGGTTATCCAAAAGGCCAGGTAAACATGGTGCTTACCTTGCTTACCAGATCACAAGGAACCGTTCACTCCAAGTGAGTCAATAAGCGCACGTAAGCGCGTGATTACCATAATTATCAGGTCATCTTTCCCTGTCAGGGATTATAAACTTGAAAAGAAGCATTGATTTATAGGAAGGTGCTGTAGGGTTGGTAAAGAGGAAGATTCTAGCTGCAACTAAAAGCAGTCTTTAATGTGATGAAAAATACAGTGAAACTGTTCATTACAGGTAACCTGGTGAGCACTGTGCTTACTTTGCCTGTTGGACAATCCGTCTCTGCCTATGAAGTCATTATGAGTCAGAATCAACACAATGGGAACAGGTCTAAGGCTTGTGAAACATTTTGCACTGTACTTGCACACAGTAAGAATTCAACTTATGATGCTTATTAAGAACATAATCTACTCTATAAGTGAACCTCACAAGCATTTAAAATTCATTGTATCCCAATACTTAAGAGGATAATTAATCACATCACTACATAAGTTAATTTTTGCTGTTTTTAAATCATACATCCATTGACACTGTTGATTTGTTATTCAGAGGTGTTCTTAACTTACCCTTCACTGTTCTTCATAAATCTATTAAAAATAATACTCAGAATATACTTATTTAAAACTCATAGTAAATTGAATACTTAAGGTTTAAGACAGATTCTTCATTGTATTTTCAAAATATCTGGGAGTGTCTGTTTTTAACTCCTGAGATGCTTTCTACAGTGTTACACCCTGATATTTGGTTTAAAAAGTTTTCCATTCAATCTGTAAAATTAATTTTGTAAATTTAATTTAAGACCAAGAATTTTTACTTAGTTTGAAACTTTAGATCAAAGGCCACTATCATATGACATTAGTATTGAGAGAAATCAGTTTGCAGACACTTAACAGTCTGTAATTTGTCACAGATGAGTTCAAAGTGATGAAAGCTAATCTAATATGCTGTGAAAGTTCCAAGTAGCAAAACACTATTATCATTTCAACATACTGGTCAATACAGGGGAAAATAAGATTAATAATAATAATTAAAGACTCCAAACTATCTGTTTTGATTAGCCTTCACCTTTAGTAACATTACTAAGGTTTTCAAATTATGATATGCAGGCATGGTATCAAACTTAAAAAAAAAAAAGTTATTTTCTGAGGCTTGACTTGCCTTTTCAAGTTGTGTTGGGAACCATGATACTGGTCTGGGAAGCTTTACCAAAGTTTTGACCACAAAGCGCAGTTCTAAATTTGCATGTATATACTGCCAGGCACTGCTCTTATTCGCATTCTTGCTGCTCAGCTATACACAGTGAAAATTTCCCGTCAGGGCACAGTTTGCCTAATGTTTCTAGGACCTTTGCCTGCCAGAGCAGAGAGCCACGGCTGTCTGAGACATTGCTACAGAGGATGCTGAAATTGCTTTGTTAGCAAATAACTAACGAGCAAACCTGGGATAATTTCATACAGTAAACTCCGTACAAGCAAAACGATGTATCTTATTCACTAGATGCTTCTGGTTACATTTCTACACTAATGATATCAACAGCATGATGACTTAATTAAGCATTCAGGCCTTTAAGAGTAAATGAGAAATTGCAGGAAAACAGGAATAAATTCAAGGTTGTACTTTAATGTGCTTATGAGTGTGCAATGCAATGACGGGTCGATTATATACTTTACTCTTAATGGAGGGGATGTGAGAAAATCAGGTCTGTATAATCTTAGATATTGTTTGTAAATGATGGTCAAAACAGTTCAAAATAGAAAATTAAATATTTGGAGCCAAAATGACTGTATAAAACATACATCTGAAATTATTATGAAAACTCTAAGTATATGTGTGTGTATATTTCAAGGTATACCTAGGAGTTCCAACAAATTTCTCAAAGAAACATACCTAAGGTCTAAAGAAATATTCAGTTGCATTGGGAATGAAGAACACCAGTATTATTCAAGGAAGATGATGTACAAAAGACTTTGCTAAGTTTTTATCTCTCCTAAACCTGACCCTGGTGGCATAGAGGTTAAGTCCTGTGGCTGGTAACCAAAAAGTCAGCAGTTTGAATCCACCAAGCAGTCCTTGGAAACTCTATGGGGCAGTTATACTCTGTTCTATAGGGTCAGTGTAAATTGGAATTGACTCAACAGCAAAGGGTTTGGATTTGGGGTTAAATTGTTTATGTTGTATTTGTTTCTTCTCATTTCCTAGCAATCTCAGTTTTTGTGTAAAATCCAAAGGCTTTCTAGAGTGCCCAGATAACATGAGCCCTACGAAGATGTGCTTGAATGCAAACATACACCCTAATGCCTAATGCCTTTATAATTATCATTATTTACTCTGCTTTTGAGCTTGTCACATGAACAGACTCGATGTAGCTCACTGGAAAAAACTCCATTTTGTAAACTTTCCTAGAAAAAATGATGATGTGAGGGAAGTGTTTACATCCATGTGAAACCCACTGCTGTTGAGTTAATCTGACTCATAGCAATCCTATAGGAAAGAGTCGAGCTGCTCTATTGAGTTTCCAAGGATTAACTGGCGGATTTGAACTACTGACCTTTTGGTTAGTAGCCATAGCACTTAACCACTACATACCACTAGAGTTTTTACAGAACAAATGTAAAATTAATTAACTCTAAAAATAAAGACCAGCACTAAAATGTCTGAATTTACTTAAGAAAGCAAGTGATTCCAAAAAATCGAGTGTTATGAGACCTAGTTGTTGTCAGTTACAAAAACATTATGTGAGTGTAAGGTCTTAGTTTCTGTACACAGACTCTTGTGCAGGTGGCAAGTAAGTTGGAGTTATTTGAAATCTTAGGACATGAGTGATAGATTTAGTCAGTACATCATCAGTGCTTAGGTAGAATCTTTCTCTTTAAATTCTTCAGTAAACTATAAATATAAGTAATGCAAAACCTATTTCATCTACCACAGTTCAGACATACCAAATCTACTGTCACTAGAACTTTGACAACAGGGAGAGAATTATTTTTATCTTTATGTGACTAGTGTATAATCATTTAACAACACACTGAAAATCTTTAAAAACATAAAACAAATTTAGTCATTCAGCTAACTGAATTCAGATGTTTTCAAAACATAAAGCCCACATAATGTCACACGAGGAAACCCTGGTAGTGTAGTGGTTAAGTGCTATGGCTGTTAACCAAAAGATAAGCAGTACAAGTCCACCAGCTGCCCCTTGGAAACTACGGCACAGTTCTACTCTGTCCTATAGAGTCGCTGGGATTTGGAATCAACTCAACAGCAATGGGCTAGGGTCAAATAACAGTAGAGAAATTTATCTATAAAACCACAAACTTTTATAAGTGTCTGAGTTTTCTTTGGACAGTATCCCACACAAGTAACAATCCAATCAAACACATTGCCATCAAGTCAATTCTGACTCATAGTAACCCCATAGGACAGAGTAGAAGTGCCCCATACTTTGCAAACCCAAACCCACTGCCATTGAGTTGGGTCTGACTCTTAGCAACCCTAGAGGTCTGAGCAGAACTGCCATAGAGTTTCCAAGGAGTGCCTGGCAGATTTGAACTGTTGACCTTTTGGTTAGCAGATGTAGCACTTAGTATAGTTTCTAAAGAGTGCCTGGTAGATTCAAACTGCAACCTCTTGGTTAGCAGCTGTAGCAGTTAATCACTACACCACCAGGGTTTCTGATCCAATTAAGAGTAGTATATATAATCTGCTAGACTCACAATTGTACAAGTCTGTGATGGTTTTATTAAACTGCATTTAAAAATAAAGTTGAAGTGACAGGAAATATGATCCCAATTGCATCTTTGACTGTTTATTAGAGTTACTACACTCTGACAATGAGCAGAGGTTTAAAACAAAGGATGCAGTTAGCAGCTGCCAAAATGGGTCACAATAAAATATTAAACAAGAGACTGGTTTTCAATAATCAGCACAAATCCTGGATTGTCTCCTTTCTGGAATCTAGATAATCTGAAATCAATACAACATGGATATCTTTGTTTTCTTCTTTCATCTTTCTTGGAATCACCAATATGTTTACATCATTTGTTCTCTTTACTTTGAAGATGAATGATACTAGTAAGAAGCTCAATTTCACTGTCTTTTCCTATGGCAAAACAGCATAGTAGTGCAGCATATTGTTGATCTTGCACAGTTTGAGTGTTGTAAGAATCTCTGCCTTACATTGACTAATCTTTAGACCTAAATAGTATTTTTTTTAAATAATAGAAATAAGAATAATACCATCTTATTAAAAAACTAGTGATCTTGGAGACAGTCTCTAGAAATCAAAACAATACTATGTCAACTAAAATTCTTTCCTATTGCCTGGACCCCTAATATGTGCCTGACTCATAACTTCAGAAGCAACATCACCTTTAATCCTTACAAATGACACAGATAGTAACTAAATGTCCAACTCAGGTTCAGTATGCTCCCAGAGTCATATGAAGTACATAGGTTTATTGCTCCATGATTAGAATAAACAGGAGCCCTGGCTGCACAGTGCTTAAGAACTTGGCTGTTAATCAAAAGGTTGCAAATTTGAAATTACCAGTCACTCCTTGGAAACCGTATAAGGCCATTCTACTCTGTCCTGTAGGGTCACTATGAGTTGGAATCAACTCAATATCAGCAGGTTTGGTCTTCTTGAGAATAATAACAATAAAAAAAATCATGTGAATAAAACAGTAAATTGTGGAGACCCAGGCACTGAAAAAGAACCACCAAAATGAGAAGTTCAAAGACACCTTTCTAGGTTAAAGAAAACATTCACATCACTTAGACATACGCTTTACATTCTGCTTGGATTTGTTGTTGTTGTTTTCATACTCACCTTTGAAAATTTTCCAAAATGTAATATATTGGGAACAATCAAACAGACAAGTCATACACACACACACACACAGACACACACACGCCGTGATAGGAACACTAGTCATTGGTTCAAGCAAATAAAGGAAACTTTGAAAATGGTTCCAATTAGGTGAAATATATTTTATTGAAAAAAAATAAAGCTTTTCCTCTAAACTATTAGTTGATTCCTTTAAGTGCAGAAGAGCTTTCCAAAAAAAAACCAAACCCATCGCCGTCAAGTGACCCTATAGGAAAGAAGAGATCTGCCCGTAGGGTTTCCCAGGCTATACTATTTAGTGACACATACCTCTATGTCTTCCTCCTTATGAGTAGCTAGTGGTTCCCAATTTATAGCCCTCTGGTTAGCAGCTGAGTACTTTAATAATTGCACCACCAGGCCTCCTTTTCAGAAGTCCTTTAAGCCCTCCAAAATTCTACAGCAACATTCCAAATGTAAACATATATACTTCCACATATACTACTTAAAAAAATAAGTAATATTTATTTTTCCTCTTTTCTGCCCAAGTGTGAAACACAGACACATACATACACCGCTGGGAGATAGCCAAGTATACATCTTTTAAACTGTCTCATTTAATTTTAAATCTTAGTTCCACATATAAAAAGCTCACCCACTTGCAATAAGCAGTTCTGGTTATTTTCTTTAAAAAGAAACTAAAAGTTTCACACTGTAAAATCCTTCCCTTCCCTTCCCTCCACCCCTTCTAAGTCCTGCTTCCCAAGCTAGTGCAGCTCACAAGCTAGTACAGTTCCCTTCCCCCTTTCCTGACTGTAAAATCCAAGTTGGACAAACACTGTGTGGCTGAAATGACATATTTGAATGGAATTCAGACCCACCAGTTCCTGTTTGTGTTTCTGATCTGAGAATGTTGTCTTCTCATTCACTATACATTACGAAGACGGCAAGGCCATAAATAGTGTCAGGTTACATGCAGGCAAAACCAATGAGCATTAATCATTACTTCCAGTCAACTGGCAAAAGCAGCAGCTGATGGAACACTACACCCTTCAGCTCTGTATAAATGGACATTCCAACGTGTGTGTGTGTGTGTGTGTGTGTGTTTCCTCTCAGTCTCCATTTTATGAATGAAACTCCAGACTCTATAGAGTCCATTCATGTAAGCGAAGTGCTTACAGGGCTCTGCCCCCAGGGATCAATCGGTCATGGGTAAAACTGATATGATTGGTTTAAGACAGCCTTCAGCCTTCCATTACTGGCTTAAAATGCAGTCCCTGTCCATTTGACCTGTGTTAATGCATAAAGAGTGAATCCAGACTGTAGTCTCAATTCTCAAATCAAATCACTAGCCAATGCCACTTACTGTAACCGTAGATTCAAAACATATTTAAGTATTTCTTAGAAAAACTGATACAGTGGGCCAGGGTGACGGCTGAGGAGATTTGCTATTTTAACTTAAAAAGGAGTGAGGAAAACCTGTATGAGACATACTACAGAATAAAAAGCAAGGTCAAATTGTGAGGCTATTCCATGGCCCCTATCATAATAACAAAATCAATTAGATAGACATCACTGTCGCTTTTCATACTTGAAGTATCTAAAAATCAGAGATTAAGTGATCTACTAGTCCACAAATCACTGGATGAGTAAAAGAAAATCCTATTTGGATGTTAGAGGTACAGATAGGATGTTCACATTTTCTGAAGGATCAATAGCTCCTTCATTTAATTTCCACATGATTCTTCACTTGGATTTCTTTAAGCAAGAGTTTTAGGGTTTTGTTGGGAAAAAAATGAGCTACTATATTCTAAAAGCAAGCACAGCCATGAGCAAATATTGCTTTTTAATGGAATATGGCCAGTGCTCGGCCTTTGGGAGTGTTAAACAGCAGGAACAAAAAGCCAAAGATCATGGAACCATAATCACTGCTGCACTGGAAATTACTAAAGATGGTACTGCTTAAAAATATCTAGTTTTAAGAAGAAATAAAATCTATTTACAAACAACAGTGAAAATGATTTGTGAAAAGTCAGTCCTGTAAGGAACAGTGTCACACATATAATGGGTTCCATCAGCCACCTTTAACTTGGTCCTAGACTCCAGAGAAAAGAAAACATTTCCCTATTTCAGTGATCTGAAAACATGTGGTGGAAGAGAGTCATGGACAACAATACCTATGGGTCTCTAACGGCCGCTACAGGGATCATTATATTCCCCTATGTGGGAAACCCTGGTGGCATAGTGGTGAAGTGCCAGGGCTGCTAACCAAAAGGTATCTGGGCTGCCAGTCCACCAGGTGCTGAGGCAGCTCTACTTTGTCTATAAGGTCACTGAGTTGGAATCGACTTAATGGCAGTGGGTTTGGCTTTTATATGAGGAGATAAGGACAAACATAGAAACTGCCCGGTCCTTTGTTTTAAATCAATAACAGTTTTTTATTATAGCATGACAGCAGGTTAACATTTGACTTCTAATTTCTAATGTCTAGTAGAGAAAACTGAGGCGAATAAGTAAGGTTACCACCACATTTTAAGGTTTAAAATAGAAATACTTGAACCCAGTCAGGTGGGGAGAAGATAGGAAATCCTATAAGCCATTTGTCTTTGATGTCTAGTGCTGCAGTAACAGAAATGCCACAGGTGGGTGGATTAACAACTAGCAATCTATCTGCTCATCGTTTAGGAGGGTAGAAACCCAAATTCAGGGTGCTGGCTCTAGAAGACTCTCTCTGCTTGTTCTTGGAGAAGGTGCCTGTCTGTTCTCAGGCGCTCATCCTGGAGTCCTGGGTGTTGGTGCGCCTAGTATGTTCCCCTCTGCTGGTGTTTACTTTCTTGTTCACTGAATCTGCTTTTTTTACATCTCCAGAAGGACTAACTCAAACCACAAGCTGTAGTGATCTGGTCTCAATAACATAACAAAGAAAGTCCAGTCTGAAATAGGTCTAGAACCACAGGTAACAGTTTAGGATTTAAAACACCTGTTTGGGGGGCACACAATTCAATGCGTAATACTGCCACTGGGAGTAAAATATGGAAAGGAGCAAAGCCACTAAAGAGTGAACATTCATTGAATACTTAATTCCTGACTAACTTCCCTGTCTAAGGATTTTTTTTTTTCAGTATTCATTCAGAAATTATTCTTTAAGGTGATTCAAGAAATGATGAATATTTTCAAACACTTATTTCACATTTCTCAAATTATATTGCTTAAAAAAATTGTGATGAATCAATTTCAACTCATGGAACCCCCTGTGTGTAACAGAATTTTTATGATTGATTTTTTTAGAAGCATATCACCAAGACTTCCAAGTTCTGATAGCTATAACCCACTGAGTATAAACCATATACTGATTAAGGGGTGGGTATAAATTCATAGTAGATTAATTCAAGTAGTGTACGCAGTATCTATAAAAAATATATTCTTAAGGTGTTAAGAGTTCTAGATATTCTAACATTTATCATTTTAGGCTTCCTCTTTTCATATAAGGGGGAAGCAGACCTTGAGATAGGCTTTGATTGTTCCACAGTTATTTATTTGTACTCCAATTGTTTGAAAAGGATTTAAGACAAGGAAAATATATCTGAGGTCAATTTCCCTAGATTCCTGTCTTCTTTTGTAGGTTAGTAATAAGAAACCATTTTATAAAATACAGAAATCCAGATGGCAAAGTTTGGAAGGCTATTACTATAATAATAATGATAATGGTAGTTTAGAAATAAACTACTGGGTCATTTAGGCTTCTGAATTTGGTAATTAAAAAAAAAGTTTTGCACACTTTTAGTCAGTTGTATGACACATTAACAGATCATCCTCAAACATAAAGCCCATTTATTGATGTCATTGAAGATGGGTACAAAAAGCAATTATGTTCTGCTGGCTCTGGTATACAATGACTTCTTCCCTATAACATCCCTTTTAATGTCATTTTAATAAACTCCATAAGGGAAGCCTGAACTAGGCTTAGTGAAGGAAGCATAAGGAATTACTTCACCATTACTCTCTGCTATTTCATTAAGTATCCACCTACACAACAAAACTCAGTATAACATTCACAACATAAAAAATCTTCCTCTGTGGTCATATTGGAAAGTCAAGATTTTTTATGTCTCTTGACAAAAGTCCAGCTTGGGCCCATGTAATTGTGAGAGATGCAAGTTAAATATATTCCTAGCTTTAACATACTTAGCATGAAGCAAAGATTTTTCTCAGTATTGATTTCCTCATTTCTTGCCTACATATAATTTTTCTACATGCTGAGGACACTTAGAAGTTTTTCTGGTGGTGGCCTTCATCAAGGCCCTATGGAAACATGAACTATATAGAACTCTGAAAGAGGCTGGTCGGGTGAAGAAGAGGTACATTTTAAAATGAGGATAGGAAAGGCCCACCTTATTCTTTGGAAAAGAGTTTTGTTTACATTTGTTTTATATATTTCAGTCCCTCAGAATCTTTCTTATTAAAAATCCTGAATCAGTCGGCAAAAGTTTAAAAACCACCGTTCTAGTTTAAGCAGCAGTCATCAAGCTATTTCTTTTAAGAAAGAAAGATCAAAGCCCAATAAGAAAGCTCAGACAAACTTAAAATTCATATAATCAATGAATTTTAGAGCTGGAATGGCCACTAATTTTTCACTTATTTTTCCAATTATTATTTAGTCTTTTCCAGAACAACTATTATTAAAAGTCATTTAGTTGAGCATCTCAATTCTTGTACAGTACTTTTTAAAGAAAACTTAATCTTGCATTTATATTATATAAATTTTATGTAAAAATTTATATATATAAAAATAAATTTAATTACATATGTATATAAAAAGTTTCAGGTCCTACATGTTTTTACTTCACAGCAGTAAACACCTGACAATTGGAATAAAACCTTCCAGGATCTACTGTAAAAGTTACTCCCCCAAATTAGGAATGTGCACCTACAGTCTTGACACAGTTGGTCTTTGCCTTGGATTATGGCAAGCCTTCGAACAGTATAGAAAAATGTCTAGTCAAAGAATTAGAAATAAAGATCAATAATATATCTATGTAACAAATTATAGCTTAAAATGCATCCTCCTCTATTGTAAATGATACATAAAAGAATATAGAAGCTGTGCATTAAACTAAATCTGAAAATCTAGTTTTGGCTGTTTTCTACTCTCATGAGTCTAAAACTTTATAATTTGATATACTATCTATTTGTTTTAATTTCCCAATTTAAAATAGTGCTAACAACACTGGCTACCAGGTAAGTATTACAAGAGTTACAAGAAAGAAGGCCTCATCAGCACCAGACGTTTACTAAAAGACATATTTAAAGGTACAACACTTTCTACAATAAATGCATGGTATCAAAATTTCTGCCCTACTCTCTCTAACCTTCTTCTCCATATCACCAAGGTATACAGTTTTCTTAGATTCTCATTTACGTAGCCTTCTTTTTCCTGAAATGTCTTTCCCTTTCTTCATTTTCAGCTCATCCATTAAACTACTCTACTATGAACGAGGAAGTTCTCTTAAATTAAAGAGAATAATAGAACAGACCTCGAGGGCTAAAAACACCTTATTAATATATTACCCCACTAACTAACATTTGGGTTCAAGTTTTTAATACATCAAAAAGTGCCAAGGAACAATGCACTGCTGTTGGGATGGCAGGCACTGTTGTGGGTAATCTGGGTAACCCTGCATCCCATCAAGTAAGGTTCTAATTGTCTCCGCTTCCTCTAAGGCCGCTCTGCATGCAAACTAATAGCAAGTCACTTTGGCTTGCAACGCATCCCATTGTAATGTCATTCTTCACCATTCTTCATGCTTACAGGACTGCTGTGATTACTCTGGACATTTCTTCAATTCTACAAGGGCTGATAATGTTTTAAAAATAATACTTCTCTGATTAAAGCCATAAGGGACCCTACATAAGACACTCTAAATGGGAGACTCAGTGCATACTGAAGCTTTTCTATGTGGTCACTTGGTCAAAGTGTCAAGAAAAAGAACATGTTAGACTGAAGGAAAGCAGACACAAAACCCATGTACTGCTTTGTACAGCACTACCAAGCCAAAGACAAAGAGAAGGACAATGACAATAATGTATGTCTAGTATCAGACATTTTAGAGCTCAGCATCACAACATAATGATTATCACATTGTAACTGTTTTGTTATAATTGGCCCTAAATATTAACTCTTTGTCTTCTAAGTATCTTCTGATCTGACTTCTCTTCTAAATAAAAATTCCTGCTCCGCTAACATAATGATTTGCATTTTTATCTTAAATTTTCAGTAGTTGAAGTTGCATTCCTGTAATTATAATTATAACTGATAACGTTTCCATTTCCCATGTCACAATTAATGTGAAGTTCTTTTAGAGCACAATCATGCTGCCTCTTCACTTACGATGCTTCTTTTATTTTCACAACACTTAACAATATATGAAACTAAGCAACAGAGTTCTAAAGCATCCCCCCAAAAATTCCTGTCAAGTCAATTACGACTCCTGCCCATCCTACAGGAGAGAGTGGAACTGCCCTATAGGGTTTCCAGGGAGCACATGGTGGATTTGAACTACTAAGGTTTTCACTACCATGTCATCAGGGTTCTAGAGGCCATCCAAAAGACAACCTTTGGATCACTGATGCTTAGTAAACTGAAAATGGCATTCAAAATATTTTTGCTTACTTTTAAATCAAATAGAAATTAACTTCTATGTGCTATTTGTTCAACCTCAACAGGTGAAACAAGAAACCAATGCATCAGTGATAGCCAGCCAGCCAAGTGCCATCGAGTCCGCTCTGACTCATGGCGATGTGTAATTTCCTAAGAGGTAACTTTATGTGCTTCTCAGCCAGGATGAGAGAACGCACGAGAACAAAGTAAACTATCTAGAAGTCATACTTATTGAATGCAATGTATGACATATACTGATGGGTCAACTTAATTGCAGCAACTTTGTGGGCAGTAAAATACACTTGATACCCACAGATTAATTTTTTCATAGGCCCTCATTACATTTTTAAACTACTTCCAGAAGATACATTACTACTGAACTATTTAAGCAAAACAGAATCATATATTACTGACAGCACTGAAAAAAGAATGCAAAGGCGGTATGCACCTCCAACAATTTGAAATACAATTTAGAGAGAGAAAAAGAACATAAAATTAACAGTTTCTTAAATATTATAAAAGGAGCCATACTGGGACACTGATTACACACCCAGCTGATAACTGAAGGGTCAGCAGTTCAAACCCCCAAACTGGTCCATGGGAAATCTTACGAGGCCATCTTGTTCTGTCCTATAGGGTTACTGTGAGTTCGAACAAACTTGATGGCTATGCGTTTGTTTTTTTGTTTGTTTCTTTTAAACATTTGAGAGTATGTTACAAGTTATTTGCCAGATATATGGCAACACACAGGCCCAACATGTCTTTAAAACAAGATATGAGACTGCGCTTTTGAAGGTTATAAGTGACTAAATGTGTGCTTCAGAGGGTCAGATGTGATTGAATCTGTATCCACGTTTATGCGGAGGCTGGCAGTGTGACTAAAACTTATATACACCAGCTCATGGGGTTCTCCCCGACACTGGAATCTTTCAATAGCTTTTCCATATGGTTCACATGGTAAGACTTTATATGTAATGTACAACTATGAGGATAAAACATACATGTAGCAAAACACAGACTCAAGAAAACAGTTTCAGGGTTACTCATCGGGAGATTTACATAAAAAAACATGTCTAGAAGTAACTTTTAAACTGTTACACTATACAAGTCTTTCTTAATCAGTTATTTATGCAGTTTTATATGATTTCCGTGTAAAGTTTCTTGAGATTATGATGAATGAAAAAAATTGAGCAGGAGCATTAAAATATAATTTGAGGAATGAGGATAATATCAGTTAATTGGGTTTGCAACTTACAGACAGAAATTCACCCTATCTGTTGTACAGCCAAATTGTGTTGCTGGGTTCTTAATTATAACTATATGCTGTAATACTTACAAAGTGTCCTAAACTCATACCACTATGGGACAATTCAGGTCAGTTCCCACAGCTAAAGGGACTGAAGAAAAAAAAAATCAAATAAAGGCTCTCTTACCATATGACTGAATTTTTACAGCTATACATCAGTTAAACAAACTGTTAAATAAAATATGTTCTCTCTTCCATCCTTAAAGGTACACCATCAAAACAACCTATAAAGTCAAGTTCAATTTAGCATTTGGAGAATTTTGTAACATTAATACTAGAATAGGGTTGTACAGAAAGAGTTAGCCCCTGCTCCCATCCTCAGGCCCCAGCTCACTCTTCTTAACCCTCAACCCAACGCTGCACTTTATAGTGGGGGACTCACACACATGCAGGGGGGCACGCAGATGGGCACCTCTGCACATCAAAACCCTGTCCTCACCCTGTTCCCAACAAATACCTTACCCTCGGCTATTGTCTTAGACCTAGGGATCAACACAATCAGCAGCACACTCTACTCTCAGGAAAAGAGATCTGGGACAGACTCATTGAGTCCCTGGAAGTGGGCTCAGGTCCAGTGGACAGAGAATCTTTGGGTCCCAGGCAGCTATAGCACATTGTAGAAACAGAGGCATGGTGTCTGAGCAGGGAATTCCCCTTAGCTCTTAGGATTTCTTGTCCAGTGAGGAGAGATACAACCAAAAGCTGTCCCGAGAGATTTCTTCTAAATTCTACGGCTTAAGAGAAAGACTCCCCTCTGGCTAAGCTTCAAAGGCATTTCCTGATAAAGAAAATATTTTATGCAAGTTGGAAATTCAACAGCTAGAGACAGTTTTCTTTCCTCAAGTGATAAAAACACATAGCAGTTACAAATGGGGAAGCATAATTCCTTCATAAAGAACATCCATAATTTGCATCCCGACAAAAGAAAATCACTTGCTCTCAAATATTTCTAGGACCACAACCATCAGTTTATCACAAAATTACAGTAATGTTAATAATAATGCTATGTGAGGGGTGTCTGGTGGCTTCTTATAAGTGTAAGCTTTTATTTCATACATCCTTTAAAAACTCTTGAGATGTATACAAGCAGATATTGTGATTTAAAGTTTATAACAGGAGAAAATCAGCATGGATGGGCTAAGCAGTTCTTCTGAGATCTCAAGGTCTCAAGCTAAATATTGGCAAAGTTGGCAACAACTGGATGAAAAGTTGAGCCCTCTTGACCTTGTATGAATCTGCTCACCACCCTGAGATACCACTTGTGGAATCTTTCTGTGTCAGGGAGATTTAAGCTAAGCTCTGCAAGCAAATGATAAATCTTTGCATTTTGTTATCCCTCTCCTAATACACAAGCATCTCAACTTCTAGGTCTGTGGAATCCTTGCTACCAATAAAGAAACAAAACAAAACAAAAAACCAAACTTATAAGCAATAATTTACCCAGTATAGAATTTATCCAGTATTTTGTGGAAATGTTGTTATTAAACAGCAGTGCAGGAGCAAACAGAAATAAGCACAGAATCTACAAAAAACTTAAAATGATTCTCTCTTCAGCTGAGGGTGTACATAATTTTACAAACTGTATTCTTCTTTGGACTGATTTTATTTCTGGATGTTATTAAAACCATCAGCATATGTCAGAGTAGTTTGATAGTCCAAAAATTCAAATAAAATACAAAATCTTAAAGATCCCACAAAAGATGGACAGGAACCACCCAGGCTGACACCGGCACTAGCCAAAGTAATTAAGGGAGGTACAAAGAGACTTCGAATGTGATTCGGTCAAGTATGGACCTACCTGAATCATATGCAAAATCTCTGGGTTCCTGTTTAATCATCAGAGGTGGGGGAAAGCTTTGGCTGGCTGCACTGCCAACCATGGTGTTGTGTTCATACACAGGGTCATGGTACTCCTGCTTAAAGCCTTGAGGTGGGAAGGGGATGTTTGGCTCAGACATCTGGCGTTGGTACATAGGACGTCCTTCCCTTGGCATTGTCGGCAAAGGAGGAAAGGAATTACAGGGTTCAGAAAGCTGGCGGCGAAATCTGGAAAATTAGAGAGCATGTTTCAGCAAAAATGTTAACAAGGACTGCTCTTCAAAATATTGGTATGATTTTTAGCCGCTAAATTAGCAAACATGGCACCAGCTGACCTAAAGTGTCAATCTTTAATATAGACTAGATTTCTTTTCCTAATTCAGTAGCACTGTGCTTTTTCATTATAACATGACTTGTATTTCTCCTCTAATAAGTCCCTTGAAGCACCTGTTCAATACATTACAATACGGTAAAGATGTTCTTTGAGCAAAGATGCACTATTTTGAGGAAGTACATACATATCCTAATAGCTAAAAATGCCCAATTCTAAATAAATTAGATTATTTATATAACAATTACCTTAAAAGCATCCTGAGTAATTTTATATAACAAAAAGAAGGAAAATCAAGAAGGATCCACTCTCAAATTTTATCTTCTATTGCTTAATTCTCACACTAAACTAAGCAACAAACCAAAAAACACAACATGCAGAAACCTTCTTATTGGTAAATTTCGGCTACCATCAGTTACCAAGGGATCCTTGACTAGCTTCTGAAATGGTCAGGACTCTAACTCATCAGTAATGTCCTAATTAACATTACATTCTAGCAAAAAATAAAACTGGATATTACAGTGGCTGAAATAAAAGCTTGCTTTAGAAAGCCCACTTTTTTACTGTCAAACAGTAAGGAAACATTGGCTTCCAATAGTATCAAATGCAATAGGTTGCTAAAAATAAGCATAAAATATATAACGGACTATCAAAGATGAAAACAACACTTATACATGGCATAGATTCGGGAGAAATTATGCTGTCAGGTTACAAGGAAGTTCTCAGGCCCTGGCAGAAACCGGAGAGTAAGTCTGTTGGCTTCATTCTTGGTTACACCTTTTAACGATTGGCTGATCACATAATCGTTCTGTTTTTTGTTTCTCATCCATAATATCATTGACCCACCACAAAGATGCGGATTAATTAAAGATTTAGAAGTGCTCTAAAAATGCCCCAGGAGTGCTTAAAAATAACCCATCCAACATTTCTGTGAGCAAGTACAGGCCTTTGAACCACCACCTCCCCCCCCACTAAAATCACTGCTTAGGCTTTAGCTTGGAAAGTTAGCATGTAATTTTTGTAATGTTAAATGAAAATAAGGTAAAAGCTAAAGCAAAGCAGGGCAATTGTTTCTGGAGTTCTGTTATTTAACGCTAAGCTCTCTGGCTGCCATGTAAAGCACTGAAAGTCTATTACCTGCAGAAAATAAACTCAAAAACTTGAATATTGCAAAACAGGCTGACTGGCACTGCATTCATTTCCTTTCTCTTGCTTATTTCATTAGCCAAAAAAGGAAACAGAAATTATCATTAAGAACTGTCAAGAAGTGAATCAGAGAATTGTAACTTGAAGTCAAAATAAGAAACCAACTCACTGTGAAGCCTTAAAAGGAAGTTAATAATATTTGTACCTAGAGATTTGTAAGGAATCAAGCCCTCTGTGTTTACAAGCCAACCTGATTCCACTTGGTACTTGCTGGGGACCATTTACACACCACACACACACAAGTTTCATAGCAAGCTGCGTCTTTCTGATGTAACTGTCATGAACCCCCGATCTGTGGTAAAGGAAAGTAATTCATTAATAGTGCTGAGAGTCCAGAGTTTGAGGGCATATATAACTGGTAGAAAACAGTGGGAAGAAGAAACAGGGTTCCTTCACAGTGTGCTCAGAAAAAAGTGCCAATGGGCTGACCCGAAGGGCAGAGTGAGCCTGAGGAAAGGAAGCAGGGTGCAGCGCCAGCTGGCCACAAAGCATTCCCAGATGAGGTGGGGTGCCTGAGTTGGAGGTGGCTATCTGGACAAGGATTTGTTCCCAGAGAAAATGTGCCATTTATAACTGAGGTACTGTCATTTGTTGGCCAGGGTCCTCCAAGAAATCCTCCTCAGAAACATACGGCTTCAGAGATTTTCCTAGGACTGGCCAGCTGGTACTGGCCTCAAAACTCAGTTGGGGGCAGTGGGAAAAGACCCGGAGCTTCTCTCTTGTAGTTCCGGGCCGGCTGTTCTCAGTCTCAAATATGTGACTTCAAGTAGAGAAATTAAAATGGATTTGGCTAAAGCATCTCAAGTTAAGCCACCTAAAAACAGGCGCACTGCTTGTTCAGCAGGCCCACTCCATAAGAAAGATGCTCTCTGTGCAGAGAGCAAACTACGCAATCTACAACTCTGGCACTCCTTTGAAGTATCAGATACTCAGTTATCAAGAATTCTGAGAGGTCACTAGAAGTGGGCAAAACAAATTTGCTTTGTTGTTGCTGTTGTTCATATTCTTTATTTTTCCCTTTTAGCCCTGCACAATGTGCTTCTGTTTAATGGGCCCACCCTGTAATAAGAATTCTCTCATCTGTGTTGACAAAACTGTTTACACAGATGCACATACCACTATGCTCTGACAAAGTCTCAACTCTACGGGGGTGAGAACGGAAAGAGAATGGTAAGCACCTAATAACTAAAGCACAAGAGGAATTAGCGATGGAAACAAAGAAAAGATATGGCTCAGTTTCATGTTGGAAGAATGCTTTTTGTCTTATGCTTTCATACCAAAAAAAGTTACTGACAAGAGAGTAAGCCCCATCAAATCATCCATAAAAAGAAGATTTGAGTTTTCCCTAATTTTCAGAAAGGTGCCAAGGGCATGTCTTTTGCTTTCCTGGGCTGACCTAAAGGATCCCTTTGGATAAGTTATTTTCACATGGTGTGTTAGTCAGCGGTCTGCACTGGCCTATGAGAGTAGACTGTTTATATTTTCAGGAATTTTGTGAATCAATGGTTAACACAATCATCATTCAAAATTAAATCATATAAATTTACAGTTAAATAAATTATTTTAGAAACAAAGGCAATAAAAACTCAAAATTTATCACTTTGTAGTTATTTTAGTATATTTCATCACTAACTATGCTTTAAAGTTACTTGTGCCCATTATACCAAAGGTTAGCAGTTCAGATTTTCCAGTGCTCCATGGAAACTCTATGGTGCAGTTCTACTGTCTATAGGCTTGCTACGAGTCGGAATTGATTTCACGGCAGTGAGTTTATATACTTTTATAGTGGAAATACTACATAGTGATGTGCTGTTGCACGTCTCGTTCCAACACGACATTCAATGACATCATGTTGATGGCTCTCACTTGACTATGAGGGCAGCTTTTACATCACAGAGCTGCAACAGCAACCAGTGAAGGAGCCTGCTGTTAAATGGTTACCGCTGCAATACTGCCCATCCGTAAGTCCAAGGTAGAAGAGAGAAGGAGGCATGCTGCTGTGTGTGATCAGCCTGCGCACTCAGTAGTCGGTTAGGTGATATCCAAGGATTCCTAAAAGTCCTCTAATATTTTCAAGAATTATCAATGTCAACATCCTTCCTAACTCCCTGTTCTAGTTTCTACCTCGATCCTTTAACTGACACCAACTGAGACTCTTAACACTTTTAACTTTATATTCTCAATGTCCAGTACATGCTTCTATGGGAATTTAATATTCATCACTTGCAAAAGATGGTAAATATTTTAATCAAATAAGTTCTATTCTGTAAAACTATATATAACTAAGCCATTCAATCTCAAGTGAAGAACCTAATTCCATAAGCCACCTACTAAAATTAGTCTCCTAACTTTATAGAACAAGTACACACATATGCTCATAAAAGTGGTATGATCTGATTTAAAGTTTAAGTGAAGCAATTTAATTCAAGCAAAGCGAAAGGGAAATGTTCAAATGTCAGTATACAGATTAATTTTCCATTTTAGCAACCAATTTAAATGTTTATAAAAGGAATGTTTATAAATGACCTTCTCCACAAATTAAACCTACAGATAGAGCAAGCACTTTCTAAATACATTTTGCATGGATGTGCAAAATTGGTACGTTCACCTTAGATCTACCGTCAGGGCTTCAGAAGTGGTAATAGGAATTTCTTCCAAGAGCACTAAAGGCAATTTTGAAAAATGGCATTTGTGGTTTACCTGTGATCCATGGGGTAGCTGCTGTCTTGTATGGACTGCGATGGAGGGAGGTGAGCTGGGAAGGCCCGGTCAGATTTAGGAGTCTGAGCGGAACTTGGAGACGCATGGTGTAGCGGGGACACTGGAGTGCTAGATGGTGTTGGAGGATTCGAGGGCCTCATTCCCACTTGTGGCTTCTGATCATAGGCACTGCCCAAAGAACAAGGGAAAACAGAGTATTTACTTCTTGGAAACGATTTTAAAAAAATGCTTCCAATTCAAGGAGAGAAAAAATAAGTATAAGTCATGAGGAAATTTGAATATATGCTTTTCCTTTTAATTCCATAACATGTAAACTTCAAAATCACCATACCCTTAAACAAAAAATAGCATAATTCATACGTAACCACATAACAACATGAATAAAGCGTTAGGTTTTTTTTCACTATATACACGAACAACTTGGCACAGGGAAAACCACTGCCAATGGTATTACTTCTACAGCGGCAAGCAGCGGCAGTACTTCCACCTGTTACGGCGTTGCTATGAGCTAGAACTGACTTGACGGCAGTGGGTTTGGTTTTCTGGGTTTTATTCTTGATACACCTCCTTGACAAGATCTCTCTTGAGTCTTTAAATATTTCTGGTATTATAATTCTTCTTCTATGTATCATAAGATGTTAGAAGAAGAACTAACACTGTTTAACAAAATGTAGCCCTCTCTTGGCTTGCCTTTATTTGTACTAGAACTTGAAGAAGCAGTGGCTTTGTCTCGTCTTCCTTTTTTTCATCTGCTGAATAAAGGATGCTTAGCATTAACTTCATCACATGAAATAATGAAGATGAATGAGGCAAATTAAATTGTATCTGATAAATTTGAACCTTCTCAGAGTAAAATAATGGTTACAGAAAAATGTTAACAATAAGATCTTATTATAGTCTAGCTAATAAACACTCATCATCATAAAAGAATAAAACAAGTAATCTTGTTTTTATATATATGTAGTATTAATTTAAATAACTTTTGAGGATTTTTTAACTAATTTTTATAAATCTATAAAGGATTTTCCTAGAAATAGATTTTACTTAAATTTCTAAACAAAAAGAAAATTTACAGGTTAAAATACTATACTTTCTTTTAAAAGGCATTCACCAATACACGTTTTCCTTCAAAAAATATATACATTTGTCTTTTAATTGACTTACAAAATAATTTATTCCCTTGCATCTCTTATGCAACAGAATTTTAATCAAAACTACAAAAATACCCACAGAAATGAAGGAGAATATTCTTCATAAGTCTACAGCAACTTTAAAATAAAGTCAGCATGTTTGGTTCTACCTAAGTTCTTTACTATTTTTTCCAAATAAAACCCACTTCTTCTAAAAATGTTTCATCTATTTCACTCCCAATGATCAAGGAAGAAGACAGGACATATTCTCTGCCCTAGCATATTAATTTTTCCCCATGAGTTACTGTATTAAATTATATTTTTTGCCTAGTGATGACAGTAGCAGAATTTATTTGCATACATCATATATCACTGCGGGAATTATGGTCCTTAAGAAGAAACTCAAAACATCCAAGCAATTCCTCTACTGCTAGTAATTTATAGATTCCAAACATATAATACAAAACAGTGATTTCACAGTCATGCTTGTGATCAATGCTGAAATACAAGGACAATTCCTTATCTAATCAGTTCACTGATCAAAAAATTTCTTTAATAGTAATGTTGTGTATATACAATATTCTTAGGGAGAAAATGTAAAACTAAAACTAAGCTATAAAATAACTCTGATCAATATATCTCAATATGTTTTAATAGTTACCTTTTAGAAAAGATATTTATATATATATAAAAGATATTTATATATACATACAGAGCTTTGCAATTTCAACTAAGCTAGCTCATAATTTCAGGCTCTGGTGAATCTCCTAGAAAAATAGGTATAAAAAACAAGTTCAAAAGAACAAACAGTAATTGAATATTGCAGTATTGGTCAGCTGCCATGAGACTGTAAAACCGTACATTTATTGAATCCCATACACTCTCGATATAGAAAGTGTATGTAGTGAACTTATGAGGAGTGCAAGACTCTTTTGAATAATAATGTATTCTGGACATGAATTGGTATGCTCTATAAAAGCAGTGCAAATATTTGTAATACTTTTTATAAATTTTCAAACTGCCTACTTTTAAGAACTAAGTTTCTACTGTAATCGAGAGTAGTAATATTCAATACACAGTGCCAAGTTTTTCCTTATGCAATTAGAGGCCAACATGAAAAGTAACAGAATGCAATTTACTGTGAACGGTTTTTAATGAACATGTATGTTATCAAATTCTCTAACAAATGAACAGTGTGCTTTCACTGCTCCACCCTGTATTATCAGAGGGAAGAATAGGCTTTTTAATAGATAATAGCCTCTACTAAATCTTAAAAAATTCTAGTTTTATTGTAATTGTCCATGGATGCATCTTATAGATTATCTGCAAAGCCTGTCAGAGAAGTAATGCACTGCTTAGTCCTGCCAACTGTTTCATTTTTCTACAAACTCTCTACCTAAAGTGCATAATGCATTCATTCTAATGAGAACTTCTGAAAGCTGTTAATGCCAAGTAAGATCCTCTTTTCAAACCCAAGATGCTTCCCTACAGTAGAAAAACGACTAATGATTTGGATAAAAATTATTGCTTTAAAATGTCTCTAAAAGTATGCGATCAAGCAGTAAACGGTTCTTCAGAGTTCTGCTACATGCATTACCTAATTAGCCTGTTTTATGCTGAAGTTATAATTCATAAATTATGACTTAAGATTTTACATTATCTGAGATTTCTTTTTGTTTCAGTAAGAACTAGCCTCCTATACGCATACACCTGGTTGTTTTACCTGACATTGTACAGGCACTTTTCTCCATAGCTGAATTTAAACGGCTGTTCTTGACTGCAGGCAGAGCCAAGTTCGGAGCATGGGCTGTGGGGCTCTTTCTTGATTTTCAGTGGTAGGCCATGAAAAGCCACTAGAAAACAAAACAACAATATCCACATAAGTTACATACAGTTAGAAGGTAAGTATATTAATTTGTTCTACGGCTCTTGTTGTAAAAGTCACCAGCACATTTAATAATAACTTGTGTAGAAGAAAAAACCATATTTATTGAATTTCAGCAGAAGAAAATAAACTGGAAAATCTGTGTTTACTCCTCTTCTGATTTCATTTTATCACAAAGGGCATGCTTGAATTTGTTCTCATTATTTAAAGTAAAACCAATTAATCTGTGATACATTTAGCTAATATTAACAATGCTGGATCCTCAATTTTCAGAAAGTAAGTTTTAAAGACATTTCAGAGAGATTTCCAATGGCTAAAAGTATAACTCTCTAAGAATTAGCTGAGGCCTTCAACATAACTTTAGTTGTTACTGAAAGGAAAATATCACAAATGCACTACTGGTAATGGATGGAAGGACAACTGGAATACAAGGAAAACAAAAAAAGCCTACAAATTTCATAGTAACTGATGATACTCTGATCAAAACTCAACAACTTTGAGCATAATGCTCTCCTATAGAGGTTAATATACCTGCCATTACCAGAACTGTAAATATGAAATGTGAAAAACATGTAAATTTATTTATAACCTGTTATCTACCAAGAAATGATTATCTGTATGAAATGATCTTGTCTTCTTCATATGATTTAATGTATGGTTGCATTTATATTAATTTATTAAATGTTTAATACAACACAAAGATCACACCAGAAAATATGTGAAGAATAGAAGAAACATGTATACCTTCTAGGAAAAAATCACAGCTTTAAAATTAATAAATACATTGACATCATATACGTATTTTGTTATTTTATATGAAACAAAGATACATACACAGTATATCGGAGATGTCACTAGAATACTTCAAGTTTTAATATAAATAGGGAATTGATAAAAAGATAAGGAGAAAAACAGGCATAAGAATAGATTTTGTTTTTATATACAATAGGCACAAGTCTGATTAATTAATGAACAAACACAGGAAAGACACAAATTCTGGATATTAATTTCAGCTCTTATAAACACTGGGATTGAAACACAAATTGCCTGTGTTTTGCAATAAACACTTAAGCATGTGACTACTGGTCATAAGAGTTGGTCAGAAAGGAACACTTTAGAAGACATCCTGGGCAGTAGGCTTCCAAAAGACCAGAGCCTTGACGATACTGTGGAGCAGTTATACTCTATACATAGTGTCACTGTGAGGAGAAGCAACTCTACAACTAACAGTGACAACTAAGAAAAGTTTAATGATAATAAAATAACCACATTGACTGGTCTCTCTGAAGTGTTCCCACAGTGTAATAGGTGTGTATATGTATTTCTACATAATGCTTACTATGATCATTCAAAATGGGGTGAAGTAGAATAAACACAAGTGAAGAAGACAAATATATATATATATCCATATGTCAGGGTAGTTACACATTAAATTCACCAAACCAGAAAGTATTAACTTATTAACCATTTTGATAGAGGATTAAGAACTTCAAGGATCTATCACAAATCTTTAGATAGACTGTCAAAGAAATGAAAAGATGCAAATAATCAAAATAAAAGATGAAAGCAAGAACATTACAACTGACCCAATAGAAATATGAATTATGGCATAATATTGTGAAGAACGGTACAGCAATAAATTGGATAACCTAGATGAAATAGACAAATTCTTAAAAGCATACCACCTACATGAAGTGACTCAAGAGGAAGTAGAAAGTCTCAAAAGACCCATAAAAAATGAAGAGAAAATCAGTGAGCAAAAATTTCCCATCAAGAAAGTACTGGGCCAGATGGCCTCAGTGAGGAATTCTACAAACATTTAGAGAAGAATTCACAGCAATACTGTTTAAAATATTCCCCAAAATAGAGAGGAAGGCATATTCTCCAACTCATTATACGAAGCAAACATAATGCTGATACCACAAGCCAGACAAAGATACTACAAGAAAAGAAAACTGCCAGGCCAGTATTTCTTGATCATACAGATGCAAAGTCCTCAGCAAAACACTAGTGAACAAAATCTAATGGAATATTAAAATAGTTGTATCCCATGATCAAATGGTATTTATTCTAGGAATTCAGGGATGGTTCAGCACTCGGAAACCACTCAACAAGATACATTACATCAATAAAACAAAGGAAATCAACCACCTGATCATGTCTATGGATGCAGAAAAAGCATCTGATAATATCCAATACCCTTTCTGGATGAACACTCTGAAGGAGACTGGAATAGAAAGGAAGTTCCTCAATGTGATTCAGGGCATATATGAATAGCCAACAGTCAGCATTATGCTTAACAGAAAGACTGATAGCTTTCCCCTTAAAATCAGATACAAGACAAGGGTGCCTGCTCTCACCATTTCTATTCAGTATTATATATTGAAAGTCCTAGCAAAAGCAACAAAACATGAAAAAGAAATTAAAGGCATTCTTGTTGGAAAAGAATAAGTAAAATTATCTGTATCTGTGGATGATACTGTCTCATAACTATAGAGAATTCCAATGGTCCACAATAAAACTCTAGAGACAAAGCAGGAATTTAGCAAAGTTGCAGGGTATAGACACAACAAGCAAAAATCATTTGGATTGCTATACACCAGCACTGACAAATCTGAAAGGAAAATTAAGGAAACAACTCTACTTATAGTAACACTTAAGAGAATAAAATACTTAAAAATACATCTAAGCAGGGATGTGAACTATAAAACACTGCTGAAAGGGATTTTAAAAGAATTAAATTTTTGGAAAGATATTCCATGTTCATGGATTGGAACACTCAATATTGATAAAATGTCAATACTACCCAAAGCCATCTACAGATTCAACACAATCCGGATCAAAATCACAACAGCTTTCTTTACAGAAATAATTAAAAAAAAAAAAAGACTTCATAAAGAATGGCAAGAAGCCCTGAATAGTAAAAACAGTGTTGAAAGAAAAGAAAAAAAAAAATAGAAGATCTCCACTTTCTGATTTTAAACCATACAGCTACAGTAATCAAAACAGTCTGATACTGGTTTAACAGTTGGCACATAGACCAGAGGAACAGAACTGAGAGTCTAGAAATAAACCCCACATCTATGGTCAACTGATTTTGACAACGGTGCTAAGGTCATTCAATGGAAAGAGTCTCTTTAATAAAGGGCGCTGGGAAAACTGGATTTCTACATGCAGAAAACTGATACAGGATGTGTGCCTCACACCATACAGAAAAACAAATTCAAAATGGATTAAAAAGCTAAATATGCAAACCCAAACCATAAAATTCTCACAATAAAATGCAGGCGCTATACCACTATCCCCTGATTTTAACAATAGATTATCTAACACAATAGCAAAAGTACAATCAGTAAAAGACAAAATAACAAATAAATGGAAACTCACAAAAATTAAAAACTTTATTCATCAAAGGGACTTTACCAAAAAAGAGAAAAGATAATCTACCAGCTGACTGTCTTCAGAAACTATACATCCAACAAGAGTCCAATAACCAAAATATATATAAAGCTTTAGACATCTTAACAAGCAGAAAGACACATAATGCAAACACAGAATTGGCTAAAGACTTGAACAGACATTTCAGTAAAGAGGATGCAGACACCAAACACAATGAAAAGATGCTCAGCATTTTAGCTAGAGAGATGCAAATCTAAACCACAATAAGACACCATTTCATTCCCATTAGGATAGCTAAGATAAAAAATTGATAAAATAACAAATGTTGGCAAGGGTGTGGGGTAATTGGAATAGCTACTCATTGCTTGCAGGAAGGCAAAATGGTACTGTAGCCATTCCTCAAAATACTAAAAACAAAACTACCCCATGACTGAGCCAGTCCATTACTAGGTATGTACACAAAAGACTTGAAAGCAGAGCCCCAAACAGAGACTTGTACACCAATGTTCATTGCGCACTATTCATAATACTCAAAAGGTAGAAACAACCTAAACGCCCATCAACAAATGAGTGGAGAAACAAAACGTAGCACATACACACAATAGAATACTACACCACCATCGGAGAAGTGAAGTCTTGATAACACATTACAAAACTGGAAAACACTATGTTGACTGAAATAAATCAATCAGAAAAGCATAAATATTACATGAGTTCACTTACATAAGAAAACCCTAGTAGCATAGAGTAGGTTAAGTGCCATGCTGCTAACTGAAAGGTCCACAGTTTGAATCCACCAAGCATTCCTTGGAAACTGTTGGGCTGAAACCCAAGCCCCCTCCCCTACCATTCCCGGAGTGGCACGGCCTGAGTCAAAACGTTTTATCTGCCAGCTATTCCTGAAATTCCACTCAAATGAGACGAGCTGCCCGGCCTCAATGGCTATCACTCCTTTCCCATAGGCTCAATTCCACTGAAGTGAGACCCCCTTATGTTAATTAAGCAACGTTAATTGCCCACAACCCCACAGGCTACTTGCCAGGGACACCATTCTCATTGTCGCGGGGCGCTGTTTTCAGTAAGGTCCGCCGGGCCCCTTTATGTACCTCCTGGGAGCTCTGTAAAGCCGCCCTGGACGCAAATAAACTTTTCCTTTACTTTCTCCTCCTCTGGTTTTTCCTCTACATACTTTCGGTTAAGCGAAACTCACTGCACCCAAAAAATCTCTAACAGAAACCTCATAGGGCAGTTCAACTCTGACCTACAGGGTCGCTATGTGTCAGAATCAACTCAGTGGCAATGGCTTTGGATTTGGTATATAAAAAGACAAGAGAAGACAAATGTACACAAAACCAAGTTTATCAGTGGTTATCAGGGGAAGGTGGGAGGAGGAAAGTAGAGGAAGTGGTTAATGATGATGGAAATACTGTACTGACGAACTAGAGTAAGGCTGAACAACCAATTATTTCTAAAAAGTTGAATCCACAAGTGTGACAGACATATCTACAAGGACAAAATATATAAATAAAGAGCATCTGTTGAAGCTATTTATATGCAACCAAAATCCTCATGGGGTTTGGTTTCTCACTTTGGAAGTTCAGGGTCACAGCTTCATGAGACATCTCAGTTAACTGGCATAATAACTTGTTTATTGCTTTGTTCTACCTTCTAGTGTAGTACCTTGGGTCTTAAAATCTTGTAAGCAACCATTCAAGGCAAAACCACTGGTCTCTATTCATCTGGAGCAGCAAAGAACACCAAGAATAGAAGGAGGATGTTGAATGTGTGACTAACTGCTTCTGAAAAACTGCCTCCTGTGCCATAAGCCCAGAAGAACTGGATAGTGTCTAGCAACTGTTACTGAGTATTAATGAAAGATTCTATAGAATCCTGACCCAAAGGAGGAAATGCAGAATAGAATGCTAAATTCAAATGATTCCAGACTTCCTGGAGCCATGTGGGTAACTTTTAAATCTTAAACCAAAAAACATCCAATGAAGTCTTCTTATAACCAAATAATATTTTAGCTTAACTACTGCCCTGTATATTATATGCTATTTTAAGAACTATCTATATGAAATCAAACTGACAACAGCAACTTGAAATATTAGATAGGAAACTTAGGGCACAGTGAATTTATGTTAATTGGGGAGGAACAGCTCAGAAAATAAACTTAAAGAATGTAATTAATGTCACTAAATGGTACAAGTGGAAACTGTTGAATTGGTGTATGTTTTGCTCTGTATATTTTCAACAAGAATAAAATAAAACTTAAAAAAATACAAGGGACACATGACAAAACATTAGCATGTCTTATTTTTGGGTGCTACACATATATGTTTCTACTTTTCAATATTTCTTTAGAAATTTCAAAAAAAAGGAAAAACATTGAAAAAATCAATCATAATAGGATAACTTACTTGGATTCTTATTAGAACATACATTTATAGAAAGTCAATTTTAAGATTAATCACACATTTGAAAATAGATGGGGTATATTAAGGAATAATTTAAAAAATTGTTAATTTGTTGATTATTATAATAGCATAGTGATTGCATGAAACAAATTGTTTGATGTTAGGGACTGAGGAATTATGTAAATATAAAAGTAAGATTTCTGAAATTTTCTTTAAAATAGTCTAGCAGAAAAAGAAAAGTGTTCAGTGATAAACACCAAAATCCAAACCCACTGCCACTGAGTTGGGTGTAACTCAACTCTGGTTGAGTTATAGGTCAGGGTGTACCTGCCCCATAGTTTCCAAGAAGGGCCTGAAGGATTTGAACTACTGACTTTTTGGTTAGCAGTTTTTGGTTAACACTTAGTCCACTATGCCACCAGGGTTTCTGTTAACTGATACTGGGTTCATATTACCAGTAATAGCATATTCTCCTTACTTTTATGTCAGCCCTAAATCCTCCTAAATAAAATTGTTTAAAGGTAGGGGGGAAAAAAAGATTTAAAGTGCTATTCTATAAGATAATAATCTACATGTATATGTATTGGTGTGCACATTTGCTATTCCTTCAAGTGAGAAATATCATAATATGATCTTTCTAATCATACATTTGTTCTTTTTTTAACAAATGGTTTTTACTATTTGCTACTTCTTTGAACATATGCAACCAAATGTGTAGACCTAAATTTTAGTACGTTGAATTAAATACTGCAATTATAATTTTTCTTAAGAAAAAGGAATGGTGGCATAAAAATACATAAAGAAAGAAAATGGCTGGCTGACTCACAGTGACCCTGTGTGACAGAGATGAACTGCCTCCAAAGGCTTCCGAGGCTGTAAATCTTTAGAGAAGCAAATGGCCACCCTGCTCTCCTGTAGAATAGACAGCAGGCACGAACCACTGACCTTTCCATCAGCAGGCCAGCACTATAACCACTGCACCACTGGTGGCAACATATAGGAATTTAATTTGCCATTCAAAGAAGTAACAAATCGCATTATACTTGAGGGATCAGGTCTAATTTATATAAATAACAATTGGTAAGACCTTAGACACTAGTTACTATATATTCCCTACGAAACTTATCAGGTATATCAAAAGATCAGGCATATAGGAGACTATTTGGCAACTCCACAGTTTACAAACTACAAAATTTCTGCATTTTTAAGGTCTTTGGAACATCAAGCTAGAAAAAAAGATTAGTGAAAAGATGAGTAGCACAAATGCACTAGCCATAAAATAAAATTAAAAAATTACGCTTCATTGTAATTAAGAACTTCTCTTCATCAAAAGACACCATTACAACAGTTAAAAGTAAGCCACAGATTGGACAAAGATAACTGCAGTAGAAAGATCTGAAAATCATTCATTTTGAATATAATAAAAATTTCTACATAAGACAAAAAAATCAATTAAAAACTGACAAAAAGACTTGAATAGGCACCTCATAAAAAAGAATATCCAAATGGCCAAAACAAACACACACACACACGAAGAGTTATCTAATATCTTATCTCATCAGGAAACTGCAAATAAAACCACATGAGATATCACTAATGGCTAAACTGCAAAGGATTGATGTCACCAAGTTTTGTTGACTGTTATGAAGCCAGGAACTTTCAAGTGTGCTGCTAAGAGTATAAATTAGTATAACTACTGTTGAAAACATCTACCAATGCTCGATATTAACCTACCCTGTGACCCAGCAATTACAGTCTTATGTATATCTCCTAGAGAAATGAGTGTATATGTCACTAAAAGACATGTATAAGGTGCATGATAGCTTTATTCATAATTGTCTCAAAACAGAAAACTTTCTAATGTTTATCAAAAGAATAGAAAAACTGTAGCATGATGTTACAATAGAATACTATGCAGAAACCAAAAGGAACAGAGTACAGATAGATGCAAAAACATAGATGAATATCACAGGCATAAAGCTGAATAAAAGTCAAATACAAGACCATGTAGTATACGACTGCAGGCATGTGAATGTCAAGACCAGAGAAAACCACACAATTAACATTGCCTCCACAGGACTGAGTCCAGCTCAACTAGATGACACCGAGCTACCACCACAGACTCCTCTGACAGGGATCACAGCAGAGGATCCCAGACAAAGCTGGAGAAAAATGTAGAATGAAACTCTAACTCAAAAAAAGATCAGACTTTCTGGCTTGACAGAGACTAGAGAAATCATGGAGAATATGGCACCTGGACACCTTTTTAACTCAGTTGTGAAGTTACTCCTGAGTTTCACCCTTCAGCCAAAGATTAAACAGGTCCATGAAACAAAATAAGACTTAATGTCCCCACTCAGCCACCCAAGGATGGGAAGGCAGGAAGGGACAGGAAAGCTAGCTGGTAATGGGGAACCCAAGGTCAAGTGGAGGAGTGTTAACACATCACAGGGTTGGCAACCAATGTCACAAAAGAATGCGTGTATTGTGTGATGAGCAATAATTTGCTCTGCAAACCTTCATTTAAAGTACAATAAAATGAAAATAGTCACAACAAACCTAAAAAGTACAAATGACAACACATGAGGCTCAGAGAGGTTAAGTAACATGCTCAAGTTCACACAGCTGAGGAGTGAAGGAGACGAGACAGATCTCAGAACTGGAGCTCTTAACAGTTTTACAGCTCTCATGGTTATTCTTACCTAATTAATTTCACTGAAAGGGAAAAAAAGAGATCAGAAAAAACTAAGAATGAAAGGACACTGGTTTGTCGGAGGGTGGGAGTGTTATTGACTGGAAGAGGGCACTAGTAACCTTCTACAGTACCACAAATGTTCCACATCTTACTTTGGGTGGTAGTTTCATGAATATATACATATATAAAATTCACCAAGGCATACAGTTTTAAGATTTTTGTATTATAATGAATAAATGTTTTAGCTCAATAACAAGGTTATTAAAAGAAATTTGAATAAATTAATGTTACCCAAAGTGAAATACTTGAACAAATCTAGTTTCAGGGTGAGGAACTCCTTGAGTGGCCCAAACGATGAAGTGGTTAAGTGCTTGGTTTCTAACTGAAAGCTCAATGGTTCGAACCTACCCAGAGCTGCCCCAGAAGAAACACTTGGAGACCTGCTTCTGAAAGGTCAGTCTTGAAAATCCTTTGGAGAGCAGTTCTACTCTGCACCACATGGGTCACATGACTTGGAATCAACTCAGTGGCAACTAGTTACTCATTATGCTCGTGGTCCAGCAGAAATAGCTGAGAGTGTGCCAAAACGCAGAGTGGCTGTGAGGAAGAATCAACTCGAAGGCACTGGTTTTACAGCTTCCTAGGAGAAGTTATTCCAGATAGATCAGGGAATGTGTTGCAAGTCTGTGGCACTGTCAGGATTGCTTGCTAGTATGACAGAAACCTCCTACCAAAATATTCACTAACACAGATTTAGAAGTGAAAAGGCACAATTCATCTCAGTGAAATACACTGGAAGTCTATGGCTTTCAAACTGGCTTCATGAGCTTCCTAAAACAAGCTGAGAAGAAAAGGCACAGGAGTTTCTAAAGTGTTATCAGAGGCAGTGTGATTCCTAAACCTAGCATCCCCAAACCTTGCTGATCATCAACTACCCAGATATCCAGACCTCATATCCAGAAATTCTAGAATCTGCATTAGGATTCTACACATCCATCATAAACATTTCTAGGATTTTCGTAAATGGGCAGCTTTTGAAACCACTGTGAATTCACCTAAATGCAGTGAGCTCACTTGAAATAGATCTAACACTTGAAAAGACACTTTTAAAAAGTCTACTAGTATTCTTATTCTCCTTAGATGCCTACAATCCAAGATTTTTAGAGGGTCTCCAACTTCAGACCCTTAGGACTCTTCTCTTTCCAAAGCACGTGAGGGTAGCAAGCATCACAAGCCCTTGGAACTATATATATTGCTGAGTTTTTGATTACCAACTAAGTTCTCAGCCACTGTGATACCATGTACATGTATAAAAACCAAAAACCAAACCCAATGCCATCAAGTCAATTCTGACTCATAGTGACCCCAGAGGACAGAGCAGAACTGCTCCACAGAGTTTCCAAGGAGCACCTGGCAGATTCGAACTGCTGACCTTTTGGGTTAGCTGACATAGCATTAACCATGACACCACCAGAGTTCCCATGCGTGTGCATAACATACATATATATTGCTTTGCGTTTAGGGAAAGAGGACACCAACTTAAAGATCTTCAAGATTTTGTTCAAGAACCACCTCCTATTTGATTTTCCTTATTTTACTTTTCCTGTTACCTGGAAATTCTACACCACAAAAAAAAAAAAAAATCACTTCTCTTATTTATTCTTTAAAAAAATGTAGGATGGAGGCTCCCAACACAGAGGGCTGAGCTGAGAATGTCCTAAGTATTTCATCCCAGAGCTGAGAGCCTGAGCGTCTGCTAACAGGCAGTTTTCCAGCTCACTGGCACAGGCACAAGTGAAAGCAGCACATTCATTTTGTGCAATTTGCTTTACCTTCCCACATGGAGTTGGTGCATGTAAAAGGCTGTTAAGTACTAAATTATTCCTTATCAAATCACCATCATCTGGAGTCATGATCAACACTAATTAAATTACTTTCGCTGAACACGGCTCCAGCCTGCTGCTGAGGCTGCTACGTACATTTCATTTTGCTTACTCTACTGTCCTCGCTGGGTCTGGAACAGAAAGCTACAGGCATCTGCATTGCTTGTAGTTTTAATTAAAGTGAATCTTTCCTTCTTCAAGTATATCAAATCAAGTGAGTTAACTCCTTCATTTCATTTACAACAAACTGATGGCACAAAATGACATTATGTTAGATCTTTATCCCTGACTTCAGGCAGTTGAGATAATTCATCTACGAAATCTGCAGTCCACCTCAGGCATCGCTTGGACATGTTTTCCATGCAAACTTTCATGATCCACAACTCCTCCAGATAATCAGATCTTTGGGAGGAGAAGCAGAAAGAACATTCTAGAGATATGTCTTGCATTTTTTCCTTACTACAGGCTTGACCTTTAAACCTACATCTTAAGGATGGCTAATGATGACTGAGTTCTTCTAATGGTTAAATTTAAGAGCTCCAAAAATACCAGGATTTTTAAAAATGCATGTCCAAAATAAACTTAACCACTTCTTATTTGAAAAGTTTACTTGGGGTTACAGTATTCATTGTCAAGTATCAGTTAAATTAGTAATCGTTTTCACTTCAGAACTTTGATGCAGGAGGCATCATCTTGCTCCCATTCTTTTTTCTGCTTGCATTTTAGAACTGAAGTTGAAGCTTGCTCGCTTTCTACTGAAAGTACAGAAATGCCCATAGCTTTCTAAGTTCAAAAGTGCTAATATACAACAGACTTTTAGGTGAGGATAGATACATAATGAAAAAATCACACTGGAATACCTAAAATATAAATGGAAATAATGGATTTCATATTTGTTCATTTCCTAAACAACCATGACATAGGCACATTATTTTTATCCTTAAACTAAAAACAGATGACTTTTGTTTTATATAACAAACTGATTAACACTAAACCAGAAAATAAACAATGAAAGCCATGAATGAGGTTTCTGTTTATATTTCTATTGTGAAAATTACGGCTTCCTACAAATTTAAGAAGGATATGTATATCTGTAGGTGTCAATTTATTAAACACTGGTTGTTACAGAATTATGATAGAAAACATTAGCTATTCCATTTTTTAAAAACCTGAAATTTACAAGATATTTTACAATTTTCAAAGAACATTCACATCACTCAAGACAAGGATATTTATTACCATTTCTGTTTGCAGATCAATTTATTTATATATATATTTGTTTGTTTTAAAAGGGTATAATGAAGGTAAACGTTACACCTAGCTAGAGACTAAGGACTAGTTTAGAACAGAATAAGAATTACAGCTCTGGGCTTCTGGATGTAACTCTTTAAGCCCTAAGGATATAATTCAAATTCATTTACACACAACTTACAACCTCCTCCATATGTGAACATCACTATAACATTATATTATGTTTCTTTGTCACTTAGTTTTTCAGTAATTAATGTATCCAAACCACTATTTCCCAGATATTACACCAGGTGCTGAATAGAAGGAGGGATTACAGAGCTACGAAATGAAAGGGAACAGTAAGGAGCATCCTTAGCATCACAGGTTCACATAAGATATTGTTGTTAGCTGCTGTCATGGCAACCCCATGTGCAACAGGATCAAACAGCTGTGAACCATAGGCTTATCGCTGGCTGACTCTCAGAAGTATATCACCACGCCTTTCTTCTCAGTCTCTCTTAGCTGGAAGCTCTACTGAAATCTGTTCAGAATCAGCAACATACAAACCTCCATAGACAGATGACAATACCTGTTCATGTTCACTGAGAAGTTCACTTACATTTCCTGCACTGAAGGTGAGAAAATATACCACTGAACCACCACTACCCCTCTAAAAAAAACTCCATTGACATCAAGTCAATTCTGACTCACAGCAACCCTATAGGACAGAGTAGATCTAACCCACAGTTTGCAAGGAGCACCTGGTGGATTTGAACTGCCAACTTCTCAGTTAGCAGCCATAGCAGGAAACCACTACACCACCAGTGTTTCCCTACCCCCTCTGTGTAAGACTCACTGGAGCTTTATTTAGAATTTTAAAAAGTCTTTTTCATAATAGATACAAAAGCCAAGATCCTGTAAGTTTGATTAACTTATGTTAACTAATATTAATCAAACTTACACTTAGGAATTACATATATCTCTATATATGACCTTTGTAATATATTCTTGGCACTTTTATCTAAATGAAAACACTTCACAAAACAATTGTGCTTGCTTTTAAGAGTTCTATCTTCTTTAAGAAGAGTTCTATCTTCTTTAAGAGTTCTATCGTCTTTCAATTTATTACTGTGACAAAAGGCATTTAAAAATTCACATCACTCAAGAGTCCACAGAAGTTAAAGTGTTGCTATCCAATTTGTAAAGCTCCCATAGATTTGGACAACCAAGATGTCACAAGCGATGAAAAGGTCTCCTTTTATGTGTAGACAATGAAGGCCAATTGCGATAAGTTGCCTTGGCTCTGACCTCACTTTGCTTCCCTTCCAGCTCTTATGGTAGGAATGAAATACAGTACCAGTTTATATAACCAGAAAATAATCACACAAGGAAGAGAAAAGCATCTCACTTTTCATTACTTCTCTAAACTGAATTCTGTGTTTGTCAGTGATTGAATTGCGTCCCCCTAAAAATGTGTGTAGCAATTTGACTGGGCAATGATTCCCGGTATTGTGTGATGTTCCTACATGTTGTAAATTCTGGCAGCGTGATGTTAATGAGGGAGGATGGGAAGTGGTTGTTTTAGTGAGGCAGGACTCAAAGCCTAAGACTGTTTGGTGCCTTTCAGCAATCTTTTGGTTTATAATAGAAAAAGAAGCAAGCAGAGAACTGGGGACCTCACACCACCAAGAAGCAAGCACCACCTGAAGCAGAGCTCAGCCTTTGGAAAGGACTCTAGGTTCCTGTATCTCAGTAGCTCCTAGGCCAGGGGAGGACTGAGAACCAGGACATTCCTCTAGAGCCAACACAGAAAGCCTTCTCCAGGAGCCAATGCTCTGAATTTGGATTTGTAGCCTACTGGACTGGGAAAGAATAAAATTTCTCTTTTGACGGTCATCCACTTGTGGTATTTCTGTTACAGCAGCACTAGATGACTCACACAGTGTTGAATCAAATCTACAGTTTCAGAGGAAAACTAGCTAAGAATACAGTCTTGAAAAACAGCTATAAAAGTCTGCTTATTTTGACATTGAGATGTTATTCTCTTTCAAACATTTTCTTTTACTCGGCCCCTAAAAAGAAGAAAAAGCCTATTGCTATCAAGTCAATTCTAACTCAGAGAGAACCTGAGTGTGTCTGCACAGAACTGTATTCCACAGGGTTTTCAGTGGCTGCTTTTTCAGAAGTAAATCACTAGTTCTTTCTTCTGAGGGGTTTGTGTGTAGACTCACATCCCAGCCTTTAGCTGGGGAAGATATTAACTGTTTGTACCATCCAAGGACTTGGTTTTATTCTAGAATAGGTTTGGCATTGGCCGACCACCTGTTTTTGTAAATGGAAGTTTTTTTTGAAACAGTGTACAGCCTGTTTGTTCAGGATCCATGCTTGCTTTTTAATACTGTGGTGGAATGCAAAGAATTGAATAGTTGTGACATAAGTTATATGACCAAAATATTTACTGTCTAAATCTTGATGTGAAAAGTTTATCTCTGTTCTAGAATATGTTGTGGAACAACGAAAGAGGAGAAAGAAAGCATAATCATAGACAGATGACACCCGGCTATCTGCAGGTGTCAGATTACAGCTGAACTAGTTCATAAGACATTTAACTTGGTTCTAGTAACTCTTTATGAGTCGGAGTTGACTCAACAGGTGCAAGTTTGGTTTGGGTTTGTATTAACACTTTGTTTACCCTAACTCTCAACAACCACAGTGAGCAGCTTTGTGCCATGGATTTACAGGATATATACAAACTAGCTATGAAAAAAATGACATGATACTGAGATGCTAAAACATGACAAATTTATGTGCTTTGAGGAACTTCAGGCCATTTACTTAAGACCAGAGTGATGTATAATATAGGGGATTTTTTACACCACTTTAAAAAATATACCTGAGAAAGTCCAAACAAATCATGCTGTGGACACAAAAGTGCCTGTAAAATATTATTTTCACTTAGCTTTAGCAGTAATTTAAAAAAAAGAATTCTGTAAAAGGAGGGAAAAATAAATGGTGTACATAAATTAGATTATTTAAGACCAGATACAAGCATGGTGTGAAAAATGCATGCAGCCTTTTATACAAATATATGTAGTGTAGGAATATACTCATTAGACGAAAAACATTCACTTTAGGTTAATGTCACTTCAATTTCAGGTGATAAATAGATGGCAATGACCTCAATTAGTACTCAGTTAAATTCCAGAAGCAAAGGGTACAATAAAGACAATAGTGTCACATACTCTGCAAATTCATCTTCCAAGATGCACAGAAAAGCAGCAGGCACTTGAGCTGCATCTGAGCCTCTCAAATATTCTTTTCCAGTACATTCCTTCTTCCAAGTCCTCCCTACCCCCACTGTGCAAACATAACACTCACACATATACACACACCAACATCCATTACTAAAGGGCCTAATCTCAGCCATCAGCAGAGTGCCTTTATGGGGCCATTAAACCATTTCTCTTGTTTACAGTGCCTGAAGAAAGATGTGAATTATGTCTGTGACAAAACAAGCGATAACATTTCTAAACTGCTATCAAAATGCAAACTGAAACACATTTAAGGACAGGCACCCTGATTCCAGTTTTCATGATTTTCCATTATTTGCAGCATCTGGAAATACATTCACCTATAATATTTCTGAGACAGGAATTTAGACCACAACACAGCAAGGTGATTTTTTTTTCCCCTTAAATAATATTTTTTTTTCAAGTAGAGCACTTATAAAAGAGATGACACAAAGTTTTTAAAGGAAGAAATCACCAGGAGAGATCCCATACTTAGGTTGCCCTGATCATGTTACTTAGGCAATGTACAAGATGATGATTAGCAGTAATGGTAAAAGCAAAGTAAGGGAGACTCTCACTCAGTTAGGAATCAGAGATCTTTTGAGTTAAAGAGGACATTAGATAAAATCAAGTTCTAAGGACTAAGCTAGCATTTGTTTTTGTCTCAATAACTTTTGTATTAAAAGAATCTCAAGGGCAAGCCCAGTAGGTAAATCAGACAAAAGAGGAGCTACTTTCATTGGGGTGAGGCCAATTGTTGTCCCTCTTCTCCCACCTTGCTCCCTAGAAGAAATAGATCCTCAGCAATTACAAGGAGCTTCCTGGGCAGTTTGAAAACAGTACTGAGTCTCTGTTAAACCACGAATGTCTCAGAATAAAATATCAAATTTTATCATCTGCCCCCCTGATGTCCAATACCAAAATCCTGAAAGTTAACAGCAACTACACAGTTGCTGTTAGTATAGCCAGTGGTATTGCCAAGTGTCTATTCTCCACAAAGGAAAGGAATCAGTTAGAAAAGGTTCCCGAGGGGATCACTGACCCAGGATTTCTGCAGACTTGGAAAACTAGTGGTAAGAGGTAGAGCTGAAGTCAGAATCCAGGAGTCCTCAGAGTCTGCTGTGTAGAGATGTCTGGTGATTTTACAGCCTCGCAAAACAATTATTTCTTTAAAGTTCCCTTAATAATTCAACTTTCTCTAACAGGCATAGTACCATTATGAAATGTTAATGGATAGAATGGATGAGTATTCTCATTTTGGATTTGTCTCTTATCTCTTAAAACAATCAACAGCCCCCCGCCCAAAAAAACTCTGCTGTCATTGAGTCAATAAAGCTGAAACGAAAAACTCATTGCCATTGAGTTGCTTATGACTCATAAAGACTCTATAGGACTGAGCAGAATGTCCTCATAGTTTCCACAGAGTACCTGGCAGACTAGAACTGCCAATTTTTCCATTGCCAGCCATAGCACTTATCTACCATACAACTAGGGTTTCCTCATCAAAGAAGAGTGGTGACAGAAAGATGTAGACAATGCTTACTCACCTGCGGGTCACTTACTCTAGCCCTAATAATCTAGACCAGAGGTTGCCAACCATTTCTCTGGTTCACAAAGTGCTTTCAAATAATTTTAGTTTGTTCTGAACATTTAAGAATCAGTAGATACCATATTGAAAAATGCAGTCTTCTCCTTTCTCTAGAAAAACCAGAATATTCAGGAACCTTGGGTCCGCTATCCAGTCTGACAATCAGAAGTTGGCTGAGCCCATTATTAGCTTCTCATGTGACCAGAATCTGGGTCTGCCTATTGGTCGCTGTCTTCACAGTCCCTACCGTTTCATTCCCCATTATCTTTTGCACTAAATTCACTTCATTCACTTACATGCTTCAAATGAGTTTTCTATTCCTCACTCAAAATGCAACTAAGACAAGTGTTAGTGAATTTTTACACACATGCACATACAACTCATATCACATCTAATTGGTGAAAATCAGCACTACCAAACTCACATTGTACATATGACTTAGATGCTCAGGTACTCATTCTCACACAACATGACAAAGTGGTAGAGCTAGGAGACACCTGTGCCCGCCTGGATTTAAATCTTCATCCTGCCACTCACTAGCCATAAGACTGCATGTGCCAATTTACTTCTCAGTTTCCCCATTTACAAAACGGGATGACAACAGCACCAGTCTCATGAATTTGTTGACAGGGTTAAATGAAACACGACATGTGTTAGGGATTGAATTGTGTCTCCTAAAGGTTATTTCTTAACTTCTATATCTATAAATATAACCCTGTTTGGAAATATGTTTTTGTTGTTGTTGTTTTGCCATATTAATGAGGTTATGCTAGAGTAGACTGGATCCTAAACCTTATCGCTTTTAAGTGGTGTCTTCTAGTACTTGTGTTGGTAGCATATACACAAAGTGGCTTCTAAAAAAAAAAGAATATATGCAGAGACACATAGACAGAGGGAAGACAGGCAACATTATAATGACTACATGTAAAGAAGTAGCAAGGACTGATGGCACTGACTTAAAAGCAGGAGAAGGACTCACATAAATAATTAGTATGACCAAAAGTCTGATTTGAACTTTTCTTCTCCAGAATTAGGAGAAAACAAATTTCTGTTCTTTAAAGCCACCATTTGTAGTATTATTTTTTTATAGTGGGTTAAGTCCTACCACTGCTAACCACAAGGTTGGCAGTCCAAATCCACCAGGCACTCCTTGAATACTCTGGGGCTCAGTTCTACCCTGGCCCCTAGGGTCACCATGAGTCAGATCCAACTCGACGGCACTTGGCTAGCAAACTCAGACAACGGATACAGTGTGCACCAAGTGCACAATAACATTACTTTTGAGTACTATTATTATTCAAGCTCAGAACCACTGGCCATGATAACTAGGAGAGAGCAGAGAGATCGTCCAGAAACAATAACAGAGTGGTTAGGACCATGGAGAGGTGACAGTGGCTTAGCCACTATTTGTTAAATGGCTTCTGTTAAGCTAGGTAATCTCTATCTGATTCATGTTCCCCTTTTATATGATGGAGCTTATCATTGGCCTTCCCCACAGGTTTTGTGTGAAAATTAAATACGGTAAAACGTGAAAATTTAACCACAGTCCCTGGTACATGGTAAGTACTCAGAAAATGTTAGTTATTACTGTTATTAGCCAAATGACTTTCCTTTCCAGAAGAGAACTGAGGCCCAAGGAAATAATGTGGCTTGTGGCAGGAATAGGACTTCTAGACATTGGACTGATACTTCACTGCTCTTTCTATACCTTATTCCCAAACTCTTTTCACATCAGTCAGCCACACAATTAAGCCAGCCAAGTGCTGTCGAGTCGGATCCGACTCATGGCCACACATTTAGGAGGACAAATTCTAACCAGGGACAAAAGTGTTAGAGAGAGTTAACTTGACAGGGGAAAAAGCAAATAGTGCAATCTGGAAGAATGACCACTGTAATATGGGTCAGGTAATATGTGTGTGATACAGTGGTTAAGAGCACAGCTGCTGTTCAAAAGGTCAGCGGTTCAAATCTACCAGCCGCTCCCTGGAAGCCTTGTGGAGCCATTCTACTCTGTCCTATGAGTCAAAACTGACTCATTGGCAACAGAGGATCTTTATCTAGTTCAAATCTGTTTCTAGCTTGTCCATGGGCAAACTGGACAATTTCTCTGTGCTTCTATTCCAATTCCTCAAAAGGAAGGTATTAGGCTAGGTAATCTTTCCATAAAACTCTACATCTAATATTAAGTTTCTTAAAAAAAAAGAGAAAAAGTGGATGAGACACAGAGACACACATATACATAAGACACACACCATGTAAGAATTGTCTACAGTGAGCAAAAGAGTTCCAAGTATTGGCAGTAGTCTATCTGATGATAAAATATCATATGTCAGAAGTCATAACATCCAAAGACCATTTAATGATAAGGGCACAGATCTCAAAAATAAATGGAGGGCATTATTGCCTTTTAGCAAAGTGCTGTAACTGACATTCATAATGATGACCCTTCATTGTCATGAAAAAGCAAGATCCTGTGCAATATACCATATTTAAGAAAGGACAGTAAATACTGCACATTAAAAATAAGTCCATGCAATGTGGTTAACATTTTAAAATGTCTGATGCTTTAAAAGGTATTTCAATGTGGGGAGATTGGAGCTCTTGTACTAGTTGGTGGGAATGTAAAATGGCACAGTCACTGCAGGAAAATGGTATGGCAAATCCCCAAAAAAACTTGAGCTAGAAATTCCATATGATCCACCATTATCACTCCTAGGTATATAGCCCAAAGAATTATGAGCTGTGACACAAAGAGACATATACACACCCATGGTCACTGCAGCATTATCCACAATAGCAAAAAGACACATCAACAGACAAATGGTTTAACAAATTATCATATGTGCACACAATGGAATACAATGCAAAGACAAAGAAGAATAAAAAATCTGCATTAATGAAACATCTTACAACAAAGGTAAATATGGAGGGCATTATGCTGAGTGAAATAAGTCAGTCACATCAGGACAAATATTGTATGAGACCACTATAACAAAGAAACAACAAAAGGTTTACACACAGGAAAAGAAAAAAAAAAAAAACTTGATGGTTACAAGGGATTGGAGGCAGTTACCAGACAGATCAAACCAAAAACCCACTGCCGTCAATTCTACCCTGACTCATAGGTTACCCTACAGGACAGAATAGAAGCATCCCATAGAGTTTCCAAGGAGCATCTAGTGGATTCCAATGGCCAAGCTTTTGGTTAGCAGCCTTAACCACTACACCACCAGGGTTTCCAAACAGAAGACGTATATTAACATTGGTTAACAGCGGTGAAAGGAAAGGCAGTACACAATAAGGAAGAAGTGAGCAAAGTATGACCAAGCAAGAGAGGACACTGAGAGGAATGCAAAAATAAAGGGCAACTATGGTAACTGTGGAGACTTGCTTGCAGACTAGTTAAGAGCTCAGCTTTTAACCAAAAGATTGTCCGTTTGACTTCTTGGGAAACTCTATGTGACAGTTCTACTTTGTCCTATAGGGTGCTATGAGTTGAATTCAACTCAGTGGAAATGAGTTTTAGTTTGGTTCAGGGTAACTTCTATAGCACAGATAAGCACACAAACAACAGCACTAACAAATAATAATTTACGCATGGATATACAGGTAGACAGACATCCCCAGAGGTCTGCGAGGGTGTAAGGGAGCATAGTCCCTGTCAGACACGGGTTTCGTATTGGGTGTTTCTACATTTGTGACGGTAGGTGCTCTTCATATACTGATGCTGACAGCACAGCACATAAGGGCACAGTCAGGCAAATCTCTGATACATAAGCAAGAACCTCATGGGATGAAGTTCCTAGGCTCAAATGCAACGGTCCACAGACAGACTCGGGGAGCACTGAGAGCTACTGATACAACACAGTTCATAAAGGTGATGTTCCGCCTACCACCATGCTGAGGAGTGTCTGGTGTCTTAAAAACTTGTGAGGAGCCACCAAAGATACAATTAGTGGTCTCTGGACATCTGGAGCAAAGGAGAAGGAAGAAAACTCAAGGAAACAAAAATTCCGAAGGACTAAGAAGCAACATAAATCATAGCCTATGTGTGCTGAGACTAGAAGAACCAGATGGTGCCTTACCACCACTACTGATCACTCTGACTGGGATCATAACAGAGGGTCCCAAACAGAACAGGAGAAAAAGGTTGAACAAAAAATCAAATTCACAGTGTAAACCAGACTATCTGGACTGAAAGAGACCAGAGAAACTCTTGAGAGTATGGCCCTAAGGTACCCTTCTCACCTGAAACTAAAGCCATTCCCAGAGACCATCTTCCAGTCAAATAATAAACAAACTCATAAAATAACCAATAACACCCAGAGGAACAAGCTCCTTCAAACAACCCATTATATGAGATCAAAAAGGCAGTATCTGCCCACAAGCAAAGATGAGAAGGCATGAAGGAGTAGCCAATCAGGATGAGAGGTAATGTGTGACCCAGGGCAGATATGGGGACAGTACTGACACATCATGGAGAATGAACCCAGGAAATGAAACAATTTATGTACAGCTATTGAAAGAAAATCTAATTTGCTATGGTAAATGTTCTGCTAATGCACAATATTTTAAACATGTAGTTTAAAAAAAGGTATTTCAAGTCTCCCTTAAATTCAATTACATGGACCACCTATTTTCCAGATGATGTGGTAACCTGAGATGCTTTATTAATAAAACAAAAAGCATAATCAAAATACAGGACATTGTATTGCTAACTTCAAAAGCATCATTAACTGATAAATGCAGAATGTGTTTTTCAATCTCCTGAATTTTGAAGTCCAATCTCAGCACAACAGTACTTCAGTGGTGGTGGTACTCAGCAATCCTCACCTTCACCATCTAATTGCCAGCAGAAAGTGCCTTTGGAGAAAACGTCTTTTCCATCTGGAAAGGGTAAGTAAAGGGAAAGGAAGGCCTAAGGTATGAACAGTCCACATCTAATCAGTTTTGCATTTTGCATTGGCTTCAAATCAGATCTTCTTACCCCTACTGGTCCAGTAGATGGAAAGCAGCATGACATTATTTTTTTGGAAACAAATTCTGTACAGTGAGCCCAAACATACAGTACTTGACATCCAACTGGCAGGAATAAAACCTGAACAAGCTGCAGCTATTTGAGACACAGATCTAATAAACTGAAATGAAGTTCTGAATCAAATTCACACCCAAATGCCTACTCGATTTCATGACTCTTAAAAAGTGCTCTACTGAATGAATCACCTAATTATGACCTTTATGAATATAGAAACACCTCTTCTGCAGAAATTGTCCCAAGATGGGTACTGTTTAAGCCTTGTAAAGTTCCTAAAGTAAAAGTGTCTTCTCCTCCTAGGAATTCTGTAATTTCTTTCAAATGGACATTTATGTGGAAACTACTAGACAGTATTTGCTATTCTACCTGGCTAGCCCAGTGAAGACTTGTGTGTCTGGGTCCAGCATTCAGATGTTGTGGAGAGATGCAACGGCAGGAGGGCCCCTGAAGAACCCACTGACACTCACAGTGTTCTGCCCCGGCTACCAAGTGAACTTAACAACAGATTCTTGGTACAGGAATGGCATATAAAAGGGAGGCTTCCTTCTACCAAGCACTGTCTTTCCCCTGGCACTCCAGAATAAATCCCAAAGTGCTACGCTCTGTAGAGTAGCCATGTCAATTTCTAACAAATGGTTCAGGAGGGAAAACAATGCTAAACAAATTCTTTGACATTCACTGATCCAAAAAAGAATGCATATAAGACACAATACCCAAAGCAAGTGGTAGCTTTTAAAAATATATTAGTCAAAAAATAAGTAGGACCTTTAATTTTCCTTTTTATAAATTCACAAACAGACGTGCTCCAAGCCAAAAGTTTCCATTAATTACTCAGTGGATCCTTTTGAAAATACAAAAAAAAAACTCAAGGTGATGTTGCATTCTCACAGAAGCCTGACAAATACCAGTATGCTTGTCATCACACTAGAACAAAGGTCCTAAAAAGACTTTATAGGGTCAGTAGTCTACAAATGAGATTCCTAAGTTTTACTAAGAACAAGTAGTCAAATAAGCTTTGATGAAGTCAAATGCAACTACTTTTACCTGCATTATGTTTAGAGCAATAAATATTAGTGATGTAATACTTGCTTAAATGAATTTATTATTGGGGTCTTCAGAACTGGAGCAGGGTAAGTCTAAACTAAGAATTCATCCTGTAAACATTAGTATGGCCTGGAAAAGCCTTTAAATAAGTCCAGGTTTTCCAAAAATAATACACGGCCTATAGAGTGGAGACCACCACCACTAATGCAACTAAAACTCCAACTCTATATGCACGAATTTAATATAATTCAGTTATTGTTCTATTTTTTAAATATCTGTGCTTTACTGGTTTTTATATTTACCCCTTGAAAGGAGTCTTCAATTTCAATTTGGTGGACCTTTACTGCTTGAAAAATTCCATTTTCTTCACAGTTACTGAATCTTCACTTTTGATTTATAATTTCACACGCTTTTCTTCCAGTCTATATGTGAAAAGAGCCTGTAATTTGCATGGTCTTAAATTGACCACTTTAGGACCAAAATGATATGCTGGATAAGTAGGAAGCAAACTTGAGAAGGCTGAAGTACACCTGCAGCATTCCGATGTCACCCTACTGAAGGCATGATTGACATCATTTCAGACATTATTAGCCACTTGGCTCCTTGTTCAAAAAGACCCCATTGGTAGACAATGAAAGTTGAAAATATGTTCTGAATACTAGAGCTAGGAAAATTTGCCCAAAAAAAGACAGCCAGCTGGCAAGGGCCAAAAAAAGTACCTTTCAGTAAATGCCAATAAAACTTCACAGGCTGCCAAAATAGCAAAGATAGAGTAATTACAAAGGAAACTTTGCAATTTTCTGGACAATAAACACCTTCTTAGAAAGAAATTATCCATCACCTGGCCTCCATTATTACAGCTGTTAATACCAAGGAGGTAAAAGTCTGTGAACTAATTTTATTTAAACCCGTCGGATCCGACTCGACGGCACTTGGCTAACTACTCATTTGGCATAACATTTTTATCACTTCCAGCCTGAAATAAATTTTTGTAATTTCCTTTTAAAAATATCATATAATATTTAATTCAATCTATATTAAAGCTGTTCCATGAAAAAATCACTACTCTTACAGAAAACCCTTTACTCAAAGTATTTTACCCATCTTGAAAAATTATCATTGAACTATATCAGATTAAACAAACAAACAAACAAAAAGTCCATTGCCATGAAGCTGAGGTCACCTCCTGGTGACCTTACGGAAGCAGATCCCTAAGCCTTTTGTCCGTGGCCAACTCGATAGGTTAGAACTGCCAACCTTTCAGTTAGTAGCCAAGATCAACACATTCCAGTCACCTGGAACCTTACAACAGACTAAGAACCCTAAAGCAGAATAGGGAGATAAACCAAAAACCAAACACATTGCCACTGAGTCAATTTTGACTCATAGTGACCTTATAGGACAGGACAGAATTGCCCCAATACAGTTTCTAAGGAGCGCCTGGTGGATTTGAACCGCCAATTTTCTGGTAAGTAACCATCTTTGTTATGTAGAAATATATATTTCTATATTTCGAAATGTGTATTTTATTTTTTACAGACAGCAATATTGATGGAAGCCAAATTTCTTTGTAAAAACCTGAGACATTTCTTTAAAAAGTAAGACTCAGCTCAGTAGCAATTTTTGTTCTCTGAACTGTTACAATCCCATCAGTACAACTAGATGTCAATCAAGCCCTTTGCCATGACCTAGCAACAAACACTAACTTAGAAACCTCTACAGCACAAAAGTGACATTAGAAATAATTAACTATAGTCTATTGACACAAGCCCACTCTTCATCAGTAAAACAAGAACTAAACAAGCCAAGAGGGGATAAAGGAAACCAAGCAACAGAACCTTGGATCCCAATGCCACTGAGTTGATTCTAAGTCACAGCAACCATATAGAAATGAGAAGAGCTGCTCCCATGGATTTCCCATGGAGCAACTGCTGGATTCGAACTGGCAACCTTTTCGTTAGCAGCTATACCACTTAACCACTAAGCCACCAGGGTTTATTATGAAATAACCCATCTAGAGATACCCTATAAGATACACAATACAAGAATTGACGGAAGTCTATTTATTTTGCGAGTATTACAGGATACAATCATAAATGACCAATGAACACATAGGTCACATTTCCATAGCTAAAGAATAGAATCTGAAGAACACTTACTGGAATGAAGAGTTTTAGAATTAAATTAGCATTTGGTAAGTGAGTTTTCTGATCACTTATCATATATATTTTTAAATGATTTACTTCTTTTGAATACAAACTTCTCTATAAAAAAAATGTTTCATACCATAGATTCAGACTTTTTTTTTAAGCAGAAATAAATCGTTAATTTTTCAAAGGAATTCAACCGGGAGTCATGAGCCATAAATAAATCAAGGCAAATTACAGCGTTTCATAAGCAGTTTAAGAAATTAACCTGCTCATCTTCATAATCCTCAAAATGAAAAATTACCGAGAAGCACGTTAACTGTGAATATAAAACCCACTGTAACAAGCCGATTCCGACTCATAGCTACCCTATAGGACACAGTAGAAGTGCCCCACAGCGTTTTCAAAGAGTGCCTGGCATCTGAGCCAGCGACCTTTTGGTTAGCAGTGGTAGCTCTTAACCCCTACACCAGGGTTTCCAAGTGTCAATACAGAGCACACTAAATCTTCTGATTACTATACCCTGCAACCAAATTTATAATAAGATGTATTTATATAAAGTAAATTACAATTATAGTTTATGAAGTTGATATAATCATTTTCTGTTGTTGTTTGTTGCTGTCCAGTAGATTTCCACTCATGGAGCCCTCAAATGTGCAGAGTAGAGCTGCACTATAAGGGGACTTTTTGGAAGCATATCACCAGCCCTCACTTCCAAGGCATCTCTGGGGGAGTTTGAACCACAAACCTTTGTGTTACAGCACTTAACCATTTATTTGTGCCACCCAAACATTCCTTGATATAATCTAGTGATACACAATTTTAGAACAGCTGAAAATAGAAAATAAAGTGCTATATTCATTAATTATATACACTTCCAATCTAGAAGATTTTATTAATTTCCACTTAATAGTCATCCAGAAGGGCTTCTTAAATGGGTAGAAAATTATCTTTTTATTATACTTGCAGAGTTGTTGAGCCAACTTCCTCATGGCTAGTTCAAAGGATTTCTTTCTTATTTATTCTACAGCCTTCATATTACACTATCTCAAAGTGCATCCTCAAAGCGACGCTATAGGAGAAAACTCCATAAAATAACATAATTTGGATCTTTCAGGATCCAAGTCTTGTCTAACGTGAACAATGACATCTGACATGTTACCAAATGTGGCTGCTCAGTAAGCGTCATGACAATGTCCCAAGGTGTGTGTGTGCGTGTGTGCGTGCGTGTGTGTGTGTGTATGGTGTGTGTGTGTGTTACCTGACTTGCTACCCTGTAAACAGAAGAAAATTAGATTACCACATCAAACATAAAATGCAGATCATAACTAAGTAGCAGCAGTATGCAGGTGTTACCAGAAATAGAAAATTTTAGGACAGAGGCATTTATATTTGAAGATTACAGATCTTTTTATTTGTTTCTTAGGCAGAGCACTTTCATGGCAACAATAAAATACCTAGCAAATCATTACTAATCCTTTCAAAACGCAAGTCTTTATGATATTCTTCATATACCAGCTGGGAAATGATTTCTGCATATGATTTTATTCTCACATGAATATCACCTTAAATTAGAGATACTAATCTTCCTGAGTTTCTAAAATTTAGGAAATGATTATTGATAAGGTTTATATATCTGTTCTTAAATGAGATAGTCTACTGTAAGGCACAATCTATTCTAATATTTAAGTGCCTTTCTTTAGACTGTTAGAACTGTATTTCTTGAAATGTCAACTAGTTAAATCGAAACTTTTGTGACTCAGAAGTTAATAGCATGACCCTATAAGTGAACAGATACTATAATGCCTGCTATAGATCACAAATTATTTATAGAGGTAATCATTTTTCTATAATTCAGTGTCCAATGAAAATGAACAGCATCTTTCAAGGCACATAATGGCCTTACCAGCATAAAACAATGTAGGAGACTCATGTGTAGAATGAATTTCTTTTTTTACTTTATTTTCTGAATTACAATCTAACTCTTTAGAACACAGAGCTCTACCAATGCATCTGCTGTAACTCCTCATATACAGTGGCTGTTAAGTGCATCAAGTACTGTAGTCAGCTGATACATTCAGCAGCTTATATTAGCACTTATAAACACAAAGAAGATTCATACAGCTCTTCTTTGTAATTGATAGTTCCAAGAAACTTAAAAAATATGAAGATGAAAGAGCACTCTGCTCTCCTTCCAAGTGTGTGAGTAGAAAAGATGAGCTGAGAAACACATGGACACCACCTGCAAAACAGTCGTATGACCACAACCGTAATAGGCCTGGTTTGTATTCTCCTCCCTATGCTTTTGAAGTAAACACGACTTTTGTAAATTGAGAAGATATATAGGGATAAAAATTAAGTTAGATAAAGCCTGATTCTCCTCTTCCCTTACAATACAGGCCTAAATTCTTAGCTAGTGTGATTTCTTTGAATAATCACATTCGTCCACTGACATATCATCAAGTTTCTCATAAAAAAGTATTTTTTTACCTTTAGCTTATCTAAATATGGTTAACTACAAATCTGTTGCCATCGAGTCGATTCTGACTTACAGTAACTGTATGACAGGATAAAACTGCCCCAAAAGAGTTTCCAAGGAGCCCCTGGTAGATTTGAACTTGACCATTTGGTTAGCAGCTGCAGCACTTAACCACTATACCACAGCTTACTACAAATGTACCTAAATGCCAAAGTTTCCACAACTAACTACAAATGTACCTAAATGCCAAAGTATGTTTATAACAAAATTTAAGTTGTGTTGCTGTTCTTCCTCTCAGCTTTCTCCTACTCTGTAAAATGGCATGTAAGTTGACCTATCACACCTCATACTCATTCCTTCCCAATACACACCTCTATCTCCCACTGCTACATATTCTCTCGGAGAGGAAATTTTCATTTCTACATGAAAGCAATTAACAACTGGTCTTCATGCTACCTAACAGGGCCTCCTTTCATCATTGGGTCAACCATACAAATCTCAAAAAGCCTATTGATACGTTGCACAGATATACTGAAAACCAAATAAATACCCAAGGGTTAGGACTCATTTCTGTCACTAACTACTGTCACCTTGAGCAAACTCTCAAGGTCTCGCTTTCCAACGAACAAGGTATGAACGGGCTTACTTGGGCTTACTTGCCAATCTGCAGCACACAATTTCACCTGTCTTACACCACAGATACAGTGAAATCCATCTGAAATTGTACAGTGCAGATGAGTAAATTCACACAGGTGCAAACCTTGCTTAAGCCTGCTAGTACCTTGGTTACTAGCTAATCCACCCCTGCGCCTGGTGATCTCATTCTGGACACATAGCTCTTTGCAGTGTGTAACTGATAAGAGTAAAAACTCTGTAGTCTAATGCTGCAACTTAGTAGAGATGACAAGCAACAAATCATTCAGCTATCCTGTGCTACAATTTTCTCACCTAAAAAAAGGAGTTAATAATAGTCCCAATAAACAGCACTGTAAAGACTGGATACACGAAAGCACATGTAAACTGCTTAAGAGAATACCTAGCACATAGTGAACAGTGTGCAAGTGTTAAATATTATTATGCATCAAAGAAAAACTGAATGCATGAACTCTAGCTTCCTTTATGCCTGATATTTTAGGAGTCTGGGTTTCCAGTGCCACGTTCCATGTTCCATATAAAGCCTTTCTCAATTACTCTAATCTTGGTTGATTTCTTACTTAAAAATATATTTTTTAATTATGCAACTTATTGTCTATGAACCTCACTTAATTTTTCATCATGTATCATTATTATACTGTTAGTAATAAAATAATACAGATTATTAATGTCCCAACTTATTCTCATTACACACTTCCAGCATCCTATTATTCTGACATCCGTTGGTGGCGTAGTTGTTAAGTGCTACAGTTGCTGATAAAAAGGTCAGCAGTTTGAATGCACCAGGAGCTCCTTAGAAACTCTAAGGGGCATTTCTACTCTGTCTCTGGGGTCACTATGAGTCAGCATCGACTCAGCGGCAGGTGGTCTGGTTACCTACTTTTACAAGACAAGGAAATGGAATGACTTACTACAGCTGTTCAATTCTAAAGTAATGCACGGGGCTGTTGAGCCTAATAGGACTGAAAGCCTTTACTCATAACTGCTGTTAAGTCTCTACTGTATTACACCTTAACTATTTCCAGCATATAATGCTCCTCACTTTTTTCCTAGTACACTTTTTGAAGGCAAGAATCATTTTCTTTTCTCTTCTTTTTTACTAATATATTATGAATAAGAACTTCATGCTGTGTAAATAAACACTTAAATATATGTTTACCTTCATCTTGGCATTGTGATCATGCAAGTGATTCATCCAATTTCCAAGAAGGGATGCCTCTCAAATAAAAGAATGGTTTAAAAATGTTTTGGCCTACAGAGGTTTTTGTTTTTATTTTTAATTTAAGTATTTATATAGTATTTATAAGTTTTTATCTTTCTTAAAGAAAATACTTATAGCACTTTGCATAAACAACCAAACCAATCACATGAATTAGAGAAAGAGAAGGGTCTTTAATAAATTTTCAGTGTATATGTTTCCATGTCTATAGTTTTTTTCCCCTTTTGAGTTGGAAGTAGAGCATAATGGGAAGGAGACTGAGGTTTACTGTTTGGAGAACAACCTGCACAATATATCTAGGTAAGACTGGCAGCAGGAACGACACAATACAACAGCCAAACTCTTTCACTGACAGATCAATCAAATGTTATCATTCTTGAGTTTTTTAACTGTGTAACTGGCAGTATTCTTCTGAGTCTTCATTACTGTTTATGAAAGTCGATAGCCACAAAACAGTTCATGTATTAAATAGATATCTATAGAGCTTCACTTCTATAAAACAGCGTAGTTATGGAATACTAAACTATGTGACAAAACCATGACATAAATTATTGCATTTAATCTTCTTTTGACTTTCTACTTTGCTTAGGAGGCTCTCATTTGTCCAATATCACAAAACCTGCAAATTAGAAAACAAAGATCTGAACACGAACATGTGGAAATCCAAAGCACATAAGTAGATTCTGAGCTCACGGCTACTTTAAGATCTTTAACGCCAATTCTGAATAATAACCTAATGTCAGGATATTCTTCTTTTTTTTCAGATACAACTGGAATCTATTCTTCTTAATTTTAAGATGCAGAATCCAATTGTCAAAAACACTTAAGTTCTGGTTTGTTTTCTTGTGATTGATTTTCCGTGCAAGCTGAAAGCACATGAATCTTTCATCATACAAGAATAAGTATACTAGTGTTTGCGAATGGCTTCAAATCAAACACATCTGGTCATACACAAGCCCAGCCATGGCCTAATAACTGACTCACTGGAGAAGCAGCTGTTTCATACTGATGAGCCTTGGTCATTCACAATTTAAGTGGCTAATTACTTTTAAATAGGCTTCAAGTAAACCATATCTGGAGTCAAACACCACTTCATCACAAGTAGCAATATAGGAAGGGTCCCGTGGATTCATTTTTATTGTTTAAGGAGAGATGATCATAAAATTAGCACCCTTCTAATACAGTTCTCATCTTGATTATTGATATTTTACTAGCAATTTTTTCTTTTCAGGCTCAATGAACACTATAATTATGATTGCTTTGCCTTGTAAAGGTTGCATCTTAATTAAAAAGAAAACACTTTTTTTCCTTTTCAACGAACACATCAACTTCAAAGTCGGTAAAAACTTTGAAGATGCAATGTTACTAGACCCACAAATTAAGTATCCTTGATCAACCAGAATTTATAACCCATAGTCTTAAATGTAAGGTATTAACCTATCTTATAACTGGCTTACATTGCAAGTACCAGAACATTTTCAGCTCCACATTTTCTGTATCCCTATGGCCAAAGTTACAATAGGTTTGGACGAAAAAACACTTTTGAGTTTCTTCTGACATTATCAGTGACAATGTGCACTAAACTACCCAATGTGATCAACAGTAAAAGGTGAAAGTATTCTTAGGAGTATTTTACAGTATGCATACACATAAACTGTAGATTTACATGTAACTTTTGACTATGGTAAAAAGAAAAAAGAAACAAATACATAAAAGTATGTTGATCAAAAATGTATGTATCTGTAATGTATCATAATATGAATTGTGTATTGTGCGTATTTCACTTATTTTTTAGTATACACAAGAGTAGCTGATAACACTTATTATATGCCAGAAATACACACTGCATTATTCCATGTGAATATACACAGTGTTATACACATACTTTAATACTCAAGTCACTCCAAGAGAACACTGCATACAGTGACCTTAAGTAGACTGTACCAGGTCATGTATCTAGCAAGTTACAGAGACAGGACTTACACTCAAGTGCCCTAGAGCTGATGCCTTCCCCTTACACAATAAGCTGTGCTGAGTTCCTGGAATAAATCACACCACATGTATATTGTATCATACAGTTTTAGTATCTAAAGCATCAGCACACTAAAAGACATGAATGTTAAATTAAAATAAAGTAAAAGACAAAGTGCAAATGTGATTTTCAATTAATTACAGCATTGTATTGAAAACATTTGGGGCCTGTTTATATACTCTGTCTAAAGAGAAACAGTGCATCTAACCAAAATTTTAAAATGTTCTTCTGGGAGCATCATTATTTTGTTAAGCAAACATTCAGGATTCCTGAAGCTAAAGGTCTGTGTATACACAGGACTTACCCACACTTTTCCAATTCAAAGCACAAGGATGAAGATTTCCATAGAGTAGTAGGGAACTTGGGGGGCTGACTACTCTACCCATGTTTTCCACGTATGCATGATTTCACGCATAGTGCTATACGGATTATATATATGGGTTATAGGTATTTTGGAGAATGTTATAAACAATAAGAAACATTTTTTCTACAGTTTTTCAGTGTTTCTTAATTTATTGTATTACACAAGCATGGATATTTATGTACATATACATGCATGTGAATGAAAATCCGTATGTGCATTTTATGCACTTGTTTAATCATAGTAATTTAATGAGTGACAATGACAGTGTACAAGAGAAAATGTCACAAGATGGGTCTTGGTTCTGTGTCATTCACTATGTATGAGAATTTGGGAGCCACACTAAATCTTTTTTCTCCAGTCTGCCAGCATCCCACCATCACTGTAAGAATCAAATGAGATGTGGGATATGGAAATGGTGTAACAATTTTAAATTCCTGAACAAAGGAGGTTAGTATTATCACCAGCCTTGCAGTTAGCTTCCACTGCACAGAATTCAGCACAATGCTTGGTACTATGAACGTTTGTTGGCTTAGCTTAACTTTCATTATTCAAAAAATAATGGTGGGGGATGTAATCAAAACAACAAGGTATGTTTTATGAAAATAAGATGTCCGATTTTTAAATGCTAAAACTATTATCCATTTACCTTCATATTAATATGAAAATAAGAACATATTATTTCCAATTTTGTAATCACAGCATTTGTGTACATTTTACTATGTGCACAATCATTGAAATTAGGGGTTTAGGAAACATTTTACTATCAGACCTAGAAAAAAAAAGTCATATGTTCGAGTAGGCAAGAAGTATACAATTTAAACACACACATTTTAAAGTTTGCTGACAATTAGAATTAACACAATTTTGAAGAAAAGCAAGAATGTGATATTTTAAATAAAATAACAGAGCCATTTGCATATAGGGATCTGCTTAAGTGTACATCACACACACATCAATGCATATAGCTACTTTTAAGTACTCATAAGAGGACAGAGGTCCACAACCCTAAAGCACACTGTCCAAGCCTTCAGAAATTGCCATTTAAAAGCAAATGTCCTAACTTTCCACTTTGATCAATGGGAAATCTTTATCATGAAATGGGATAACTGAAGTTTATTGATTAGCTGATAACCTTCTAATGCATAAACCTTTAATCTGCACCAAAACAGTAAATGAAAGGAAAGCTTTAGGAAAGAAAAAGAGAGTTAGATGATCTTCGAAGAGTATAAGAACACAGAGAGGAAAAAAATCCAGAAAAAACAAAGCAATAACCCAGTGACTTGGTTTTCCCTACAAAACTTGAGTTGAGACAACTGAGTCATCTGATATTTAGGCCCCAGTGCCAAGGACTAGAGTCAAACTAAATGGACATAATAAGGTACACCTTGTCCAGGAAGACGTAGAAAAGTGATCTCAAACAGCAATAGCATTTCACTTCACAGCATGATTACCATTTCAAAGGAAAAGTTGGCGCTATTGAGAGGCTTTCTTCACTACCATCTATGCAGCTTGGTAGGAACAAGTCATTTTTCACAGAGTTCTAGGTGGGCTTAATAGTATTTGGCAAAATTTCTGTTGATATCTAAGTGTGTGGAAGGAAATTTAAGAGTGTCATTGTTTGGGACTAAACGTCAGCACTGAAGTTTCAGGGTGCTGCTCAGGGGGTATCAAATGTATCCAGAATTTTATACCAGTCTATAGATCTTGATAATAATTTAATGTTAAGAAACACAAATGATAGTAAACTAGGAGTTACTAGTAAATATACTAAAATTGATAAAGTAATTGACACAGTGTCTGGCCCGTAATAGTGCTCAATAAGAACATATTGAAGTCTTTCTTTTATAAATAGCTATATGTCAGAATATTGGCTTGGCTTCTATGTCAGAATGAGGTACAAAAGGTGAAAAATATGTTCTTGATCAAAAAGAAGTGGCGGTTAAAAAATATTTCCTATTTCAGAGACACAAATTGAGAATTTGATAAAGAAAAAAATACAAATAAGTAAAAGTTCATATTGTTCTTATTGGCTATTACGGAAATAAAATCTTTACTAAGACCACAGAGTCAATAATCGTTTTCAATACCAGTGTTTCATTTTTAGAACACGGGTGTTGACCTTGTTAGTGTATGATGTCTTTCAAGCTGCAGCTGTGGGAATCCCATGAGTATTTACTACCACTCTGGGAATTCCATGACTATCAAGGGCAGTGCTTCTACCTCAGCTGCCACTACAGCTACTGCCTCCACTGTCCAAATGTTTCCTCTCCTCTAGCGAGGAGAAGGTGTTATATCTGAAATGCTTCTGAAGTCAAAACCTGGGCATGAGTAACATGAAAATATAGGATATTATTAAAAAGAAATTGCTGTCAAGTCGATTCTGATTTGTAGTGACCCTATCACAAGCACTTCTGGAATATGGATAAATAAGAGAAAATCTTGGAGCAGAGAAATGCAAGCACAGTAGCCTCGATGAGAATTGAATGAGTACCAAATATCAGGTCCTGTCATCTTGTTTTCCCACAGTTCTTGGCTCAAGTGAGTTCACAAAACTTACTTCCTGGACATTCCCTATTAGAAGGTTTAGTTGGCCCTCTCAATCTATGTCGTACTTCGATGGGATAAATTTTCAAATAATATCAATGTGTAATATAAAGAGCAGTCTTTTTTAGCCATGTAGGTTTTTTCAGAGTATCAACAATTTTCAAATCTTCCAATCTCCTGAGTTCTGGCTATCAGAGAAGGAAGTTCTCCACAGATATACATTCATGATCTGGGGAGCTAAGTTGTATAATTTTAATAATCACATGGCTTAGCTACTTGATTATTCTGTGCCCTACGTTTCTCTTTATATAAAGGGGAATAATACCAAGTTATTTCAGATTATTTGTGCTAAATAGAGATCACGGAGGAAAATACTGTGACATAGGACTACCAAATAATATGAGAGACTTAAACTGATAACTGAAGCTTAACTTTAATGTCACATGAATTCAAGCAGTGTTCCATTATCCTACAAAGAAAAATAAAATCAGATATTTAGATTCTAACCATTTAAGCCACTGAGTATACATACACATATGTACAACATATACATATTTTTTAATCTTTCTAAGTACATAAGAAGCTTTCCATTCAATGAAATTTAACACTCACTTAGCCCCAACAAAGTACACATTACACAAAGATGATCAGGACACGATCTATCCTCTATAAGCCAGGTGAAATTATATTAAAACTGATGTGTATATAAAGCACTTTTAAACACACAGAACCAAAACCAAACCTGTTTCTATGAAGTTAATTCGAACTCATTTGAACACATAAAAAAACAAAACCAGGGACAGGGGTCTGGGGACCATGTTTTCAGGGGATGTTGAGGTCACTTGGCTTAATCAGTCTTTTTCCAATGCAGTCTTCTGCACCTTATATTGGTGAGTGGCATCTGGGGTCTTAAAGGCTAGCAAATTGCCACGTAAATAGCACCAAATAGTCCCAGCCCCCCTGGATCAGAGGTAAATGGTGGACATAGAGAACGGAAGGAAAATATGTGCCCACCAGATGAGCCCGAGTCCACTGTAGCACAGGACCAGGAGAACCAGACAGTGCCTGGCCACAACCAATGGCAGCCTTGATGGGGCACACAGAATGGAGCCTCAGATACAGCAGGTGAGGGAGCAGAAAGCAGAATTCCACCAAAAGACCACATCTGATGGTCTTTCTGAATGGAGGGCCCCCTGGGAGCACGGTTCTCGGACTCTCTAACCTCAAACTTCATCCAGCACTGGGGCCAGCTCCCCAGACAAAGACTGAACTGGACTATACAAAACATTGAGACTGGAGATGAACAAACCATTAAACATGTACACAAGGATTAAACATGTACACAGGGTCATCTGAGAGGCTAATCGCCGGAGCCAAGATGATTGGGTAAAGAGGGCTAGACCTTGGCCAAAAGGTCAAGGAAAGTTCCAAACAAAATGGGAAGCAGCTGTTACGTGCAGGCAGTGGTGGTTCATGGAGGGGGCACAGCTAGAATAGAATAGAATAGTGGTGAAAGTTCTGGGTGTTATATGGCAACATGATATAGGTTGTAAAATTGTTCTTAATTCACAGTAACATATATTTAAAAAAATAAAAAGACAGCCCTGAAAGGGGACACAACGTAGTCCCCGACACAGCACAAGAAAAAGGGATATGCGGATCTAAAACTCTATTAAAAGACCAGACTTGATGGTCTGACAACCTGGAAGGTCCCCTGGGAACACGACACCTGCATTTGCTGCCAGCCCAGAGCTGAAACCCGTACTGAGGGCAACACTTCAGACACAGAATAGACTGGATTTGGGGACACAGAGTGATGTATGTGGTGTGTGTACTTCATGGCTTAAATATATACAAGGCTGTCCTACTGGTTTCTTTTTAGAGGGGAGAGGAGAGTCTGGAGAGGAGGTCACAAGTATTGGCTGAGTGGATACTGGAAGTAAAGAGTGAAAAGAAGAGTGTGCTGTCACAGGGTGAGGAGAGCAGATAGAGTTACAGAGAGGCAGGTATTTGGAGTTTTATATGGAAAACCAACTGGGATTGTACGCTTTCACTTAAAAAGAAAACAAATCCATTGCCACTGAGTCAATCCTGACCCAAAAAGACTTTATAGGACAGAGTAAAACTGCCCCATAGCATCTCCAAGGAACACCTGGTGGATTCAAACTGCAGATCTTTTGGTTAGCAGCCATAGCTCTTAAACACTACACTGTGATGGTTTCCTACGAATATGAAGGAGCTGTTAATTCTGACTAGGGTAAGTAAGTGACATCTGAACTGAACATCAACGAATGAGTAAGATGTCAAATGCCACATAGGTCAAAGAGTACACCAAGCAAAAGTGTAGAAGCATAAACTCACATGTTCTACATTTCCTTGACTGGCAGGAAAATAGGTCACCACGGGCATGTTGGGATAAAAGAGGTCCCAAAATAAAGTGTATGGGCCCACAGGAGAACACTGTATCACTTGGTTTGTATGTAGACAGGAGGCAGGCATTAACGATTTAAATGGGGGTAATAACATGAATAAACATTATTTAAAATAAATGAAGAATGGGTTAGCTTTGGTGTAAGAGGAGCTAGGCATCAAGGAGATCAATCCAACAGTGGTAAAACTACTGAGCAAGGATTCTGAGTTTCTGAATGAGGGCAGAATCCAGGTAATTAAAAAAGAGGAGATGTATTCTAGAAACATTCTGAAAGTAAACAAATAAAATCAGTGATCAAGAGATATGAAGGAATAAGTGATAACGCAAAAAAGACTCTTGGACTGGTAACTGAGTGAATGCTTACAATTTTTACTGGGTTGAAGAATACTGATAGAGAATAAGAGTTATTTGAAATACCATGAGTTTGTTTTGCAAATTTTGAATTTGTTTATATTTATAAAAGGAAAACTAAGCAGAAAACTACCAGTATATGTCACCAAAATAATTAAAAAAAAAATCCAAACCTATTGCAATTGAGTTGATTCCTACTCATAGCAACCCTACAGGACAGAGTAGAACTGTTCCATAGAGTTTCCAAGGAGCACCAAGCAAATTCAAACTGCCGACCTTTTAGGTAGCAGTCATAGAACTTAACAACTATGCCACCTAGATACACTCAAAAACAAACATAAACAAATAAATCCTGCTGCTGTTGAGTCAATTCCAACCCACAATGGCACTATAAGACAAAGTGGAACTGTCCCATAGTATTTCCAAGGAGTGACTGGACTTGAACTGCCAGCATTTTGATTACCAGCCAAGCTGTCCACACTACACCACCAGTGCCCCTCACATTCAAAGGAATAGTCGTATGTATGCATATCTATAAATGGTTTGCATCCCATCATAAAAATATCCAGGATGCATCAGTTAGTGAAATTAGTTGTGATATTCAACATATTTAACAAACAACAAAGCCCAGGCATCCACCAATGAGATCTGAACAACTATCTGAGTGAATGTAAATTAGGCGATGGTTGAAAGAAAATGCTTTTCTTTATGAAAATGAGCCAAAGGAAATTCAGTCCAGACTTACACCAAAATTGTGTGAATGGCTACTTGCTGTATTGTCTTATTATTGTATTTTAAATCAGGATTTCAATGTACTTAGACATTACACTTGCTCTTCACTTTAAAATTAAACAGCTGTAGATACAACAATAATATTGGAGCGTATCATTTTCATAAAGTTGTAAGTCATGTTTCTTAGTCCTCTATCACAAAAATACTGCCAAAGGCTAAAGGGATGCAAACACTGACACTGATGATGATCTATGCAAAAAAAAATAATAATAATAACAAAAATATTTATTTGTATGGTTTGTCCACCATTATATCACCAGTGGAAACCCTGGGTATGTAGGGGTTAAGTGCTACACCTGTTAACCAAAAGGTCAGCAGTTGGAATTCGCCAAGGGCTCCCCGGAAACTAGACAGAGCAGTTCTACTCTGCTATAGGGTCTCTTCTCCTGAGGCAGAATTGGGTTGGATTGGTCTGGGCCTATATCACCAGTACCTAGACCACTGTGTGGCAAATAATAGCTCTCAAAATAACATTTGCTGGATGTACAAACTTTCAGTCTTATAAATCTACGTTGCATACTCAATGTAGCCAATATGATCTATATAAATGTATGCATTCAATAAAGAAGTTAAACCAAAATCTCCTAAGTAAAATAAGAAACAAACTGTTGAACTGTTAAGATTTATTATTTGTACTTAAAATGATAAAAATTAAGATAATGAGTATGACTCATTTTTCAGGATATAACTTTCCAATTTGTAAACAGACACAGGTGTTTATGTTTAAAAGATTTTTCAACAATAAGAGATATATAAAGGGATTATACAAGTCAAAGCCCTACTAAAGGATGTAAAATTACTCATAACAGAATCATAAAACCAGTAACTAGCTGCAAAACAAACCTCTGAATATATTAATACAGCAAAACAAGCTTTCTTGTTCAACCCTAGATTTAAATAAGATGCAAAATACAGTGTACAAAACCCTTAGAGAAAGTACCTTTTTTTATTTTAAAACTCAGTGAGACAGTGCATAAATAAGATTTTCAATATAGCCATTCCTGATACATTGCTAATAATTGAGTTACTGAGTTAATGCCATCCTTTGCTACTGTCAAATGCAACTAGTTCTAGTTGGAGTCAAATTCATTAGAAAAAATATACAAACCCAACCACTTTTACTTAGTGAGACACAGCACAATCTCTTATTAGGAGAAAATTCAATAACAGAAAAAAGCAAATATGAAATGCATCGAGCATCTTAAGTACATGTACAATATAGAATACAAAAAAAAAAAAAGAAGAAATGATACAAATAAAACCTGTAACACTAAGCATACAGCTATGATGTAAAGGACCACATGTACTAGTTAAGCTCAGGAGATTTCTTCTTTATATGTGATTTCATGAAATGTATATATTCTATGACATGGTGAGGAATCTCTGGGTTGCACAAACGGTTAAACACTTGAATACTGTACTAGTCAACAGAGTAGCAGTCAAACCCACTCAGAAGTGCCTCAGAAGACAGGCCTGGTCATTTGCTTCCAGAAACCCACTGCCATCAAGTTGAGTCCAACTCATAGTGACCCTATAGGACAGAGTAGAACTGCTCTGCAGAGTTCAAAGGAGCGCCTGGCAGATTCAAACTGCTGACCTTTCGGTTAGCAGACATAGCAGGTAACCACTATACCACAGTGTTTCCTTTGCTTCTCAAAGGTCTCACAAACCCTATGGAGCAGTTATAGTCTGCATACAAGACGATCACCATGAGTCTGAAACAGCTCTTTGAAAACCAACAACCATGAAACGCTGGCTCATAAAAAAAGATATTAATTTTCATGCTTACATTGGCTTTGTTTTCCAACACTACTGTTTTGTTTGCTTTCTCATGTGTTACCATATATAAAGTATAAGTCAATGTTAAAAAATAATAGAACAAAGATTATAGTATTTGACTCTGCAAAATATAGCATACATCTTCCTCTCTCAACCCTTATCCAGATTTACCAACAAAGGTTGTCTGGCTCTTTGACTATTAAGTCCAGTTACTGTGTAACAATACACTCATTTAATATTGAGTCAAGTTCAACTGAAGATTCCATGGATCACTTTTCTCTAATTAATTTGTTGCTAATTATAGAGCCGGTGAGTAGGAAATATATACTGACATACTTCTTTTGAATATCTTTCTCAAGTCAAGTTCTAGGGCACATTGCTATACTACAGGTAAAAACAAAGAACGTTAAATAGGTCATTTAGGAAAGGAAGAGCTAAGGACTTTGATTGAAATATATAATTATAATGTTAATTTTTCAGAAATCATGAAACAAAATAAAAACTGTGTTTTGTTGTTTGTGGAGGGATGTTTTGACTTGATCTGTTTCTTTTTAGTTTTACAGTTGGCACTCAGTCTAAAATACCTACCTTAAGAAGAGTGATCTATGCTAAAACCAAAATTTTTGAAAAGGATATATTAGAGCACGCTTTACTAAAATTAAGGCTCATACGTTTTTCCAGGATATGTAATACTTTATACACACTGTCATTCAATTTCTTCTGACTCACAGTGACCCCAAAGGACACAGTAGAACTGCCTCATAGGGTTTCCAAGGACTGGCTGGTGGATTCAAACTGCTGACCTTTTGGTTAACAGCTAACATCTTTACCACTGTGCAACCAGTGTTTAATAGTACTTTATAGGAATGTCTATTTACATAGTATTTTCCTATTAATTATACTTTTTTCTAGTGTCCACTTTTCAATTCAAGAAAGGTCTCATCATATGTTATCCTTTTCTTTATTCCTTGAGTGTGGCCTTAACTTGAGAGATTATTTAGTTCCCTGTCATCTTACTTATAAGTTAATGAAGGTTAGATGACATGCCCAAAGTTATGGTTTAGCTTTTGCCTCTTCTCATGGAATTAGCAGGCTCTTTGAGGCTAACTAAAACAAATTCTGACAAGACCAGCTTATTTTCCAAATGATTCCTATTTTGAATTCAAAGATGTATTATTTGTGAAATTATCAAACACTAAACTAAATTTTCATGTTACCAAAAAGGCAGCCACTGAGCTATAAAATGCGACAGGCATAGGACACTACCTAGTGGCAAGTAGAACATCTCGTCACAAGAAACCCCTCGGAAGCATCTGGAACAACATGGAGCCACAATGCCTGGGAATATTCAGAAATTACTACGTATCCTCCTAAACTATAAGTGGTTCTGCTACGACAGGGATCTACAATAAGAGATGACTTTCTCACACCTCAATGTGAAAGAAAATAAGTAATCAAGTAGTCTTTGGACTTGAAAACACAAATAACTCTAGCATAAACCAAACCCACCACCGTCAAGTCAATTCTTTTCTCATAGTCACTCTACAGAGAGAGTAGAACTGCTCTACAGAGTTTCCAAGGAGCACCTAGCAGACTTGAACTGCCGGACTTTTGGTTAGTAGCCATGGGACTTTACTACTATGCCAACTCTAGCATAGATTACAAAAAATTCAGAAATTAAACATATTGCTTTCATAAACACTTCAGTTTTTAATCTTCTAGTATATTTAAATAATAAAATCACAACATATTATTTCTATAAAAGTTTTCAGAAACATATTGCACATATTAAGTGATTAGTCATACATGTGTATGTATAGCAGGGTCCAACCTATAACTTGACTGCAAAAAGCTGACACTGCTGTCTTTAGAAATAAGTAAATGACAGCAAGAGCGAATGTCTGAGTCAGACTCTTTCAGGACAGGGCATAAGTAGCTGTATTCGAACGAACTTCCCCAAATGATTCTCATTCATGCACAAGTGTGAAAGAGAAGATTACTGGATTCAAGGAGAAGCATCTATCTGATGGTTGCTCTTACTGTGGTGAGCTGCTCTCAGGTCAGCTCCTAGAGCCTTTTGACCACATGTGTTACACAGTAAGGTTTTCTTGGCGGTTATCTTCACAGAAGGTCTCCATGGCGTAGTGGTTAGGTAATAAGTCTGCTAACCGAAAGGTCCGCAGTTCCAGTTCGCCAGATGCTCCTTGGAATCTCTGTGGGTCGGTTCTATTTAGTCCTACAGGGTCGCTGAGAGTGATTACCAACTCGACGGCGCTGGGGTTGGGTTTCTGGTTAATCTTTATGGAAATATATTGCCACGCTTTTTATTTTACAGAGCCACTGGGTGGGTCTGAACCTATAACCTTTTAGTCAGCAGCCAGCTGCAAACGCTTTGAATCACTCAGACTCCTTCAGCTGGCTACTAGTAGTAAAATCATTAAAACCTATTGGAAATGTTCATCTACTTGAGAAGGTCAACCGATAGTCTAAAACTGATGTGTCTAGAAACCACAGGGCAAACATGCTATGTGGTATGTGAGCAAATGTGGTATGTGGGGAACTGAAAACGATGACTGTCTCTAGGGAAACAGACTTTGAGATGCAGTGTTGAAGGAATATGGAATAATTTTGTGTTTTTTCCTACTGTTTGAATTTATTACTCTGATAAAGTATTTAACATGTAAAAAAATTTTAAAGAAAAACAAAGAAACCTAGAAACAACACACACACACACACCCCTACCCACCCACCCCCAGAAAGTTAGAACCTCCAAGAGCTAGCTTTTGCTTAGATCTAAGAAAAGCATGAGGTTATTCATCCTAGAAATGGATAGTCTAATTATGTGTTTAAATACGCTTCAAAAAAAAAAAAAAAAAAAGGAAGCATACTCCTATTCTCCAGTCTTAGAAATGTAATTCCTCTCTGACTGACCATTCCCAGTCTGATAAAAGCAAGGTAATGAATAGGGTCAGTGTCTCCAGGATCTCGTACCCAAAAATGTAATCAGGCAATAAAGTTTTTTAAAAGGCATAATAAAAAGTAAAGTTTTCTGAAGCACTCACTTTACATGTAGAAAGAAACAAAACACAAGAAGGTAGCTTAGTAGAAAGGCAGGAAATGAAAATATACACAACTTTTCTATCTTGGGCCAGTACAACATGTTGACATAAAATGCTCAGGTCTGCATAGACCTGTCTGACTTGTCTTTTTACAAACCAGATTTGTAATAGTAATCTGTTCAAGTTTATTTTTCCCCCACTTCATTGCAAAAAGATAGTCCAAGTACTGTATGAAAAGAAAAAAACTAAAAAAACTAAGCGTAGCTCTGACTTTTATTTACTTTAAGGTGTTTCTCTAGTGGCTTTAAATAGTTGAGCCACCCCAGCGCCACTCCACCCCTTCCACACACACTAGTTTGTCTTGATTATTATGAGCTGGGTCACTTAGATTTTATTATATATAGCAGTTAAAATACAGAAGTTTGTAAAAAATTGTTTTCATAAATACGTTAAAGAGGAGTCAAAGTTCTATTCCTCTAATGGCATCACTCTATTTGATCTGCATTGCAGTGTGCTTTCTTGAATGTTAAGAGAAAGAAGTCGAGTTATGAAGACCTATCCTACTGGGAATTTTGAATGACACAGATAGAATAACCCGAGGAGTTTTCTGGAAGAAAGTGAAATGTAAATGCGAACATCATCAATCACGTGAATCACTGTAAACACTGAAGCGTACTAGTGTAACCACACAGAAACAAACTAGTCATAACAACAAAACATAATTTTATAATGATGAAGTAAATGGAAGGTGGTAGGTTTTAAAAGATTAGTTATATAACAATTTAATCCACACAATTTATATGATTCATATATATATGATTTACAAAAATTCTGTTCATTAATATAACTATCTATTTGTAAAGAGAAAATTCATCTGTATTCTAAATACTCTGAATTCTCTAAGATATTAATTCTTATTTTTACCAGACAAAGGTATATCCTAAAATAATTCTGTTTTGCTTGCTTGGTTTTTCAGCAAAGTGTGTAACTTATCAAAAGATTTCTTTCTAAGAAACAATAGCATGTAAGACTATGTTATAGTTTCTTTCAGCCTTCACTCATTTCCTTGGATTTACCTTTAATGAGTCCTTTTTTTTTTTAAGTTTGTTTTCATTGTTTTTAATGTCTATAGTTAGTGGCATAGTGGTTAAGAGCTCAGCTGCTAGCTAACAGGTTAGCAGTTCAAATCTCCTACCACTCCTTGGAAAGAGCATGGGGTTGTTCTCCTTTGTCCTATAGTGTCACTGTAAGTCAGAGTTGACTCAAAGGCAAAGCACTTTGGGTTGCTTCTAAGTTTAGCATCCTTCAAAGTTTAGCAAGTTTTCTGTAACAACATTGGATTCCATATTTCTAATTGAAATATTTTGTAAATAAAGGCAATGTATGCTTAGGACACTTTTTAGAATACATTACAGTATTGTGATTTAATCTCATTTTTCACAATTTTTGAATGTTCTGTTCTTTACTCATAATATATGTTTATATACTTTACAGCCAAATGTATACCCTGTAATTCAGTGTTGAGCAGAATTTTGCTGTTCCTTCCCCTAAATGGCATTTATCAAAGGGCTAAAGCAAAAAAGAATCATCACATTTGTTTGAGGGATGAAAGGAAATCCAGTTATTCACATCTGAAAAAAGAAAACAATTTAGAATTTATAGAAGGGACATACAGGGAGATGCAGTTTCTTTCCATTCCTTGAGATAGGATCCTTCTGCCACACTAAGCATTCCCAGACAGATGAAACACCAACATTTGTAAAAGCACTTAAAAGAAAATATAGCGTCTACAGTTCCAATATTTGAGAACTCTCTCCATCTAGAAATCCTCCTTAGAATGTAATCCAAATAAATATCCAACTTTTAAAAAAAAATAATTTTCCTCTTGTTCTTTCATCAATGAACACTGAAATGAGCTGGCCACCATCATCTGAAAAATAGTCCTCTGTGTGTGGGAAAAAGAGAAATAAAGCACATTGCCACTTTCTTTTTGGTAGGTGATTTCAGGTTTATTTTTACCTTTGTTTACAGATTTCCTTTCTAATTGTTTTATTCACAAGTCTCAAAGACCTATTTTTTAATTTTTCACTGTAGTTAATTGCCATTGAGTTGATTTCAACTTATGGCAACCCCATGTGTGCACAGTAGCACTGCTCCATATGGTTTTCTAACCACTCTTTGAATTCTCTAAGGCTGTGATCTTTCAGAAGCATACCACACTAGGCCTGTCCCCCTAAATGTCTTTGAGTGTGTTTGAACCTACAACCTTTCAGAGAGTACAACAGTACAACAGTTGAGTGCTTAACCATTTGTGCCACTGGGGGACTTTCAATTTTTTCACTTATTTAAGGAAAACAAAAACTGTGTCATTTTGTAAACATCTGGTTAAACTTTACTGTTTTTAGCATACTTTCCTCCAGAATGAAACTACGCAGCTATCTAAAACCAAAGCAAACCCTGGTCCTGTAAGACTGACTAGAATTGCCCCATAGGGTTTAATCTTTATGGAGGAGCCTTGGCAGTACACTGGTTAAGTGCTCAGCGACTAACCAAACCACTGACAGTTCAAATCTACCAGCCACTCTTTGCAAACCCTATAGGGCAGCTCCACCCTGTAGGGTCACCGTGAGTCAGAACTGACTCTACAGCTACAGGTTTTTTGTTTGTTTAATCTTCGTGGAAGCAAACTGCCACATCTTTCTGCAGAGGTGTACCTGGTGACCTTCCAGATAGCAGTCAAACACTTAACTACCACACCACCAAAGCTCCAGATACAGAGAGAGAGAGAGAGATGGCTGTGCTCAAATACATACATACAGAGAGAGAGAGAGAGAGAGAGAGAGAGAGAGTACATATTTTGTATGTTATTTTAAGGCATCATTTTATGTGTCAACCCTAAGAAGGGATTTCAATCTCTGAACATACTTATGAGTTAATAAGCTAAGAAGTTACAGTCTTACAGAAGAAAGATATGTAACTAACTATTACAATATAATATAGTTAAGCAAATTACACAAAATGCCATAGAGTCCAACTAACTCTTCAGACAGAGGTAACAAGAAAGGGTCAAGAAAAACCTCAGTGATATGCAGTGTAACCTGAGTCTTGAGTAGCAGGCTAACCAGACTGCAAAGCAGAAGTAAAAATAAAATAATGGTGTGCAGAGTTAAAGAGGCACAAAACAGCTCAATCTGCTTGGAAAATTGCAAGTAATTCAGAATGCCTGAAGCACAGAAAACGGGAAGAGATAAGTGCTAGAATGGCAAGAGGTAAAGCTGAAAAGGTAGGCAAAGTCCAGGGCACAGAACAGTTTTCTGTACAGCTGAAGAATTAGGACTTTGTCCTGAAGGAAGCTTAAGAAGAAAATGAACACAGTCAGAAAGCTCTGCGCTGGTGCCTAGCGTCATCATAGAGGGTGGAAAGGAAGGAGGGAAAATGGAAGACAGGAACAACCGTCAAAAGGTTGATTTACAGATTTGGTCTAGACAGAATGCAGTAAGAATATAAAGATGGAGTAGAGGCCATGAAAATACGATATCAATAACCAGCTGGAAGTATGTGGCAAAGAACTAAGTAAACCAAAACCCAAACCCACTGCCATCGAGTCAATCCCAACTCGTGGTAATCCTATAGGACAGAGCAGAACTGCCCCACAGTTTCCAAGGAGCACTGGGTGCATTCAAACTAACCAAAAGGTTGGCTGCAAAAGCTACCAACCTTTTGCTTAGCAGCTATAGCACTTAACCACTACGCCACCATGTTTTCCATAGAACTAAGTGAGATTAAGATTCAGTTACACATTTTAGGCTTGAATGATGTTTTCCATTTAAAAAAGCTAGCAGGAAGAGAAGTGTTGGTCAGGAAAACTAATGACTCCAGCAGTGGACTTGCTGAGCATGACCCGTCGGTGCGGCGCCACGCTGAAGCTCAGGGGTGCTGTGTGAATGTTGCTTTCTGTGACACCCAGCCCAGCAGTGAAGGCGTGAGGACAGCGGAGGCACTGACTTTTTCACATCTGCATATAAATCCTAGGGGTGGACCGGTAGAAAGTATCCAAAAGAAACCTACAGAAGACAGATCCGGACAGAAAGAGCAAGGTAGTAGACAATACTACATAGAGCTGTGCTAACTAATACAGTAGTCAATACCGCTTGGGTTCCACTAGTTACATTTCAAATGCTCAAAAGCCAATTCGGCCAGTGGTTATTCTATCAGACAGCACAGATATACAGCATTTGCATCATCATAGGAATTTCACTAGTGTAGAGAATACAAGAGGAAAAGTTGGGGGATGGAATCCCGGGGAAAGAATCAGTGCCTGAAGAGAAATGGAGTGAGGAACAATCAGAACAAATAAAAGGGGCAGGAAAAATAAAATCCCATCAGTGAGACCAAGAGAAGAGAGATTTCAAGATAGAACGGTCAAGTATCAGAAAAGGTGAAAAAAGGAGTTGAAATAAGAGGAGTACACAGTGATCTTCAGGTAGTTTATGGCACCCTTCCATTTGCATAAAGCTGGAATTGTTACCATCTTCTTCAGATGTAAATTGACTGAGCTGGAGTAATTCTCCCACTCAAATGACAGGCTTAGCTTTCAGGAAGACCACTAGTGCTGTGCAGAAAGGACAACACTGGAACTGGGACCATTCTCTTCCTAAACTCCTTAATCAAGAAGGAGAGGCCTTGCATAGCCATCTTCCTTCTGGGAGAGATTCTAAGAGTCTCCTGTATCATTGCTGAATAGATTTCTTGAAAGTGAGTGTCAAATAACTGCATTCAGACAGCAAACAGCACACGAAATCCCCTCCTCAAATCAAAAATCAAGCTGAACTAGAACATGTAACACAAAAGAGAATCGGGAAGGACCCCTACTCCACCCAAAACCTGGGAAATTTAAGAAATCAAATGCAAAAGTAGAAAACACTGCTATCAAACATTTATACTCAACATAATAAGTTTATATTAGATTTAGGACGTTAAGATGTGAAAACATGAGTTTGATCAGCCACAATACGTTACACATCTCTTGCTGCCTCGTATGAAATGGTCGGTGTCTGAGAAAATGAATCAATTAAGACAATCCAATGTTGCTAAGTGTTCAAATCTGTATTAAGCCAGTTTCACAATCGAGACAGCATTTATACATTTTTCTTCACTACTTGAAACTCAGGTCAACAGTTACAGTTAGTTGGTAGAATGGCAGAGCATAAATGTCACAAGTAAACCCTGAAGCAGCCACGTTTGCACAGGCAAAATGCTCCCTCTGCAATTAAGAGCAGCTGAGTACCCTGTGCACCTCTGGTCATGCATTCTGTGATGATTAGGACCTAGAGAAGCTTCAAGGAAACGAACACTGAAGGGATCTTAACAGAAGCCAATGTTTACTTCCCTTTGGGTTAATGCCACCAAGAAACAGAAAATCCAAAACTGAAAATGAAATCAAAGGAGGTGACAGTACATGATTTAATGTAAAATTATACAATAAAGCCAAACAATGTTTGGCCCAGGATTGTTTACAGGTGTACAATAAATAACATCACATGTATTTCAACACTGACAGGAAAGCAAGACCAGACCACATCTCCCATCAGTCTCCAGTCTTTTCCTTGTGAATACAGTGGCAAACTAGAAGTAAACACTCATACAGTCATGATCTACATTCTTCCTCTCCAGGGATATTTACCAAATATAGAGAATAAGATCATCTTTTAATCAAATCAGTTTTCCTTGGCTACTATTTCGAGCTTAGCTAATACCATACAGGGATTCTGCTGATGTCAGATTCTGCTAAATAAAATCATCCATGACTGTAGGCTAAAAAGGCACTGGCATGATGCATAAACAGACACTGGAGGTAAAAACCAACCAAAGAAGGAAAAAGAAAAAAATATAAGAGATGAGTCATACTATACTTACAACTTTCAGCCTGATAGTCTGGCACGAACTGCTCATCATTGTCAGGTACCTGAGCTGAAGAAAGAAGAAAAAAAAAATTTTTTTTTTTTTTAAATTAAGAGATAAAACTGTCAAGGCATAAGAAGTCTCAAGTAAGGTCTTTGAGGGCTGAATCAAACCTAAGATTATCTGCCAATGGGATCTTATTTAAAATGGTATTGACAGCAGTACTCGGGAGGAGAAATAGAAGGGATCATCGATGCCAACCAGAACATATGCCTGCGTCTCTGTGTGTGAAACGTAATGGTGGCAGTTGTAGTCCCTCTGAAATTCACCTGCCAGGTAGAAATAAAAGGAGCGCACAAAATAAAAAAAAAAAAGCTACAGCACTTTTACTAGCTGCAGGGTTTCTTTTAGCAAGAATGGAGCAGAAAGACATTTCAATTCACCCACTCCAGTGCTTCAGCAGTTTGTCTAAATTACCTACACAATTCCTTTAAATGATGCACAGTTATTACCCACACCCCTCTGCTTCTTTAGAAATGTCTGCTTTTGGTATGTTGAGTCTACCGCAAATTAGACTACCACAATTAGAAATACTTTGCCTAAATTTGACCGAAATACTCTACAAAGTGTTTAAAAGGATTGTTTGTAATGATTATGACCACACATAACAAAAATAATAATAAAGGATAAACTCTACCTCATCGTGCAAAATATTTTCCTGGTGACAATTCAGCACTGATAAAAAGAATATCATTCCTTCATCAGTTCTAATGTCAAATGACTTCCCTATTTTCAGTAAAGGAAAACTACTGAATAGTAAGACTTAATGCAATCGGCAGCAATCAAAACAAAAGAGCACTTTTTCACTGGAAAATGTTTTCATTACAGTTGACTGAGACACTACAAAAATCTAATTGACAAAATATTGCTAAAATGAGTTTTCGCAGGCATACACCACATACACACACAAAAACTGCATAAAATTGATGTGAGGTTACTTTCATACATAAAAATATGAGCTAAGATTCTAATTAGCTTCACCTTTGATCTGATTACATAGTATTAATTTAGTAGCATTGTATTGTATTAACACTTTTTTTTTTTTTTTACCAAATCAAGTTATATATTAAAACAGACGTCAATTAACCTAAAAAGGTAGGGGGCGGGGAGGCTTTTCCTCATGGGAATTCTTTTTAAAACAGTGTCTTGAAAAACCTTCACGTATGCAACTGGTAGGGTTACAGACAAATCTAGATAAAAGGGAATAATAGCTTTCTGAATATAACACACATAGAATCAGTTTGTTTTGTTGTTACAGTATTTAAAAAATCAGAAATATGAGGCCCAATAAAGCTTATGTTATATTGCTAACAGAATGTAAGTATATAACAATATCATATTGTTATATGTTGCCTATTATGTGCAGTTTGGCATTCAACTGTTTTCAAACAACTTTTTCTTACTCTGATACTTAAGCTTATTAAAGATACACTCTACCTTCTGTCACTCAATGAAAGTAAACAAAATAAGAAAGATTCTAAGTTACAATTCATGTCTACTTGACGAGCCTATAATGTAAGAAGATTTTTTTTCCCTCATCGTATTCCACTAATGTCTGATACTGTGGGTAAATCTTTGAAGTCAAGTAAACTTGAAATCATAGTTCCACTACTGCTGGCTGTTTAACTTTGGACAAGTTATTTAATCTTACTGAATTTGATCTTTACTCACACGTTAAGTAGTGATAATGCAGGTTTTTCTGTGAGGATTATATAAAATAGGTTAAACACAATGTCAGACACAATGACAGGTACTCGATAAAAGGTACATGTTTTCTTTTTTCCAGTTCACCGCCATTAATGCTTCTCTTTCAATTTACAAAATAATAAAAGAAAACTTTTTCAATCATTGTAACACAAAATTATCAACTTCACTTCTAACAAATGACATGGAAGGTAATAAAAATAATAATTAAAACTCATACATTAGACTTAGCTTAAAAATGCAACATAATTGTTGCCATTGTATGAAGCTGGATTTTTCTAAAATTGATAAATAAATGAAGCAGTACTTCTGTGCCATCCAGGTACCTTGCAGTACAATTTAAAATTAATGTTTACATCTAAAAAATTGCAAAAAATGTTTATACATAGGTGTCTATTTAATAAGTAGCAATGGATAGATAGAATCAAATCCTACACATTGTTTTTGTTTTTTCTGTCATACCTACACATGTTTTGGTTCTCCTATAAAATAATGGCTAAACAGATACAACTATGAGATGCAAAAATATCAGCTACAGCAATTACTATGCTTTTAAAAAGTCAACCTTTACAAGAATCTTATAAAAATGTAATACCCTTTACAGGAATAGTTAAAAATAGCTAGTGAGTAACAAAAGTATATTTGGAACTGCATATGCTGGTATGAGGGTCCTGCAGACCAGATATTGTCTCTTTTTTCCTATCACAAGACAAAGTTGCAATTTCACAATATATATCACTGCAAGAAAAGCATAACAATCAATGAGGGATGTGTGCTGCATGCTGGGATGTGTGTGGGAAAAAAATCCACAACTCGAGAAGCAGAAGAATCTAGAAGTTTTACCTTACAAATATAAAGAAAATTACTGCATACTAACAACTCGTAAAAAGAGTAAGAATAAGATTTGCTATTTCTGTTCTAAATCCTTAACACACTGAATAAATACTTCGCACTTATGTCTGAACATATTACAGAATTTTAACAAAAAACATATGACTCACATTTTCACAGAAGCTAATCTTAAAAAACTGAATAGACCAAATGAAGCAGTGTAACATTTAAATAGACAAAGGCTTAAGTATACCTCTGATTTCAAGTCAGACTAAAAGGAAAGCAGTTAACTAAAAATGCAAGTTGGATCTAAGCAAGGAAAGTGTGACAAACTATGGCCGCACTTGTATCATATATTTCCCTTTTTTTTTCCAACAATGGATAATAATTCCGTGAAGTAGCAGACTACTGCTGTCTGAGAATCTGTGGCAAGCTGTATCAAAACTCCAAAGTTGAAAATTAACATAGAAGTCAACCTAATTTTTTTCCCACTACTGTATTACAAAACTAGGCTTGCAATAATCACCTTCAGAAATGAAAATGTTTTCCTGCAACTAAGCACTTAAAAAGGAAAGGAAAGAAGAAAAGAAGGGTGTCAAGTATATACCAAAAGAGCAGTAAAAGGCTTTCAAGAAGCTTAAGGATGTGGATTTTATTGATAATAGCTGGAACAGCTCTATCAGTTCACTGCAAATAAATAGATGAGTTGCCATCAAGTCTCTGGATCTTGTTTTTAAGAGGGTAGTCTGCACCCTTAGCTATTTGTTTTACCCAGACTATTATCAGAAACCCCGGCACGGTAGTGGGTTAAGTGCTACCTCTGCTAACCAAAAAATCGGCGGTTCAAATCTGCCAGGTGCTCTTTGGAAACCACGGGGCAGTTCTGCTCTAATCCACAAGGTTGTTATGAGTTGGAGACGACTCGATGGCGGTGGGTTGGGTTATATATTATCATTCAAAGGTTTTTTTGCTTTTGTTTTTAACTACCTATCATGGGAAAGAAGTTATAGAAATACTAATCCTGATCTACAGACTACAGGATTCTGAAGTCTCTTTTTTAATTTTCCTATCCTTTTTTCACTAACATTTTTTGGGGAGTTTAACTGTGCAGTTTTTAAATATAACTAGTCCTTATTTTAAGCCTACTTCTAGCTTTCAAATTAATAACTGTTACACTTAAGAAAAAGTAACTTTTAATATTTTACAAGGCTAGCTGCAGGCAAGTGAAAACCTCTTTTTCTTACAAACTAAGGTCCTGTGAGATTTTCTTTTTTTTTAAAAGCTAGGAAAAAAGTAGAAAAATTGCAAATAAAACAAATGTCAAGTACAAAAGGGGTTAAGATTTAATTAAAACCAGTTCTATCCACTGTAACAGTGACCTGGAGCCAAACAAGGGGGAAGATGTATGAGTCATTCTTTCTGCCCGTGAATGAGACAGCTGATCTTCTCAGCAATTCCTCAAGACTAGCAGGCAGTTCTGGAGTTCTGCCTCCATTCACAAAAACACAGTCCAGCCTGAGCCGTGTGGCCCAACCGCAAATCTTTTCATGTCACACCCTTCCGAAGAGCTCAGGCAAGTAAACTTGAACTTGCAATATAAACACACCAATTTTACTGCTCTGTCTCCAATAAGGAATATATTTAGATAAATGACATGCCTACAAAAATTTATTCATTTATGTATTTAGATGATAGATAGACAGACAGACGTAATGCACCCTGCTTTACAAAGTACCTTGTTAAGGAAACTTGAATATACAGAAGCAGTAAGGAAAGAGGGAGGAGGTAGTGGAAAAAAGGAAAAATCCTTAAAGCAAGGTCTTTTTCTCTTTTGTTAGCTAAATGTTCTTTATTGTAACATTATAATGAACTTCTGCTCAACTTTTTAACATTTCACTATATTCAAATGGTTAGAAATCAGCTTCTCTGAAGAAATTTAGAGCGGTTTTTAAATTTGAAATCTGAAGTTAAGAAAATCAACCTTGGAACAGTGGATTCTGTTTAATCCTAAAATAAAGCTTCAGGCCATGGAACAAAATAATCATGAATCCACTAAGCCTGGTTTTATACCACATCCGCTTTTAACATTAAAATCATTGTACCAATATATAAGCATTAATTAATGCAAGAAGTATAAACATAGTTAAACACACAAAAATATGGGAAGTATTTCCCCCTGACAGAAACATCTTTAACGCTTGGTAAAGACATTGTTTCTATATGGTCTAAAAGTAAATGAAAGAAAATAGTAAGTTTTAATTGCCTTGGGCGGCAACTCAGCTTCATTTCTTAACTCTAAATTGACCTGCAGTGACATGAAAACTCAGGGTAGTGCAGACCCAGTTGGGTGTTTCTACACAAATATTTTGCCTAATGCTACACAGGTACTGAAATACTATCATTATTCTTTTTATCACAAAATTGTATACAGGGTATAGGGAATAAACACATATTATGAAATGTAAAACATTCCATGTTCATGTTTCCTGTAAATGAATGAGAAAAGCTCAGCAATACTTCATTAACATTTACTAGAATCCTCTGGGAAAAACTGTACTACTTATGCAACACCAAATTCAATGTGTCTATTTTCTTAAAGCACTTTTGTTTTTTGCATATAGATCCTAGATGAGAATACATTTCTACAAGGCCGATGAGTGTTTAGAAATAAAATACATTTACTCTACTTGCTACATTTAAATCGAGTCCATTTGTGAAGCTACTGTTTTGTATTTTAAAGTGCTTCCTTGTGTAGCAGAAAGAGGGTGATAGCCCCTTCACTACACACACACATACACACACACACATAAACGACTCTTGCTCAACTCTGAGAAATTTTGGGACTTCCATAATTTAATGCTTAATTCTTAATTTATTTATTTATTTTTTTTATGTTAAACCAAATAAAATAACGTAGCTTTGAAAGCCTTTATTCCTTACTGGGTCACAGGGTGGGGGAACACTCATGAACATTTATCTAATTGTATGTTCCATTACAGAAAAAAAAGTACAATCTTTTATATAGAAAAATGAATGCATTATGATAGCAGTATATTATAGATGACATGCTATACAGTAAATAGCAATAGCATATATTACTTGAGTAACTTCATAAAGAAATGATTGGGGATATGAATTTAGAATCAGCCCGTGAAGCGAACTGAGATGATAATCATGACACTTCTTTCTACTTTTAAGTCAGTCTATTAAGAGGGTCACATAAAACAAGCAAACAAACAAAGATATCTCCCTGAGGTAATGATCTTTGGTGTAGAAAGGTTGTTCTTGGTGATAAAACTTTGTCCTAGATGTTCGGTGGAAGCATCCAACTTCACTACTACAAAGTGTCTAAGAAAAGATTTTACCCTGATGGTAGCAAATTAAGGTTGACTTTTGTCTTTAGTATTCTTTAATATGAAACGATATCTCAAGAACTTAGAGATCATCACTAAAAACAACCCTTCAAAGCAGCTATGTGCTTGCATATATTGAAGTTTATTATTTTCTTTAAATTGTGTTAGTAGGTAAGGTTTAATAAGCAAGTTTTCATGAAAACAATCTTTTTTTCTTTTTTAATTAAAGTCTCCTTTCTTCTCTTTCTGTCCTACCCACACAAAAGGTTCAATTTTAACTGTGAATTTCTAGGATATCAGTCCCTAAAACACAACCGAAAACAAGCTGTTAAAGAAGAAAAGACATTACCATAATATTGATAAGATTGATATTTGAACTCATTATTTGACGGGATCAAATAATTGCAACTGTCTTTCTGTCAGTGGCAATCTTGTTCAAAAGATAATCAATAAGGAACTGTATATCACAAAATTATAGTATGAAGTAACTGGCACAAATCTAAACTCAATATTGTCTAATTTTTTTTTTTTTTTTGGCGACCACTATAGTTGCTGAAAAGCACACTAGTTTTCCAGTTTTAAATTCAGAATGATATATTATTATTTTAAATTGTAACATATATGTTAAAAACCTTTACTCTGTAGTGTTAACATACAGAAAGTGACATTAATATGAAACTGTATTCCTTACGAATATATTTTTGATTCCCACAGAGGATTTTTTTTTTTTTTTGAGAGCATGGAAGTGTATTAGAAATGATTTTAGTAAACTGAAAACACTAGCTCCATCCTTACTCTCATATAGTCCTGACTAATCTACACCAACTTCCACTTGGAAGCAAATTCATAAATTCACATTTCATAACCCATATTAACATACTCAGTGACTAATACACATGTTAAGTTTTGGGTCTACCTTAGAAAAATTCTTACAAGAAAAAACATATTAAGTCTGCTAAGATATATCATGCTTCATGTACTTGGAGATTTCAGTTAAAAAAAATTTTATATAACACATTACAACCAACTTGATTCATGTCTAATAAGATTTTTAGACCTGTTTATTTTCCCCCTGCAACTCTAACTCATGAGAAAAATTTGTTCAATTGACAAAGATCTTTTTTTAAAGGGTCAAGATGCTTTAAAATTCCATGGTCACTTTCTTGGCATTAAGAAATATATAAATGGTACAGAGTCTGCCAATTTAGCAATGTTTTAATTTCTAGATATTCAGAAAGACATACATGGACAAACTTAGGAACAAATAAAGCAAGATAATTTTGAGATCTCTTTTTAGCTAAACAGTCAAACTATGGAATAAGCCAAGTTAAAATCCTAATGCAAAATACTCAAATTATAATGTGACATCTATTACCCAATGTTAAAAAAAAAAAAAAAACTTGTTAACATTAGGTGAAACAGACAATCACATTAACAGCCTCTGCTTCTATCATGATTGGATAAGTGATATGCTATCCTAAGAAATATTTAAATTTTCTTAATGCAATACTATCCTTAGTTTGTAGCTCACTTGGGTATTTAATAAACACTTGGAGGATTTACTCCTGAAGTTATTAAGCTTATGCATTGTTTTCTAAGAAAAAGTTCATGTTCCTCAAATACATTGGTCATTTTTTAGGTTTATTTTTACATAAAGCTAAATTTTCAGATTTGATTTACAGGTATGTTAATAAATTATTAGTAAGAACAGTCAATACAGAACTTTAGAAGATATTCTTAGATTATTCAAGCTACAAGAAACAAAACAAGTCAAAAGAAAAAAAGTACTGAAATTGATTATAAAATGTTAAAGAGTCTGTCACAGATTCTACATTTTAAAATTCGAGTAACAGAGTTGCTATGCACATTCAAAATCTGCCAGCAAGTGCACTGACTTGGAATCAATGAGATTTTAAAATCTTAAGAGGCAACAAACCTTCCAGAACAATTAAAATAGATATTTTAAGTTCTTTTGGAGAAATGAAAGAAACTCCCTTACAACTGTAATGACCTCACAACCTTCAACTTTACAAAATTAATAGATAAAAGTCAACAGGAGAACCTCTATGGAGTTTTTCTTTGAAAAGTTACATTTGAATGTATGGCTTATGTTGCAATAATAAGTAACCTATTGCAATAAGTTTCATTTACAGAGACACGAAAAATGACCTTTAAATGTAACTAAAACTTTCATAAATACTTACCTGTCATTAACACACAAACACAATCGCCCTTTCACAGGACTACCAGGAAATCTATTTAAACTTATAAGAGTCATAAAGATTGCAAAAGCCCTTTGGAGAACTGGAATATCAGCAAAACAAAGAAATTTATTTTATATACTAACAACAACTAGACAACTGTTAGCAAGACCGCCAGATAAAACAGGTCAGTTAGCCTCAAGTACCTATTATACCATTTAGGTTTAACTTAAAGAGACCCTGTCTATCCCAACCATCCTAAAAATCTGCTTAAGAAATTGTGTGCTTCCCATATAGTGTGAAGACCCCCCCCCCAAAAAAGAAATACAATTATATTCAGGGTTTAAATATCCATAATTTTCTTTCTGTTCCCACAAAGCATGTCACAGGATAAAATTAAAATTTCACATTCATTATGCTAAATGCAAAAGAAAAATTTCCAATTATGAATACCCAAAGGATCCTTCAATATCAGGCATTTCTGAAGTTCCATAAAGCTTTCCTGAAGCACCATCTCATTGTTCCCATAAAATGAAGTTTCACACAATAAAAGAATAATAGATTACACACACAATTTTATGCTCCCTCCCAAAACATTCACAAAGTAGTGTCTTTAAATGTCTCTTTGCTGTAGTAAACACATCCTAATAAAAGTGATAAAATAACAAAAGTCAGTTTCAACACAACATGTATTATAACACATAGAAAACAGTTTCTAAATCAAGTCCCCCAAAGATTTACTTCACATGCATAAATTTCCTAAGTATTAGATACACACCTAACGTTCTGTGTTGTGAACAAGGTGGAAAGAAGACACTTGCACTTAAATCTTGAAGCATCCCGTCCTGATGAACCCAGAGAAACTAATTTCTGCCATCAGAGAAGTCCTCCACCAGAACACAAATAATGATATGCGCTGCTCTAAAGGAAGCAGCAAGCCGGGCTCTGGCTCTAGGAGGTCTCTCGAGGTACAATAATATAAACCTGATCAATTGCAATTAAAATCTGAACAGAGGCTTAGAACTTGAAGTCTTGGTGCATTAGTTCTTGCCAAAAGCAGATGTGATTGTGAGCTGGAAGCAATTTCTCCTGGTAATTTGTGATGACACTGGGTAGTACAGCCCCAGAGTCCCCAAAGACAAACTCATCAGAGGCTCTAATGTATGCATGACACATGAGGTGGCTCTTTTAGAGCTCAATTAATTGGGCTGAACATTAAGACAGCAAGTTCAGGACTTCCCCCACCCCCTTCTAGAGTTGCTTTCCCCCTTTACAGCAATTTTTTTTTTTTTTTTTGGCCTTACCTTCTGCAAGCCATGTTTCTTGTAATTGACTTAGATCTTGAAAGAGTTCTGAAAAAAATTCAAAGGACATAACATAAGGTTTGCAAACCTTTAAAGCTTCATTAAGAGGAAATGTTCATCATTGTAAAATTGGTATTAAATATCAATTCAATTTGTGGAGGGAGTTAATGTTATATACATATAATGTATATATACAAATGAATCGTATCTCAAAAATCCTGCACATTTTTATGCCTATTAAGTAATGCTTTTTAAAGAAGCTTTTATAATCCAAACACTAATTAAAACAGCCTTTTTTTTTTTTTCCTTACAAAAAGACTTAACAAATATGCCTAGGGACATCAAACACACATACAGTAGGATCCACAAAAAAGGCTGAGGAGAAGGTGTGTCTTTCTGTCTAAGTCCTTCTCAAATGTATTCAACTCTTGCTAAAACAGCAGTGAGGGAAAGAATAGAAAGATTGAAAAGCACTTTATTTATATCTTCTGAATCTTATATACATGATATAACAATACTTGAGACAACCCTCGAAGTACTGTATCTCATCAGGTTTAATAACATACCATAAAAGAGACAACTTTCCAATACAACTTTTTTAAGGAAAATTTCTACCTTCCAAGATATACAAAATCAAAGAGAAATAATTCCCTGGTGTCTCCGAATTACCAGGTTCAAAACTGTTCTGTCTGTTTTCTTTTTATTTAGTGGGCGGTAGTTCAGTAAGTATAAGGATTTGAGAAAGCTTCAAAATTCAACATATCTAATCTAAATTGAAAACTGAACTTTGATAACTAAAGATAAGTACACAAAGTTTATTGTGAATGTCCCACATGACTGAAATAACCTCCTACCAATAGTTCATCAAAAGAATCTGTAGCCTAACTTTCCAAATAGCTAGTGTAATTACTAATTATGCCTTCATTATGGCTCAGTGAACACTTTTAAGGCCTATAAACATGACATTATGACTCTACCTTATAGCCACTAACATCTTTCCTGAGAATCTTGATAATAGTATATGATTTTAACATAAAGGGGATGGAAAATCAAACAACTGCATAATGTGGGAAGAATTAAGCACTGTAAACAGTGTATACAGTTGCTTAATGTGTCTCAATGTGTTGAGTGTTTTAGCATTTATGTATTAGTGTATTAGTTACGTGTCATACGGAGAAGTGTATTTAAACATAAAAGAATGATTAAAAGATGGATGTCACTTTTAATTTTTCATTTATTTCTTTCATTAGTTTTGTGACAAGGCCACAAAACATTCTCCAATGCAAACTGTCACATTATGCAAAGTGCTCCAAACACAAGTACTGGTTAAAGTCAGTAATTTCAAGGTTAGCTCTTTTTAAGATAAAATTAAAGTGGTTTTCTTCTTCATGAGGGTAGGGGGAGTAGATCAACAAGAGGAATTAAGCCCCAAATCAAACCTCACCTTCTGAATCATGAGCCAGATCTCTGTTAATGAATTTTCTTTTCCTGACATTTGTTGGTTTCTCGTTACAATGTCTCCCACGCTGACTCTAAAAGGGAAAGATAAAATCCTTTAAAAGAATGTAAACCTCAGATGTCACATACAAAAAAACACATACATAAATAACAAAGTCTGCGGGATCCTCTCCCTCAATAGAAAAAATAAATAAATTCAATAGTACCAATTCTAAAAATTCATTTTCTGCACTCATGACAGTGAAAACCTATAGTTAAACCCCAACAGCCAAGGGAGAGTTGCTGCCCTAAGCCGATCCTAACACTCTACTATTTATAATCATATATCCATGGTATCTAGCATCAAAACAACATCAGGCAATTTCACTTCAAGTCGTTTTTAGGCTGGATCAAAGCTGGATTAAAACCCAGTGAATTTTAGTTTTCCAGGATACCCTTAAAAAAAAAAAAAAAAGAAAGAAAGCAAAACAAAAACCAGCTGAGAGTGGAGAAATTTAGAAAATAAGAGAGAAAATGAGGAAAAAAAGAAACAAAAACACCCCATGTAAACAAAAAGTGTCAGCATTTGTCTCAACTTCATTCTTTTCAATGTGGCAGACAAACCCAGCCAGAAACTTGGAGTGCAGCTGCTGCTGCTGCACCCCATCTCCTCTTCCACTCATCTTGGACACTTGAATCAGAAAAGGGGTCTTAAAAACAAAAACTATGCCTTATCCAAATCACTGCAAGGTAAGCTCATTTTGAAGATTGGGCTTCTAGAAGCAGAGTCGCCCTACAGTGGCAACAAAGCAGATAAAGTATCTGCAATCCCAACCCCCTTCTCATCCTCTCCCTCCCCCACTCCTCTCTCCCTCCCCCCGCCGGAGTCAAGTTTATAAACAGCAACTTTCGAACTGATCACTCACATTGGTGACCATGTAAGGCACTTGCTGGTCATAAAATCCATCCATTCTGCTGCTCTTCGCAAATCTCAACTCAGTATTTTATATTTTGAGCATTTAGCTGGAGATTTCCTCGGGATCTGGACTTCTATCAACCTAGAGAAGAACAAGATGGCTTTTAGGCTTTAAAAAAAAAAAAAAAATCATGAATGAAGCTCTCGAATTTGCATAGCTAATTACCCTCCGACAGTCCCATTCACAAAAATAACCCTCCCTACACCGCCTCCTTCACCTGGATCCAAAGACAGCCAAGAGAGTTCACAATTTACATATTTTCGGCAGTAGCAAAAATCCGAACAAGAGGCGATGCATTTATTTACTCTCTCGATGTTTCCCTGCGCGGTCAGTGTACCCCGGGCAGCGCTGATTTGCAAACGTGTGCAAAACTAGCAATGGCGATCAACGAGACTTGCTTTGCACCTAACGGGACTAAAGAGACGGAGACACCTCTTTCGTAAGGATAGTTTTTGCAACCCACAACCATGCAATTATCTGGAGAGACATAAAAAGTTATTGGAAAGACCCACCTGAAAGCCACGCTAGGCGGACGGCTGCAAAAAATTCCCTCCAAATCTAATAAAAACATTAATTATTGCCCAGCACTTCCCCCTAGGAAGCTGAAAGCGCCTCTGACAGAGCTCAATTCAGTGGTTTTTCCTCTACTTCTCCTCCAGGGGCCTCCAATCCAAACTGATGGATCGCTGCCTCCCATTGGCTCCGCATCTCTTTCACAAGATCAGATTTCGGGCTGTCAATCAGGCGGCTTGCTGCCCCTTCTCGCGGGTCTCTCGCGCCCCTCTGCTGGAGCGGGTGCCAGGCCGGGGGTTGCGTAGCCCGCAGCCTGGAGAAGCCTGTGGGGATCGACTCCCCTCCTACCCGCAGTTTATTGTTAAGACACCCGGGGACACTGCTGCCAAGTGTGTCGAGCCGTTAGTACTGGTGTGTTGGTGCAATACTGGGCATATTTTCTTAAAAAGCACTTTTGTTCTATTCAGGTGTATACACTCTGAAGCGCGATCCGAAAACCTCTTGGCCAGAACTCCAGCCTCCCTACTCTTGACCTGAAAAGGAGCCCACCTCTTTCCCTAGCCTCGTTCCCGCTAAGCTTTTGGCCCAAGTTATTTTCCCTTTTTTAACACCCTCCTGCCACCACCAGTATAATGGCTTACCGAGCCTTTTTTTTTTTTTTTTTTTTGAGCTATTCTCCACACACAAACTAGATCCTGTAATTCGTGAGACAGAAAAATAAAGTATATTATGGTAAAAAGCTAGCTTCTGGGAGAAGCAGAGGAAAATGCTTTTTAGAAGAGGAAGGGAAATAGCTGGCATTGGGAGACTGGGGAGGGTACTATAGGGCAATCTAGGCGAGGAAAAGTGTATAAAAATTAAATATGTACCTACGAGTACATTGAAGAAAGGTGCTTTCAGTCCACTGGAGGTGGAGACGAACAGGGAGAGGACGGGGTGGCTCGGATATCCCGGGGACCAGAACGTTTCCTGAGCTTTTGTTATGTATACACGGAGGCGAGGGTGTCACTTACTGTACTTGACGCTTTCACTTCCTCTCGAGTTTTTTAAACAGCCGGAGCCCGAAGTTGGGGAAGAGCAGTGAGGGGCTTGAATTTCAAGGACAACAACTAGGACGCTGAAAAGTGAGGGCTGCGTCTCTGGAGCCACTTGCCCTTACTCTCTCCTCTAGGGCTTGGAACAGTGGAGAGTCGCTAGCCATCAAGCACTGGGAGGCCGAGGGGATGGAGAGGCTTAAATCCAGCCTAGTGCCAACGAGTGGCTACCAGCTCGAACCAAAAGGTCAGCGTTTGGAACCCACCAGCCTGTCTGCTGGAGAAAGACGTGACAGCGTCAGTAAAGATTTACAGCCTTGGAAACCCTATGGGGCAGTTTTGCTCTGTCCAATAAGGTCACTATGACCCACGGGTTTAGTGGTGTTGAGATTGATTGTAATCCTAGGGGCGACTAGAGCAGAGCTGGTGACTAAAGCACGTTTCCGGTAGCTGTTCCTCCAGTTGGGAAACGTGCTGCAGTCCTCAGCTGCTTTTTGAAAGTTTCGTTCCTTAAATGGAACGTTGTGCCGACGCTTTAAAATGGAGTGTCAGTACATCAGAGTCAGTTCCGGACGCATGGGAGAAACAGGAAGGGAAAGGTGTATGTCAAAGCAAACAGAGAGAGGGAGAGAGACTGAGGGAAGAAAACACTTATTACTGGGAAAGTAACCAATTATTACGGGCAGCAAGGAAGACACCTTACATTCACTGAAAACTGGAGCAAATCAAAGTAGCAGGTGACAATTTGCGCACCTACACGCATTTTGAGCGGGAACTGCACTTAAGTCCCCCCAAGGGAAGGTTCTAGGGGCAGCTTGGTCCAAGGCTAAAAGCTTGTAAGGTTCTTAGGCACTTCCTGCCAGGGTACCCAGGCGGGGGACCAATACCAAGGGTGTCCCGCCGCCTAGCACACCCGGAATAACCCACCCACTGTAATCTGAGCAACAGTTTCCAGAGACCTTCCTCTGCAGCAGGAGCCTGACCCGTATCCACGGTAACCGGGAGAAGGCGGAGCTTCGGGTTAGGTCTTCGCGATGTTCTCCCCGCAGCCAATAACAACCCGTCTGTTCCCAGCCCATTGTTGTTTATTGCTGACCCCGCAGCGCTCCGCTCGGGGATTGGCCGCCTCAGGGAAGGGGGTGGAGCATCGCCCGCCCCGCCGCTACCTTTTAGCTCCATTCACAAAATTCCGGCCTCGGTCACGTGGTTGGGGGCGTGGCGAGGGAAACCCAACAAAGGCCTAAGTTTCCCAAATCACAAAACTTTTCTGTCGACCTAGCTGCCCTCTCTAGGTCTGGATTCTGAAACAAATACTGCAAGATGGGAGAGGGGAAAGGGGGGCGGCGGGGCAGGGAGGAGAGCTTTGAGAGTAATAACAAGTAGGGGGGTTCTGAAATTAAAGAAAGGTTTATGCAGGGGTAATACCAGGATGCACTGCCTACAAGAGAAGCTGCGCCAGAGAAAAGAGAAGCGGAGGAGAGAGAGCCTTTAGCTTGCTGCTTTGTCAAGTCGTGTCAAGTTACTGTTTCTGGAATCGCAACAAGTTGATATTGTGGAGAGATTTCTTTTTTGTCACTGAAGGTTCTGTAATTTTCACTATTACCTTTGAGTCATCCCACAAATTTTCTGCTTTTTATTATTATTATTATTATTAGTTAAGTTTCTTTTAGTAATATTACAGGCCTCAGCCGGCTGGCAGATTCAGGATTTATTTATGCAGAACAGTCCTTCGCAGGCCGGCACAGCCAAACTGCTCGCTAGTCCGTTTTTGTACTTCCGGTTGCCCTCTCTCAGTATTTTCCCCTTCGAATTCTTTAAACAGACTCATAACTGTTAACTATTTAATACTAGGACTTTTTAACTGAAAATGTGAATAAGCAGTCATTTTCCCTGCAGCACATCCGCGTTGAAACAGCTTTAAATTTTAAGACAAATGTGCCATTCTTGCAAGTCAACAGTTGAGCTGTGATACTTTTTCTCTCCCACTTCCTCTTCTGCCCTTTTTGTGCTTTGATGCTCTTTGTGATGCCAGCTTTTAGGCTGGGGGCTGTTTATCTTCTGTGCTTGGCACTGGGGAAAACCAACAGACCCAGTGGCTACAGACATTGCAGGGACTCAAGTTCTATTTTTCAGAAAAAGTTACGATAGTGGAAAATGTCTACAGAGGCAGCTGTTCCCTCCACAGAGGGGAACGTCAAGAGTTGCACAAAGTTTCCACTACTTTTGAAAATGAGTCTGAAGGAAAAAAAAAAAAAAAAGCTTAGCAAATGCCAGTCCTTCTTGAATGGAAGATTTCATTTTGGCAGGATTTCAGGCATAGAATTGCGGAACAGAGGCCAAGAGGTTTGGCATTTATTTACTTGTATTTTGAAATCCCATTTGGGTTTTGAAATAGGAGCTCTTGAGAGAAAGTTTTTCCCAAATGTAAGGGGAAAAAGTCCATTTCTGAGTTTGAAAGTGTATTAACTTGCATATAAAGCTATTTAAATCTTTATAGTTCCTTTGCTGTTATTTAATAAAGCAAAGTAACATTCGTTAATGGTTTTTCTGCAATTACTTATTTTAACACTATACTGAAATGGATGTCGTTAAATTTAAAAAGTGACTTCTAAAAGCAGAAGAAAAATAGAAACTTAAAATGTAAACTAAAATGTTGCCACTGATTTAAATGTTTAATATGATTTAAAAACAAATAAATTTTATTCAAAATGGTGTGGGTCAACAAGTAAAATCATGCAATTGTGTAATTATTTTAAAAAATTAAAATATTCCATAAGACAATTTGTTTATAGCCTGGGTCACGTGCTGCATCAAATAGATATGGAAAAGATAAACTGCCTAACAGCAAAATGGGCAGGTGACAGTAGTGCTGATGGGAAATACAGAGCCCTGAAAGATAATTAATAGCATTAGTGGGCTTCCTGTGGGAAGACCAGCAGGCACTGGGGGATGGGTTAAGGTGTTAGGGAAACCGACACTGCATAGAAAGTGTCCTGTCTCCCACTGCCCCACCGCTGTTGTCAGCCAGTGAATATTTGCAAACTCCCTCAAGTAGAAGGAATTGAAACAGCTTCTAAACAAGTGATGGAAATGCTTAACTGCACTAGAAGTTGTGATATTACATAGTCAACAAATGAGAATTTTTAACCCATTCAGTTGCTGAGAAAATTTATGTAACCTAGGGATGTGGGTGTTGGCATATAATAATTCATATATTGCTGATTAGAATGTGACTTTCTGCAACCTCTGAAAAGTAAGTTTACAGTGTAGTACATCCTAAAGTTAGACCAAATATCTGTAACTTGAGAAATCAATCCTAGAACAATAGTCCTTTTTTTTCTTTCTAAATTTAGTACATAAGATTGTTTACTGAAATATTATTTATAGAGGGAAAATATGGAGATGACTTGAAGGACCATAATAAGAGGATCTGACTCGACGGCACTTGGCTTTAATAAAGTATGAGTTTCAGATACTTTGGGATTTATTTTACGATGAATAACTGTTTAAAAGAGTATATTGCATCCTTGGTTCTCTTTTTTTTTTTTTGCTTGCTAAAAATTCAGGTTCTTGAATGGATCCGTAGAGTTTCTGGTTTAATAGACCTGAGCTGGGCCCAGCCTGCACATCATATGGTGATTCTGTTGTAGTGGATTTTGTAGGCAGCTGTCTGGAAAACTTTGAGAAACCCTGGGTTGAGTTTCTACCAGAAGGTCGAAAGGAGCCCTACGATGTATGTTAATGGGGGACTTGTTTTGTTTGACACACATGATGTTGTCTCTTGTGGTGAACTCATTGCCAACATTTAAAATTCAGATTTTACTTTATAAAATCCATATTTCTAGTATTTCTGGAAAAACCAGAAAATATAACACTAGGCCTGAATTCTCACATATCACACATAGTTAAGTATAAGGAAGCATGAGATCTCTCAGTTTTGCCGTGATCCATACTCTCCTCTAATCTGTTTTTCTCATTTATGTTACCCATCTGACCGCTGTAATCATTCAAGTGTATCAGCAATGGTTTACACGTGCCATAGCATCTCCAGTGAAAAATGAAGGAAACAGGATATACACTACCTCATATCTTATTTTTGTTAAAAGGGGGTAAAGTATACACACACACGTGCACACATGCACACACATACACACATATGTATCAATGTTTCTCAACCCTTTGTGATGCAGTGGTTAAGAACTCTGCCCCTAATCAAAAGGATGGCAGTTCAAATCTACCTGCGGCTCTTTGGAAACTCTATGGAGCAAATCTACTCTGTCCTGCATGGTAGCTACAAGCTGAAGTCTACTCAACACCAACAGGTTGTTTTGTTTGTTTTTTTTTCCTTTCTTTCCTTCGTCCCTTCTTCTTTGCTGTGTGGTTTTTGTGTGTGTGTGTGTGTGTGTGTGTGTGTGTGTTTGTCAGGTGGGGGGAACTATTTAGGTGTTAGTGCTTCCGAGAAACCTTCATCTATTAAATTTTGATACCCAATTTACACTGTGTATTTGTTTATGCCTTTTAGTCTTCTAGAAGGCAGTAAACGATTGGAATATCTAAGGTGTCCCAATGCCAATACTTTTTAAACACATAGTCTCAAAAAGTAAAATAAAACCCTTTGCCATCAACTTAATTTCAACTTCTAGTGACCTCATAGGACAAAGCAGAACTGCCCCACAGAGTTTCCAAGGAGCACCTGCTGGATTTGAACTGCTGACCTTTTGGTTAGCAGCCACAGCACTTAACCATTACCTCACCAGTGTTTCCACAAAATATTTCCCCATAAATATAAAAAATAGTATGATTAAAAAAATAGCATTGCAGGGTACATACCCATCTTTTACCATACATTAAGCTTTTACTTTAGCAATGACTGGAGGTAGAAAGTAAAAGGTAATTATTTTTTAATTCTAATGCTTGGAATGGTTTGTTACTATATACATGTATCATAGTTGCAATTGTTTAAACAAAGAGTGTCTTAGTCATCTGATACTGCTCTAACAAAAATAGGACCCATGGATGGCTTTAACAAAACAAAGTTTATTCTTAATACAATCCAGTCCGACACAAATCTGAATTCGAAGTGTCCACTCCAGGTGAAGGGCTTTTCCTCTGTCAGCTCTGGAGGAAGGTCCTTGTGTTGCATCAGTCTTTGGTCAAGGAGCATCTAAGCCCAGAACTTCAGATGTGAAGAATGCATTCTCCTCTCAGCACTGTGTTCTTGGTGACGTGGGATTTCCTAGTCTCTCTGCCAGCTGCTCTTTTCTGTGTCCCAAAGACTGCCTCCAGGCACAAAGCAATCTTACACATTGAGTCCTGCCCCACTAACAGAACTGCTGCCCATCTACCCCCAATTAACATCGTAGAGACAGGATTTACAACATAGAGGAATATCACACAATACCAGCAATCGTGATCTAGCCAAACCGACCCAGCATATGCATTTTTGGGAGAACACAATTCAGTCCACAACAAAGGGATAAATGAATCAATTTAAGTAAGAGTTAGTTTTCTAAGGATAAAAGATATTTTCATTTATGAAACAGCTACATATCTAGATATAAGGTATTGTTGGTTCAGTGGTAGAATTATCACCTCTCATGTGGGAGACTCAGGTTTGATTCCCAGTAAGTGCATCCTGTGTACAGCCACTACAACCGGTCTATCAGTGGAGGCTTATATGTTGCAGTGGTAGTGATCAGGCTTCAACAGAGCTTTCAGATTAAAACAGACTAGCAGCAAAGGCCTGATAATGTACTTCTAAAAATCAGCCAGTGAGAGCTCTATGAATCACAGCAGGCCTGATCTGCAGCCCATCATGGGGATGGCACAGAACTGGACAGTGTTTTGCTCTGTTGTATGTCGGCTTACCATGAGTTGTGGGCCAACTGAAGAGCAGCTAACAACTACAGCAGCAATATATGTAGGTGGTCATGTGTCTTAGTTTTTGAGTGAAACATGTAGTTTGGAGTAATCAAAAAGCAAGGAAAAATATGAATCCTTTACCTTCTTTTAGAAAGAGTACTATATGCCTTTCTTTTAGAATTAAAATAGAGCACTGGTACCTTTAAAATAAACAGTGTAACAGTAGAGCTCACCAGTCACTACTTCTTGTACTTGTTTTCTGGAAAACAGGAAGAGTTTACACTGTGTTTTCCTCACAAGTAAAAGACAGGTAGCAACAAAAAGTGGGAAAAAAAACTCCCAAAGGTCCATATTAGAATTTTATTCTCCTGGATTTCAAACAATCTGAAACACAATAAATTTTTTGTGTGTAAAAGACATCGAAAGGGGTGATATTTCCAGATTGGCTTCCTAAAGTACTTTTATGTGATTTCCTCTTGGAAATCACTGTTCCCCCCTCCCCATTCCGAACCCCAAAGAAACATTAGGGAAACGCTTTCTTGTGGGATCTCAGAACTGGGAATTCTCCATAGCACTAAATTCTGTGTAACTGTCACCATCTCTTTTAAACAAATTCATTAGGATGTTGGTTGCAATTGTGTTCTTAGTTATCAGCATATAAAATTAGATGCATTAAATGAGTTCTGGCTCATGGTGACCCCAAGTGTCTCAGAGAACAACTATGTTCCATAGCGTTTTTAATGGCTGATTTTCAGAAGTAGCTTGCCAAGCTTTCTTCCAAGTTACCTCCTGGTAGACCCTTGACCTTTCTTTTAGCAGCCAAGCTCCTCAAGAGTTTGTACCTCCCAGAAGATGCCTCTAGCACACGGAAGGTGTTTAGTGCATGTTATTGCATGAGTGAAATAATGAATACGTAGCATGTTTCTGAATTGCTTTTCTTTACAAATATAAGCAAATTTGAAATATTAAACTAAGATATGTTGTAAAGAATGACTATTTGTGAACAAAGAAAACTCCACAGGACAATAAAAATGACTGATAACCAAGTACAACTTGCTTTAGATAAAAGTTTTCTGTAAAAATTATTCTTGGAAAGAAAACTAAATGCTGCACTGAGCTAAATATATTTCTCTAATGTGTACACTTTATATATATATGTATATATATATATATATATACACACACACACACAGAGAGAAAGACATTCTCTCTGTGATAGGTAAGGAGGTAATATTTGCATGACCAAGAGCAAAGTATCTGAAGTATTGTAGATTCTACCAATATGATCATTTTTTTCTCTCTTTAAAAAATTATTAAATGAAGGATTTGCCCTGGATGCCCTTGAGGTCCCTACAGAAGAAAACTCCATAATTTTCTTATTTTTAATCAATGCCTGTGTTCAGCAAAAACATAATGTAATGGAAAGACGATTTTAACCTCAGACAATCATGGTTTTGCATGTTAGTACTAACATGACCTAAATTACATAAATTCTCTGAATCTTAGTTTCCATATCTGTAAATTGGACTTAAAGCCTATTTTACAAAATTGTTGTTAGGAAAGAAATCAGGTAGTATATTTAAACTGTCTAGACCAGTTCGACGAGTCCTGGTAACACAATGGTTAAGAATTTGGCTACTAATCAAAAGGTCAGAAGTTTGAAACCACCAGCTCTTCCTTGCAAACACCGTAGGGCAGCTCTACTGTGTTCTTTAAGGTTGCTGTGGGTTAGAATGGACTTGATGGCAAAAGCTGTTCTACTTTGGTTTTTATCCTCATGAAAGTAATTTTTCTGGTCTGTTACAGTTTTGCTGTAACGTATTATGACACCAGGCCTCTCTTGTCTGGGTTAGCCACGTTGCCCTGCTACCACCGATTTACCAGAAGGGTAGCTTTTAGGACTGTCCTTTACACCTAGAAATATTCCACCTGAATTCTGTCAATGTCTGAAACCATTTTCCAGCTTTCTGTTCAGATGCGAGCAAATTCCTGATCTCTAATACTTAACCCTGCTCAGAATCCTTTCTTTAGCCTGGCTGTTAGCTGACTAGATGCCTGACGCAGCACTTCAGTGCCAATTATTTTGCAACTAATATTTCTTTACTGAGTTCCAAAAGCTCAGAACAGTAGTGGAAGGAGAGGGAAAAGACCTAATGACAATACACGATAAGAGAATCAGTTTCAAGAAAATAAAACATCAGAGTAGTCCAAAATCAAGCAGTTTCTGAAAAGGTGGCAAAAGAGTGGCCTCATGTCCATCACTTTCTTGAACCTCAGAAAGTCTCCCCTAGAGAAAGGTCACCAATGATACTTAAGTCAACTCTTGGTATTTGAAGAGCAATGTGGCTTTGAACTTTGTAATAGTGATTTAACTTCTTTGTGATCTTCCTGAATTCCCTTTTATATTCAAAATGTTCCTTTTGTCCTGAATTTCTTCTCAAGTTTAAAAATAGCCATTTGACTACAGGCATTTCATGTGAGCACATCAAAGAAAGCTACAAATCTTCTTTGTATCTGTGTGACACACACTAAATAAAACTCAGGTTTTTGTTCTTGGTTTGCTTTTATATTCTAAGTTGAAATTACTCTCTGTTTCTATTGTCTCAAATGACATCAGTTCTCATTGGTTTATCAAACATATTGTGAGAGCAATAGGTCCATGTGGAAAATAAGTTACTTATGAATGGAATTATTACCACTGTTAAGATTTATATCTGACACTCTTGGCACCATTTGAGTATATAAAGAAAAGCATGATTACCATGAAAGGCATTCATATAGCAGAAACTCATTGCTACAGCCAAGTCTGTGGCTGGGGTCTAAAAGTAATCTTTGCGTTTAGAGTTAAAACAGAAGTCACTTTCCTATACATACACACATTCTCACACCAACTCTTACTGAAATCTAGTCAGATACCATACAATAATAAACGTTGTAACTTAAAATAGAGAGAAAAGCCATGACATTTATTATAAATAGCTCATTATTTGACTCATTTCTGATAAAAAGGGATAGCAGTGCCTTGCAGTCTGGAGAATCCAACCTTAGAAGAAGATGGAGCATCAATAGCTCAAATGACTTTTGTAGGTACTCTAATTACTCTTCTAGTTTTCTAATATCTAGGAACATTATTAATAAGAACTTGCAATTCTGACTTTAAGGAGCTCTGGAAACCCTGATGGCACAGTGATTAAGTGCTATCGTTGCTAATCAAAAGGTCAGCAGCTCAAATCCACCAGGTACTTCTTCAAAGCCGCACAGGGAAGTTCTACGCTGTCCTAGGGGGTCACTATGAGTCAGAATCAACTCAATGGTATTTTTTTCAATGGTGATATAATTGTTAAGTGTTTGGTTGCTGAGCAAAAGGTCCTGGGAAACCACTAGATACTCTGTAGGAGAAAAGACCTAGCAATCTGCTCCTGCAAAGATTTACAGCCTAGGAAACATAATGAGGCAATTCTACTCTATGCTGTAGAGTTTCTGTGAGTTGGAATAGACTTAACTGCATACAACAGCAATTACATTTTTCACTTTAGCCTTACATATTTAGCGAACCGTCAAAAACAATCTAGACCATTTTTTCTCATACCAATTGCATTGAAAAAAATCCATGTTAGTAATTTATTGCTGATAAATCCATTATCCCAAAATTCAGCAACATAATCTGTATTTGTTATTTCATTGTTCCTGTGAGTCTTGTTCTAGGATGAACTTAGTTGGGTGCTGCAGGCTGAAGATTTCTCTTGAGGTTGCAATCGGGATGTCATCTAGGACTACAGTCATTTGGGACTAGAAAATCTACCCCTAAGCTCACTCATGTGATAGTTGACAGATCCCATTTGCTTGTTAACTATTGGCCATAAAGCTCAATTTTTTCACTATGTAGATTTCTACACAGGGCTCACAAGTGCGAGTGACCCAAAAGGGACAGTCTAAGAAGGAGGCCACAGTCTTTTACAACCAAGTCCTGTAAATGATCCAAGTGTACTGTCGCTTATTAAGAAATACACCGTATTTTTTCTATCAAAGTTCAACTTGTGCATTCAGATCCTTAGAAGTCAAACATCATATTTTCATCTGAATTTGCTCAGTGTAACTCTCCACTTGAGCTAGAATTTATTTATTTATTTGTTTTCTTTTTAATTGTGCTTTAGTTGGAAAAAACTATGGTGGCATAGTGGGTTAAGTGTTACAGCTGCTAACCAGAAGGTTGGCAGTTCAAATCCACCAGGTACTCCTTTGAAACTATGAGGCAGTTATAGTCTCTCGATAAGGTGGCTATGAGTCAGAATAAACTCAATGGCATTGGGTTAGATTTGGGTTTGGGTTTAAAGTTTACATATCAAATCATTTTCTTATTAAATAACTAATACACATGTAGTGACGTGATTTCGATGCTAACCCTGAGACGTGTTAGCTCTTTCCACATCTTAACCTTGGGTTCCTCATTTCCATTTGTAGAGCTCTCCTGTCACCTTCTGTCTTCTCATCATTGCCCCGGGGCTGTTACGCCCATGTGGTCTCATTTACGTGGCTGGACTGTGTGTTACGATTTGTTTTGCAGGCCTGTCTAATCTTTGCCTGAAAGATGAACCTCAGGAGTAACTTCAGTGCTGAGTAAAAAGGCTGTCTAGAGGACCGTAGTCTTCGGGTTTCTCGTGTGTTCACCACACTAGTAAAGTCTGGTCTTGTGTGTGTGTGTGTGTGTGCGTGCGTGTGTGTGTGTGAATTTTGTTCATTTTTTTCCCTCTGCTCTGTCCAGGACCCTCTATTGTAATTCTTACGAGAGCAGTTGGTGGTTGTAGCTGGACACCACCTAGCTGTGCTGGTCTGTTTGGTGGAGACTCTGGCAGCTGTGGTTCATTATTGCTTTGGATTAATCCTTCCTCTGTCTGTTTGGTTTTCTTCATTCTCACTTGCTGAATTAACATTTCATGAGACCCCAGTAGTAACAAATTAATAAGTTGTTTTCTTCAGAAAGTATTTGCTATCAGGTGCACATGGTCTAAAGCTAAAATGGTATCACTTTGGTTGAGCTTTCCAATAAGCAAAGAGTTACTAATTTATAAGATTGTGCATACAAATATTTTATGAAAGATTACTGCCCACTAAAAATACCCAGGATTTAAAACTGAAAAATTCTGTTTATAATCAAATATCAAATTATTTGAAAACTCATGGCAACCTCCTAAATTCTAATTGGAATGTTTGATTTTCTTCCAAATGCCTAGCGTTGTAAACACACCCAATTTATAAAAGTACTAAAACTAAAGGAATCCAGAAGTTCAGACCATAACATCCTTTAAGGAATTAACATCTTCAGGCAGGAATATGCTAAATAAAAACTAAACTAAATCCCCTATGCTGAAGTTATTTCCTCACATTAAATTCCCTGCTCAGCATTCACTGTCTACTATGTGCCAGGCATTGTTGTGCGTTAGGAATGCATAAATAAACAATGCACAGCTCCTCCAGTGAACAGGAAGGGATTACTCAATAAGCCAATTAAGTATGTGTTTAAAGCTTCAACAAAGGGGCACCAGTTGTCCAAAGCAAAGACCCGTAGATGCCAAGCAGATGAGTCACAAGGAAGAGCAATCACTGAAATGGAAAGGACATGCAGGCCACTAAATGAAATCCATGCTAAATCCAGTGCAGGACAGTATATTAGCCAAAAGTTCAAGTCAAGTCACTAGGTAACTACACACAAGGTTCTTTGAACTATGAGACCCTATCACTTCTGCATTTTGTTGACATCTGTCTTCCACAGTCTCCTCCCATGAAATTGAAATTCTTTCTCTCAGAGAGCCCTTGAGAGTATACTACTTCTTTCTAATAAATAAGAGATGGAGGTAAGCTGTTGAGTCTAACTCTTGATGCATGTACCCAATATGCAACATGAGAGGTTACTGAGCATGGACGGGTTAATAAACACACACACACACACATATAAAACAGGCCTCTGATCACTTTTGAGAGAACCATCTTATACATTCCTGTGTGCTAATCCAGCAACTCCAGCCAGGAGGGCCAGCAATAAATGAGTGTGTGTGTCTATCTATACACATGAACACACATATTGTGCATATACACACATATATATGAACATCTACATGTACATATATAACTCACATATCCTGTTCAAATATGTGAGTAAGCAGAGAAAGGGACACCGTTGATTATCAGCTTGTAGGACCCTGACGTGCCCCTGTATGCCCTAATCCAGCGCTGCCCATGAAGAGCATGAACTAGGAGCAGAGACATGATAACTGCCAGCACCTCATTAGACAGTCTTCCATGGCGGCTCATGTTAGTCCTAACTTACTAGCATATTAATTTGTCTTATTTTTTTCCTAGGACTCACTTTATTTGAAAATTTCATACAAGTTTATGTATTTTCCCCTGGTTTTTGTTTCCTGATCCTTTCACCCTACCACAACTACAAAATGCAAGTTCCGATAAAACCCCAAAGCAAACCTACTGACATCAATTTTGACTCATGTGACCTTACAGACAGAGCAGAACTGCCCCTGTAGAGTTTCCAAGGAGCACCATGCCAAGAGAGTTTCCATAAAAGTAGGGTAGATTTGGGTTGACTACTGATTAATCTCCCTATAAGCCTGCCTAAGACTGGAGTTGGCTCCTGCTTACACAAAACAAAACTGTTGTCGCTGAGTGAGCTCCTACTCATAGTCACCTTACATGTGTTGGAATAGAACTGGGCCCCACAGGGTTCTCAAAGGCTGAGGTTTTAAAAGGAGATCATTAGGCCTTTCTTTTGAGGTACCTGTGGGTGGACTTGAACTTCTATCCTTTGGTTAGGAACAGAGCACACTAACCTTGTTCATGACCCAGAGACAGCTCTCTCCTACCAAGTATTCACTATTGTTTATTGCCACCAACTCGCTTGCGACTCATGGTGACTGACGGTGTGCAGAGTAGAACTGTTCCACTGGGGTTTGCAGGGTTGTGACCTTTTGGAAGCAGATCACAAGTCTGTTTCTTGAAGTGATTCTGGGTTCATTCAAACCGTGAACCTTAAGTTGATATTTGAGGGCTTAACTGTTTTTACCAGTCAGGACTCGTTAAGTGCTCAATGAACAAATACTGTTATGTTCAAGATAAAATTATACCTGGTGGTATGTTCAAGGCAAAACAGAGTTTGTTACATTTTCTGTTAATCCTGTCTCCTGACTCTGTGTAATAGGCTTAAAATTCTATTTTACTTATTGATTGTTCCACTTAATAACCTGCCTCTCAAAATTTTTGACTATTTTGTCAGCTTCTTCTTCAGTTCCTCTCTTTCTTCCTAGATGTTTAAGTTACAGAGCTACAGCGTGAACATAGCATTCTTGAGCCTGTTCAGTGATTCTGCTTCTATTGTTGACATTACCTCATTTAGTGTAAGGAGCCCTGGTGGTGCAGTGGTTAAGCTAACCAAAAGGTCAGCTGTTGGAATCCAACCATCATGCAGTAGGAGAAAGATGTGGATGTCTGCTTCCATGAAGATTAGAGCCTTGTAAACACTGTGACTGTTCTACTCTGTCCTAGAGGGAGAAACACTGAGTTAATCTACTCAGTGGCAGCAGGTTAATTTAGTTTAGAACTAAGTGATGTCAATGAGAATTTTGTATGAATAAGGATACAAATGAATCTGTTCAAATTAAGTGGAAATCAACGAGATATTTTCAAGAGTATTTGTTTTAAAAATTGTTCTTCAATTAGTTTAGTATAAAATTATTTTTCGGTATTTGGAAATAGCAGAAAGCCTACTAATCCAAAAGAAGTAAAATAGACCATTTCCTAAGAGTTTGTAAAAATTCAATTAGGAGAAGATTTAATGATAAAGTTAGAAGGTTTGTCGTTTTTGTGTGTGTGTGTGTGGTTGTTAATTTGTGGAATAATGATGTCAATGTGTGGAATAAAGGGGGCAAGGAAAAAGACCTTTACTGAATTCTAATTTGTCTTAAGATCGCTGCGTCTAGTCTGCCTTGAAGTTTTGTTTGACTATTAACATAAAGGTTGACAATTCAAACCCACTCAGATGCAATGTGGAAGAAAGACGTGATTGTTTCTGAAGGTCAAAGCGATAAAACTCTACAGAGCACAGTTCTATTCTGGAACATGTGGAGGTGTCATACTTTGGAATTTAAGAAAATGAGACAGGCGGACTCTGACTTAGGTGGTACACCGGGTACTTGATTTACTGTATACAATCTTTCACTGGATCCTACCACAACACTTCCATAGCTGTAGTAATGCCCTCAGTTACAGCCCATTTCTTGCTGGGTAAATTGATGCTCAGAAAGTGAAAGGATTCACCCAAAGTTGAACGGGAAGGAAGTCGAGGAACAGAATCACAAACCTGAGTTTGTTTGACTGCAGCACACCTCAAGAGTGATTTTAAGAATTTTTGACCATGCTGTAGTCTGGAAGACTGTTGTTACACAAGAAACAGGAAAACAGAGCTTTCCCAAGCATGTAAAACCAAAAAAACAAAGGAACTGCTGTTGACTTTGACTCTCAGAGACTCTAGAGTGAAACCAGAGACTGAAAAGCCCCAGGATGAGGGGTGCCCAAGATCAAAGGCCTGAGGAGCTTTGTTTTCAAATCACCCACGGTTCACAGGGTAAAACGTGGCCTCCAGGTTCCACAAGCCCCAGGTGGAGACACTAGGGTGGGGCCCTCAAAGGTACCACTATAGATTCAGTGAACGGTAGGCAATGAATGACTCCTTTTGTTTTGATGATTGAACTCTTAACTAATGATTAAAGAATTACATAGGGAAGATAGGGAAGTAACCTGTGTGTGAGCATTCTTCTTTCAGATTGTTGGACAGAGGATATTTCTAGCACATGGCCAGTCATGGCTCGAAAGGTTGTGAAGCAGATGACCTCCAACCAGTTCACTTCCACCCAGAAGACCCCTCCACATACTCCAACTGCCCAGATTGTTTCCTCCACTTACGTGTGGTTTCTCCCTTGTAAATGCTTTGACCCTGCCTGACAAAATTGGAGCAGGATCTGATGGAGACAGCACTCCCTGTTCCCTGTGTCTGCTAGCTTTTTGTCACTCACCCTGATAGCTGTCTGAGAGATTGACTTTGGGGTAACAAGAAACTGGAGTTTTGTCTGGTAACAATAGGACAGAAATGCCCCATGGAGTTTCCAAGGAGCACCTGGAAGATTCAAACTGCTGACTTTTTGGTTAACAGAAGCACTTAACTACCACACCACCAGGGTGGTTAAAGGGAGAACACTAGCTTAGACTGCTAATAAGTGTTATCTGGAGATGAAAAAAGAAAACATCTCCAGAGTTAAGTTTGAGAAATTCTGGATTGGATACAATTTAAACAGATTTCAAACAAAGTAAAAATTGAACCATACAAAAAACTCTCTGTTACCTTTTAGCGACTTTAACGTCCTGTTCTTCCCTGTGAATTAAATCTCAGTGTGAGTGGTTTCATGCCGAGGGTACCTCCAAGAGATGGAGAGGGTGGGGAATGGTGGATAGGGAGACACGGTGCACTGTATTTTCCATATTTATTTGACCATGTAACTTTCTTTTTCTTTTTGCCAGACAGAGCATCTTGAAAGTCTAATGCTCTGTGAGTTATAGCTTGTGTAATTCTTGTGTAAATCATTAGAGCAAAAATAAAGCAGAAATTTTGAGAGAGTTTACTGCAAGGGCTGTTCGCCGTACTGGTTCCGTACCCACCATGTGCCCACCATGTAGGCATATAAAATGTTCTTTTCAGTTATAATTAGGCACAGCAAACAAAAAATAGATTACAATAGTACAATTATATTAGTGAATAGTAGCAAACTGGTACTAATTAATATTGTTTGGACTGTTGGAGACCCATCTCTGTCTGCTTTTCTTTTCCCCCCATCTCCACTTCTTTCTTTCTTTCTTTTTTTATTCTTCCGTAGCATCAGAAATGATGAGTGAGAGTCACCCGTACACTTGATGGGCCCACTCAGAAAAACAGTGAAATTGTTTCTCATTTGAAATACCAGAAAGTAAACTGTGCTTATTCAGCAAGAAATCTAAAGTTCTTGAGTACTTTACAAATTCTCTCACTCAAATTTTGCATTAATAAAATGTAAAAATAAATAAATAAATGTAAGGGTCTACATAAAGCTAGCTGCTTTCTGTTTCATTAGATACCAGTATGACAAAAAGGCTAGGGGAACTATGTTAATTATGACATTGTTATATAAAAGAATACATTTTAACAACAACAAAAAGCTGCAGAAAGCATATACATAGAAAAAATTCTAAAAATTAAACTTTGTAATAACCTTAGAACTCATGTATATGATCTGTATACAGAGATACATATTACATATAGTGGCAAAAATAAAATTTTCACAAGATTAAATCTGTGTATGAAGTTACAAGCTTTAATAGAAATTCACGAATTGAGAAGCATCTGGTCTGAAAGTCAGATAAGACTTCCAAGAGTAGTACAAAGCTGCAGGGTTTATAGGCACAGACACATGTAGGAAGAAGGAAGCTGGGTAATTTTGGATTGGCTGGTGGGCATTTTCTTTCCTTTTTTGGAGTTAAGGGTAAATCAAACTAGATTAAACTGAGCAGGTAATTCCTTATTAGATAGTTTAAGTTTCCTCTTCTGGGAAGGTCAGGTATTGACAAGATAATGGACTTAGGTTTTGCTTTGCTGACTGATACAAGGCTTAACATAAGTCAATCCATCTTCATTTTATCTCAGATTTATGAAAATGTCTTTCTGTATCGACACTTGACTATGAACTAAAATTAAGAAACTGCTACTCTAACTTGAACCCCCAAGCCAAAACATAGGCCCACAAACTCTTATTAGAAATCCTTGCAAGTTTTTAGTGTGGGAAGGAAATACACTACATGACATTGGAAAGGTACAGGATAGCACCCTAAAATCTAATGCATCAATACTGTGATGGTAAAACATGCCCTCACTGATTAAATTAAATATGGATTACAAAAAAGGACGAGTGTCATATCAGATCAGAATGCAACATCAAATGACTTGCCCAGCTAGAAAAACTGCCTCTCGGTTTTCAGAACTTTCTGGGACTTAGTCATCATTCCTCCCCTCCATAGGCAAATGCCTAGATTTGAGTCTCCAGGATATTAGCCAGGTCAAATAAAAAAGTTTGTTTTCATCCCCGTGCTTTGTACAATTGACCTCGGTTATGTTTTCTTAAGGAAATCTGGTTTTACAGTGGTTAAAGCTCTAGGCTGCTGACCAAAAAGCTGATGGTCTAGAATCCACCAATCACGACACAGACAAAGATGTGATAGTTTACTTCTGTAAAGATTTACCAAACCAAATCCAACCCACTGCCGTCAAGTTCATTCTAACTCATAGCAACCCTACAGGACAGAGCAGTGCTGCTTCCTAGAGCTTCCGAGGAGCACCTGGTGGTTGGAACTGCCACCCTCTTGGTTTGAAACCTTAGCACTTTCTCACTACGCCACCAGGGTTTCTAAAGATTTACAGCCTTGGAAAATCCCTGTGGGGCAGTTCTACTGTATCCTACAAGGCAGCTGTGAGTTGCAATGTACCCAGCAGCAGTGGTTTTTTTTTGTTTGTTTGTTTGTTTGTTTTTAAGGAATACTGATGTGAAGAAGAGGGAGGTATGAGGGTTGGAGGAAGACTCATTAACATTATGAGGATGACACGACCCTGCTTGCTGGAAGTGAAGAGGAGTTGAAACACTTATTGATCAAGACCAAAGACCACAGTTTTCAGTACGTGTTGCACATCAACATCCAGAAAAGAAAAATCCTCACAGCTGGACCAGTAAGCAAGATCAAGGCAAGCAGAGAAAGGTCTGAGATTGTCAAGGGTTTCATTTTAATTGGTTCCACAATCAGTGCCCCAGGAAGCAGCAGTCAAGAAATCACAAGACCCGTTGTACCGGGAAAATCTGCTTCAACAGACCTATTTAAAGTGTTGAAAAATGAAGATGTCACCTTGAAGACTAGGGTTCTTATTCTAATTAGCTAGCACTGTTCTAACAGAAATACCACAAGATGTGGATGGCTTTAACAAAGGTAGGTTTATTCTTATACAGTCCAGTAGGCTGTAAGTCCAAACTCAGGATGTCTGCTCCTGGGGAAGGCTTTCTCTCTGTTGGCTCTGGAGTAAAGTCCTTGTGTGGCATCATTCTTTGGCCAGGGATCACCTTGGTGCAGGGAACTCCGGTCTGAAGGATGTGTTCTAATCCCAGTGCTGCTTTCTTGATGGTGTGAAGCTCTCAGCTCTCTGCCTCAAGCTTCCCTTTCCTTTAATCTCTTGTAGGATGAAAGGATAAAGTGTGGTGCAAGCCATACTCTAGTGAAACTCCCTTTACAGTGGATCAGGGAGGTGATCTGTCATGGACTGAATTGGTTGCCCCCAAAAATATGTGTAGCCATGTGACTGGGCCATGATTCCCTGTGTTCTATGATTGTCCTCCAGTTTGTGATTTTCCTGTGCTGTATGTTACAGGGTTAGTTTGGAACTGTAAATCCTTTCATAGGATCACCTCCCTGCTCCACTGTAAAGCTAGTTTCCCTGGAATATGCCTTCCCCCACCCTAATCCTTTCATCATACAAGAGATAAAAGGAAAGAGAAGCAAGCAGAGAATTGGGAACCTCACACCATCAAGAAAACAACACCATGAGAAAAGTACGTCTTTCAGAGCTGAGATTCCTGCGCCAAGACGCTCCCTGGACAAACACTTTTGCAATGCCAGACTTTCTTCCAGAGCCAACAAGGGGGAAAGCCTTCCCCTGGAGAGGAAGTCCTGAATTTGGACTTGTAGCCTACTGGGCAGTGTAAGAATAAACCTTCCTTTGTTAAAGCCATTGTGGCATTTCTGTTAGAGCAGCACTAGTTGACCAAAACACGATATTATAAAGGGATTTACAGCCCTACTCTAATCCTCTAACATATGGTATAGGAAAATCACAAAATGGAGGCCAACCATAAAATATTGGGAATCATGGCCCAGTCACACAGCTACACACATTTTGGGGGATATAATTCAATCGAAGACAGTGCTCCTAACCCAAACCATGGTATTTTCAATTGCATCATATGTGTGTGAAAGCCAGACACTGAATAAGGTAGACAGAAGTAAAAATGATGCCTTTGAATTGTGGTGCTGAAGAAGAACATTGAATGTACCATGGACTACCAAAAGAACAAACAGATCTGTTCAGGAAGAAGTGCAACTAGAGTGCACCTTGGAAGCAGAGGTGGGGAGACTGTCTTACATACTTCGGAGACATCGTCAGGAGGGGTCAGTCCCCAGAGAATGACATCAAGCTTGGTAAAGAAGAGGGTCTGTGAAAAAGAAGATCCTCAACAGCACGGACTGACACAGTAAGAGGGTCTGTGAAAAAGAAGATCCTCAACAGCATGGACTGACACAGTAAGAGGGTCTGTGAAAAAGAAGATCCTCAACAGCACGGACTGACACAGTGGCTGCAACAATAGGCTTAAACATGAAAACAATTGTGGGCATGGAGCAAGACCACACACTGTTTTGTTCTGTTGTGCAGAGGGTCACTGTGAGTCAGAATCGACTTGAAGATGCCTAACAACAACAAGAAGGAAGACTGAAGATTTGCATTTGATTAGTGTCAAAGCATATTGAAAATACCATGGAATTGTAGAAGAATTAACACTTTTGCCTTGAAAGACGTGCAGTTTGAATGCTGCTTGGAACAGAGCATGGGGATGGTGAAAATACCTTGTTCTACATACTCTGGACAAGATGTCGAGAGGGACTGGTCCCTGGAGGGGAACATCATCCTTGGTAAAGCAGAATGTCAGTGAAAATGAAACGGTTTGACACAACGACTGTAGCAATGGATTCAAATTCACCAGTGATTGTGAGGATATTGCAGAACTGCAAACTGTTTGGTCCTGTAATTCAGAGGGTCACTATGAGTAGGAGCCACCTCAGGGGCACCTAATAACAACAGCATTTTGATGTACCTGCTAGCCATTTCCTTTATAATTCTGATTATAGGATTTATCAGTAACAGGTGATGTTTGCATGAAAAGAGTGTTCCTACTTCTTAATTCCTTTTGTTTGGGAAGAAATAATCGATATTAAATGAGAAATAGGGAGTATGCTAAATAATAGCAGATTAGTCTTGCAGAGTGAGTAGTAGGTTTTAACCATCAATCTCCTGTCCAGGGTTCCTAAATATATATACGAATAAACATATATATAATTTTATGACCACATTGACATGAAGAAGAATATAATGCAAGATAGATTCATTATTATATATTGATTACTCTTATTCGTTTATTTCTTATGAATTAAAAAAAGCATTCTAACTAAAACATTTTTGTGAATTCTTAAAATTATTGTAGGCGCTCAGCACTTTTCTACATGCCTAGTGGAAAGGGTGCCTCTGATTACGAACACGGATGTAAGGGTACAACTCCTAGCATCTCTACTCTTAAAATTCAAATCACATTAAGGCAATAATAGAAACTGAAATTTATCTAATATACAATTTAGAAATCAGAATAATATTTTGACTAGAAAGTAAAAAATATTCCAAGGTCCCTATGAGTCGGAATAGACTCATCGGCAGTGTTTTTTTTTTTTTTTGGTTATATATTCTTATACCAAATCTCACTGATATTGCCATGGAAAAAAAGGATAGGATAGGACAGAACTGATTAGAAAAAAATAAAGAAAAGTCTGTAGTCACAAAGAATTTTCATATGGTATTGTCTCAAAGTGAACAATATTAAAATAATTATGAATTTACCCCGAGCATAGCTCCTAGTCTAGCACTTGGAGTCTGTTTACTGAAACCGACCGAATTCTTCAAAACAGTCCCATGCCCGAGGCAAAATAGTCGTATTAGTTCACCTAGACTGCTGTTTGATTCAAAACTCAACCTCAAGAATCCGTTCTTCCAAGGCTCCAGGTAGAATGGACACCATAGAGTAAGTGACCTGCTAGGTGACCCCCAACTCCATGGGCACAGAAATCTGGATTCCAGAAGAATTTCTCACTCTCTAGCAACTGTGTGACTTTGGGCAAATTTTCCTCATTCGCAAAATAGAAACAATAAAATGCTTACATCACAGAGCTGAGAGGGGGATTAAAGGAATTACCTTGATTTAAGAGATAATATTGGAGCCATTATTCCTCATCCTAAAATGTGACCCAGCAAGAACTGGACTCACAAGGACACATCAACTGGGGCCTAAAGTTTAAAGACAATAACTAAGACCGTCTTGTAAAACATATTTAGGGAACCTTTCACATACACAATTCATAAAACATAGCACAAATGACCCACAGCCTTTCCACTCTGACCTTTTTCTATTAATGTATAGTGAACAGCAAGATTTGTTGAACAAATGAAGACCCTCCTGACTGTTGCTGCTGAAACCTGTGCCAATCACTGTTAAGAAAGACAATTCAAAATTCAAAATCACAGTGACTTAGCAGTTTTTAGCCTGCCTCTGAAAAGGTGAAGCTTTTAATAGTTTTGTTCACTTTATAATGTTGATATATACTGACGATTCTGTCATGTTTCTCAGACTGTGACAGACATAGTTCTGGAAGCCTGCTTGGCTATTTTCCTGTTCTTGCTTTTTCTTTAACCCTGAGATTCAGGCAGATTAGGACAGTATATCTGATGCGCCTAATAATCATGACTAAATCAGTATCCATTGCTATTTTTATGTTTTAACTTCTTTCTAGCTGTTTGGCACTTTAAGCCAGTTGCCATGGAGCTGATTCTGATTCATGGTGATACCATGTGTTTCAGAGCAGAAATGTACTCCTGAGGGTTTTCAAGGGCTGATTTATTAGAAGCAGATCTCCAAGATTTTCTTCGGAGATGTGTCTGGGTGGACTCAAACATACAAACTGTTAGCTAGCAGTTAATTGTGTTAAAGTTTGCACCACTCGGTTACTCCTTCTGTACCTTAATTCTCACTTTTTATTACCACGTCTTGGAAACTGTGGTGGCGTGTGTAGTGGTTAATTGATACAGCTACTAACCAAAAGATTGGCAGTTTGCAGCTCTAATTACCAGGTGCTGCTCGGAAACTCTATGGGGTAATTCTACTCTACTCTGTGGCTATGAGTTGAAATCAACTCACTGGAAGTGGATTTGGTTTTGGCGGTTGGGAAACCAGAAGGGGTAGCCTCACAGTTCAACTCAGTGAAGTGATAACCAGACTTGGCACGAGACTGCAGTGGTCTCTTGTTCTTCCCTTGATTCAAAGTGTGTAAGTGGTGTGAAACTGAAAAAAAAGTAAACTAACCAGTTGTTGTTGAGTCAGTTTGCACTCATGATCACGTATGTGACAGAGTAGAACTATACTACATATGGTTTCCATGACTGTGACTTTCTGGAAGCAGGTTCCCAAGCCTTTTTTCTGCAGAAAGTTCGGATGGGTTAAAACCACCAAGTTTTTGGTTACTAGCCCAGCCCTTAACTGGGCCATCCAGGGAATCAAAAGTAATACTACAGTAATAAAAGAAAAAACATTAGAAAATTATTTTTCTTCATGTTCTTACTAATTCCCGCAAACACAAATTGCTTGTTAATATGCATTATCACCTTGACTATAACTTAAAGGGAGAGAGATGGTAGTAAAAAGAATGTAAGAGAAAAACGCATTCCTGTTCCATTTGTCACGTATCCTACTGGCTCTAAACAAGACTGTCAGGTGAATGGGCATTACCTAGAATGACTGAATCAATAACGTAATGCAAGCCCATCCCTGATATTCTCTGGGTATGTGACCAAAAAGCAAGTGAAGGCTGATATGGAACATGTCTTCATATTTAAATTTTTCAAATAAAGCTAACCTCATAGCCCAGTACAAGCATTCACCCCATGCTTGATGAAATCCTGGAAACCAGAGAAAACGGGTGCTGCCGTCTGTGAGCCTTAGCCATAGCTAGACAGGGCAGGGTAGGAGTTGGGCTTCGGCAGACAATGGACCTGCTCCTAAACAGGATGGGGAATGTTCAGGTCTAGTTCTCCAGGCAGCTCAGCAGGTGGGTTCTCTTATCCTTTATCTTAACTTTTTCCAATGAGCTAGCCAATTCCAAACATCTAAAACTAGACTGTGTGAGGAGATGGGAGAGACGGAGTAGAGCAGTTATCTGGGGGGACTGTTTTATCTGGGCACTCTTTTAGTGTGGACACCGCCTAGTTAAGCAAATGCTGCCACTCTTCTTGCATTTTCTTGGGCGAAACTGTGACTTTGTCCTCTGCAACATGCACCCCTAATCATTCAGCCCTGGTTCCCTTTTGTAATTCCAGTTTACTCAATAGGGTACCAGATTTGAAAAAAAGAAAAGAAAAGAAACTTTCTTCATGTGACTAGAAAGAAAACAAACAAACAAACAACATAAAAAACAGCAATGCAACACATACACATAAATACATCACATCTGTATTTCCATGTGTCTCACATGTGGTTTTCTGTATCGTTGTAGCATGCGGGGTCTTTTCTTATTTGCATCTAAGGTCAGGAAAACTTAGATGCTTCATGATTTCTCCATCTTCTCACTCTTTTAAGAGTAAATGGAGTAGGATGTGCACATGTATTTGGTATTCATAATCCCATTCTAATGGATGGTTTGTGTTCAACAAAGTCTTTAATTCAATCAAGCAGAATAACTGTAATGGAAGAATTACAAAGAAGGGGAATTTGCATTTCCTGTTTGATAAAGTATAGCATACAGAATTTAGGAAACTGCTGCCAATGTAATCAGGAGGTAGATTATATATCATTTTAAGGATTTGTTTCCCAACTGAAACCGTATATATGAACATAATTTCTGCATAGTGCTGAGAATTTTAAACCAAGGATTAAAAACATGAGTATTTAGAGTATACTTAAGAGTGTGTGTGTGTATAAATAAACAAAAATAAAAATTTAAAATATGTAGATGTGAAGGAGAAAAAAGATTTCTGACATATTTTGCTATTTACATAATGTTTTCCCACAATATGGCTGCTTAGCTTATTTTCTGTGGATGAGAAAACCAAAGATGTTATTTTTTTGGTATTTAGATGTATAAAACTTTCTAGAAGCTTCCTAAGACAGGCTGCATTGCCCCATGCTACTAATCTACATTATTTTACCTGTTTGTTCTGCTGTTTCTTTAGGGAACAGAGAAAACTTTCACTGGCTAAATGTTCTTGTACTTGAATAAGTTCAGAGCATAGCCCGCAAATGATACCATGAGAACCAGTTCATCAGACTTTAATTACACTGTCTTCAAATGAAGAGTACGTGATGTGTCTTTTATCTATTTATTTGTTTATATTGTGATTAAGTGAAAGTATACAATCCAGACTAAATATGAGTGTCTATCTGCAGCTCCCTTTGCTCTCCTTGCCCAGTGACAGCACACACCTTCTTTTCATTCTCTGTATGTCATATCCTCTTAACAATCTCCTGTCCCCTCCTCTTCATGCTCTCCTCTCCCTTCTAGTAAGAGGCCAGTAGGACACATCCTATAGATGCATAGAACCTTAAAGTACCCACACCATTTGGTCACCTTGTGTCCTCAAATCCAGTCCATTCCTGTCAGAAGAGTTGACCTCAGTAATGTTTTCTGCAGGGTCAGCAGCAGGCCTACAGACCATGCTTCCAGGAGAACTCCCAGGCCTTTGGACCATCAGTTGCAATCTTTTAGTGGAGCTCTTGAGTCACACTCCTCTCTTTCTCATGTTGCCACTGGGACTTGACCTTGTGTGCCCCATCATGGCTGTCTTTAGTGGTGGCCAGGCACCATTTTGGTTTTTGTGGTCCCCTGTCAATACAGTCACCCACTCATGTGGGTTCTTCTGTCTTCTGGGCTCTATCTCCCTGATATCTTTGTTGTCCTTGGTGATCACCTGTTCTCACTGAGTTGGGACCATTTGCTGTACCTCAGATGACAGCTTGCTAGCTTTTAAGAACCCAAAAGCCACTCTGCACTCTGTGGTGCAAAATACGCTCTTAGCACTAAGCTAGTTATGCCAATTGGCCTTGATGTCCCCTAAGAGCATGACCCCTGGACCTCCACCCCTGCTACTCTATCCTTGCAACATTGGGTTAAGATTAGAAGAATTTTCAGTTTATGTCGACGTCTACTTAAGTTGATCTTCTATCTAATGTGCTGTCACTGCTTTCACCCAACCAAATTGCTATCAATTGCCTAACCTGTAAGCCATCCCCTTTCTCCCTCCCTTCCCTTGCAGTCATTAGAGAATCTTTTCTTCTGTACATGAGTCTGTTTTTAAGTCCCTATAGTAGGGGTCTTGTACAATATTTGCCCCATGTTATTAACTGATTTCACTCAATACAGTATCCTCCAATTGAAACCAGGTTATCAGAGGCTTCCTAAAATCATCATTGTTTTTTATCATTATATAGTGTTCCATTGACTATATATACCATAGTTTGTTTATGCTTTCCTCTGTTGTTGGGCATCTGGGTTGATTCCATCTTTTTGCTATTGTGGACTGTGCTGCATGTATCTGTTTCTGTGACTGCCCATGATTCTGTAAGTTATATCCTGAACAGTAGGATTACTGAATCAAATGGTACATCTACTTTCAGCTTTTTAGTGAAGTGCCAGACTGCTTTCCCAAGAGGTTGTACCATTTTGCAATCCCACCAGCAGTGTAGGAGAGTTCCAATTTCTCCACAGCCTCTCCAGCATTTGTTGTTTTGTGTTTTTTGGATCATGGCCAGCCTTGTTCAGGTGAGATAGTATCTCACTGTAGTTTTGATTTGGATTTCTCTAATAGCTAAGGATCGTGAGCATTTCGTCGTGTGTCTTTTGGCTGTCTGGATATCCTCTTTAGTGAAGTGTCTGTCCCTCTCCTTTGCCCTTTGCTTCGTTGGGTTATTTACCCTTTTCTTGTTGGTATTTTGGATAACCTTGTAGATTATGGATATCAGACATTGATCCTACGTATAATTGACAAATATTTTTTCCCATTCTGTAGGAGGTCTTTTAATCCTTTCAATAAAGTCTTTGGATGAGCAAAAGTGTTTGATTCTTAGTAGTTCTAAAACATTTTTAGACATCATTCTTTGCAGTTTGCATCAACAGTAGTAGCACATGCTTACTAAATCTATGTATTTTTAAAAAAATATTTTATTGCAATTATGTGTAAGTTTATGTTCCAAGTCAATTTGCCTTATAAAACCCTGTGCACACACCTCTATGTAACTGTAGTTGCTCTCCCAACCCTGTGACAGCAAGCCTCTCCTTTCTACCCACTACTTCCCGTACTCATTCAACCAACTCCTGTCCCATCCTCTCCACCCGCCCCTCTCATTTCTATAGAGGAGCTGCTCTGACAGCCTTGTGTCTTATAGTTTGGCCAGATTTTTGTCTGAACAGTTGTCTTTGGTATTGCTTTCACCTCCAGGCTATCAGTGAGTCTAGGGGCCTTTTTCCAGGGGACCTTCCGGGATATCAGACCATCAATTCTGGTCTTTTAATAGACTTCTAGATTTGCACCTCCATTTTTCTCCTGCTCGGTCAGGGAATCCACATTGTGTTTCCTGTCAAGTAGTCATTGGTGGTGGCTAGGCACCATCTGGTTCTGGTCTCATGTTGATCTAGTCTCTGTATCATATGGCTCCTTCTGTCTCCTGGCTTCATATTTTCCTCCTGTCTTTGATGTCCTCTGTTCTCGTCTGCTCCAGGTGGATTGGGACATTAGATGGCAGCTTGCTAGCTTTGGGACTCTATATGTCACTCACAAAAGTAGGATGCAAAACGTTTTCTTAAAAAAAATGTCAGTTGACCTAAATGTCCTCTGAAAGCTAAGTCTATTGAAGTTTAAACAAATTTTATTTTGCTGTTGTCAAAAATATACACAGCAAGACCACACCAATTCAACAATCTCTATACATGCAACTCAGTGACATTTGACTGCATTCTTTGAATAGTGTACCCATTCTTGCCATCCTTTTCAAAATTATTCCTCTATCATTAACATAAATTCATTGTCCCTTAAGTTTCGAATCTGATCTTTTGAGTTGCTGTTGTCAGTTTAACGCCATGTATATATTTAGAAAGGGCGTAACGCTCAGGCAGACATTCTTTACTAGTCACACTAAAGAATTGTTTGGTTCTGAGTATCTCTGAGTGTGGATTTCCTTCTTTGACATAAACTGTTTTGAAGAATACAATAGTTAAGACTGTATGTCAATTTGTCTGACCCATAGTTCTCAGTATTTTTGGCAGTCATATAATGCTGTGATAACTTCTCTGCTGATATTTGATTGGTGATCACCTCCATGGTATAGATCTTCTGTGAGTAGCCAGTCATTTGAAGGAAAGTTTCCTTGGGTGTGTGATCTACATCAAGCGTAGGTGAAAGTTCAGGCTAGGCTAGGGACATTTGCTCATTCTTGATCTTGCAGCTGAATCCTCTTGGTCTGACCTCCAGTTCTTGGGAGCTGAGCTAGAAGTTTGCCTGTGGCCTTGCCTGCTGATCTTGGGATTCGTTAATCTACACAGCCTGTAAACAACAGTCTTGGTCTATGGTCTATAACTCTTGGATTCTTCAGCCCCTGTAGCTATGTGAATCAGGAGAAGCCTCTTTACTGACCCACAGACTTGGGGCATGATAGCCACTGAAAGCAAGTGAGCTATTTCTTTGATATAATTCCCTACTTCTCTCTACATTTGCATGCTTTACTGGTTTTGCTTCTCTGGAGAGTCCAGCCTAACACAGAGGGCTCATGTGAAAAAAATAAGTGGGTGATACCTTTGTGCAAATATTTGGTGTGAGTTTAACATAGTAACATTGGGGTTTACTTTGTTGTAGAACTCAAACTGTGAAGACAACAAAAAGGGAATTTAGAAATTGTTAACTGATGAAGGAAGCATTATTTTAGTTGGCAGCATTCTTTTACGTGTGTCAGTGAAGACGATAGTTCTTAGGCTATTTGGTTAACTACTAGAAAAATCAAATATTTGGAAAAATTATCACTTGGAAAGAAAATTCAAATTTGTTGAAGCGTTAGAATCTCCCATTACAATATTTTAAATTTACAGATCATGCCATTGAGAATAAGAGAATTGTATTAAGTGATTTGACTAAATCTGTGGAGTTAAGATCAGAATTGGGGCTAGAGAAAGGAATCTTAACAAAATAGAGCTTTCTTCCCACCACTATATCATTAATGATGACAAATTCACTGGGTTTCCTCTTAAAATAATTGAGCTTTACAGAAAAACATCTACCAAATGTGCAGATAAGTGCTTTAAAATGTCTCTTTTTATTAAGTTTCATCGATTCAGTTTATAAAAATAAATTTGGAAGATTTAAGCTTTTCCACATGCTAAAAAATCCTAGAGAACATTTACCTATAGTAATCCATTCTAACAAATTACAACACACTCTTTCTACTCTATTGAAATATGTGTTTATTTGATATATAGAGTTTGAACTTTGTCTTTTGATGTTTATAGCAGAGGAAAATAATTTTAATTCCATTATTCAGAATTATGCTTATAGTTTATTTGCAAAAGACATTTTTATTGCTCAATCCTTGCAGCCATTATAATTTTCAGTTCCTAAACTCATAAGCAAGAAATGTCATATTATCTTTACTGTCATTAAATCAAGTTGTATCTGACTCCAAGTCTCATCTCCTTGGTAAAATGATAACCTCAATCATTTTGGCAATATCCACTCCCTTTCAAAGGCTACCCAGTGATCCAGGAGTTTTACAGAGTAAATGGAAAATGTGGTAAGGCTTTGGTTCCTCCCTTAAGCATAACTTTAATGACAGGCTTAACATGCAAACACTCCTTACACTTGAAGATAGGTGTTGCTGTGTGCTGTTTAGTGAATTTTGACTTACAGTAACCTCTTATTACAGAATCAAACTGCCCCATAGGGTTTCTAGGCTGTAATTTTCACAGAAGATCACCATTTCTTTCTCCTGTGGAACCGCTAGGTGGGTTTGAACTGACAACGTTTGATTAACAGCCAAGTACTTAACTGTACCACCAGGGGTCCTTTAAATGTAGGTAATGACAGACAAAAAAATCTTTGCCAAGTCCTCAAAATGTCTGCTTTAAAAGTCCCACATACTCAACCAACCTTCCTGAGGTCCTTCTGGACCTCTAGGGTTTCAGATGGATCGAGTCGTGGATTCTTGTTAATCATGGTCCTAGTGACTTCCATCTCCTAAAGCCATTTTCTTTCTCTCTTGGATACTTCTATTCCTTCGTCATTCATTATTCTCCATTCCTTTGAGTCTCTAACCTGCAGAATAATTATCTTAAAGAATCAGACTTTGTCATGTATGAGTAATTACAAAAAGATGAAAAATAAAAAGAGTGCATGAAGAGCATTCCAGAGAGATCCAACTAGTAACACAAAGGGAGAAAAGAGATGTAGAAGACACAAGAGAAGATTGCTGCAAAATGGGAGTAGTTTTGCACGCTACTGATCTAGGGCAGAGGAGAGGTTTGAACATTTATACAAACAAACTCAGCAAGTTGCACTTATTTTCTTCCTGAAAAGTACTAAGTCTATAGGTGAATATAATGTGGTGACTAAATGGAGGTGTAGGCTACTGACAGATTACAAGAAAACAGTACATTAAAAAAACAGTAAATGCATATATTTGGGTTACAGTTTTCAACTTTTAATGTACATAAGATTCAGTTAGGGTTCTCTTAAAAAATCCATATTTATGGGCTACAAACTTGGAAATCTTAAAACAGTAGATGTCGAGAGACAGTCAGAAGTTTCTATTTTAATATGTACCTCAACTGATAAGGATGCAGGTGGTCTGTAAGTCATTTTGACAGTGTTTGGGAAACATAACAGTAATAATAAAAGGAAATGTCTATTACCCACTTCCTGCATGTCCTGCACTTGTCCAAGTCGATACACACATTATCTCATTACGTTCTTGTAGTAAACCTAAGATGTGGCTGTTAATATTATCCACCAACTTATTGAAAGCCCAAAATTAGCAGGATAAAGCAGCACTTTAAAAGTAGTAGAACCAGTGTGTTAATTTCCTAGGACTGCCATAAAAGCAAAACAAAACTAGGTAGCTTGTAAGAATAGAACTTACTGCCTCACAGTCCTAGAGACCTGAAGTACAAATCAATACGTCTGCCTGGCCGTCTCTCCACTCTGGTAGCCTCAAACACTCCTTGGCTTATAGTTTAGCTCCAGCTCTACCATTGATGTCATTTATGTATGCCTCTCTTACCAGGAAAAAAAATAAATGAAGTCAAGACTGACTCATATCAACCCTATAGGACACAGTAGAACTGCCACATAGAGTTTCCAAGGAGTGCCTGGCGGACTTGAACTGCTGATCTTTTGGTTAGCAGCCATACTTCATAAAAGCTATGCCACCAGAGGTCTCCTTTTATAAAAGAGGTGATTATTAAATGGGCAGTTTATATTGGATTAAGACTCATTTTGCTCCAGTATGATCTCAGGATAATTTAACTGATAGCATCTTAGAGCACCGCACTTTCAAACTAGATCGTGTTGCTAGGTACCACGAGGTTAAGCCTTCAACACATCTTTTTGACATATGCATTTAATTCACAACTAGTAGGTAATGATCCTAAGATTGTTCAGTTTTGGAACGCACAATAGAGAAGTCAACAACATTAAAGATTGGTGCTTTTGTCATTTCTCTTGTATTTTCCCTTTTCAAAAGTTTCAACTGATCGGGACTAGTGCCACATTTAACAAGATTGCCTGATTAAATTTACTCCAGTAAAAAATTCCATTCCTAAGTAGAGAAAGACCAGCTGGAACATAATCAGACATCATAGTGGGATGGCCTAGATATGAACATGCCCATCCTACCAAGAATAATACATATGCACATAGCAGTGATTCTGAAATAAATATAGAAAATTTCTGCAGCATGTGTTATTATGCCACTTAAGCACAAACACAAGAACTTTAAAGTGGGACATTATCATTGCCTTGAATATTTTTTCATTTCTTTCTTAAAACTGACATCTCAAAATAAATGCATGATCTGGAAGCCTAAACATTAGTTGTCTAAAGGAAAGGTCCACAATAAAAAATGATAAAAGTCAGACATGACTTTATTCTTCTTAATTGTCTCTCAGGTCCACACCACTATATCTATTTAGAGTGGAGAGCTGGTTATTCTTTTGTGTTCTCTGTGATAATGAAAACAATAGGAAAAGAAAATGAGGTAAAAGACCTTATGGGCCAAATTTACAGTTCACTCAACTTAGTATACATGTTAATTCTCCACACTTTGAGAAACAGGTCTAAGAGAAACCAATAGTCAATTTCCCTGCTTAAAATGTGAAAAGAACAACAATAGCAATTTTCATGAGCCAGATTAGCAATAGATATCTACTATCAGTTGTGATTTTCCAGTTTCAATCCAGTTGTTTGTTATTTCACTTGTTCTTCAAAACGGTGACCTAGGAAAAGCTGGTGGTAGCATGTTCAGGCTTTAAAAGGACGTAGACTTCATTTTTTCTTAGCAGTGTTTTCCTTCATGGAGTGGCTTGCCTCTGCCAGAAGTAAAGATAATACTGTTTGAATTTAATTTCAGATTTAGTAGTCAATTTATCAAATTCTAATTGTTTTTCTAGGCCTTTAAAGATGCCTTTTGTTTAATGTTTGTTCAGAATGGACTATGTGCCAGACACTAGGATAAAGTGAATGTGATACAACTGAGGGTACTGATTTCTTAGCTTTCTTTTCCATTTGTATGGTTCCAGCTTGCTTGTATCTTACGTTCCCAAAGGTTTTAATAATTTCCAGAGTCTCAGGAAAAAATAAAAAGTTTACTCTTAACACAATGAGCAGAAAGTGTGATGTATAAAAAAGAATATGTATTTTAAAAATATAGCCAATGATCCAGTTGCAAAATATCCTTAATTTTTTTGGAAAGCATTTGTCACAGTTGCTGAACATTCATCTCTGACAAAAGATACTTTAAGGTCTCACTTAGGGTTATATCTTCTGATCTAGATGTCAGTACTCAGTGTTTGATTGCTTGATAAGGCATAAACAACCTGGGAATTTTCACAGAATAAAAGATTGAGAAAAGAGTGCCAAAATTATTATTTACTTAACATATGATTATTTCCTGGGAAACCAAACAAAACTAACCAAAAGAGTTTAAAACCAATCCGTAAGTATGAAAGGTGAATACAAAATATATACACACAGATCAATAATTTTCTTAAATATAATAAAAAACTAATTTGAAAAGGAAAGGAAGATCTTATTCCTAGTAACAAAAAATAAAATAAGATTCCCTAAAGTAAACCTAAAAAATGGACAGAAGTTATGTGCCAAAAGCTTTAGAAAATTTCTCTTTTTTATACAATAAGATTGCATACATAGAGAGCAGTTTCATCTTCCTCATGAAAATATTCAGTATTGAAAAGATGACAATTCATTTCAAATGAAGCTATAAATGTGACACAATTTCATTCAATGCTCCAATTACATTTTTCCTATAAAAGTAAACCAACAGAAATGTGTCCAAAAAATTTTTCAGAATATTTGAAATACTATTTAAAACATATGTTGTATAATTATTAATTAATACAGTGTGGTTTAAGCACAAGAATTAACAAACAGATAAATGCAATCAAAAAGAAAATCAAGAAATAGAACCTATAGTAACTGAGAATATAATGAAGAAGCCTTAAGTAGGGGACATTATTCAATATTTGGTATTGAGATGATAGGTTAATCATTTAGAAAAAAAAATAGTTCTAACCTCATAACTTTCACCAAAATAAATTTAAGGTAGACTAAATTTGTATTAAATCAATGCAGTACTATTCTTCCTACTATCAGACTGACAAAGACTAAAAAGAATGATAGCAGATACATATTGGTTAAAAAATTTGAGCAGAGAAATTGACAAAATGTTTCAAAAGCTTTGAAACACATACGTATGAGCTAACAATTAAATCTGTAAGTATTTGTTAAGAACAAAATTTGTGCAAATGTATAATTATTTACATATAGAAATTTAGCATATTTTAAACAGGGAAAAAGTTAAGAATCACTAAGTAATGAAAGGCTGAAATTTGATTTACCAATTATGACATAATTATGCAATGAAATATTATAAAACAATTTAGGATAATGGAAATATATCATTTTATAAGAAAATACTTATAATGTTTTAATACCAACATTTTACATGTAAATGTGTCTTAGTCACCTAGTATTGCTAGTTAACAGAAATACCACAAATGGATGACTTTAAAAAGAGAAATTTTACTTTGTCACAGTCCAGTTGATTGGAAGTCCAAATTCGGGGTGTCAGTTCCAGGAGAAGATTTTCTGTGCTGGCTCTGGAGGAAGGTCTTTGTTGTCAATCTTCCTCTGGACTGGGATTTTCGATCTGCAGGGACACCGGGATTTTTACCAAAAGACACTGCTTTCTTGGTATTATGAGGTCCCCAACTCTCTCTGCTAGCTTCTTTCCTTAATACCTCAAGAGGCTGCCTCAAGATACAAAACAATCTATGCTTTGAGTCCTGCCCCACCAACACAGCTGCCTCCCATCTTTCCTCATTAATATCATATAGGCATTTAGGAACTCACACAATACCAGGAATATGGCCAAATTGCTACACACATTGCTAGACACATTTTGGGGAGAACACAGTTCAATCCACGAGAATATATACGTATACGTATCTCCATCTCTAGCTCCATCTCATCTATATCTGTATGTTGAGGTTCACACAACCACTTATCTTGAAGGAAAATATAGAAAGTTTTTAATTTTCAGAAAACCAGCCATTCTTTTTTGTCCGTCTGTGTATCTGAATTTTCTTGTTTTTCAAAATAACTTATTTGCTTTTAAAATTATTTCTTCCATCTTGCAAAATGAAAAAGATGAAAAATTAAGAAAATGAATATTTTCTCTTGCATGCTAAAATTTCCTTGCCACTCTGAAGAACTTACCATGCACGTTGATTTTGTAGGAGTGAACTCCCAAGTTATCTCTACCAGGTCTCATTCACTGGGTTAACAAACTGTTCGGTAGTCCAAGGACCATAAAACAAGAGAAGGCTGTTTAGCCTGCAGGATATTAGAAGATGCCATTAACCAAGTTAAATCTATTTTGTCATGGAAGTCAGATATTGCCTTTCTAAGGAGAACTTATTGGAAAAAGCACAACACTTTTAAAATGCATTACAATAACATCTCTAGTTTTTTGTACACCCCGCCCCCCACCACCTGATTTAACTTTCTGTTATGTTGTGGCACTCTGGTGGTAAAGTGATTAATTGTCTGATTGCTAACCAAAAGTTTATCAGTTGGAATCCATCAACCACTGTTTGGAAATACTATGAGCAGGTCTACTCTGTTTTACAATGTCACTGGGAGGCAGAATCCACTGGCGACAATGGATTTGGTTTTTATCATGTTGTGGCTGTTAGGTGCAGTGGAATCCTTTCCAACTCATAGCAACCCTATGTATAACAGAACAGAACACTCCCACTCCTGTGTCATCCTCATAATCATTGTTGCAGTCACTCTGTTAACCTATCATATAGATAGCCTTCCCCTCTTTCATTGACCCTCTGCTTTACCAAACATGATATCCTTCTCCAGGGACTGGCCCTGCTGATAAGATGACCAAAGTACATGAGATGAAGTCCCATCATCCTTACTTTTAAGGAGCAGTCTGGCTACATTTCCAAGACAGATTTGTTCATCCTTTTGGCAGTTCACAGTATATTCAATATTCTTCAGTGAAATCATTATTCAAAAGCATCAATTCTTCCATCTTCTTAATTCATTGTCTAGTTTGGCAAGTATAGCAGGCAACTGGAAAAAACAAAAAACATGGCATGAGTCAGGTGCACTTTAGTGACATCTTTGCTTTTCAACATTCTAAAGAGATGTTTTGCAGCAAATTTTCCTAATGCAATGCATCTTTTGACTTGACAAACGTTTCCATGGTCATTGACTGTGGATTCAAATAAAATGAAATCCTTGACAACTTCAGTCTTTTCTCTATCATGATGTTGCTTATTGGTCCACTTTATGTTGAGGTATAATCCATACTGAAAGCTTTAGTCTTTGATCTCTAATATGTGTTTCAAGTTTTTTACTTTCAATAAGGGTGGTTGTATCATCTGCATAATGAATCTTCCTCCAATCCTGATGCCCCATTCTTCACTTTATAGCCCAGCTTCTATAATTATTTGTTCAGTACACAGACTGAGTGTGGCAAAAGAATGCATTCCTTTCTGGACTTGAAAGCACACCATATCTCCTTATTGTGTTTCAGTGATCGCCTTTGGTTCTATGTTTGGTTCCCCATGAGTGCAATTTAGTGGAATTTCCATTCTTCATAATGTTATCCATAATTTCTTGTGGTCTACACAGTTAAATGTCTTTGTGTAGTCAATAAAATATAGGTAAACATCTCTCTGGTATTGTCTGCTTTCAGCCAAGATCCATGTACTATCAGCAACGATATTCCTGGTTCTACATACTCTTCTGACTCTGACTTGAATTTCTGGCAGTTCCCTGTGTATGTACTGCCACAACAGTTGGAATGAACTTCAGCAAAAATTTAGGTGAATGTGATATCAAAGATATTGTTTGATAATGTCCTCATTCTATTGGATCACCTTTCTTTGAAATGAGTACAAATACAGTTCTCTTCCAATAAGCTGAGCAGGCGGCTGTCTCCCAGATTTCTTGGCATGTGTGAGTGAGCATTTGCAGTGCTGCACCCATGTGTTGAAACATCTCAGTTAGTATTCAATCAGTTCTTTGATCCTTATTTGTTACCAAAGCCTTCAGGGCAACTTGGACTTCTTTCTTCAGCACCGTCAGTTTTTGATCATGTATTTCCTACCGAAGTAGTTGGACATCAACAAATTCTTCTTGCTATGGTGACTCTGTGTAATCCTTCCATCTTTTGGCACTCTTATCATAGCTCCAGGAAAAAAGGGCATGTGGAAACTTGTCTTGTGCTGATTGTGTCACAGGCGTTAACTTCTCTTTGGTGCACTATGATCGGTCATTTTGTATCTTCATGCCCTACATCTCAACTCTTAGATTATCTTAATAATCAGGTGGTGATCACAGACAAGAACTCTGCAATCTAATTCTTGCATTGAAATTCTGACTGTGTCAGAGCAGTACATCCTTGAGAACCATATGCATTATATCTCATCTGCCCTATTGATTTTTAATGTTAACTCATGTTTCTTTTGTAAATAGTATGCTGTGTAAACCAAGAACATGCACAGGCTGAGTTTCTTACACTGCTGTTGCTCATTCATCAAGTTGCCCTGCAGCATGGTGATTGTGTTTGAAAACAAACAAAAAGTTGCCAGGATCTATGTTGTCTCAGTTATCTACTGCTTCTATAGCAAAAACACCACAGGTGGACAGCATTAACAAATAGACATTGATTTTCTTAGTGTTTAGGGGGCTAGCAGGGTGCCACCTCCAAGGGAAGGATTTCTCTCTCAGTCAACTCTGGAGGAAAGTCCCTGCCATTAATCTCCTCGTAGTCTGGGAGCTTCTCAGAGCAGGAATCCGAGGCCTAAAGGACATTCTGCTCCCAGCACTGTTTTCTTGGTGATATGAGGTCCCCCTGTTTTTTTTCTTGTTTTTCTATTTTATACCTCAAAAAAAGATTGCCTTAAAATGAAACCAAGTCTTGTAGGTTGAGTCCTGCCTCATTAACATAACTGTCACTAATCTTGCCTCATTAACATTACAGACGTAGGATTTACAACACACAGGAAAATCGTATCAGATGACAGAATGGTGGACAGTCACACAATATTGGGAATCATAACATAGCCAAATTGACACATACTTTTTTGGGAACTAGTTCAATCATAGCATGTACTATCTTCACGATTGTTGGTAAATATGTTCCATAGGCTCACAGCTCACATTTTATTGTTTTGGGGCTTTTATGATAAACATTAAACTTCTTGGCTTGACATACAAAACCAGTGTTTGATCCACCCTTATCTCTTCTTATCTGTTTCTTCAAACATCTGGGCTGTTTTCAGTTCTTTCTATATAACACACTCAGTTCTATACCTTTGTATTTTATATCCCTCTATCTAAAATTCCGTGCCAACTTCACTCCCTTCCTGAATAACTCTTCTAAAGGAATACAGGTTATCTTCATTAGAAGATAATTTCTTCGTTTACTTTACTCTAAGCTGGATTCTCTTCTTCAATTTTCCCAGGGTGTGTGTATTGCTTTAGCACAACATAATACAATGTAACGTAACTATATAATTCAAACCCACTACTGTGGAGTCCAACTTGTAGCAACCCTAGAGGTCAGAGTAGAACTCACCATGCAGTTTCCAAGGAAAGTCCGGAAGATTTGAACTGCTGATCTTTTGATTAGCAGATATAGCACTTAATCCAGTATGCCACTACGGTTTTCAACATAACTACATAGTGGTTGTAATTTTTTCTCTCTAAACTAAACTATACTTTCTTTGAGGACTGGCACTATGTCTAGTATTCTAAATTTCTTGCACAGTTACTCATTCCAAATAGATGCTTTGTCTTTCTTTTCTTTCACACCTAAAAACAAAGAACAAATGTTCATTTTAGTTTTAATATTTCACAAGTCTTAAGCATTAATCCTTTTTTGATTTTTGTATTTCTTGTGGGTACACGTCTTTTATCAATAAAACAATTTTAACAGTCAAATTATCATCTGATCATACTCTGTGACAGTATTTCTTCAAATCAGTTATTTGCTATTGTAAATATTACATGACTATGAGAATAAATAAAGCATAGGGAATTCTGAATTTTGTTTTTGGGTTTGCTGTTGTTCTTCCATTGCTATCTGTTAGGTTATCTTTTGACATGCACAAAATCTAAAGTGCAAAGAACAGAAGACCTATTTTTAATAAAGACAAGTAGTCCATAAATTGGACAATTCATCCCAAATATTTGAAAACAGGCTATTTAACACTACTAAAAGCCTTCTTGTTAAGAGCCAATATTTTTAGTTTTATAAATAAATTTAAGCGTCTATTTGCAAAATTCTTGCCTAATTATTTAGATATAAATGCCAAAATTAAGAATCATAAATAATTCTTTAACCTCAGTCCTGACTAAGCTAGTTATATCTCCTTGATGTTTACAGGAGATCTGGAAACAATCAGAGAAAGAGAGAATTAAAACGCAAATTATGCTGAAATACTAATCCTATAGCATAACCTGAATGTGGAATGATTGGAACTCTTCTAGCATTTCACTAGAGTCTGTGCCCCACTCAGCAGTGCAATGAGCCTATTACAACGTTCCATTATAATCTCCAAGACCTACTAGCAGAGCTTCTTACATGATCTGGACTATCTCCAGAGAATGATTAGGCGTGTTTGTTAAAAATGTACATTTCTTTGCATTATCCCAGACCTAGCATATCCTTTTCTGGACAGTCTGATTGAAAGATCATCACTTTTTCTTTAAATTAGCTTCCTTGATGTTCTTACACTACGGTCTGAGAATGGCTGCAACAGGGGAACAGCAAAATTGTCTTTTAGTGCTATGTAACTGTTTTAAAAATGGCAAAAATTGATAACTTCATCTGAAAAACTATGAGTCATCGGCTATAATTCTATTTATTCCTCATAAATAAAGATCAGAAATCGTTTCTTTAATACCTTAAGAAATACAAAGAGAGTGTATGTGAAGGATCACACCTTGTAATAAAGGCATGCATCTATCACCTGCTCATCAGTCTGTGCTCCTGTGTGCATTTTTTCATTCAATATTCTGAGTGTAATTAAAAATTATTTGTTCTTTAAGCTTAAAAAATAAGATTGATTACTTCCATAGGTTTTTTTTTTTTTTTTTTTTTTAATTGTTGTTTTCTTCACGAAATGACTTCCTACTTCCAAATTTTGCTTCACTTGCTGGCAACATTTTTGTGACACTTAAACAAGTTATCAGCATGCAAATCTGTTGTTGTATTTTCCAATTTAAAAAGTTTTCTCTTGACCTCACTTTTTTTCCAAGTTATCATTTATTCCCTGTCCCTGCTTTTATATTAATCCTCCACCAGAGACTTGCCTAGATTTGCTTTAAAAAATCTTTCTCTATGTTTTCTTTATTCATTTCATTCTAAATCTGTCATAATGCTCGCTTCAATTGCTTCAAGATCACCCAAGACTTTCATGTTGCTACAATTAATGGTTCATGCCCAAAAACAGTTTCACAGAGCGTAAGTATCAAAATATCCAACACATTGTAGCATTTCTTTTCCTTCATCTTCAAGTACACCAAACCCCTAATCACCTGTTTCCTTACAGTACTCTCCTTTTGAATTTCTGTTTTATGGACCCCGTTCAGCCACTAAATTCTGGGAAGATCCTGAGTTTGGATACTAGACCTCTCTTCCTTTCTGCCTATGTTTTTGATGTGTTAGGTACCATCAGGTTGTTTCCCACCCATAGTAAACCTGTGTACAACAAAAGAAACTCTCCCTGGGGGGCAGAGTCAAGATGGCGGACTAAACGCACTTCTCCCTAAATCCCTCTGGGAACCAGACCTGAAATGATAATTAAACAGAGCCTTCTGGATACCCATTGAGCCCTTTGATGTGACATAAGGCTGTTAATTTGGACTTCATATCACTGAGTGCAAAACTTCCTCTCTTTCACTGACCCCACTCTCAGTGAGCACAGGTGTGCACAAAGCGTAGGTAAGTCACCATTTCAATTTTTTTCTCTGTCTTGGCTGGCGGGCAGAACTGGGACTTGACTAGCTGCTGGTCTCAGACACACTGCTGGAGGGATCAGCAAGCATAATTGCCAGGTTCTGAGAGCCTGGCATTGGACTCTATACACCTTGGCTCCTCTGGCCTATTGGGAAATGGAGAGGCCCAGCTGGACTTGGTTCTTAGGCTGGGAGGTGACTCCTGCTGGGGCAGATAGTGCGTTTCTAGCAGGAAGGTGGTATTTTGCACAGTGTCACCTGGGGCTGGGGCCTAGCAGTGGAGGCTGTAGACTCTGGGTCTTTCAGCACTCTTGGCCTATCTTTCTGTCGGGAATCTGGTCTCGGCCAGCTGATGAGTTCATGTGGGATGCCATCTTGTCTTGCTGCGAGGCAGGGTCATCCATACAGAAGCCTCAGCTGGACCCAATTCCTGGGCTGGGAGGCAGTGCCTATCCAGAAGAGACTGCTTTTCCAACGGAAAGTAGAATTCTACACAGTATCACCTGCAGCTGGCACCTGACAGCAGAGGCCAGCAGGCCAGTAGCCTTTCTGTATTTTGAGCTAGTTTATAACATCTGGGGTTCAATATAGAGGACTGTACTTTGTCAGCTTCAAAGAGAGATGTATACACCTGAAAACCTGACTGACTTTGGAATTTGTCAAATACTTTTTACTTCCCATTTTAAGACGGCCTAGAGAAACAACTGTGGTTCATCTTTATAGCATCTCTCCCAGCCTCTATTGACCTACATGAAGCCCCAAAAGCAACAAATGTTGGAGAAGATGGTAACCCTGAAACCACCTATGGCATCAGAAGGCCCCCCAAAGAAACCACCTGAGAACTTTGCAGACAAAGAAGCGTTACTGAAACTATCAGAAGGTGAATATGAAAGGAGTATATAGACAGCCCTCCTAGACCTTACACAAAATGCAGCAGAGCAAAATGAAAAATTAAGCAAGCTCTTCGATCTGATGGAACATCAGTGTGCAGAAATCCAACAGATCAAGACCAAAATCAAAGATGTAGAAACTTCAGTTCAAAGCCAAGAAAACAGAATGGAACAAATGGAAAAGAGAATTTCTGATTTGGAAGACAGAGCCACTGACTCCAACATCTGTGAGGAGAAATCAGAAAAAAAGAAACAAGAAAAATGAAGAAGCATGTGGGACTCTATTAAGCAGAACATTCTATGATTAACTAGAGTTCCTGAACAGGGTGAGACACCTGAGAACACAGATAGAGAGTATTGTTGCAGAGCGACTGGCAGAAAACTTCCCAGAAATCATGAAAGAAGAGAATATAGATAGCCAAGATACATATCGAACACCATTCAACATAGATCTCCATAGAAAAACTCCAAGACATATTATAATCAAGCTCAACAAAATAAAACATAAGCAGAAACTCTTAAAGGCAGCAAGACTCAAAGCAAAGCTAACATTCAGAGGGAAACCCTGTAGGCTTTCATCAGATTTCTAAGCAGAAATGATGCTGGCACGGAGACAGTGGCATGACACATTCAAAGCCTTGAAGGAGAGGAACTTACAACCAAGAATTATATATCCTACAAAACTATCTTTCAAATATGAAAATGAAGTGAAGACATTCACAGATAAACAGAAACTCAGAGACTTTGTAAAAACCAAACCAAAGCTAGAAGAAATACTGAAATAATCTCTTGGCTGGGAAGAACAAAATCTCTAACTTTGTATTTTAGAAGGACACATTATACAGAATCCTACTCAGTTAGGAAAGCCTCCAAATACAAACAAAGCTATAATAGTGAAAGAAATGATCTAGTGATCAGATCATGTAAACTATGATATCATCATATTAAAAAGAGGGATGTACTACAGTTGTTATAGTCCTTTCAGATGGAGAGGAAGTTGACAAGACTGGTAGCAATCAAAATTGGGTTTATATATAGTTTAGGAAGCTGGATCATAGGGGCAGCCATGAAGCACAATAAAGAAGCAATATACCATATCAAGAACTGTAACACAGGAGTCTCAACAAACACAAAACTAACCTTGAGAAAGGTGAAAAATCAACACACAAAGAAGGTCACAGAACAGATTAACAAGAACAACAGAGAAAACATCAAAATAAAAATAAACAAATCACAATGGCTACACTGAACACATACCAATCAATAATTACATTGAATGTGAATGGACTGAACGCTCCAGTAAAGAGATATCCAGTGACATCTTGGATCAAAAGACATGACCCATCTATATGTTGCCTACAAGAAACTCATCTTAAACTTAAATATATGAACAAAGTGAAAATCAAAGGATGGAAGAATATATATCAAGCCAACAGTGAACAAAGAAAAGCAGGTGTGGCAATTCTAATCTCAGATAAAATTGATTTCAACATAAAATCCACCATTGTGGGCAAGATGGACACTGTTTATTGCTGAAAGGTTCAATACACAAGCAGGATTTAACAATATTAAATATTTATGCACCTAATATTACATCACCTAAATACATCAAAGTAACACTGACTACACTCAAAAAGGAAATAGATCACTCCACAATAATAGGATGAGACATCAACAGTCCACTCTCAATACTGGACAGATCATCTAGAAAAAAGCTCAGTAAAGAAACACAAGACCTTATTGCCACAATAAACCAACTAAACCTCATTGACATATACAGAGCTTTCTATCCATCAGTGGACAACTACACCTTCTTCTCCAGTGCACATGGAACATTCTCCAGAATAGACCATGTGTTAGGACATAAAGCAATTCTCAACAAAATCCATACTATTGAATTAATGCAAAGCATCTTCTCAGTTCATAACGCCATAAAAGTTGAAATTAACAGCAGAAAAAAAACATAGAAAGCCGAATGAATGGAAAGTGAACACCTTGCTCAAAAAACCATGGATTGTAGAAAAAATCAAGGATGAAATAAGGAAATTTATGGATTCCAATGAGAACAAAAATGCTTCCTACCAGAACCTATGGGATACAGCCAAAGCAGTGCTCATTTATCTCCATAAATACACACATCTGGAAGGAAGAAAGAAATCAAATAAAGCACTGACCCTACAGCTTGAACAAGTAGAGAGAGAACAACAGAGGAACTCTTCAGGCACCAGAAGAAAAAAAGATCTTAAAGATCAGAGCAGAACTAAACAAATTAGAGACTAGAAGAACAATTGAAAAACTCAAAAAGACCAAAAGCTGATTTTCTGGAAACACCAACAAAATTGACAAACCACTGGCTATGCTTACTAAAGAAAAACAGGAAAGGAAACAAATAACTGAAATAAGAAATGAGAGGGGAGTTGTCACAACAGATCTAGTAGAAATCAAAAATATCATAACTGAATACTATGAAAGACCGTATTTTAACAAATTTGAAAACCTTGAGGAAAAGGACAAATTCCTTGATTCATATCTTCCTATCCAAATTGTCACAAGGTGAAGCAGAACAACTTAATAAACCCATCACAAAGGAAGAGATTGAAAAAGTAATCAAAAAAATGCCAACCAAAAAAAGCCTGGGCCGAGATGTCTTCACCCCAGAATGCTATGAAGCTTTTAGAGAAGAGATATCTCCAATACTACTGAGACTATTTCTCAGTATAGAAAGGGACAGAATACTCTCAAATTCATTTTATGAAGCCAGCATTACACTGCTACCAAAGCCAGGGAAAGATCTAACAAAAAAAAAAGAAAACTACAGACCGATATCACTCATGAATCTAGAGGCAAAAATCTTCAACAAAATTCTTGCCAATAGAACACAACAACATATTCAAAAAATAATCCATCATGACCAAATTGGATTCACACCAGGGATGCAAGTTTGTTTCAACAACAGGAAAACAATTAATGTGATCAACCACATGAATAACACAAAAGACAAGAATCACCTGATCTTGTCTATTGATGCAGAAAAGGTATTTGATAAAGTCCAACACGCATTCATGCTAAAAACTCTTAGCAAAATAGGAATAGATTGCAAATTCCTCAATGCAATAAGGGCCATTTAGACAAAGCCAACTGCCTACGTTATCTTGAATGGAGAGACTGAAATAGTTTCCCCTGAGCACAGGAACTAGACAAGGATGCCCACTCTCACCTCTCCTATTCAACATTGTACTAGAAGTTCTAGCTAGAGCAATTAGACAAGACCAAGAAATAAAGGGCACTTGCATTTGCAGATGATATGATTGTATATACAGAGAATCCCAAAGAATCCATAAGGAAACTACTCAAACTGATAGAATAGTTGGGCAAAGTCCCAGGATACAAGACAAACATAAGCAAATCAGTAGGATTCCTTTATACCAACAACAAGACTATTAAGGAAGAAATCACCAAGTCAATACCATTTACTATAGCCCCTAAGAAAATAAAGTACCCAGGAATAAATCTAACCAGAGAAATAACAAACGTTTACAGAGAGAACTACAAACCCTTAAGAGAAGAAATTAAGAAAGAGTTACATAAGTGGAGAAACCTACCCTGATCATGGATAGGAAGACTTAACATCGTGAAAACCTCTATTTTACCCAAAGCAATCTACTTATATAATGTAATCCCAATACAAATTCCAGCAACATTTTTTAATGAGATGGAGGAACAAATTGCCTACTTTGTCTGGAAAAGAAGCCCCGGATAAGTAAAACATTACTAAAGTGGAAGAACACACTGGGAGGCCTCTCAATACCTGACCTTAGAACGTATTACACTGCCACAGTAGTCAAAACAGCCTGGTACTGGTACAAAAACAGACAGATAGCTCAGTGGAACAGAATCGAGACCCCAGAGATCACATCATCTGCCTACGAACAGTTGATATTTGACAAAGGCCCTAAGACATTAAACTGGGGTAAAATCAATCTCTTCAACAAATGCTGCACTAAATTAAAACAAGACCCATATCTTACACCTTATACAAAAACTAACTCAGACTGTATAAAAGACCTAAATATAAAATCTAAAACAATAAAGCTCATCCCAGAAAAGTAGGAACAACAACAGAAGGTTTAATACACAACCTAGACAAACTTCAAAATCTGTCAAACAAATCACAAACAACAGAAGAGAAAATAGATAAATGGGAACTACTAAGAATCAATCACTTTTGCTCATCGAAAGCCTTTATTCATAGAATTAAAAGACCATCTACAGAATGGGAAAAAATGTTCAGCAACTCTATGTCAGACCGATGTCTCATCTCCATAATCTATAAGGTACTATAAAATATCAATAAGAAAAAGATAAGTCATCCAAATAAGTGACAGGCAAAAGACATGGACAGACACTTCTCTAAAGAGGAGATCCAGACAGCCAAAAAACACATGCAGAAATGCTCACGATCATTAGCTATAAAAGAAATGCAAATCAAAACGACAATGAGATACCATATCACACCGACAAAGTTGGCCGTGATCAAAAAAACATAAAACACTAAATACTGGAGAGGCTGTGGAGAGATTTGAACTCTCCTACACTGTTAGCGGGATTGCAAAATGGTGCAACCTCTTTAGAAAGCAATCTGGTGCTACCTTAAAGTAATGGAAATACATATACCATTTGACCCAGTAATTCCATTGCTTGGAATATATCCTACAGAATCAAGGCCATTCATAACAACTGATACACGCACACAAATGTTCATCGCAGCACAGTCCATGATAGCAAAAAGATGGAATCAACCCAGATGCCCAGCTACAGAAGAATGGATAGGTAAGCTATGTTATACTCAGTGGAACACTATGCAATGATAAAGAACAACAAATAAAGCAGGAAACATCTCTTAACCTGGTTTCAACTGGAAGACATTGTGATGAGTGAAAGTAGTCAGTGACAGAATGATAAATATTGTATGAGACCCTTACAATAAGAACTTTAAAGCAGACTCATGCATAACAGAAAAGATTCTTTGATGGCTGCAAGAGTGGGGAGGGCAGCAGGGTGATGGGGGAGGGTTTAGGTTAAATAGTTGTTAGAAATTTGATTGGGTGAAACTGGTGACAGCACACATTAGTAAGAAGTTCAATATTAACAGGACTTCAACACAACTTGTATACTCCTCCCATCTTAACCCAATATTGCAAGGACAGATTAGCTCAGGCGGAGGGACTGGGGACCGTGCTCTCAGGGAAAATCGAGGCCAATAGGCACACCTAGCTTTTTGCTAATGCAGATTCTCTGCACCCCACATTGGTGAGTGGCATCTGGGGTCTTAAAAGCCATCAAGCTGCCATCTGAGGGTACAGCAAGTGGTCCTAACTTAGTAAGAACAAATGATCACCAAGGTCCATAATGACATGGGGGAAAGAAAATCCAGAAGACAGAGAGACCCATGTGAGTGGATGTCTACATCAACTTGTGACCAGAAGAACCAGGTGATGCCCAGCTACCACCAGTGATAGCCATGATGTAGCTCACAAAGTTGAGTCTCAATGGCAACACAAGCATAAATAGGGGTGCATCCTGAGATCTGCACTAAAAGACCACAACTGATGGTCCAGGAACTTTGGAGTTCCCTTGAGACCACGGCCCCTGACCCTTATGCTACACCTGTCCATAAATCATAATGAAGGTCAACTTTTCGGACAGCAATGGATTGGACTTGGTGACGCAAAGGGACCATATTGTGTGGGCACTTTATGGTTCTAGGCATCTATAGGAGGTCATCCTGTTGACCTCATACTGGAGGAAGGGGAATGAGTGGAGAGGAGAAGATAGGAGACTGTTGGGAAGATAAGACATGTATGAAGCAGAAAGGAAGAGTGTGCTGTCACCATGCAGGGAGAGCAGTGGAAGCTACATGTAGGTCAACATGCAAATTTACATGGCAATGTACGTTTTCATTCAATCATAATGGAAAAAAAAGAAAAGAAACTCTCTCCCTGGTCCTACATTTTCCTCACAATCATTGCTGTGTTGGAGCCCATGGTTGCAGCAACTGTATCTATCCATTCCATCCAAGGTCCTCCTCTTTTTCACTGACCCTTTACCAAGCACTATGCCCTTCTCTAGAGACTAGTCCCTCCTGCTAAAATGTCCAACATACGTAAGGTGAAGAATTGCAATCCTTTCTGCCAAGTAGCACTCTTGCTGTACTTCTTGTAAGACAGACTTTTTCTGCCAGTAGTTCGTGGTATATTCAACATTGTTTGTCAACACCATAACTCAAAGGCAGGAATTTCTTCTTCAGTCTTTCTGATTCATTATTGAGCTTTTGCATGCGTATGAGGTGACTGAAAACACCACACCTTGAGGCAAGCACACCTCAGGCCTCAGAGTGACATCTTTGCTTTTCAACACCTTAAAGAGGTCTTTTGCACACATTTGTCCACTGCAGTATGTCATTTGATTTTTTGACTGATGCTTCCATAGGTGTTGATTTTGGACCCAAGTAAAACGAAATCCTTGACTACTTTAATATTCTCTCCATTCATCGCAATGTTGCTTATTAATCCAATTGTGGGAATTTTTGTTTTCATTATGTTGCGGTGTTGTCTATACTGAAAGCTATAGTCTTTGCTCATTATCACTAAGTGCTTCAAGTTCTTCGGCTTTCAGAAGCCAGGTTGTGTCATCTGTGAATCTTAGGTTGTTCATAAGTGCTCCATGAATCCTGATGTTACTGTAAATGTTATATCCAGTCTCAAGGCTTTAAGTACCCTCTGTATTGTGAATAGTCGCAAATCCATATTTACAATTTGTAGCACTACTTTGACTTTCTGACCCTCACATTTAATTGATGACTTGAAAGCTTCATTTAGATGTGTAGTGGGCATCTTAAACCAAACATCTCAAACAGAGTTGCTTATATTCTTCACCTCCACACCTGCTTATCATAACTGTCTCCATCTCTGTAGATGTCAGATCCAACTTTCTATAGTATGTGGATACATTTTTTACATCATTTCACACCATGTATCTGTTTCGTCATTAAATTCTGTTAGCCCTCTCTTCGAATACTTCAGGATCTGGTTTATCTCTTTCACTGCTCCTGCCCTAGTTAAGGCATCCTTCATCTCTCACTTAGGCTATTACAACTCCTCTTCTTACTTCTGCTCTATTCCCTTAAACTCATGTACAATCTAGAAGGAAGAGTTATTAAAAAATGGAAGTCATCATTTCCCTACTCAATTTTTCAGTGGTTTTCCGTTCTAATCACAGTAAAAACCTAAGTCATCACAAATGGCCTGTAAGGTATTAAATATTGTCTTAGTAATATACGGCTACAGAACAGATTATCCAAAGCCTTTTCCTTAAAACAACATTTATCATCTCAGAGTTCTTGTGGGTTAGAAACTTGGGGTGAAACTTACGTGATTTGTCTGGCTCAGGGTTTCCTATGAGGCAACAATCAAGATTCTGGATGCTCCTATTATCATATATGAAAGATCTACTGTGGCAGATACATTTCACCCTGTGGTTTTTGGCAGCATTAGGTTCTGATTGGGTGTTGGATGGATAACCATTAATTTATAGCATTCTGTTTGATTGAAGGAAACCTTGCTGGAATGGTGGTTAAGAGCTTGTCTGCTAACCAGAAGGTTGTCAGTTGGAATCTACCAACTACTCCTTTCAAACTCTATGCAGCAGTTTGACTTTATCGTATGGGGTGGCTATGAGTCAGAATTAATTTAATGGCAACTGATTTCTTTTTTTCAATAATGGAAAATATTTCAGGAATTATATGGAGCTTTCTTTGTGGACTACAAATATCTCTTTACTAGTTAACAATACAATCAATAGTTGGGAAGGAAATCTCTGTTGTGTTAAGACTTGTTAATTATTTAAGATAAGAATATCTTAGCAGCTGATTTACTCAGAATGATTTGAGGAGAAATACTGTGTAAAAAGACAAAGTGAAAATTCTGGTAGAATAAAAAAATAATATTGGTAAACTTAAGAAAAATAGAAAAACAAAACCATCATAAAAGTCAGCCAAGCCAAAAGTCAAGCAGATTAAATTTACAAGAACTTAAAGCAGAGAGTAACCGTGAAAATCTTTATAAATTCAGAGTGAAACTTGACCTGATGGGATATGTGGTTGTCAGGTGCTTTCTAAGTTGATTCCAACAAGTCAATTTCAACTCACAGTGACCCCACAGGACAGAAGAGAACTACCCCATAGAGTTTGCAAGGAGTACCTAGTAGATTCAAACTGCTGACCTTTTGGTTAGCAGCTGAAACACTTAATCGCTACACCATCAGGGTTTCTTCCTACTTAGAGAAACCCCATATAAAACATCACTAAACAGTTCCCAGTCCTGCACCATTCTTACAATCTTTACACTTGAGCCTGTTGTAGCTACTGCATCAATCCGCCTGGCTGGGGGTCTTTCTCTGTTTTGCTGAACTTTACTAAGCATGATGTCTTTCTCCAGTGACCATTCTCTCCTGATAAAATGTTCACCAAATATAAGATGAAATCGTGCCATCCTCACTTCCAAAGAAAACTTTGGCTATACTTCTTCCAAGACAGATTCTTTGTTCTTCTGTCAGTCCACAGTGTATTCAATATTCTTTGTCAAAACCATAATTCAAAGGAATCAGTTCTTCTTTGACCTTCCTTATTTACTTGTCCACCATTCTCATGCACACAAAGCAATTAAAAATACCATGGGTTGGGATGGGATATGAGTATTTCGATTATTACAGAAGTAAAACCAGAGATCCGGGTCACTTTATGGTTGTAAAAGCACTATGCACCATTAATAGTGGTGATACGAAGGGAGTAATGGAAGTGAAAAATATCTGAAAGACAAAAACATTATAAGATGACCCTATTTGGTAAGATATTTGTCTTTGTTCTAAAATATTTTTCATTAGTAACTCTATATAAAGGTTGACTATGTTTATAAATACTCCTTCAAAGATCAGATTTTGTGATTTTTCCATTGAACTTTATATAGATACTTCATAAATATTATTAAACAATTTCAATGCAGCAAACAATGCCAGAATCTTTAATCAATATAACCTGCCTTCTTAACCATTTTATTATATACAAATAAATAGACTTAAAGAAAAAAAGACTGGATGATATGATAATTTAAAGCATATCTTTTTCATTAATTTTCTAACTCCCACAAAAATGTATAGCTCATTTAATCTGAAACCACATTTTCTTCTTAAATATCAACTTAATCTTTGAGACTTATAGTTACCATGAAAGTATCAAACACTAAAAAATAACTTAAAAAGAAGAAATTTTACCGTGTTATTACAAAAGGTCGAGTCCTTCAAAAATTCTTATTGTGTAAAAAAGTCGCTGTAAGTTAGATTACTAAGACAAACATTTCCAATTGCTATATATCACATAAATAGTAAGGTTTTAAGGATTACATATTAATAGGAAAAGGTCCTGGTTTTGATTAAATGTATCCAAGACCAGCTAATCATATTCTGAGTTCTTTTTACCTAACATTGTTTACCTGACATTTAAAAATTAAATAGAAAGAAATGCATCTAAATCTATGCTACACATTTGAAATTGATAGTATATATTTGGTATAAAAGGGATAAAATTTATAGTCCTGAGTGACAATTTTATATAACAAGGCATGAGAATGTAAAATTCCATTCAAATTCCTTTCTTATCACTATTCATGAAAACAGCGTCTCTCAGCTGGAAAAGCTAACAGTGATATTGCATGGTGACATTATTTCAGAAGACTTGTCTACGATGCAGAATATCTAATTTTTTCACACATGAATAAGGACTATGTAAAATTTAGCATTTAATTTGCATTCTATATGCAATGTTTTAAAGGGCAAGGTTAACTGTTCTTAAAATATTATAATAACGTAAAATTAATTTTAAAACAAGAATTTTATATTTATATAACTCTTTTCTTCCAAGATTTTTCCAAATAGCCTTGCCAGAAAGAATAGTATATCTTGATATGTTAAAGATACAAACACCATTATTGCCACTTTAGTAAAAAGGAAACTGGAGCATGGAATTGCATAAATGTTTTTTCAAAGGCAACCCAGATAAAGTATAGGAGGACAGGAATCATAATATAGCCACAGCTTCAGCATTCCTCCTTTTAGTGGTTGATTTTTTTTTTAGTATTAAAACTAGTGAAACAGCCTAGTATCATGTGCAAGAGACAATGCTATTAGCTGCACTGTTTTCACAACCTTATAGAATGACAGCTGATGCAAGACCATGCAATTTAATTCCCTGTTTTTATGGACAAGGAAACTTAAATCTAAAGGGATCTTGACTTGACCAAGGCCATGGGGCAAAGTATGCTGATAGCACACAAAAGGGTGAAATCCAGGGCCCACTGTTATTAAAATGAGAGAACCCAACCAAGTTCTTAGGAACATTGGTTCTTTATATAGTCAGATTAATGATATAGTTTATTATAATTGATTCCTACTTTAATGTGTTTCTAATATACCCCTGTGCTCGAGACATTGGTTTCACTCATCTTTTGTACTTAAAAGGCTACATAAAAAAACACAGCCATCTGGTTAATTCCAACTCATAGCGAACCTGTAAGACAGAGCAGAACTACTTCATAGAGTTTACAAGGAGCACCTGGCAGATTCAAACTGCAAATCTTTCAGCAGACATAGCACTTAACCACTGTGTCACCAGGGTTTCCAACATAGTTTTAAAAATCTTTTTTACTACATTTGGAAAAAAAGATAAAACAGTTGCTAGGAATATAGTGGGCACAACAACCAGAGCATACTAGCAACCATAAAAATGTCTCAGCAACAGGCAATGTTTTATTCTGTTGTATAGAGGACAGTCATGAAATAGTGCCAACTCAAGGACAACCAGCAATTCTTCACAATTTCATACTTGCTTTATTTATTAACAAAATATCAACTAATGCATTCCTACAGTTTCAACCATCTGAAACAGAGGTTAAAAATCAAACCTGTTGCTGTCAAGTTAATTCCAACTCATAGCAATCCTATAGGGCTTCCAAGGAGCACCTGCTGAATTCAAACTGCCTATATTTACATTAGCGGTGACAGCTCTTAACCACTGCACCACCAAGGGGTTCCAAAACAGAGATTTGAAAACTTTTTCCGTAAAGATCTTGTTGTGGGCTAAGTTGTACCCTCCAAAAATAGGTATTGGAGTCCTAACTTCTGTACCTATAAATATGATCCTGTATGGAAACAAGGATTTGCTTGTTTTATGTTAATAAACAGTGTGCTGATTGTTATTACTTTTAAGTGGTGTCTTATAAGAAGGAAAATCTGGTAATACAGTGATGAAGAGTTCTGCTGCTGACCAAAAAGATGACAGTTCGAATCCAGCAGATGGTTCCTGGAAAGCATGTGGGGCAGTTCTACTCAGTACTACAGGGTCACTGTGAGTCAGAATTGATCTGACAGTAATAGATTCTTGGTATTTTCAACAAGGAGTCGAATGGACACAGAGATGCATACAAAAAGATAAACGCCAAGTGATGACTGTCTCCAGGTGGGGACTCCTGGGGTTCCTGGAGATGTGGAAACCAGAACAGAGACTAACACGAAGAAGCAATATGGCCCAAGATCTGCATTTCAACATCTGCTCTTCAGAAAGGTGAGCAAATAAATTTCTGTTTTCTAAATCATTCATTTGTAGTATTTTTGATGAACCAACATTAGAAAACTAAGATAGCAAACGTTTTCTCAACAACTCAGTTGCCTTGTGACTACTCACACTGCTAGCACAAGGCAGCTACAGGCAGTAACTGACTGACTCAGGGTGTCTGTGATCCAATAAAATTTTATTGGCAACAACAGGTGATTGGCCCTGACTACAGTTTGTTAACCCTGATTCAAAGTGTGGTAGTTGCTGAATGAAGGATCGAGGGGATATGCTGTGGCATTTCAATCAGGAGAGTTTCAGTTCTATAATCAAATCACTGTCAAAGTCTGAGAGTTCTAGTTTTTCTTGAAATACTTATAGACCTCCTGAATCAGCCTACCTTTTAAAAAATAAAATTTATCTTTTTGATATGTTGAATGTGCCGTGGACCGCCAAAAGAACCAACAGATCTGTTTTGGAAGAAGAACAACCACAGTAGGCCTTGGAAGTAAAGATGGCAAGACTGCATCTTACATACTTTGGACATGTTGTCAGGAAGGATCGGTCCCTGGATAAGGACATAATGCTTTGTAGATCTGAGGGTCAGCAAAAAAGAGGAAGACCTTCAATGAGACGAACTGACACAGTGGCCGCAACAATGGGCTTAAGCATAAAAACTATTGTGGACATGGTGCAAGACTGGGCAGTGTTTCCTTTTGTTATTAACAGAGTCACTATGAGTCAGAACCAACTCAATGGCACCTAACAATGGCAGCATCTTTATAATTGACAGTACATTTTTTTTAAGTTGTCTTTAGTTTTATCACAGGCATCACTTTTTAATAGATAATTTAAACATTAGATGTTGTGGTATGTCATGGTATCAGTACTGAAGCTTAGTGATCCTAGAAAACAGAGTAGGTTTGCAGGGGGTGCCTGGTGGATCTGAACTGCCAATCTTTTTGTTATTAGCTGTAGCTGTTAACCACTGCACCACTAGAACTCCCCACAGGGTTTACTAGACTGTAAATCTTTACAGGGGCAGGTTGTCAAGTATTTTCTCCAGAGGAACCACTGGCATGTTCAAACTGCTACCCTTTGAGTTAGCAGTCAAATGCTTAACCACTACACTGCTGTGACAACTTACAGGCAATACAACCCCAAACCCACTGCTAATGAGTTAATTCTGACTAATACTGACCTTACAGCATAAAGTAGAATGGTCCACGGGATGTTTAAGGAGCAGCTGATGGATTCGAACTGCTGGTGGATTTGAAACACTGACCTTTTGATTAACAGCCAAACTCTTAACCATTGTGCCACTAGGGCTACTTACAGGAAACACAGGGTTTAAATTTCAAGTTATACGCTTTTGTAATCAAAACTATTTTAGAAACTTTTATTCTTACATCTGTTTGTCTCATCTTCTGCCTCTTGAGAATTCAAATAAATTACCAATAACTAGATTTTTAAAAAGTATAAACCTAGAAGACTGAAGAGAGCAGGAGAGAAACTGATGGATCAGAATTCTCAGTACACTTTTAGAAAGTGGGAGGAAGGAGTGGTGGTGATTCCCTTAGATTAGTCGAGTAGACTGTTGGTGTAGAGTCAGGACAGATGAGAAGAGAACCAACTCAAACTGCAAGTTCAGGGAAATTCAGAACATGAAGACACCATTTAACACTGAAGTTAATTGATATGGCCTGGGAGTGAACAAGGGAATATTAGTTTCAAGCTTGTACATAAAATGGGTGTTGTCTCTTTCTACTCAGATTCCCTAGTATTCTGTAAACCCCGATGATCATTAACATTATGGGAATCAACCTGGCCATACCATGATTCTCAGTGGTTTGGCAATACGATAAGGAAATCACCTCCATGATGAGATTTGATCTGATGTGATAGCCTCCCTGATGGGATCTCCTGTGAGCAGCCAGTCAGTCGAAAGTAATTTCCTTGGTGGTATGCCTTGTGTACAATATAGGTAGACTTTTTGGAAAAGCTCTCTGGTTTTTGCTCTCTATGGAGCCTGCTGCTGGCTCCTGTTCACCTGACCTCCCACTCTTTGGACTTGAGCTGGCAGATTATCTACTGTGTTGCTATATGATGTTGAGATTCATTGTCCTTCACAGCATGTAAGCCAGAGCCTTTCTGTCTGACCTGCTGTCTTGGGTTCCTCAGCTCCTCCTGCTACATAAATCAGGAGAAACCACCAGCCTGATCCATAGACTTGGGACATTCCAGCCTCTGCAACCACATGGTAAAGTAGAAGCTCAGTGAAAAAGTGAAAGACCCTCAAGGAGATGTATTGACACAGTGGCTACAGCAATAGGCTTAAGCATAAAAATGACTGTGGGCGTGGTACAGGACTAGGTGGTATTTCATTCTGTTGTTCTCAGGGTTGCTATGAATGGAAGCAACATGACTGAAACCAACAACAGTAGCAACATAAACCGATCTCTTGATGTAAACCTGTCTATACAGATATTTATATAAAAGATGAACCATGAATAAGAAAAATTGATGCCTTGAATTATGGTGCTGATGAAGAATACTGAATGTACCACAGACTGCCAGGACAATGAACAAGTCTGTGTTAGAAGAAGGACAACGAGAATGCTCCTTAGCAGCGAGAATAACTAGATTTTGTCTCATATTTTGGATATGTTATCAGGAGGCACTTGGCTAGCTTGGCTATCAGGAGGGACTCTGTCCCTGGGAAAGGACATCATGCTTGGTAAAATACAGGGTCAGAAAAAAAGAGGAAGGCCCTCAATGAGATCTGTTGACCCAGAGACTGCAACAATCAAACACAGTGTCAAGTCTGAGAATGGCAGTGTTTCATTCTGTTGACTACAGGGTTGTTATCGTCAGTATTGACTCAATGGCGCCCAACAACACCATATATTTCTATAAGCTTTACCGGTTTGGGTTCTCTATAGAGCCCAGCCTAACACCCCTACTCATCACTGCTGTGATTGTTAGTTGCCTTGGAGTTAGCTCTGACTCACGGTGACCTTGTATACAACAGAGGGAAACTTTGTCTGGTCCAGGGCCATCTTTAGAATTGTTGCTATGTTTGAGATATTGTTTTGACTATTGTGTCAATCTACTTTGTTGAAGGTTTACTTTTTCTTTTTCCTTTGCTGACTATCTGTACTACCAACTATGTTAGCCAGCCAACCATGTTAACATCTCTATAAACAGAATAAGAAGTCCCGAGATAGTGCAAATAGTAAATAAGCTTGGCAACTAACAGAATTGCTGGAAGTTCCAACTCATTCAGATGTGCGTTGGAAGAAAGGCCTGATAATCTACTTTAGAAAAATCAGTCACTGGAAATGCTATACAGCATTTGACATACTTGGAACTGCCATAAGTGGCAATCTATTTGATTGCAATTTTTTTTAACAGATTAAATAAAACCTGTTCACAGAAGCTTCAGAGAGCCAATTTCTGATCAACATAAGGGAGAATTCTTTAATTTTTGAGATGCCTCTGTCACTGGAAGGCTGTAGGCGGACATCTACGCACTGTTTGTTTAGGATGAGGTAAAAGGAATCTGAGTATCAAATGATGCTGAACTAGGTGGCTTTTAATGTCTTTTCTATGCTGGAGCTCTCTATATCTTTACCATTTGTAGGTGGCATAAGTGAGTGCTCAGGACTAGTCTTCAGGGAGCCTATCAATGAGGTACGCATCTCAGTGAAGAGGTATTATTCACAGGGAAGAGAATAAAAGAGAGGAGAAACTCCACCTTGGGTGATTTTGAACTTCCAGGGAAGAAGAACAAGCGGTGCTAAACATCTGAGTGTGTGTTGGGGGAGGGGTCGGAATCACTGGTTAACATCGTGTGTCCTCAGCATTTACCTCCTCATAAATCTTTTTCATCTGAAATTTCTAGTTGTGAAGTTATTACTTGGTTTTAGAGTTATTCAGACTCAAATTACTCCCTCCTCTCAGAGTTTCCCATTTATAATAGCATCCTAACTAGTATATCTTTCCTCTGAGGATAAATTACTACAGCTGTGGGTTTAAAATCTATGGTTATCTTCCAACTTCCTGCATTTTTAAGTGAGTTTATATTCAGGCTCTTCAGAGAGAAATATGACCAAACAACCAGGAGAATGTTGCATTACCTACTTCGATTGTGTATTAGTGGCAGAATAAAGACAAACTTAGGCCCAATAAGCCAAGTAGAAGATTTCATGGAGTAGTCTCATTTCTCCTAATTCTCTGTTTAACTTTTACCTGGGACTGATGCCATTGTGTTAATGGTGAAGCCTACTGATAAAGAGACATTCTCAATTTCTATGAACCCCTCCCTTCTCGTAAGTAACAAGAGCTTTGCGTTGTAAATTTAATTGATGGAAGACCACAGAAAGATTATAAACAAAATTGCCAGTGAAAGATTAATTGCAAGAAAGCAACTTTTAAATGGAGTCATGAAGTTTTGAGATACCTCAGGTCAATCTAAAAGGGGTGAATTTAGCATGCAAGCAGAAGTTATAAGCAAACATGGTCTGCAAGGGGTTTGCTTCACAGGCAAATTTAGAAATGGATGTCATTTGAATGTGGAGGTAGCACTATTTAGACAGGTTAATCTAGGAGTGGGAAATTGCTCCATCACTGTCACACTGTCATGGCTTGCATGCCACTGTAGTGCTACTGATATTTCACACACCAGCAGATTCATCCTTCATGGAGAGGTGTCAGTGAAGCTTCTGGAATAAGACAGACCAGAAAAACAAACCTGATGATCTGCTTCCAAAAACTTGTCTGTGAAAACCTTGTAAATCACAACAGAATGCTGCCCAATATAGTGCTGCAAGATGAATTTCCTAGTGGTGGCAACAAAGGACTCAAGCACACACATCAGTGACCATGAAGTTGGAGCAAGAATGGGGAACATTATATCTGTTTTACTTGGAGTTGCCGTGAGTTGGAGGTGACTCCTCAGCAGCTGAGAACAAACAATGGGAAACTGCTGGTGTTTGAGGATGATTGCCTAGCTTAGGCTCCTTCATTTCTAACTCTTTGATGGGACTAGGCAGTGACTTTCAGTGTCCATGTATGCCTGAATGCCTGTGTTTTCCTGCCAGGAAATTCCCTGATTGGCATAACGGGGGCTTACTTCCTTGAGATATTTGAGGTATTTCTATTAGTGCAATAAATGTTTGTTGTAATACATTCGTTACTACTATTATTACTATTATTTCCCTATATTCTCTAAATTAGACCACCTTTCTAAGGAATCCACATTCGTCCTTTCAAATCCTTGTAAGTTTCATATTGTGGCAGTCTTTATTGGAAATGAAATCCACACAATACACTTTCCTACTTGGCTTGGCTGGCTTAGTGTCTTAAATGAATCTTTTTCAATTGGATTTAATATATTTAATAATTACATCCAATGTATTTTATTACAACTTACAGAGTTTTGAAAAGTCAAAATAGGTCTTTTAGGATTCTATAAGTAGAATTCCCTTCCTGGCTACTGCTAACCTTGAAATAACCTGCAGTTATAAACAATTTAAATGTTCAGTGCTTAACCTATGCTTAAAAACAGTAAACAATATTGAGATTAAAGTAAGGTGATCTCATTTAATAATAATGACACTTAATGTGCATATCTACCATTTAAGCAATCTATGCATAAGTTAATACACATTCCTCAGAAACAGCAAGACCACCCCTCACTCATTTGAGAAATCACTAGTTACTACTCTTTTGTCTATGTCTGTATTATTATTAATGTACAACAATCTACATGCACTAAAAGCTTATGGGAAACCTATTGAGTAAGAAGTGAAAATTCCCTAGACTCTTTCTTTAACCTTAGTTCTTAAAGACTGGAAAAAAAAAAAAAAACTCACTGCTATTGAGTCGATTCCGGCTCATAGTGACCCTCCTGGACTCATAATGACCCTATATAACTGCTCTGTAGTTTCTAAAGAGTGTCTGGTAGATTCGCGCTGTTGACTTTTGCGTAGCAGCTATAGCACTTACCCACTATGCCACCAAGGTTTCCTCCTTAAAGACACTCACTGCTAATTGTTAGTTACAGTTAGAATTTCTAACTCTGTCCAGTCTTGTTCTTTTGTTCTCCCATTAGATGGTATCATATCATCGATTTTGATAGTATTATATCATTGACTTTCACCTAGATCCATATCAACAAATCTGTCATTTTCTATTATATATAAATTTTTTTTTTATTGTGTAAGTTTACAATTCATTACTATTATTCTTTAAATTTATTTTGTCATTATTGAGAATATACACAGGAAAACATACACCAATTCAATAATTTCTATATGTACAACTCAGAGACATTGATTATCTTCTTTGAGTTGTGTACCCAGTCTCAAAGTCCTTTCCTGAGTTATCCCCCTGTCATTAACATAAATGCATTACTGTCTAAGGTTTCTACCTCGTCTTTCAAATTGCTATTGTCATTTTTATCCCATATAGATAGTTCTTAAAAGAGCATAATGCTCAGTGCAGATTTTTTTTTTTTTACTAGTTTAGCTAAATTATTGTCTTCAGGGGTTACTTTATGCTTAAGTTTTAAAAATTATTTGTTGTTAAGTTCTTGAAGTTATATTTATACTTTAGTTCATTAGATTCTTATTGAATATATATATTTTGAAGATATTCTCCAAGTTGATAGCTTGTCTGTTTACTTTTTTGGTAGTCTTTTAACGAACAAAACTTTAATTTTTATGAGGTCTCATTTATTTATTTTGACTTTTGCTACTTGTACTTTTGCTGTTATGTTAGATATCCATTGTTAAAAGGATTATCTATTGTTAAAATAATACCAGGTGATTTTTGTTACTGTAGCTGTGTATGTTTTAAAATCAGGAAGTATGAGTTTTCCTACTTTGTTTTTCCCTTCTAACATTACTTTAGTGATTAGGAGCATAACCGCTAGTCAAAAGGTTGGTAACTCAGATTTACCAGTTATTCCTTTTAAATCCTACGGCCAATGGAATTACAAAATGTATTGTTCTACACAGTTGTTATGAATCAGAACTGACTCAAGAGCAACTTTGTTAAAAAAATCATTTTTAATACCTGCAGAATATTTTTATATTGCTATTACTCTGAATATTTAATTCTGCATAATGGACAGATTCTAGTTTTTTGAACTGCACTAAGAGAGCAAGTATTAGACAGCCTTATATAAACAAATATTTTGATTTCACAAAGGCAGTCCAACTCATTAAGCACATAGTGATTTATTTTTTGAATTGTCTTGAGCGAAATTTTACTTGTGTTTCATATCAATGATGTTGTTTCATAACTTCTGCATTTGGTTGGATCACCTTTCTTGGAAATAGGCATGAATAACGGATCTCTTTCACTCAGTTGACCAGGTAGCTGTCTTCCAATTTTCTTGGCGTTCAAAAGTAACTGCAACAGTATATTGACAGAGAACTGCCAGAAATTCAAGCTGGATTCAGATGAGGATGTGGAATCAAGGATATCATTGCTAACGTCAGATGGATCTTGGCTGAAAGCAGAGAATACTAGAAAGATGTTTACCTGAGTTTCACTGACTGTCTAAAGGCATTCAACTATGTGGATGATAACAAACTATGGACAGCACTGTGGAGAATGGAACTTGCAGAACACTTAACTGTACTCATGAAGTATCTACATCTGGATCAAGAGGCTGTTATGCCAACAAGAAGACAAGGGGTCACCTCATGGCATAAAGCTGGGAAAAGTGTGTATCACAGCTGTATTCTTTCACCATACGTTTCAATCTTATGCCAAGCAAATAATCTGAGAAGCTGTATTATATGAAGAAGAACGAGGCATCAGGACTGAGGGAAGACTTGTTAACACACTGTGTTATGCAGATGACACAATTCCGCTTGGTGAAAGTGCAGAGGACTTGAAACAGTGATGTAGATCAAATATCAACACCTTCAGTAAGGATTACACCTCAACATGAAGAAAACAAAAATCCTCACAACTGGACTACTAAGTGACTCCATGACACATGGAGAAAGAATAGAGGTTGTCAAGGATGTCATTTTACTTGTTTCTACAGCCAAAACTCACTGAAACAGACGTCACAAATCAAAAGACATATTGCATTGGGAAAATCTACCACAAAGGATCTCTTTAAAGTGTTGAAAAGCAAAGATGTCACCTTGAAAACTAAAGCATGCCTGGACCAAACCATGGCATTTTCAATTGCATCATATGCATGCAAAAGCTGGACAGTGAACAAGGGAGACAAAAGGAGAATGGACTCCTTAGAACTGTGCTGGTGGAGGAGAATACTGAATGCACCATGGACTGCCCAAAGAACAAACAGATCTAAAGAACACTCTGATGTTCTTCCAAGATGGTGAGACTGTGTCTGACATACTTTGTCCATATTGTCAGCTGGGATCAGTCCTTGGAGAAGGACATTGTGCTTAGTAGAGGGTCACCAAAAGGAAGGAAGATTCTTAAGAAGATGGGTTAACATGGTGATTGCAGCAACGGGCTTAAGCCTAAAAATATCTGCGGGTGTGGTGCAGGAGCTGGCAGGATTTTGTTCTGTTATTCACAGGGTTGCTAGCAGTCCAAAGTGACCCAACAGCACCTAGCAACAACAACATAGTGCTTTATTTATATTTTACATACATTTTTTTTTAATTTGCTTCCATTTTATTTTGGTGTATGCTCTATGTAGAAATACAAAAGCCTGATTCTTTAAGAAGACGTTGGAATCCAACAGTGAAGGGTGTGAGCGATCTTGATTTCACTAGGAAGTCAAAGAATACAATTTCTAAGAAAACACATTCACTTTTGTTATTATATAGCTATTTGTTTCATGAACAGGGCAGTAAATTGAACATAATTGTGTTACTTTGCTTATCTCTGAACAAGGACTACAATTTTGACCTATGAAAAAGGACATGACATGTTGATAGCACTACAACACCAAAAAGTTGTATTCATGGTCTAGCTGTTCCTTAATAGTTTTATTAAATGATTGTTAGATTGTGAACTCTCTAAAGACAGAGTCAAATTCTTATCATGTGTTATCCTTAGAAATTATAGCAAACGATCAATGCCTGTGTATTTGATAGAAGGAAAGTGACCCTGGGGGGAGGGGGAGAAACAGAATTACAGTACAAAATGTACTTACAATGAGACTAATAAAAGTCCTAATTATGAAGGTGAACTGGCATGGAAACTGAAAAGGAATGTGCACACACAGGGACAGAAGCAGGAAAACAGGGGTCATACCTGGGCTATCCAGGAAATACGCACACACACATACACAGGAGGATCTGATCAATCTGCAGACTCTCCTTTCCCTGGCAACTGTCTATCTTCCTCTTGTGCCTTCGCCAGCTTGTCACTCTCCTCTGCTTCTTTGAAACCATATAGATTCTACAACAGTCCAAAGAATATTTCTCTTTTATTGCTTTGAATCTTTAAATCATTTCAAGTTGATATTTGACATACTTGTTGACAGCCTAAAAGGATTTTTTAATAGTATATCTTAGATAAATCTTTCTTTTGTTGTAGGGCAGCCAAAAATGTTTTTATGGCTAACTGTAGCTTAATAAGCATCCAGAGTTTTCTAAAAAATGCAGCCATTTAATTTTTAATATAGATTGGTTACTTTTGGTAATTAAAAACAAACATTTTGTAAACCTGCCAACGTATTAATCAAAGTAATATAGGGTTATGCACATCAGGTATTTAAATGTATTTTAAAGCCTTCTGAGGTGGAATAGTGAAATAAAATAAAAAGCTGATTGTAACAAGGTCCTTTTATTGCTTATGGCCCACATAGACGAAAGGTCATATGTAAAGCTCTGCAAGAGCCATATTAAAATTTAAGTAGATTCCAAAGTTTACTTGGGGAAAAATATATCTAAATATCTGTGCCACTATACGTACTAACGTGCAGTGCCAGAAAATGCAGCACTTTGCTTATGTAGGACTCCAAGTTTTAGTTACTGATCAAGTTTAATCATTGATGATCCAACTTTAACCTTTTTCACATTTTCATCAAAGCTGAAATGAGGTTTGTAAGTTAAGTCAACAATGTAGCTGGACCATATTGGCAACTGAGACCAAAAACATAATATTTTAGTTAAAGGCTAAGTAAAGGAGCCCAAGAGAGAAGAGTCTTCTTTCTTTTTTATGCCTAGATAGCTATGTTGCTTGTAAGCTCCCAGACATAAGGAGGTTATAAAAAATGGTCGTTTCAAGGGTCTTGTGCTGTTCCATGCACTGTGCTGGTATTTCATTAACAGCTATTATTGCTGTATTGTCAAGATTGTGCTGGTATTTCTTTTGCATCTTAGCTATTATGTCAGTAAAACAGAAATCAAACACTAGTTATCTTTTTTTTGTTTGTAATAAAAAAATCTTAGCATTTTTATCTTAATGTTAAACATTCTGCAGCTTAGTCTTCTAATTACTAATTTTCTTACATCTTCTGAAATCTCCAACATTCAATTAACAGTATATTCAATATATCTATTATGGAATCCTAGTAACACTTTGGTCAAATCTGAATCTTAAATGATTAGAATATTAAGAACAATCTGAAATATTCTGACAATGTCAGTCCTGTTCGTTCAACATGTTAAGACTGTGATAAATTTCCGAACTATAAACTTGGTTTTCCTCCATAAGTGAGGCCAGCTTAATAATATTAAATAATATTATCAATTAAGTAACTAGTTTCAGGAGGTTCAGCTCAACATAACCGAATTCAAAAGAACAACCCCTTTGCCCAAAGACAATGCAGCAGTATGAACATTTACAGCAGTAACAGGTTCCAAGTGCTAATAGCTTGCCTTGCATACATATAAATGTTTTAAGCCCTTCAGAAGAGTAGGAGAGTATATATGGAGATAGAGTTTGGATTGAAACTTGAACTGCCATAAAGATCTGTCTGCTTCCTCCTTATTGTTCATTTTTCCATGTATTTTTTGCAGTACTCTGAAGGTGAAGATCACTAGACTCTCATTTTCTTTATGTTGATGGAGCCACTGAAAACTGCAAACCACCACAAAGTCAGGAAATGCAAAATGTGGTCACTCTCCACAACCTATTATGAAATAAAATTGCTTAGTATTGTTGAGTTATGTGAGGTTCCAGTTATCGATCCGGAGCATACATCATGAACAAACAAATAAAATGAATGTGGCCCTCTTTTTGCCCCCTTTATTTTCTGTAAAGAATCAGTCTGTCTTCAGGAGTTTATGCTGTAATTATAGCCAACCACAAACTTTTGTTTGCTCCCCCAAATGGCTAGGGTAGGTATGCTGCAAAAACCAATGATTAATCTGGTTATTATTATTTTTATTGTAATGCACTTCTAAAATTATTTCGTAAGGGTTAGCAGTAGTTCTGTATTTGGAAAATAAAAATATGAGCATAAGAAATGCTTCAATTGAAACACAATATATCAAATTTGTAGCAGTTTTGTAGATATGGTTGACTTCATAGAATCTTCATTTACCCACTAGGCAAAAGGTAAGACTCACGTTTCAGTGATTAACGTAGTTATAGAGCCACTATGAGTCACAACTGTCTTGATGGCAACAAGTATTGTTTTTTTTATTTCTTCCTGTTTTGAAATAAAAAAGTACGGCTAAGCTTACATTGTAAAAGTTTCTCCATATTGTGTTAAGTGACTGTGTTCTTAAAATTTTTGATGCTTTCTTAAAAAATAACTTTGTCAGTTTTCTCCTGAAATAATATGTCTTCTTTACTACTGTGAACCAAGGCTATTTACAAAAACATCTAGAAACACTTAAGTTTCTTGAAAGCTCGAAATCTGTAAGGCAGAAGACTATTACCATTTTATCTCTACTCCCCACCTCTGAAAAAAAAAAAAATAGTGTGCATCAATACCTAAATAACAAGACAAAATTCTGTGATTATAACGTAGTTGCTGAGCACACCAGTTTTCAGTTTAGATGCACTTGGGCTTGACTTTTAGCTTTTCTGTGTTGCCATGTGCAGCATAGCAGCTTTTCTAAACTTTAATTTCTTCACATGTGACATTGTAGTCAATAATTGTTTAAACTTTATCAGATTCTCGCATGGATGATATGAGATAGTCTGCTTAGCAGAGTACTGGGCGTATAGGAAATATTGGTTACCGCACTAAATCTTGTTGGCTTGTTATCTACCCAGGAGAACTTTCGTCTCTTGATCTGGAAATAGACTTTACTGCACTGGACTGAAGGATTGGGTTTATGAGAAGATGCTGAGCATAGCACCTCCCAAGAGCCACAGACATTTGTCCAGGCCCCATGCAGGGTCAGAGCTCTTCTCTAGGCTGCTTCTGCTGAAGGATGTTGAACAATTACCTTATTTTTCTTTTAAAGTTATGGTCTCAGAGTTTCTAAGTAACCATACCTGGTGAAATAAAGATAGTCTGAATAGATACAGCACAAAAAGAGAGAAAAGGAAAGGTGAGAAGCAGAATCACAGAGCTGCCCATAGTTTCAGCAGCTTTTCTTCATTTTATAAGTTTCTTTAAATCTTTCTTCTTTTTAAGTTGGGTTGCTATCACTTTTAGCTGAAAGAATCCTTCTTATTCCTTTGAATTTTTTTTATAAAGCCAAGCCAAAGCCAAGTGCCGTTGAGTTGGAACTGAGCATATAATTCCATGGAAAGAAAAGAATGTTGGTAATCAACGGAAGGAATAATGGCATACAAGAAAGGGATGAAGATCCATGGTACTCTGAATCTTTTTTTTTTTTTAATTTTTATTTAACACATCTGAGTGAAAATGTACATTCCCGTACAAATTTACATGCCCCCCTATATGCAGCTTCCACTGCTCTCCCTGTCCGGTGACTGCACAGTATTCCTCTCTGCTCCATACATGTCTCATCCTCCCAACAGCCTCCTTTCCCCTCCTCTCCGTCCACTCCCCTTCCTCCAGCTGGAGGTCAGCAAGATGATATCCTATAGATGTATAGAACCATAAAGTGCTTCCCATATGTGGTCACTCTGCCTTGCCAAGTCCAATCCATTCCTGTCCAAAGAGTGGACCTTTGTTATAATTTATGGGAAAGAGCAGCATCAGGGCAGGGGGCCATGCTCTCAGAGGAACCCCAAAACCGCTGGACCATCAATTGAGGTCTTTTAGTGGAGATCTCATGACGCACCTCTTTATTCTTGTGTTGCCAGTGAGACTCCTCTCTGTGAGCTCCATCGTGGCTATCACTGGTGGTGGCCGGGCACCATCCGGTTCTTCCGGTCCCAAGTCGATGTAGGCAACCACTCTTGTGGGTCTTTCCATCTTCTCGGTTGTCTTTACTGCATGTCATTTTGGTCCTCGGTGAGCATCCGTTCCTGTTGAGTTGGGACCATTTGCTGTGTCCTGGGATGGCAGCTTGGCAGCTTTTAAGACCCCAGACGCAGAGAGCGTCTCTTAGGGTGCAGAGAGCTCTCTTAGCAAAACACTAGTTATGCCAATTGGCCTGGAATTCGCCTAAGAGCATGGTCCCCCGTCCCCCGCCCCAGCTACTGTATCCTTACAGTATTAAGATGGAAGGAGTACTCAAGTTATGTTGAAGTCCACTTAATGTTGTTCTTGTTCCTAATGTGTGCTGTCACCGCTTTCTCCCAACTAGATATTTAGTAACTATCTAAACTAAGCCCTCCTCCCCTCACCTTCCCTCCCTCCCCTCCCTTGCAGCTGTCAAGGAGTCTTTTCTTCTATACACAAGTCTGTTTTTGAGATCTTATCGTAGAGGTCTCATACAGTATTTGTCCTTTTGTCGCTGACTACTTTCACTCAACATAATGTCTTCCAGTTGAAACCAGGTTAGGAGATGTTTCCTGGAATCATCGTTATTCTTTATCATTGCGTAGTGCTCCATTGAGTATATGTACCACAGTTTACCTATCCATTCTTCTATTGTTGGGCATCTGGGTTGATTCCATCTTTTTGCTATCGTGGACTGTGCTGCAATAAACATTCTGGTGCATGTGTCCGTTGGTGTGAAAGGCCTTGAATCTGTAGGATATATTCCAAGTAGTGGAATTACTGGGTCAAATGGTATATCAATATCCATTTTTTTAAGGAAGCGCCAGATTGCCTTCCAAAGAGGCTGGACCATTTTGCAACCCCACCAACAGTGTAGGAGGGTTCCACTTTCTCCACAGCCTCTCCAGCATTTGTTGTTTTGTGTTTTTGGATCACGGCCAACCTTGTTGGGGTGAGATGGTACCTCATTGTTGTCTTGATTTGAATTTCTTTAATAACTAAAGATCGTGAACATGTCCGCATGTGTTTTTTGGCTGCCTGGATCTCCTCTTTAGTGACGTGTCTGCCCATCTCCTTCGCCCATCGCTTAATTGGATAGTTTATCTTCTTCTTCTTGATATTTTGTAGTATCTTATAGATTATGGAGATTGGGCGTCGGTCTGACATAGAGTTGCCAAATATTTTTTCCCATTCTGTGGGTGTTCTTTGATTCTATTAATAAAGTCTTTGGATGAGCAAAAGTGTTTGATTCTTAATAGTTCCCATTTATCTATTTTCTCTTCTGTTGATTGAGGTTTCTTTGACAGATTTTGGAGTCTGTCCTCATTGTGTATTAAAACTTCCATTGTTGTTCCTACCTTTTCTTGGATGAGCTTTATCGTTTTAGGTTTGATATTTAGGTTTTTTATCCAGTTGGAGTTGGTCTTGGTATAAGGTGTACGATACGGATCCTGATTCAGTTGATTGCAGATGGATAACCAATTTTGCCAGCACCATTTGTTGAAGATACTGTTTTTACCCCAGTTTAATGTCTTAGGGCCTTTGTCGAATATCAACTGTTCATAGGCAGATGGTGTCATCTCTGGGGTCTCAATTCTGTTCCATTGATCGATCTGTCTGTTCTTGTACCAGTACCAGGCTGTTTTGACCACTGTAGCAGTGTAGTATGTTCTAAGGTCAGGTAATGAGAGGCCTCCCAGTGTGTTCTTCTTCTTTAGTAGTACCTTACTTATCCGGGGCTTCTTCCCTTTCCAAACAAAATTGGTGATTTGTTTCTCCATCTCATTAAAAAATGATGCTGGAACTTGTATTGGGATTGCATTATATAAATAAATGGCTTTGGGTAAAATAGACATTTTCACAATGTTAAGTCTTCCTATCCATGAGCAGGGTAGGTTTTTCCATTTATCTAAGTCTCTCTTAGTTTCTTGTAGTAAGGGCTTGTAGTTCTCTTTGTAAAGGTCTGTTGTTTCTCTGGTTAGATTAATTCCTAGGTACTTTATCTTCTTAGGGGCTATCATAAATGGTATTGATTTAATAATTTCCTCCTTAACAGTCTCGTTGATGGTATAAAGGAAACCTACTGATTTACTTATGTTTATCTTGTATCCTGAGACTTTGCTGAACTCTTCTATCAGTTTGAGTAGCTTACTTATAGATTCCTTGGGGTTCTCTGCATATATAATCGTATCATCTGCGAGCAGGGAGATTTTAACTTCCTCTTTTCCGATGCAGATGCCCTTTATTTCTTCGTCTTGTCTAATTTCTCTGGCTAGAACTTCTAGCACAATGTTGAATAGGAGAGGTGACAGTGGGCATCCTTGTCTAGTTCCTGATCTCAGGGGAAAGTCTTTCAGTCTCTCTCCATTCAGGATGATGTGGGCAATTGGCTTTGTATAAATGGCCTTTATTGTGTAGAGGAATTTGCCGTCTATGCCCATTTTGCTAAGAGTTTTTAGCATGAATGGGTGTTGGACTTTATCAAATGCCTTTTCGGCATCAATGGACAAAATCAGGTGATCTTTGTCTTTTGTGTTATTTATGTGGTTAATGACATTAATTGTTTTCCTGATGTTGAACCAGCCTTGCATCCCTGGTATGAATCCCACTTGGTCATGATGGATTATTTTCTTGATATGTTGTTGTATTCTGTTGGTAAGAATTTTGTTGAAGATTTTTGCATCTAGGTTCATGAGTGATATCGGTCTGTAGTTCTCTGTCTTTGTTGGATCTTTCCCTGGCTTAAGTATCAGGGTTATGCTAGCTTCATAGAATGAGTTTGGGAGTACTCCATCCCTTTCTATACTGTGAAATAGTCTCAATAGTATTGGGGATAACTCTTCTCTAAATGCTTGGTAGAATTCTACCGTGAAGCCATCTGGGCCCGGACTTTTTTTGGTTGGCAGTGTTTTGATGACCTTTTCAATCTCTTCCTTTGTGATGGGTTTATTAATTTGTTCTGCTTCACGTTGTGATAATTTGGGTAGGTCGTATGAGTCAAGGAATTGGTCCATTTCTCCTAGGTTTTCAAATTTGTTAGAGTACAGTCTTTCATAGTATTCTGTTATGATATTTTTGATTTCTGTTGCATCTGTGGTGACAACTCCCCTCTCATTTCTAATTTGGGTTATTTGATTCCTTTCCTGCTTTTCTTTAGTAAGTTTAGCCAGTGGTTTATCAATTTTGTTGATCTTTTCAAAAAACCAGCTTTTGGTCTTTTCAATTTTTTCAATTGTTTTTCTATTCTCTAATTCATTTAGCTCTGCTCTAATCTTTATGATCTCATTTCTTCCAGAGCCAGAGGGGTTCCTCTGTTGTTCTCTTTCTACTTGTTCAAGCTGTAGAGTTAGTTCCTTGATTTGGTTTCTTTCTTCCTTCCAGATGTGTGCATTTGTGGAGATAAACAGATCTCTGAGCACTGCTTTGACTGTATCCCATAGGTTCTGGTAGGAAGTGTTTTCGTTCTCATTGGAATCCACGAATTTCTTTAATTCATCCTTGATTTCCTCTATAACCCATGTCTTTTTGAGCAAGATGTTATTCAGTTTCCAAGAATTCCACTTTCTATCTCTGTTTTTTCTGCTATTGATTTCAACTTTGATGGCTTTATGATCTGAGAAGATGCTTTGCGGTAATTCAATGGTATGGATTTTGTCGAGCATTGCATTATGGCCTATCACGTGGTCAATTCTAGAGAATGTTCCATGTGCACTGGAGAAGAAGGTGTAGTTGTCTGCTGATGGGTAGAAAGTTCTGTATATATCAATGAGGTTTAGTTGGTTAATTGTGTCCATGAGGTCTTCTGTATCTTTACTGAGTTTTTTTCTAGATGATCTGTCTAGTAATGAGAGTGGAGTGTTAAAGTCTCCCACTATTATTGTGGAGTCATCTAAGTCTCTTTTGAGTGTAGTCAGTGTTTCTTCGACATATTTAGGTGCTCTGACATTAGGTGCATAAATATTTAATATAGTTAAGTCTTGCTTGTGTACTGAACCTTTCAGCAATAAATAGTGTCCATCTTTGTCCACGATGGTGGATTTGACATTAAAATTGATTTTGTCTGAGATTAGAATTGCCACCCCTGCTGTTCTTTGTTCATTGTTAGCTTGATATATATTCTTCCATCCTTTAATTTTTGGTTTGTTCCTGTCTTTAGGTCTTAAGTGAGTCTCTTGTAGACAACATATGGATGGGTCGTGTCTTTTGATCCAAGATGACACTCGGTGTCTCTTTACTGGAGCATTCAGTCCATTCACATTCAATTTAACTATTGATAGGTATGTGTTCACTGCTGCCATTGTGATATGTTTATTTTTATGTTGATGTTTTCTCTGTTGTTCTTATTAGTCTGTTCTGGGACACTGTTTTTTGTGAGTTGATTTTTCACTTTTTTCAGAGCTGGTTTTATAGTTGTTGAGACTCTTGTGTTAGATTTCTTGAAATGGTATGATACATCTTTGTTGTGCTTTACAGCTGCCCCTATGAACCCCCTTAATAAACTATTTATAAACCCAGTTATAATTACTACCAGTCTTATCATCTTCCTCTCCATCTGGAAGGACTATAACGACTGTAGTACATCCCTCTTTTTATTATGATGATACCATAGTTTTCATGATGATCACTAGATTTCTTCTTTCCAAATCAAAGCTGTGATTTACTTTGTAGCCTTCTCTAAATGAGTAGAGTATTGAGTAGTGTGTCATTCTAAAATATAAAGTTAGTGGTCTTGTTCTTCTAAGCCAAAGCCAAGAACTTCTTTCAGTATTTCTTGTAGTTTGGGTATGGTTTTTACAAAGTCTCTGAGTTTCTCTTTATCTCGGAATGTCTTAATTTCATTTTCGTATTTGAAAGATAGTTTTGCAGGATATATAATTCTTGGTTGGAAGTTCTTCTCCTTCAAGACTTTGAATGTGTCATGCCACTGTCTCCGTGCCAGCATGGTTTCTGCTGAGAAATCTGACGAGAGCCTACAGGGTTTCCCTCTGAATGTCAGCTTTGCCTTGAGTCTTGCTGTCTTTAAGAGTTTCTGCTTATGTTTCATTTTGTTAAGCTTGATTATAATATGTCTTGGAGTCTTTCTTTTGAGATCTATATTGGGTGACGTACGATATGCATCTGAGATGTCTATATTCTCTTCCTTCATGATTTCTGGGAAGTTTTCTTTCAGCAGCTCAGCAACAATACTCTCTGTGTTCTCAGATGTCTCACCCTGTTCAGGGGCTCCAATTAATCGAAGGTTGTTCCTCTTAATAGAGTCCCACATGCTTCTTAATGTTTCTTCATTTTTCTTGTTTCTTTTTTCTGATTTCTGCTCATAGACGCTGGCATCAGTAGCTCTGTCTTCCAAGTCAGAAATTCTTTTTTCCATTTGTTCCATTCTGTTTTCTTGGCTTTGTATGGAAGTTTCTATGTCTTTGATCTTCTTCTTGATCTGTTGGATTTCAGAGTACTGGTGTTTCATCAGATCGAACAACTTGCTTAATTTTTCATTTTGTTCTGCTGCATTTTGTATAAGGTCTAGAAGGGCTCTGTATATAATCAATTTGTATTCATTTCCTGATGCTTTCATAAAAGTTTCTTCATCTGGAAAACTCCTTGGTTGCTTTGTTTGGGAGCCTTCTGAAGCCATGAGTGATTGCTTGTATGCCACAATTGTCTGTTGCTTTTTGGGTCCCATGTGAGTATATAGAGGCTGGAAGAGGTACTGTGAGGATGGACTGCAAATGTTTCTCTAGGCTGTCTTCAAAGGTAAAGTAAAAGGTATCTGACCAGTTCACAAGTCAGTTAGGTTTTCAGGTGTAGAGGTCCCTCTTCTCATCTGACAAAGTAAGCACCACTATATCCAACCCCAGATGATAACAAACTAGTTCAGAATACAGCAATGCTACTGCCCTGTTGGCCTCTGCTGACAGGGCCTAGCCTTAGCCAACACTGTGTCGAGTACTGGTTTTGTGATAGCAAAGCGCTTTCCTGTGGGCAGGCTCTGGCTCCCAAGCTAAGAATTAGGTCCAGCTGCGGCCACCGTACCCAAGATGGCGTCCTCCACACAGGTAGCAGACTGAGGGGCTAAAGGTGCCGAGAGGTAGTGATTCCTCTGCTTCAGTTGCAGGGCCCCCAATACAGGCAGCACTGTGCAAAATCACTACTTTTCTGATGGAGAAGCGCAGTCCCATTTGCAGGTGCTGGCTCCCAGGCTAAGAACGAGGTCCCGCTAAAATCTCGGTACCAACATGGTGTCCTGCATACTAACTGCAAAGCTCCGTGCAAACTCTGCTGAGGCAGCTACAAAACGAAAGGCTCAAAGTGGCTAGATTAACAGAGTTCTGAGCCTGGCTCTCAGAATATGGGAATTTCGCCTGCCTATCCCCCCAGCAGGGCGTCTGAGTCCAGCCGCCAGGCAAGACCCAGCTCAGCCCGCCAGCCGAGACTGAGGAAAAAAAAAGTCAAACTGGTGCGTTTACCTTCTGTCCGTGAGAGCCGGGGCTAGCCAGGAGCGGGAGTCAGCGAAAGGGAGGAGGTTTTTCGCTGAGTGGTATGAAGTCCCAATTAACAGCTCTGTGCCGTGTCCTGAGGCTGATTAGGTGATCAGAAGGCTCTGTTTGATTGTCAGTTCAGGTCTTGGTTTCCAGAGGGATAGAAAGAGATGTGGGCTTAGTCGGCCATCTTGACTCCACCCCCCTGAATTTTTTTTGAGATCCGAGGTCTTGAATAATTAGGCTTCCTCCGACTGGACGGCACTTGGCACTTGGCTGGCTGATCTCTCTCTCCCCATATATGTGTATACATGTGTATGCATATAATGCATATTTTATTGTTGTTTTAATATATGTCATGTATTATCAACAAGATGACAAATCTTTGAGGTCATGACCCAAGTCTATTACTTTTTGTTGCCACAGTCCCTTAGATAGATTTATCTATATCATGTCATCATCATCCTTACTATCATCATTGTAATTAACACCATCAACAAGGTTATCATTTATTGAACACCTATTAATGCTCAGAACTAAGCTAAGTGCTTTCTATACATTATCTCAGTCCTTATAAGACACTTGCCAAATAGATATTAACTTAGTTAAAGAAGTTACCACTGCTGCTGAAAGACTCAAGAAAGTTCCCAAAGTTTCCACAGTTGGTGAGAGAAGCTAATTAAACCTGTTTCAATGGATCAATAGCGTTGCTGGTATTTTACAAAGCTTTTCCATTTTGCAGCTGTTACACACTGTAGAATCACATCTGTGCTATCGAGTTGGTCAATCTGCCCTTACAGCTTTTAGACTACAACTCAGAGCACTAAGTCCCTTTTCTTTTTTTCCTTTCTTTGTTACTGTATGGTATTATTCTGGTAATTATGTTGATAGTACTGATTATCTATCTATCTGCCTATCATCTTTGTCATCAATCTATGTAATTTACTGGCCCTCATCATGACTTGAAACACTATTTTTCCAGCGACGTATAAATGCAAAACTTCACAAGCTTTCAGAAACTAAACATTGTAGACATTATTTTTATAATTTCTAGAACAAAATCAAGGGTCCCATAAAGACTATGGTGACAATCCTTATTTCTGTCCAGCTCCGATACTGAACTACAGCTGCTCTATTGTATTACCCATGGTCTCTAATTTCACTGTCACTGCTTTTTCAGAAAGTCTTCCTCGACCTCCCCCTTGAGGTTAAGCTTCACAGTGTGTTTACTATATAGCTTTAATAGTACAGCACACTGCTCTTTTGTAGTAGTTATTACTATTATTACTATTCATATTACTATTACCATTATTGCTATTCATTTTTTAAAAAATAATTTGTATGAGCATTTTTTTTTTTCTTTACTAAGCACCTATTTTTCTCCACTCTTCTGTAAGTTCCATGAAGGTATAGTGACTTTCAGTATTTTCTTCACTACCACATTCTTGGTGAAAAGTTTACTGTGTGGTGTGTGTGCTGCATTCCATAAAATCTATCCTCTGATAATGAACGGCCCTAAGTACTACGGTCTCTTCTTCTCAGTTCTTATCTGGGCTATGTATGATTTGAGTTCTTGAAATATTTCTCTTTCTAAAGCTCTCTTTCCCCCTAGTTTCCTTGACATGATACCTCAGTGTCCACACTCTTGATGGCTTTTTCTGGAGTCTTGTCTTTTTTCCACCTCTTAGCATAAGCGCTTGCAGCCTACTTCCCTTCCAACATTAGAAAGTCAGCCTCAGTTTTCATCCTGACTTCCTCTTCACTCATCAGTTTTCTCTCCTACCTGGTACATTGACTTCATCCATTTGTTTGGTGTGTCTATCTACTCTGTCAGAGTCCCCTGAGGGAAGGAAAAGATTTATGTCTTATTTGTGTTACCTAGCATAGTATTTCACACATGTGTTTATGAAAGGATGACTGAATCAGTTTCCGGCTCAAAAGCCCCTAATCCAGAGGTCTCGGCATAGGAGTTGTCCTCAAGTTTGCACCTCATTTCCCATCTTCATGCTCCCCCACTCTGCGGCAGCCAAACTGACCTTCTTGCTTATGTTATATCCACTAAGCACAACCTCATTTCTGGGTTCTTGCACTCTCTGCTCAGCTTTCAACCTTACGTCTATTCATCAGCAGGTTTGAAGACATCTGTGGATTTGATTCTCCCATACGTTATCACGGTTTCTTCTCTAATTTCATTCTTCATTCAAGTGTTACTCTCTCAGAGAAGCCTTTTCTGACAAAGTTACCTAAAATAGCATCTTACTTCTCTTTCTGCATTCTGCTTTACTTATTATGTTCTGCATAGAGTTTATCAGTATCTAATGTTATATATGTTTATTGCGTGTTCATTGTCTGTCAGTTGAACGTAGGCTCTGCGAGAGCAGGGACATTCTTTTGTTCCTTGCTGTACTCATAGTGTCAAAAACAGCCACATAGGAGTTATGACACAACTATTGCTGAATTAATTAATTTATCGATGTTCTCAAGCTTTTTAAAAGCTGGCATCATCTAACATTTCTTTTTGAAATAGCATATTGTTAGTACCCTGCCCTCAATAAAGAAGATTTTCAAAAACTATCTGTTAAAGCTATTTTCATATGAGGGTCTCAATTCCACGAGCAGCTGTCATTGTCAGGTGTCACTTCATTTCATTCCAATTCATAACGACTCCATGTGTAACAGAAAGAAATGTTGCTCAGTCCTGTGCCATCCTCACAACAGCAAGTACATCTGAGTCCATTGTTGCAGACACTGTGTCAGTCCATCAGGTTACTTCTCATTTTTGATCACTCTGTGCTGTTTCAGACATGGGCTGGTCCCTCCAAATTACTTGTCCAAAGCAAGTGAAATGAAGTCTATCTTTGCTTCAGAGGAGCACTCCGGCTATACTTCTTTCAAGACAGATTTGTTCCTGCCATGAATAGCAGGAGATTGAAAATAGGTCAACTTCAAACCTTGGATTACTCTTCTCTTAGGAATTAGAAGAGGATCTATCCCTTAACTCACTGAATCTGAAAGTAGATGTTACCTTTTCTGCTGTTACACTGTTTTTTTATGCTTGCTTTCATTTGCAACATGCTGGAAATATTAACTGCATGAAGTATCTAAATGGATAAGCATAAACACATAACAACATTACAAGTCTGTACTGAAAAAGGTCTTTCACCTGGGGCCACATCAGCTTTGACAAAATTCATAAATGCTTTAATATATTTCTCAGATAGAGTCAGAATAGACAGGATATATATATAATTAAGAAATGGAATAACATCTGTTACGGAATAATTTTGATTATTATAACTTTGATCATAATGGAAAGACTGGAACTGTAATGAACCCAGTTTTTGATATCCTACAGATGGCAAGTAACCCACTGCCATGCAGTCGATTCCAACTCATAGCGACCCCATAGGACAGAGTAGAACAGCTTCATAGAGTTTCCAAGTAGCACCTGGAAGATTTGACCTTCTGACCTTTTGGTTAGCAGATGTAGCACCTAACCACTACACAACCAGGGCATCCATAGATGATAAGTAGTATTCATTTATTAAAGAAGAAAATAGATGCATACTTTTATTAAAATATTTATAATTGGGGGAAATAATTTAAAAAATCCTCTAGATAGTATGACTGAGCACGGGTGTATGAAATCATGAAACACAATTTCAGAAAATTAGACTGAAGTTTAACTACATACTGATGGTGATTTACAGACAAGTCGTAACATTTCAGCTTTTTAATCTATTTTCTTGAAAGAATATCATCAAGGAGATCAAAAAAGGGAGTATTTTTTTCTTTTTCCTTTCTTTAAGCAAGGTCTTATTCATACTTACATGAGAGGGTTCAGCCTCCTCTTTTATAACAAGAAAACCCTGGGAAAGCCAGTCCAAGGAAGTTATAGACCTTTCTAAGAGAAAAGCAGGTGACTGGCATGCAACAGGGGACCCAAGTTACAGTGTCCTCACTTAAACATGTTCTGGTCATGTCATGTCAACTGAAAAAATGGTACAGTTTTGCCTCTAGTCCACTCAGTGAGAAGCCATAGTGGTGGAGTGGTTAAAGCACTCAACCGCTAACCAAAAAGTTCGTGGTTCCAATACAACAGCTGCTTCAAGGGAGAAGACGCACCACTGGCTTCCATAAAAGATTGGCAAGCGTTGGAAACCCTACAGCGCAGTTTCTCTCTGCCCATTAGATAGGGTCACTGTGAGTTAGAATTGAGTTGGTGGCACTGGGTTTGTGTTTATTTTTTATTTTTTTCGGTCCAGTTAATGAAACAGATAAAATTAAGAATTTTTCCATTTGAGTCAAACGTGTTATTAGCTAAAGAAATAGGAAGACAGGAAACAAATTCATCAAGGCTGTGTCTACTATATTAAAAAAAAAAGCACCATATGTTTTAGTGAAATATGCTTTAAATTCCAACTAATAAAAGGAAGGCACTTAAAAAAAATCATATCAGGGTTCATACATAAACCCAAGGGCCCATGAAAAAATTTTAGAGTCAGTGAAGTGGAATGGGAAAAAAATTACATTTTTATTTTAACTAGCTTTCAACTAAAGTTCACATTTCCTTAAACTGTTAACAGAGGCAGCAATAGTAATAGCATCACCTGTAATTTTTTCATCAATAGAAATCAGAGATATTTTAAAATCTCTTTACAGTTAGTATATCTTACATTCTTATATAGGCTCATCACCACTTTACTAGTTGTCTTACCTATTGATAGATTTTGTTTAGTGTGTTAATAGTTGTGCAATTTTAAAAACTACTTGAATAACGGTATTTTGACAAAATTGGTCTCTCTTATACTACTGTGTACTTTGTTTTATGCATTTCAAAGCATAGTTATGACTATTTTTGGCATCTTGTACAGATGCCAAAAAATTCCATGGCACACATACTGTAGAAAGTTAACAATCTCTGATAAATTTGTTTCTTATTCCAGTTTAAATGGCAAAATAAAGGCAGGAATTAGAAAAACCGATTTTCCTAAAATACATAAAAATGATATTTCAATGATTTTAATACAAAGTAAGATTGTTAAAAAGAATTTATCATGGTGATGGTTGTACAACATGGAAATAACGTCACTGAATTAATCATGCATGTAAAAATGTCTAAATGTAAAACATTTATTTTTATATATGTATACACGGATGTGGAAACTCTGGTGGTGTAGTGGTTAAGTGCTACATCTTCTAACCAAAAATTCAGCAGTTCGAATCTGCCAGGTGTTCCTTGGAAACCCTGTGGAGCAGTTCTACTTTGTTCTATAGGGTCGCTATGAGTACATACACACAAAACACGTACACACAAGGTCTGACAAGTCTGTGAACTTAATTTTTCTAAGTGCTACATACCTCGTTGCTGAGTATCACTATGGTCACCTTTGAAATTCTCTCCTTGGAAAGCTGTGCACTGATGCCAGTTCCTTGATCACCCTTGAAAGCAGTTGTGGCACTCTTTCTAGAATGGTTATTTGCACAGTGGCGAGTTTGCTAACGTAATTGCACAGTTGTCTGTGTAGGCATTTTTAGCCATAAACAAATAACTGTGTTGGGACACCCTCCCTATGCACCTGACCTGGCTCCCGATGACTTTTATGTTTATTTGAAGATAAAAGAAATACTGAAAGAAAAACATTTTGATGACATTCCTTGTCATCCATCCATCCATCCATCCATTCATCCATCCAGTACGACAGCCCTGATGGCCATTCCAGAAAGGGTTCCAAAATTTCTTTGAAGGGTGGACGAGGCACCGGCATAGGTGCCTGGCTTCCCAAGGGGAGTATTTCAAAGGTGACCTTGGTGTTATTCAGCAATAAGCTATGTAGCACTTTTTCTAGGATCAATTCTCTAACTTAGTTGACAGTCATCATATATACACAATATATTTACCACAATAAAAAGTATATTTTAAGGTAACACATATGCATACATATGTATAAACACATATAATAAAAATGAGTTAGAGACAGCTAAAATCAAACCATTTGCCGTAAAGTAGAGGACCACACGAGTGTCAGAGCAGAACTGTCTTCCATAGGTTTTCAACAGCTGATTTTTCAGAAAGGGATTGCAGATGTTTCCTCTGAGGTGCTTCTGGGTAGGTACACAAATGTCCAGTCTTTTGATTAGCAGCTCTGTGCATTAAGTGTTTGCATCACCCAGGGACTTCCAAAAGGTATGCCAGTGTAATACTGAATGCTGACCATGAGTCAAAGAAATAAAGCTTTATGAACTCACCTCACAGTATTTGCAGCGTATGTGTGTGCCTGACAGAGAAGACATAGCACAACTTACTCCCTCGATCACTGCATTTGGCCTTAGCACTTACTGATCAGTCTACTTTGACTCATGGCAACACCAAGGGTTGCAGAGTAAAACTGCTCCACATAGCGTTTTCAAGGCTGTGACCTTTTGGAAGCAGATCAATAGGCCTTTCTCCAAGGTAGCTCCTTGCAAAGCACCAACCTTGCACTTAGTAACTGAATGCAAAGGGTTTGTGTCACTCAGGGGCTCCTTCCTTAAAATTTTATACATGAAAATTCTTTTATGGATGATTGAATTTTTTCTATGTACTTAGTATTAACTTCTGCAATATTTGCACACATTTGTTATGAAGAAATCTCCAGAACAATATTGCTTTTGTGACTGAAATATAATAAATATCAGGTTTCCCTGTTTGAATCTAAGTAGGTTTAAAGTATAACACGGGTTTGAACACTGCAGACGGAATGTCAGTCAATCTCTACTTGTAAAGGCATACATCTTCTACTTCCAGAAAGAGAAATTTAAAAAATTTTCAATTTCTTTCTTAATTTTTTAAGTATTGTTGAGGCATTGTTTCTTTCTTCTGAGTTTTTTTTTTTTTTTTTTTTTTTTAAGTAGTGGTAAAATGGGCTTTATATTATCATCTTGTTTAGAAAAGCTGTATGAGACAATGAAAATTCATCCAACTGATTCTGAAGACGAAAGAAAGTACACAGATGAACAATAATAAGCTCCAAAAACAGTTACAAAGGAGATTGACAGGTCATCAAGTTATTAACCTAATTTAAAAAATCAGGGTTATTAGCAATGGAGTAAATGTTTATTTTAGAAAGTTATACCTTGTTACTAGTAAGTTATTTGACTACTAGTCGTGATTTACATATGAAGGTAATTGCAAGCTCTTTTCTTTTTTTTCCTGTTTTTATTTATCTGTCTTGAATTTATGTGGTGGGGTGAGGGGATGAGGAAGGAGTGGAGAAATGATGATTAGATATTTTAAAATTTATTTTCAATCTGGTTGAAAAGTATATGGTATGGTAGACAGCATTTCTTTCCAATCACAATTTATATAGAAAAATAAATCCATGACAACTGTCATGGATTGAACTATATCCCCCCAAAATGTGTGTAGCCATTTGGCTGGGCTATCCCAGTGTTTTGGGAGTTTCCTATGCTATACAGGCCGCTCTCTGCCTGTGGCTAATAGATGGGACAATTACATTAACAGAGGATTAGGGTAGGGTCGCAATAATCTTGCTAAGGGAGTTTTCCTGGAGTATGGCTTGTACCACTTTTTATCCTTTTATCTTACAAGAGGTGAAAGGAAAGGGAAGCAAGCAGAGAGTTGGGAAGCTCATACTATTAAGACAGCAAAACCATGAGTAGAGCGTGTCCTTCAGACCTGAGGTTCCTGTGCCAAGATGCTCCCCCACCAAAGACTGATGCAACACAAGGACTTTTCTCCAGAGGGAAAATCCTTCTCTTGGAGTGGACACTCTGAATGCAGACTTGTAACCTACCAGACCGTGAAAGAATAAACTTCCCTTTGTTAAAATCATCCACTCATGGTATTTATATTAGAGCAGCACTCCCTGACTAAAACAATAACCTTTAATGTATCCCCAGGGATTTTTTAAAGCTACATTTTACGAGAGATTAAATTAGAAGTAAAAGTGTGTGGATGTGTGAGTGTGTGGGTGTGTGTACGTGTTTAATAGACTAAATATTTTTATAGAGTATGAACCTAAAGCCACATGTATTAAAGGACTGTCTAGTTTACATTTTTCTCCATTTTAACCGATGACATCTAAATCCCAAGCTGTTGATAAACCATACAGAAAGAGTTCACCCAAACTGAAGCATGACTTAATTTTATGTATTAAATTAAAAATTAAACATTTAAAACAAAGATACGAAATACTCAAAACTTGTATTTCCTAATAATTTTATTATATCTGGTATAAATCAACATTTGCACTTTCCTCCCCTAAGTAAGAATTATTAACCTAATTTCACTAGTGAGAAAACTGAGTTTTACAGAGTAAAAGTGACTTAATTCAGTATGGTAGAGACCAAGTGGGGACTCTAATGCATTTCCATCTGCCATTGTGTTATTTCAGTTACATAGACAACAAATACTGAGTTAGGTATGTGAAACCTGTTGCACGTACAGTAGGCCGAGAAAGATGACACATAAGGAACTTTTGGAAGGGCAAGGAACTCTGTAGTAGACCATGAATGCTAGTTAAAGGGGTGTGGACTTCTATCTATAAGTAATGAGAGAGTCACTAGAAGTTTCCAATTTGGTCAAAAACTGTAAGTGGGGCAGACCATTGAAAAAATCAGATAAAACAAGTAAAACACATTTCAACTGGTAGGTCTTGATGACTTGTAGAATACTGACATAAAACAACCATTTTTAGTGCTTTTCATTTGAACAAGCTTTTGTTGGTTTTAACTTCAACAGCTGAATAGTAGTTTTAAGTTGGGAGAGTATAAAACTATTCAAAAGAGAGAAAAGTCAGGAGACAGTGCATTCTACCTTTCCTGCAGAGGTGGCATTTACTCACCAGCACAGAATAATGGCCACTCAGTTGAATCAAAGAGTTAAATTGAATGAATGAATCAAAGATTCATTAAATAATTTTATTTTGAAGCAATGGGCTTTCTCTAGTTTTTACTATGGAAATTTTAAACACACTTCAGAGTGAAATAACGATAAATCTTTGTGTTTCTGATACCCAGTTTCAACACTTATCACAGCTACCTCCTGTTTCCCTTTAGTCCCCAGATTATATTGAAGCAAATCACAGTCATAATGTTCCTTAGCCTCTAAATATTTTAGTATCTCTAAAAGGGAAGTCTTAAAAAAAAACTACAATATCATGCAAACTTAAAAAAATTAGCATTAGTTCCCTAATGTCATTGAATGCTTAGCCACTGTTCAAATTGCCCTGATTTTCTTACAAAATAATTTTTGTGGGTTCACATTATTATATGTTGGTTCATATTATTGTATGTAGCATTTCCCTTTTAAAAGGTAATATAATATTAAGATTCATGGAAGAGTACACATAGAACATACATGTAAATATGAATCATAGTAAAACAAATAATGTGAACCTCCATTTCCAACTCAAGAATTAGGATACTGCCAATATTTTTTACTCTATTTTTCTCTCCCCTACTTAAATCCTGTGCGATCATATGAGAAATTAGTACTTACCTGCGTTTTACCATTCCTATGCTTTTTTCGTTTCTTTAAATATAGTTTCGCCAAACTCATCCTGGAAAAAGTGCTACATACACCATTGCTGAATATCACTATGGTCATCTTCAAAGTACTCTCTATGGGAAGCCGTGCACTGACACAAGTGCCTAGTCCACCTTTCAAAGCAATTTTGGAACTCTTTTTCAGGAATGGCTATCAAAGCTGTCATCCTATTACCTTTGATGTGTTGAATGTCATCAAAAGGTCTTCCTTTCAATAATTCCTTTATCTCCAGGTAAAGAATAAAGTCATAGAGGGCCAGATCAGGTGAGTAGGGAGAGTGTTCCAATACAGTTATTTGTTTACTAGCTGAAAGCTCCCTTACAGACACTGTATGAATAAGTCTGTGAACTTGCCACAGTGCTGCCATGTGCAATGAACATTCCACAGAGTTCCAAAATTGTTTCCAAGGGTAGAGTAGGCCCAGTGTTTGTACATAGCTTCCTATGGAGCATACCTGGAAAACTACTGCAGTAATTGATATTCAGCAACGAGATATGTAGCACTTCGAACAATTAAGTTGGTGGACTTAACTGTCAGACTTCGCACACGCGCGCGTGTGTGTGTGCGTATTTTGAAACAATATACTGTTTAGCTGTATTTGTTTTTAAACATTAGAAAAATAACATACACTGTACTTATGTTTTTTTACTCAACATTTTTAAAGTTCATCCATATTGTTTTGTGTAGCTGAAGGTATTTTCAGTATTGTATAATTTTTCATAAAGTGACTACTATTGTTTGTTTACCCATTTTCCTGTACATGGACTGTTTGATTTACCTCCTTTTTTTTTTTAGTTTCATGAACAATTTCTCTGAATAGTGTATCTCATTACATATATACAAAATTTTTTATATTGGATTAGCCAAAGAAAGCAATTTTCAAATCACAGAGAATCATCATGTTCAAGTATGAAAATTAATGTCAAATTATTTTCCAGAGTTATTATACCAACTAACACACCCACTAGCTGTGCTAAAATTCTAACTGCAGCACATCCTGATCAAGTTAAGGTTAGCGGCCTTTTGCTCTGGGGAACTATCTGTAATTGGACAGTTTTCCTGCTGAAGAGGTTCTTCTAGGCAGCTATGTTTTAGACCATGTGACCCTGCCTAAAAACAAAAGCAGCTAGACTTGCAGTGGGTGCAAGGACAATTAATCTACATCCCCAATGAGGTTCAGTTCAAAACAGTAAGCTTGGCTAAATACATCTTTCAAGAATTTGAAATATTATCTGCTGTTGGAACAGGCAAGTTAGAAATGGAATTTGAAGACAAAATGCCTCATGAAGAGGGTGGTTAAAGAACCTGTATGAAAAAAACAAAAAACATTGCCATCAGGTGGATTATGACACACAGCCACCCTATAGGAGAGAGTAGAATTGCCTCATCAAGTTTCCAAGGAGTGCCTGGTGGATTTCAACTGCTGGCTTTTGTTTAGCAGTCATATCACTTAACTGCTCCATCACTAGGGTTTTCAGAGAGACCACATGGCCATATGCAAATTTAAATTATGAAGAAGGCATCCAATTATCAGGAGTAATGTAGATTTACTGTGAGGCCTATTGAGGAAAGATGAGAAAAACAGGAAGCTAGCGCACTCTTGGTTCCTTATAACTTAAGGGCTTGCCATGAGTTGGACTCCACTGATAGCAACTAACAACTTTTTGATGTCAGTTTTATGTTAATTGCATTCTGGTTTGTGCCAGTTATCATTTTATTGCCTCTAAGTTTCAAATCAATCCCTCCATACCTGCTCTGTGGGAATGGACTGGACCATTTATGTGTTCATCTTTACTGTGAGCACAAGTTCAATTTTGTCCATTGGGAGCCAGCAGAGACCCTGAAAGAAGGAGGTTTTTCCCTTTGATTCTAGGGTGCTGCATTTTACTTTTTCCTGCTCCTGCTGCAGGTTCTGTCCATGGTGAACATGTGGGGACACTCAGGAGTGTTCTCCTCTACTTGCTCACCTGCACACGCCATCACTCAGCAAACTTGCAAGGCAACCCGACTGTTTCCCGTTACACGTGGCCTTCCCTACTCAAAGGTGAAGTTTCACGTCAATGGAGGTACCTCAGATCCCTCTGAGTTTCCTCTGGGCCACCATCTAGCCTCCAGCTTGCCAGCATCCTAGTGGGTTGTTTCCATGGTCTTCTTTACTTGAACACCATTCATTCCAGGACTTGTCCCAGCAGCAACAGTAGCCCAGCTCCCTTTGTACACGTGGCTTCAACCTTACCTCTTATCACTTGAAAGAATTTATTTGATCACTGCATGCTCCAGGCCTTTTAAAACAGCAACACCCCAATTCTCCACTGTATAAACCCACTCATCAGCCTTCGCATGCTGAGACCTTATTTCCTGCTTACTCAATCACATGAGTTGCTTATCCAACTCTAGCTTGGATAATCTAGCAAGCTTTTTTACTGAGCTGCAACAATACCTTCTCCAACAAAATCTTAGCCCTTACCCACTAGCCCTCCTTTTAACTTTGTCCTATTCTAGGTACTTTTTCTCAGTCTTAGCAAAATCTACAGAATTCTCTTTGCAATCCTTATTTTAAATAGTTTAATAAGTCTTTACATTAAATTTTCCCCATTAAATTATGGAATTTTTTTTTCTTCTCCGTTCTTATTGGAAACCCTGGTGGCATAGTGGTTAAGTCCTATGTCTGCTAACCAAAAGGGCAAAGTTCAAGTCTTCCAGGTGCTCCTTGGAAACTGTATGAGTTAGTTCTACTCTGGCCTATGGATTGCTGTGAGCCATAATTGACTAGAGGGCGGTGGCTTTGGCTTCTATTGGATTCAGGTGGATATTTTTTTTTTTAAAAAAAAGAAATATCTTTTTCTTGTGGTAACTTGAATAAGCTTGTTTCTTTTGATCTCAAGAGCTAGACTCAGACAGGAAACACCAACCAATGAGGCAGGAGCATGTTTTCTCTGTATGTGATTCAATGACTCTGCTTTAATTTTTTGGCTCCTACAGATTTGCATGAAATTGACACCAAGAGCTGTATCTGACTGCACATACTGAGGTACAGAACACTTAGACCAGTTTTGATTAATGTGAGGTTTGACATATTTGTCAATAGTACCAGGAATAGTTTTTCATACTACAATATTTAACAGACACGGAAGGGAAAACCAATATAGTTAAAGGTAAGAGTGTATGGGGTAACTGACTCAGAGAAGCTTACTGTGGCCTTATTTCTGTTTTAACTCTGGTCACATTGATGAATCAATAAGCTAAGGTGAAAATATGTAAATAGAGTAAATTTCCAAACAGGAATTGTTCAAATTTCCCCAGATGGATTGTCAGTCATTCAGGTTAATTTGTCCAAAGAGAAAGCATGTTAATTTTCCTGATATGCCCATATGTTCTGGGACTGCAAGTCAATTTCCCTCATTTAAGAAAAATCAAAACAAAATAAAATATCTTCAATGAGTATTTAATGATTGATTTCATTAGGATGTGTGCCCAATGAATTTCTGCAGAACTAAATTCATAGATGCCAGTTCTCTTTGGCATGGAAAACTAAAAAATAGAAAATAAGAAAGAAACTCTTGTAGCATCTCACCTATTCTTCATCTGACTGTGCTTAGTCATTAGGCTACAAAGGTGATACAAATTATTTTTTTGTAGGTACTGATATAAAAATAGAGAAGAGAGTTATAATGCAATGCTTTGAGATTAAAAAAAGTATATAGTAAGATCTTCGAATGATGTAGTCTAAACTAACAACTGAGAATTAAAAGTAGTCTGGAAATCGATAGCTATGCAGCAACACCGGCAAGAGCCAAGTCCAATGATTTTCAGTATAGCTGACTCTTTAATTACAGGTAAAACATCATAAAGAATATAAAATGAAGAAGAGCATTTCTGTTTTGAACAGCTGATTAAACATTAGAGGTGCAATCAATATAGTATTTGCAGAGCATCAGAAATTAGTACCTAAATATTAACCTCCTCAGAGAAAATTACAGTTAGGTCATGCCACATTAGAGGGTGACATTGAAAGGAGACACCAAACAATGTTTTTTTCTGAATGCTTTACTTTTTTTATAGTTGAAAATTGTAAGATTAGATTACAAATAAAAATCAAATATAAGGACAAAAGCTTTTAAAATGGCTTACAATATGTTCTTGAAATAGCATTCAGCTGAGATCAACGCTTCTACTATCTTGAGGTGGAAGGCATAATGCTTTGAGCACTTCTGTTAAGGAGAATGGAGGAGCATTCTGGAGTACCACAGAAATCCTTTCTCCTGAATTAAGTACATAAATGTTATTTAGTTACATACTTTATGAATCTATGGAGTAAAGGATCTCCGAAGCAAATTTTCTTATTCTAAAGAAACATGCTTTCTAAGCAGTAGTTTGCGGATATTTTTTTAACTTAAACATTTCTACTTATAAACATGGTATTTATAAGTACAAATATGTATTTAGAGCAGAAATCCATCAAAGCTGTTCAAAAATTTTTAAGAGTCCAGCAAAATTGAAAGAAACAGTAAAAACTGCAAGAAAAGTTCTTTAAAGACTAAGTGATACAGATTGTTCATGAAAAACATTGGATCGCTAAAAGAAAAATAAATAAAAAGATGCCAAGAGAAAATATCAAATATCTAACCAGGCTGTAGATTTAAAAAAAGAATGTGTAGAAATACACAATGAAAACCTATGCAGAAAAGTGAACTTTTTATGCCTTAGTTTTAATTTAGTTTAGTTTTTTCACTGTGAAATATTTCAGAGACTAATGATAATATAATAGACACCTGTGTACTTAACATGAAGATTTAACAAATGTTAATATTGTGTCATATCTTTCAGCCAACTCTTATCTTTAGAAATAAAATAATATACTTGTTAAGTACTCTTATCTCCCCAGAGAAAACTGCTAATTTGAAATGGGTGCATTATCACTTCTGAGGAAATTCCAGCTATTTCAGCACATACATATTTATTTTTAAATGTCTTTTCTATTTTTACACAAATAGTATCTTTCTTGTTTTTCCCTTTACCACTATAAGTGTACATTTTAGAGAGATAAATTACATACATCAATATTTAGCAGTCATCACTACTATCCATTTCCAAAAGTTTTATATCATTCCAGACAAAAAAATCAGCAACATCTCTTCAGCAGTACTTCCTGTTTCCTCTAATTGCTGGTAACTGCTAATAAATGCTACTCTTTGCATTTGTCTGCTTTAGGTATTTCAGGTAAGTAGGATCATACAACATGTGTCTGGCTTCTTTTACTCAGTATATTATTTTCAGGGTCCATCTGTGTTGTAGCATGTTTCAGAACTTCACTTCTCTTTATGAAGGAATGATACTCCATGATATGAATATATCACATTTTGCTTGTCTATTCATCTGTTGATGGACATCTGAGTTGTTTCCACTTTCGACTTTTGTGGTCAGTGTTCTCGTGAACACTGGTTTAAAGGTATCTGAGTCTTTCAGGTCTCTTGGGTATGGATCTTGGAGTGAATTGTTTAGTCATATTTAACTTTCTGCGGACCTGCCATGCTGTTTTCCATTGTAGCTGTGGAGTGTTTTACATTTTACATTACCACCAGTAATGAAGGAGGGCTCTAATTTCTCCATGTCCTCGCCAACATTTGCTGGTTTCCATTTTTCTGACAACAGCCATCTTTGTAGATAAAAAGTGATATCACATTGCAATTTGGATGTGTTATGCTTTTACTAATGGACATACAAGGTCTGACAAAGTCTGAACTCATCCTAGAAAAAGTACTACTTTTACCTCATTGCTGAATATCACTACGATCACCTTCGAAGTACTCCTCTTGACAAGCTAGGCACCGATGCCAGCACCTACACCACCTTTCAAAGTAGTTTTGGAACTCTTTTTCTGGAATGGCCTTCGGAGAGGTCATCACATTACCTTGGTGTCATGAATGTCATTTAAATGTCTTACTTTCAATATTTCCTTTATCTTCAGGTAAAGCAAAAAGTCACTGGGGGCCAGATCAGGTAAGTAGGGAGGATGTTCCAATACAGTTATTTGTTTACTGGCTAAAAACTCCCTCACAATTATGCAATTCAGTTTGCGCACTTGCCACTACGCTAATGTGCACCACGGCCATTCCAGAAAGAGTTTCAGAATTGCTTTGGAGGGTAGGCTACATTCTGGCTTCTGTGCATAGCTTCCCAAGGGGAATACTTCGAAGGTGACCTTAGTGATATTCAGGAATGAAAGGGTACCACTTAGAACAATTAAGTTCACTGTGGACTTAGTTGTCAAACTTTGTAGTTCAAGGACTAACATGACATTTGGGAAAATAGTTTGATTAATCCTTAGCAATGCTGAGTGAAGATTTGAAATAGTCTATATATAAGTCCAAATGTCCATTTGTCCTCTTTTTTAAAAAAATTCTTAAATTCTTTTATCTCTCCAGGACTGTGTGGACAATAAAACGATCTTCACTTTGTATTCTCTTGTTGAAGTTGGATAGTTTTCACTGCTGTCCGTGCCTCAGTTACTGTCTGTAAAATGAAAATATAACACCTATCTCATAGGGGATTAAACAAGTTAATGCAAAGTGCTTAGAATAGTGTTAGACTCATAACAAGCATTCAAATAACGTTATTACTATACAACTTGACTTTTTTTAGTGTTTAGTTTCTGTATATACTACGATGTCTCTAGAAATGAATATCAACCATCAGTTTCATTAGGCCTACTGACACCTTCCAAAACAAACAAAAAAACAAACTTGTTGCCTTCAAGTTGATTCCATCTCATGCTGCCCCGTGTGCTATAGGACAGGACTACTGCAGAGGCTTTTCTTGACTTTAATCTTCACGGAAACAGATTTCCAGGCCTTTTTTTTTGCATACCATTTCTCGGTGGGCTTGAGATGCTAAGCTTTTAGGTGAGAAGTCAATCTCAAACAGCTGACACTACTCAGGGACCTGTGCTGTCCTTTAAACTCGGTGCAGACTCCATGATCCACGGTGATATCCCCTACTTCTATCTTGAGGTGAATGATTTGTGTCTGTGTGTATTCTGTTTTTTTTTCTTTTTTTTCTTCAAATCAGGCTTTTGTCAATCTTTTGTTGTTGTTAACTTATTTTTGTCAGTCTTGCTAGAGACATATCAATTTATTGATCTTTTTTTAAATCGCTTTTGTTTCACTAATTTTCTCTTACTGTTGTCTGATTTTCAACTTCGTGGATTTCCACTCTTATCTTTACTGTATCATTCTGTCTGCATACTTTATGTTTATTTTGTTCTTTTACTTGGTTCTTGAGGTGGGAATTTAGATGACTGACTTGAGATCTTTCTCATTTCTAATGTAAGCATGGAGTGCTATAAGTTTTCCTCACATCACAGCTTTAACTGAATCCTACATTTTTGTATATTGTCTATTTTTACTTATTCAGTTCTGTTTTTTATTTCTCTTTCTTTCATTTGTGGATATTCTTAGAAATGTGTTAATTTTCACCGATTTATAGAGTTTCCTATTCTCTTTTACCAATTTCTAGCTAGACTTTAATGTAGTCAGAGAGTACATTCTGATCTTAAATTTGTTTTGTGTGTGTGTGTGTGTTTTTATTGTGATTGAGTTAAAGTGTAGGATCTGATTTAAATTTGCATGCCTGCCTCTCTGCAGCCACCTCTGCTCTCCTTACCTGGTGACAGCACACTCCTCTAAACATGTCATAACCTCTTAGCAATCTCCTGTCCCCTCCTCCCTACTCTTTCCGCTTCCCTCCAGTAGGTGGCCAGTCGGACGGCAACCTATAGATGCACAGAACCGTAAAATGCATTCATGATATGGTCACTCTGTGTCCCCAAGTCTAATCCATTGCTGTCTGAAGAGTTGACCTCAGTAGTGATTTATGATCAGGGGCAGCGTCAGGTCTAGGGGCCATGCTCCGAAGGGGTCTCTCAGTCCTCCAGACCATCAACTGTGGTATTTTAGTGGAGTTCTTAGGGTGCACCCCTTTTTTTTCTCACGTTGTCACTGGGATTCAACAATGTGAGCCCCATTACAGCTGTTAGTAGTGGTGGCTGCACACCATCTGTTTCTTCTGGTCACATATTGATATAGTCGCTCATTCATGTACGTCTTTCTGTCTTCTGGGTTCTTTTTCCCTCATGTCATCATCCTTGGTGATCATCTGCTCCAGCTGAGTTGGGATCATTTGGTGTACCTCAGATGGCAGCTTGCTAGCTTTTAAGACCCCAGAAGTCATTCACCAATATGGTATGCAGAAGACTCACAGCAATAGGCTAATCATGCCAGTTGGGCTCAGTGTCCTCTGGGAGTGTGTTCCCTGGACCCGTGACCCTGCTACTCCATCCCTGAAATAGTGGGCTAAGATTGGAAGAGTTTTCAGGTTATGTTGAAGTCCAGTTAAATTGACCTTTCTAATGTGTCGCTGTTACTGATTTCACCCAACCAAATTTCTATCAACTATCTAATCTATAACAAACCTCTTCCTCCCTCTCTCCTTTCCCTTGCAGCCATCAAAGAGTCTTTCTTCTGATTTTAAATTTGTTTTATGGCTTAGGACATGGCCTGTTTTGGAGAACATTCCATGGGTTCTCAGGAAAAATGTGTGTTCTGCTGTTGTCTAGTCAAGTGTTTTATATATGTAAAGTTTGTCACTTAATTGATCACTTCATTCAATTCTTCCATATCTCTGCTAGTTTTATATCAGTATTGAAGAGGTCATTTTTGAAGTTGTCAACTCTAATTGTGTTTTTGATTATTTCTCCCTTCTGTTCTGTTAGATTTTGCTTTAGTATTTTGATTTCAGTTTTGGGGAGCACACATGTGTAAAACCATATGCTTCCTAATGGCTGTGTTCTTTTATCATGATCTTATCTCTTTGTTTTTATAATTTTCTTTCCTCCATTATGTGTTTTATTGGCTATATGTACAGCCACTCCTTTCTCTCTCTCTCTCTTTTTTTTTTTTTTTGATTAACGTTTGCATGGCATAACTCGTCCTATTTTTTGGTTTCAAATTACACATGATATGGAGTATGAAGTTAGTCTTGTAAATGACATAGTCACTTGACATCCTGTGGATTATTTGAACTGTTTTTAGGCTAGTATCTTAATTCATTCATAAGATTTATAAGAGTTCTGTCTGTCTAACTTCCATAGTGTGGTATGGAGTATTGTAAAACACATGTATTACTTATTGTAGTCCATAGGTCTAAACATGTTACCATCTGTAGTGGAGTATGGACTCTTCACTCCCATTTTATACTCCTTTACCTTCTCTACTTTTAATATCATGGTCTTAAGTATCAGATTGTGTTATTTTTGTTTCAGTAATCAAATATGATTAATACAATTTTAAGTACAAAACCTAATTTATATTTTAAAAGTTCACCTTAGACTGTCGCTCATGTTTTATTAAATTTATACTTGATTATTTTAAAAACCCACTGCTGTCAAGTTGATTCCAATGCATAGTGACACTATAGGACAGAGTAGAGCTGTCTCATAGAGTTTCCAAGGAGCACTTAGTGGGTTTGAACTGCTGACCTTTTGGTTAGCAGATGTAGCTTAACCACTATGCCACCAGGGTTTCCTTGATCATTTTAAAATGAATTAGACTTTTATTTATATAGTTTTCATTTCAAAGAATAGGAAAGAAGTAACAACAACAACAAAAATACAGTAATGTGTTGTTTTCTGATTCTGTATTACAAGAACCAGAATTTGAGAAACAGTGGTCTGAAAACTCATAAATTAAGATACATTCTTCTTTGTGGGATAGACAAAAAAAAAAAAAAATCCTATGGGATTATTTAATCATTTTGTTTAATTCAAGTCAAAACAAGGCCAGAAACTTGAAGAAAAGTGTTGTTGTATTAAAATTCAGAATGCATGTTAACCCTAGCATGACCAAAGGCTTTAAATATTAAATAACTTTTCAAAGGACATTGGTACTCATTTTCAGTCTATTCAGCAACATAATTTTTAAAAAGACACTTTGTCAAAGAAAGGTAAAACAAACGCAGATGAAATCAGATACAGAGATGCTTTAGGCAACCATACCACGAGTGTCCTGATGATGCTCGATTTTCATTTCTGTTTTGCTAGACCCAGATGGTACAATTTCTCAGTATACCTAGTAGAAAGGCAAGAACAATTTGTTCACAAACTATCAAGATCCTAGTGATGAAAATGTGACTGTTAATTGCAAAGTTTTATTTCCAGATGTTCAAACAGATCAGTTCTTTTCAAACAGCACCAAAAGCTTGCAGAATAGCTCCAAGAAAGTAAAGTAAGATAGATGATCAAATATCCACTGAAATTTGAAAAATATTATCCACATATTAAAAAAAAAGTCTTGGTGGTGGGAACACGTGAGTGATATGTAGAGGATACACTAGGAAATAGAACAATGGGCTTAGGGTCATTTAGTGAGAGAAAGAGCTCATGATAAGATATTTAACTTGAATAGTAAAATAAAGTCCTCTTTTATTAGGTCTTTATTATGAAGGCCAAGAATTAAATACATAGAAAATTAATATATCAGCACTTATTTAAGTAAGTAAAACATACTCTACTAGAATGTTCCTTGGAAGCTAGAATGGCACAAGACTTTGTCTCATGCACTTTGGACATGCTATCCAGTGGGACCAGTCCCTGGAGAAAGATATCATGCTTGGTGAGCTAGGGGCTCGGTGAAAAAGAGGAAGACTCTGAGTGAGATGGACTGACACAATGGCTGCAACAGTGGGCTCAACCATAGCAAGCACTGGAAGGAAAGTTTAAGATGGGGAGCATTTTGTCTTGTTGTACACAGGGTGACTCCCTAGCTGTCCGATTCAATGGCACCTAACAACAGCAACGTATTCTGCAAAATGTACGTGACCTTGTCTTTTCTTAGCTGTTTCTATAGTGCAACATCTACAAAAATAATTCAAATGCAGAACATTGCTACGTATTTGCACAGTGATAGTTACAAAAGCCCATGAATACATGTCTTAACCAGATTCTGTATATGCATAACTATTTCTCAGCAAGGATTATTGAAAATTTTGATTTCGTCTGAAGATGATTTGTGGACATGCTAAGAAATCTTGTAAGGCTACCTTTAGGAGAAATGCAGGTGAAAATTTTCATATATTATGATTCAGTATTTTTATCTTTTGATCATTTATCTCTGTCAAATTTTCAAGTATATTGTATCCTCTGTGTATGTGTACTAATTTAGGTAATAAAGAATAAATCTGTACTGCTACACTACCACTTAAACTATGTTATAAAATATGCAAAAGTATTATTTAAAAAGGAAAATATGGCTTATGGATTGGATTGAAGGTATTGTGGTAGGTCTATACTCCTGCTACAACAACCAGGAAATAATAAAGATAACATAGATAACACCATTCTTTTGAGAACATCAGCCTGTTCTTGAACTAGTGAATCCTATTATTTTTAGATGCCATGGAATCGGTTCTGACTGATAGTGAGCAAGGTACAACAGAGTGAAACAAGGCCTAGTCTTGCACCATCCTCACGATTGGTAGGCTTGAGGTCACTGTTGCAGCCACTGTGCAGTCCATCCCATTGAGAGGTTTCCTGTTTCTCGCAGACCTTCTACTTTTACCAAGCGTTGTGTCCTTTCTCCAGGAACTGATCGCTCCTGATAACAGGTCCAAAATATGTGAGACTCTCCCATCATTCTTCTAAGTTTTCTGTTTATACCTCTTCCAAGACACCCTAACCAAAATCACACAAAACCTGCTTACTGTCCAGTCAATTCCAACGCATAGAAGGTGGCCTAGGTGAACAAACATTCTAGAAATAAAACAGTCCTTTCTAGGTTAGCTATGACCACCAGCCATTTTCTGGCAGGATTGGCCAAACATAAGCCAAAACCAAACCAAACCCATTGTCGTCGTCTCAATTTTGTCTCAACGTGTTAAACAAGAGATTGAGATTTGAGGAATCTCAAATGTGTGCCAGTGGATATTTGCAGAGTTCTAGGAAACTCTGATGGCTAGAGATTAGGTTCTATGACTCCTACCACAAAGATGATGGTTTCAACCCACCAGTTGCTCCTTGAAAACTCTATGAAGGCTGTTCTATTCTGTCGTTTTGGGTGGCTATAAGTCAGAAACTCTCATGGCATACTGGTTAAGTGCTATGGCTGCTAAACAAAAGACTGGCAGTTCAAATCTGCCAGGCACTCCTTGGAAACTCTATGGAGCAGTTCTACCCTGTCTATAGGATCATTATACATTGAAATTGACTTGACAGTAGTGGCTTTGGGTTTTTTTGGTTTATGAGTCAGAATTGACTCAATGGCCATAGGTTTGGTTTGATTTTAGAGTGATACAGAAGGCTGGAGCTGGGAGGAAGTATCTTAAATGCAGGCTAAACTACATTGCAGTCATGAGACAAAGTCCTCCAAGATCTATCGCATAATTTAAACTTCCATAGAGTGGAAGTCTTAAAAAACAATATCAAGACTTATGAATGATGGAAATAATCCTCCATTAACCCGGAAGAGGCAGAGACCATTTTATTTTACTTTTTTAATGTTTACAATAACTTCTGAAATCATTCTGAAAAAAGTCATAATTTAAAAAATTCTCCTGTATTTCTTCCATTATATCCCTTTATTATAGGCTTAATTATTCAATACATCCATCATGGTCTTTCCCTCTTCTGCTGTTGATTTCTCATAATGACAGACAAGCCCTAATTATCTGCTTGTTTTTGCTTAAACAATAAAGGGAATTAACTGACTCTTACATGTGGAATGTCTAGGAGTGATTAGGCATGATGAAACAAGATCTTGCTCTTTCATTTCTGATCTCTGTTTTCTTGCAGGTTCCCTTTGCTTAAAGCAACGTTATCCCTATAGAAGATATGTCCACTGACAATTACAGCTAACAGCCTACCTGCTTAGCCACCCCAAAGTCTCAACTTTCCTTTTGGAAATTTCAAATGACTCAAAAAATAATCTATTTTGCTGATTTAGACCATATACCATAAATCCATTTTTAAAGAATTACCAAGGGAATGCACATTAGTTATAGCACATTTTAACCTTAAATCAAACGACGTTCTCTTAAGCTTTTAAACAGTCCTCCCCAGTATTAAAAGGTAGATTTTTCTTTTTCAAAGTGTTAGGTTCTAATAATTTCCACCCCCCAGAGGGATATGAAAGTAAATTCTTCTTTTCAAATTGGTGTCATTCTTTTCCACATAACTGGCTATTTCAAATATCTGCCTTTTGATATATTGTGGAATTATAAGGAAGACTTTTCATGTGCAGAATCTATTAGAATAAATGCTAGGAGATTCAACAGCTGTCTCCATGCAGAAAAAAAGAAAGGGTGAGAGTCTGTGAAAATGCAGCACGTTACTGTTTATTTACGTCTTCTAAATTTGGGAGGTCCCTGAGTGGTGCAAATACATTGTGCTTAGCTACTAACTCAAAGGTTTTGTATTTCAAATTCACCCAGCTGCACTGCATAAGAAAGGCCTGGAGACCTATTTTTATAAATATTGTAGCTAAGAAAATCGTATGGACCCTTTCTACCCTGTTACATGTGGGGTTGTCATACATTACAGTCAATGCAACAGCAAGTTAAATATGGCTGTTGAGTTCTGAATCTATATGGAATGCAAGATCAAAATACAGATTCCAAAGTGTAAGAGAAAATTATTTTTTACTAAGATTGCTTTGTAAATTCACATTTATTAGAAAACTTGATTTACGTGAAATTTAGAAAGATTGCATATAACTGAAACATTTAAAAAATGATAGAAATGCAAAATGGTGTAGCCTTTGTGGAAGATTATTAAACAGGTCATCAAAACTTTGAACATAGAATTACCACATGACTCAGCAATTCCACTTCTGGATGTATGCTCAGAAAAACTAAAAGCAGGGACTGAAAAAGATTGCTTGTACACCCACCCTCACCACCACACTCTTTACAACAGCTAAAAGTTAGAAACAACCTAAGTGTTCATTAATAGATGAATGGATAAACAAAATGTAGTCTATGCATATGACATACTATTACTTAGCCAGAAAGAGAAATGAAATTCTGATACATCACATGGGTGGACCTTCAAAACATTGTACTAAATGAAGTAAGTCAGACACAAAAGGAGAAATATTGTATGATTTCACTTATATGACATATCTAGAGTAGACAAATGCACAGAGACAGAACGGAGATTAATGGTTACGAAGGTGAAAGGGCAAGGGAAATGGGAAGCGATGGACTAAGTACAGCTTCTGTTGGGAGTGATGGAAAACATCGATGTTTGTATAACATGGTGAATGAAATTAATGTCACTGAATTGCACACTTAAAACTAGTTAAAATGTCAACTTTTGTTATGGATGTTTTGCCATCATAAAAGGAAATTGATTCCTCATTATCTAATCCATTTACCTCCAAATCTATGAATTATCCAAATTTCTAAACGTAAATGTAATTATATTTTAAATTGTATTGATGTAGGATGGGAGGACTAGTATATTGGAGATGGAAGTATTTTCAGTACAAAGCGAAAGCTACCAACCAGTGAGAAACAGAAGAAAGAACTGTGAAGATCATCATGAACCTGGGATAATCGAACAAGGAACAGAAAGATAAGAGTTCTAACACAGAGATAAAAAAGCCTATTTCAGAAGAAAGATCAAAGCTCTGATGACGGGGGGGGGGGGAACCTGCAAAGAGAAAATTGCTGAAGGACAGCATAGAAATAAGCTGTATCCTCTTGGAATAAACTTGCTGAATTGTTGTTCTATCACTTAAAAAATACTTTAAATACATCTTTGAAGGACTTCTTCAGAAGCTCGCAACTATCAACTAGAAGTTTGTTAGCTGAAAGATGGAGAAGAAAGGGTTTTGTTTTGTAATGTGCTATTCTTGTTTTGGAAACCTTTGCAAGGTATTAGAACATCTATTGTGTATGCTGGAGTCCCTGGGTAGTGTAAATGGTTAACATACTCAGCTTGTAACCAAAAGATTGGCAGAAGTTGTGATTAAGTCCACTCACAAGCACCTTGGAAGAAAGACATAGCAATCTACTTCCAAAAAAGCTGTTGAAAATTCTTTGGAGCACAATTCTACTCAGACAGACAGGAGGTTGCTATAAGTCGGAACTGGTAAATTGTGTATATTATACAAACTAGAAAAAGGACACAGGGCCACACCTTATGTAACCAGACTTAATGCTAATTCAATTTCCACCCCACAAATGGAGGAAAAGACAGTGTTCCTTAAGTTGCTGGATGGATGATAATAACACTTGACATGATTGATTTATCATGTTACTTTGGACTGTTTTTGAGAGAGTCTGTCTGTCTATATTGTGTATCAATTAGTGATGTTAATAATTATGAGTTTCAGAATCTTACTGTAAAAGGCTGGTGTATGGAAAGAAGTGAGCTAGCCTCAAATGCTTTACAGCTTTCTACTCTCCTTTCATATTTATAAGATGTAAAATTTCAGTGAAATGCTACAAAACTCTATTTCCTTATGAAAAATAATCATTTGGTGTATGTTTCATTAAAAGTATTAATATTTTCAGTTCTGTATCCCATTTTAGTGAGTGGTGTCTGGTACCCTAAAAGCCAGCAAGCAGCCATCTAAGTAGCATCATTGGTCCCAGATCATCTGGAGCAGAGGAAAATGAAAGACATCAAAGACACAAGGAAAACATGAGCCCAAGACACAAAAAGGGCTGCATAATTCAGAGACGACCACAGCATGAGACCAGAAGAACTAGATGGTGCCTAGACACCAGAAATGACTGCTATGACAGGAAGTACAACATAGACTTCCTGATGTAGTGGGAGAAAAACAGAGGTACGGAATTCACACGCAATTGGAAAGACCAGACTTGATGGTTCAACAGACTGGAGGGACCCCAGGACATATGTCTCCCAGACTCTCTGTTACCCCAGAACAGAAGCCATTCACAAAGACAACTCTTCAGACGAAGATTAGATCGAACTGTAAGACATAAAATGATACTGGGAAAGAGTGCGCTTCTTTGTTAAATTAGATACATGAGACCAGCTGGGCAGCTCCTGTCCAGAGGTGAGACAAGAGGATGGAGGAGGACACAAATTGGATGAGTGGAGACAGGAAATTCAAAGTAGAAAGGAAAACTGTGTGGTCATAGAATGGGGAGAGCAGCTAGTTACATGGTAGTATATGTGTTTAACTTTTGGTATGACAAATTGACTTGGATTGTAAACTTTCAATTTAGGCACAATAAAATATATTTTTAAAGCATTAATATTTTTAACCTGACATCATAATTTTGGATTAAAAAATGGATTGTCAGATTATGTGACAACTTGATCATTTGAAGTTGTCAAAACCACCATAAGCTCCTGTGCGAAGGCAAGGAAAGCTATATCTTGTACATTAATTCAGCAAATGTCCTAAAAACTCCAAAATCTGTTACTTTGTGAAAGACAAAACTTGAGCAAAATAAGATAAAGCAATTATCTTGTAATATGAAACGTAACTTTACAAGGAAAAGTGATTTTGAAGACACACATTTTAATAGATATATAAATAAACCATAGTTCTACAATACTGCAGATGCATTAGAAGTCTGAAGGTTGCCATAGACATTTTTCAGTTATACTGTATTACATTTGGAGGAACAAAATCTATCAAAAAATATTAATACTCTTGAATTTGAGAAGGTCTCAGTACATGCTTCAGCAGAATATGAAGAGTCTACTATATTTGGATGTTTGCAGTTGTTGTTTTATTTACCATTTTGAGCCATGCCACATCAGGAAATGAAGATCCCCAAAGCTTCACTCCATCTCCGTCACTGAGGTCCACTCTGCTTTGAAGAGGAGTCCCACTGGTGAAATAATTCATAGATCAGCTGCTAACCAGAAGATCAGCAGTTCAAATCTCCCAGCCACTCCTTTGGAACGCCGTGAGGCAGTTCTACTCTGTCCCGGAGGATCACTAAGAGTCAGAACCCAGTTGATGGCAATTGGTTTGGCTTTTTGTTGCTTTTAGGAGGCAGTTCTTCCCCAGCAGTGTTTTGAGTGCCTTCTAATCTAAGAGGCTTGTCTTCTGTAACTGTATCTTAAGTGTTCCACTGTTGTTCATAAAGTTTTCACTCAGTAATACTTTTAGAGGTAGGTTGCTAAGTCCTCATTTTTTACCTGTGTTCATCTGGAAGCACCATTGAAACCTTCCCACCATGGGTCATGGGTGACCCTACTGGTACTTAAAATACCAGAGGCATAACTTCTACCATCTCAGCAACACACAGACAAGCCACCACAGTATCGCAATCTGGTCATTACCATGGAGAATTCACGACGTAGTGGAAATAAAACATGACCGGAATCCTGAGTGGTACAAATGGGAATGTGTTAGGCTGCTAATTTAAAGACTAGCAGTTTGAATCCACCTAAAGGAGCCTTGAAAGAAAGGCTGGCAATATAGTGCCATATTATCTGCATTGGAAAACCCTGTGCACCACAGTTCTATTTCGATACATATGGGTTTACCTTGGGTCAAAGTTGACTTCACATCAACCCGTTGTCTTTTGCTACTGAAAAGTTTCAGGATCTTGTTTCGATCATTTGATCTTTCCAGGGTTTGACTCTTAATTGCTGAGGCAGGAGTTAGGCTAGTAAATCTAGGTGAGCCCTTTCTAAATGGCTGTGCTTTCACTGAAGGTCTCTGTACACAAAGATGTCATCAGTGCCCCCACCGTTTCTGTAGATCACTATAAGCTGCTACCATTCTTCACTTTACGTGTTGGCAGCACTGCAGCTACAGAAAGCTCTTCTGCCATGAGATGAGTAAGAGCTACTCTGCACGCCGACTGGCTTCTCTTCTCTCTGCCACATGCCCTCGGAATGAGTGAGATGTGATTGCCAAGTCAAACTTAATGAAACTGTGGATTTGAACATTAGCCTAAAATACAGGAAAAGATAAATGCTGCTGCAACTGCCTACAGTTCCATCCATCTTTCAACTAAGGATTCGTTGATGTGATTCTGTCATTTAAATACGTTCTGGTGCTCAAGTATTTCCGCAGCTTTTTCTCCTTCATGTTTTTCCCTTGAGAATAATGTTGGCATTTTCTTTCATCTGTGAAAAAGATGTAAAGGGGAGAAACAATGAATTTTAGTCTACAAGTTACTTAATCTCTCTATTCATTTGTGACTTTTGTGACAGAGAATTAAGTCAGAGGAAGGCATATACACCTGGTGTTAACCCTGTGACTCCACCAAAATTCCCAAGGAAGATGCCAAGATAAAAGTCCCATTATAAGTTTAATTTTATAGAGTAGACTTTTGTTTATTTGTTTTGGTTTGTGCTTTAGGTGAAAGTTTAGAGCTCAAGCTAATTTCTCATACAGAGATTTATACACATACTATTATTGTCATTAGTTGCAGTCCTGTAATATGACAACATACTCTTTCTTTCCACTCTGGATTTCTTGTAACCATTCAATCAATTCCTGTCCCTTCCTGCCTTCTCCTCCTGCCTCTAGACTGGAGCTGCTCGTTTGGTCTACTGTATCTGCTAGAACTAACAGATGCATTCTTCACAAGGGTTATACTATGCTTTGTAATCTAGTTTAAACTTTGTATAAAGAGTGGGCTTCTGGATTGGTTTTAGTTCTAGGGTAACAGAGTTCCTGGGGACCATGACTCCAGGGGTTTTCTCATTCTCAGACAATTAAGCAGTGTCTTTTTATGTGAATTTGAGTTCTTCTCTATACTTCTGTCCAGCTCCACAGAAGACTGTCTGTCGAGGTGGTTGTAGATAGTAGCCAGGCACTTTCTAGTTCTACTGATCTCAAGTTGATGGAGTTTCTGTGGTTTAGGTGACTGGTCTCTTGGGCTATTTGTTTGTGTCTTTTTGAGTTCTTTCTTCTTTGCTCCAAATGGGCTGGGACCAACTGATACATCTTTAAAACTGTTTGCAAGCTTTTAAGTCTCCAGAAATAGCTCCCCAAAGTGGGCTGCAGAACATTTTCTTAATAAAAGCCAAAATGCCAGTTGACTTAGATATCCCCTAAATAATGGCCCCTAGACCCCAGGCCTAGCTACTCTGTTCTTCTAAGCGTTTGGACTATGTTCAGGAAACTTCTTGGCTGTCAGTTTAGTCCAGTTGTACTGACTGCCCCTGTATTGTATGCTGCCTTTCCCTTCACCTAAGGTGATTCTTGTCAACCATCTAGTTAGTGAATTCTAAAAGACAGAGATTTTATTATACTCCTTAAAAGTGATAAAATTTAATCATTAAAATGCTACTGTTGTCAGGTGCTGTCAAGTCCGTGGTGGCTTACAGTAACCGTACGCACAACAGAACGCTGCCCGGCCCTACACTGTGCCCATAATCATTTTTATACTGAAGCCCATCGTTGCAGCCACAGTGTCAATCCAGCTCACTGAGGATCATCTTCTTTCTCACTGACCCTCCACTCTACCAAGCATGAAGTCTTTCTCCAGGATGGATCCCTCCTGAAACATGTCCAATCTATGCGAGACAGTCTCACTATGCTCACTTCCAAGGAGCACTCTGGTTTTACTTCTTCCAGAACAGATTTGTTTGCTCTTTTGGCAGTCCATAGTACATTCAATATGCTTCTCTTCTCCAAACCACAATTCAAAGTAATCAATTCTTATATCTTCCTTGTTCATTGTCCAGCTTTTGCCTGTGTATGATGTGACTGAAAGTACCGTGGTTTAGGTCAGGGTCACCTTAGCGTTCAGGGCGACACCTTTACTTTTCAATACTTTAAAGAGCTCTTTTGCAGCTGATTTGAAATAGTCTGGGGATTTTAGGCAGATTTTAAGAGTTGCTTCAGATCTGAAGCCTTCTGTGAACCTGGGCTACCTTCATTGAGCCGAACTGGCTGCTCTTTGCTTTGCGCTCTCTAATCCCCAGTCCATTTTACATAAAAGCATCCTAGCAACTATAAATTTTTGTTTTTAGCCATCTAGTGAAAATCAACCCTTATGTTCTCCCAAAGCAATTTCTACAATATGTATTTTCGTTTTCATGAGGTAGGAAGATGTAGTGCTCACAGTAGGGACTTTCAAGGGAGAAAAGCCTGAGTCATTAGCTGTGCAATCACGGCAAGTTAATAACGTGTGCTTGAGGCCGTGTTTCTTCATTTGTAAAATGAGGTAGCAATGAAAATAGAGACCTTTTTAGTGAAGCATTTACCTAGCAGATAATCAACAACTGTTAGATTCTCTCTCTTCGATAGTTCAACGGTTTGTCTATGTTCTTCTTCCCTTTTCTTTGGTAACTTTCTGTGTCCTTGCTCAAAACAAGTTGCCTACAACCCTCTGCTCTACCTCAGCTCTGAGACAGCTCGTTAAAGTGAACACTTCATGTTGCTTCTTCAGGCTGTCTTCAGGTAGATTAAAACAGATATGCATAATAGTTTATGAATAAAGTTTGCTCTTCTTTGTCCAGATCCAGAAGCCAGACCCTCTCTGCAGGAATGCGGGCTATTGCATCATTAAGACAGCTTCTCCAAGCCAGGGAAGAGATGAGATACAGGAGATAGAAAGTCAGAAGTTTCCTGCTGTTTGAAGGTTACCTTTTTTTCGATTTGGCGTTTGCTTAGTTGTTGTAATCCTTTGACTATTTTCAAATGTTCCAACATTTGGTTACAAGTGGTTCTGATTTTTTTTTTTTTTTTTTTTTTTTTGTGGGAGACAGAAGTACGGAACTGCTCTTGTCATCCTTTTGTCCAGACTGTGCTTATGTTTAGTTTTTTCATTCTTCATTCTTGTTATAACTGCCTTGATTCCTCTCACTTGGTCAGTTCTCCAAGTGTTTCAACTGTTTCTCTTCACAAAGCTTTTGATGATGCTACCTCTTTCTCTGACAGAAACTCTTGCCCTATTCTTCATATGCTAGGCTACAGCTCATCCTTCAAGACCCAGTTCAGTAATCCCTTCCTCTATCAGATAGTGCAATCTATCTACTCATGCATTTACAAATGTGATGGAGCAGATCCTTGAGGATAGAGTTCTACTCTGTAAGCTAGGAGCTATGTTGCATGTAGAAGACAATTAATTCTTGTTGAATAAATATATGAAGCATTCCTAAGATTCTGGTTGTACCTGTGGAGTTATTTTTCTCTAGAAACTCTATAACAGATGGTGGAGAAATTTTACCCAAGAAGCTATGTACTCAAATTCAAGAGGAATAATCTTTCTTTTCTGAAAACAAGAGAAAATGATTTTATTCAGTCATTAAGTGCCATTAAGTCAGTTAATTATTTACAAAAAAAGATAGGTAGCAGAAATAATTGTCTACTTGGCCATGTTGTTTGGTGACACTGAGTCAGTTCTGACTTGTGAAGATCCCATTTACAACAGAAGGAAACACTGTGTTACTCTGTGCCATCCTCCCAGATGTCAAGCTTGAGCCCATTGTTGCAGCCACTGTGTCAGTCCATCTCATTCATGATCTTCCTCTTTTTCACTGATTCTCTCTTCTACTAAGCATGATATCCTTCTTTAGCAACTGGTCCCTCTTGATAATGTGTTCAAAGCAAATGAAAAGACTTCTTGCCATCCTCACTACTAAAGATTTTACTTTGTGTACTCCTTTCAAGACAGACTTACTTGTTCATTCTTCTGGCAGTTCATGGTGCATTCAAGATTCTTCACCAACATCATAATCAAAGGCATAAATTCTTGTTCAGTTTTCCTTGTTCACTGTCCAGCTTTTGCATGCATATGAGGTGACTGAAATTATCATGTCTTAGGTCTGACACATGTTATTCCTCAAAAAGACACCTTGATTTTTATCACTTTAAGGAAATCTCTTGCAGTAGATTTGCCCAACGCAATACATTGTTGGATTTCTTGACTGCTGTTTTCAGGGTGTTTGATTTTATGTGATTTTTTTTGTCCCCCCCTAGCTAACACGGAGCTTACTAAGTGTCTGATTTTGTCCTAAGTTCTTTACATATATTAATCAATTCAGTCCTAGTCAACTGCATGTAGAAGATGTTCTTATTTTTTTTTATACACAAATGGGGAAAGTAAGGCACAGAGGAGCCAAGCAACTTGATCAAGGTCATAAGACATTAGTCAGATCAGGATTCAAAGTCACACAGTCTTGCTCGGTATTTCTGTTCTGAACTACTATGCTATAGTTTCATGAAATGATATTCTGTGGTCAGCCAGGTACAACCCTATGTTTAAAACATGTAAAGCTGAATAAGTTAACATGGATTGGAATATATTATTTAGAGAGTTAGCAGCCGAGCAGTAGCACTGGCTGAAAATATTCTCTTTGGTATTTTATTTATATACTTTAAAAGCCAAGCCAAGTGCCATCGAGTTGGATCCAAAGACAAACAAATAAAGTCATCTCCATAGGTTAAAAGCAAAGGATTGTTTCATTGAGAAAGAGGGCTCGTTATACAAAAAGCCTTTTCCCTCTCGCTTTGGTTTTTAAATCCAAGAACCAGTACCAGTACCAGTCAACTCTTCCACTTTTGTATTGCAGCTAAATTTGTTGAGTCCATGAGCTATTCAAAGAAGCTTTTAATTGTTTCACATGGCTCATCATTTATGATTTTTCTTTCCTGCCTTGCCTTATTGACCTCTCAGTACTGGCTTCCTGATGATCCCTGTCAAAATGAGAATAGTTGTACAGTAATATAGATTGCTCTGATCAAGAAATTGAAATTAATCATTCCAAACTTTAAGAGCTAGTGTCTGGGACTTCCTATAACCCACACAAGATTACTGCTTTGTATTTCAGCAGCATGGAAAATATATTATTAACATAGAGTTGCATTAATACATAAAAGAGGAAGGAAGGAAGGATAGAAGGACAGAAAGTAGAAAGAAAGATAGAGAAGAGAGAAGATAGCTGAAATAAACTTGGCATTAAGGTCTTGGTTGTATACTGATTTATTTACCTAGTGCTGCTCTAACATGAAAGCAGCAAGTGGGTAGCTTTAAAGAACATAAATTTATTTTCCAGCAGTGGTGAGGCTAAAAGCCCAAACAAGGTCTCAGCTACACTGATTCTTTCCTTGTCAGCCATCCTGGGTTTTCCTTGGCTCCTGGGTGTTTCTTGGTTCCTTGGCCATCTTTGACTTTAGAGGGTCCTCACATGACATCTGCCTTCCTCTGCGTGTGTAGGTGTATGTGTGTCTGTCTGTTCTGGTCTTTGAGTGTGTGTGTGTACTCCAAAGTGATTAGGTTTATGATCCATCATACATGGGTACGGTCTCATTACCACAACAAAAGAAATGCCTATTTCCAAAAAGCAACACTTCCACAAATACAAGGGCCAGAGATTCAACTTATATTTTGAGGGACACAATTCAATCGACAACACATAGAAAATTTTAACTTTACTAGGTCCTGATATAATTGCAAAGTACTGAACAAATCATGAGTTCACATTTTGTGTAAAGAGTTTTGTTTTTCTTTTTTTGAATGAAAAAATGTGTAACTATAAGCTACCCGAGTCACTTCCCAAATTGTCAGAGAACATCCCACTGCTTCAGATGCATCTTTTCTTTGGTAGATCTTTATTATCAAAAATTGGTGTCTGAGGATTTGATATGACAGTGATTAAGAGCCCAGGCTGCTAACCAAATTTTGCCAGTTAAATCTACTAGCTGCTCCTTGGGATTGCTATGAGGCAGTTTTACTCTGTTGTACAAGATCCTGTGAGACAAGATCAACTTGATGGTAATAAGTTTGGTTTCGGTTAGTAGTTTGTACGGAGACTTGGTGGTACATTGATTAAGAACTTGGCTACTTACCCAGAAGTAGGTGATTCACACAGATCAGCTGCTCCATGGGAGAAACAGTGACAACCTGCTTCTGTAAAGATTTGAAGCCTTGGAAAGTCTATAGGCGCAGCTCTACTCTTTCCTACAGAGTTGTTGCAAGTTGGAATTGACTTGACAACAACAGGTCTGGTAGTTTTTAAATTCCTTTTAGCAAGTAAATTACATATTCATTACTTTGAGTAGTGCTTTTTGTTCTAGTTTTCATAAAAATACAATCACAGAACATTTACCGTCTATTCAGTGAATTTTGAAGAAAGGAAATTGAAATTTATATTATTAACCCAGAAACATTGCTTTTTTACTAAATTTCCATAGGTACATATATCACCGAGAAGCTGTGCTGCCCAAACATTATCTGTCACAGATGATTCGGATTTACAAATGATTTTTACACTGTTAATGAGTATTTAGGAGTCCTCAGGTCGTATGATATCTCTGATGGTGTAGTGGTTACATGCTATGGCTGCTAACCAAAAAGCTCAGCAGTTCAAAGCCACCAAGTGCTCCTTGGAAACTTCATGGGGCAGTTCTACTTTGCCTTATAGAATCTCACTATGAGTCACAATCAAGTCAAAGGTAATGGGTTTGTTTTTGGGGTTTTTCGAAATGCTAAGCACTCAAATACTAGCCAAATTAGGGTGGTTTCAATGCATCCAGAGGTATCTTGTTAGACAGAATTGGCAAGTTGCTTTGGCAAGGTCACAGCTACGAAAACACTATGGAGCAGTTTTACTCTGTACAAATGGGATCGCCGTGAGTCGGAATCAACTTGACTGTAACTAACAATAATGATGTTTAGAAACGTACTCTAAAACACTGAAGCAGCCCAGGTGATACAATGGTTAAAGCGATTGTCTGCTAACTGAAAAAAGCAGTAGTTAGAACCTACCAGTTCCTCTGATGTAGCAGTCTGCTTCCACTAATTTTGCAGGATTGGAAACTCTATTGGACAGTTCCACGCTGTCCTATCAAGTCACTAAGTGTCAGACTCGGTGGGTTTCTAGAAGATTAAGCTAGTACCTGAAATAATAAGGCATTTGCAGTGGCAAGTCTGTTAGTTTTCAAACTACTACACTTAAATATGGAGCCCTGGAGGAATAGTAGTTACGAGCTTGGTGGCTAACTAAAAGTCAATGGTTAGAATCCACTGATGGTTTCTTGGAAACACTATAGGGTCGTTCTGCTCTTCCCTATAGGGTTGCCATAAGTCACAATCTACTTAACAGTAAGGAGTTTTTTTGGGGGGGGGAGAAGCTTACATAAATTTAAGAGAAAACAATACATACAGAATTAGGTTTATGGCCTTCGAAGGGACTCAAGCAAAGGGAACTTGAAGCTTAAGCTTCCTTAGCCTTCAGTAAATCTGCCCTAACTGGCTACATTCTGGATCTGCGTGTCTTCGGATTATGTTTCTTATGCAGTATGTAGCCCTGAAGACTTTCCCTCCATCACTCATCTACTTTGCTTTCTTTTTCCAATTTTCCAGCATGTTTGCTTGGTGGCCAGAAGGAAAAAAAGAAAAAAGTACCACTTGTTTTGCTTGATGTTTTGAGTTATTGCTTCAATATCAGAATTTTGTGCATATACCACATGGTTTGGGGGCAATAATATTTCTGAGAGGCTCAGAGATGAATTTCACTCATAGGAATTGGCTGGAAAAAAAGCCCTCCTGCTGCTATTCAGGGCTCAGTGCATAGAGCCAGGCTTCACAGGCGTCAAGCCTCCATCTCCTCCCGCACCTGCTGAGAGCAGACGGGGTCAAATATCACTCAATGATCCCCTCCATCCCACCTAAACTTCTTCCCTTTCTAGTTTCAGGGAAGATTAAAAGCTTTGGCTTCCATTTCTGTCACTTAGTTAGCCTCAAATGGCATCTCTGTCTTTCTACCTATACACTCCCCTCAACAACTACCACACATACACAAAAAAAAAATCTTAAAAATGATTCCTATAAGTCCCGAAGGAAAATTGCTCTCCCAGATGCTAAATCTTTTCTCTGTCTCCCTGAAATATAAAACTCCTGATCGCATAGGGCAAGAAGGTTAAAATAAATAAATAAAGAGACAGTTTATTCTTTTAATCTCTTATTGTGGTAAAAGCAACATCTTAAGGAGAGAGATTTCTGGGTAAATACTACATATAGCCTTATCTGAATTCCTCTAGTATTTTGTCAGATAGTTTTGCATTATTTGCCAAATTACTTCTGTGGCTGTCAGTGGCATGACAGTTTATTTCTGTAATTACTGGGACTTAATAACCTGCGTTTCCATGGCTGTAGCTAGCTCTGGACACTGACAGAATTGGTGAAGGCACCTGATACCTCATGTTGCCCTCTGTTCCAAGTTCTGCCGTCTTTTATTCTTGAAAAATCTAGGTGCTCTCTCTTTGCCTACCTATGACCTTACTTTGAATATTTTCTTTGCACTTTTTCTGTGTCCTTCTCCTTCTGTGAAAAAACAGGAGAATATCATGGTCTGACCTGTCTTTTATATGAACGAAAGAAGCTTTCAGGTTGACTATGACCTTAAACTTTCTTTGATACTTCTTGAATTGTATATATCAAGCAGCCCCCAATCCCTACTCCATCTGAAATGGCTCAAAATTTTACAGCTTTAACTGTTTTCTGCTCAGTTTCCTTCAGGAAACATTAACAGTTCCTAGCTTGCTTCCATACTTAGGTATGAAAAGGTTTTAATTAGAAATTTATACTTGTTAAGGAGAGTTTCCTTTTCATAAGCTGGCTCTGTTATACTTATGGGGGGGGGAACAATGATGTCAATGTCTCCTGTTAGGAATGACTCAGTTCTTAGTCTGAAGGAAGTCAGATAGGGCTTCTATTGTCTTTCTTGTATTGTCTGTTCCCAGATCTTTAATCCTTCCAGGTTAATAAAAAAGACAGTGGAGGAAAAAAAGCAAAGGGTTAACTGCCTGGAGCTTTAGGAATTATCCAATCCTTTGAAATTTTCTTTTTTGTGCTAGAACAATTTAGGTGGTAACTAAGTTATCATTGAAATCAAGTATTTTTGTCTTCCATAAAATTTTGCACAGTCTAAACTCTGCTCACTTCTGGAAAATACTTTAAACTCAATGATACAGTGCTACCAATAACCTGCTTTAGCTGTCTGCTCAAAGAGTCTACTTTTTATTTCTGAGAAACATGTAAATGACCCTTTTCAATCTTCTAGAATCTTCCTTGAATCTGGAGCCCGAAGACGGAAAAGAAGTCTAAAAATCCATGATCAGTTGGTGATTTTTTCCCCATAAGTCACAGTGACATCTGTTAATTTAAGTCACATTACAACGCTGTGTTGTTAGGTGCCATAGAGTTGGTTCTGACTGATAGGGAGCCGAAGTCCAGCGGATCTAAACACGGCCCGGGGCTGTGCTGTCTTCACGATCACTGCCGTGTTTCACTCTGTGGTTGCAGCCACCGGGTCGGTCACCTCGTGGAGGGGCTTCCTCCGTTTCTCCGATCCTGTGAAATACAAAGTAAAAGTCAGTGTAATGCCCTGAAATGCAGCATTAGCCCTTCTTTGACACTCTTGCTGCGTGTCTATTTTTAATTTGTACGTAGTAACCCCCGAGGAGTCTGTAACTTCTGAGGAGATGAGATTAAAGTTTGTTGCTTGTTTGTTTTGTATTGTTTTCCTCATAAGAAACCACTTAAAAAAATTCCTCTGATGCAAGTTGGAAAAAGAGTATCTAATTCATAACTAGATTATGAGAAAATTATTCAGCTTTCTGGATGTATACTAAACACGCTGTTGGGTAGCAACTTTCTGTTTCTTTGTTGTTCTGCTGATATCATTTATGTAATTTCTGGCCTTCAATCTCAGGAAAAATTATTTTGATGTAGTCTTTGATCCACGGGCACTATAATTCACATGGAAAATACAAAGTAAATCTAACTTAAGAATGGTAAAGCTATTTATGTATTTGGGAAAAATTCCTGGAATTAATTAAATATTTTTGCTTTCAAAATTTAACTAGTCAAAAATTAGGTATGGAGTATATTCGTGGTTCATGTAATAATCGTAAAACTTTGACTATATTTCACAGGTTTTAAATACAGCTAGACTATTAAATTCTATGAATATCTGAAGTGATAGTTTTTTTATTTTTCGCTGTTGTTCGCTATGCTTTGTTATATGCAGAGAATAATTCTTTCGGCCTCAGCATCTGCCCACTGTCTAACTTTACCATTTTGTCTGAAACAAGCCGTGATGTGACATCACTTCTTAGAATAAGAGAAGAATGCATCCTTTTGTTGTGGGGATGGTTCAAAAAATTAGCCACATTAAATAAGGTTTGAGATTTTGTTATATAACAAATGCCACAACCAGTATTGACAGCAGAGTCGCATCTCTGTACTGCAGATAGAAAATGAGAGAATTGGAACTTGCTGTGCTAAACTGCTGAGATCACCATCATGCATTATTAATTAAAATAAATAAGAAATAAAAAGAAAAATGACTTTTGCTCCTGCTACTTGAAAGGTCTGGAGTGCATTATCTAGTCATCAATTCAATTTCTTTTACCACATCGTGCATCCAAACTTATACTATGTGGGTGACAAAACTCTCTCTATGACCTTGTCACTTTAAGTTTTCATAAATTTCTCCCACCTCAGTATCTGTTTCATATATACTAGAAACTCACTTCCCTGAATTTTATATTCACAATCACAAAGCCTAGAAATAAAACCTAGGCTGTCATTGATGGGTTATTGCAAAATATAAAAATATCATGAGCATATCTGTCCCCTGGAAAACTTGAGTTGAATTCGATATTTTGTTGGACGACCTTAGAAGATACACTTAGGCTGTGTCCACTAGATTCCACCACAAACAACTGTGACAGTCAATTGAGTAAGGCAGAAGAGAAGAGGAAGAAAGTGAAGAAGTATGCAAAGGAAAGGAAGCAAGGAGGAAAGGAAGGAAGAAGAAAGAAGAGAACAAAGGAAGTAGGAAGAAAGAAAAGCCAACTTATTAAAAGCAAAACACATTTTAATAAATTTATTAGGTATTGGGCTAAAATAACCAGCTGTTCAAGTAGAAAATGAGAAAACTTAATCTCTTTGGGGATTTTAATGTATTTCTGCAAGTTCGTAGTCATGCCTTCTTTCAAAAGGCCAAGTATAATTTCTGCAATCTTGAATGAAGACTGAACTTGTGACCATTTTTAGTGAGTTGAAAAGGGCTTGCTATTTGACTTAAAAAAATAATTACTATTTATTGTGTTGTTATTGTTGAAAATACAAACAGCGTAACAAACACCAGCTCAACAATGTCCCTGTTCAAATTCAGTGACCTTGATTGCATCCTCATCCCCCTTTTTCCCAGGTCACTCCTCCCCCATTAACATAAATTAACTGCCCCCTAAGATTCCCGTCTCATCTTTTGAGTTGATATTATCAGTTTGCCCCCATACAGATACTTTTTACAAGAGCATAATGAAGATTTTTTTTTTTTTTTTTTTTACTAGGCGAGCTAAACTATTGTTTGGTTTTAAGAAGATTCCAGGGAATATTTTTGGTGTAAGGGCAATAGTTTCAGAGCTTCATCCAGCCACCACAACTTCGTGCAGCTGTGTGACTTCTTATGAAATGGAATAAATAAGTAAATAAGGTGAGTTTTACCTCAGTGGCTCTCTCGCTTTTTGATCACTTCTAGGAGAAGCCAGTTGGCCGTGTCGTAAGGAAGCTCAGCTGAGAAAAGTTTATGTACAGGGGACTGGATGGTTCCCAACATCAGCTAGCACTATCTTGGCAGCCACATAAGCAAACCCACCTTGAAACTGGATACTCTAGCTCAGTCAAGTGTTCAGATGACTGCAAGTTTGGTCAATATCTGACTGCCACATTACTGGGAGTCCTAAACTGGAACTGATCAACTAAGCTACTCCTGAATTCATGATTATAGGAATTATGAGAGATTAATAAAATGTTTATTATTATTTCAAGACAGTCAAGTTTTGGGATAATTTGTTATATAACAACAGATAGCTAACACACAGTGATAATCTTAACAGTTTCAATTCTTTTTAGCATTTACTCTTAGATTTAACAACGGACATAAATGTCTGTTATTTTTATATACTCTATTACCAACTTGGAAATCCTGGTAGCAATCTTTAAGAGCTATGTTTACTAAACAAAAAGTCAGAATTTCAGATCCACCAGGCATTCCTTGGAAATTCTATGGAGCAGTTTTACTCTGTGCTATGATGTCCCCACAGAAATGTGTATAGTAATTTAGGTGAACTGGTGATTCACAGAACTGTGTGAAAGACCTCCCTGTTGTGATTTTCTTATGCTGTAAATCCTAATCTCTGCGTGTGGTTAATATAGTGTATTATGTTAAACAGGATTAGGGTGGGACTATAAAACTGTTCCTAAGGTCACCTCCATGCTCCAGTGTAATGACAGTTTCCCTGAAGTATGGCTTGTGCCACTGTTTATGCTACAAGAGATAAAAGGGAAGGGAAGCAAACAGAGAATTGGGAACCTCACACCACCAAGAAAGCAGCACCAAGAGTACAGTGCATCCTTCTGACCTGAGGTTCCTGCACCAAGATGCTAACTGACCAAAGACTGACGCAACTCAAGGATCTTCCAAAGTTGCCAAAGAGGGAAAGCCCTTCCCCTGAAGCAGACATCCTGAATTTGGACTTGTAGCCTATCAGACTGTAAGAATAAACTTTTCTTTGTTAAAGCCATCCACCCGTGGTACTTCTATTAGAGCTATATCAGATGACATATTAGAATTGATTCAGTGGCAGTTGGTTTATTGCTAACTTCTTACATTTTTCTAGCTATATAAATGGAAAAAAAAAAGAAATGCATGATGGGAAAATACGAGTTAACAATATTAAATTTGGCTTTTGCACATGATGGAGTAAGCAGCCTCAAGTTTATATCAGACCTGTCACCTTTTGTGGATAAAGGATACCATCCTACACCATCATTTTTCCAAGAATGGTTGTACTATTCCCACCCCCCACTATATTACCCATTCTTCCATCTATTATTCTTTTCCAGGATTCATATTGCTTAAAAATAAATAGGAACTCAGTTATAGTGACAATTATTACATGTTTTATGGAGACAATTATTTAGGTATATGCTTGCTTTGGTTGGTCTAAATTGGAGAAAGAGAATAAATTTTATAATTCTTTTTTGTTTTAAGTAAGCTTTTTTGTTTCATTTTTCATTTGGCTTATATAACAAAACAATATTTAATATTATTTATTGAGAAATCCAATTTTAAACTCTGTGAACCAACATAATTTTCAAATAACTTACAATATTAGAGTTTCAAAGCTGGAACTGTAGCACTTACCTGACCTGACTCTCTAAGTTTACATGTAGAAAAACCAAAACCCCAAAAGCTAGGTCACTATAGGAGAAATAAAACTAGAACACAAGTCTAGTAGAGTGTTCTTTCTGCCTTTTCATGTTTTGAATAATATGTTTATCAGCTTGCAAAGTCTGCATTTGACCAGAGTCTTTGTTTTGTTTCCATAATCTTATGACATTCTTTTGCTTCTTCTCGGACTAGCTGATGGTACACAAGCTTTTGCTAATCATGATTAGACTATGGAGCTATAGATGTGGAAGTGGCTCATAAAGCTAGAAACCATTCAAGCTCTATGCCCTAAAGTTGTTTTCCTTGAATCACCAATGCCCAGCTCCAGGTGAGCCATTAATATAATTGAATTGTGCTCTCATTCAGTAGTACTTGGATACATGCAGTTTATTTCTCCTTTACATTTATCTACTTATGTATACAATCAGGTTACTAAAAATGGAATATGGAAATATGTAATTGATGGTTTCACTCACAGTTGGCCCAAGCAAAATCACCCACATTCTCATGCTTCTCACTAACAGTCTCACTTTCTTGTTTTCAAATTGAAGTCTACCTGTTCTCTGCTTTCCTTGCCATCCTCTCATGTGGCAGAGGTTTGTTCTTTCACACTGTGTGTTCCTGTCCTGAAGGCTGATTCAATCCATAAGTCTTTGTTATGGATTGAACTGTGTCCTGGAAAATATGTTGAAATCCTAACCTTTGTGCCTGTAAATGGCACCCTGCTTGGGTGACATTCTGTTATGCTAATAAGGTCATGTAAGAGTAGGGTGGGTCCTAAAGCTAACTGCTTCTGAAGGGTCTCTTATAAACAATCAAAAATGACCAAAAAGTTCCTTCTACCACATCTACCCACTTAACTGCACCTCTGCTTATGAACTGTATCTGTACTGTGAACAATGACCAGCCTTTCCACTTTGTACCAGTTTCTGTTCATCCGCTCTAATATACTGTCTCAGCAAATCTTCCCCTTCAACTATGTCATAATTTTTTTTCTCTTTACTGAGGTTGTCTTACAAACATCAAATATACCCTTGTATGCCCTATCTTTAAACAATTTTCTTTAGAGTTATCTCTCTAGTTGCAGGTCAAAAGAGTTTCCAGTACTTTGAAAAAAGTCCCCTCAAAATTGTTGTCTTTACTGGTACATTCTGATTTTTCTCCTTCAGCTTTTTCTCAAACTTACACATTCAAGTTTTCATGCTTACCGTTCCAATGCAAGTGTCTGTCATTTCATCCTACTGTAGGAGCTTGCATGTTACTGGAATGCTGGACTTACACCTCTAATATTCAAATACCAGCAAGGTAACCCACGGTGGACAGGTTTCAGTTGGGTTTCCAAACTAAGACAAACTAGGAAGAAGGACTTGGTGGTTTATTTCTGAAAAGAATTAGCCAGAGAAAATCTTATGGATAGCAGCAGAGCTGACATAGTGTCAAAGGATTAACCCCTCACGTTGGAAGGCACTCAAAAGACGACCAGGGAAGAAATTCATTCTCAAAGTGGAGTCAGACTTAGTGATGTGGATGGAACCAAGCTTTCAGGACCTTCAGCTTCTGATATGCCATGACTCAGAATGAGAAGAAACAGCTGTAAACATCCAATAATAATCAGAACCTGGAATGTATGAAGTATGAATCTGGGAAAATTAGAAATTGTCAAAAATGAAATGGAACACAAAAAGATCAATATCCTAGGCATCAGTGAGTTGAAATGGACTGATATAGGTCATTTTGAATTTGAAAGTCATGTAGTATACTATGGAAACCCAGTTGGCTTAGTGGTTAAGACCTAAAGCTGCTAACCAAAAACCTGGGAGTTCAAATCCATCAGGTGCTCCTTGGAACCGTATGGGGCAGTTCTACTCTGTGGTATAGAGTCTGAAAGAGTCAGAATTGACTCAGTAGCGGCACGTTGTTGTTAGTGTTGTTTATGGTCTACTATGCTGGGGAAATTGAGTTGTCCATTCATTGTCCAAAAGAACATTTCAAGGTCTATCTTGAAGTACAGTGCTGTCAGTGATTGAATAATATCCATAAGCCTACAAGAAAGACCAGTTAATATATTTACTACTCAAATTTACATACTAAGGCTAAAGATGAAGAAACTGAAGATTTTTACCAATGACTACAATCTAAAATTGATTGAACATGCAGTCAGGAGGCCCTGATAATTATTGGCAATTGGAATACAAAACTTAGAAACAAGGAAGTAAGATCAGTAGTTGGAAAATATGTGATAGAAATAATGCCAGCTACAGCAGTATTGAATTTTGTAACACCAACGATTTTTTCATGGCAAATACCTTTTTCAACAACATAATTGATGACTGTATACATGCGCCTCGCTAGATGTAATATACAGGAATCAAATTGACTATACCTGTGGAAAAAAAGACTATGGAACAGCTAAATATCATCAGCCAGAAAAAGCCTAGCAGCTGACTCGATCCGACCATCAATTACTCATGTGGAACTTTAGGGTGAAACTGATGAAAATTAGGATAAGCCCACAAGAGTCAGTGTAGAACCTGAATTTAGAGACCACCTCAAGAGTAGATTTGATGTGTTGAAAGCTAATGACCGAAGACCAGACAAACTGTAGAATGAATTCAAGGAAATTACGCGTGAAGAATGCAAGAGGTCATCGAAAAGATAGGAGAGAAAGAAAGTACTTAAATGGATGTCCGAAGAGACCTGAAACTTGGGCTAAAATGTCAAGTAGTTAAAGCAGAGGGAAAAATGATGATGTAAAAGAGCTGAACAGAAGGTTTCAAAGGGAAACTTGAGAAAACGAAGTATTGTGGTGATATGTGCAAAGACTTGGAGATAGAAAAACCAAAAGGGAAGAGCATGTTCAGCATTTTTCAAGCTGAAAGAACTAAAGAAAAAAAAGAACTAAAAAAAAAAAAAGTTGCAATACTGAAGAATTCTGTTGAGAAAATATATGACAGGAAACATCAAAAGGAGATGGAAGGAATACACAGAGTCACTGTATCAAAAAGAACTAGTTGATGTTCAACCACTTCAGGAAATAACATATGGCGTTGGTGAAAAATAAGGCTCCAGAAAGTGATGGAATATCAAACAGATGCAAATCTGAAAGTGCTCACTTGTCTATGCCAAGAAATTTGGAAGACAGTTACCTGGCCAACTGGCTGGAAGAGATCTATATTTATGTCTATACCCAAGAAAGGTGATCCAACAAATGTGGAAATTATTGAACAATATCATTAACATCACATGAAAGAAAATCTTACTGAAGTTTCATTCAAAAGCAGCTGCAACAGCATATTGACAAGGAACTGCAAGAAATTCAAACCGGATTCAGAAAAGGATGTGGAACCAAGGACATCATTGCTGATGTCAGATGGATCTAGGCTGAAAGCACAGAATACCAGAAGATATTTGCCTGTATTTTATTGACTATGCAAAGGTGTTGTACTGTGTGGATCACAGCAAATAACTGATAACAGTATGGAGAATGAAAATCTAGGAACACTTAATTTTTCTCAGGAGAAATCTTCATATGATTCATGGGACATAACAACAGCAACTCCACTAAAATTATCCTTGTCAAAGGCATCCATGAACTTGGCATTGTTTTTATTCTTTGTTTTCACCCGGCTGACCTATACATAGCATTGGACAAAGCTGATGGATCTTAACTCCTGAAAATTTCATTTTCTCTGGGCTCCCAGAACATTTCATTGTCATGTTTATTTCTCCCGAGTAACAGAACATTCATTCTCAGTATCTTTTGCTAATATCTCCTCACTGTCCTACCTCCAAAACGGGTATTTCAGGGCTTAATCACTGAACGTCTCTCTTTTATATACACTTTTCCTTTAGGGTTCACACACTGGCAGGCTTTAAAGACATAAATCTTGAATAATCCTAGACCTCACCCCTGAACTCCCAGCTTGTATAACCAACTGCTTACTTGACATTTCCATTTGAAGATTTAATGGGAATCTAGCTGTTAACATTGAAAAGCCAGCTTCTCATATCCCACCTTTCCAAAACCTGATTTTCTTGCCTTCTTTCTCATTACGTAAAGACAACTCCATTCTTCCAGTTTTAATGTCAGAAATCTGTGAATCATTCTCTCTCTATAACACTGTAATTCAATTTGTCACAAAATTATTTTGGCTCTTTTGTCAGTATACATCCAGAGTCTGAGCATTTTCACTACCCCTGCTTTTGTCATCTGGGCAAAGCCACTGTCATCTCCCACTCAGTAATTCTCTAGCTTCCTCACCAGTTGTCCCCCATCTGCTGTTAGCCCTTCTAGAACAAACATAACTTCTAGAGTGTTTCTCTTTGTACACAAATTATGCACTGCAGTCATAATCCTCTGAAGGCTTACTCTCTCACCTGGAGAACAAGTCACGTCATTGGAAAGGACCTGGCCACTTGATCCCTAAAATCTGTGGCCTCATCTGTTACAATTCTCTTCATTTTGCTTCAGCCAATAATTGGCTTCCTCCAGCTCCCAGGAAACCTGAAGACATAGTGGTTGATCTGTCAGGCGCTCCTTGGAAACTCTGTGTGGCAGTTCTACTCTGTGTTAGGGGGTCACTATGAGTCAGAATCCACTCTGTGGCACTGGGTTTGGTATTTGGTTTCGCTGCTTCTTAACTAAACCAGGTATGCTCCCACATTATCTGTCTTTGCCGTAGCTCTTTCCTCTGCTGGCTATGCTCTTCATCTGAGCGTTCATACCTCACTTTTTCACCCCTACCAAATCTTTGTTCACACATCATGTTCTCCATGGAGCCTTTTCTTTTTGTTTTAAATTTAGTGATGTAAAATATACCACAGCAAAATGTCATTCTTCCTTCTCCAAGGTCCTGGTAACTACTACCAAGCTTTTGTTTCTATGCATTTTCCTATTCCAGAATTTCTCCATGAAGCCTTTATGATCATCCCTCAGTTTAAAACTGTACTTCTTTTAAACTTTTCCTTTGTTTTTCCTCCATACAGAAAAAAAAACAAAAACAGAAAACAAAGCATCATTGTGGAGAGGATTCCCATTCATAGTGAACACATGCACCACAGAATAGAACTGCTCCATGGATTATTTTTTACAGAAACAATTCATCAGCACTTTATATTTTGGTGCTGCTAGGTGGGTTAGAACCATCAATCTTCAGGGTAAAAACAAACACAAACAGCTTATGGCACCTACTTCCTCATAAAGAACGATCTCTGTGAAAGCAAGACAGTTTGTTTTCTTTCTGCCTGATGCCCAGTATAAATACTAGTAATACTTGTGAGTTATTTTATACAGGTAAATGTTAGTAATAAATATTGTTTGAATTAATGCTGTAGGATGTTGTATTTATTTTACATTCATGAGCAATGTACACTTGACATTTTTTTTACTTTGACTCCTTCAGAAGTGTTTTAACACTGGGTAGTTCATAGCACAGGAAACAGAGGTGAGCAAGAATGGGAAAACCAAAGCTGATTCGACCGAGGGGACGTGGTGCACTAGCGTATCTGTGGTTAGTATGGGAATGGAAGGCTTCTCCTTTCTGTGAGTTCAGAACTAAAGCAGAAATCAGATAATTACAGCTCTATATGCCCACACAGAGTGAAATATCAAGATGTGGAGGGCCATTTTATGATCTACACTGGTGTCCAGTTATTCGGATCAAGAAAAATAGTCTTAAGGACAAGCATGAAAGCACAAGCAGGAACTAATTTGCATCCTCACGTTTGGGCCAAAGACTAGCAATCAGTTACGTGGGCACAACACCTCATATCTTTCAAACATATTGCCAGGTCTTCTCTTATCTGACTTTCACAACATTTGCAAAGTCCAGAGGTTATGTACCGTGTCCCATGTCACACAGCTCCAAATGAGTAAATCTAGTATTAGAACTCAGAGCATCCGTCTTCTCATCCAAAACATTTTCCAATTATCATTCCAGACGTCAATCCAGGCACCCAATAAGCTCAGTCTTTCCAGAGAGGGAGACTTTAGTGATTTTGCACGCTATATTGCTTTGGGACGAAAACCATATGTTCCAAAGGGTCAACCAAAGGATGCTCCATTTGGATCGATCTTCTCAGTGGAGCAGGGATCCACAGGTGTTCAAAGTGAGATATTGCTGCCATGTTAGTCATCTCTATGCCCAAGTTTCTGAAAGCCATGAATTTGGGTGCAATGTAACTGGGTGGTTCTGTCTTGGAGTCTCAAGACGTTACAGTCAAAATGCCTCTCGGGATGCAGTCATCCAAAGACTTCACCAGAGCTGGAGAAACTATTTCTAGTGTTACTCATGTAGTCGGCAAGTCATTGTTGTTTCTTGGCAGGAGGGCTCATTTCATTGCCACACATATTTCTTCATAGGGTTGCTTGAGTATTCCTACATAGTAACAGCTGCCTTCCCCTGGAGCAAGCAATCCAAGAGATCCAAAGCAGAAGTGGCAATGTCTTTTGTGAACTTGTTTCAGATGTAACACTTCATCATTTGTGTACTATCCTATTGACAACAAAGGTCAACCCTATTAAATATGGGAAGGCAAGACATGAAGGTGTGACTATCAGGAAGTGAGTATGTTTCTTCCCCAGTTGTCCATAAGAGAGCCTTTCTAGCAAGGCACGTTATGTATTTGAGAGGATACGCATGAGTGCTGAAACTTTCATAATGGACTTTTCTAAAATTATAAAAATAGCAATTTTAATTCAGCTTCTTATTTTAGAAAAATACTTTCTACTTCATACTTTTCTGCTTGCATTCAGAATGTGCTTCAGCAGTCAATTCCTTGAGAAGCATTGCCAGATCATCGGCATATGAGAAAAATAGCAAGAAGACTGAATCTCTATTCACACAATAACAAAACATGTATTATTGGCACTCCACAGCAGCAACAGTTGCATAACACTCATGAACTTCACATTAAATATCCAGCAAGCATTGCCTCATTGTAGAAGTCTTGTTGTGATGTCACCATCAGTTCAATAAATTTAAATGAGTCTTTTAGCTGAAACAGTGGTGAAACCCAAGTAATTGGTAGACTTACAATAAAATTCTTAGGTTAGGAGCAAAACCAAATGCAACAATATAAAGAGCTTGATTACAAAGAGAATCTCATCGCTCTTAGAGATTGGTTTTGTTATTTGTTGACAGAGAAGAATGTAAACTATCTACATTGGTAAAACAATTTTATTGAACGCAAAAAACATTTTAAAAACAAACATTATTCCTGATTTTAAAGTATCATAAAAAAAAATCTGCTGCTGTCATGTAGATTCCAACTTATAACGACTCTATAGGACAGAGTAGAACTGCCTCATTGGATTTCCAAGAGGCATCTGGAGGATTCAAACTGATGACCTTTAAGTTCCCTCCCAGATGCTTACGCCACTGTATCAACAAAGCTCCCAAAGTGTCATAGAAGGTTCAGAATAATCTAGTTTTACATTCAAATCAATACCATACTGTCTCTCTGAACATCACCAACAGGTGGTCCTCCAGACTCGCAGTTAGCAAACTTTATCTGTAAAGAATGAGACAGTAAACATTTTAGGTTTGTAGGCCAGATGGTTTACTCATCACATCTGCCTTTTTCATGCAAAAACAACCATAGGCAATAATATAGAAATTACTGTGACTGTGTTCCAATAGCCAAGCCAAGTGCTGTCGAGTCGGATCTGTGTCCCAATAAAACTTTATTTATAAAATCAGGCAGTAGGCCAGATTCGGCCCCCAGGCTGAAGTTTGCCAGGCCCTGATTTAAACCACGGATCGCATACTGGCAACCAAGGCCTGACATAGACAAGAAGGCTGTTTTGCCTGTTTTGAGTCCGTGTTGTTTTTGGAAGGAAATGCGTAGGGAAACAAGTCTTTGGAAATAAAATCTTCTTAGACCCTGCTTTTAAAACTGCCTTGCTTTTATACAATAAAAATTATTGTATACTTCCAAATTCATTTGAGTTTACAATCTCCTTTCAGACTTGGCTTGAATATCTTCTATGTCAGAGATCTCAGTACCTGTCAAGATAAACCATTAAAGAGTTAAGAACTTTAAATACATTTATCACAGACCCTCTTTGCTCCATCAGCACATTGTTTGTGTTCTTTTTATCTCATTTTATTAATTTTAATATTGTAGGCATAGGACTCTTTTACCTGTCTGGAAATTCTTTGAGAACTAATAGTACATGCCATGTGTATTTGCACCTGAGTGTTTAACACATTGCACAACGTGTACTATCTGTATGTGTTAGTTGATGAATTAAATTTAGAAATTCTGTATCCTTTTCTCGTAATTTCTTTTCATGGGACTCTTTTGTCATTGGAAATGTAACTCTAATCTCACATCCACATCAAAACCATGTAGATTTTTAAAGCTAGGTGTATGTCACTATCTTTGGGTTTTCTGTTAAATTAATAAATTTAATCGTTTCAATAATTCTGATATGACAGGGTCTTTAGATTCCTTGCTATCTTCATCATCCTGTTCTGGATGTGCTTTCAACTGTTAATACCCTTCTTAGGATGCGATGCCCAAATTAAACACAATATTGTTGTTCAGTGAATCTTTAGTACTTAGTACATACTCTACATTGTACAAGACACTAATAAGTATCCTGAGGCTTTTTACTTCTTTTTTTATCCTCCTGTTTTATAAGTGTTAGTAGATTAAGTAGTATAAAATGTAGATACAAATGGATATTAAATTGGATATTATGTTTCTAGACCAGAGATGAAACTTCTTTAAACATTCAGTGGCCTCTTTTAGGTCCCATATCTATTTTTGACTTATAGTCAGCCTGGCAAGTGAAGAGTTTGTCAGATGCTACTGTAACTGTTTTTGAATACTAATGAAGAAAGACTCCTTTATCTGTAAAATATATAACTGACAGGGGATCATGATTCAAAATATGTTTAAAAAAGAAAAAGAAAAATGACTATAAATCCTTGGGGGATGGGGGCAGTCATCAGATCAATGAACAACATAAGACCATAAAATTCAAAGAAAAGAAAATCTGCATGACAAATAAAGCTCCTTAGCATTAAGGGAATACAAATGAAAAAGACCTTGAGAAGGCACAAATTACAGTCAGGAGGCATGTTAGCCAAGAGAGAATTGGGAACATGGTTCCTCTTGATCACTGATGGGGAAGAATGTCAGTAGAAAAGAGTTTGAAGGGGCTCTAACTGCACCGGCACAGTGTTTTATTTCTTCATATGGGTGTAGCAAAATGGCATTCATTATATTGTTCCTTATGTAGCACTCTCTGCAGTATTTAAAATAAAATAGGCTTTATATCTGCCAAATATATTCTTTAAATTCCACCCACAAAAATACTTCTTCCTGTTTGTTTGTTTTTTGTCTTTTGCCTCATACCTAAATATTGCCTATTCAGGTTTATAGTTTTTGTTTGTTTGTTTCGGGTTTGTAATCTGTTTGTTTTCACGCCAGCGCTGCCTGTCCACCTCATTTGATGCCTTGATTTTTAAATACTATATTTTCTTCCATTGCCGTAAACCCTGCAATACTGACATATGTAGTTACTCAGGATGAGATTTTATGTTTATTGTGTATCTCACTTGCTGGCTATTTGTTTGTAAGAATCTGATGCCAAAGTTTCTGATTGTGATATTCTTTCAGTTGTTCGTCTCTGATTACTCTAAATTGTGTGTATGTATTTCTCTTTCTTTGAATTTCAACTCCAGCCCTCAAATTTGAAATGACTCTTTTCTCCAATTCCACATTTTTCAAATATTTATTATTTCTAATTTTCTCTATTTCCCAAACTTTGAATTTCATCTAACAAAGAATTGAAACACAGTAACAGTTCCCATGTGACTTCTAGTATCTTATCACAAAAATATGTAAGGTATATTTCCGCTTTCTTCTAGAAATGCTTCAGCATTCAACAGTATGGAAACTTGATTGATATTTGTTAAACTAACTGGAACTTTAGGACGTATACTTTGTCTTTACATGAAGTCAGAAGAGGAAGAAGCAGTGAGTGGTGTTGCTATATACTTCCAGATTGGAGAATACCTTCCTGTTAAGATGCTATACACGGCCTCTTGAGTATACTCATCAGGAGACAGTTTTGAAACTTCTCTCATTGATATGAGGCTTTTTCATCTTTCCTATCACATAGATGTCATTCCTTTCACATGGATTCTTCTTTTTCTTCTCAAAGCCTAGATCAATGCTATGCTTAGCAGATCATGAAGTCATTTTGACCAGTATTTAACTTTAAGTATAGGGCTATGTTAACTTGAGTTTCCTTCCAAAAGCAAAAATTGGAACTTGAGTATATGATAAAGTTGTTTATTTGGGGATTTAATCTCAAAAGATGGAGATGAAGGACTGAGAGCTTTGAAATAGGAAAGAATAAAAAACAACCCAAAGATGCATTTTTCTGTTGATCATGGTGAACATAAGGGTTTAGATCCCACTAACATAACTTTGAAAAACTGTGAAACATATGCGTAGAGCAAAGAGTGAAAGAAAAGTAGTTTTCTACTGGGTTTTGATGTCTCATTATCAACGATTACCCCAAAATGTGTCCATTATGACATATGTTTAATTTTGTGCATTTATCTCAGGGTCAATGGAGTTCTAGCTCAGTCTCAAGCAGAGGTGGTTGAGAACTCCAGAGCAGGAAGCAAGGAATACTTGACGCCGATGTGGCAAATACTATCCCTGGGATGCCACAGAAAGAGCTATAGTAAACTTTTAGAGTGGGCCTCAGCATAAATGAAATAGCAAAGTAGTACAGGATGGATGAAGTAACATACGATAGGTCAGAAAATACCACGATAGTGGTATTTTTATCTGTCTCTGTGTGTAAATCTGTGTATTGTGTGTATGTGCACACATGTATATGTAGCTACTGTGTGTATGTGTGTGTGTGCACTGGTTGACAAGAAAAATGAAACTCTTGCTCTGAACTGTGGTCAAACATGTTTGAAAGCCACCTGTTCCATTCTCTTCTATTCTTGGGCATCCTGACATCACCCTTGATTTTCCTCTCAGTAATCCAGACTGATTTTTTTCCCTTTTGTGCCCTCTGTGATCATATTATGCAGAAGTATCATAATCTCTAACAAACAGAACTGTAAGGAGGAGTTCTTCAACAATGTTTATCTTTGATCTATACCACAAACAGCACATGGATGTGAGTGTGTTTATGCAACAGGTTAAACAAGAGCTATGCAGCGTACCTTATTTACAGCTATTAGAACATGCTTATGAGAAAACCCAAACAAATAAAAGTTGCCAGTGGACAAGATGCTGAATTAAAAAGCAAAAAACAACAACAACAGAAAACCTTCTAGAGTTTGCATTTCATTTCTGAAAAACAAATTTCTTTGTATGCACTTACTTGATGTCTAAGAATAAGAGAAACAAACAACAAAATGACATTTAGAGGACAAGTAATGAGGTACAATCTTCATAAAAGTTCTAAGTTTTGATTATCAGGTTGTCTGCTCTGATGTCCTGTTTTAAAACAGGGTTTTCTGGTTACTGTTGGAACATTTTCCAAACAGAAGTAAAATGCGTGACCCTGAGGAGAGCAGTGACGTGGCCCCTTCACCTTCTAGGGCATTCATGTTGAAAGAGGACATCAGGGCATGGGAATTGACAGCTTGGCATAAATTATTTAAAACTCCCTCTTTTTTTGGTTTAGCAGGAGCAAAGTCTTTTTCTACAAGGTGTTTTTTTATGGCCTTCTTCAGAGAAATGCAAGAGAGGTTAGGGAAGTATGCGGCAGTGAATGGAAGTTTCTATTTCATGCTCATATATTTGGTGAATTTTGATAGTGCAATCATTGGGAAGGAGGCTAAGGAAAAGTCATTTGTAATTGTGAAATTTTCAGTCTTGTAAAAAGTCAGCGTACCTGAATTTCGAGGATCATGTCATCTTTAGTTTAGAAAATTTACTTTTGGTTCAAAAATCTCATATTCATGACATCTGGGTATATAAATATTTAAACTATAATTGCAAGCAATAGAAGTGAAATAATTGATTTTTCTGTTTTGGAATTGGATGTTGATGCTTCCTCACAGTAAGACTTTATTATTTAATACATAGGCATCCTTAGCTTTTAAATTAAATGACAATTTCTCACTTTTTATTTCCTAATAGCTCTAACAGCATGAGTGCTGTCACCGGGTAGCAGCCTTTTTTTTGAATGGTGTGTTTCTGTTCTTAAATGGAATAATTGACAGCAATATGTACAGACAGGATGACCAGGAACATTCTAGCATAGTTTGATGAGAAGCATGGCTTATCCATCCATCAGATCATCATATGACTAAGTCAGGACACCAACAGAAAAAAAAAAAAAAAGTCCAGAAGAATGTGTGGAATGATAAAATTCTATATGTTCTGGAAAAGTAGCCCTTTGGAGACATACATATAGGCATTCATGGAAATCCTTGTGGTGTAGCAGCTAACTGCTGTGTCTGCTAATCAAAGGGTAGGCAGTTCAAATCCTCTAGGCACTTCTTGGAAACTCTGTGGTGCTGTTCTACTCTGTCTTATAGGGTCACTGTGAGTCTGTATCAGCTTAAAGGCAGTGGATAGGTAGGCATAGACACACACAGACACAGATAGTGCAAAAAAAGAGGGAGAGAATATTGAGGTGATATTTTCAAGACAAAAACTTGAATCTCAAACCTGGAATCTTCACTGACTTTCTGATGTTGTTGCAGTTTGTACGGGATGTATGTGAAAGAGAATAGTGCAATTGACCCTAAATTCCTATTTGATCTTTCATTGTAGTGATCTGGGCTGGATCTAGTGTGATTCAAGAACACTCCTTTTGCCTTTTTAGCTTTAGGCTCAGACTAAGTGAAATGAAACTTTTTTTTTTTTCTTACTGATCTTAAATGTGAAGATTTACCAGACCCATATGTTGGGAAAGTAGGGAAAATGAGCTCATAGAAGAAGAATGCTTATCACCTTCAAAAACTGTGCGCACAGTCTGCCAAGTCACCCACTCTGTGCCTCCAAGCTCCCACCTGGATGTGCTAGTCTTTTCAAATGCAGGGAATCAGGTTGCTGCTTGTCTTACAGTCTTTATTGGGGAGGAAACATAGCTGAGGGAAGACAAGAATAGCTATCTAAAATATAGTAGTCCCTTCCCTCCCATGGGAGATACAGCCCAAGACCACCTGTGGGTGCCTGAAACTGAGGATAGTACCAAACTCTACATAGGCAATGTTCATCCTGTACCTACATGCCTATGATAAAGTTTGATTTATAAATTAGACAGTAAGAGATTAACAGCAATAATTAATAATAAAATAGAATGATTCTAACAATATACTGTAACAAAAGTTATATAAATACAGCAGGATAGTGTGAGATTTCATCATGCTATGCACTCATTTAACATTTCTGAACTCAGACTACGAAAAGTGAAACCACAGATAAGGGGAAGACTGCTGCAACCGAATTAACATAATAACCAGCACTCTTCAGATCTATGTGCCAAGTACTGTCTTAAGTAATTTGCACAGACTGTCTTCTTTTAATTCTTACAAAGTAAAAACTATTACTATTCCCATTTTACAGGTGAAACTGGGGACAGAGAGTTTCATAGAAGTCCAACAGCTAGCAGCTAGTGAAGCAATTGAAGTTTAGAAGAGAAGTTTGGGAAGTTTACTAAAAGAATGCAACTCTTTATTCACTTCAGTCTGCCAACCCAAAGTTTTATCCTCTGAGCATATGGATCTGTGGCACATACTGTCTTCCTTCTTGGGATATTATTGTGGCCGTCAGAGTATTTGACTCAGAAAAGGGAAGCCTCAAAATACCGTTACTGGTTTGCAATTTTTGGCCTCTATTATTATGATCTTTCAAATTTTGGAATTTTTCTGGTATTGGGTCAGGGAAAGTCATAGGTTTCTTTAGAAAGAATTCTACTGGATTATGTGCATTTACCAAGGTGTCTTCACAAACATTTAACTTCTGTTTGATACCAGTCTTGAAACATCCAAGCATGTTTTCAGAATCATGCATAGCTAATCATCTGAAATATCTATTTAGAGTTTGGGCCATGGAGAGCTGGCATCCTATGGGATTGCCTTACTTAAGATGCAATTTTGAAAGGAAGAGATATTTTTACCAACTTTGTTTCTTACATTCATTTGACTCTCCTGATGAACTTGCTGTTTCAAATATTCTCCAAGGAGAGGAGAAATTAATAGTAATGAGCTCATTTGGAAAGAAATAGGCTTGTGATTATTTTGGCTTTGTTCACTCTGCGGTAATGGCTCCTGCTCATTTTATTTTAAGGGCTTTTGCTTAGGCAAGATGCTGAGTGCAGCGAGGTGGTTTTCACTAAAATAAACTTATTGAATTTTGGTGAGCTTCTGAGACAAAAAAGGAAAGACAATTGCCTATAAAATGTGGAATTGTTTCTTTTGGAAAAGAAGAACAGTAGGTGTACGCAGCCTCTAAGTGATAAACACGTACGTTTCTAACTTCGTTTGTACACCTGCCAAATCTCCCCAGCAGCTGCCTTCATTACCGCCATCTGAGCGCTAATAGAACAAGCCCAACGTTTCCTAAACAACATGCATCATAGCTAGACTTTACAAAGGTTTTCATATCATCAGTTGGATGATCTCAACAGGACGAACAGTAAATTTTACTTTTAAATTTTGGATTGTTATTCCTTTTGTGTTACACAAATATTATGGCTTCAAAAGATAGCATACTTAATAAATGAGAATAAAAACCGCAACAATTTATTTCATAATGTGAAGTATCTGTTACTGTTTAAAGAGGTGATAGATGGTGAAGCTTCTTGACTTAACAATCTTAAGCATCTGACCATTACTGGAGGTTCCTACTCTCCATAGAATTCTCACCTGTGTGGGATAACTGGGTTTGCTTCCTGACTAATGCACCTCAAGCACAGCCACCTCTCTTTTGTGAGTTGAGGCTCGTATGTTGCTGTGATACTGAACAGATTTATGTGGAACTTCCCAACTAAGACAGATGAGGAAGAAAAGCTGGGCAACCTACTTCTGAAAATGACCCAATGAAACTCTTACAGATCACAACTGTCCTGTCCACAAAGGATCACGGGGATGAGGCAGGAATGAATAGTGTGAGAGGGCCACAATGAGTCAGAAGCCAACTTTGCAGTGGGGGTAAAAAATTCTCAAAGCACAAAGTTTTGAATATCCAATTCTCTATTGCTTTTGCTGGAAAAAGTGTAGAAACATGAAAAGGAGAAAATCGGACTAATATTTATCGTGGAGTTTCTCTAAGGTGCTGATGCTAAGCTTTGGGAGTTTGCTTATCTACTGAAAATGTTATAAGGTTGAAGCTGGAATCATTTCTACTGTATCTGGTTTAAGATCTGGGATCTGCCAGTTTTCAATTCTGTAGCTTGAAGCAATTTGATTAACTTCTCTGAATTTACCCATTTGTAGAATAGAGACAAACTGTAGCATATATTGCATAATTGCTTATGCCTAGTAACACAACGTGTATAAAGTGCTTACCATTACCTGACACATATTTACTAAAAGAAGGTAATCATTCATGTGAACGTTCTTTATGAATTGATTTTCAAGGTCTGGAAATGAAAACTTTGAGCATGGCTTATGCAAGGACACTTGAGAAAGCCAAATGTATTCCAACAGGCATAACTAACAGGAACTCAGCAGGTGGTCAGGTCATGTTGCACAGTGAGATGTGACTGGAACCATAGAAAGAACGCTCTAGCCTCTAAAAGACCGAGGCACAGGTCCTTGTGTTTGTGTGTATGTATGTATGGTATTGCATTGGATTGGGGGAAAGAATTTAAAAAAGCTTGTGAGATTACATTAGGTGGGAAATTCAGAATCTTAAATCTGGCCTTATATCATTCACAGTCCAGTAGCACTGGGAACTGCATTTAGAAATTGATTCCTAGTCTACTATTCATTGGTCTTGGGTGACATAGAAGGGTGGAATTACATGTGATTTAAGCATTTTTTTCCCCCTTGCTAGAAGAGTCAGTTAAAAAAAAAAAAAAAAAGTGGCACGATCTTTTCATTTATAAGATTGTCTGATAAACTAGAAAGTTGATGGAATTCAGAAGCAGACATAGCTAAATTTGAATTCAGGTTCTCTCATCTGTTGCTATGGAGTTTTACATCAGCCAGCCTCTTTAGACCAAGTTCCATGCTTTTACAATGAGAACTTTTTAAATACTTATAGAATGGCTATGAGAAATACCTAGGACAGAGTTTGATTAGTACAGGTGCTTGATAGATATTATTTTAGCCTCTTTCCCTTAAATAATGGCATTATTATTGTTATTGAAATAGGGGACCATACTAGCTAAAAATGTATGCAGGTGAACAGTAAAGAGATGTAAGGAGTTTCTGTTTCATGTAAAATAGAATAATTGAATCAGATTATATTAGAAGATGATAATTCAGTGATGCCAATCACTTAAAAAGTCATTAATAACTAATTTATTTAACCCTTATTATGTGGCAGATGTTAACTTCTTTACATTCATTTTCAACATGAGTCCTCATAAATCTTACGTGACATTAGTACTATTTTTCCATACCTTATAAATGTGTAAACATGGGTAGAGAATTTTAGTATTTGTGTTCCTCTTTCAAGGTTGGTGCTAAACATTGCTCTCTTTACGTATAGAAGTTAAGAGCTATTGCTGCTGAGAGGTCAGCAGTTCGAATCCACCAACCACTCCTTGGAAACTCTATGGGGGCAGTTCTACTCTGTCCTATAGAGTTACTATGAGTCGGAATCAAATCAGTGGCAAAAAGTTCTTTTTTTTTTTTTTTTAACATATAGACGATAAAGAAAAGCGAGATGCAGCCCCATGCACGTAAATTAGTAGACTTATGCTAGGTTTTGTTTTAGGACTCTTGATTATTTCCTTATTTGATTTAAGATATAATTGAAAAATAAGAATTTTTTGTATTTTGGTTTTCAGTAAGACGTTAAAATTATTTTGAAATGGTCTTTGTTTTTAATACTCATATTTTGAACTTGTTTGTGGTATATACTTTTAAAGATTTAGAATTTCACAAGCTCTCATCAGAAGCAGCAAAGTAGAATGGCCACAGTGGTGACTAGAATTTTAGTGTTTTAATCCCAAATCTACTACAGCCTAGCTTTGTAAATTAGGAATGTGAAAACGTCAACTTTTTTCTACCCTCAATCATTAAAATGATAATGTGGTCTAGATTGCCTATTAGATTTTTCTTCATTCCAAGATTGTTTCAAATCAAATGAAATAAATCAAACAAAAAAATATGAAGTAGCTGCTTTTTAATATAAAAGCGAAGCCAAGTGCCGTCGAGTCGGATCTGACTCAAGGACATCGTAATAAAGTAACACAGTGTTTTCCACTCCTGTTAGAATCTGCTGTGTCATTTTCACCACATGCTGAAATGGACATTTAAAATTATTCACCAGTCGTTGTCATAAGAAATCTTCATTTCAGGTTGTAATTAGATTATCTCAACAGTTGTAGGTTCCACCACTACCACCCACTATCACAGAGTCGATTCTGACTTACAGCAAACCTCTAGAATAGACTAAAGATGCCTCATAGTGTTCCAAGGAATAGCTGCTTGATTCCAATTGTTAACTTTTTGGTTAGCAGCCAGACAAGTTCGTAACCACTGTACTATTAGGGTTCCTACTTATGGGCATGTTTGTCACTAGACAAAACTCTAGGTTGTCATGACCTGCCCACAAAAGCCAATCTCTAAGACAGATATTTTGGGTGAGTGATCAAAACATTTATTAACTGTGTTCTGCCAGCAAGAACATGGGAAACAGACATACTTAAATCTCCAGGGCTGTCCAAATTGGTCAGGAAGAACTCAGGGTTTATGTAGGAAAAGGGCGTGGACGGGGTTCTCTCACAACAACGGAGGCAACTGGGAGGTGCAATCGGTCCCAACAGCGGCTGACGGAAGCTGCCTATCAAATGCCTGGCTGTCTCTTGGAGAAATAGACCTCCATGTCTTCACGGTTTCTCCATTTCTGTGACATACCTAAAGAAGTTGTAAAAAGCTACAAATACTGTTATCTCGGTGGTTCCTGTCAGTATATGGGTGACCTCCTTAGCTCATTCCCCAGGCTGAGGTGAGGGATGCCAGGAATCTTTAAGACAGGAGAAAAAACAAGTGCAAAGGTTTAATTCTGGCTATTTTAATTTTCCCTTTTAGAATCAGGGTGTCTAAAGCTTGTCCCCTGTTTCATGTTCACCAAAAATACATATACATTTGAAGTCTCTTGGATTTTAGAAGAAACCCTGGTGGCATTATGGTTAAATGCTACGGCTGTTAATCAAAAGGTCAGCAGTTACAATGCACCGGGTGCTCCTTGGAAACTCTATAGGCCAGTTCTAGTCTGACCTATAGAGTCTGAATCAACTTGGCAGCAATGAGGGTTTTTTTTTTTTAACATGTATCTTTTGGATGCTAGTAGTGAATAACAGATATCAATAAAATCCTTTTTAAATCAGTCCATGATGATTGTTTTCATATTCTGATTTGTTTGGGTCCAATTAAAAGTAATATTTTTCTATTTGAATTCATATTGTAAGAATATTTAATGTCATTAATAATGATACATATGAAGTGTTGTATAATCGACTAATATTTGCATCTTTAATTTTATCTCCTTGTGTTTAATTTATCCCTTGCCAGAAGAATGCTTTAGCTTGGTATTATAGGAAGACGTTTGTTTAAAATTAGAGAGCAAGTAGTTTCAGATATAGATTATATGAGGGAAGCATTAGAATATGAAATAAATGTGATCATTGCTTTCTAGCACTTAGAGTCATCATTCACTTTGAAATCTAAATTATTTATGGTAAATAACAGGAAAAAACACAGAAATCAAATTCAGATTGTGGTATTTGCTAACTCTAACACTTGGGTTACCAAAGCCCGAGTTGGTGATAATTTATTTACTTTGAATTACTTACTCCCAAATGGTTACATTTCTTGGGGGTGGATGAGATCCTTAGCAAATGACAAAGAAAACTTCATGAAGGAAGAATATATATATTCTGATTTAATGTTGAAGCAAATTTTCCAAGGTCTCTGGGAAGCAGAAAATATTCTTTCTTAGAACTGATGATTTCTTGATAAATAGCCAGGCTTATTTCAGTGTAAACTAGTGATGACATATGTCTATGAAATGCAGTCTATCATTGACAAAGCAGTAAATGAAGAAATACTCGGGGAAGTTGAGAGCATCAGGTGTGTTTCTGTTGATTTCATCTGTTGATTTCGCGGAAGCAGAAGGAGCCCTGATGACAAAACAGGTGAATGCTCAGCTGCTAAGGGAAAAGTTGGCAGTTTGAAACCAACCAGTGGCTCCTCTGGAGAAAGAATTGACAGTCTGTTTCTGTTAAGATTACTGCATAGGAAACCCTATGGTCCTGTCATGTGAGGCTGTTATGAGTCAAAAGTCAAACTGACTACACCTAACAACAATATGTGGATGGAAATATGTAACTAACTATGAAGAAAGACTTAGCAATCTGTTTCATGAAGTCAGCCAGCAAAAACTCTATGGAGCACAGCAGTCTGATCATGTTGGGGATGGCACAGGGCCAAGCAATGTTTCCTTCCGTTGTGCATGGGATGGTCATGAGTCTCAGGTGGCCCGAGGACCATTAACAGCAACATTAATATATATATATGTGTGTGTATATATCATAATATATTACGATATATGACATTGTATGCATAGGATATGTACATATCATATATATATATGATACATACATGTATATATCATGTTGTTGTTCTACCCCATCAATTTTGTTCTGACTCATAATGATCCTATTGGATAGGGGAGAATTGCCCCATAGAGTTTCAAAGGAGAGGCTAGTGGACTCAAACTATCTAGCTTTTTGGTTAGTAGTCCATTTTAACAATTGTGCCATCAGGGCTCCAATATACATACAAAACTCACTGCCATCTAGTCAGTTCTGACCCCTAACAACCCTACAGGACAGAGAAGAACTGCTTCACAGAGTTTCCAAGGAGCTGCTAGTGAATCTGAACTGCCAAACTTTTGATTAGCAACCATAGCTCTTAAACGTTACCCACCAGGGGGCCCTGTACATATACATAGGCTTTATAGTATAGTCTTAGAATGCTTTCAAAAGTGTCTTTGAAAGAAATAGTGTTATTTATTATTTAATTACTCTAATATAATTCTAATAAAATCTAGAAACCTACTAGTTCTTTTTGAATTTTGCATGCTCACATCTCTGCAACTCTATCTGCTCTCCTCACCCTGTGGAAGCACGGTCCTCCTTTTAACTCTTATAGCGTCCTTTTAACAAACACCTGTCCCCTCCTCTACACTGTCCTCCCTCCTTTCTAGAAAGAACTCAGTAGGACAACCTCCTATAAAAGTATAAAGACATAAAGTACACATACCACATGCTTACTCTGTGTCCCTGAGACCATTTCATTTGTCTGAAGTGTTGACCACAGTACTGGTTTCAGGTCTAGGACAGCAGCAAGTCTAGGGGCCTTGTTCCCAGGAGACCATACAGATGGTTGGACCATCAGTTCTGGTCTTTTAGCAGAGTTCTTTTTCTGCACACCTCTTCACCTAATGTTATGTCAGGAACTCTACACTGTGTCCCCCATCACAGCTACTTTCGGTGTTAGCCAGGGACCATGTGGTTCTTCTGGTGTCATTCTGATGTAGCCTCACAATCATATGGGTCCTTCTGTCTCCTAGGCTTATTTTGCCTCATGTCTTTGATGTTCTCAGTTTGTCACCTGTTCCAGATGGGCTGGGATCAACTGGTGTTCCTCAGATGGCAGCTTGCTGGCTTTTATGACCCCAGACGCCCCTCTCCAATATAAGGTGCAGATGACTCTCTTAGCAAAAGACTAGTTATGCCAAGTGACCTCAATGCCCCTTGAAAACATGATCCCCAGACCCCTGTCCCTGCTACTCTATTGTTTGAAATGTTGTTTTGAATTTAGAAAACCTTTTAGTTTATGGAGTAGTCCAGTTATGTTGCCTTGCCTTCTACTGAGTGTGGTCACACCCTTCACCTAACCGAACTCCTGTCTATGAACAACCCTTTCCCTCCCTCTCCACCACTGTAGCTGTCAAAGAGTCTTTTCTTATGTGCATAAGTCCTTTTTTAAGTCTTTATAATAGTGATCTCATACAATACTTTTGCTGCTGACTAATTTCAGTCAGCATTATCTTCTAGTTGATACCAGGTTGTGAGGTGCTTCCTAAAATCCTCATTTTTCTTTATCATTGCATAGTGTTCCATTGAGTATATCTATTATAGTTTGTTCATCCATTCTTCCGTTGATAGACATCTAGGTTGGTTCTATCTTTTTGCTATTGTGAACTGTGCTGCAATAAACATTCGTGTGCATATATCTGTTGATGTGACAGCTCTTATTTATGTAGGCTATATTCCAAGTGGTGGAATTGCTGGATCATGTGGTATTTCTCTTTTTAGCTTTTAAAGAAAGTGCCAAATTACTTTCCAAAGAGGTTGTACCATTTGGCATTCCCACCAGCAATGTAGGTGAATTCCAATCTCTCCACAACCTCTTCTAGTATGTGCTGTTTTGCGCTTTTTGAATTACTGCCAACCGTGTTGGGGTGAGATGTTATCTCATTGTAGATTTGATTTGGATTTCTCTAATTGCTAATGATAGTGAGCATTTCCTCATGTGTTTTTTGGTTGCCTGGGTGTTCTTTATTGAAGTGTCAGTCCATGTGCTTTGTCCATAGTTTAATTGGGTTATTTGTCTATTGCTTGTTGGTATTTTGCAGGACTTTGTAGATTATGAAAATTGGATGTTGATCCATTAAGTAGCTGCCAAATATTTTCTCCGTTTTTTAAGTAGTCTTTTAATTTTCTTGATAAAGTCTTTGGATGAACATAAGTGTTTGAGTTTTAGTAGTCCCATTTGTCTGTTTTCTGTCTTGTTGTTTGTGCATTGTTGGTCAGATTTCATAGTCTGTCTAAGCCATGTATTAGAACTTCCATTGTTGCCCCTATTTTTAATTCCATAATCTTTATTGTTTTAGGTTTGGTCTTTACGTCTTTGATACATTTTAAGTTAGTTTCTGTGTAAGGTGTGAGATAAGGGTCTTATTTCAGTTTTTTTGCAGGTGGATATCCAATTTTCCCTACACCATTTGCTAAACAGACTGCTTTTACCCCAGTTTACAACTTTTGGGTCTTTGTCAAATATGAACTGTTCATAGGAGGATGGTGATATTTCTGGATTCTCTATTCTGTTCCAGTGATCTACGTATGTGCTCTTGTACCAGCACCAGCTGTTTTGACTATTGTGACAATGTAGTGGATTCTAAGGCTGAATAGTGTGAGGTCTCCCACTGTGTTCCTGTTCTTCAGTAGTATTTTACTCTGGGCTTTCTTCCCTTTCCAAACAAAGAGATGGTGATTTGAAACTTAGTATTTCTTAAAAAACGAAAACAACTACTGATGCAAATTGCCATAAATTTAACCAGATACCCTGTCATCGAGTCAATTCCGATTCATAGCAACCCTATAGGATGGAGTAGAACTGCTCCATAGAGTTTTGAAGGAGTGCCTGGCAGATACGAACTGCCAATCTTTTGGTTAGCAGATGTAGCACTTAACTATTATGCCACTAGAGTTTCCTATCATAAATTATAGTTTACCTATTCCAAAACAAATAAGAATATACAGAAAACTGAAGCACTTGAAGTGTCTTTTACATTTAATGAATTTCTATTTCTCCTGTGACATAGAAATGATGAACCTGTACTTTTCAGTGTTTCCTATCAGAATTTCTCAGAAGTTTTCTTATTCTTCATTTCGGTTGGTTTCTACTAGTACATTTACATTCAGACAGCATGGGTTTGAATCCCAAAGATCTGAGTAGCTTTCTCCTTCTTCTTTTTTCTTTTTTGAAGGAAGAAATGCTTATAGGTAACGATTCCTCTCTTGACTTCAGTAGTGAAACTCTTCAGTGGCATCTGCCTCTGATGATCCCCAGTTCACTTGTTATGTAACAGATTTCCTTTTTCTTTTATTTGAGGTCAGAATACTTTTCTGTCATAATTTTAAAAAAATTTACTTTGTGTATCTTCTAAAAATAATCAGAATTCATTATTCATGCTACTCAAATTCATGGCAAACTCTGTTTTAAATATAAACACCACATTGTTTATTTCAGTTTCCAAGTGGCACAGTCCAAATACAATAATAACAAATGCAAATTTTACCACTTTTCTATACATCACCACAAAGTGTTTTGGTTTCCCTTTTTCTTCTCCACTCTTTCCCCTCCCTTTCCTTAAGGTTTCTGAGTTGGTTCTGGCTAACTGCAAACTCGGTGAACTTGCTACTATCTTACTCTTTTTCTCAAAGGAAACATATTAAAAAAAAACCTAAACGTCTAAATATAAAGGATCTTATTATAAATGTTTCTCTGTTAGCATGGATTAATTTGTTAATTTTGAGGCATCAAGATATGTTTTAATGGCAAAAATTAAGCATCTATGGTGGAATGCAACCATCTGTCATTAACACTGGTGTGAGAACCCTGAAAGAAGATGAGCAACACTGAAAATGTTGAAATCTTGCCTAATTTTCCACTTTGCCCCAATCCAGGGCAATATGCACATACTGGTATGTATATTAAAAAGTGCTTAAAACGTACAATTTTAACTAATTATTAATTGATTAATTTCCCAACAATGTCTTTAGATAAGTAGACATGTGAATTATAGAATGTGAAGCAGAAGATATAAAAACGATAGGTAACTTTCAAGAGGCTATACCACAATTTCATGTTAACTCCACTGTGACCGTGATTTCCTGAAGAGTTTTGTTCTTTGTCTTTGCTTGGTCAGCTATAGGAAAGACATAACTGGCATAATTGTGAGAGATTGGTCATTGCTTCCTGAGGTATCAAGGTAAAGAGGCCAGAATAGAAGAGAGTTCTTTCACAAAGCCTACTGGCAGAGAAAGAAAATCCTGCTTCCAAAATAAGATATCCAGAATGAAAGGTAAAGTCTAACCTGGAATTTTGGCTTAAGACAAAATGTTTAAACAATAAAGAAGGAGAATTTGTGTGAATACAACTTTTCCCTGAAGGAGGAAGCTGGGCTCTACAAAAGAAACACTTGGTGTTGCACCTTGGCAAGCAATGACCAGACATTCTGTCAAGGATGAGACACCTGATTTTAGAATGTAAGGTTGGGGTGTGGTCACCTGCCTGTACCACTGTCGAGAATCTTGACTAGTACAAGCATCACAAGAAGTTTTTTGGACACTGCAAGGCAGTCTACCATGGTGATACTTAATGGTTTCAACAAGCAATGGTAAACTTGTACGTATCAGGACTCATCTCACCTCTTTCTGCACCATCTGCCCACCCTGTATACTCTAGGGTCGTGGGAGTTCCTGCACCAAAAGCCTACATAGATTGGTTTCTTGGCCACCAGGAAACGTAAAAACATGAGAAATGAAGTATAAAAATAAATATATGACTACATTTGAATCCTGAGTTAACAGAGAAAGTAGGAGATTAAGTGTATATATACCCATTCTCTTCTGTCTTCCTCTAGTACATAACCACCCTGAACAAGACTGTTAATCCATTTAAAACACACTAACAGGTTGTTCTGACATGATTAGCACAAGAGAAGTGGAGGAGTGAGGCAAGGCAAGCACAAGCAATGGTGCAGCCGAGAGAAACAGACTTGTCCAACCATTGCACATCACACCAAAGGCTGAAGAGAAACCTATGAATGACTTTTAACCCTAATCAAAAATTCATGTTAATTTTGTTAAATAAAAGGTAAGAGTGAATATACCATGAAATGGGCTTAAGGTATACTCTTCTTTAGGTGTTAAACTAAGAACTCTACCTCATTGACAAATATTCTTTTAAATCATTTATTTAAATCTTTTATTGAAATGAACAAAGAAGAATATGTTCTCTATCAAAAATCAAACATTATTACATTATCCTTTAGTTGTTTTCAGGCCACTGTTACTGGGTAACCTCATTACTAACTGACTAAACAGTTTCTCACCAAGGCACGTGTCCTAGTCACCTGGTACAGCTCTAATGGAAAATACCACGAGTGGAAGGTTTCATGTAGAGAAGCTTTATTGAGACAGTCTGGTAAGCCGCAAATCCATTCATAAATTGTAAGTACATTCAGAATGAGAGATCATCACAGTCGGTAGGCTGAGTCCACATCCAGTGAGAGCATCTCGGCACAGGAACCTCAGGTCCAAACGACGTGCTCTGCTCTCTGTGCTTCTCTCTCGGTGGTATGAGGTTCCCGACTTCCTCAGCTCACTTCTCTCCCTTATATTCCACAAGCTTGAGTCCTGCCTCACTAACACAACTGCAAACCATTCTCCATCATCAATATCACAGAGGCAGGATTCACAACACATGGGAGGAAGGGCACCATATTAGAACTCCTAACCAAGTCAAATCAACTCAAAAAACTTCAGCTTTTTGGGGGGACACAATTCAATCCATGACATCACGCATATACATATATGTGTGTGTGTGTGTGCGTGTTTATATATATATATATATATATGATTGAAGGAATCTAGGAGCTAATTCTATAATATAACAAATACTGTCTCAGCAGCTAATATTAATTACTGGTTAAGATTTTCTTATTGTTATTTCCTGTTATTTTAATTATAAATTTCAGTTATCTACAATAATTTGTTTTTTTTTAAGAGACATGTATAAAAAACTTGCCAACCACTGAAAACCATAATCTTCAGTTATCATCATTATCATCAGGCATTGTTTATTCCAGAGAAGCAAAGCAATGTTAATGCTTGTCTAACAGAACATCATTACATAAATTGTCTCCAAACTTAATGTCTGTTTTTTTAAACCAGATATTGTGAGGATAACAATTTGTTTCTATCATATACGTACAATTTATTTTTTGTATAATTCAGATCTGCCTCTAATTCTTTCATTTAAAAAGTCTCAGAGTATTTTCCTGCCAATTCAAACTAGTTCCGGAAATAGGAGTAGTTCTGGTGTATGTGGGAGTTTTGTTCCTAGCTCTACTGTTACTTCACCACGAGAGTGTGACCAAAAAACTTCAGCTGCTCTGGAATAATTAACAAAAACCAAAAAGTCTAATGAGGGACACCTCCAACTCTAAATATATATTTTTTAATCTAAAGTGCACACGATGTTATGGAAGTTAAAGCAATTAAAATACTGTAGAAAATAAATAAGAATTTTATCCAGGTAAAGATACCAGAGTTAAGATGATATTTAGATATACGAAATGCATACCCCCAAGAGTTAGAAAAGTGGTAACACATGATTTAAAAATCAAAGCAAGATAGTGTTTTTTTTCTTTTTTCTTTTGAAAAAGTCAAATTCTAAAATAACTCTAAAATAAAACTGAATTTTCCAGAATTTTAGTCATACTTCCAAAACAACAAATGGTGGAGAGGCTGTGGAGAAATTGGAACTCTCCTACACTGCTGGTGGGATTTCAAAATGGTACAACCTCTTGGGAAAACAATCTGGTGCTTCCTTAAAAAACTGGAAATAGAAATACCATGTGATCCTGTAATTCCACTGCTTGGAATTTATCCTTCAGAAATAAAGGTTGTCACATGAACAGACACATGTACATGAATGTTTGTTGCAGCTGAGTTCATAATAGGAAAAAGATGGAATCAACCCCGATGCCCATCAACAGATGAATGGATAAACGAAGTATAGTACATATACTCAATGTAACACTATGCTATAATAAAAAAAACAGTGACAATTTTAGAAAACATCTCATAACATGGTCTCATTTGGAAGAGATCATGCTGAGTGAAATCAGTGTCCAAAGGACAAATTTTGTATGAGACTCCTATTATAAGGACTTAAAAAGAGAATTATCCACAGAAGAAAATGACTGTGTTGGCTACATGGGTGGATGGGGCACTGACGGTTTATCATAGATGAGATAATTGACAGATGTTAGAAATTTTATTCTTTTACTGTAATTAAAGAAAAAACAAAATTAAGAAAAAGATTGAATGGAAACCAATGGAAAAATGAAATTTGTGGAAGTGTATTGAGTCAGACCCAACTCTATGGTAATGGGTTTGGGTTATTAATTTGGTGTTACTATTTTTTTCAAACTATTTCTCTTTACCCTTATTGCAACTTGACAAATATTTTCAGTTAAGAAGCCTTTATAAATTACGAGAAATATCTAAAATCCAGTATAAGATCAAAAGAGCTAAGAGTTTCTTCTTGAATTTATAAATTTCACTTTTCCGAAGTGTTAATATTATGTACTGAGAGGCAAAAAAAAGTTACTTAAAAAATAGATCAGTCAGAAACCTTCATCTGTGCATTTATTCACCCAATATTTATTGAACCACAAAATGTTTTGAATCAAGATTCACCACTAATCTTTCAGCCATTCAAACAAAAAGAAATCTTTCTGCCTATTAGTTAAAAAAAAGAAAAACAAAACATGAAATATTTCCAATAAGACACTTACTTTTCTTTCCATTATATAAGCTTGATTGTTATGAAAGTAATATAGACTATACATGGAGCCCTGGTGGCACAGTGTGTAAAGCACTCAGTTGCCAACTAAAAGGTCAGCTATTCTAACCTACCATCTGCTCAGTGGAAGAAAGATGTGGCAGTTCGCTTCCGTGACAATTAATGCCATGGAAACTCTCTGGGGACAGTTCTACTCTGTCGCATAGAGTTGCTGAATCAGAATCCACTGGGTTTGGTATGGTTTGGTATACATGATTGAAATCTATTCCTTTCTTCAATTACTTATCTATGCCAAATTACGTGTCAGGTAGCTTGAGTATATATGTGTAAGCAAGTGAGACAAAACTTTCCCCAAAAATGTCTCCAAAAGGTATACTACCCATATAAAGAAAAAAAAAAATCTGTGATATAACAACTTCAAAAAATGCCAACTCCTTAGAACTACATATGTTAAGGTGATCTAAAATATTGCAAGCCAAAACCCAACTAATTCTTCACGAATGTGAGAAGAGAGCTCACAGCAGGCAGTTACTAGAGAGCACAGAAAAAGTTACAAATACATATAAACATTGTGAAAATATTATTTAGCCCATCTGTAGCCTTTTTAGATGCTAAGTGCTTTAAACTCCGATTTTATCCTTTTTTTTGCACCAATTTCATCATAAATCATAATTTCTTTAATGACTGGCTATAGTGAATCTATTTTTGAGTATTAAAACAGGTATTAAAAGCCAGGCATTCTCTGAGACTGCAAGGCTAGAAGAGACAAAGGGAGATATGAGAACAGAAGGCTTGGAGAGTTCCTTGGAGAGAGCCAGAGCTGTGCTGAAACAGTCTTCAAGGTCAACTACTATCTCAAACTTTTTTCTGTTATCAAAGTGGTAGTCAAGGTCTATGCTTCCTCACCACAGAGCTTCTGTTTTGATAAGATGTTGATGATGAGTATTTATAATATTCTCGTTCTTTTTTTAACCACTCAAAATAGTTTGTTATAAAGCAAGCAAAGGGACGCACATTACATGTGAACTTTGAAGCTGTTCACAAATTTATGAAAAACTAACAATTTTCTGTGGTGTATTTTGACTATCTAGTATATATATATGATTAGTATATTAGTAATTCTTATTAGCAAATTACTAAGGACAAGTTATGATGAAGCACATTGTAGCATTCGTTTTATTAAACGATTGTTGCATACTCATTATAAGCCAGGTATTATGGTAATTATTGAGTAAGATAAGCAAATATAAGAAAATTTCCTCTATATTTATGAAGGTTGTATTCCTTGGAGAGATAGTAATAAAAAACGACCACAGCAGTGACTAATGCCGTGAAACTGAGACATGCGATACTACGAGAATATATACTAGGGATAAAAGCCTGTAAACTACATTTCTTAGGTAACTTTGTTTTCTAGCTTTTATACTAATGGAAATCTCTATTAGGAAGCTCAAACATATACACCCAAAGCATAAGACTCTTTTTCCCCTGCTTCTATCTTGTGACCAGCAATCAAGTAATAAAGCAAAAAACCAAACCCGTTGCTGTTGAGTCAATTCTGACTCATAGTGACCCTATAGACAGAGTAGAACTGCCTCATAGAGTTTCCAAGGGGTGCCTGGTGGATTAGAACTGCCAACATGTTGACCAACAGTTGTAGCGCTTAGCCACTACACCACCAGGGTTTCCAGTAAAACAGCAGCAGGTGAAAACGGAAGGTGACTGCGTGAGACAGAAAGCTCCAGCAGCATCAGTAGTGATCTCAGCCACACGGAGACCAGCTTGGGCTACTGAGTTCCCGGTCACTGACGGCATTACCATTCAAACAGGGGCAGTTGGAATGAGAGTTCCTTTAACAGCTTTACAACAAGAAACCCAGGGGAAACTTTTATGAGAAAGTGATATTTGAACTTTCGGAAAATACAGGCTGCCTGCTCTGCCTAGACCATTTCTTCTACCCTGTTTATCAGTGTGTGTGCAAAGCAGCCCTATAGGGACTTGAATTTTAGGAATGGAAACAAAGATGATCTGCTTGGAGAACAGAAAGCCAGGAGAAGTAATGGTTGAGAGACAGGACGGACAGGGAAGTCTGCAACAGGCCCTGCAGAGGACTGTAAGTGCTTTGTGATGGAGGGTGGAGGGGATGTCCTCAGGGGATTTGAGACCTGGGTAGCTTCAGGTTTTCATTTCCAAAACTGAAACCTTTGCAATTTGAATTTTTCCATCAAAAAAGAGCTGCACAACACGTGGGAAGTTTTGTTCTAGATTACTTGAAAGAGAATCTTTGTCCTGTGGGGAAAGGATAAGATTATGGTTGTCCAAATGATCTAAAAAATAACAGACATGATGATAGCAAAAATAATGGCCATAATACCACGATGCCTCTTTTTGAGTGCCTGTTCTGTAACAGCCAAGCCAGCGATATTTTATAAACATTTAACACATATTCATTATGTGAATTGGTGAAAGGTCTTTTTATTTCTGTTTTATAAGCAAAGAAGCTGAACTTCACTATTCTTAACTAACTTGCCAAAAGTTCAATTGCTAATTTGGTAGATGACTCTCCCATTCATTCAGTTAGATCCACCCCTATGTAATCACAGGCACCTACCCCGGGCAGGGCTGGAAGGGCAAGGAGTAACCACAGCCTTCCAGAAACAGGTTATATGGTGGTAACGGGGTCCTACCACAGGAGACCTTACATGGTATGCTTATGGGTGCAACTTCTCCCTTTTGCAGGGTTTATGCACTAAAAACTTTAAAACTGACTAAAAAGACTTCAGCATGTGCTAACCCCAAGACCCCACCCAGCTTGCCATACGTAAGCCCTTTCCTTATTTTTGTTTTGTACCGAGATGCAACTCCCTGGGTAGCCCTGGGTGGAGGTATGGCACAGTGACATAGTGACACAGTGTCCTCCCTGGGACCTGTGTGTATCAAATTTTGTTGGTATTCGGGTGGTCCTGAGTAAGTCTCACTTCCTCCTGCCATACCTGACAGAACATCCATGACACTCCCACACCTTTTGGGCTCAAAATTAAGACAGTTGGTGATAAAGATGGGATGGTCTTGTCAGTGGTATCACTGGGAGATTCAGGGTATGCAGGCTACACTGAGTGACACTGTCAGAGGAGAGTGAAACCCAAATGACTGCCTGTAAAAATATCCCCACTGTTAGTTACAGAAACAAAGACATTGTTTCTTAAGCCCAGTTTACGTATATTACTATACAAGGCTAAAAGTTAATGCTAATTTACTCTTTGAACCTTGTAACATCCTCTATCAGAGCTGTCATCATTAGCCAACTATAGTGACGTTGAGTGGTTTCATCTGCGCACACTGCATGCCGTTGTTTTCATTACTGTCAATATTTACGTAGTTGCTAATTTTGTCAAGTTTTTGGCGTTCAGGTACAGTGTTACGGTAATTAGTGTTTATGAACTTACATCAATAACTTTCTAGGGAATAAAGTAATAAAGGAAAAGATGAAGTGATATACGAGAACTACAATCTATAATTTACGAGATGTAGTACAAGGAAAAAAAAACACATTACTAAGGATTCAGTATAGTCTGATACAGGAGGAGGTCCAAGGAGGGGAGGCTGACACTATGAGTTACCACACTGGGTGACACCAACCTTAGTGACATTGCTGGGTCTTGTCATGGCCAAGAATAACTCATAGGATTGCAGCTGGATTGCTCCTGGATAACAAGCTGGCACTCCTAAATAGCCAAGCCTGTCTGGGAAGGCTCTCTATCTTGGTGGCTTTCATGTGTTCTGCTCTGTCTGTTCTGTGTTGTGTTTTCTGGGTTTAACCCAGTGCATAGCCCTGTGTGGAGGTGTGTTGTAGTTTCTCTTCTTGGATATGTGGATTTTAAATTCTACTTGTTTTCTAGCCTTCCTGTATTTCACTTCCTTGGCTGCACCTGACAGACCATCTAAGACATCCACAGACACCCCTATGGGTCAAAATTAAGGTACCTTGCTGTTAGCTTAGGGGCACGTGACTAGTTCTACTGATGAGATATAAACAGACACACTACAAGTCACTTATATGCCTGTTTGTAAAACCTCTGCATTTATCCATACTCTTATCCCTCTCCATAGTGGTTTCAGAGGGCACATACCTAATTTTATGACAATATATATTCTAATTCATGACAGCTTGTGATGTGAATGAGAAATATACTGCTTTATTTAGCTTTTGTTAACTGCTGAGACTTGGGGATTTAAAAGTATGATCTGTGTTAATTACTTTGGTGGATATGACTGCCCTTGAAGGCAAATCAGCTTTAATTGTTTTATTTTTATTGTGCTTTAGATGAAGATTTGCAGAACAAGCTAGCTTCTCATGTAACAATTAGCACTCATATTGTTTCATCACATTGGTTGCTAACTCCATGACTATGTCAACATCCTCCCTTTTGAACCTTAGACTCTCCTTTACTAGCTTTCTCTCCTTTCCTGCCTTCTTATTAATTCTCGCCCGTAGGCGAGTGTGCACATTTTCTCTCATTTTGTCTTATAGGTCTCTCTAATGTTTGGCTGAAGGGTAACTTCATTACTGACTATAAGGTTGTCTGGGAGCCATGCTGTTGGGGTTTCTGCAGTCACCGTCAGAACAGTAAGTCTGGTCTTTTTTGTGTGTGTTCAGGACCCTCCATTGTGATCCTTGCAGCTTTAGTTGTTCTAGGTGCTCTTGAGTTCTTTGGAGAGACCTTTCCTAACTACAGCTGCTGACAGTTTACTTCAGTGCTAGAATCACTATTTTCTTGAGGCTACAAGAACCAAGGGTACTAGGTAAGATCGTCTGCTTTCTTAGTTTTAACCTAAATGAATTTCTGCTTTTTCTGTGCTGAAGAGATTTAGATGTATCTATTTCTACTATGCCTTCTCTAGCCTCCCATGCTACTCCTTTTATTCTGATTTATATCTTCATTCACAATTAGCTAACTATAGTTTCAGCCTCTAGAAGGACAGTCCTTTGTTTCATTATTAACATACGTTTCTATCTCATTTAATTCACAGGAGGAAATAAGAAGAAAAAAATAAAACAGCTGCTCAAGGAGTCTTCAAACTTAGGGCACAAATAAAAGATTTGTAGATAGTAACTTGTGAGTGAACAAGGGTATGAGAATCTAATGAATAAATAAAAAGTTTGACCTTGGGAATAATGGAACCAGAAGCACATGAGATAATTTTGTGTTTGCTTGTGGTGTGTTTGTAAGTAAACCACATATGGCAGATAGCAGGAATATAACTGTACATATATATATAAAGATCAGTTTATACCCTAAGGAAGCCCTTAATAAAGAATAAGTACATAAAATATTGCAGTACATTATGAGTAGTGCAATAAAGAAGAAATCACAGAGCAATTAATAGATTTTTCTTTGAGGAAAAATGATCATAAAAGTGATCATTTTTCTTTAAAATCATCAATAAAAGAAAGGTGAACAAAATGGTAACTTGCAAAGATAAAGGCATTTTGTAAGATGGAGTCTCTTGGGAACTGTAATTATTACAGAATAGCTTGAGTGTAGGATGTTAGAAAGTTGAGGTAATAAGAAAGGAAATGGGAGAGGTAGTTCATTGAGGGTCTTGGCTGCTGGGATAATGTGTTAAGATTTTGGAGGAATCCATAAGGAGCCAGTGGACAGTTTTGAGCCAGGAAATATGTGATAATATTCATGTTTTAAAAAAAATCCCTTGGATCATGTGGTTGGATAAGTTGAAAGTAGGTAGGTCAATTAGGTAATTATTGAAAAGTTCACATGAGAGATGAGTCAAAAATATGGAGTAGCAGTAGGAATGGAAGTAGAAGATGAATAAAATATCTGAAAATAAATTGAATAATAAAGGTCTGCTGACTGCTTAGATCTGATATTTAAAGAAGATAAAAGTTGAAGTCTGGGTCAATTGAAAAAGTGGATTATATTCTATTAAGTGAAAATGTGTATACATATGGGAATGTGGGGGAGTCAAATTTCAGTGTGTTGAGTCTAAAATTTCCATAGAGTAGCCAACAGAGACACAGGTAGTCAGTTGGATATCGGTCTGCAGCTTAGAAATAAGATTTGGGCTGTTGGTAAAGAATTGAGTGTAATACAGTCCTTTCTCCAGAGCATCTTGCTAAGTTCTGATTTTGTCAGCCATAAAGTTTGGAAATGTTTAGGTAATTTATTGCAAATCAGAATTCTAATTTAAACATCTGTTCCACCTTAAACATGCATATTGATTTGAGTTAGTTTTTGTACCACATCTACATTTCTCCAAATCTTAGGTAAATCGGTGATCCAAGAAGATTCTTACGTTATCCCGTGGCACATTGTTCCTTACCCATGATGAGAAGAATTTATGCAATGAACAGTAAAAAATAATTTGGAGAGATTAATGTCTACATTTTGAATTCCTAGTTCTCAGCTAAGGGACCATGAGGAGGTTGTTTTGTTTTTTTTCCAAACTCATTGTCCTCAGCTCCAATAGTTAGAACAACAACCACCTCCCGAAAAACAAATTAACTTAATGTGAGTAAAACCACCTACCATATGGATGTTTTTTTTACCTTTCCCTATGCTGTCTAGTTGTCAAGTGTTAGTAACTTTCCACAAGCAGTATAGCCTCATGAAAGTCTTCAGTAATAGCTGTTAAATGTTTGAATTTTAAATAGCTTACAAAGACGAAAAAAAAAATATATATTGTGATTAAGTGAAAGTTTATAGTCCAAGTCAATTTGCTGTATAAAACCCTGAGAACCCACATCTATGTTACTCTATCTCCTCTCCTCACCCTGTGACAACACACTCTTCTTTTCCACTCTTTACCTTCAGTATCTGCTTAACCAATTCTTTCCCTCTCCTCTCCACCCTCTCTTCTCCCCTCTAAAAAGAAACTGGTAGGACAGCTGCATATATCTGTTAAACCACAAAGTACACACAGCACCTGCATCACTCTGGGTCCCCACGTCCAGTCCATTCTTTGTCTGAAGTGTTGGCTTCAGTACTGGCTTCGACTATGTGCTAGCAGCAGGTCTGGGGACCATGTTCGCGGAGGAGACTTGAGGTTGCCTGCTATCAAGTCTGGTCTTTTAATAGAGTTCTTCATCTGCACACCTCTTTTTCTCATGCTACACTGGGGACTCTACATTGCAAGGTCTGTCAGGGCTGTCTTTGGTGGAGGCCAGATACCATTTTGCTCTTCTGGTCTCCTGCTGAGATAGTTTCTTAATCATATGGGTCCTTCTGTCTCCTGGGCTCATTTTTCCTCATGTCTTTGATGATCTTGGTTTGCATCTGTTCCAAGTGGGTTGGGACAAATTGATGTTCTTTAGATGGCAGCTTGCCGGCTTTTAAGACCTCAGGTACCACTCATCAACGTGGCCTGCTGAAGAATGTCTTAGGAAAAGACTAGTTATGCCAATTGACTTCAATCTTCCCTGAAAACATGGTCCCTAGACCCGTGTCCCTGCTACTCTGTATTTTGAAAAGTTGGGTTGAATTAAGACATCTTTTAGCTTATGATGTAGTCCAGTTATGCTGACCTCTCCTCTACCGTATGCCGTCACCACTTTCACCTAACTGAATTCTCATTGACTATCTAACCTATGAATAACCCTCTCCCTTCCTAGCTATTAAAAAGTATTAACTTTTGTGCATAAGTCACAAAGATGGTTTAATAGTCATATCAAGTAGAATATACCCTTTGACTTTTTTTTTGTTTATTTTTAGGGATACTTATGAGTTTACAGGCCTTCAATAAATATGTACGAAATCTGTTAAAGGAATCAACAGAAGATAAGCAAATTTTTGTTTCATCAAAGTTTTAGTATATTTAATCTCAGTGGAAACAATTTACAGCAACTGCCAATGTGATTTCTCAGCAGAGTAATTAAAGCCGATAAGTCAAAAGCGAGTCTTATCATTGTGAGATAGACAGTCATTTGGCTTCTGACTGCAGACCTAGCATTTGACAGATGGGGGAAAAAATATCCTTAAATACAAAGTAGTGAGAACTCAGAGCCCAGGGACTGAGTGAAACCTACAGAAATGTTTTCACTTAGTTGTTTTCAATCAGATTTTAAAATTATTTTTTTTTCTGTACAAATCTTAATTTGCCAATACTCTAAAAAAATGGAGGAAATGGCAAAGTCAGTCTAATTTTCTCATTTGGTAGCTTTTCTCCCCTCAAACAACTTGTGTGTGTTTTAGTTGTGTCCCAGCTCTCATGTTCATCCAGGCTTATTTATTCAGCTTTAACCAGTGGCCTACACTACTTGTGTTACCTACCTGGTCTGTTTAAGCATTTGGCCTGCAAAGTTTCTTTGAATCTTTAATACACAGCTTTGTTTAAGAAAGCAACAGTTCTATGCAAGGAATTTATAGTCTTTGAATTTCCTTCTACAGCTGAGCTTTAGACAAGGATCTGGGGACTTCTAGTTTATTTGGAAAGTAAAACTAAGAGACAAAGTGAGAAATAGAGAAAAGTGAAATGAAGATGCAAGACAAGCCAATTAAGGATACATTAATGAGTGGATTATGGCTACAGGCAAAGGGGGTTCAGTCCACTGGAGATCCTTGATGAAACATGGTAGAACCCATCTCTGAATGACCAGACTTACAAGGACAGGGAGACTGGCACATTTATCAATTGTCTTCTATCCACAGTTGTTTTAGTAGTGAGCCAGGGAGTATTACTTGCCTGCTCTTCACGGCTGAGTTTAGGTCATGTCCAAGCATGCTTGCTTCCTTGCAGGGATTGTTCATAGGTGGAGAACTGGTCAGTTTGCAGCGAACATTCCATAACTACAGGTAAACTTAAGTGAGATTTGAGAGCATGATCCTGTTATAACCACCTATGGTATAAAATTGCAAATTCTCAATTTAAAAAAAAATTGCTAGAAATATATTATTGTTATATAGCTGGAATATCAGACCAATACTTGGACTCTGATAGCATACAGGCTATTGCTATTTCCCGTTATATCGAAGATTTGTCTTTCTGAAAAGACTACTGAATCCACTAATTGATTTCCCTCATATGCCTGGATGGCATTAGAGCCTCTAATGGCAATATAAACCTTGGTTACAGTAGGAAAGGCTCTGTAATACAAAAAACACCCATGTGAAGGACATGCTAAGTTTTCATCTGCCTTGCAACCTTATTTGACTCAGAAAATTCTGGTGTATGAAGAAGGATTTTAGAAAGTCTATTTATACTTTAAAATGTTTGCAAAATACTTTATTTTTTACCTCTAAATATCTAGTAATTTAGACATAAACCAGCTTAAGTTCATTGGCATTTGCCCGGCATACTCCTTTTCCAAACCTTTGAACTCAGAGAGCATCCCAAATGCAGAAGGAGGACTGGGACCTAGCTTGTAAACGTGGCTTCGTTAGCAGATGCTGTTCAACTATTGCTCCTGCTGAAGCTGAGCTTGTGAAATGAATGTGCAGGAAAATGCGGGGCAGACATCACATAAATAATTTAACTTAAGAGGAGTATTCTAAGTCTCTCATTTGTACTCTCACCTTCTATTATTTCCTTACACCCACAGACAAAAGGAGAAAGTGTTCTAAGTGTCCTGAGAATGAAAAAAAAAAAAAAATTATATTGTAAACTTCTAGACAATTAAAACCAGGATTAAATACTTCATCCGAAAAAAAAAAAAAAAGAATTATGGAGTGGGAATGAAGTAGGTCTTATAATAAAAGACGATTTTATTTTTTATTTTATTTTTTTCCTGTTAGATGTTAACCAAAAACTAATGAGCTAGAAAATAAAATACCTTTCTCTCCCACATTCATACACAAATTTATCTGCAGCAGTGTCTGTATTGAGAATATATGTACTGGGCTGCAGGATTAAATTAGGGGATTTATACTCTAGTCTAAAAGGCGTTACCACATAATTTGCTTATCTACTGCAACAGTTCTCACTATGGAGATCCCACCACATGTATTAGATTCCTATTGTTGCTGCAACAAGTAACCACAAACTTACTGTTTTAAAACTATATAAATATCTTACAGTTTTGCAGATCAGAAGTCCAAAATGAGTTTTATAAGGCAAAAGTTAGGTACTGGTAGAGCTGGGTTCCTTCTAAAGGAATTTGTTTCCTTGTCTTTTTCAGGTCTCGAGGCTGCCTATATTTGTTGCCTAACAGCCTTCTTCTCCACCTGCAAGTCAGCTATGCAACACCTTCAGATCTCTAATACTGATCTGCCTCCCTCTTTATGTTAAAAGACCTTAGATTAGGCTCAATCCAGGATAAATCTCTTTATTTTAAATTTATTGGATTGCTAACCTTAATTCCATCTCCAACCTTAATTCTTCCAGCTATATAACATAATACGTTCATAGAATCCCAAGAGTAGAGCATGGACATTTTTAGGGAAGGGGAAATATTTTGCCTACCACATATCCAAAAATTCCTTGGAGAATCTATACACCGTCTCCAGCTCCACTAGGCATACAGACTCCATGCAGTCTGGAGGATACCCTCTGATATCATCAGAGTGCCACACTGGGCCTAGTGCATAAAGTGAAACGTTGGAAAGGTTAGGGTAAGCGACAAAAGGTTAAAAGTACATCAGGATGGAGTGTAATTAGATTCAGCCAAGTTTATAAGGATAATGGAAAAGTCTTTGTTTTGGGGTATTGGTGTTAGTTTATTGTGACCTACCAAATAAATGCTGTAGTATGTTATTCAAAGACTGTTGAATGATCTGATACTGGATAGAACTGGCATGTAGTAACAAATAGGACCCGGAGATAGCCTTCAAGTGACTTATCAGTTGAAAAGCAGGATCAGACAAGTAACCAGTTAAAACACAGGGTAAGAAGATCTTTAACACAGGAATCAGTGGCTCTTGTGGGAAATTAAAAAAAGAAATACCAGAAAGAATCATCTGACACAGTTAGGTCTAGGGTGGTTCCAGAATTCCTCCCATGCTGAAGTGAACCAGTCCTGATGGAACGGTGTCTGGTAATGAATATTGCAATGGATTGAATTGTGTCCTCTCAAACTGTGTGTGACTGTTCACCATTTTGTCATCTAATATGATTTTCCCATGTGTTATCAATCTTATTTCAATGATGTTAAGGAGCCCAGATTAGAGGCAATTATGTTAATAAGACAGGAATCAATCTGCAAGATTAGGTTACGTTTTAAGTCAATCTCTTTTCAGATATAAAAAAGAAAATCCGGCAGAAACACATGGGACTTCATACCACAACAAACAGCTGCCAAGAGAATAGTGCATTCTTTGGGCCAGGGGTCCCTTTGCTGAGAAGTTACTTGACCAGAAAGATTGATGACAAAGACCTTTCTGCAGAGCTGACAGAGAAGGAAAGCCTTTCCTGGAGATGCCACCCTGAATTTGGATTTCTAGTCTCCTAGACTGTGAGGGAATATAGAATATATCTCTCTCTGTTAAAGCCATCCACTTGAAGCATATCCATTATAGCAACACTAGACGACTAAGATTTCACATTTGCCAAAGCATAGCCACAAAAGAACCTGGCACATCTGGGGTAAAATGCAAGTAGAACAGTGTTGTAGAAATTAAATTTGCATGTGAAATAAGGGGGGAGAGAATACTGAACATGTCTACAAGGTCTGGCTCATGAAAGCCCTTGTTTAAGAATTTTGTACTTTCTAGCAGAAACAATGGCAATTCACTAAGGGGTATCATCTTTGTCTGGAAAAACAGGTGATATTGTACAGGAAAGGCTGAAGTGGGGACAGAGAAGATTTGATGTTACTGTTTTTGTTGTAACTAAGAAATCTGATCTGAGAAGATAATTTTGAAAATTGTCTCTAATTCTCACAACACCCCTGCTGATCAACAGTCTGCTGATCCTAGGTTTATGCTTATTTTACAGATGAGACTACTGAGCCTTAGAGAGATTACAGTAAGCAATTTTGCTCTGATACAAATTCCATAAACCAGGCAGCTGGGATTAAAATGTAAGCTTTTGTCCTCAGAACTCTCTTAACAACTTCCAAAGGCAGGTTTACCTTTAAGTTCTGAAGCTGAGACTTCAGTTTCACTCACTTGCATGGACTAGACCATGCAAGTCACTGGTAGAAACAGCAGCCTGAAGGTCAAATGGCAGCATCATGGAACACAGACCCTTGATGGAGATCTTAACATTCACCAGGATTCCTAACACACCTAAATGTCCTAGATGAGCATCCTTGACCCCAACTAGAAGGAGATGAAAGTGAGTCTGCCTCACTTCATGCTTTGTGGCCACCTAGACCCAGGCCTTCTGACCTCCTGGACTTACGGCCTCCTGGTCTTGTGAAAACTTTGAGAAGTGAAATCAAGAGGCTGGCATTAGGCAGATGAAATAATTTTTTAGCTTATCAATTTATAAAGCATTATTCAATAATACAAGAGGAAAGACTGAGTTGTTTTATACTCTCTGTAGAAACATATTACAAAATTGCAGAGTATCTGTCACAGGATCTGCAACAAAAATACGAGGTATAACAATTGTTTGTGAACTCATCCTAGAAAAAAGGGCTACACACCTTGTTGCTGAATATCACTACAGTCACCTATGAAACGTTCCCCTTGGGAAGCTGTGAACTAATACCAGCACCTAGTCCACCCTTCAAAGAAATTCTGGAACTCTTTTTCTGGAATGTCCATCTGAGCAGTCCTCGGGAGGACAACTGTAAGTTCATGAGCTCATACTAGAAAAAGTGTTTTGAAAGGTGGACTAGGCACTGGCATTGGTACATAGCCTCCCAGAAAGAGTACTTCAAAGGTCACTGTAGTGACATTCACGGAGAGTTCACAAACTTAACTGTCATACCCCCTATAATGACAACTCTGACGGACATTCCAGAAAAAGAGTTTGCAAACTTAACTGTCAGACCCTGAATGCAGGAAAAATAAGGAAATTGGTCAGAAAATTATTTTAAAAAATATTTCTCTTTGTAATTTTTAAATTCTTTTTGGTTATTAGATTTCTTAAATTGTAGTACACTGGTTAAAGTGCTCAACTGCGAACCAGAAGGTCAATAGCCACTCCACAAGAGAACGCTGCATGTTTCAGTCTGTCTCCATCAAGACTTATAGCTTTGGAAACCCTATGGGGCAACTGTGCTTTCTTCCACGGGGCGGGCAAGAGTCAGAATATGCTCAACAGCCATGGATTTCCAATACTCACAAAACTGGGATATACCCCATTTGACTACAATTATAATTTAGGTATAAAGTGTTGAATGCCTGAAAAGAGTCAGAAGGGATAGTAAGGAGGGAATGGACTTGACAAATACTAAGGTGATCCAGTTCACGGGACTGGTAGGTGTGACCGTTTAGGAACGTTTGATTCCTTATATTCCAATGTGATGAGTTCACCAAGAAAGCAATTCAGGAGCAGGAGAGGGTAGCTTAATGTTGGAGAGAGAAATGGATTATGTTTTGGAGATTTTGTGTCTGTAGTGCCTGGGACATTCGTGTGAAGACAGAAATAGACAACAAAAATATTAATGAAATTTCTTCATTCTACTTTTGCCATTACCCACCCCCATGTAATATCCCAGCTACTCTGAAAAGCCATTTTAAATCTTCCTCCTCTCAATACCTTTTTGAGTTTTCCCCAAGCTAACCATCCTTTCCTCCCTTGAGAATGTATCTCATTTAACTCAGCCCACCATATTGTATGATCAGTAATTTAACTTTACCTAAAAGATGGAAAGACATGTAGAGATTTTTTTCATGCTGTAGCCCTTAAGCAAAGTATCTTGTACCTAGTAAGTATTCAAGAAATATTTGTTGAAATCTGTTACATAAAATGAAATCAAAAGTTGTTTTTATTTGAAAAATTTAACTCGTCTACAAGAAGTTCTAGGTCTCATCCTTAGGTTCCCCTTAATTTCATCAGCTAGTTTTTCAGATTTCCTGGGATCTTTGCTATGGCTAGAATAATGTCCACTCCAGAAATTTAGGGCCCCAAATACTGCAAAGTGGAACAGCTTAGCTGTAAGAACCCAGAACTCACGCACAAAATAGCCATGCTGCTGCTTCACTGACAAAAGGCAGGATGTCTGGCCTGGGTACCTCCAGCAGAGTAGAAGGTAGATTGTCAGGCTGCTTCAACTGTTAATTTACTGGCAAAATTTGGCCAAATGGAAAGAAGGAATGACACTTCATTGGTAGGTTAACATTTTTATTTCAAAAAGCAGAATATTGAATATAACACTTTCTGAGAAAATAATCAGAATACTGTAATTAAATGAATTTTATATTTTTAAACACAATAAGGGTGGATAGAATATTTCAAACATGAGTTCACTCCAACTTCAGTTAAACACAATGCAATTTAATTGGGAGTTTTAAGAGATGATTTCCATCTTCCACAAAATCAAAGGTCTTTTGCACATTTGCATTTATCTTTTAAAGCTCATATCCACAATATATAAGGGTTTACTCTTTCCAACTGAATACCTATACTGTATTTTAATACATTCTTATTACATTCATTGGCGGTCCTATGTGCCAAGAATACTCTCAGTTTCCATTTTTCACAATAGACAAAACTAAGTTTGATGCAAAAAGGAATGAAGCCATTTAAAAATCTTGTCATAGTTAAGCAGCATACAGTCAGTGATTCAAATACAAATTCTTCCTTCAAAATTGCAATTGCTCTCATCCCTCTAAAAAGGGAAACCAAAACAAAATGTGGAAACATACAAGATTCACTAGTCCTGACTGGATTGAGATTCTTGCCTGTTGTAGACAATCTACGCTACACATCTGAGCTGCTTGCTGTATCCTGTTTTGTAAACGTATGACTTGTTTCATATGAAAAATGTTTTAAAATGTTATCTTTTTCCACTTCCTACAAGATATTGCCTTCCATCACAATAGACTGATCAACACTGTTAGCATCAAACACACGTGGTGGAGATATACGTTTACGTCCTTTCAAATTTCTGGTTCTACATAGGCACCTTCAGCCCCTTTCTTAGAAGTGTGGATATCCCGGTTTCTTCTGCAATCTCTTTTTGCTTATCATGTTAGTGTATGACAGCGTTTAACAGAGTGGCTATCTCTTTTCATCTCACCCCCTCACCCTCACCCAAGCCCAGTGTTAATTTTCATTTTAGAGTTTCACCTATTTAAAACTTATAATACTCTACTATATTTAAAAGAGGCTGAGTTAACAACTCAAGCATCCACCCACACATGTAGAAGAAAACTTTCTACCATGTAAAAGCTAACATTCATTATTCAATATTTTAATATGCTATAGAACTTTCCATTTAGAATTTCTTTAAAATATATATATTTTTTACTTTAAGTTGTCATTAAAAAAAGGAGTACACATCTTTTTGATGTCAAAGCTATCAACGTAGATTTTTAAAATCTACTTTCCAAATCCCAGGAGTAGTGTAGCTGGAGGGTAAGCACATCAGTAGCTCAAGCAAATGAGTTTGGGAAAGAAACATTCGATTCATATTTGAAAGTTCACTGTTGGTACCAATGACTCCAACTAAGGGAAATTCTGAGTAATTACTATTAGCACTAATTGTAGTGACATAGCTACACTGAGGTGAAGCTGTCTCCCATTATTTCCATTACTGAAACCTTATAGGCAGCTTGTTTAATTTATCTCATCTCACTGTCTATTCAACAGCTTTCCACTGCACAGACTGCTCGGTATGACTCACAAACTGTTGCTGCCTTCACCCTATATACTATAAGAGGTAGCCAAGAAATGACTGCGTGTTGTACCAAACATAAAATAATTTGTGGCTTCAAAATATGTTAACACAAAGCCTTCCTGGGCATTGGAGAAAAGTTGGGTCATTGATAACGAAAATAACTACCTGTAACTATAGACAGGCAAAATCAATGTGTATTAGGTAACATTATGTTAGCAATGTATTTGTACTGTATTGAGATTTCTTTGGGTCTAGATTAATATGCTGCCGTATAACCCTTATTATATGTAGTAGTATTATATCAGGGCAAGTGATTGCTGAGCTAAATTTTCAATTGTAAAGATAATTTTTCTTGGGAATGCTAAAAGGTATCTTAATTTTATTGAAAAGCTTGGTTTATTTTTAAAGCAATTAAATTTACTGTTGATGAATATTTACCATCCAATGCTCCTGGAACACTGAAATAATACCCTTTACACATAATCTCTTGCTATAGTACATTGCTTGAGAGTAGCTATTTGATTTAACAGCATTCAGCTGAGTTTTCAAACCAAAGAACTAAAATTATAGCAATTGCACTGGAAATCCATAAATTCATGCACAGAATTGTGTTCAACAGAATCACTAAATGCAGTTTGTTACCCAAAGATGAAATGAATCAATAGAAAAATAGAACTGATAAATCATTAGCACTTTAATGCAGAGTGGATAGGGAAAAATAATAAATCATGCATTTCGAGCACTTGTTTTCCTTACAGCATGTTTGAAAACATAAAACGTGCAATGAAGAGATGCAGGTCAATATGAAGGAATAACAATACCAAGACTGCTCAGAGTCGTGTTTTATTTTATGTTATAGGCTTAACGAGACATTCAGAAAAGAACCATTCCATGGTTTCTTAAAACCGAGAGTCCAATCATGCCATCAACACTTTAAATGATGATCCAGGCCATCTCTTCTAACAAACCTTTGAAATCGGAAAGGGAGGGAGGATGGGGAAGGATGGGGAAGGGCTAATTGCATGCATGATTTGCTTCAATCAGTTCAATATTATCACAGGTGCCAGTGTGATACTCAGAGGAACTGATACAATCATTTACTTCCCTCAAGTGTAGTTAACAGATCCATTAAAAGTTTCAGCTGTCTATATTTATAAATGACCAACATAGTAAGAAATCAGCTGTTGTAGGCCTATTGTTTGTGAATGGTGAGCACTTTAATTATAATTAGTGGATAATTAACCCTCCTCCACAGTTTTAGACATCACCAAAAGAATCATAAAAAACATAAATTTGCTCCACAATGCTTAATTAATTGTGCATTAACTCATTTCTCTCAAGCATCTTTTGCTGAATCTTTGGTGGGAAATACAGTTTTACTAGGCACATAGTTTAAAATGTCTATTTGGTTACTGGTGTCATTATAAATTTTCTTCTATATTCACATACAGATATGAATAAGGCTTGTCATAGCACAACACTTTACTGCCCATAACATGTCTTCACTTCTTTCTGGAATTAAAAACAAAACTAAACAACAGAAAACCACTTCCTATTTTTCAGAACAAGACAACTGTATACTTGATATTTTAAATTCCACTTAAAAGCATTATGACGTTGAAAAACTATTTAGATATAGCAAGGCTTTGAGGGTAACTCTTTAATAAAATCTTTGAATTAAAAGCCTCTCCTCAACTCACTGGTGAAAGATTGCTGTTCTGCCCTGTCTAAAACGGAAAAGTATAGCAATCTGAGGTTACATTTATTGTAAGCATTACTGATTACTGCTTATTAATAACTGGTATCACACTAACAGAATCATATTTACCATGGTATTTCTTTTTTCTGTATTTCACGGGTTTTTTCCACACACTGGTAAATGGAAACTGAGGGAAGTATGGGTGGAAGACATAAACTCTATGGGAATGCATGCAGCAAAAGTATGCACTATCACGTAATGTAAACATCTGCTTTCTTCATGCAAAGGTACCTACAACAATTGAGACAATAGATTTTCTAATAGCTGACCTTTACATTAGCTCAGTGACAGACCAAAAAAAAAAAAAAAAAAAATTAAACCAATTCAGTGATTTTACATGAGCAGAAGACTTGGAATGGTTCAAAGATTTCCAGCATAAGTGTTCCATGGCCCAATTATGCTAATTAACTTTCTAAGACTGAAGCGACACAGGATTATTCCTTGCTTCGGTTTCTTGTTCTTTTGACAAAGGAGCAGAACAACCTGTTTTGGGGAGGAGGGCCCATCAGCATCGGGGCTTGGTTCTTGTGGGTAATTTTTATCTAGGATGAAAAAAACAAGAGGAGAGAAAGAGAATTACATAAGCTCCAGACACAATACTAATTTGTGAGAATCTCTGTTAAAGTTACTAATAGTTCATGGGTTGCTGAAATATCACACATGTAAAATATAGTTCCAGAGTTTCTACTATCTCAGACAACAGTTTTAAAGGAGACAGTGGTCAGCATAGTAAGAAAAAACTAAAAATTACCCAAGGACACATTTTTAAATAGCGTATCACCTCCACCTCCACCCAGTGCTTCCTGTTTAGCTAAATGAATACTGCTACACAGAACTGGTTTAAGGCAGGAAAGCAGTCAGCAGCCCATCTACAGGCAGCATTAAGATGTACCAGTGCACTTGGTATCGAGGCAAGTCTTATTTATCTTGCTAATCAGATTGTTTCTTTCTTTCAACATGAACTGCAAGGCCTAATTTCAAAACAATCATTAGGAATGAAAGTCAAAAGTTAACATGCATAAAAGGTCAAAAATGATGAACTAGTTTTTCTAATTTGATAATTAATTGGTAATAGAATAGAATCAAATATTGAAAAGCCTGCTTAAAACACTTTGAGAGACTGTTCTAAAGCTCTTCGTTTTGATTTCTTTGATATAAAACTACGGATCACCCTAAATGAGACAACCTTAAAGTAGATTATGCCTGCAATTTTCTCTAATTCAAGTCTAAATTAGAGAAGACATTTTATGAATATATGGTATGCTCAAAGCTAATTGAAAGCAATTATCAAAGTGGCATTTTGTCTGTGACTTTAAGATACATTGTAAGATAATAAATGATTCTCATTATGTAATAAAAAGGTCACATCTTGCCTTTGGGCTAGTGACGCTGAGAGTTTTTCAAAAGCAATCTGAGACATTTTCTTTAGTGAACTGCGACTAATACAAGAACCATCGCTTATTAAATATCAGTTGTCACCTGCACAGTACCAGCATCAGAGATGAGTATTTCTTTCAAAAAGAAACATCACCTCATTAAAAGCTGCAAAAAATATATCTCTTAAAGTGCATACCTGACATTTTCAAGTTAAAACGAATATCCTTCACTTGCCATTCACTAATAGCAATGAAACAGGGGGCAAAAAAAAGTGCATGTCACGTGGAAAGATCATTAAAATCTGTACCAGGATTTTTGGGGAATGGAAATTTACTTCAGAGTCTAGAAAGACAGAAGTATGTGAAAAACCTTGAAAGGATGAACAACTTGATTTAACTCTGTTGGAATCAGGTTACAGTGAAAGGATTCTCTTGACTTTAAAAATAAATTGCACCTGTAAAAGGCCACCAGGCCAACCTAGTCCCAAACTCTCTGGATCTCTGATTTTTTTTTTTTTTAATGAATTGGGGCATCTATAGCCAGAAAGCAAGATGCAAGAATACACATATCTATGTACACTGAAAATGGCCTTTGCCAGAGCTATTTGGCTTTAGATGACATCTGTACCTAGAAAAGCATCATTCATTCACTTATTGACTTGAGAAAATGTATTGCATCTCTATGGTGTTTCAGGAACTGTACCAGGAACTGACCAGACAATGCACAATCTCTGCACACAAAAAGTTGTGGTTTAGTAGGAAAGATAACTTTAATAAGCACATTTAGTTTATGGATGCTGAAATAGAAGGCTAGACAGAAAAGCATTCTTGTTTTGTTTTAATGCTGAAAATGAACAATTTTTTAGAGAACTGTCATTTTTCAATGAGCACCTGATGAAGCAGTTCTGATGTATTACCTCTGTGATAGCCGTAGTTTCAAACAGAATACTAGCAGCTAAACTGAGAAAGTATAGATTTCTTATTCACAGTCACTGCACTAAATTGTTTAGGGGCTAAAATATTATCAGGATATTTTGGGAAATAAGATCATTGTTACAAAGTTATCGTTTTCAACACTTCGGAAAACATGTATTTTTCCAGTCACTTGAACAAAGTTAGCATCAGATTATGATGAAACAACCAAAATGCCACATGGTTATTGCATATGCTATTTTTGTTTATTTTTTGTAATTTTTAGTTACCTGAATTTTATCTGATCATGACCACCTCTATGTTAGAAATCCTGTTTGGGAAGAAATCACATGTACTTATTCCTTTGAAAAACGGCATAATATCTTATTCAGTGTTCTTGACACAATGGTACCCTTCACACACACTGATAATGAACACGGAGTTCTAGTTTTCAGTTTCTAAGCTGATTGAAAACCAGTCCTGCTTTAAACACTATCCATAAACAATTTTCTTGCTATCTAATCATTCTTATGGTCAAAGATCCTCATATGTCTGATGTCTAACAGTTTGTTGTAATGAGGGGCCTTGTAAGTTGCTGTGATGTTGTTTGTGATGCTGTTTGTGATGTTGTTTGTGATGCACCAGTATGTCAAATAGCAGCAGGATCACCCACGGTGGACAGTCTTCAGCTGAGCTTCTAGACTAACAGACTAAGAAGAAGGACCTTTCAGCCTAATTCTGGGGGGGGGGGGGTGAGGGAACCCAGTACAAACATTATGAATAGAAACATAACATTGTCTGACACAGTGTTGGAAGATAAGTCCTTCATGTTGTTGGAAAACAAAAGACAACTGGGGAAGACTTACTTCCTCAAAGTGAGGCAACCTTAATGATATGGTGGGATCAAGCTTTTGGGATCTTCATTTGCTGATGTGACATGACTCAAGTGAGAACAAACAGCTGTAAACATCCACTGATAATCAGAAAGTGGAATGTCTGAAACTAGGAAAATTGGAAATCATCAAAAATAAATGGGAATGCATGAAGATCAATACCATAGGCATTAGTGAGCTGAAATGGACTGGAATTGGCCATTCTGAATACTCTGCTGGGAATAACAAATTGCAGAAGAATAGAATTGCTTTTATCATCAAAAAGAACATTTCAAAATGTATCCTGAAGTATCGTACTGTCACTGATAGGATTATATCCATACCTCTATAAGGGAGACAAGTTAATATGTCTGTTACTGAAATTTGCACACTCATCACTATGGCCAAGGATGAAAAAAAATCAAAGATCTTTGTAACCAACTTCTGCAGTCTGAAACTGAATGGCCATGCAATACATGTGCATTAATAAATACTAGTGTTTGAAATGAGAAAGTTGAAAATGTGGAAGAAGGATAAGTAGTTGGCATATATGGCCTTGGTGACAGAAACAATGCCAGAGATCTATTGATAGAATTTTGCAAGGCCATTGACTTCATTGCAGATACTTTTTTTTTTCACCAACATAAATGGAGGGTACATATATGGACCTCACCAGACGCAACCCACAGGAATCAAAACTGACCACATCTGTGGAAAGAGACGATAGAGAAGCTCAATATCTTGAGTCAGAAAAAAGGCCAGAAGCTGACTGCAGAACTCACCATCAGTTGCTCAATTGCAAATTCAACTTGAAGACAATTAAACAAGTCCACATGAGCAATAGTATGGATCCAAATTTAGAGACTATTTCAAGAATAGATTTAATTCATTGACTGTTAATGACTGAAGACAGATAAATAAGTTGTAGAACGACATTATACATGAAGAAAACAAGAAATCATTAAAAGACAGAGGAGAAAAAAAGACCAAAACGGATGTCAGAAGAGACTCCAAAACTGGCTCTTAAATTGTAGCCAAAGTGAGTGGAAGAAACCATGATGCAAAACAGATGAACAGAGGATTTCAAAGGGCAGCTGAAGAAGACAAAGTAAGGTATTAACAATGACATGTGCAAAGAGCTGGAGTTAGAAAACCACAAGGGAATAACACCCTTGGTTTTTGTCAAACTGAAAAAAACTGAAGAAAAAAGTCAAGACTTGAGTTGCAATACTGAAAGCTTTCTGTGGGAAAAATACTGAATGACATAGAAAACATCAAAAGAAGATGGAAATAACACACACAAAAAAAACTGGCTGATGTTCAATCATTTCAGGAGGTAGCAAATGGTCAAGAAATAGTGGTAATGAAGGAAAAAGTTCAAGCTGCACTGAAGTCATTGGCAAAAAACAGGCTAACAGGAACTGAGGGAATGCCAACGGAGATGCTTCAATAACGGGATGCAGTGCTGAAGGCAATCACTCATTTATGCCAAGAAATTCGGAAGACAGCTATCTGCCCAACTGACTAGAAGAGATCTGTATCTATGTCTATTCCTGAGAAAGGTGAACAAACACAATGAGGAAATTATTGAACAATATCACTAATGTCACATGCAATTAAAATTTTGCTGAAGATCATTCAAAAGTGGAAGGAAGCTGCTAGAAATATGAGCTACATTTAGATTCAGAAGAGGACATCAAGAGAGGGACATCATTGATGATGTCCAAAGGATCCTGGCTGAGAGGAGAGAATGCCAGAAAGATGTTTATCTGTGTTTTATTGGCTATGCAAAGGCATCTGACTGTGTAGATCATAACAAATTAGGGATAATGTTTCAGAGAATGAGGAGAAGCCTAGGACTCTTAATTGTGCTGAGGAGGAACCTGTACATAGACCAGGAGGCCATCTTTTGGGACAGGATAAAGGGATATGGCCCAGTTTAAAGTCAGAAAAGGTGTGCATCACAGTTGTATCTTTTTGCAATAGTTATCTGTATGATGGGAAAATAATCCAGGAAGCTGGACTATATGGAGTATAGAGCATCAAGATTAGAGGAAGCCTCAGTACAAAACTTGAGTCAGAAAAAAGGCCAGAAGCTGATTGCAGAACTCACCATCAGTTGCTCAATTGCAAATTCAACTTGAAGACAATTAAAACAAGTTCACATGAGCAATAGTATGGACCCAAATTGCAGTATACACCATCTTCTTTGCTGAGTGTAAAGTTAAAGGCTTACTGATAAAAGTTAAAGGCTGAAGTCTTTAGTACGGATTACACTTCAATATAAAGAAAAGTCCTACAAGTGGAACAGTGAGCAACATCAGGATAATCGGAGAAGAGATGGTGGTTGTCAAGATTTTTATTTTACTTGGAGTCGCAATCAATGCTGATGGAAGCAGTCATCAATAAATCAAACAACATAGTACACTGTGAAAACCAACTACAAAAGGTCTCTTTAAAGCGTTAAAAAAAGCAAACACGTTACTTTAAGAACTGTCGTGTCCCTGCTCCATGCCATGGCATTTGTAATGGCCCCTTAAACCCTGGTGAGGTAGTGGTTAAATGCTACAGCTGCTAACCAAATAGTCAGAAGTTCAAATCTGCACGGTGCTCCTTGGAGACTCTATGGGGCAGTTCCATTCTCTCTTGTAGGGTCACTATGAGTCAGCATTGACTTGACGGCACTGGGTTTTATGGTGTGGGCATGGGAAAGCTGGGCAATGAATCAGGACGATGGAAGAACTGACACTGCCAGAAGAAGGAACAAATCAACCTTAGAGGAAGTAGAGCCAGAATGCTGCCTAGGGGAAAGGATGACACGATTTCATCCCAAATACTTTGGACTTAGAAGCGGAGGTTCAATGAAAGGAAAGAAGACCCTCCAGGAGACGAATAGACACAGTGGCTGAAACGCTGGGCTCCAGCACAACAACAGTTGTGAGGATGCTCGTTGTGGGGCACTGTTGTTGTGTGCAGGGTTACTGTGAGTCAGAACCTACTTCATGGCACTGAACAACAGCAGTATGATCAAAGTACACAATTCGTTCTGTGGCCTAACTCTTTTCTCTAACAAATTAGATTAACATCATTTTTGTCTGTTGTTTGTGGAAATGAGAAACAGCTGCCTATGTTTTCCTCTTAAACGGGAGGGAAATAGCATTCATGAAATAATTACCACGAAAAATCCAGGCTTTCTGCATAGTATGTATCATTGGATTATTACATGTTTTTGTACATTTGAGCAGAAGCAAAAATTTTCTATTTAAGAATGAGACGAATTCCAGACCAGGTGAATTGATGGTTTGTGGTCACAGAAAGTCCAGGTGTAGGCTTTAGGGAGCTACAGAGACTGAAATGAGCTCTCATGGTCAGATTGCTCTCATGGAAAAAACCTGGGGAAGGGGCTTACAGGACGGTTTGTAATAAATGATTCAGATATCTGTTTTGTATTAATTCAGTCTTATTTTACTTCATTTTTTAATTTTTATTTCTTTGAGGATTTACTATCTCCCAGATAAACAACAAGAAGGAATCAGATTTTCCCTCAAGGACTTTTGCATACTGTACTAAATTTCCACAGTCTGCAAAGGAACTATAGGTTAGGCTCTCTTTGAGGGTCTCCATCTTCCATGAATAAAGGAATTACCTCCCACTTGTTCCTGGATACATCAAATATTCATTGAGCACCAACTCAAGGCATTTCACAACTTTATTTTGATTCTTCATTTTCTAAGATAATTTAAGATTATAACTGAAATGGTGATGAGGCTCCTGGAAACTAGAGGGCCACATGAAGATAGGAAAGCCTGGTTGAAGTTAGAAAGGGATTGAGGTCTGTTCCTTCCAAACTCATCCGTGAAAAGCTGTGCTTAAAAAATACAAGATAAATGTCAGCAACACATTGGTGTCCTCCAGATTGATGTCCTCCTGTGAAAACTCTTCATTTCTACTTTTCACCTACTGCTTTAGAAAGCCACAGTGGAAGAGGTAGGGCACTTCTGCAGCCCTTACTCTATTTCTTTCTTTTTATTTCAAATAAAGTTCACCATATCTAGAAACATGAAGATGAAAAAAGCAGTCTTTAGTTGCGATTGTATAGCTATTTCGTATGAAATAAGGATAGACACACAGAAACTAGTAGCTGGATGGAGTATTAGAACACACAGTTTCTTTGTTTCTATTACAATATCAAGGTTGCACAGTATGATGGCTCTCCCTCCTTAATTGTAACATTAAAAATAACAGAAAAAATTAAAAAACCACAAGAAATGAATAATAAGTTCCGTTTATGTGACTCTCACTGTGTGTGGAGCACCATGCTGTGTTTTATAGGTGGTGCAGCGGTTGAATGCTATCACGGCTAACCAAAAGGTCAGCAGTTTGAATCCACCAGACATTCTTTGGAAACACTACGGGGCAGCTCCACTCTATCTATAAAGTCATTATGACTCAGAATCAACTTGATGGCAATGGGTTTTAGACTTGTGACTCAGATGTTAGCCATTTCATCCATCTCTTTGCACTGGCCTCAACAAAACCCACTACCATAACAGTATTACTAGTAAAGACTATAGAATAAAATTATAAATTCAAAAAGGGACAGAATAGGGTTTATATATCACAGAACATGGTAAACAGTATCTGTTCTCATTAGACATTTGTGTTTTAGCCAAAGGCTTTACTTAGCCATACCTGAGGCTGAACACAGGAGTGGTGGATCATCCCTGACTCATTTGCCAGATAGCATTTGGCCCAGCTCAGTTTTCTTTTTTTATATCCGATTCCTTATCCATAATCATCAAATACTCACATTACACTTTATTGTATGGCATTCTGATGGCACAAAGTTTAAGTGCTTGGCTGCTAACTGAAAGGTCAATGGTTTGAACTCATCCAGTTACTCCAGAGGAGAAAGATCTGCTTCCGTAAGGATTATTGTTTAGGAAACCCTAGGACAGCAGCTTTACTCTGTCACGTGGAGTCGCTAGAAGGTGAAAAGTGACTCCAGGGAACCTATCAACAACTCTTTATTTTGAAAAGCAGCATTTCTCTTATGTTATCTGAACACTGTGTTGATTGCACAGTCCCGGGGTCCACATCTGTCCCCTCTGAAGGTCTATCAAAGGATTCTGTTAACATAAAAACAGAAGTGAGTCTATTCTCATCAAGGAATTCTCCCACCTGCTACTGCAAGAATTTTGTTTCCTAATTTTATTTGTATATTATTTAATTTAAGGCTCCCAACAAACTTGTGTGGTAGGTGTCAACTTATTTACTTTACAGTAGAGAAAGAAAAAGTTTAGATTCTATAACCTGCATAATGCTACTCAAATTATTAACTGAAAGAACAAGGTTTGGAGTCCAGGGGTTACCAGCTACCAGAGAGTCAATTCTGACTCCTGTATAGGACAAAGTAGACTGTCCCATGAAACTTACAAGGCTGTAATCTTTATAGGAGCAGACTGCCCCATCTTTTTCCCAGAGCAGCTGGTGTGTTCAAACTCTCAACCTTTCAGTTAGCAGCCAAGTACTTAACCACTGTGCAGCCAGTGCTAGTTAACTCAGGAGTTGCTGACTCTGAAATCTCCCAAATTCTCCTTGCCAATCACCACCTCTGCACCTTTGTTCTAGCTATTGCCCTGAAAAATCTTCTCTTTCTTTTCTGCCAGTCAAACTTCTATCCATGTCCCGCCCAGCTCAGTTTACAAAGTATCACAGAATTTCCAAGCATGGAGATGAAAAAGAAGAAAACTAAAGGTTCTTAGAGAGGAAATCAAAAAGAGAAGAAAAGTCAGTAACGGATAAATGCAAATTAGGGTGATATTAGACTTCTCAAAAATACCAGGGCTAGAAGACAGTAGAGAAATACCTGCAAACACTGAGGAAAAGTTAATTTTAACTTAGAACTATATAAGCAGTCAAGTGTTGTTGAATATGAAGATAGATGGAAGACATTTAAGATATAAATGAATGTGGAGAATTTACCTTTATCTCTCATTTAAAGAACGTTTCATAGTGTTTTCCAGCCAAACAAATGCATGAACTAAGAGATTCAGAAAATAGGCTTCAACTAGCATGAATAGTCTCTTGGCAAGGCCCAGAATGACAGATTTGCAAGAGATCTAGACAGAAATCTGCAGGAAGGATTTCTGCCACGTAAAGGGGAGAAGGAACAACAGGCTAATTGATGCGACGGGACTTCAAAAGTAAACCAGAACTATTTTTAGGGTGACATTGCAAAAGGGAAAAAAAAATCTATCACCTTTATAGGAAAGAAAATGTGATTGTAGATTAGCACTTGGGCCTGCAGTTGGCATTTTCATAGTTTCAGTGATTACACATTTTATATTGATTTTTAAAAAGTGGCTATGTAATTATCTTCAAAGGTGGAATAACTTAATGGTTAAGATTAGACTAGCTGGGTCTAACACTTTCTATTTCTATCTGAAGACTTGAGATAACTTACTGTGATTCATTTCCCTGATAATTAATACAGGAAATTTAATGCAGTGGAAACCCAGGTGGTGAAGTGGTTAAGTGCTCACAGCTGTTAACCAAAACGGTGACAATTCAAAGCCTCCAGGCACTCCTTGGAAAACTCTACGGGGCAGTTCTCTGCATAGAGGGTTGCAATGAGTTGCAATCAACTCAATGGCACTAAGTTTGGCTTCTGGTTTCATGTAGTGTCAATTTCACTGGTTTGTTATAAGAACTAAACAGTAAAAATAATTAGAATGCTCCCTGGTGCATATATATAGAATATTCATTACACATTAGGAGCGAAATGGAGTAAAACAAAACAAAACAAAAAACACTTTCCATAGCACTAAGTAAAATATACTTAACTGATAAAAAAAAATAAACAGCTATTGATTAGTGATGTGAAGTAAACTACCAGAATAAACAAACAAAATGACTCAAAGTGGTTGCTCCTGTGGAACAGGTCTAGAGATTGATAGAGATGATGGGACAGGGAATGGCTATTTTTATTATAAATATATATACATTCTGATTTTTTTAAATGTGCATACATCAATTTGACAAATATTAAGTGAAAGGTAATTAAAAACAAATCCCGAAACCCATAGACCCTCTCTAGATGATTCTGATGCATTCCAGAGTTTTCATTTTTCAAATGCAATCCATAAACCGGAGCCTGGATATATCACTGTTAGAAATGAGGGCTCCTGGTCACATTGCAGAGCTTCTCTACAGGATACTGCTTTGGAACAAGATCCACAGGAATTCTTATGTACTTTTGACTCTGACAGGCCCTGGGCTTTTTGTCATTTTATTTGTCTTTTTACTGAATGAACATATCCATCCCCCCAAAATATACAGTTAGTATCTGTTGCCACTGACTTCATTTCAGCCCACATCAACATTAATTATCTTTATGGTTAATCTACCTGGACCCAGTTTACTTCAGCAGAGTACTGGAGTTTCCGAGTTGAACAGATTTCTGTTTTGTTTTGGTTGTTTGACCCAGTCGAGGCGTTCATAGTCTAATGACTATAACACACATACAGCAGTAGGATGTGAAACGCACGGTGCTACAGTGCGTCTCAGAATGCAAGACGAACGCAAAGCGAAGCGCTGAAATCATTTGGACAGACAGCAACATAATTAAACCATGGTTGTCATAACATCTCTCTGGCAGCAGAGATAAGGGGCTGGACGCCAGCACTACAGACAAACAGATCAGATGGAATGTGGCAATACAGAAAATAAGGGAAATGGACATTTCCTTAAGGCAGGGCCAATGGAACAAGAGCAGAAAACAGATTTTAGAACTGCCAATGAGCCACAATCTGCAAGACGTAGTTAGCCGATAAATTACGTGAGTTATTGGAAAAGGGGCGGGTTCTAGCATGCTCGGTTGCTATGCACGTGATGATACTCCCTAGAGAAAAAGGAAACATTTTCCACAGGGTGAGATGCAGGAAACTGATGAGATCAGCAACGACTGTGACATCAAAGGAGATGTCCAGTGTGTCTTTTGGATGTAAGAGTCTGGTTTTCGACAGGGAGCGCTGGTATAAAAGCATTGTGTGTGATGAGCCTATAAAGTCACTCAAGGAGATGAAGTTAGGGAAGTACAATCTGAGAAATACCAATAAGAGATTAAGCTGGGAGGCTGGGAACAAAAAGCAGGAGAATGGTAGCCACTGGAGGAATATGAGCGCTAGTCGTCAGAGAAGTAGGAGACAAACTAGAAAGAAATGCCATCACATAAAACAGTTAAAAGCAATTTTCAGTATAGCCTATGCCTGTTCTATTAACGAGGGTGAGGACTTCAAGGCACACAAATCTTGGCCAGACATACTTCAGTTCGTCCTAATGATTTGCATAGAAGTAATGCAAGCTACTAAATTGTTTAAAGTAATTCAAAACCCAGAAATCGTATCTGAGAGTTACATCTTGTAGGATGTTTAAGTAGATGTTCACATAATTTAGGATCAGCAAGCAAGCTTTTTCAGTAAACTGATAGATGGTAAATATTTTACGCTTTAGGGGATGCGTGGTCTCTTTCGCAACTACACACCTCTACCATTGTTGTGCAGAAGCATTCAGACAGTACATAAATGAATGGGCATGGAGTATTCTAATAAAACTTTATTAATGAAGTCTAAACTCTGCATTTCATATCATCTTCACATATTATGAAATAATCATATTTGTTTATTAGCCATTACAATATGTAAGAACCATTCTTGGCTCCTTGGTTATACACAAACACAAAGCCAGCTAGATTTAGCTCAGAGGCCATAATTTGTTGACCCTTAATGTGATTATAGTCAGATACTGAAATATTATATCAATAATTTAGATAAAGAATTCATTAGCTCTGACTTTTCAGTGAAAGATCAAATTTTTAATTTGAAATACCAATTTAATGAGTCTGTGGCTATAAGAGGGATAAAAATCAAAGCCAGTTTATATGGCATATCTTTGTTATCCGGAATGCCACCATTCAGAATTTAATCTGTGAAAATTCTGAATTAGAACATATACTGATTTTGGCAATGTACCGACTAATTAAATTTGGCTGAAATGAGTACTCTTTCAACTGATTCTTTCTTGCTGCTTTGTAAAAGGATGGGCTTAATGTTATTGTGGCTCTTAGAAAGTATCTAGACAGCGTTTTCCTTTTTTAAATATGCTTCCTGTATAAGGCCAAAATTTTCTTATCCCGCATCCTCTCTTTAAAAGTTTGTTATTTAATCAGCTACCTTAAAAATGAATGAGGTTTTCAGAACAAAAATAAAAATGCCTTTAAAATATCTCTGGGTGAGCTTAACTTAGCAATTATCTAGAACATTTAAAAGTTACCTAGCTTGATTCTGGAATAAGATTGTCTCCTTCCAATAATGGAAACCATTTTGAATTCCAGCTTGTAGCTGAGCCACATGACAGCAGGAATAAAGTGCGTGCTAAATTTTTCAGGTCCATAACTGCCAAAAAGCAAAGCAATGAAAAATAACAATTTTCTAAAATCCCTTTGCCAGCTTTTTATGATTCCAGCCATTATTTTCTGGGATGATAGCAATTTCCAAGTTTAATGTTCAAGTCTGTGATTTAATATCAAATTCAGAGAAATCATTGTGAAGAGTTAAAATAAAATCTTTCAAAATATGTTTAAGAGGTTAACTTACTAACTAAAGCCATGGGAATTTTTAAATATTAGAACCCACTACCTCTGAGTCAGTTCTGACACAGTGACCCTACAGGACAGAGCAGAACTGCTCCACAGAGTTTCCAGGGAGCACTTGGCAGATTTGAACCACTGAACTTTTAGTTAGCAGATGTAGTACTTAACCACTACACCACCAGGGTTTCCTTAAACATGTATAATAATGAGGAAAGAGAAGCTTTTCCTAAGAGTGATAGATTATTTGGCCACACTGCAGGAGAAATATTCATGTCTACATTTGAAATTTCTTTAAGATACAAAATGTGTTCTCTCTTCCAAAATATTTTTAGGATTGTTAAGTTTGTTCTCCAGAGGGTCTAAGTATTTTTATTATTTATATATCTCTAGAAAGAAATTACACCCATAATTTCAACCCAGTAACTGTTTATCTTTTCTTAGCATAATTGCAAAATTCCTTAACAGGTCACTATTTGCTATTCCCCAGAAATGCTCAAATCCATTCTTGACCCAGAATGATCTTGTCACTACACAAATCTAGTCACATCATTTGCTTAAAATCCCTCTTTAGTTCCACATGACTCTTCAACTAAAGAGGATAATCCCGTTTTCTGCAGGCCTTCGGAACCCGTAGGCTCTGGTCCTCATCAGCTTGCTTTCTTCACCACACATTTCTCTTCTTTCTGTGCTATGTATATCGTGTCTTCTTTCAAATTCTTTTATGTGCCATGAACTTTCATTACAGGCTTGTCTTGGTCATCTAATGCTTTCGTAACAGAAATACCAAGAGAAGGTGACTTTAACAGAGATAAGCTTATCGTCTCACAATTCAGTAGGCTAGTAGTATGACTTCAGGGCGTTCACGCCACGAGAAACCTTTCTCCCCCCATTAATGGAGGAAGGGCATTGTCATCTGTCTTCCTTTGTTTTGGAAGTATCTCAGCACAGGCATCTCAGGTCTAAAGAATGCACTCCATCCCCAGCATTGACATCTTGGTAGTATGAAGTCCACAGGTCTCTCTTCTTGCTTCTCTCCTTGATATTTCAGAAGAGATTGTCCTAAGATACTATTTCATCATGTAGATCTCATCAATGTAACTGCTGCTACTCAATCTTATTACATTATAGTAGTGGGATTTATAACACATAGAGAAACCTCATTAAATGACAAAACAGTAGACAATCACACAATACTGGGAATCATGGCCCAGCCTGAACAATGTATACACAATTTTGGAAGGACATAGTTCAATCCATGACAAGTCTCATGTGATTATCGAAACCTTTTATTTGTGTGATATTTTGCTAATGCATCTCTTCACTGAGTTTGTTTTCTTTCCATGGTAGTATTTTAGAACAAAAATGTCAGCACTTTCACGGAGCAGGAATTTGATTAACATTCTGTGAAGAAGTGGGCAAATGACTCTCTCATATTCTTGATTTTGTTTAAATTAACTAGTTGCATGAACTTCTTAATTTTTACTTATTGATTTGAAAATCATGTTTAAAATATCTGTTTGGTTCACCACACTAAATTCTTGTGGTTGGATACAATAATGTGCTAAATGAAATTCTTTAAAAGTTTTAAAGATATACACAGAATTGTGTTATGAACATTCAAGGAAATAAAAAAATCATTAAATATTATTTAGAATTTTTAAGATTCAACTTTTTATTCAAAAATTGGTAACTCATTCCAGGAGGATCTCTGTGGATCACAGGACGCTGTACCCCGATATTAGTGGAGAACAAGTGTAACTTTTCAAAGTTTTCAAAAACACAACATGTTCCTTCTGAGGAGGAATTTAGGATTGGTTTGTTATACTCTGTAATTTTAACCAGCAGAATCAGGAAGCGAAGTGTTGGTGATATGATGTCACAAGGCAAATACAAGATGAAAAGTCAAATTTAGTCCATGTTGTACTATAATTCTGCATTTACAAGACAGACCACTAACTCTTCTGGAAAGAAAGAAGTCACATATGCATACTGGGCCAGTGATGGCCATCAGATAGATAGGTAGATAGATATTTTACCTAATCTACAGGAAGATGTTCAATTTTGAACTAAATATAAATACAGTGCCTCAGAGAAGCTAATGTCAAGTTTCTGTTAAGTGAATATGATTACTTTTAGCATATTCAACTGTCTTGAATAACATCAATCTCAACGCATAAGAGATTATATTGATTCCCATTTCAATTTTTGCTCTTATATGTTTTTTGGATCTTTTGTCCTATTTAGGAGCATAAAAAATAAGAAACAAACCAGTTGCCACTGAGTTCACTCTGACTCATGTGTTTCACAAAGTCTTCAGTGGCTAACTTTTTAGAAATAGACAGACAGGGCTTTCTTCAAATGCATCCATGCATGGACCTGAACGTTTAACTTTTTGGTTAGCAGCTGCGAGATTGTTAAATGCACCACCAAAGTACTCCACTTGATGTTATCATTCCCATTAGAGACTCTGAGCATGAGGGAGACTATTTCAGTAAAATGAAATGAATTTTCTAAACTGAAACTAACGAGCAGATTAATTTAGGTTTCAAAATATAGAACAAAAGATCAACTTAAGTTTAAGCGATAACATTAAATAGAATGTATTAAATGAAGAGCTGAAAAAATGTAGGTGTATCTATAAACAGTGTTTAGTATACTGTTTTAAATATAATATGGTGAGTAAAAATTCTTTAAAATATTTTTGCACAAAACGCAATCAAATCTAATCAGTTTGGCATTAATTAAGCTCTAATAATGTACTTCAGTATCTTTTCTAAGTGGTGTGATCCGTTTCCCCTTCATCCAGGTCGATTTGTGCACATTACGGTGTCATCATAATTTTAAAACATACTGAGAAAATGACAGAGCTGCAAAATTAAAATAAATGATTAATGGTATTTTTTTCATGTTTTGTACTAATAGGTATTACTGAGCCTTTAAATTAATAGTGCTGTCAAGTCAGAGGTGTTACAAATCCAACAAATGAACTCAAATGGAAATTATATATCCCACAGACGCCTAAAGATGACACTTTAGAATATTTTAAATTTTAATTAGTAGGTGCAATTGTTTTGTTCCTCCACAACTACTGCAAATTAATTGGAAATTAGTCACAACCAATTTTTTTCTTAACAATCTGAAATGAAGACACTGGTGCTTTACACCTTAGCATCCTTGTTTGCGGGTCAGAAAGCACACATGCAGTAAATTGCATTGTCAATTATAAAAACAACAACTGTTGTGAAATTAGGAAAAATTATGCACAGGTAAACAAAACTAATTAATGCATAAGTAACAGGGGAACACACAAAATCATGCCCAACTAAACACTAAGGTACCGGTCTTTGAAAAACTAGTTGGAAATGCAAATTTATGCAAACTCCATTACTGAAGAAGACTCAGTTAAAAGGGTGTTTTTAATTTATGTTTTCTTTAACTGCTTTTGGAACCTCACTACTGTTCCCTTGAAAAATACACCCACGAGAACAGAAGTCTGCTGATTTAAGAATGTTTTAAGATGGCAGAGAACTGTTAGTAGTTAATTTTCTATTACTCAGAATATCAAGATTTAAAATCATTACATAACAAACTATGGTATTTCCTTCCTTAAATATGAGACAAAATGCAATTTCCAGGCACATCAGTAAAATGTTCATTATTTGTATTTACCTGTTACACATTTTCCTACTGTTAATACGAGTTACTCCTTTTCTTCATCATTGAAAACACACATGTTCCCTAGTCTGCTTCTCTCTCACCCCTTCTAAAGCAAGCCATTGGAGCAGCTTAAGACTCTTTAAAGATGGTGTGTCTACCAAGTCAGCAAGTGTTAGGTTACAATAACTGTGTGACTTTAACTGAGAAAATAATATCCTTATAAAAGTTCCAAAACAAGACTGATTTCCAGGAAACCAACCTGGAGTGTTACAATTATTTAATAATATTTAAAATTAATCAATTTAATGGAGGCATTGCGGAGAATTCAAGAGTTAAGTAAGCCTGATGATATCTTTTTAATGGAATTTGCTTTTTAGATCAGTTTTTAAAGATGATAAATATTATGTTGAAATGATGTCCTTTGCCAGCACGAGTTTATCTGTAAATGATGATGGGAAAATAATAAAAGTTATTGCTATATTTTCTGTGAGAAGCTGGCCAAATCCCAATAAGATGTCAAATTTTGTTCCACCATAAAATAACATAGGATTAACTTTTTTTCCCCTGAATGAGTCTGAGTTATAGGAAAGTTAGCCTAGAAGATGAAAAAGAAGAAAGAGAAGGAGTCCTGGTGGTACAGTGGTTAGGCAGTCAGCTGCTAACCAAAAGGTCGGCCATTTGAACTCAACTAGTCACTCCAGGAAAAAGATGCAGCCATCATCATTAATAGAGATTTATAGCATTGGACGCCCTATGGGGCTGCTCTGCTGTGTCCTATAGGTTGGCTGTGAATTGATACTGACTTGACAGCAATGGGTGCAGATATGAGGTCTGACAATTAAATCTGCAAACTCAATCATTCTAGGTGCTACATACCTCATTGTGGAGTATCACTGCAGTCACCTACCAAGTACTCCCTGTGGGAAGTAGGCACCGATGTCAGCTCCTCTTCCACCCTTCAAAACAATTTTCTTTCTGGAACAGCCATTGCACACAGTGGCACAGTGGCAAGTTCCAAACTTAATTATACAGTTGCCTTTGAGGGAATTTTTAGCCAGTATACAAATAACTGTGTTGGAACACAATCCCTACTCACCTGATCTGGCCCCCAATGACTTTTTTCTCTACCTGAAGATAAAGGAAATATTGAAAGGAAGACATTTTGATGACATTAAGGACATTAAGGATAATACGACGGCAGCTCTGATGGCCATTCCAGAAAAAGACTTCCAAAATTGCTCTGAAGGGTGGACTAAGCACTGGTATAGGTACATAGCTACCCAAGGGGAGTACTTCTTGAAGTTGATCATAGTGATATTCATTAATGAGGTATGTAGCACTTTTTCAACAACGAGTTTGCGAATTTAATTGGCAGACCTCATAACAACATATAATGTACATCATAAAAAATTAGTACTTTCTTGTTGTAATATGTATTAATACTTCCTAAATGTGATACGGAGCAATTTTAACAGCTCTTCAGTCCTCCTTTGTGATTCGCATGTAGCTGGTTTTAGGAATAAAGAAATGGTTACAAGGAAACCAAATAATTTTCTGAAGCCCAGAAGTGATGGATCTAACTAAGCGGAGACTGCAGGCTCTGATCCTCATTCCTGTTTTCTGCCTATTGGGACATACTTGGCATAGTAAGTTTTCCCCTAAGCAGTTTCCCCTAGATTCTTGCAAGAATGTCACATAACCTATCAAAGAGTGAGAAACAATTTTAACCTAGCCTATACTGAATTTCTGCTAAAGTGCTAGAAAAATCTTCACTATTTCAATTGTAGATGCCAATTTATTTAAAATAACTTTTAAAATGGAAAAACCTAAAAAGGGGTTTCAAATATAAAGCTGATAAGCTGAGGTTTTAATGACTTTATTGAGGTTTTGTAATAAGAGGATGGTAAGACTATAAAATGTCTAATGTATTTTTTTCAGTCTGCAGGCCTGTGATGAATTAATTTATGCAGCAGGTATAACAAAAGCTATATATTACCATAAAGAGATAAGTGAATTTTACTTCTCCAATGTCCTACTTCTCAAATTTATTCTCCTCACAAATCTTTCCTATGTACCAATTATATGTAAACTTTAATAACTTCTCATCAGAAAATACAATGTGCCAAGGCCTGGAGTTAGAAAAACAAAGGGAAGAATACAGTTGGCATTCCTTAAGCTGAGAGAACTGAGGAGAAAATTCAAGGTTCAAGATGCAGTACTGAATGATCCAGAAAGCATCAAAAGATGGAAGGAATTCACAGAATCACTACACCAAAAACAATCCATCATCATTCAACCAATTGAAGAGTTAATATGTGATCAAGAATCAGTGGTTCTCTAGGATGAAATCTAAGCTGTGCTGAAGAAATCAGGGCAAAATAAATTTGGCTCCAGGAATTGATGAATATCGGTTGAGACGTTTCAACAAACAGATGCAATACTGTAAACACTTAGTCGTCTGTGTCCAAAAATTTGGCCAACCAACTGGATGAGATCCACATTTGTGCTCATTCCAAAGAAAGGCCAACAAAAAAATGCAGAAATTATGGAACAATATCACTAATGTGACATGCTGGAAAAATTTTGCTGAATGTAATTCAAATATGGTTCCCTGAAGTTATCCAAAATGTAGGTGAGGGATATCATGTCTTGGATTGAGACAATCATTACAACAAAGGGATTCTACTTGGTTTAAAATTGGAAAAGGTATACAGCTGGGTTGTATCCTTTCACTTTTTCTTATGCAACCTATATACTGACCAAATAATTAGAGAAGCCGGGCTATACGACTAAGAATATGGCATCGTGATTGGCAAAAGACTAAGTTACAGCCAGAGATATGCAGACGACATAATCTTTCTTGCTGAAAATGAAGATACCTTGAAGTACTTACTGGCCAAGGTAAAACACTACAGCTTTCAGTATGAATAACACTTGAATATAAGAAAATTGCAAAATCTTACAAACTAGATCAATAAATAACATCACAATAAATAGCAAAAAAAAAAAATTGAAGTTGTGAAATACTTCACTTTACTAGGATCCACAACAAACGCTCTTTGAAGCAGCCATCAAGGAGTCAAAGATGCATTGCATTGGGAAAATCTGCTGTAAAAGAAAATCTGCTGTAAAAGCAATGACGATGCACTGACGACTACGTTGAACCTGACCCAAATCATGCTATCTATTTTCAATTGCCTCATATGCTTGCAAACTAGAGAATGAAAAAGGAAGAACAAAGAAAGTTTGATGCATTTGAATTATGGTCTTGGTGAAGAATATTGAATAACCTGTGGACTGTCAGAAGAATCAGCAAATCTGCCTTAGAAGAAGTACTAGAAGCAAGGGTAGTGAGATCTTTCTCGTTTACTTTGGACATGTCATCACAAGGGACCAATTGCTAGAGAAAGATACCATGTTTGGCAAAGCAGAGAATCTGGAGAAAAGATGAAGACCCTCAACGAGCTGCACTGATGCAGTGACTGCAACAAGGAGCGGACACATGAGGGGGCTGCGGGACCGGCAACATCTCCTTGTTATCTGTGAGGTCTCTACAATTTGGAGTTGACTCCATAGCACCTAGCAACAACAATAATAGTCCTTAAGTTGCTTTTCGAAAACATTTATTGTATTTTTGACTAATAATCAAAACAGATACGGGGCTCTGTGATGCAATGGTTAAGAGCTTGACTGTTAACCAAAAGGTCAGCAGTTCAAATTCAGCCACTCCTTGGAAGTCTTACGGGGCAGTTCTACTCTATCACGTAAGATCACTATGAGTCAGAATGGACTCAACGTGAACTTTCTTTTTCTTCTTTTAGTAAGACAGATATGACACATCATCTATGGTGAAGAGTAATTCAACAACTAAATTTATATTTCCTAATATAATAGCACGTGGAATAGTATTCTCAAGGAAAAAACGACTTGTTTCATGGTCTTGAATTTCACCCATTTCCTGTTCTAAAAATGGTGTGTTTTACTTCTCAAGTGTCAATGTCTTATGCTAAAATACTGGAGTCTCACGGGACTGGCTGTTTCAAACCTGCTCCTTTGGTCATCACTGTCCATGTAAGAAAACTTGAGAATCACTGTACATTCTTCTCTCTGAGCTTTTGATCCTTAGGCAAGTAAGTTTAGCAATAGGTTTTAACAGGTTTGGGAGCTGAAAAATGAGTTACGACAGAGTAGAACTGCCCCATAGAGTTTCCAAGGAGTGCCTGGTAGATTCAAGCTACCAAACTTTAGGTTATAACTCTTTGTTTCATAACCTTGAACTTTCACCTAACTTCAACTTAACAGTTTAAATCCTGCCCATATTGCCAGACAACTTATTTGCAACAGTCTTAAAATGTGTTTGTATACAAATTAAACTAACAAAACATATTTCATGTAGTCACACACATCACTACCAGCCTACAAAAATACATAAAACATAAATTTTATCCTTATAGATGACTAGAAGAGACTTTTTGCTCTGTAAGGTAGGTGCAGTCTCAAACTGCTTAAATGTAGGACCCAAGAATGGAAATATAAAGTTTTCTCAGAAGGGAGAAGGTAAGATTCAAGGTTTAGAGCACACACCAGACTTATTTAGTTTTTTTGTAAGAGATAAACCAAAAAACCAAACTGACTCCTGTTGAGTCACTTCTGACTCATAGTCACCATAATTGAACATGGTAGAACTGCCACATAGAGTTTCCAAGGAGTTCATGGTAGGTTAAAACTGCCAGCTTTTTCGCTAGCAGTCATAGCACTTAACCACTAAGCCACCAGTGTTTCCTTGTACAACATGAGAAGACAAGAGATGAGAAGATAGAAAATGAACCAAAACCAAACCCACTGGCATCCAGTCAAGGAAAATACACTGTAATTAAATCTCCAAGTACTTCTGGCTAATATGCAAAACTGATGGCAATAATTTAGGCAAATTTTCAAAAAGCCATAAACAAAAATCTCTAACGGTGGGGTGTTTCTAGTTCTAGTCAAGATGGAACAAGCACAGTCCACTCTCTCTTTTACATTGAAGGACACTAAAAACCCTAGACAGAACACATGGGACAAAGATTCAGAGATGCTGAAAAGTACACAATAGCAGGCAGACCAGGGAAAGAAACCAGAACACCGTATGGCTTTGAACCAGCAGTGAGTTTCCTGTCTTTTCCCTCTCCTCTTCTCATCCCTAGTATTTTCTGACCTGGACTAAAAGACAACCCAAAGCGTGGATCTGTATCACTCTCATGACCCCTAGGAGATACTACCCAGTCATTTTTATGCCTCTGTAACTCTTTGGGAAGTAGGTAGCTTGATTTTAATGCATTTAACATCAACATGCGAGCTTTATGGCATATATGAAACTCCAGACTCCTGGTGTGGAGCTTCATTTCGTGTAGACTGAGCAATGTCTCAGGTGATCCCTCTTGGAAGTGTGAATTTTCTAAACTGTTGACAGATTTGACTTTATTTCTGTGAGATCAGCCTCCTTCCTATGTTTACCACTTACTTGGGTCTGGTGAGAATGTACTTGTGAAAATAGGCGATTTCCGATCTTCTTTCAGTCATAGCGGCTATCTCTCTGAAGCCACTCTTTGTTTCCAGGTGTTACTGGCTTCCTTGTCTTCTAGCTTCTGAACAATAACTAATGCCTTTGCAATTAGGAATAATGCATGATAGTGGTCGTTTTCAAGAGACTTGAACTCATATACGTTATTCTTCCCTGCATTCAATCTTAGGGCCCAATTATTGCTTCCACGGATACTAGGTAGAAGGCGCCACTGTAGCGGTTCTGCAGTGTTCCAGGGCAGCTGTTTTCTGATTCGCAGCTGTTAATACTTCCTGTGTTACAATGAACATTACATAGTAGTGGTAATTTTCCTGAGATTCAAAATATCTTTAGTTTTATTTATTAAAGCCTGGAATCACTGCTTTTCCAGTAATAAAAAATTCATTGTAGTGTTAAATTTCCTGAAATTAAAAAATATATATATATATACATATATATATTTGGCTTCTTTTACCTGAGGTATAAACTTGGTTTTGCAGAAAGGAAGAATGCCTTGTTCCATGTTTTGAAAAGTTTCATGAAGAAAAATAAAAAGGCGAAGACAACAATTAAAAAAACTATGTGCAGCCAATGTGCTTTCACGTTTTACAAATTTTCAGGAAATAAAAAGAACAACAAAAAAACTATCACTGACTCACACTGGCAAGATTTATGAAAACCAGGGTATACTGGGTCACATGGGATCCCAGATAATGGTACCCAGATAATGGGTGCCCTAATCCATAACTCTTAATAAAAATTCCAAATTGGTCCTTTAATCAGCATATCCTCCATTAGTGAAAACAGATAGTATTAATAAAAAATTGAAAGAAGAAAATAAGTAAGCCTTGAAAGGGGTGTACAGGCACCAACAGCTCCAAGCTGTCCTGTCTTTCAGTTTTAAGGAGCAGGAAAAGGAGTTTCTAAGGGTCAGAGCGATAGGGAGAAATAACCTGTGGATTTTTTTTTTTTTTTTTTTGATCTCTCTTTTAGAATAATATCTGACAGCCCTCACCCCTCTGGCAATTACATGGCTGTGGCTGGTGCCTAAAGCTTCAGAGGAGCAGCACCTTTCTTTCTGACTACAGGAACAATGATCCAGAATGTGTGGAGGAAATCTCTGCAGCTTTTTCTTCCCTTACTCTCCATCATTAGACCCGAGAGATAAATATTATGGGAAGAGGTACATGGTAAAGCAGGGAAACTAAAACCTTTGGTTTTTAGCCACAAGAGGAAAAAGAGATCTTGATGAAATTTCTTCTATGTTTGGCTTTAAACAAAAAATTTCATTTTATTTTTACTATGTGTACATTTATATCCTATAGAATTCCAGAAAAATTTTAAAATAACTTGTAAAGTTTCATATACTCCAGCTGTAGGTACTACTGAGATACAAATAAACACTATGTAGGATTATTTTTCTTGGTTTAAAAGTTTCGAGTAATAGCTTTGAGGGCCCGCCCAGTCAATTGACCTAATGTTGTTTTCAGAGATGCTTCTCTACCGCTAGTTCAGTGAGTAGTACCTGGGATCTTAAAAGCTTGCAAACCATCATCCTAGCTACAACTAGTCTAGGAAAACGAGAAAGAAGGAAAACCAGAAATAGGAGAAGACAAGGATCTGAAGGTCTAATTGCTTCCACTAGAAGAGAAGAAATAGATGGTGACCAGCCTCCCTTACTGAACATTTTGATTAGGGGCTCAGTAGATGGATCTTTGTCAAAAGGAGGAACATTAGGAAATGGAACTTCCTACTCTTATTGAAGCAAGGCTTACTGGAGGAACTCTCAAATGTATTGCCTGGATATATCTTCTAAACCTTGAATTGAAATTATTCCATAAGCCAAGCCAAGTGCCATAAGTCATCTTTAAACTAAGCAGCACTAAGCTCAATAATTAATGTTTGCCTTGAGCATTGCACTGTTTAAAATAGTTACCTATCTGAGATAAAAAAAATTACAACAATAGCTCTAAGGCACAGGTAAAAATTTTAAGGGGCAGAGAGACTAAGGTAACAGGAGTCAAACAATATGGGTAGGGATAATGAAAAATGGTGTTACAATATGAAGTATATAACCATTATCAATGAGGTATACACGTAAAAATTGCTGCATGGGTGTATGTTTGTGTATATATGTTTCACAAAAATATTTAAAAACATCATATATCCCAACAGGATAGATAATTGAGGCCCTAAAGGATAGGATGAAATAAATGTATAATGAGAGTAAACTTTAGGGACAATCAGATGACAGAAATGCATGTCACAGGTCCCAGGAAACCGCCAGAAGAAACTGCATATTTCCTGTGAGCCTGCCTGAAAGACAGACCAATGAGTTGATTTTTCTGAGTTGATCTTTTATTGTGTTTAAAGTGAAGATGTATACAGCAAATTGAATCTTATTTAGCAGTTGCTCCATAAAATTGTGTATTGGTTACATTTTTCACAACACATCATTTTTCTCATTCATTTCATTCTGTTTGTACCATTACCAGCATTCTAGTTTTCCTTCTCCCCCCCACTATTTCATCTCTACTTCACGATAATTTTTGAACATTTTGTCTGCTATTGATAATTCTTCTGAGAGAAGCTCAATACTTGTGGGTGATAGATTTTATTTTATGAGCATTAATAAGTAAATTTAGTTGAAAGGTGATCTCAAGGAAAAAGTTTGGTTTAATTTATGTTTTAGGGTGATAGTTTTAGGGAGTCCTCTAGTGTGAACCAGTACAGTGAATCTGGACTTTTTAAGAATTTGAATTCTTCTCCACATTTCCTTCCCATTCACCAAGAATTCATATACTGTGGCCCTGATTAGAATGGTCAGTAGTGATAGAGGGAGACCATCAAGTTCTTGTGGTCTCAGAGTAGATAAGCAAGTGATTCATGGCAATTATTAGTTTTATAGACTATATTCTTCTTTGAGGCTTCAGCTTCCTTCTTTCTCTTTTGTTGTACATGAGCAAAGACTAATACTTGTATCTTAATGGCTGCTTGCACGCTTTTATGACCCTGGCCACTACCCACCACATTGTGATATAGAACCTACACTTTGTGAACCATGTTAAGACAATTATCTTAGTCGGCCCATAAGACTATGGTCCTAAGTTTGCAAGCTTAGAAAACTAATCTTTCAAGGTATTTAGTTATGTCTAAGAAGTGAGTCAGATCCGACTCGATGGCACTTGGCAAGAAGTGTTCATAGCTGTTTCCCTTATATGGTTTATTATATAGATAAATAGATATATAGATAATTATAAATATGAATATAAGTACATGCACACATATACCTGTTTATACATATGCTATCCCATCCCCATAGAGCTTCCAAGGAGAGGCCAGTGGTTTTGAATTGCTGACCTTTTGGTTAGCAGCCTGAGCTCTTAACCACTGTACCACCAGGGCTCTGTGTACACATGTGTACTCATTTATTCACGTGCATATACTTTTATGCCCATATACACACTTGTATAATCACACAGGTAGTTTTTTGGTTGATGCAAAATTGTATCTGTCACATCCCTTACCAAAGACTTCCTTTTGGATGAGCCAATTTTTTAACCATGTATTAGAGAATGGGAAATTCAGACAAAAAAGGAAGTCATGTGAATAGAAAGGCTCTCAAAATGTTCCCTGTAATTATGCAGAGCTTGCCCCAGTGGGAGAATAATTTAATAATATGGCAAAGAATTTGAACTTTACCCTGTGAGAAATGATGAGGTGTTGGACTTTGAGATCAGAGAATAAGATGATAATTTCTGTACTGCTGGATGGTAATTCTGGCAGCAATGCAATGGATATCTTTGATCTATCACATTTCTTGCATTGAGAAGCAAAAAATTAAATATTGCAGTCAATAAAGAAGCAAAACATAAATGAACTAAAAGAAGACTGAATTCTTTTATGAATGATAAACATAACAGATTACTAATAGTAAAGATGCATTAAGGCTTAGCAGAGTGATTGAGTGAGAGAGCAAAGCATCATGGTTAAGAGATTGGCATTACAGCCCAACAGCCTGCTTCTACCATTTACCTTGGACTTCAGCTAGCATTTTGATGAATCTTCATGATTTACCCCAGTCATTTTACCATTTAGCTTATGCTCATTCATGACTTTCTTTATAATCTTCACCATATGGAAGACAATTTCAGGAACCTTCTCTATCTTAACGATAGACAAAGCCCCTGAGGTGCTAGTATTGCATTGGGACCTCTGGCATCACTCCTTATCAGAGTATCACAAGTAATAACTAATATATGACTATTAATATTTCAAAATATTAACAGAATGCAGTTAACATACTGTGTAAAAAGAATACATAACTGATAATGCAGAGGGAAGTGGCCCAAAGAACTTTAATTGTACCAGGGAACAGAAGGTTTAACCTTTTGAGATTGAGAAAGTATTTTTTCTTTGATACATTCAAATTCTTTGCCTTGAAAATATAATGAATAAAGAGAACTCAAAATAACTTTTACATGTATTTATATATGAAAAATATGTGAATGAATTGCTAGCCAAGCTACAGTATGTTCAGTGAAAGAAGATTTAGTAGGAAAGATTTTTTAAAATGTTATGCTACCCTAGAAGTAATTGAGAAATTCACAAATTTAAAAATGCATTCAGTATTGGCAGCCTAATTATGTGTGAGGCAGAGTGCTAGGCTCTAGTGGTACAAAGGTGATCAAAATCATGGTGTATGACCTCAGAAAGCTTATGTCAACCAAAGAAACATACAAACTGTTAATTTCAGTGCATCGTGGTTAGTCGCATCATAGAAATATGAAGCACTGAGGCAGAGTTGTTAGCCTAGCAGGGGTCACAGAGTAGAAGGAGTAGTGCTCAGGGGATGCTTTATGGAAGAGTGGAAGTACGAATGAGCCTCAAAGGATAAGCTGTGTTACTCAGCTAAATAAAAGGTAAAGTTTGTTTGAAGAAGAGAAAAATACATCCAAATACAAGAAAGAAGAAATTATGTTGTTCAAATAAGCAGCCTGAATCTTATGTTTATGTCAAATAGAAAGTAAAGGATTTTAAACTGAAGACTGTCATCATAGCAGTAATATTTTGCAGTGATCATTCTAGAGGCAATGTGGATGACGGATTCTAAAAATGTAACAAGTATGAAACGGAAAACCACTGCTGTGACTATTTCCAGGAGTGAGAACAAAATGAAATGGGTCAGATTTAGGACTATCAAGAGGTGGAAAGAAAGGGAAGAGTCCAGAAATATATCATATCATTAACCAAACATGATAATTGGATTTGTGGGTATAGAGAGATACCGAGTACCTCTCGGGTTTCTAGTTTGGGAACCAACGGGTACGCAACAGTTCTGTTAACTCAGTGTGGTATAGAGAGGAGCAGCAGAGTTGGGTTATAAGAAAACATCAGTGTGTAGGAAGGGGTTGGAGGCATATAAATGGAAGTAGATGATGAGTCTGTTTGGCATAGTGAATCTGAGGTTCCTGAGGCATTCCATGATTGGTGTTCCCTTAAAACTTTACTAGATACCCACCACTTGTAATTAAATGTGTGTGTGCGTGCGTGCGTGCGTGCGTGTGTGTGTGTGTGTGATGTTTGTGTGGGGGGGGTGTGGGTGTGTCTGTGGGTGTGTAGAAGGAACAGCTAGGTATGCAGCTATAAAATGAAATATGACCTAGTCCATATCCTCTAATGGTCTGACATCCCCTACTCCTCCAGCTGCTCTTTTTTTTGTACGCATTACAGGAATATATTTCCAACAGAATCAGTATGCTTTATATGATCAGGAGAAATGGTGGGGGTGGGTGGACAGTAGAAGAGAGAAAGCAGAAGGTGAAAAACAGGGTCTGGACTCAAGCCTAAACAGAGGCTCTTCTAGAGCTGTTGCAACATCTGTTCTTCTATAATTAACACTGTGTTTGGATTTACATGCTTATGTTCTTGTTGTTTGGTACCCAGTTTCAACTCACAGTGACCCTATTTACAGCAGAAGGAAACACTGTCCGGTCCCGCACCATCCTCACAATCATTGCTATGTTTGAATCTGTTCTTGTGGCCACTGAGTCAATCCATCCCACTGAGGATCTTCTTTTTCGTTGACCATCTGCTTTGCCAAACATCATGCTCTTCTTCAGATACTGGCCCCTCATAACACATCCAAAGTATGTGAGATGAAGTCTTGACATCCTCAGTGCCAAAAAAACACTCTAGTTGTGCTTCTTCCAAGACAGATTTGCCTGAACTTCTGGCAATGCATGGTGTATTCAAGTGTTCTCCAGTACCATAATTCAAATACATGAACTCTTCTTTGGTGTTTCTTATTCATTGTCCAACCTTTGAGGGCACATGGGTGACTGAAAATACCACAGCTTGGATCAGATGCTCCTTAGACCTTAAAGTGATATTTTGGTTTCAATACTTTTCAGAGATCTTTTGTAGCAGACTGTCTAATGCAACAAACACATTGATTGATTTCTTGACTGCTGCTTCCATGGTCTTTGATTTTGGATCCATGTAAAATTAAATCTTTGACAATTTCAATCTATTCTTCATTTGTTGCTATGTTGTTTACTGTTCTTATGAGAGTTTTTACTTATTTGGTGTTGAAGTAAAATCAATACTGAAAGCTATGATTTTTGTCCTTCATCAGTAAGTGATGCAAGTTTTCTAATTTAGCAAGAAAGGTTGTGTCACCTGTATAATACAGGCTGTTTGTGATGTTGCATTTTTCTTCACAATGTTCAGATTCTTGAATTATTTGCTGACTGATTAAGAATGGTAAAAGGATGCAATCCTGATGCACACCTTTCCTCACTTTACACCATAAGTATCCCCCTGCTCTGTTTGAACAACTGCTTCTTGGTCTATGTACCTGTTCTGTATGAGCACAGTTAATTGTTCTAGAATTCCCGTTCTCTGCAATGGTATCCGTAGTTTGTTATGATCCACACAGCCCAATGCCTTTGTATAGTTAATAAAACACAAACATCTTTCTGGGTTTCTCACATATACCTATATGCTTGTAAACATGGCTCATGATTATAATCCAAGAAAACATTTTCTGATAAGTCAGTGACTGTTACAAAACTGGAAACCTCGGTGGTATGGTGGTTAAGTTCTATAGATGCTAACCAAAAGGCCAGCAGTTCAAATCCACCAGGCACTCCTTGGAAACTCTATGGGGCTGTTCTACTCTGTCCTCTACTCATTATGAGTTGGAATTGACTCAATGGCAATGGGTTCGGTTTTGCATTGTTACTTAACTGTAAAAACACAGAGATACCTAAAATTTTGTTGATTGTTTATGCGGGAGAAGAAACCTTGGTGGTGCAGTGCTTAAGTGGGACACTGCTGTCCAAAACGTCAGCAGTTTGAATTCACCAGGCACTCCTGGTAAACTCTATAAAGTCTGTTCTACTTTGTCATATGAGTTGTTATGAGTCAAAAGTGACTCAACGGCAGCAGGTTTTTACTGGGGAGAATTTAAAATGTCATTTGAAAGAATTAAAAAGTTATTGGAAGAGTCAGTTTTAAGCTCTTTAGTTTTCATTTGTCCTGATATTTAAACTGTTGGGATTGATAAATTCTGTAAATAAATGCTACTTTAATTTTTAAAATATGTATGCATTGATTGATTGAGTCAATAATATGGTCTCATTTATTGTGTGCCTCTCTATTTTATGTATTTCACCTAAAAAGACAACAAAAACAGATTTGAAACCTTTGTAAATGGAAAAACAGAACATACTCATGAATAGGAAGACTCAACATTGTGAAAATGTCAATTCTCCCCAAAGCGATCTACTAATATAATCCAACCCCAGTTCAAAAACCAACAGCATTTTCTAAAGAGATGGAAAAACTAATCACCAACTTCATATGGAAAGGAAAGAAGACCTGGATAAGCAAAGCGTTACTTAAGAAAAAGAACAGAGTTGGAGACCTCACACTAGCCAATCTCAGGACTTATTAGAAACAGTCACATTAGTCAAACAGCCTGGTACAGGTACAACAACAGACACATAGATCAATGGAAGGAAACAGAGAAACTGGACTTAAATCCATTTACCTGTAATCATCAGATCTCTGACAAAGGATCAAATTTCATTAAATAGGGAAAAAGATAGTCTTTTAACAAACGGTGATGACAAAACTAGATGTCATTCTTTAAAAAGGAAGAAAAAGAAAAGAAAAAGGATCTATACCTTATACCATAAAACCAAACTAACTCAAAATGGACCAAAGACCTAAATATGAAATCTAAAATGATAGAGATCATGAAAGAAAAAATAGAAACAATGAAAGGGACCTTAATACAGGACAAGAAAACAACACAACCATAATTAATAATGCACAAATACCAGAAGAAACTAGATAACTGGGAGTACTGAAAAATTAAATACTTACATCCAATAAAAATGGGATTTGGTTACCACACACCTGGCAGAAGTCTATTCTCTAAAATCTATAAAATACTTCAACATTTCAACACAAAAAGATGAATAATCCAATCAAAAATGGGCATAGCATATGAATAGACACTTCACCAAAGAAAAGATTCAAATGACTAACAGACACATGGGCAAATGCTTGCAATCAGTAGTCATCAGAGAAATGCAAATAAAAAGATACAATGACGTGGGAGAAAGATGAGGTAGTCTACTTCCTTAAAGATTGCACCCTAGGAAATCATACGGGAGAGTTCTACAGGGTCCCAATAAATCAGAATTGATACAGTGACAATCGGTTTATATACACACAATGGAATTTTTTTTTTTTGGCAATAAAAAGGAGTGAAATACTGATACACGCTATAACACCAGTGGACCTCCCAAAAACTAGGTCATGTGAAAGCAGCCAACTATGATAGACAAATATTATGTAAATGTCATTTAAATGAAGTGTCCAGAATAGGCAAATCTACAGATACAAAAATTGGAATAAACTCAACAGCAATGGGTTTATAAAATCAAAACCAGACTCTCTACTGTCAACTTAATTCAGCTTCATAGTAGCCCTATATGATGGAGTAGAGCTACCACATGAAGTTTCCAAGGAGTGTCTGGTAGATTTGCACTGCTGACCTTTTGGTAAGCAGCTATAGAGCTTAACCATTATGCCACCAGGGTTTCCAATGGGTTTATGGAGACAGAAAATAGTTTAGTAGTTGTCTTGGCCTGGAAGAGCAGTGGAGAAATGGAGACTGTCTATTAATGGGTGAATAGGTTTTTGGGGGGATAATGAAAATGCTCTAAAATTGACTGCAGTGATGTTGCCCAACTTGGTAAATATACTATTGAATTGTACAGTTAAAGTGAATTATTAATAAAGCAAACAAAAACAACAATGAGGTATCAACTCACCTGAAAATTATAGACACTAATCAAAAAAACAAGAAAAAAGAAAAGACAACATACACTGTAGAGTTTGCGGGGAAATTAAACTGCTGCTGGAAATTAAAGTGGTATAGTCACTATGGAAGATGATACAGCACCTCCTTAAAATGCCACAAATAGAAATACCAGAGGATCCAGCAATCCCACTGTTAGGAATATATCCTAGAGAAATAAGAGCTGTCACAGGAAAAAGCACATGCACACCATGTCTGTTTAGCATTTTTCACAATGGCTAAAAGATGGAAATAATCTAAGTGCCCATCAATGAAAAATGGATAAACAAATGAAGGGTACACTCACACAGTATAATACTAGGTAACGATAACAAACAATGATGAATCTGAATCTAGAGGGCAGTATGCTGAATGAAATAAGTCAATCATAAGCTCAAGAAAAGGAAAAACAACCTTTCACAGTGTTTCAGCTCTCCAGTATATCTACAGAAATGCTACAGGTGAATGGTTTTGGCAAATGGAAATGTTCTCACACAGTTTAGGAGGCTAGAAGTTGAAAATCAGGGTGCTGGCTCTAAGGGAAGGCTTTCTGTCTGTTGGCTCTAAGGATAAGTCCTTGCCTTCAAATGCTCTAGGGGCTTCTCAGCACACAGATCCTGAATCCAAAGGATGAGCTCTGCTCCTGCCTCTCTTGTTTGATTATAATAAGATCCCTCTCCTCTCTGCTTCTTTCTGTCTTTAATCTCTCAAAAGAGACTGACTCAAGATAGAACCTAAAACTGTAATTGAGTCCTGCCTCATTAACCTGTCTCTAATCCTGACTCATTAATATCGTAGAAGTAGGATTTATAACACATATGTAAATATATCAGACCACAAAATGGAGGACAACCTTAATAGCGGGAATCACAGCCAAGCCAAACTGACACACATTTTGAGGGTATACAATTCATTCCATAACATTTCTACCTTTTAGCTTCCCCAAATTCATATCCTTGCCACTTGTAAAACACATTCACCCCATCCTATCATAGCATAGGCCAGCAGTTTAAATCTACCAGGTGCTCCTTGAAAATTCCATGAGGCAGATCTAGGCCATCCTATATGGTCACTGCGAGTGGTAATCAATTCATGGGCAACTTTTTTTTTTTACATCTTGGCAAAAGTGTTAAATCAACTCCTAGTCCAAATTCCAAAAATTCCTCTTTATCTGAGAAATTTAGAATACAAGTTACCGGTTTCCAAATTACAATAGTGGAACAAGCACAAGGTAGACATTCCATTGCAAATGGGAGAAATTAGAGAGAAAGAAAGGATAACAGGCACCAAGCAGAAAACATTACATTAGCTTTCAAGTCTTAAAGGCTTGGAAATAATCCATGCTGTCTAAAAACCATTTAGACAATGCCCATGCCCCCTAGACTCTGTATGTTGGCTACACTGCTCTCTGGAATTTGTGTGAAGGCCTTTGACCATGGTCTTTAGCTTCACACATTAGGCCCACTGGAAGGTTAGCTCTGCGCCCTTGGCTTTGGGTAGCCCCATTCTCCTAGTCCACCAGAACAGCAAAAGTTCCCACTGGTCCCAACAGGCCCTATTCTTCTGCCTCCTAGGCACAATAGTCCCATTCCCTCAGTGGATCTGGACCCATCCTGCTGGCATTCATGAAATCCATTCTTATACTCTAGACCTGAGTTACTGAAGATCTGCCTCTGTTAAACCTAGGAGGCTGTAACTGTAATATTTGATATACAGCAGACTGTTACATCACCTTTTGAGACCTCAGAGGCCATGGACCTACTTTGATACTCAAGCAGCTCTGCTCTCCATGCTCCTTTCCTCTTCAGCTTTTGCTTCCTGGTTTCTTGGCTTCTCAGCCTCTTAGCCTCTTTGGCCTCCTGGGCCAGGCAACCTCTGCCTTGCTCAGACAAGGGCTCTAAAGCTCTTTTGTCCTATCACTAAGTGCCTGGAGGCACCCCACCCTGCCACTAAACCTTGAGGGGAACTCACTCAGCTCTCTTGTGCCTTGGGGGGTTCCTGTTTCACGCCAGCATCCTGTTTCTGCTGTTGCTCTTTCTTTGCCACTGCTTCTTCCCATCTGTGCTGTCTCCAGTGTTACAGCTCTCCTCATTTCCTTCAGAGTCCTCATAAGAATTGTGTTTTGTGTCCATAATTTCACCAGAGTCTCTCCAGAGCAAGCTAGGCTTTTACTATTTAGACACTTTAAAACTCTCACAGCCTCTATCCGTTCAGTTTCAAATCTGCTTCCACATTTTAGGTTATTTGCTAGAGCAGCACCTATCCCTTGGTGGCAAATCCTGTCTTAGTTATCTAATACTGCTGTAACATAAATACTACAAGTAGATTTTTTTTTGCCAATAGAAATTTATTCTCTCACGCTTTCGGAGGCTACAAGTCAAAATCAGGCTGTTGGCTCTGGGGGAAGGCTTTCTCTCTCTGTCAGCTCTGGAGGAAGGTCCTTGTCCTAAGTATTTCCCTCACCTAAGAGACTGTCAGCACAGGAACCCTGGGCCCAGAGCATTTGCTCAGCTCCTAGCTCTTCTTATTTGGTGGTAGTGAGGATTCTTTCCTCTCTGGTCACTTCTCCAAAAGAGAATGACTAAAGATACAATCTAACTTTGTAGTGTGCCTCTTGCCTCATTAATGTAGCTGCCTCTAATCCTCCCTCATTAGCATCTTAAAAAAAAATGCTGTCAAGTGGATTCTAACTCACAATGACCCCACAGGCCAGAGTAGAAATGCCTCATGGAGTTTCCAAGGGTATTTACAACATATAAGCAACTACATTGGAAACCCTGGTGGCATAGTGGGTTAAGTGCTACATCTGCTAATCAAAAGGTCTGCAGTTCAAATCCACCAGGTGCTCCTTGGAAACCCTAGGGGCAGTTGTACCTTGATGTATAGGATTGCTATGAGTTGGAATCAACCAGATGGCACTGGGTTAAGTAATTACATTATATCACAAAATAAACCGCAAAAAAAACATGAAATAAAATACTAGCCAATTTGACAAATGTTTTTGAGAGACACAATTCAATCCATAAAAGATAATTACTAGCGAGGGAAATAACTAACTAGGTAGTAGACAAGTGTTAACTTTTGTGATGTGAAAGACAGCCAGCAGCCAAATGCTGTCGAGTTGGACATGAAAGACAACACACAATATAAGGAAATTCAGCACAAACTCGAGCAAGGTAAACTCACAGACGCTTCCCAGGTACATTCAAATATCTTAAGGAACCAAGTTAATGAGGGCTGAGAAACATAGTCTCAGAGGACGTCTAGGTCAATTGGCATAACAAAGTTTATACAGAAAGTGTTCTACATCCTGCTTGGGCATGTAGTGTCTGGGGTCTTAAAGGTTTGCAAGCAGCTGTCTAAGATTCACCTATTGGTCCCATCCTGTATCTGGAGTAAAGGAGAATGAAGAAAACCAAACACACAGGGACAATATTCGTCCAAAAGACTAGTAGACCGCATGAGCCATAACTCCTCCCAGCCTGAGCCAGAAGAACTAAAGAGTGCCTGGCTACCATCACTGACCGCTCTGACATGGATCACAATAGAGGACCCTCAAAAAGTGGGAGAAAAATATACTACAAAACTCACATTCACAAACAAAACAAAACAAAAACAAAAACAGAAACACCAGACTTACTGGCCTGACAGAACGTAGAGGAACCCCCAAGACAATGGCCATGAGTCACTCTGCTGACTAAGAACTGAAGCCACTCCCAAAGGTCACCTTTCAGCCAACAATTAGACAGACCTATAATAGGAAGTGTAACACATGATAAATGGGCTTGCTAGTTCAGTCAACTATGCAAGATCAAAAGGGCAACACCTGTCAAATGGAAAGGACAGCAGGAAGGGACAGGAAACCTGGACAAATGGATACAAGGAAGCTGGGGTGGAAATGGGAAAGTGTTAATATATTTCAGGTATCATAACTAATTTCACAAAATAATTTGTGTATATATTTTTGAATGTGAAACTAATCTGTACTGCAAACTTTTAGCTAAAGCACAATATTTTTTTTTTTTTAAAGAGCTTCTGCTCTACTCTAAAATTATATCTAGAGCAATTTCTTCACAAACTGAATATCAGCTTAAGGATATTTAAATTCAGTGGGTTTTAACATTCTACTAATTCTTATGTTCTGTAAGAAAAACACTGTGTTATTCAACTGAAGCAAAGAACACTCTATACTTAATCCATACCAATCCTATGAATACTAAATATTCTCTTCAGTTAAAGCAAAATTTAAAGTTCAGAACTCCATGTGGTTCTAGGAAAAGTGGAGTATGCCAGAATTTGAAATAACATTAACAAGCCAGAGTCTAGTACAGTTCTTGGCCCAGAGTAGTCTGCAATAAATGTTTCAAATGATGAGTGAATATACCAGGAAAAGGAATTAAATATAAATTACATAAAATTGTGATTAGTTTAACCACTATACATATAATGATAATAGAGAGGTGAAATGAATGTGCCATTAATAATTGAAAGGAAAGTTAATAAAAATATTGTTCAAAGTGTTTATGTCAAATAAGTTCAAGTTATCTTAAAAATGTGATTAAATTTCTTTAGACATAAATTTTTAAAGCTGAGAAAGGCAGTAAACGATTTGTCAAAGATCACACTCTGGAAGGCGATTATCAGCATTCACTGAGGGCTTGTCTTGTTGAGATTCACGGTAGAGAGCAGAGACGAAGAGTGCGCACTCCAGAGCCAGGCTGTCTGGATTTCAATTTCTACTCTACCACTTACTGCTATGTAGGAAGAATTAGGCACACTATTTAACTTCTGGAAACCCTGATGGCATAATGGTTAAGAGCTACAGCTGCTAACCAAAATGATGGCAGTTCAAATCCTCCCGGCACTCATCAGAAACTTTATGGGACAATTTTATTTTGTCCTGTAGGGTCACTATGAGTTGGAATTGACTCGATGGTAATGTCTTTTTTGTGGAGGATGGGCGTATTTAAGTTTCATCTCCTTAAGTTGCTTCTTGATCCTAAACACAACAGTGACTAACTGCTTCCTCATCTTCCTAGAAAGATTCTAAAAGGGTATAAAGAGTACTGGTGCAAGGTATTTTGATAGTCTTTTCACTTGCGTAGTTTCAACACTAGTTGATGAAAATGACCTTTCCTTAAAGACAAGGATATCAGTGCATCACCGCCACGACGGTCCTGCATCAGGACCAAGCACATCATTACTGTTGCTGTCATCATCACTAATGCCACCATCTGCATCACTGTCATTATCAAAGTCACCCTTATCAAAAGCACCAGCATCATCACCTTCGTCTCCAACAGTATCACCACTGTGGCCACTACTGGATTATCACCATTCTTTTATTACCATCAGCATCAACAATAACTCCAGTAGCACTGTGACCAGAAGTTTCACTACCAGCGGCACCAGTTTTTTTCTCTTTTTATTTTATTATTGTGTTTTAAGTGAAAGTTTACAATTTGAGTCAGTTTTTCATGCAAACACTTACATACACTTCACTATGTGACCCTGTCTGCTCTCCCTACACTGTGACAGCACACTACTCCTCTCTATTCTATATTTCCCATGTCTATTGAGGCAGCTTGTATCCCCCTGTCTTCTCATCTTGCGTCTGGATGAGAGGCCCTAGTCAGTTTCCTGTATCTATCTAAGCCAAGAAGCACACTCTTCACCAGTATCGTTTTATGTCTTACAGAACAATTCAGTCTTTGTCTGAGGAGTCGACTTCCAGAACGGTTTTAGTTCTGGGCTAACAGAGAGTCTGGGGGCCATGTCTTCCAGGGAGCTTCCAGTCATACCAGACCACTGAGTTTGATCTTTTTACTAGAGTTCAAGTTCTGTACCCAACATTTCTCCTGCTCAATCAGGGACATTTTTTTGAGTTTCCTGTAAGTGTAGTCATTGTTGATAGCTGGGCACCATCTAGTTCTTCTGATCTTGTGCTAATATAGTCTCTGGTTTATGTGGCCCTTTCTTTCTCCTGGGTTCATATTTTCATTGTGTCTTTAATGTTATTCATTTTCCTTTACTACAGGTTGATTGGGACTAGTTGATGCTTCTTGGATTTCTGCTTGCTAGCTTTTAAGATCCCAGACACCACTCACCAAATCCACCACCATTATTATGTCACCATCACTAAACACAACCTCCTCCGCTGTTACCACCTATACCAACACCATTCTCACGTCCACCACCACCATCAGAGATACCATCACCTTTACCACTGTAGTCATCACCACCACTGCAGCACCATCACGATCACTGCCATGGTCACCAAAGTCACTGTGACAAAAACAACCAGCATCACCACCAGTGCCAGCGCCACTGCCACCATCAAGATCTTTAATGTCCATGTGAATATAAATATGAATTTACAAGTCTTTGGGAGAGTTAAGAATAAAGGACAAAATGCAAATGTATACATGCTAGTAAAGGGAGGAAAGTGCTCTTTTTAAAGAAAGTTTGGAACCAACTATAGAGATAGCAGAAGGCAGAGGAAGTCGTAAATCTGAAAAGTTTTTAGATAGGTTTCTAATTACAGAAAAATGGATTTCACAAACTCAGGGTTCAGAGAGTTACACAAATGAAGTCAGAATGAAAAATGAAAGTCATGTTTGAATGCTGTACACAAAAGCTGAACCAAAAGTCACAGAGTAAAACCTTTGGAAAGGTAAAATGAAAAAGTCCCTTGTAAACACCAAACTTTGCTGTTTGGAGACTGTGGTGACAGCCACTGAATGCAGTTTTTAAGAGAACAGGCTATAGAATCAAGGAACATTGGGTTTGAATCCTATTTCCACTAAATACTTGACTTTGAATAAGTTATTTAAACTTCCCAAACCTTACTTTTATATATATGTATATAAAAGATGGTTGACATTCATCATGCAAATATTTAAAGAATTTACGGTCAGGTGGCATCGAGGCACTTCCAACTCAGAGCAACCCTCTGTAAAGTAGGAGGAAGCACTGCTGAACCCTGGACCATCCTCCCTATAATTACTGCACTTGAGTCTCTTGTTGTAGCCACTGTGTCACTCCATCTCATCGAAGGTCTTCGTCCTCCTCCCTGACCGTCTACCTTACGAAGTACAATGTCCTTCTCCAGGCTATCGGTCACTGCCGGTAACGTGTCCAAAGTACATAAAGCTAAGTCTCACTATCCTTGCTTCCGAGGAGTGCTTTGGCTGTACTTCGTCCAAGATCTACTTGTTCATTCGTTTGGCAGTACGCAGTATATTCACCATTCTTCACCAATACCATAATTCAGAATTAATTCTTCTTCAGTCTTATTCATTTTCCAACTTTTGCATGCATGTGAGGCAACCAAAAATATCATGGCTTGGGTCAAGTATACCTTAATCTTCAAAGAGGCATCTTTGCTTTATAACACTTTAAAGAAGTCTTTTGCAGCAAATTGGCCCAATGCAATACACTGTTTGATTTCTTTCTGTTTTTGTTTAATATTTTATTGTGTTTTAAGTGCAAGTTTACAATCCAAGTCGATTTGTCACTTCTCCTTTCAACCCTGTACTTCCTATATTCATTCAAAACCACCTCAGTCATATATTTAAGCCAGGAAACACACACTTCACCAGCATCACTTTGTGTCTTAAAGTGCAGCCCAAACTTTGTCTGGAGAGTTGGCTTCAGTACTGGTTTCAGCTCTGGGCTACCAGCAAGTTCAGGATCAATGTCCTCAGGGGACCCTCCAGGATGTCAGATTCTAGATCTGTACCCCGGTTTTCTCCTGTCACGTCAGGGACTCTGTCATGGACTGAATTGTATTCCCTAAAAATCTGCAGCAGTTTGGCTAGGCCACAATTCCTCATATCGTTGTGATGTTCCTCCATGCTGGAATTCCTGCCTCTATGATGTTAATGAAGGTGAACGGGCTGCAGTTGTGTTGGTAGAGCAAGATTCAATGTAGAAGTTTGTTCTGCACCATTAGGCAGTCTCTTGAGACCTAAAGGAGAAAAGCTAGCAGAGACATTTGGGGGACCCCATACCAGCAATCAGCAGGAGCTGAACTTGTCCTTTGGAAAGGACTGAGGTCCCTGCACCTCGGAAGCTTCCAGTCCAGGGGAAGACTGACAACAAGGATCTTTCTCCGGAGCTAGCAGAGAAAGCCTTCCCCTGGAGCTGACACCATGAATTTGCACTTTTAGCTTACTAGACTGTGACAAGTAAAATCTCTATTGTTAAAGCCATCCACTTGTGGTATTTCTGTTAAGGGAACATTAGATAACTAAAACAGACTCTATATTATGTTCCCTGTCAGGGTCATCATTGGTGGCAACCAGTACCATCTAGTTTTTGTAGTCTTCCGATCATATGGCCCTTTCTGTCCCCTGTGCTCATTCTTTCCTTGTGTCTTTCATGTCCTTCGTTTGCCTCCAGTCCAGGTGATCCGGGACCAGTTGATGCTCCTGTGAGGCAGCTTGTTAGCTTTAAGGACCCCAGAGGCTACTCACCAAAATGGGATGCAAAACATTTTCTTGAAAAAAAAAATACTTAGTCATGCCAATTGACCTAGTTGTCACCTGAAACCACAGTACCCAGAACTCTGCCCCTGCTACTCTGACCTTTGAAATGTTGTGTTGTATGTATTTAGGAAACCTCTTTGCTTTTGGTGTTGTCCAGCAGTGTTAGTCTCTCTATTTGATTTCTTGACTGCTGCTCCCACGGATGTTGACTGTGGATTCAAGTAAAATGAAATTCTTGACAATTTCAGGCTTTTCTCCATTTATCATGATGTTGCTTTGTGGTCCAGTTGTAAGGATGGTTGTTTTCTTTATCTTGATGTGTAATCCATACTGGCCAGTAGGCTTTAACCTTCATCAGTATGTGCTTTGAATTCTCTTCAATTTCAGCAAGAATGGTTGTCATCTGCATATGTCAGGCTATTAATAAGTCTTTCCCTATTCCTGATGTCATGTTCTTCATATAATCTAACATCTCAGATTATTTTCTCAGTGTGCTAAGTATGGTGAAAGATAAACCCTGACAGACATCTTTCATGATTTTAAACTACGTAGTATCTCCTGTTTGAATGACTGCCTCTTAATCTAAGTGCAGAATCTGCATCAGCAAAATTAAGTGCACTGGAATTCTTACTTTTCATAATGTCATCCATAATTTGTTATGATCCACACAGTCAAATGTCTTCATAGTTAACAAAACACCAGCAAACATTTTTATGGTATCCTCTGACTTCAGTCAAAATCTAAGACCTGTTAATATGCCTATTACTTAAATTTAGACACCAGCCACTCACGTTAAATATGAGGAAATTGAAGATTTTTACCACTTTCTGCTGCTAAACGTTGATCAAACATGTAATGGAGATGCATTGACAATTACTGGTGACTGGAATGAGAAAGCTGAAAATGAAGAAAAATCGGTAACTGGAAAATATAGCCACAGTAACAGAAAAAAACACTGAAGATTGCTTGGTGGAATTTGTTTCCATGATAGAATTTTGCAATATTAACAGCTTATTCATTGCAAATACTTTTTTTCAGCAACATAAAAGGTAGCTATACACAAGGACCATGAAACCCTGGTGGCATACTGGGTGAAATGCTCCATCTACTAACCAAAAGGTTGGCAGTTCAAATCCATGAGGTGCTCTTTGGAAATCCTATGGGGCAGTACTTTGACCTCCAGACTCTCTGTGAGTCAGACCCAACTCAAAGGGAGTGGGTTTGGTTTGGGCTATACACAAAGACCTGGCCAGATGAAAAGAAACACAGGAATCAAATCAACCACATCTATAGAAAGACAATGGAAAACCTCATTATCACCATTCAGAACAAAACCAGGGGTCAGCTGTGGAACCGACTGTCAATTGCTCACATGGAATTTCAAGCTGAAGCTAAAGAAAATTACAACACGTTCATGAGAACCAAGCTACATCCTTGAGCATATCCTACCTGAATCTGGAAATCATCTGAAGAATAGATTGGATGCTTTCCAAACTAGTGACCAAGGACCAGACTAGTTGTGGGATGACATCAAGAACATCATATATGAAGAAAGCAAAATGTTATTAACATGATATTAAAGAACAGACCAAAATGGATATCAGAAGAGACTCTGAAATATGCTCATAATGTAAAATAGCTGAAAAAAAGGGAAGAAATGGTGAAATAAAAGAGCTGAACAGTAGATCTCCAAGGACAGCTTGAGAAGACAAAGTATTACAATGAACTATGTAAAAACCTGGACTTAGAAAAAACCAAAAGGGATGGACACACTCGGCATTTCTTAAACTGAAAGAATTAAACAACAACAACAAAAAAATCAAGCTTGAGTTGTAAGTTTGAAGTTTTCTATATGAAAAATACTGAATGATGCAGGAAGCATCAAAAGAAGATGGAAGGGATAAACACAGAGACTATGCCAAATAGAACTGGTCGATGTTCGGTCACTTAAGGCAGTTACACATGATCAAGAATCAAAGGTACTGAAGGAAGAAGTCCAAGATGCAATAAAGTCATGGGAGAGAAAAAAAGGCTCTGGAAATTGATAACTGATATTTTTCAGCCAACAGATACAGTGCTGGAGGTGTTCACTCATCTTGGGCAAGAAATTTAGAAGACAGTTATCTAGAAAACCTATTGAAGATTTATATTTGTGCCCATTTCAAAGAAAAGAGATCCAAGAGAAGGTGAAAACTATCAAACAATATCATTAGTATCACACACAAGTAAAATTTTGCTGAAGATAATTGAAAAATGCTTGCACAGTACATTGACAGGCATCTGTCAGCAATTCAAGCTGAATTCAGAAAAGGATGCAGAATGGAGAGTATCATTGCTGATGTCAGACGTATTTTATGAATAGAGGTACATAATACAATAAAACCTGTAAAACCTGGAAACTGTGTAAGATAGAAGCCTGTCGGAGAAGGAAAACTCAGATACTTTCCACTATAGCAAGAAACAGAGAAGTGGTAAGACTACACCCTCACAGAGATAGAAAACTTCCAAGTCTTGGTAAAACAACACAATTGCATAAGTTTCAGCTCTCAAGTTTTCACTGTACAAGCATTTAGCACAAAGTTTCCACAAGATTAAGAACTCCTTTTCCACTCCCAAATTCAGTGCACTAGAACATCATTTACACTAACGGGGTAATACAGATCCATCCCAATAACTCACTGACAAATTCTGCTTATTATTTCTCCAAAAGGTAGCTCAACTCTATCCACTTTCCTTCCCCTCCTGACCCTGCCAGCACTTTTGTCCACTCCCAATCTACTGTGATAGACTTTTCTTTTCAGTGCTACCCAGTGTAATCCCTTCTTTACCTACCAGCAAAAGCAGACTTTCAAAATGTAAATAAGATGATGCTTTCAAGATTGTAATAGTCTCCTCATTACCATCCTTTGTTCTGCATGATTTGTCCCATGCTTAACTTTTCTGCTTCATCTCTTACCACTTGCTGTCTACCTCAAAAAGCTTTAGTCACTCTGACCACCAATTCTTTCTTAGCCTGCTGAGCTATTTGGTCACATTCTTTTTTAAAGAGGCTCTAAGGTCTGCCTATATACAATACGATCCTTCTCATTTCAGCCAGGGACTCTTCATCATTTCTCTCATTTTTCCATAACACTATTAATCTGAAGTTGTATTTATTATTATTTATATATAAATAAGTTGTATTATTTACCTGTTATCTACCTATCTTCTCCTATTATCAGAATGTAAATCTCCTGAAGGCAATGATAATGTTGGTCTTGTTTACTGTTTTATTTCCTGTGCCAAGAGCAGTATCTGGCATAAGTTTGCCATCCAGTAAAATATTAAGCACACAATGAAATTAGGATCTTTGTTTTGATCAAAATGCCTAACTGAACAAATAACATATCACTGTATAGAAAACAATTACAACAAGAAATAAAAAGACAGTTTTTCCCTGAACAAGAAAGTATTTAGATTCTTGAGTAGAGACAAAAGAACAGATGAGCCATCAATTCAAGAAAACATATGTCTGAAGATCGCATAAATAGTTTTCTCGTAAGGTATTATGAAATAATTACAAGAAAGGTTGAGACAAACTTTACAAATATTGTGTTTAGCTTCAGAGTTGATTATTGATCTCTGATACTTAATAATACCTGATAATGCAATTACATAATAATACCTGATAATGCAACGTTCAAAAGTAGCAAAAGCAGCAAAAGCAGTGAAGGGCACATAATGCCTAAAACCTGAATGTCATGCATACAAGAAAAATAGTTATTTGGTGATAGGCCCTAAAGAAGTCAAGAAAAAATACGAGATACTCTGGGAGAGTCATTTTAAATTTATTTTACCCAAGTATATCCACACTTGTGATTGTTTATTTATATGATTATAGATAAGATGGAGAGTGAAAATGAAAGTGACTGTTTCCGCTGCTCTGTACTCACTGTGCAGGCCGTCTGCATCCATGGTTCCCCATCAATCTGCATTGGTAGAGATTTGCTAGTCCTGTAGAAAAATATTTCACTGTAAATCTAACACAAATGACTCACATACACGATAAACAAAACTCATTGCTGTTGAGTTAATTCTGACTCATAGTGACCCTATGAGACAGATTAGAACTGCCTCATAGGGTTTCCAAGGAGAATCTATTTGATTCCAACTGCTGAGCTTTTGGTTAGCAGCCATTGCTCTTAACCACTATATAACCAGGGTTTCCGATACGCATGACAGTGATACAATCATGGCATGAAAACACGGCAATAGCTGAGCTTGAAAAGCCTCAGTTATTAATGACTATTCTAAAAGGTGTCTGGGTCACAAGGACAGTAAGATCTTCATTAATGTTGAGTGATAAATGAAAATTTAAATTAAAAAATAAAATAAAATAAAAATTTCAAGGCCTATGGTTAACATGATCAGAACTTCTACAGCCGAAAGCCTTCTTGTTTTCTTTCCCCTTCCCCCTCTATTGTAAAACTAGAGAAAAGATATTTGTTGTCTCGGATTTTCCAGTATCTCTTCATTCATATAAATAACTCCCTGTCAGGTTTGTGCTAGGATTCCTGGTTTTACTCTAGGGTCAAAATAGAATCATGTGTGTGTGTGTGTGTGTGTAGATGACATTTTGGAAAACATATCTTGAAAAGGGTAAAGTTTAAGCCACATATATAATCTAACTTTATACTTATTCATTATCTAAAAAAATGCTCATAAAATAATTTAACAGCGCCTCAGCAGTGATCTCATTGGGTAACTTTTCCAGTAGATGTTTTGGTGCTGCACTGAGCTAAGCTGAGCGTGAACCAGTTTAATCAAATGAACCAAACCCATCGATGTCAAGTTGACTGCAACTCATGACAATCCATGTGAGCCCTGACCATTAAATCGGCAAACTTAATTGTTCTAAGTGCTACATACCTCATTGCTGAACATCGCTACGGTCAGCTTTAAAGTACTCTGCTTGGAAAGCATGTGCTGACACCGGCACCTAGTCCTCCCTTCAAAGGAATTTTGGAACTTTTTCTGGAATGGCCATTGTACACAGTGGCACAGTGGTGAGTTTGCAAACTTAATTGCATAGTTGTCTGTGAAGGAAGTTTTTAGCCAGTAAACAAATAAGTGTCTTGGAACACCCTCTGTACTCACCTGATCTGATTCCTGATGACTTTTATTCTTTACTTGAAGATAAAGTAAATATTGAAAGGAAGACATTTTGATGACATTCAGGACATCAAGGGTAATATAAATACAGTTCTGATGGCCATTCCAGAAAAAGAGCTCCAGAATTGTTTTGAAGGGTGGACTAGGTGCCGGCGTTGGTGCATAGCTTCTGGAGGTGACCATAGTGACATTCAGCAATGAGGTATGTAGCACTTTTTCTCTGCTGAGTTCACAAACAATTATCAGTCCTGTTATAACAGAGCAGAACTGCTCCATAAAGATTTCCTGTCTGTAATCTTACAGAGGCAGATCACCAAGCCTTTCTTCTGTAGCACCAACTGGTGAGTTTGAAGCACCAATCTTTAGGTTAGAAGTCAAGGACAAACTGTTTATCCCACCCCAGGACCTTGTGAACTAACTTAGGAGATGACATTTGTATATTAGAATTGGTGCACAGATGAAAAGCAATAAGGGAGAACTTAATTTCAACGAACCTGATTAAGTAATAGCTAACCAACAATTTTCTAGTTCTATTAATTTTAAACAAATCAGTATTAGCTATTGATCATTTGAGGCACAAAGAGTACCCATGCCACAAACAGAGACCTGCATAATTGTAATCAGTTTGTTTTGTGGCATGTCATACTCCTTTCTTAGTTACAGAGGAGAAGTTACCTGACGACCACAGACGAGCACTGAGCAAGGCGCCGCCCTGCACTTTTCAGTCCAGTGTAGATCTGCCCCATCTCCATGGCTCCTTCCAAGCCAACCACCTCCAGCAGCTGATCACTCAGATCTGAAAGGAGACATACTTTGTAGGTTACAGTGTGTGTATATATTTCCACAATTTAATATCATTAGCTAGCACTGAGATTTAAACAAACAAACAAACAAAAAAACCAGTCACTCCACAGAAGAAAGCTTCTGTCTTGGAAACCGAAAGTAATGAGATATTCCTATTTCTGAAACTCTCAGTTTAACTAAACCTTCAGACGCTGTGGAAAACAATTTGCTGTCAGCTTATTCTAAAACAAAATGGGAAGACCAGATTCTGAGCCAAATAATGCCAAAAAAATCTACCAGTAGTTTTTGACATCAACACAAACTTAATGTTATTCCACATGTATACATGGAACGTTATACATCCCACATCAGACAATTTGGCAGCAAATACACATTTCAACACTATAAATAAAGTAGGAGGATATGCTGTCAAATATGATTTTGTTAAATTGCTGGAACAAGGGATCTCAGAGATCATCAAGTTGAAGCTTCTCACTTATAGATAAGAAAAGTGGGTCCTGAAAGCACTGAGTGACTTCTCCATAGTCATCAGCAACTTTGGACAGCAGCTCAAGGAAGGGTGTTGTTATCTTAAGAAATACACTTGCTGCTGTTGTTGTGAGTTGGCATCAAGTCATTCTGACTCAGGGTGACCTAATGTGCACAAAGGAATTGAGTACAATGAATTCATTACCTCAAACAGAAGAGAATGGAATGAGTTTGATAGTAATTGATGACTTTTGCTGAGTGTTTACTAAGGGCTTGTACCTGAATTGATCACTTTCCACATATTATCTCCTTTGATGTTTCACAGAAAGAATTTAAGACAATTATTATTATTCCCCTTTACAGACAGAGAAGCTAACCATTAGAAAAATTAACTAATTTATTCAGATTCACGTACCTAGTAGATCACAGAGCCAATATTTGAACCCAACCACTTTGGTTTATCACCACCATATTATACTTGATAAATCAGCCCATGTGAAAAAGAGAGAGTTTAAAAATACACATGCTGAAAATTTTGTTGCATTGGAAGGGAGATTGAACTGTTTGTTCTCCAAGCCTCCTTTCCAATCTAAAGGATTTTATTCCGACAGAGCACAGAGGGGTGCAGTCACATGAAGAGTTTCCCAAAGAGCCTGGCTCCTCAACATAGCTACAGACCACCTTTTGACAGATTTCGCTCAGAACGCCTTGATTCTGGACTGGAAGACAGAAGTCTAGGTGTATATACGCGATCTGACAATTAAGTCCGTGCACTTTAATGGCTCTAAGTGCTCCATACCTCTTTGTTGATTATCACTATGGTCACCTTCAAAGTACTCCCCTTGGAAAGCTATCCACTGATGCCAGCGCCTAGTCGCCCTTCGAAATACTTTTGGAACTCTTTCTAGAACGGCTATTACACATGTTAGCCAGGTAGTTAAGTTCACTATTTAGCTAGTTGTCTATGGGGGAGTTTATAGTCAGTAAACAAATAACTGTATTGGAACACCATCCCTACTCCCTTGATCTGGCCCCTAATCGCTTTTTTCTTTATGCAAAGATAAAGGAAATACTGAAAGGAAGACATTTTGATGACATCCGGGACATCAAGGGTAATATGAAGACAGCTCTGACGGCCATTCCAGAAAAACTTTCAAAAATTTCTTTGAAGGGTAGACCAGGTGTTGGCATCGGTACATAGCTTCCTAAGGGGAATACTCTGATGGTGTCCACAGTGCTAGTCAGCAATGAGGTAGGTAGCACTTAATTAATCTCATGAACTTGATTGCGACTCATGGTTTCTGGCTGTTTTAAAAGTCGCCCGTATTCCTAAGTATTTTGAAATGTAAATAAATTGTTTGATATGTTTTGGTAGCAGAAAAACCTGGAGGAGGTGGTGGAGAGTGAAGGTTGTGATGATTATTGAAGATGACTATATAATAGCCGGTTAGAGCTATTATAAAAAACAAGCAAACACGTTTTGTGTAGAATCCATTTAGTAAGGAAAATCTTCAATCCTCGCTAATGAATCTATTTTATTAGTTCATATACAATGACTTATTTTCAGTGTAGTTTGTTCAACTCTGTGGAAAAAATCGTATGAAATACCAGCTTGTTAGGCTCATGGTCACTGTCAAATTTAACATTAAGGCCTTAGAACAGAATGTGTGACCAAGATATGTATTTTTTTAAGTGAACTGTAAAAGCTATTTTTTAAACTTTAAAGTACAGCTGCAGCAAGAGATCACCCTAAGTAAAAACTACCCTCTAGCTACAAAATCAAATGTTAACAAGTCATAATATCTTAGAGTAGTCACATCTCTGTATTAAACCCTATTTAGACTTATTTCTTGTAAAACTTATTCTGTGTTTCTAGTTTAAATTTATATTGCCAAGAACAGATGGACAAGGAATAGAAACATATTCTTTCAGCTGTAGCCTGCACTAAAATGTGCTTGGCTCCATAGCCTGGGTGTTAATATACTCATTTCTGAGATATATGTCAACCAGAGAACTACACTGTGGCAAGTACTAAAACCCCAGATGTGTGCCTGGTGATATTTATAAAACAACAACAACAAAAGCAACAACAAGCAGAGAAATGGCGCTCACATCTAGTGTTATGTATTGTGAGCTGCCTTATTCCTAAATACATGAAATTTCTTGTTAACCTGTAATTATCTGAGGCTGTTTGATAGAAACTATCCTATAAGAAATGAAATACTTTCTCACAACAGAGCTAATCTGTTAGCCTTAATTTTCCCATGAATCACAGAGAATTGTCTACACACACCCACACCATATTGGTGCTGTCTACCACTCTCCGATTTTCTCCTTCTTTTTTCAATTTGTCTTTGTTTTTCTCCCTGCTAAATGACAAAAGTTCATTCTTCGGTAAGTAAGCAGGAGTGAAGATGTTATAGATTTATAAGACTCGAACTTGTCTGACTCATGTTCTTCCTAATACAATTATATAGGTATGCTGGAATATTTACAAACTCTGGCAAAGCTCAATACAATATTCCTTCTAGTTAAGCATTCGGGGAAGAAAAGTAAAATAAACTCAAAATCTGTGTTGCATAAATTTGCTTCTACAATATTTTCACATTTTTTGATCCAGCAGGACACATAAACAATGGAAGAATAAATTAATGTTTCCAACATGTTGTCTTTCAGATCAGTATCCTGGTTGATTTCAGACAAGGATACTTTCTATCTTTACAATTTTGAGTTCTTTGTTTCCATACATGGGGTTATCTAAAAACATCAAAGACTTCCTCACATTCTAGCTAAAATGCATGTTAACTGCAGTTTGTCTTGGATATCATAAACAACCAGATTAACTGAATTTGTTTGCTAATTGACTATTAATTTCCTTCTTAAGAGTAGGCATTAGCAAACTACAGTCTCTTTGTCTTATTTTTTTATTACATGGTTTGCAAATTAATAGTGATTTTTACATTTTTAAATAGTTAAGAAGAATCAAACAAAGGAAATTTTGGACATCTGAAAATCAAATGAACTTCAAATGTTACTGTCCATAAAATAAGTTGTATTGGGACTCATCCAGGCTTACTTGTCTACATATTGTACAGGTTTGCTTGGCATTACAATGACAGAATTGAATAACTGTGATAGAAACTTTATGGTTCACAGAACCTAAAATATTGCTATTTGGATCTTTAGAAATAAAAGTTGCCAACCTCTGCTTAAGAGAACGTCGAACTCTTTCAGGCTACCGAGATTTTTCACTTCGTGCTGCCCCCTATAAAGCAGTAAATGGCATGAACTGTGACCTGTAAGACACATAATGTCCTTCCACTAATTCTGTAGCTTACATGCCTATGTGTAGAACAGCTGCTTTCAACCATGGAGTCTCAGCACACTAAGTAGCTGTGAGAGTGTGTCACAATCAATTATTAATCACCAAATATTCAAGTTTCCAAGTAACTTCATTATAGAAGAATCTAGAGTAGCTTAATGTGTAACATTATATTCAGTCACTGTTACTCTGGTGGCTTTCCTTGAGTTTGAGAAAAAGAAGTAGAGTCATAGATAAAGCCACTACTATCGAGTTGATGCCGACTCATGGTGACCCTGTAGATAAGACAACAAAACTGCAACCAGATAGTGGGCACCCAGCAGGGAGTCAGCTCTACCTGTGAGTCCTTTGCCCACCTTGAGAAATCCGGACATCCTGACACTGAGGATGTATGTGCATCTAGCCCATAAGCGTGTTGCCTTGATTAAACTGCCTTGGTTACGAAACATACATTTGAAGAGGGAAAGAAAAAGTATTTTTCTGGAAGAGTGAATATGTCCTTCCAAGTACTGACACAGCGGTAAGAGAGGCGAAAAGATCTGCCAGATTAAACCCAAAATCAAACCCGTTGCTGCTGAGTACAGTGTGACTCATAGCGACTCTATGAAACAGAGTAGAATGGCCCCATAGTGTTTCAAAGGAGAGCCTGGTGGATTTGAACTGCAGACCTTTTGGTTAGCAGCTGTAGAACTTAATCATTACGCCAGCAACGTATCCCTCCTGGATTAGATATTTGCATATTTAAAACAGAAAGTCTATGAAGTGTACTTCTGAAGAAAGAAACTCAATGAAATAATATTAAGTCATATTAGAGATGGCTTCTTAACCCAGAGTCTGCAAATATAAACACAAAAAAGTCACCTTTGTTTTCACTAAGATCTTAAATGAAATTAATTAATTGCTTCTATGACAAATCTAGGCCAGAAAACATAGTCAAAGTAGCAATAAGTGTGAACTTGTCAGTGAGAGATACTACAAGTATTTCCAGATCACATTATAGTTGCCTTAGTATTTTAAAATGTTACTCATGCTCATTATGACTTGAAAATTATAATTATCATTGACTTCAGGAAGATTTTCCACTTGTTAACAGTGAAGCTACCAGGTCTGACAATTAAGTCTGTGAACTTAATTGTTCTTAGTGCTACATACTTCACTGCTGAATATCACCATCACCTTGGAAGTACTCCCCTTAGGAAGCTATGCACTGATGCCAGTGCCTAGGCCACTCTTCAGAGCAATTTTGGAAGTCTTTTCTGAAACGGCCATTGCACATGGTGGCATGGTGGCAAGTTCCCAAACTTAATTGCATAGTTGTCTATGAATGACGTTTTAGCCAGTAAACAAATAACTACTGGAACACCCTCCCTACTCACCTGATCTGGCCCCCAGTCACTTTTTTCTTTAACTGAGGATAAAAGAGATATTGAAAGGAAGATATTTTGATGACATTGAGAACATCAAGGGTAATACAATGACAGCTCTAATGGCCATTCCAGAAAGAGAGTTCCAAAATTGCTCTGAAGGGTGGACTGGGCACTGGCATCAGTGCATAGCTTCCCAAGGGGAGTATTTGGGAGGTGATCGTAGTGATATTCAGCAGTGAGGTGTGCAGCACTTTTTCTAAGATGATTTAGTAAACTTAATTGACAGTCCTCATGTATATTATTAAATCAAAATTTTAACAGCATTTTGAAGTAATTGGTTTCTTTTTTTATCCTTTCTATTTCGTTTTGTGAATTGTAAAGCATTATTCTGACATGTCAGTAGATTTCACCAGATTGCCAAAGGAAGCAAAAATGGTAAGAAACTCTGTTTTAAGAGTTTAATTTGCCTCTGATTTTGTACATCTGTTCCTGGACATTGCCTATGTTGTATTAGTTTGTTTCACAGGTACTCAGGGGTATGAATGCGAGGCTAGAATGTCAGAGACACAATGGAGATGACAAAACACAAGGACTACACAGCTGATAAGTGGGTAGTATTGATTCATGGCTTAGTCTCTTCATTTTCGACAGTTATGCCCGGACAATACATTTTACTATGTAATTGCTTCAGACTGCCATATGTGAGGGAACAGGAGAGAGTGCACTGCAAACACAGACTGAGTGTGGGTTGTAGTATTGGGTAGAATGTAGTGTATGTGTGTGTTGAGGAAGGAGGAGGGAAGGGCAGCACTGGGCAGGATCTACCCCTTTGTGCCTACTGTCCAGCAACAGTCTGAAACACTGTGGAAGACTGTATGTTGTGCTACACTCACTGACTTAGCAGGGGCATTTTGCAATCTCTGTATATTGCTAATTTATATCACCACCTATTAAATCCTTAGCTTGGCACTGTGAGACCAGACTAGCTATGGAGTTTTACCTTCTGAATCTAGACAGTGTGCCTTCCAGTCATGCTTTATTTAATCTAAAAACTGTGTGGAACATGTATTAAAATCCAGAATAAATACATACATACATAAATTTTTGAATGGCAAAACACATGTAACATCAACCCCCCAAAAGAATAAATTTTACTTCTAAGATTCTCTTTCAGTATAGCCCCCCACATAGATGTTCTTCTCACAAACATAATTAGATGCTTTCCTTGACCTCTATAAATTAGAAGATGCAAATTAGAAAAGGGAGTGAGTAGAAGGGAATGGAACAATAATTTACTGATATGAAATCTGTGCTTCATAGTACATATATGTAAGCATAAAGGCAGGCTCTCAGCACCTTCAGGGAATGCATTACACAATTGCTAACGTACTACTAAGGGAGAAGAAAATAAAAAAACCCACTGCCATCAAGTTGGGTCTGACTCATATGGGTCGCTGTGAGAAGAAACTGAGGAGGGCTAATATATCCTGCTTGTCTACTGTAAGCAAGTACTCTGCTTGAGGACTTACAGTCTGTTCCTCATTTAAGACTCTCAACATTCCTTTGAGGTTGCTATTATCCTGCTTATTTTACTGATGGGCGAACTAGGTGACTTGTCCAAGTACTCACACAGAGTGGAAAATCTGGTTTTCCAACCAGTTAAGCTTGATACCAAAACCTACGTGACCACACATACTCACAACTTTAAGAACTAACCAATTAGATGTTAACAGCAATGAGAGGAAAAAAAAAACCTACAAAGAAATACATGCAACACTTTAAAATTATACCACAAACTATCATACCTCTCAATAAATTTAGATGTTATCACCAAATGAAAACAAAATACTAAAACTCCCATCCAAAATTATTACTGAAGGTCATGGGTGAATTATACTCTGAAGAATTTCTATTTTTTTAAAAAAAAGACCAAGGGAAAAAATGGTTTTGGAAAGATTTCCATCGAAAATGTTAAAATAAGGAAACTAAAAAGATTAGAATCTGATATATAAACACATGGATTGGAGTCACTTGGAAAACTGAACATTGCAAGATATCACATTGTTGACATCTGATAAATGAGGAATTGTACATGTACAGAAACAGACACACACTCAGGTCTCCTGTGTAGAAGACAGGAATTCTACAACCTAACCACATGTGTGGGGAAGTGGTGGTTCCATGGCAGAATTTGCTCCTTCCATGAGTAAGACCTCAATCTGATTTCAAGAATGCACTTAATTCCCAGCCACCGCCAGTCTGTCCCTGGTGGCTTCCCTGTTGCTGTGATGCTTCTCTTAGTCATCTAATGCTGCTTTAAGAGAGATAACACACAGGAATGGTTTCAACAAACAGAACTTTATCCTCTCACAATCTAGTAGGCTAGAAGTCCAAATTCAGGGTGTCAGTTTCAGGAGAAGGCTATCCATCTGTCAGCTCTGGAGTACTGTCCTTGTCCTAAGTCTTCCTCCGGTCCAGGACTTTCTAAGGTACGAGGGCACTGGATCCAAAGAATGCCCTCTGCTCGGTTTTCTTCCTGGCATCTATCTGCTTGCTTCTTTTTCCTTTTATTTCTTGTAAGATAAAAGATGAGGCAAGCCACATCGCAGGGAAACTCCCTTTACACTGCATCAGGGATACAGCCTGAGTAAGGAGGTTACAATCTCATCACAATTTTCTTTAATGTAATTTAATCTTGTGCCACTAACCACAGGCAGAGGTTGGCATTTACCACAAATAGGAAAATCACATGATGGAGGACAACTGTGCAATACTGGGTATAAGAGCCTAGTCAAGTTGACACACACTTTTGAGGGCCACAATTTAATACACGACAATGGTGAAGAGATGTCAGAATAGCTTCCAGACTAAGATAGATAGGAAGAAAGGCTTGGTGTTCTACTTCAAAAAATTCAGCCCTTGAAAATCCTGCGGACCTCAATGGTCCATTCCCATGGCCCCATGGGGTCTCCATGAGTTGAGGGCCAAATCAACAGCAGCTAACAACTGTGTATGTGTGTTTATGTGTATGTACACAAACACAAGCACATTTATTTGTTTAAGGGTAGAATCACACCCTTAACTTTAAAAATGGCTTTTAAAGAACGAATTTGATCATCTTTTCTAAATCCATCTGGTTTTCTAAAACCACCAGCCAGAGCTGACTATAATTTCATGTGTTTTGATTCTAAAATTCTGAACTTCTCTAAATGGATCCAGGAAAAAAAATGAAAGAACAGAAATCACAGTATGGCATATTGTCAGCAATCACGCTACCATGTCGAAAATAGTCCAGGACCCGTAAATCACTTTGTAATGGCCAACCTGAAAGGTGATCTTCATCCTGGGACACACAACCCCCAAAATCTTAAGCATTTTATTCACATGTTCTATAAAGAACAAGCTTAAAGACTTCCCACAGCAGTCTCTTGCTGCAACTGGCACCATGTATTATCGGTAAATGTAAATGAAGAGATTATGAGCACAAGCTAGCAGGGAATATGAACACTTGCTGCTTCTGGGTTCTTGAGTCAGTGTTCTCATTAAGCTCTTTGGAAAGACTGAAGGCTTTTGCTTGTTTTCTGTGTGAATGAGCCATTAGGGCATGTGGGAATGTTTGGACAGCACCATGCCTCCCCTGCCCGCTTCCGTAAACCAAGCCACTTCACGTGCCTCCTCATATTTGTGTCATCACTGAACAAAGCAAGCGCTCATGAATGAAGCCTGATGTCAGCAAATTGTGAATAGCTTCTAGAGGGGAACACTGCGCCCTAACACTCATGCCTGTTAAGGGGATCAAGTTACCAGGGAGATGACTAACCCTTTTTCTCCTAAGAATTAAGCAGTTTCAGCAATTAATAGAGAAAAAAAAAATCCAATTTTGTAGGATGCAGTACCAATATTACTTTCCATCTGATTACGCATTGTTTAAGAGCTTGGCTGCTAAAGAAAAGACTGGCAGTTTGAAGCCACCCGCCTCTCCTTGGAAACCCTGTGGGGCAGTTCTACTTTGCTCTACGGGTTCTCTGTGACTCAGAATTGATTTGAGGGCATCAGTTTGGGTTTTACATGTCTTTACAATAAACTTCTGGAAGCACTACTAAAATCATTTATTTGCCTAAATTACACTATATAATGAGATATCTTAATGGTTTATTTATATGAAAAAATTTGTGAAAGTAATGAAATGTTCAAAACATGGCAAAACATTTGAAACTTACTTCAAAACTTAATGCTGAAAAGTAAAGTAAGGACAAAGCATACTGACGTAGAAGCATGATTTACATAAAAAATTTTCATGTATAATGGAGCTGGCTTTGAAATCCGGTTTATCTTGGTTATATAAAAATATTACAGTCCTAGCAAGAAATTAAGGACTTTATTGTACTTGTTGTTATGGCAGTTTTTCAGGCGATCTGCACAAAACCCTGCTGGTTAGAGGTAAATCTACCCACCCTGGCAATTTGGTTTCCAACAGGAGAGGCTATATGGGTAAACAGAGTTAAATCCCAGCAACCTTCATTTGTAACTTTTTGGTAGGTAAACTGTAGGAGTGTGCTCTGAAATCTAGTGTCTTGCCAGACAACCCTTGAAAAGTTAATGAGTCCAAGACACTCCGCAGCAGAAACATCAGAGATTCTGCTTAAAGCACTGGGTAGGTTTAAGAAATTCTGCTGTTCATGCATGACTGAGCACTCTTCTCTCATGAAAGGACACAAGAACTATTTTGGTCTTAAGCACTAATAACATACTTGATAGCATTATTGCCTCATAAAGATGAGCAGTTCTTGCCTCATCAATGCCTCTAAGGCTTATTAGAAAAATCAAAGTTTGTATAGGTAGAATTTTTGTTTAGCCTTTTTTTTTTTTTAAAGCTTGTAAAGATTGTGGACAGATGGACCATCAAATCTAATAGGCTATCTACTGCACTGGGCAAATTAACAAGTTAGCATAGCTTACCATCCGCCTGAGTTCTTCTGTTTGCATATATACCTCCTTTTTTTCTTTCTTATGCAATAAGGTAATTTCATTCATGACCTTATGGCTCCAAAAAAAAAAAAAAAAAAAGAAATGGGAGGAGGGGAATTTATATTACTGTCTTGGATTAGTTTCTTTAGAAAGATTTTTAGATTAGCCCCATTTGTAAATATGAACAGGAAATACAATATCCTTTGTCATGCCGATTATGAAGTTAGCACAGAAATCTATTCCACACATGGAATCATGTAGGAGACAGAACTTGCCAACTATTAGTGTATATGAAATTTTCAGTATTTATTCACCTTATGACTCTTATTAATCACGTACTGACAAGTTTCCAAAAAAACTTGAATGTAAAAAAATAAAGAATAAGCCCTTGTATACAGACATGCTGAACAGGGTTCACACAAGTACAAAAGATCTCTGTGAAAAACTTGTCCTTTATGTTTCAAAAGCAAGTCAATTTACTTTTACACACAGACATTAATTTAGCTTTTAGAAAATACAGAAACATTCATGACCCACAGTAACATAAAAAGTAAAAAATGAGACATTCAAAATACCATTTTTCCTAACAACAGTTGAGAATATACAGGAAGTTTAAATGCAAACTTTCAGATTTTTAACACTGTGAAACTCAAGACTTTACTTCTATTTTTAAAGAGTTGCTTTGGAGGTGGGAGAAGCCAAAATCTCTTTTATAGTACAAACTTTTCTAATATAACTCATTCTCCCCTTAACTTCTCTTAAAGCTACATAGCCTTTTAATAGTTTAAAATACTATTCCATTGCTACTCTCGGTGCAAAGAAAAAAAAAAACCCTATTTAGCTGTACTCTTTAAAAGTTATTTGTTTAAAAGGGCTTCACTGTACTGGTCTTGTAGTCCTCCCTACAACAGAACAAAAGCAGTTCTATGAAAGAAGGCTAAACTTGGACAAATCGTAAAAAAAAGCAAAGTTCCTCTCTGTTTTTATCAAATTTGATTGCTGCAGCTGTTCCCAGTTTCTGTATTTTAAAAATAGCCTTATTCAGTGCCTTGTTGGCTAAAGGCCAGAGTGCCATTAGAACATGCTGTACGGAAAACCTCTATTCAGTTACAGACACAGAAATATATTTAAGATCAGTGGGGGTCATCTGCAGCAAACACTTGTAAAGGAAAATAGAATTTTAATGTGCTTGGACTGATCGCCACTTTTAACAGATAGTTTAAAGCCCACAAGTAGAACATTTCTAATAAATTTGTTTCTCTTATGTAAATATGCAGAGTAAGTATCAACTCCATTGTAAAAATATTGTTAGAAAGATCTGTTCCTTAAATAACAGTTGTATAGCTGAGATATACATTTCAAAAAATATCTACTAGTGGTTTTTATTTGACAAACTCACAGGCATCCATCCAGTGAAAAGATGGGTATTATTGAGCAAATGCTACAAAAGGAATCACCACGTCCCTGAAATGTAGGCCACCTGACTAGGGTCACCGTGTGTGAAATAGACTAATCAGTGCAAGACAATAAGTCCAGGGACTCATTTAGACTGATACATTCATCTGTTGGCTCAAAGTGAGTAGGGTAGGGTCAAACGATTGAATTAAATCTAGTTGAGTCTCAGAGCTGTGTATCGCACATACTCAGTTTTTGCTTTTCTGATTTAGACTCAACAAAGAATTCAAACTAGCATTTGGGAGTCAACGGATGAATGAGGAAAGGTTAATTTGAGTTGTAAGTGAAAGGAATCTGCTCTGCATGGATTATCAATAAAAAGGAATTTTTGAAGTCAGGGAATGAGAACAGGTGAGAAAGGATGAGAAAGTACGGGTCCAGAGAGAACTAGGTTAGTGAGACATTGAAAGCACACCAGCTAGTGAAAAAGTTGAGCATCAGGGATTTGGGAGAGACATGATGGCATAAACACATCCTTTCTCTGACCCTCCCCCACAAACACAAGGAAACGTTGCACAGCTTTGAGAGACTGAATCAGAGAGCAGAGAAAAGCAGCAAGGAACTGCAAACAGGCAAGAATAAGCCAATCGACAGCGAGTTACACACAGTGAAAAAAAGTGCTTCTCCCACCACCCCTGCCCTGCACTCCAGCAATGCAGTCCACTGGCTGGTATGAACTAGGGAAGTGACCACAGAAAAAGAGACTGCTTCCTACTACCATAGCCCTTACCTGTGTAAGGAACAGAATCCCAAACTTCTGCTGTGATAATCAAGGCAGACATTCCCAGGATCTATTTGGCACATGCCACACTTCCCTGACCTGGGCACTGTCGGCTGCAAGACTGCTGTGAATTGTTACAGAAGGCCCATGCAGTGGTGTCTGTTCTCACAGTCAGCATTGCCTGCCTCTCTTCACATCCTGCTGCTCAGGAACCAACAGGACATACCTTTAGGGGAGTCAGACGAGGTGTGTTTGCTCCCCGTTTCGGTCAGTCAGCACTGAGGACTGCTGAGGGAGGTTGCAGTATGTTAGGAAGCAAGTGTCTTTAGTGGACAGTACACTCATAGCCAACATAGTGTGGAGGGGCAACAGTGATAGCAATAGGCCTGCTTCCTTGGGGGGCGCATTTGGAGTGTGACAACTCTCTTACCCAGACAGGAACCTGCCAGCCAGTTATGAGCTGCTATAGAAGGCTCTCGCAGTGGAGTCTGTTCACACAGTCAGCACTCCACCTGCCTCTCTGTACAACCCATAGCTCTGGTGTCTGAAACCAATACCTCCCTAGGGGTTAATTAGGATTTATCTGTCCTCATTTCCAGTTAGTATTAAGGACTGCTGACTGAGGCTGCTGTATAACAGAAAGGAGAGTCTTGAATGGAGGCTGCATTCACAGCCAGCAATCTACCAGAGGGACTCTGACAGCAACAAGCCAGACCTCATGGGGATCTGACCACAGCACGACACCTCTTTTCACACTTGGTAATAACAGTTCATTACCAGATTGTTGCAAACGGCAACAACGGTGTCCACTACCACAGTCAGCACTCTACTTGTATCCTGAGTATTCTGTAACTCAGGCCTCTGAAACCAACAGGGCAGAGATCCTTGGGGATCAGTTTGGGTCTGTCTACTTCCCCTTCCAGTTGGCACTGAAGGCTGCTGAGTGAGGCTATTGTGTGCTAGGGAACAGGCATCATTAGTAGAGGCTACACCCACAGCCAACACAGCCTGGGGGGGCGCGGCTCTGGGAGATAGAAGGCAGACATCCCCAGGAATCCATTCAGAGTGTGACAACTTTTCCTTCAGTTGTTAACTTTCAGATGATGGATTCACATGATCTACAGATGATTCTCCACAGTGGAGTCTGGAAGTGGGTCACTGAAGTGGAAACTGGTCCCCCCGGCCACTACAGGGCCATTGAGCTCTGATTTCTCAGAGATTCTTCTCAGGAATGCCAGCAACTCCTACCCCTGAAACAGAGGAAAGACTGCCTACATTTCCTCTGGATTCCAGCTCACATACAAGCAGCCCCTACAAAGAGGGAAGGAAGCCTTGAACAGAACTGGAGCACATGTGGCCCTGAAGGAGGTGTTACTGGGTGTGGATTTTCTGACTAAAAGCATAGTTGGAGAAACAGAGAAGGCAAGAAAGCAATAAACAAAGAAATGAGAGAGAGAGAGAGAGGAAGAGGACTGTGCTTCCTCATGGCAGAAGGATTATGGTGCAATATGTTGTCTGAGTGAAAATGGAAAACTGAGATCCGGAACCACAGAAGGAGAAGAAAGTGAGAATTGGTAAGTGATTTAGTCATCTAAGTATTACTTTAACAGAAATACCACAAGTGGATGGCTTTAAAAAGAAAAATTTATTTTGTTACTGTCCAGTAAGCTACAAGTCTAAATTCAGTGTGTTCACTCCAGGGAAAGTCTTTCTCTGGTGGCTCTGGAGGAAAATCTTTGTTGGCAATATTCCTCTGTTACTGAGGTGCAGGGTCCCTGGGTCCTTTCAAAAGGACACGATCTGCTCCCAGCACTGCTTTATGGTGCTTTGATGTCCCCAACTCTTTGCTTACTTTCCTTTTTTTTTTACATCCCAAAAGATTGCCTCAAGGCACAATACAATCTTACACACGGAGTCCTGCCCCTCCAATATAACTGCTGCCTTTTTCTTCCATGAGTATCAGACAGACAGAATCTACAATATATAGGAGCATCACAGAGGACCAGGAATCATGGCCTAGCCAAACTGCTATATACAGCAAGGGCAAAAACACCAAATACTGGTGAAAATTGAGAGTGTTAACTAACACTCTCAAAAATTCCAGTATCCCAACAAAAAACAAAATACACTCAAAGAAATAATGGCCCACTCAAGTAAACATGATGAAGGAAGTGAAAGGGATGACCAAATTATGAAAAAAAGGAAGAACATTACACAACGTCACTAAATATAATTAGAGAACTTAGGGGAAACATAAAGAGCTAAAAGAAATAAGGAAAACAATGCACATAAAAATCCTGAAGATCTAAAAAACATATATACTGCGACTGAAAGGGACAACAGCTGAAGTGATTAACACAGTAGAAGGACTTAGCAGCAGTTCTGATCAGTTAGAAGAATCAGCAAATTATAGGAAAACATAGTTAAAACTACAGACACATGAAAAGCAACAAGAATGGGCACTCAAGAATGCTAGGCACAGTTTAACGGAATTATTATACAACAGAAGACTTAACACATGCATCACGGAAATTCCAGAAAGAAATGAAAGAGAAAGGGACAGAGAAAATATGAGAAACAATGGCAATTTCCTCAGTCTAATGAAGGATCTGAATCTAGAGATCCAAGAAGATCAAAGAGTCTCCAGTAAGACAAACCCAAAGAGATCTACACCAAGATATATTATAGTTAAGCTCTAAAAAAGTAGAGATCAGGAGAGAGTCCTAAAAGCAGTGAGAGAGAAGCAAATAGTCACATACAAGGATCCCCAGTCAGATTAAATGTTGATTTCTTCTCAGAAACATTGGAGGCTAGAAATCAATGAAACGACACATCTAAAATGTAGAAAGGAAAAATAAAGAAAACAATTAAAAAGAACAAAACCTGTCAACCAAGAATACTATACTCAGCAAAACTATCCTTCTAGAATAAGAGTGAAATTATAACATTCCCAGACAAACAGAAGTTGAGAAAATTCATATCCAACACACTAGCCCTATAAAAATATGAACGGGAGTTCTGTAGATAAAAAAGACACTAGAAAGCAATTCCAAGCTATACATAAAAAATAGATCTCTAATAAAGGGAAATACATCATCAAGATTAAGGGCTGGTAAGAAGATATTATTGTTTGATAATTCTAAAAGTTTTGTCCATTTTCTTTTTGGAATAACAAATATATAAAAAGCAGAGATAAAAAGTATGTCTCAGGGCACAAGAAATACAAAGATGTAATTACTGATAACACCAACAAGGGAGGAGAGAGGAACAGTACAGTTCTAAAATTTCTTGTCTATTACTGAATTTATGATGCTTGAACTTGTCTTAAATGTTATAAATACAAGCTGTTAAATGTAATACTCATGACAACCACGAATATATATATTTAGAACATATACTTAAGGAAAGGAGAAGAAAATCAAAAAGGTTCACTATAATAAACCAACAAAATATAAAAGCAAGTAGTAGTAAAGGGCAACGATAAAGGTTTAAGATGCACAAAACACAAATAACAAAATGGCAGAAGTAAGTCACTTCTCATCAGAAATTACAGTGACTGTAAATGGACTAAATGCTTTAATAAAAAGGCAAAGAGTAGCAGAATAGATAAAACAAAACAACAGTAACAGCAACAAAAACATTATCAAACTATATACCATTTACTAGAGACACACCTTAAATGTAAGACATAAATGATGGAAAAAATATTCCATGAAAATAATAACAAAAACAGAGCTGCGAAGGCACATTTGATATCAGAGGAAGTAGACTGTAAGACTAACGTTGTCAAGGATTTCATTTTACTTGGGTCTACAATCAATGCTCTCGAAAGCAGCAATCAGGAAATAAAAGTATTGCACTGGGAAAACCTGCTGCAAAGGAACTCTTTAAAGTATTCAAAAGTAAAGACATCACCTTGAAGACTAAAGTTCACTTGACACAAGCCATGATATTTTCAGCTGAATCATATGCATGTGAAAGCTGGCCCATGAACAAAGAAGACAGAAGAAAAATTGCTGCCTTTGAATTGTGGTGTTGGAGAACAATGTTGAATGTACCATGGATCACCAAAAGAACAAACAGATCTTTTCTGGAAGAAGTCCAACCAGAGAGCTTCTTGGAAACAAAGATGGCGAGATTGTGTCTTACATACTTCGGAAATGTCGTCAGGAAAAGATGAGTCCTGGAGAAAGACATCATGCTTGGCAGAGTGAAGGTTAGTAAAAAACTGGAAGACCCACAATGAGATGGATTGACACAATGCTGCAACAATGGGCTCAGGCATAAAAATGATTGTGGACATGGCGCAAGACTGGGCAGTGTTTCATTTTGTTGTTTATATGGTAGTTATGAGCCAGAACTGACTGGACGGCACGTAACAACAGACTGTAAAAGAGAATCTGTAAAAAGAGACAGAAGCATAATGATAAAAGGTCAATTAATCAAGATTTAATAATTATATATACATATGGACCAAATACTAGAGCATCTAAGTATATAAAGCAAACACTAAAAGAATTGAAGGGAGAAATGGTACTGCAATAATAGCTGAAGACTTCAATAAATTACTCTCAGTATTGGACAAAACATCTAGAAAAAAGATCAACAAGGAAACACATAACCTGAATGATACTATAAACCAACTAGACTTTATATACAGAGCACTGTAGCCCAAAACAGCCTAAGGTGCATTCTGCTCCAATGCACATGGATCATTCTCCAGTACAGGACACATTTTAGATTGCAATGCAAGTCTACTTTAAAAATTCTGTTGTATTATGGGTGAAAGTTTACAATGCCAATTAGTTTTTCCTTCAAAAATGTTATACACAAATTTTTTTTGTGAAGCAAGTTTCAATTCCACAATGTGTCAGCAATCTCACCCTTTCCTTTGCTGTCTTGGGTTCTCAGTGTCCGTTCATCCAGTTTTCTTCTGTCTTCCTGCCTTCTCATCTTTACTTTTGGGTAGGAATTTGTCCACTTGATTCTGCGTTCTTGATGGAATAAGGAAAATGTTCCTCACGTGTATTATTTTTTGTTTTATATACCCGTGTAATCTTTGGCTGAATCTGGCTTGAATTTCTGGCAGCTCCCTGTGAATATGTTGCTGCAGTTGCTTTTGAACATTCTTGAGTGAAATTTTGCTTGTGTGTGATACTAATGACCTTAGTCAATAATTTCTGCATTTGGTTGGATCATCTTTATTGGGACTAGGCATAAATATGGATCTCTTACAGCTGGTTGGCCAGGTAGCTGTCTTCCAAATTTCTTGGCATAGATGAGGGAGCACTTCCAGTGCTGCATCCATTTGTTGAAATCCCTCAGTTGATATCCCATCAATCCCTAAAGCCTTGTTTTTCACCACTGCCTTCGACGCAGCTTTGACTTCTTCCTTCAGTACCATTGGTTCCTGATGACATGCCACCTTTTGAAATGGGTGAACGTTGACCAATTCTTTTTGGTATAATGACTCAGAATATAATGATTCAGAAGAGGATGTGGAACTAGGCATATCATTGCTGATGTAAGATGCATCTTGGTTAAAAACAGACAATGCCAGAAAGATGTTGATCTATGTTTTATTAACTATGCAAAGGCATTCCACTATCTGTATCACAACAAATTACGGATAACATGGAATTCCAGAATGTATAACTGTGCCTACAAGGAATCTGTACACAGATCAAGAGGCAGTCGTTTGAACAGAACAAGGGGATACTGCATGGTATAAAGTCAAGAAGGGTGTATGTCAGGGTTGTGTCCTTTCACTGCACCCATTCAGTCTGTATGCCAAGCAAATAATCCAGGAACCTAGACTATATGCAGGAGAATGAGGCATCAGGATTGGAAGAAGACTCGTTAACAATTTGCATTATGCAGATGACACAGTCCAGCTTGCTGAAAGTGAAGAGGATTTGAAATTACTGATGGAGATCAAAGACCACAGCCTTCAGTATGGCTTGCACCTCAACACCAAGAAACCAAAATTCCTCACAACTAGACCAGTAAGCCACACCATTGAGGTTGACAAGGATTTCATTTTACTTGGTTCCACAAGCAACGCCCATGGAAGCAGCAGTCAACCAGTGAACCAAAGATTTCACTGCATTGTGAAAATCTGCTGCCAAAGGCTGCTTTAAAGTGTTGAAAAGTAAATATGTCACCTTGAAGACTAAGGTACACCTGACCCAAGCTGTGGCATTTTTAATCACATTATATATGCATGCTAAAACTGGACAGCAAATAAGGAAAACAGAAGACTTGACACCTTTGAATTGCTGTGATAGAGAAGAATATTTAATATGCCATGAACTGACAAAAGAACAAACATGTCTATCCTAGAAGAAGTACAACCAGAGTGCTCCTCGAAAGCAAGGATGACAAGGCCTGCATCTTGCACACTTTAAACATGTTGTCAGGAGGGATCAGTCCTTGGAGCAAGACTTCCAACTTAGTACAGTGGAGGGTCAGCGTAAAAGAGGAAGATCCTCAACAAGATAGATTGGCACAGTGGTTGCAACCACCGGCTTAAGCATAAAAACTATTGTGGACATAGTTCAGGACCACTCAGTGTTTTGTTCTGTTGTGTGTGAGGTTGCTATGAGTTGTAGCTGACTTCACGGCACCTAACAACAACAGTAGTCTCTAGCTGGAAGATTGAAAGTGGCTTCAGGTCTGAGTTAGCAAAATATCTGAGCGTCATAGCCTTGGGTGTTCCTTCATTCACCATCAGATCAGTAAGTCTAGTCTTCGGTGTGTGTGTGTGTGAATTAGAATTTTGTCCTACTTTTTTCCTCTCAGTCAGCCTCAGACTCTCTGTTGTGATCCCTGTCAGAGCTATCAGTGGTGATAACTGGAAGCAATTTATTTCTTCTGGACTCAGGCTGTTGAAGTTGTGGTTCATATGACTAATACTGAAATAATATTTTCCTTGGATCATTGGCTTACAAAGGAATTTCTGATACATTTAAAAAGATTGAAGTGATTCAAAATATTCTCACTGACCACAATGAATAGATGCTAGAAATCAATAACAGAAAACAATCAAACAAACACACACCCTGGAAAATATGAAAACATAGGAATTTAAAGAATATACCATTAAACTATCAGTTGGACAAGGAAGAAATCACAAATTTCTTAGAGTAAAACAAAAATGAAAGCACAACATATACAAATTATGGAATGTAGTGAAGGCAGTACTCAGAAGGAAACTTATAAATGTCTGGATGAAGAAAATTAAGAAGTATCTCAAATTAACAGCCTAACTCAATGACTCCAGTAAGAGAAGAGAGAACTATGCCTAAAATTAACACAAGAAAGGAAATAACAAAAGTCAAGACATAAGTAAATTAAAAAAAAAAAAATCAGTGCAGAAAATCAGCAAAAATAAAAGTTGATTGTTTGGAAAGATCAATAAAATTAGCAAACCTTTAGCTAGACTGACAAAGAAAAAAAAAGTTGTAAATAACCAAAAATAAGAAACGAAACAGGGAACATAAAAATTGACCCAATATAAGTAAAGAGATTATCATAGAAATAGTGAGCTGGAAAACTCAAGTAAAATGAACAATTTTTTTGAAGGATATAATGTACCCAAACTGACTTAAGAGGAAATAGAAAGTCTCAAGAGATAGAAGTGCACATATAGAATCGGTGATCAAAATCCTCTTAATAACAACAACAGCAAACAGTCATGGGACAGATGACTATACTGGGAAAACATACCAAACGTTTAGAGAACAATTGAGACCAATACTATTTAAATTCTTCCGAAAGATAGAGAAGGAAGAATACTCCCTAGTATATTCTATGAATCAACCATAACTCTGATATCTAAATGAGACATGCACACAAATGTTCATTCCAACACAGTCCACGACAGCAAAAAGTTGGAATCAACCCAGATGCCCCAAAACAGAAAAATGGATGGGTCAACTTTGATATATGTACTCAATGGAGTATTAGACATTGGTAAAGAGCAACGATGATAGCAGGAAACACCTCTGAATTTGGTCTCAACTGGAGGACATTATGTTGAGTGAAACTAGTCAGTGACAGAAGGACAATTATTATATAAGACTCTACGATAAAAACTTAAAAGCATACTCATATATAACAGAAAAGACTCTGACAGCTACAAGGGTGGGGAGGGTGGGAGGGCAAGGGGAGGGAGTTTACATTAGATAGTTGTTAGAAATTTGGTTGGATGAAATTGGTGACAATACACACTAGTAAGAAGATCAATACTAATGGAACTTCAACACAACTTGTGCACTCCTCCCATCTTAACCCAATATTGTAAGCACAGAGTACGTACACTTTCATTTTTTATTTAATAAAAAAAGAGGACATTCAAATGGACATCAAATCCATGAAAGATTCTCAGCATTATTAGCCAACAGTGAAATGCAAATCACAACAAGGTATCATTTTACACCCACTAGAATGATTAACATTAAAAACAAAACTAAAGAAATATTGGTGAGAGTATAGGGAAATTAAAGTACTCTTCCATTCTTGGAGGGAATTAAGACATTATGCAGAGTAAAATACATCTATCCCAAAAGGACATAAATATATGACCTTACCTATATTACAAAAAAGATAAGAAAAGCCAAATGTGTAGGAAACAATGTCCATTAGTGGCTACTGGCGTGACAAGGAAGGGGCAAGGGAACTCAATGGCCATGGAAATACCATGAGCTGATTATTGTTATTTCCGGAAAGAAACTGTACACCTGTAAAACTTGAACTGGTAAAAGTTGTGTGATAGATTTACTAACAAATGAAAAGAGTAACTGCTGAAGCTGCTTATGCACACCTCAAAATCTCAAGGGATTTGATTTCTTGAATGGGAGGTTTAGAAAGAGGGTTTCATGGCATATCCCAGCTAATTGGCCTAATAATGTGTTTAGTGCTTCTGTTCTACCTCCCAGTTTGATGTGTACTGCCTGGGGTTCTAAAGGCTTGCAGGTAGCTTGTCAAGGCATACCAATTGATGTCAACTCATCTGGAACAAGAAAGGAAGAAAAGAATTAGGAATAAGAGGAGGTTATAAAATGAGTGGCTAATTGCCTCCCAAACAACTGCTTCCTTTGCCTTGAGAAAAGAAGGGCTGGAAGGTGCCAGACTGCAACCACTGAACATTTTGATCATGGATTCCACAGAAGAATCCTGATTCAAAGACAGAAAATGTAGAACATAGTTTCAAATTCTCATGGATTCCATGTTTCCTGAAGCTACGAAGGTTGGAAGAGCTGCTGAAATGTATTGCCCTGAGATAATTTTTAAACCTTAAACCAAAAATATCCCCTGAAGTCTTCTTAAAATCAACAATTAGCTTAACTAGTAAAAAGGTAGGTCTTCAGCATTTTCCTCTTTTAAGAACCACTTAACCAAAAACAAACAAACAAAAAAAAACCTCAGTGCCATGTCTTAGTGTCCCTACAGGACAGAGCAGAACTGCTCCATGGAGTTTCCAAAAAGTACCTGGTGGATTTGAACTGCCGACGTTTTGGTTAGCAGTTGTAGCACTTAACCACTATACCATAACAGTTTCCTAAGAACTACCTACATGGGATTAAATTGACAATAGTGGCTCAAAAGATTAGCTAAGAACATTAGGCGGCAGTGAATTTATGTTAATGTAGGAGGAATCACTCATCAAAGGGAATTCAGGATGGTTGGGTAACCGGAAGAATGCAATCAATGTCACTAAATGGTACATGTGGAAACAATTCAACTGGTACAGGTTTTGCTGTGCATATTTCAGTAAAACAGTAAACCCATCCACCTATCACCATCAAGAGACCCTATATGACAGAATAGAACTGCCCCACAGCGTTTTCAAGGAGCATTTGGTGGATTCCAACTGCCAACCTTTTGGTTAGCAAACATAGCACTTAACCACCACACTGACAGGATTTCCCCCCAAAATAAAATCATATTAAAAAAATTAGGTTCATATTAAGGAAACGTTTGGCTTGGCTGGCTCACTAACTTCCTAGAAAGCTAACATGTTAGCCTCTACATTTTTAAGAAGGCTGGCAAAATTCTTGATACTCTCTGGTCCAAGATCTCACATCTTATTACTCACAGTAATAGCAATAGCCAAGGTATCACCAACTATGTCAGAGCTCCCACAGGGTGAAATAAGGAGGCCCTGGTGATATCTGCACCCGAAGTGTGTTGATGTGCTATAGGAGAGGAACCCTAAGCCTAGGGAACCTGGATCTTTTATAACAAGCAATAAGCTTGCCTGGCCTTTCTCCCAGAGGGATACTTCATTTTTATATTAGACAGTAAGCCACATTCCTTTTGCTCTTTAGGACATACTGTATCTTCTGAAGCTAATTACTATCTAAATAGCCTTGAAATGATGGTCTTAAAAAAAAAAAACAAACAGCAATTTCTTCCAGTTGTGCAGCTATGAGAAAATTATTTCTCAACTCCAGTACTTTCCTTTTTTCATTTCCCTCCTCTGACACCTTCATGAGCAAGACAGCATTTAACATTCTACAAACTATGAAGATCTTCATGGATCCTTCTCTAATGCTGCTCCATTCTGATCGTTTCTCTGACCTTTGACATTTTCCTCTGAGCCAGTTGTCACCTCTTCCACTTTGCTTTTTGTTTGTGCCATTTACAGAGATAGTGAATGCAATATTGTTCAGACATTCTAGTCAGTTTGCACTGATTTTTTACCCCATGCAGTAGATTGTTAGTTTGCTAAAGCTAAGGACTATGCATATTGTTTTATACACTTAATTTCTTAGCAGACTTCCTGGCAAATAAAAAATGTTTAGTAAATATCTGGAGGCCTGGTGACACAATGGTTAAGACTTATGGATGCTAACCAAAAGGTCAGCAGTTCTACTGTGTCCCATAGGGCACAGTACTAGCCGCTCCTTGAAAATGCTATGGGTAGTTTTACTGTGTCTTATGGGGCAGCTATGAGTCAGAATTAATTGACAGCAACAGGCTTTCTCTTATTAGTGTCTAGCTCCCAACATATAATTTTAGCAACTTAAAGTACTGACAGAGGACTATACTTGTATTATGAACTTTTAGTTTGAATAAGTTTAAAAAAATAATAATAATCCAATGGGAAGGTATTTAGATTAGGGAATTTGGTTCTAGTTTCTGCTCTACCACAAGCTTAGCATGAGTTTTTGCCATTTAGTTATCCAGTACTCTATTTTCCTATACATGAATTGATGCATTTCTTTAATACAGTATTTACAGCATCTTCTCACTAAGAGAAGTGTTTTTAAGATTCAGTCACATTTTTCCCCGTACATTAATTCCTTCCTACTATATGATTGTGCCACAGTTTGTCCATTCATCTATTGGTAAGCATGTGTGTTGTTTTTAGTTTTTGTCTAATAAAACTACCTAGTATTAAAAAAGGAGAAAGAAAAATGAGAATATCAGATAACAAAGAAACATGTTTATGTCTCAGAAAGTCTGAAATGCATTTGTCTCAATTCTCTCTCCCAGTGCTACAGACCACAACTAACCATAATTCAGTGTAACAGATGATAGAGAGTGCTTGCATGTCATTTCAAAAAAATAAATAAATAAAAAGAATGGAAGATACATTCACTATCATAACATACACAGGCAAAGATCTACCTTCAAAATATGCATTGAAGACCACCTGCCAAGTGGATTAAAAAAATAAATTATTTACACTTTCCTGGTCATATGCGAACTGTTACTATTACAATATTGTATTGCCAGCCGGCCAAGTGCCGTCGACTCGGCTTAGGTGAGCTAATAAAAATAAAAGAGAAGAAGAACTGGTCAATCAGAATGGACTCTACCTACTGCTGGAACACAAGTTCCCACAAGTCTCTAATATTTTGGAAGTTGACCTTTCAGATGAAGTCTGGGAGGCCAAAGGAAGAGGTTTAAATGGTATCAATTGTACAGAGACTTTGAAAATAATTGAACCTTTCAGTGCAGGTAAGCTGTTGAGCAGGTCCAAGTAGTTGCTGTTGGTTGCCATGATACCCAGCGGTAAGCAAGATATAAAGAGAGACTCTCCCTGCAATAATTGGAAAGCAGAAGCTCACATTTTCCTGTAGGTTCAGAACTATGTATAAGTCTGTGCTTCTGGAAGCCAATCTGCCAGATCATGGAAGGACTCTTTCTGTTTACTAAATCATGACAACTCCATGTGTGCAGACGAGAACTACTCCATAGGATTTTCAAGGCTATGGTAGTTTGGAAGCAGATAGCTAGGTCTGTCTTCTGAGCAGCCTCTATGTGATTTGAATGGCCTACCTTTCACTGAGTAGTTGAGTTCTCAATAGTTTGTGCCACCCAAGGACCTAAATGACATATGGAAGTTTGACAATTAAGTCCACAAACTTAGTTGTTCTAAGTGTTACATACCTCATCGCTTAATATCAATACTGTCACCTTCGAAGTACTCCCCTTGGGAAGCTATGCATTGATACCAGAGCCTAGTCCACTCTTCAAAGCAATTTTGGAACTTCTTCTACAATGTCCATTGGGCACTTTGTCACAGTGGCAAGTTTGCAAACTTACATACTTGTCTGTTAGGTAGTTTTTAGCCAGTAAGCAAATAACCATATTGGGACATCCTCATACTCACTTGATCTGGCCCCCAATGACTTTTTTCCAAACTTGAAAATAAAGCAATTATAGAAAGGAAGACATTTTGATGCCATTTAGGACATCAAGAGTAATATGATGACAGCTCTGATGGCCATTCGAGAAAGAGTTCCAAAATTGCTTTTAAGAGTGGACTAGGCATTGACATTGGTACACAGCTTCCCAAGGGGAGTACTTCGAAGATGACCACAAGTATGTTCAGCAATGAGTTATATAACATTTTCTCTAGGATGAGTTCATGAACTTAATTGGCAGTCTTCATATAATTTAGAAATCCTGATTTCTAATCCTGATTTCTGCTTCACCTACAAGGCGTATCTCAGGCAAGTCTCTTAATATCTCTGGGACACAGTTACCTTCTTTCAAAAAGTGAATGGTTACCTTATCCTGTTTCAGTCAGTCTTAAGTAATTTCTTGCTCATTCCCTTTCTCTCTCCCTAAGACTAAAGGTGCTTTATGCAGAAGTGATGAAATTGTTAAATCTGAGAATGTTTAAGTTTTGAGGAACCAACATTTCCACAAGAAAAGTTGGAAAAATACTGGAGGCAAACCAATTGACGGTGGTGTAGCTCAGATGCAAGACATGTGGCTGTAGATACTGAGGAGGCGTGGGAGTGCAGTCAGAATGAACAGAACAAAGGAATACAAGAACAAAAGATTAAAAAGGATAGAATCTAAGAGAGCTTTTAGGTCAGATAAATGTAAAATGCAATTAGAGTGGACACCTAAGAAGCAGACGAGAGCATCAGATTTTCTGCCATGGAATGAAAAGAAAATAGATTGAACAGGTCAGCACTCTGTTGGCAGTGTAGCAGTGGATTGGGCTCACTGTCCTAGGGACAGAAATAAGACCCCCAAACTAGTCTGTTTTAATAAGGAATGGGAGTGAAGAGACATTATCCAAGTAGTCTAGATAGATATACAGTGTAGTATAAACAAAAGTTAAGAAACAAACCAAACCCACTGCCATCAAGTTGATTCTGACTCATAACAACCTTATATGATGGAGTAGAACTGCTCCATAGTTTCCAAGGAGCGCCTAGCAGCTTCAAAGTGCTCACCTTTTGGTTAGCAGATGTGACACTTATTCACTATGCCACTAAGGTTAAGATTCAAAAATTAAGAACAAGGCAGCACTATAATTGATGGCAGTTCACTGTAATGTAGCTCTTTATCAGAGTATTAAATTAATCTATCATTAAAGTATTAAATTAATACTGTCATTGAAATAAAAGTAGTAGTGATGACAAAGTACGTAATTTGTGAGGGCTCCAGAAAGCAAGTTACAGAACTAGACATTTGTTATTTGCTGCATTATAATCTCAGAAATTACAAAAACAGAAGTGTCAAAACAAAGGAAAATTAAAGAAAACTTAAAATCACACACACACACACACACACACACACACACACACACACACACAACATATACAGATCCATTACTAGGCTAGATGCTGAGTATACAGTGGTAAGTAAGATACAAAGTAGTCTTGCCACAGTAATTGCAAAAGAGAATCTCATATATTAATGTAGGTTCAGAAAAAGGCATATGTTTTTGCTTTTGGAAGCTAATTTGCCACATCATGGGAGAAGCCTTTACAGTTACTAAGTTGCTCTACTACTTGGATTCAGCCATTGATTTTTCAGATACATGAGCAGATATATCCACTTGTTTTAAGACAATTTGAAATTTCAACATTAAAAAAAAAAAAGGCCAGCTCTGTTGGTCCAGTTGAGTTTTTATCACTTGTAGCTGAGTACCTTATAAATGACATACTTATTACTGCCAGGTTTGCAGTCCCCAAAGTGCTTTGCAGGTATCATTCTCCTTCATTGACATCTTAATTGATTTATATTTCTTAAAGAATGAGAATTGTTGCATCCAACTATCCACAGTATTATTTCTGACATTCCTCTATGATAATTCTCAGATCTAAACTACTACTTCCTGTCTTGTAAATAGGCTGATTGCCACTGCTCTGCTCCCCAATAATTTAGAAAGCTTTCATCCATCTCCCATTTAAACTCTGTTCATCTTTTAAAGCTCAATTCGGAAACAGCTCTTCCATAAACATTTCTTTTGTTACCAACCCTCCACTGAATGTTATAAACCATAACAATAACAACAAAACCACACACACACACATTTATGACTCAGCCCTCAACATACACAATGAGGAAGAAATAAGACAACCAAAGATTTACATAACGTGGCAGCTAAAGAAGCAAGACCTAGCAGTTTGGTCAGCTCTTTGTCTATGAGCAAAATGACAGCTCCTCTTCACTGAGTCTGATGATTTTCCCACTCTGATTTTGCCTCAACTCTATTCAGAAAAATATTTCCCATTTTGCCAGCGGCATCATGAATTTGGAATTGTCACATTTTACTCCCTTTTGTTTGAAATTTTATCAAAAATATTTAATTTCTGCCCTTCAGTTTGATCCTCGTATCTATTTTATTATATCTTAATATCATTGATCCATAGTACATGACATACATGTGCGCACATGTGCTCACTATCCATTCATTTCAACCAGCAAAGTTACTGAGCACCAGCAGATGCTAAGTATGTCTATATATGCCAGACATATTGAGCCATCTGAGAAGTGGGAAGGGAGGAGGAAACCACCATCAAGAAAGAAGATCCTGGATTAGAGTGTATCCTTTGGACCTGGGATCCCTGCACTGAAAAGCTCCTGCAACCAGAAGACTGGAAGAGAGGGGGTGGGGGTAGGAGGGAGAGAGACAGAGAGAGAGAGATCTGTAACACTGAAGATGGTGAAAAGTGGTGGCACAGAAATGGCAGCAGCAGAGGCAGGAGACTATCAAGAGACAGCATGGTAGGCTTCCCAAGCCACAGAGTGAGAGATCTGAATGCATTTGGGCAGAAAGCTTGCTGGTAGAGTAGGGTGGTTCTAGGTGTTTGGTGGAGCTAAATTTGCCAACCTACTGAGCTAGAGCTAAATGGCTTTAGGGTGATGCTTATTGGTGGAGTGAGGTGATTCTGGGAACTTACTGGCAAAGTTAAAAAAGCTCTATAACCCTTGCCTGAGCAAGGAAGAGGACAGGCAGAGGGGCTGATGGCCACGTGAGAGGTGTACCTGCAGGAGTGGCTCAGAAGAGTCTGTCCTGATTGAAAACCTGCATCCTAAATGTTCCTGAATCTGAATAACTTGTTACTTCTCTAAAGAATCCCATAATGGTGAGTATTGTCTGTGAGTTCTGTGTGGCTACTGCAATGGGTTATCAAACTCAGCAGATATGTAGAGTGCCACGGAGGACTGCTGGTGTCAGAACCAATTAAAAGTTTGGAGGGTCGGGGTGTATCTGATGTATAGTGGGGGCATGTCTGACCTCTGCCTCAAAGAAATCAGCCTTGGGCTGTTGACGTTGATTCTCCTATCCCTTATGAAGTTAGAAATCAGATGGCATTGCCATGTAATTTTTATAGAAATGGATATGAATAAAAATACAATCCTCAATCTCAAGGAGATTAGCATTCTCAAGAGTGCTGACATGTACAGAAACATTTTGATACACTGTAGTTAGTGCCACAATAGTCAAAACACATATTGCCAAAAATGGAAAGTACTTAACAGAGGATGTTGGATGTGAACGGAGAAAGTTAGAACAAGAGGGGGTTGTGGGATACCATTCTAGAACTGATTATATTAAAGGTAAATTACATTTTTCTAATTTTGGCATGCGTAAAGATATTCCAGAATGATAAAAATGTATATAGGAATAAAATGACATTTAAAATTGTATGGCATGTGTTTTTAAGAATAGGCATTTTCTTGGATTACAAGTGATAAATGGACGAGCTCTGAAATACATAAGGAGTTATCTATTGCTGCTGTAACAGAAATACCACAAGTGAGTGGCTTTCACAAAGATAAATTCATTCTCTCCCAGTTTAGAAGTCTAGCAGTCCAGATTCAGGGTAGCAACTCCAGGGGAAGGCTCTCTCTATGTCAGCTCTGTGGGAAGGTCGTTGTAATCAATATTCCCCTGGTCCAGGAGCTTCTCAGCACAGGGACACTGGGTCCAAAGAACACTTTTCCCTTCTGGTTCTTTATTGTTGGTGGTATGAATTTCCCTTATCTATTTGTTCCGTTATTTTATATCTCAAAAGTGATTGCCTGAAGATGCAACCTAATCCTGTAGACTGAGTTCTACCTCATTAACATAACTGCCCCTAATCCTGCCTCATTAACATCATAGAGATGGTATTGACAGCACATAGAAAAATGACATCAGGTGACAAAATGGTGAGCCACTGATCACACAATACAAAGAATCATGGCCTAGCAAGTTGAGACATTTTAGGGGGATGCAATTCAACCCGTAACAGTCAGGAAGGGTTTTAAAAACCTTGTCTGAATTGATTTCTAAGCTAAGTAGAGAAAGGACGACATTGCATTTTAGAAAAGTCATTAGGCAGCACTATGGAGGATGAATTATAATGGAAAGAAGTACGAAACAGGGTGATCGTTTAGAAAAGCACCACAATGGTGAGAGATGACAAGAACCTACGCACATGAAAGGGAAAGTTCTTCCTTGAGGTAGAACCGAACTGCACCATGGAGCAGTGGGTAAGGAGCGTCAGAAATCAGGATACAGTTCAGGCTCACGAGACAAGCTGATAGCAACGCCACCATCCCAGAGAGGGAAAGGCAGGGGAAAAGCAGGCGGTGAAGTGGAAAACACACTATATTTGATTTAGGGTATCAGTTTGCTGGGCTTGGTGGCACACACACATGGAGTTCTCTGAAGCTGCACAGATAGGACTGGTTGGAGAAAATATACCTGCAAACATGAAGACTACTTCCAAATTAACTTAAAATCTTTAAGACTGAGAATCTTGTATTGTGTTGTTCATTTTTGGATGCCCAAATGCAAACTCTGGCACAAAGTAGAAATCAATACGCATACACTGAATTAATAATAAGGCACTGTGTTGAGCACACTTGAACCTTTTCTGCTCATCTTCTCTGTCTCCTAGAAGAAGACAGATTCACCTCTACATTTGTTTTACAATGAGTACTAGCTGAGGTGCGGTTGGGGGGAGATGTTCAGGATCTTAGAGAAAACTGTTTGAAGTGACAAATGTATTTCTTTCCATTAAAGGTAAGCACTGATGGATTATCTCTTATATAGTATTTCTTACATTGATATAATATACTTAGTTTGCTAGGTTTTTCATGGTTTCATATAATCATTAAAGAAAAAAATCCTGTTGCTATCAAGTAAATGCCGACTCACAGCTACTGTATAGGACAGAGTAGGACTGCTCCATCGGTGTCCTAATAGTGGCTGCTGGATTCAAACTGCAAGTCTTTTGGTTCAGAGCCAAACGCTTAACCATTGTGTCATCAGGGCTCTAGTTGACTTATACCCACCCACCCATCTCACTGCCAATGATTCGATTCTGACTCACAGTGACCCTAAGATGTCAGAGTAGAACTGTCCCATAGAGTTTCCAAGGAGCATCTGGTGGATTCAAACTGCCGACCATTTGGTTAGCAGGAGTATCACTTAACTACTACACTACTAGAGTTTCTGTCTACACATAGTACATAAATATTATACTGAGGGCATTTTTAGTTTTTTCTTTTTTTCCCTTGCATTTAAAACTATTCTTTACCTATACAATTTTATAGACAGATACATGTTATATAGCTAGTGTCTCAGGCTCTTCCTATGCCGTCACAGTGTCTCTGCTCTTTATTGGAAAGATTACTTGGAGACTCATCATTAACTAGTAATATCAATGTACTTTTCTAAAACAAAACTTATTGTTCATCTTTATCCACTATCATTCCATCTATTTGTTGGAAACTTCTGTTGTTATTACCATTTCTCCCCAGCTTTCATGATTCAGTAACAGTTATAACTTGATTGGTATTTAGTATCTAATAGAAAGGTGGAAACCCTGCTGGCATAGTGATTAAGTGCTACAGAGGCTAACTAAATCGTTAGCATTCTGTGGGGCAGCTGTCCTCTGCCCTACAGGTAGCTATGAGTGAGAATCAGCAAGACGGCAATGGGTTCGATGGCAGAGGTTGAAATTCCATTCTCTGGCATCTCTCAAATCACATAAACAAGTTAAGAGTAACTCTGCAACAATGTGATGAACTCTTATTTCACTGCCTACTAAATAGTTTGAGGAGCCCTTGGTGGTGCAGTGGTTCAGATCTGTGGCTGCTCACCAAATAGTCAGCAGTTTGAATCCACCAGCCGCTCCTTGGAAACCCCATGGGGTAGTTCTACTCTGTCCTATAAGGTCTCTATGAGGTGGAATCCACTTGATGGAAACATGTTTGTTTTTATTTATTTTTTAAATGTTTTGTATTTTCAGATATTTCAAGAAATGATTGCAATTTGACAGCAGTTTTAAAAGTTAAATTCATTCACTGAATCAGAAATAGCCAGGTACTTAACTGTCAGTGTAAGATACTAATCATATCATCACATTTTAGTTGAGAAATATTTTATGAATTTTGATTTCTATTAAGTGATTTATTTTTTCTAGATAAGCTACCATGAAAGAGGCAGTTAGTTATTACACATGATTTTCAGCATATGTTGCAAGTTTATTTTAATGCTGAAGAGGCATATTATGATCAAAGCAGAATTCTGCCCAATTTAAACTGTTCCAAGCTATTTTCATACATTCACTCATGTAATACTGTAAGATTTACATTAAAATGAAAGCCCGTCTACAATTAAATGATTCAGTCAACATTTTTTAAAAAGGTGCAAATGTGTGCAATGCGAGGAGAAAAAAAATCAACAGATGTGCGAATAATCCCTGCTTGGGGGCCAGCATCAGAAAGAACAGAACAGTAGGAAAAAAAAAAAGTTCTAACTTTTTAATTCTTTCAATACTCTAAGGTTTTCTGTACCCAAAGTAATGGACACACACACAAAACTCACAGTATTTACCCTTATGATCATAACTGGATTAGATAATAATAAATAAGGATGAAGGGCAAACAGTGAATTACAAAGTAAGGACATCATTGAGAGGTGGATACTGTATTTGATTTGTCTTCATTCTGTTATTCCTCTCTTCTGAAGATGGATAAATTCTAAGGGAAGCAAAGATTCACCCAAGTTCAGAAAAGGTACAAGCATACTAACTGAAATATTTAACATTGAAGTGTTTAAATAAGAAATAGTCAACCAAGATTTAGAAATTCCCCTCACCCAGCAGGGACAGGGAATGCTTCTGATCCTGGAGGCCAATCTGCAAGCCAGTGCGTAGCATTATGGAGGTTCTATGCTGCGTAATTCTTGAGTTTATTGTTCACATCCTAGGGTAGATTAACACAAACTCTTTGAGTTTTATAGAGTACTTTCCATACAATCTTACATACCAGGGCCCCGGAAAATGTCATAACACCGTGAGAAATGTGAAGACATTTATTTGAATGGGATAGTGGAGATCAACGTGCTTTATAATGCATCATCTCCACTTTTATGAGGTATATTTTAGCGACCATTGGAAGAAAGTCCCATCTTCACTTCCTTCAGTAAGGGTGAGGCAAAGAACTTGACACCAAGTGACAACTTGCAATAGTTAGGCAACATGAAGCTTCCAGCCAAATAGCATCCACCAAAACAAACAAATAAATAAATAAATAACCTCTTGATTTGAACTCATGGCACTCCCACGTGTGTCAGAGTAAAAGTGCTTTCCATATGGTTTTCAATGGCTGTGACGTTTCATAAGCAGGTATCAAGCACTCTCTTCTGAGGCACCTCAAGTGGATCTGAACCTCCAACCTTCAGTTAATAGCTCAGTGCTTAATCAATTATACCACCCAGACACTCACATAGCATCCATGAAAGGTAGTTAAAAGTCATCTCTATATTCTAGTCACTCAGAATTACAGAATAATTATCCTTTCATCATACCAGTGACATCTATTTAAGAAAATACACAGATAGAAATGCCCCTTACAAACAAACACATTCCTCAATGGGGGTAGAGAGGAGGAGCTGATATAATTACATTTTTAAAAAATTAGTATCCATTAATGGTTTTTCAGCATAATTAACATTTATGGAGGGGTATTCATTTATATTACATTAAGCCACAAACTTCAAAAAAGACGATAATGTTTTTGTCTAAAAGTTTCAAAACACTCTGCTCTCTCAGAAGAAATTTAAATACATAGAAAACATATATTGAGACCTTCTATATGGGGCCATGTTCACTTGTGATGTGACTCAAAATCTCAGTCTTCCTGATCTATTACAGCTCTTCTACACAGTTCTACAGGCAGCCTTGGCAAGCTGAGTCTTCTAAGTGTGCCTATATCTGTTTCGATACAGACAAACTGGAGTGAGAAAACAGCTAGCCTGAAGTCTCTGTGTCACTGATGTATTTCTTCTCATTAGATAAGGCTGCCTGTCTATATACAGTTTAAAATATAAAACTGCTAAACAAATACAGGGTTTATGATTTGGTAAGGAGTTAAATTGTCTATTAAATTGTCTAAATCATCTCATGAAAAGCTATGGCTCTTTGCCCACGAGAACTAAAAGGTTCACGTTCTCAGTCAACCGGCTTAAAAGGAAGTTTAAAGGGTTTTTGGAACATTAGGAAATAGTCAAGACCTGTGTCGAAACAATAGGGCAGTAATTATTTTCCACACCAAAGAGGATTATAAAAGCAGGGTCATAGCTACAGCAGAGTGAGGAAGGCACATGGATCAACCTAAGGAGAAAACAATTTATTACCATGAATCAATTGTTCTTAATCTCTCATAATTATTTTTTACACAGTTCTTTGAAATTATGAAATTTGCTTATTTGAAAAAACTTTAAGTATTTTAATAAGGTTTCAGCATGATTGGTGGTGGGGGTGTATGTGTATTTCCAAGTCAGCAACCTTAGAGAATCAAGAGATATATTTTCATTTCCAGTTAATCACCTTACTTCTAACTACATGTTCCCACTAGTCCATCCTAGCTGCATATTGTATCTCAGATACTGTAGGGAACAATCTCTCCTCAGAAGCTATTATAATAGCCAACAAGCTTTGGAAACAGGATTTCATTCCCAGCGTATCATGTTGTCACTGTTATTTATGTCCTACAAGCTTGAATTTGAATGATATAAAGCATGTGGGATAGAGAAAACTGAGTGGGATGGTGCTGGGTGACTGCCCTTGCCGACAGATCCACAGATCTCCAACCTGAAGTCTTGCCACCTCCTCAGCACTCTTCTAGGGAGCCAGCTGTGGTTCCACATCATTCTTGGGACCCACGCCTTATAACCTTCCATGCTGCCTGGCTCGACTGAACTTTATTTCTCTTTTTCTTCACGGCCAAAGCATCTGTCTCATTGGGGCACCTCATATGAACATTTCAGGGAACAGAAGTTACAATCTGGTAGACAGAGGGCTATGTCTGTTCAATGGAATTGTTTTTCTCATACCATACTATATTCTACATTTTTTAAATTGTTGCTAACATTTTTAAAAATAAGGAGATTGCACATAACTCTCCAAGATTCTTTTGAAGGACTGGAGAATCTGACAACACTGGGTCAATGCAGCTGTCAGGGTCAGCCACACCGACGTACCCAGGCCTCCACCCGGGGTTCTTCACTTCGGGCCTTGCCAGGCATTTGTGATTTTTGTATTCTGAGTTTAGACTCCTGTTTCTCCATTGTAGTCTCCCAAACATCCTGGGGCCAGAAAGTGAGAGAGAGAGAGAATGTGTGCGTGTGTGTTCATGTGTGTGTATTTGTAGTGTGTGCCGTTGCATTAATGTGGCCCCTTAGCAACCTTATATGACAGAGTAAAACTGTCCTAATAGGGCTTCCTAGCCTGTAATCTTCATGGCAGCAACCTGCCTAGTCTTTTCTTCCACCTTCCACAGAATAGCTGGCGGTGTCACATTGCTGACCATTGAGTTAGCAGTTGAGTCCTTAACCAGTGTAGCACCAGGACATTCTCTCTTCTTTCCCTCCTCCTTCTATCACTGTCCATCTCTCTCTGTTCCGCTCTCTTTTTCTCTTTATGGAAAAGCTCTAGATTTTGAGCGAGATCCCTTCGGATAATTAATTCAATAAAGCACATGGATAAAAAAATTTTGTGCGAACAACCAGCTATACACTCCATAAAGACTAAGTGATATTGAGATGAGTTAGACAGATAGGTTGGCCTCACAGAGGTTATAGGCTGAGAAAAGAGGGGTGGTGGTATATTGAGTCTTAACAGAAAAATCAGTGCGTTAATTCAAACACCAATTTAAAAAAGTGATAGAGATTATGACAGGGCTAAGTTCAGGTGTTCAATAGTTTGTAAATAGGAAAATTAACTCACCAAGAGAGAGCCAGCCAAGCCAAGTGCCATCGAGTCAGATCCGACTCATGGCGACCATGCGAGAAGACTTCACAAAAGAGGTCATAGGTAAGTAATTACTTGGAGAATAAGAGACTCAGTCAGGTGAGCAAGCAGGTTGTAGAGACTCTAAGTAGGAACAGGATGAAGAAAGACACACCAAAGGTGAACTACAACTTGGTGCCTAAAATGATCTAAAAGCAGTACAGTATAGCTGCAGCATAGGATTTGTTGAGGTTGGAGGGGAGGAGTAGATCAGGCTCAAAAAAGCAAGCAAGTGGGTATACGACACGAGATTATATAAAGTCGGATTCAAGAGTTTGGACCTCTGTGGAAATTGTTGACCACAATGATATGTTAAACACTGGAATGCCAGTTGGATTTCTTTGGTATTGAGAAACCATATAAGCCTTCTGAATTCCAATTTTTTTATCTACAAAGTAGAAAAATGTTATGTATCCTACCTGTCTCATTGTATTGTCCAAAAGAACAACTAAAATATGCGCTAAAGGTCAGCAAACTCTAAGTTCCATGTAAATCTTATGTTGAATAAAGCTGACTTACTGCTGCAATTATAAAATTATATTGGTAGGATTCCCTACATTGCTAAATATGTTTTATGGTTTACAGCAATGGCAATAAAGTACAATTTATATCCATTACTAGCAATTGTTCAACTAAGGGAAAGCAGATGTGATCCATATTAGGGTAGAAAAATGTAGCACAGAAGTTACAGGTGTTTAAAATAACTTCCCATTGATGAACTTTTTTGCATTACATTGTTTATTTTATTGAATAGTGACTACCTTTGTTAAGTTTTCTTGCTGTCCAAACCTTTTTTAGCAACCGCACTATGTTTCAGGATTATGAATTCTATCCCTAGCCAAGGGTAGAAGCTCGTTATCCCTGCTTTCTTTAGGGCCAGTGTGACCATCAGCATGTGATTCTACAGCAAGCGTTTCATCGGTAGGTGAGCTATTAGCATACGATCCCATAACACAGGATCCATCAGAACATGATCCCACAGTGTGTGATCTGTTAGAACGTGACTCACCATTTGTGCTCCCTCAGCATATGATCCACAGCACATGATCTCTCAGAGTGATTCAGCAGTATGTGATCCATCAGCCTGTGACCCAACAACTATGATCCATCAGCATATGATACAACTGTGTATGAACCATTATCCTGTGTTCCAGCAGTATATGGGGTCTGACAATTAAGTCTGTACATGTAGTTTTTCTCAGTGCTGCCTACCTCATTGCTGAATTGTCACTAGGGTCACCTTCGAAGTACTGCCCTTGGGAAGCTGTGCACTGAGGCCAGTGCCTAGTCTACCCTTCAAAGCAATTTTGGAGCTCTTACTGGAATAGCCAGTGCTCAATGGCGTGGTAACAAGTTCACAGACTGAATGTGATAGCTGTCTGTAAGGGAGTTTTTAGCTAGTAAACAAATAACTATTGGAACACGCTCCCTACTCTCCCAATCTGACCACCAATAGCTTTCTTCTTAACTGGAAGATAAAGGAAATATTGAAAAGAAGACATCTGGATGACATTTAAGACACTGAGGGTAATAATAGGACACCTCTGATGGCCATTCCAGAAAAGGCATTCCGAAATTGCTTCGAAGGGTGGACTAGGTGCTGGCATGAGTGCATAGCTTCCCCAGGGGAGTACTTTGAAGGTGACTGTAGTGATATTCAACAATGAGATATGTAGCACTTTTTCTAGGAGGAGTTCGTGAACTTAACTGACAGTCCTCATATAACTTACTTATATTTTGCCAGTTGGCTGCACCAGTGTAAACTGAAGTTTGGTACCTAGTGACTGGAAGAAGGAGGTGCTAAGCAGAAATGGTTCTGGCAAAGGAGAACAGCATGGGGTCATTTTATGTCTTGAGGGAGGGGTGTCTGAATTCCTAGTGACAGCATCCTGGGTCGAGAATCTCTTGGGTGTGCTGCTGCCCTCATGCTCACAGGAGACACAGTAAGACTTCTTGTGGAAACATCAGATGATGTACCTTGAGTGTGGCTCCTGGATACACGGTTTTTAAGCCTAATTCCCTGGCCCTGAGAGAGGCCCTGGAGCAACTAATCTCATAAAATTAATTGGTTTTACCTTTAAACAAGTGAGATAGATCTGGTACTTTGCAAGTAGAAATCCTGACTGTCAATATGTCCAAGTAAAACTACCATTTTTATCCTGAATTGGCAACCTTTTTAGTCCTGTTCCTTTATTATACTTGTGAACAAGGGTGTTGGAACTGTGAAAATGAGAGAACAAATTTGGAACAATTGAGAAAAAAGCAACAAATTTCAATACTACTGCCTCAAAGGAAATCAAAATATTAAAAAAAAAAAAAAATAACGGCTTCACAACTGAAATGCAATTTATTAACATAATTTCTCATGCAATCCTTGATTGCTGTTTTTGTTGTGTGCCATGGAGTGGATTCTGACCCACTGTGACTATATAGGACAGAGGAGAATTGCCTTATCAGGTTTCCTAGGCTGAAATCTTTACAGGAGCAGATCTCCAGGTCTTTTCTCCCGCAGAGCAGCTGGTGGGTTTGAGCCACTAACCTTTTCAGATAGCAGCTGGAGGCCTAACCATTGCACCATCAGAGTTCCTTCAAAGCTTGATTACATTTCAAAATTTTGTTTGTAAAGCACTATGAATTTCTCAGTAAAGCTTTATGAGTGATTACACATACAAGCATTTTAATGTGAGTTCTAGGCACAGATTGTTTTTCCTTAGGTCAATAATGGCATGACCTTAAAAGATTATTAAATCTTTGCAAGTACCTGTCCCTTCATTTGTAAACTGAAATAAAAATACCAGGTGAAGGACTCATTTTAATGTACTTAGCACAATGCTTTGCACAGGTCAGGCGCTTAATAGTTGCTATTAATACATTTAGCGATAAAAACACTTAGTTGAACTTATAAAGTACTCCAATTAAAAAACAAGAATAGTGAGTGTATGCCCTCTGGATTCTTGGATAGCTGTTGGGAATGCAGCAGCAAAAAGCCCAAAAAACTTGAAGAGAACAAAGACCAGTTTAGGATAAAGAAGCATATTCTATTTAACCTTCATGATTGAAGTAGAAGGCAAGAAGGATTAACGGCTGTTGAAGTTCTACTTCAAACAGTTCTTTTCCCTTTGACTGGATGCAAGCAATTTTCAAACAGTCCCAATTTCTCTCTGTATATACCTTCTCCTTTTCTCTCTCCTCTGTAGACTGATGTTTCTTTGTGTTTGTATGTACACAGTTGCCAGTATTTCTGTGCTGAGCCAAGCCAAGCCAAGTGCCGTCGAACAAAATAGTTTTATGTGAAACTAGTTGCACTCATCTCAGAATATTTAAGAAAGCTGGTTTGTATTGGATCCTTGTTCTTCATTTCTGTCTCAATTCAAACTTTACATTTTTAATTTTGGAACGTAAGTATACTAGGTAGACTCTAAAGCTAGCTCTTACTAAGTCCACCGCTAGTGCTTGTTTAGTTCTGTGTAAGTACTCTAAGAGATGTCAGAAGGAAAGAAGAGGATATGGCCAAGATATGCCTAGTTTATTTTTTCATTTATTCTTTTTGCTTTCTGATACTTCCTTTTAGATACTCCTCTTTAATCTGCTCTAATCATTAATTAGCCAGCTTTTTGGTAGCCTATGTGATGTACACAATGAATCTCTCAATTATTGGGGTGATCTAATATTGTAGAGTAGGTTGCTTATCTTTCCTCTGTGAGTACATACAAAGCCTTAAACAGGATACAATTAGGGCTCTGTGTTGAGCATTGAATTAAACTTATCCTTACATACTGATGGCAAATACAGAAACCTGAGTAACAACTACTACTAATGGAGGGGGGAAAAACAAAGGAAAAAAAAGACTTAATAAACCACTGCTACCCATCAATTTTTAAAAGGTAGCTCATGTTTAAACATTTATTTGCTTCAAATGAATAATGAAAGGCAGTTCTATCTCCCCTAAAAACCAAAATTAAGTAGCATTGAAATTCCTTTTCATAGAGAGATCTATGGCTAAATTGGGTATTTGGGAAGATACAGACAGTGCTCGCAATTTTTTAAAAAAAACAAGATCAAAATACTGTGATGCCCTTTCCTCACTCCAGTAGGACAGCAACTACACAGGTTATTCTCTAGAGTAATGATCTTGCCTCCTTCCAAAGGTTTTTTTTATCCCACATTCAGGAGGTCGTATTTAGTCTTCAGCTGCACAGAGCTCCACTCCTATTAATTTAAAATGGGGGCTTCAGAGGTTCACATACAGCAAAATCTGCCCCTTAAAATGTAAGCTCTACTCATCCTCAATTTGAAGGAAAACAGAAGAATATAACTGTGGGGGATGGGAGGAGAATCTATACAATCTATCTTATCGGCTAACAAAAAATAAAGAAATTAACAACACACAAATTAATAAAATATGCCTTCATGTAGATATGGTTCAACTCTAGATCTCTTTAACCTCTGGTATTGTTAGTTTTATCATCATTATTATCATTTTGTTAAGCTATCTGGCAGAAGGAAAAGGGTGTTCACCCCATGGCTGTCTCTTTTGAAAAATAATGTTGAGTACTCATTGAAAAGAATGAAAGAAATCTGGTTGAAGATGCAGGTGCACTAATAAATGGGTGGTCTTTGGATTACAGTATTTATGTGTACTACAGCAAAGCTGAACAGAAACCTAAATGTTATATATACAAAGTGGTACAACATGAACATCTGTGTTGGGAGGAATGAACTGGCATGGCTCACACCTCCAGTGCCAGGTGCAAAGGAAATTTCAATACAGCTTGAATAACATTGACTGCTAGCATCTGCCTGCATCAGATTATCTCCTATGTTCCTAGTCCACTACCACCCATTGGAGTATTTATATGATGCATCTGTTGGTGCAATGGCCAAACAAGAAGTAGCAGTCTCTCTATTACTGGGGGCAAGTGCCTGACGCTTTAATACAACACAAAGGCAAATGGGAATTCTTTTTAGGTCCAAAGGAAGTTAGCCAGTACTATGAAACTGATTAACAGATAACATTTCAGAAGTGACAGCTGCTTTGTCCTTTCTACTTACTCAAATACACAACCATGTGCATCCTCTTGAAAGTAACTTAACTAATTTAAAATCATGTTTCTCAATATTATTCCCAGGGTCAGAACAAAGTTTTATCATGCTGTAAGAATCATAACAGTGCTAACATTAGTTGCCTCCATCTAATGTCCCAACATAAATCTCATTGTCAGAATGAACCAATGTGGCAGGATGCGAATGACGGAGATCATCCATTCAGCATTGTCCACAACATGAAAACTCAAATGTCTAACAATCTATTGTGCACAAAGTTTATGTCTCTCTGCTTGCATCTCCAAATCCCCTTCATCTTCACAACATGGCCAGGCCACCTGCTGTAGAGAAACTAGAATCCTTCAGATGTTAACCGCTTCAATATTCCACCGTTTTGGAACCTGTATAAACCAGCACTCCCCTTCCTTAATGATACAATAGATTTGTGGCCTCTATCTTCATAGAATGGGAGTTCGAAAACACTAAATTGTGCTCAGCCAGAACTTGTACATAGCTCAAGGCAGTCATTTGAAGAGAACAAGGGGATACCACGTGATTTAAAGTCAGAAAAGATGTACATCAGTGTTGTACCCTTTCACCATACTTAGTCTGTACACTGAGCAAAGAACCTGAGAAGCTGGACTATGTGAAGAAGAACCGGTCATGAGTATTGGAGGAAGACTCATTAACATCCTTGCTTGCTGAAAGTGAACAAGATTTTAAGCACTTACTAATAAAGACAGCATGGATTAGTTGTCAATATAAAGAAAACAAGAATCCTCACAACTGGAGCAATAAGTAACATCATGATAAGCAGAGGAAAAAAAAAAAAAAAACTGAAGTCAAAGTTTTCACTTTACTTGGCTCCACAATCAACACTCACAAAAGCAACAGTCAGGAAATCAAAGGACGCATTGCAGTGGGAAAATCTGCTGTGAAAAACCTCTTTAAAAAGCAAAGATGTCACTCTGAGAACTAAAGTGCACCTGACCCAAGCCATAGTATTTCCAATTGCCTTATATGCATGTGAAAGCTGGAAAATGAATCAGGGAAACTCAAAAATTAATGACTTTGAATTATGATTTTGGGAAACAATACTGAATATACCATGGACTGCCCTGGTAGGGCAGAGATTAAGCATTCAGCAGCTAACCAAAAGGTGCAGTCTGAATCCAAGAGCCACTCCTTGGAAACTCTACGGGATTGTTCTACTCGTCTCTGAGGGTTGTTGCTACTAGAATTACTCAACGGCAATGGGTTTAGTTTTTTCTTTCTGGCCAAAAGAATGAACAAGTGTATCATCAAAAAAGTATAGCCACATGCTTCTTAGAAGCAAGGATCATCAGGAGGGACCATTCCCTAGAGAAGGAGGTCACGCTTGGTAATAAGGAAGAATCTCAAGGAGATACATTGACTTAGCGGCTGCAACAACAGGCTAAACCATAGCAAAGATTGTGAGTATGGTGCAGGACTGGGCAACGCTTAGTTCTGTTATATACAGGGTCACTAGGAGTCAAGAAACAGTTGACAGTACCTAACAGAAAGAACATCTTTACAAAACAAACCATCTCCTCCTGTTTCACATTCTAACCTTTCTGTGATTTCTCAGGCACTCTCTCCATCCAAGGGATACTTTCTATTAGAATTTTAATGAGCTGAGGATTTTCTCATTAAAATAAGTCCTTTCTAGATCTTATCTTTCTCGCTAGTGTTCTTCTCTTTGATAACCAAACAAACCAATACATGCATATGCCCTTCATTAAAAGCAATAGCAATATCTGCTGGGCATCTCTCCCAATACTTGTCCATCTCTTCCACTACTCAGAAGTGATACCCCAAAAATCAAACCCATTGTCATCAAGTCAATTCCAACTCATAGTGACATTATAGACAGAGTGGAACAGCCCCCATAGAGTTTCCAAGGACCATCTGTTGGGCTCAAACTGCTATTGCTCTGGTTAGCCGACATAGCATGTAACCTCTACACCACCAGGGTTTCCCCCAGAAGCAATGTCTAGTTGGTATATACTATTAGAGATTTTTTTCTGTTCATTTGTGTTCTCATGTATGTGTTAATTAATTTTAAAATATATAGCTTTATATGACAATTTAAAAAGATAACATACTGTGCAATATATTTTATCTTAGCTTTTCTCTGATAACAATATAGTGAAATTGCATATGCTTCTCTCTTTAGCTCTCTGACCCTCTCTCCATTTTTCCCTTCTTAAGTACTCCTTACTTTTCCACTGTATTCATCTTTGAGTACATGAAAGAACAGGCCTAGCATAAACAATTCCAGCAGGGAGAAATCCAGAGTATAGGAATTCATTGTGACAAAGTAGCTAATAAAAATGAAAAACCTGGGAGAAACTGGGAAATGCTGTCACATTTTCCTCAAGAGTAGATTAGGGATGTTGTATTTAAAGTGTCTAGCAATGTGCACAGCCCAGAGCAGGCGTGCATACTAGCCATTCTCCTTCTCTCTTTAATACACATTCTCTCTCTCTCAAATTTCATAAAGGTCTGTGCATGTAGATGTGCCTTAAGCAGCAATGATATTACAATAACGTTTGCAAATATGTTTTGAGCTCTCAACAAATGCAGCTAGTATACTAGGTGTCTTATACAGTTATTCCATTCAACTTTCAAGTAATCCCATAAGATGAATACTAGTACTGTTCCAATTTTGCAGATGAGGGAATTGAAACACAAAGGGTGAAGTAACAGTCCTAATTAATTAGGCCATATGTACATGATGGAATAAATATTTGAAAGATGTATATTTTATTCACAAAAGTATATTTAAACAGACTTATTTAATCAATGTTAAGACTGTATATATGTCACTTAGTGTATATGACTTGATTATTATTTCTTTAAGCAGATTAATTTGTAGATTCACTCAAAAACAGTTAACAAGTTATTACTGTGCCATCTAACCTTGTGCTAAGAACTTAGCAATCAGCTAATTTGGTCTTCCTAGAGTTTACAGTCTAGCAAAGGTAACAGATTTAAAACTATAACTAACGTGCATAATTAAAAATCACAACTAATTCTATGAAGCAAACAAAAATATGCTATAATGAGAAAGAACAATAAAGGAAGGTCATTTGATTTTTCCTTTAACTTTAAATCTGCACAGAAGCTGGAGGTACAGGATATGTTCAGGGAAAATAAAACTACACTGGTAAATATGGGTGGCTATTACTCAAATCTCAGCCAAAGTAAAGGATTGCTTTGGACTTTCAAGACCATAATAAGTGTATTATTATTACATTTACTGAGCAATGACTGAAGTCTACATTATTATTAGAAACTCAAATTATAGAATGAAGAAGGTAGCTATGACAAACATGAACAGTAAGATACAATTTTTGTCAGTGAGTATGTGTGTGTTGTGTGTGTGGGTCAGATGTACGATGTGTGTTCAAAAAATAATCACAATAATCTATAGTAAAATGTTGGCTATGGTTATCTTTGAAATTATATGTAATTATGAACTATTTTTGTTCTTTGAAAAAAACTACATTTTGAATATACTTTATTAGTGTTTGTAGGGAACTTGATGGTGCAGCAGTTACCAGATATCACTACTCTCATTAATTGAATTGTGTCCCTCAAAAAATACATACAGTAATTCGGCTGGGCCAGGATTCACTGTATTCCATTATTGCCCTTCATTTTGTGATTTTCTTAGCTATAATCCTAATCTCTGCCTGTGGTTAACAGAGCAGATTATATTAGAGAGGATTAAGGTGGAACCTATAAATCCCTTCCTAAGGTCACCTCCCTGCTCCATTGTGAAGGGAGTTTCCCCAGAGTGTGGCTTGTACCACCTTTTATCCTTTCATCCTAAGAGAAATAAAAGGAAAGGGAAGCAAACAGAGAGTTGGGAACCTCATACCATCAAGAAAACAACACCATCTGGAGAAGACTGCATCCTTCAGACCTGAGGTTCCCGCACCAAGATGCTCCCTAACCAAAGACTGATACAACACAAGGACTTTCGTCCAGAGCCGACAGGGGGAAAGCCTTTCCCTGTAATGGACAGCCTGAAATTGGATTTGTAGCCTACTGGACTGTGTAAGATAAACTTTCTTTTGTAAAAGCCATCCACTCTGTGGTATTTCTGTTAGAGTAGCACTAGCTGGCTAAAGCCAACTGCTAACTAAAAGGGCAGCAGCTTGAATCCACCAGCCATTCCTCGGAAAAGCTAGGGGGTAGTTATTCTGTCTTGTGGGATAACTGTGAGTTGGCGTTGACCTGACAGTGATGGGTTTTATGGTTAATAACACCATATAAATGCATTGTTTTAAAAAAGTTCCTATAAAACCACCAACCTAGCTTCTTATTTCATCTTTCCCATTGAATGAGAACTTGAACAAACTGAGAAAATTACTCTTCTTTGTATCCAAGCTTTTATATCAAATGCCAAGACAAAGAACTAGAGAAACTCTTCAGCTCCTTACCAACAAATGCAAAGTACACTGTATTTCCAAAAGATATACAGAAGGATTCTGAAGTACTACTTGGATATTAAAACTGTATAAATGAGAATACTTCATTTTTAACTAATATCACCATTTTGGTAATAGTAACAATTTTCATAGTAATTGCCAACATTGTGAACAACTGCCCTCTAATTTTTCTCTACTTTTAATTGAATTAAATGCTTTGATTCTTGTATACTGCCTTGATACACGAATCTTTTCTAGATGCCAAATCTCTGAAGTTAGTGCTTCAGTTTCAATCTGTCTATTTTTCTTTCCTTTTTTTGGTTTGTTTTTTATTTAAACTTAAAAAAAAAAAACTCAAACATTCTTCATTGCTGATCGTGCATCAGCATTCTGAACTGTTCCAAAACTTTGTGACCACTGTCAACTTCTAAATCATGCCAAGTTTACACAAAATTCTATGGTAACTATCCAAAAAACTATGCTGTCCAGTCTGATGCATAGTGACCCTATAGGACTCAGGGAATTTCCAAGGAATGGCTGGTGGATTTGAACTGCCGATCTTTTGGTTAGCAGATGTAGCAATTAGCCATTAAGCCACGAGGGTTTCCACTATGCCACCGGGGTTTCCAAGGTAACTAGGCATATTGGAAATTTCTAAATCTCTATTTAGATCATAGATAAAAAGGAACTGATCAGACTTCAAAATAAGCTAAAAGCAAGAGAGATGCAAAGCAAAAAATCATTCATTAACATATAGACATGTATGAATAAGTTCTGCACATCTGAGATTTGCTCTGTATATTGGCCCTTGACAAAAAGATATGCTCCGCTTGAGACAACAAAATCCACTGTTTTTTTTCTTCCCATTTTCTTTTTACTTTTTCCACCCTTCATCCACTGAGATCTCAGCAGTAGCATATAATTGCATCTGACTCCATGTTCCTGCATAGACTTTTGCAATAAACTCCTTTGTAAATAAACCTTCCTCAAGTCATCCTAATCTGAATGTTTAATCTGTTTTCTGTTGAGACTATGACTAATAAGAGAATGCTAGATTTCATTTGACCTCTAAGTAAATAAGTTTTATTTAGTACATTGAATTCATAAACTCAGAGATATGCCTGCTAGAGATAGCTACCTGTTCATAAGTCTTTAACTATCAAAGGGTTTAGATCATGTAGAATTTGAGCACCAAGAATACTCATTTTCAATAGGAAGTCTTCTAATAGTAATGTGTTTAAAATAGAAATCAGAATAAAAAATATAATGGTTTACTCAGGAAATAAACAATTTAAAATCTTTTCCAACTAGATAATAAATTTGAGCTCTAGTCCAAATTAGCCATGATACTTAAAGTAGTATTTATAAGACCATAGTTTTAAAAAGTTATAAATCTTGATCTAGATATCTATATATGTATCAACAACAAAACCATCTTGCAAAAGCACTCAAAAGTTAAATAAAAATAATACTATAAGAAACTAGTGAAAACCACAATGATAGTTCTGGATGAATTTGTTGGTGGTCTAAATTGTCTGCCAACAAAAACTCTTTCTATGCTATAAACTGACCAAAGGCTAAAGGCTAATAGGAAGGCAGATCTAGTCTTCTTTGGAAGTAGCTCTTGCCCACAGCAAGAAATAGCTTAAAAGGAGATAAGTGAAAGCCAATCATACTTTTGTCCATTTATGGGTTTTCTAAACTAAACTATTCTTTGAGGAAAAAAATGAAACATTGTAAGACAGACACATTCTTAACAGCTTTACTGAGATATAATTCATATACAATTCACTCATTTATATAGTACAGTAATTTTCTAATATCTTCACAGTCATGTATACCTACCACCATAGTATATTTTAGAGCATTTTTTTTTCACCTCGAACAGAAAACCCACACCATTAGAACACTGTTCCCTTATGCATGTAGTATGAGGTAAGGGTCCTAATTCATTCCTTTGCATATGGCTAGCTAGGACAGTTCTATAACATTTTATAGGGTTGCTATGAGTTGAAATTGACTTGAAGGCAGTAGGTTTGGGTGTTTTTGGTTATCTAGTTGTCCTAGCACCATTGAATGGTCTTAGCATCCTTGTCAAAAACAAGTCAACCACCAGCCGTGATGGGGCTCTCAATGTTGAGTCCCAGTAGCAACATGAGAAAAAAACAGGAGTGCACCCTAAGAACTCCAATAAAGACCAAAATTGATGGTCCAAAGGCCTGGAAGTTCCCCTGGAAGCATACCCTCTAGACTTGATGCTGCCCCTGATCATAAATCATTGCTGAGGTCAACTCTTTGGACAGGAATGGACTGGACTTGGGGACACAGAGTGACCATATAATGTGTACACTTTATGGTTCTATGCATCTGTAGGATGTCATCCTACTGGCCTCTTACTAGAGGGGAATGGAGAAGGTGGAGAGGAGGGGACAGGAGATTGTTAAGAGGATATGACATATACAGAACAGAAAGGAGGAGTGTGCTGTCACTGGGCAAGCAGAGCAGAAGGAGTTGCACATATGCAGGCACGCAAATTTAAATTGGATAGTACACTTTCACTCAATCATAATCAATCAACAAATAAATAAATAAGTCAACCATAGAAACATGGCTGTATTTCCAGATTCTCAACTCTGTTCCATTCATCTGTATGTCTATACTAAGACCAGTACCATACAGTGTTGATTACTTTGTATTCTTGTTGCTTTGTAGTAAATTATGAAATGGGAAAAAGTGAATCCTCTAACTTTGTACTTCATTTTCAGGATTGTTTTGATTGTCAAGGATCCCTTGCACTTCTACAGGCATTTTAGTATCAGTTTGTCAGCTTCTACAAAGACACCAGCTAGAACAGTGATAGAGATTATGTTAAATTTATAGATGAATTTGTAGAGAATTGCCATTTTAACAACATTATGTGTCTTGATTCATGAAAATGAGATCTTTTTCTATCATTAAGATCTTTATAAGTTTCTTTGAACATGTTTCATATTTTTCAGAGCATAAAGTTTGTACTCGTTTTATTAAATTTATTTATAAATATATTCTTTTTTGAATGCTATTATAAATGATTTTTGAAATTAACTTTTTGGATGTAGAAATGCAATGTTTTTTTTTAAGCATCTTGCAAATCTGATGAACTCATTTATTAGTGTGAATAGACTCTTTAGGCTTTTCTAACATACAACATTATGTCATTTGTGAACAGAGATGTGAATAGAAATGGTTTGACTTCTTTTCCAAGTTGGATGCCTCTTCTTTCTTTTTTCTTGCCTAATTGCCCTGGCTAGAACCTCTAGCACAATGTTGACTAGAAGTGATTAGAGTGGACACTCATGTCTATTCTATGATAGTAAAGGGAATCTTTTACCATTAAGTATAAGGTCAGTGGTTGCCTTTTCAAATGTGTTATGGGGTGTAAACTGCTCCAGAGACTGATCCAAACAAATTTGAGATCTTTGAAGGGATAATTCCTGAGTTCAGTACCTCAGATTTGTTCTAATCTCAGGAGTGTGCTTCCCAGTTTTGTCTTCTCTAACTCTATTCAGCAAAGCAGTTGGCCTACGATTTACCCTGTGTCTCCTGTTTCTTTAGATCCCTCAGTATCTCTTTCACCAGAGTTTTCACAGTCTTACAGAGCCACTAAAGCTTGAACTTCTCCACACCTTTTGCAAATGAAGTTAGTTCCCTCTGGACGAAGATTCACAGCTTTCTCATTTAAGGCCTGCTTCTTCACAGGGCAAAAATCTCTGATCTACAGCTTTGGTGTTGGAGTTGGAACAATTACATGCTTTTCTCTAAGGGACACTCGCATTTTAAGGAGCTCACTGCTTGGTGGAGGCATAAAGAGAAGTCTTGACAACCTTCTCTTCCTGTGAAGGCAAGCTTCCAATTAGGAAATGGAAGGAGAAGGTGTCCTGCAGTCTTGCCTGCACCTGTTTTGAGTACAGTTTCCATCTTGTTGAGCTTGCAGGAAAGAGGGATCCTGGTTCAAGTACCACAAAAACTGTACTTACAGAGTTTTAGTAGATTTTCTTGAATGAAGATTTCTTCGTTTGTTGCATGCCTTTAGGACAATTTCCAGACACTTTAAGTGTTTGTGTGTATATGTGTGTATGTTTACATTCTCACTGAAGCAGCTCAAACTGTACTCTGGAAGTGAGTCTTTTTTTCTTTCCTTCTCTTTTTTTAAATAGTGGTAGGGTAGTTGACTGGATTCACATAACCCACTCACTTATTGCTTGAATTTTTTGTCTTATTTTATCTAGCTGAGATGTGGTTCAGAACCAAATAATGATTACATACAGACATTAAAAAGAGAATGACTAGTAGAAAATATGATGAATATTTTTAAATAAGGTTAGCTATTGACACAAATGATCATATGATCTCTTAAGAGAAAGCAATAGTTAGAAATCAAGGCAATAATTAAAATGAGTTGATTAAACAGAAGTACAACTTTCCTTACAATAGAAAGACCTAAATTTAGTCTTTATACAGGGTCAACTAGGTTTATGCTTGTGAAATGTGTTATTTTTATGTAAATGGATTTTTTTTTTTAAGCAGAAGAGGTCAAGCATTTAATCTTATAATTGATTTCTATAAAATATGCTAGGAAATTATTACTCTCGTGCATATTTTACAGTTTCTATTATATTTTTTCAATCAATCAACAAGCAATCGATTTTGTAATTTTAAAATAGTTACTTAGTTTTAGTTCACAATATTTAAAGGTCAATTTTTTTTAGTTGGTTATAGAGACACAAGGATTGAGGAGATGTTCAACCACTTCATAAACAACCTTTCAGAACCCTAATAAGATATAGAAGAATTGAAACAAGCACAAATAAACCAACATGCACAGATGCAAGTATATCAGAAATTATCACAAGTAGTTTGATATCAAGAAAAAAGGCTATGATAAATATGCAATCCTTAGTTACTCATTTCTCGTGTTGTTTCTTAAATTTAAAGCCAGATTCTTTTATTATTTCTGACCTGATATGAAACACCATCTGGCACATGCATGTTAAAGAGATTTGTATGTAAGCAATGTACATATTTTCTCTGTTTCTTACTCTAAGAATTTTTAAGGATATGTAGATTGCTTAAATTTGAAATGTGGATGACAGTCAAATAAGAAAGAAAAAGGATATATATATGTATATTTGCCTTTGCCTTTTGTCTTTTCACATGAGAGGTCGTACAATATTTGTTCTTTTTGTGATTAGCTTATTTCTCTCGAATAATGTTTTCAAGCTTCGTTCATAATTTAGCATGTATCAAGACTTCATTTATGCCACTGATTGAGTGGTATTCCATTGTTTGTATTTACCATATAATAGCTATTCATTCATCTGTTGATGTGCATCTAAGTTGTTTCCAAGTTTTGGCTATTGGAAATGGCATAGAACTGAATATTGGTGTACCAGTCTCTGCTTTCAAGTCTTTTGGCTACATATGTAGAAGCGGAATTGCTGGGTCATTTGCCAGTTCTATTTTGGGGTTTTGAGACACTGTCACATTGTTTTGCACAAGGGCTGTATCATTTGGCATTCTTACCAGCAATGGATAAGTGTTCTGATTTCCTCATGTCCTCACCAATATTGGTTAATTTTTTGTTTTGTTTTTCTTTTTCTTTTAATCTTAGCCATCCTATCTGTTTCTGTTGAGGCCATTTCAATCTGTTTTGACCCTACAAGACAGAGAACTACCTCATGGAGTTTCCAAGGAGTGGCTATTAGGTTCCAACTGCCGACCTTGAGTTAGCAACCAGCCAAGACACTGTGCCACCTAGTGGAAGTGAATGGAATTTCATCACGGTTTTCATTTGCATCTCTGATGGCTAATAGCACCAAGTATCTTTTCACGTGTTTGGTGGCCATTTAAATGTTCTCTTTGGTGAAATGTCTATTCAAGTCCTCTCTCCATTTTATGATTAGGTTATCTGTTTGTTCTTAAGTTGCACAGGTTATATATATATATGTATACATTGTACATATATAATTATACATATATATACACATATATATATAACAATTGCTCATTTTTGTTGTTGCTGTTAGGTGTCACCAAGTCAGTTCTGACTCACAGTGGCCCTATGTGCCACAGAATGAAACTCTGCCCGGTCCTGCACCATGCTTACAATCACTGTTATGCTTGAATACATTGTTACAGCCACTGTGTCAATCCATCTTGTTGAGGGTCTTCCCCTTTTCTGCTTGACACTCTACTTTGCCAAGTATGATGTCCTTATACAGAGACTGATTCCTCCTGAAAACACTGCCAAAGTATACAAGACATGGTCTTACCATCCTCGCTTCTCAAAAGCATTCTGGTTGTACTTTTTCCAAGACCAATTTGTTCATTCTGTCGGAAGTTCATGGTATCTTTAATATTGTTCTCCAGCACCACCACACAAAGGCTTCAGTTCTTCTTCTGTTCTCTTTATTCATTGCCTAGCTTTCACATGCATATGAGACAATTTAAAATACCATGGCTTGGGTCAGGCCTAACTTAGTCTTCGAAGTGATATCTTGCTTTGGAAACTTTAAAGAGGTCTTTTGATTACTTGCCTCCCACTTTCATGAGTGTTGACTGTGGATCCAAGAAAACAAAATGCTTGACAACCTTAATCTTTTCTTCATTTATCATGATGTTACTTATTGGTCCAATTGTGAGGATTTTTGTTTTCTTTATGTTGAGGTGCACTCCATGCTGAAGGCAGTGGTCTTTGCTCATCACCAGTAAATGCTTCCAATACTCTTCACTTTCAACAAGCACGGTTGTGTTATCTGTATAATACAAGCTGTTAATGAGACTTCCTCCAATCCTGATGCCTCGTTCTTCTTCATATATTCCAGTTTCTCAGAGTATTTGCTCAGTATAAAGACTGAATAGGTATGGTGGAAGTATGCAACTCTGACATATTACTTTCCTGGCATGAAGCCACTCAGTAACTCCTTATTCTGTCTGAGCAAATAACTTCCTCTTGCACGTTCCTCATGAGCTCAATTAAGTGCTCTGGAATTTCCATCCTTTGCAGTGTTACCTATAATGTGTATGATCCACACAGCTGAATGGTTTTGCACAGCCAATAAAGCACAGGTAAGCATCTGTATTGTTCATCTGGTACTGCTCTAACAGAAAATATCAGTGAATGTCTTCAACAAACAGAATTTTGTTCTTATATAGTCCAGGAGGCTACAAATCTTAATTCAGGGTGTCAGCCCCAGCAGAAAGCTTTCCCTCTTTGTCTGCTCTGGAGGAATGTCCTTGTGTTGCATCAGTCTTGTTTTGATCAGAGAGCATCTCAGCCCAGGAACCTCAGGTCGGAAGGATTCATTCTGCTCTTAGTGCTGCTTTCTTGATGGTATGAGGCCTGAAATTCTCTGCTTGCTTCCTTTACCTTTTACCTCTTATAGGACAAAAGGATAAAAGATGTGCAAGACACACTCCAAGGAAACTCCTTTAGTAAGGGTGTTGCAGTCCCATCCTAATCCTCTTTTAACATAATCCTATCTATTAACCACAGGCAAGAATTAGGATTTACAGCATAGGAAAATCACAAAATGGAGGGCAATCCCACAACACTGGGAATCACGACCCAGCTAAATTGCTCCACACAGCTTTTGGAGGGCACAGTTCAGTCATTGACAATATCCTTCTGGGACTCTGTTTTCAGCCAGGATCCATCTGACATCAGCAATGATATCCCTAGTTCTACATCCTCTTCTGAATCTCGCTTGAATTTCTGGCGGTTCCCTGTCAATATACTGCTGCAGCCATTTGGGAATGATCTTCAGCAAAGTTTGACTTGCATGTGATATTAGTGGTCTTGTTCAATGTTTTCCATGTTTGGTTACATCATCTTTCTTGGGAATAGGCACAGCTGGTTGGCCAGCTGTCTTCCAAATTTATTTGTATAGATGAGTGAGCACTTCCAGGGCTACATCTTTTTACATGTTTTCTGAAACATCCCAGTGGATATTCCATCAGTTCCCAGCACCTTGCTTTTCTCCAACACTTTCAGTATAGCTTGGACTTTTTCCTTCGACATCACTGGTTTCTGATCATATGCTATCTCGTCAAATTGTTGAAGGTGGTCCAGTTCTTTTTGATACAGGGACTCGGTATATTTCTTCCATTTTGCTTCTTAGATTCTTAGATATCAAGCTTCTGAAGATATTCTTCTAGTCTGTAGCTTACCTTTTCACCTTTTTGGTATAATTTGATACACAAAAGTTTTACATTTTTATGAGGTCTCATTTACTTATTTTGTCTTTTACTCTCTGTGCTTTTGTTACTCACACTTTACATTTTAGCTTCATGACTATTTCCCTTGATGGAAGATTATAAGATGATCACATAGCACATGATAAAGAGTTTTATGATCATCACAAATACATACATATGTCAAACTGACTGGATTATTTAATTTAGCAAAACCATGTTGGCCAGATTATCTACATAATTATTAAATATGTATCAATATTGAATTCTGCATTATTTATAATACATGAAATGAATCATTTACGTGAAAAGTAAATGCTGCATTAGATTTTAAATTTGGATATGAGTAATTTCTGCTGTTTTAAACATTTCTAAGATTAATAAACTTTCAAAGCTACTACCTAATAGGTCACCTGGTTAAAAAAAAACAAAAAAACAAAAAAACAACCTCACTTGAAAGACAAGAAAACTACGTCTATGAAGGTTATGCAACAGTTCTAAGTGCCCACAGCTAGTGAGAAGCCCTGCGTTAGAATAGATGTTGCCTAAGTCTTCTCCACTCCGGTGATGAACTGGTTAAGTGCTACAGCTGCTAATCAAAAAGTTCGTTGTTCAAATCCACCAGTCACTCCTTGGAAACTCTATGGGGCAGTTCTACCCTGTCCTACAGAGTCAGTGTGAGTCAGAATTAACTTGATGGCAGTGGATTTGCTTTTTTTTTTGATGAGTCTTCTTGCGATGCATTTTGTATCCTGCTGTGCTTCTTTCCCAATCCCAATGAACACTTTCTGTTCTGAAAACCCCACTTCACAGGGCCTGAGAAAATATCTAGTTACCACATTCTCATGCATGTCAGACTGGAAATGGAAACTGCGTTGGCCCTGTAGAAAGCTACCTTTTTTAAAATTTTTGCTCACGAATTCATAATGGCTAGGTATCTGAGCATTAAATGTTTCCTAAATGTGCAGGCTACTAGAGATCTGTGAGCAAAAAGCCAAACAAAATTAGCTAGTGTAAAAGAAAAAATAATAATAAAAGTAACCAAAAGGACTTGCTAAGGTCAGTTAATCAAGAAACATGAGTCAACTAAATTTCCACCTCAAATATGGAATACCTAAGGCTTATTGGGTTCTATCTTGATAAAACTACACAGGACAGAGCAAAAGGAAGAGGAAAAGAGTAAGCTATCTTGATTATTAATCTATTTCTTTATACTAGACTATAATTAAAGAAAAATAACCAATACTGAAATCATGGAGTAAGTCTATATGATTGTGTATATATTTCACACACATTTCATTAAAATAGTAGAAAAAGTAGGACACTTGAAACTTGACGTTTTGCTAAAGTTTGACCTACTTCATATATAACATCTACTCTGATTTCAGAATTCTGGATAACCCATATATGCCACTGGAAAATATGAGACAAAATAGTTTAGCAAGATTTTTTATTTTTATTTTTTAAAGTTTAGCTGTTTCTGTCAAGAATATTGTTTTGGCTACAAGTCCAAACTCAGGATGCCCAGTCCAGAGGAAGCCATTCCCCCTTGTCGTCTCTGGAGGAAAGTCCAGTATTGCATCCTTCTTTGTCCAGGGTGCATCTTGGTGCAGGAACCTCAGGTCTGAAGGACGCGCTCTTCTCCTTGTGCTGCTTTCTTGATGGTGTGAGGTTCCCAGTTCTCTGCTTGTTGCTCTTTCCTTTTATCTCTTGTAGGATGAAAGGATTAAGGTGGGGCAAGCCATACTCTGGGGAAACTCCCTTTACAAGTTGAGCAGGGAGGTAATCCTATGAAGGGATTTATAGTACCATCCTAATCCTTTAACATACAGCACCAGAAAATCACAAAATAGCAGACAATCACAAACTCTGGGGAACCATGGCCTAGCCACATGGCTACACATGTTTTTTGGGGGACACAATTCAATCCATGATAAACATTATAAATTAAAACTGTGTTTGTTAAGTCATTGTCTATGATGCATGGGCTATTTTACAGGATGGTTTAATTCTTATTATCTGGGTTTCCAGCTTCACAGAGAATTTCTGGTTCTGGGGACAGGTTTTTTGTTTTTTGTCATTTTGTTTATTTTTACAGTAGATGCCTATTTGTCACAGAGGCCACAAGACAGACACAGCTGCAGTAGATGCTATTGATTATTTCCTTGATCTGAAGGAAATAAAGCCAGAGGCTGGTAACACTGGAGAACATGGGCTGACTTACTGTTGGACATGTTCTGTTACACGAGCCACTCTCTACTTTGGCGTGTGCTAAGTTAATTCAGAAAATGTATTCATTTTTATTTCAATTCTGTAGCTTTCTTTGGTGGCCTGTCTGATTTGATTGGAAGTATCATTTCATTACCGTTTTTGTGAAACCAAAGACTCTAGTTGAAAAAGATACTCAATCTAATATTATTAGTCTGAAACACACAGCATACACACTCAGTATAGTACGTCACTACAGGCATTTTGATGACAGCTATTCAGTCAGGCTACCTGCAAAGAAAACTGGCTGTGTCATGACAAATGGATTTCAGCATATAGAAACATGGCCAGTGACTTTATCTCTATGTCAATGAGGGAAATTATAAGAAAAAAGAAACAGCAAGATTTACAGAGAAACAGATTCAACCTCTGCCACCATAGTGAACATCAGGCATTTTTAAAAAACTTAATCTCTTTTAATCTCTGCTGTTTCAATATCGATTGCTTTTATCACCACAGAAGAGGCCTAGAACCTACCTGGCAACAGTTAGTATGTATGTGTGTGTGTATGCGTGTGTGTGTGTATGAGTTTAAAAATTTTTTCCTAAAGATGGTAACAGATTAAGTTTAGGATTATTCACAGTAAATTTGGTCATATAAATCTCATTAAGAAAATAATCAGGTGGTACTGATATCATGCATATCTATATGTGTGTGTGTATATACATCCTTAAGTACATATACTTAAAGGTATGTTTTAGCATTGTAATTAAGATTTGAAAAACATCTAGAAATAACATAATACAGGCTAATTCTTCTGTTTTAAAGAGGAAAAATGTATATGTGAAAGTATGACACTATATTGTGTATTTCACAAAACAAGGACAGAACAACTTTGATGTTATCCAAAATGAATATAATTATGTACAAATATATTTGTTTATGAGAGATGTTTTCCAACTATAACCATTCTACATTATCTTTACTTGCTGCTAAAATTTTATTACTGTGAATGTATGTACAAGTATAAGATACATATATACATAATTCCATTTTTTTCTTCCTATGATATTTACATCATAATATAAAGGCAAAAATATTAAACAATCCAAGAATAGTTTTCATGTTAATCTTCAGCAATATAGTTTTTTCAATAACTACAAATACTCCTATAGTTACTGCTCCCTTAATGGCTTTCATTCATTTCTGAAAAAGCTGTCTGTAAGTGAAAAGTTGTTGATTTAGAGAGTTTGCTTTAATTGTAATGGAGTAAAATGATGTATTCTATTTCAAGAAATATACCAAATCATTTTCACAAATGAAAAATACACATGAAGTGAACAATGGCAAAAAGTTCATGTATAATAAACAGTAATTTGAAAGGTAAAAAAAAATGAGATGAAAGTGATTAAGACTTTTTTCCATGCCCAAATAAAAAATGACTTCATAGTGAAATGATTGGTAGAAGAAGAGTGAAAGACAGTAGGTCTCTGCAGAGTTCATTCTCACTGCATTATTTTCTTCACTACTTTTTCGTTCATATGGGGTCATGATTATTTTATACTTAAGCTAAACTTAATGTCATAGACCAGGGGAAAAGACTCATTAGAGCAAAACAGTTGTTTATCAAAGAGTGCCTCACAAAAGAAATAACATGCAATAATCTGAAGCATTGTATAAGATGATTTCTCCTCATCCTTTCACTTAGGAAAGGCACACTTATAGGACACACAATTCAAATTTATTTCATATGATTTATTTTACTAGAAAATGTGACTTTACATAAATTGATAAATGCATATTTTCTTAAAACCAAAATGTCAAAATGATACTACTTATGATCCAGTAGTCATTTAATGCATTTCTTGGTCATATACTGAGATAAAGGAAAGTTTTTCCTGAAAAACGGTATAAATTATCAAAAGCTGTTATGGCAAACATTTGTTAATTGAAAATGTAATGTGTAGAGTGAAAAGTTTTCCACAAGTTTAAAAAAAAAAAAAATTGAGGAAAAAGAGAAGAAGCAGAGAAAGAAGAAGAAACTGATCACAGCAAAATAAGATACCAGCTCAAAAATGCACTACTGTCCATCAGTTCCAATTCACAGTGACCATATGGACAGAGCAGAACTGCCCCATAGGGTTTCTAAGGAGCGGCTGGTGGATTTGAGCTGCTGATTTTCTGGGTTAGCAGACATAGTACTTAACCACTAGGCCACCAGGATTTCCAAAATAAGACACAGCAATACTTAAACTATCACAAGTTAAAAACTAGAAAAATAGAATTATTGTAGCATTCATAGCATTGCCATATTTTATTATAGTACTACTGATCCAAAAGTAGCTAAAACATTAGCTTAAACTTCAGAACAAACCTATTACAAAAGTTGTAATCACCTCTTCCAATCTTACCTGTTTTTATTCTCTTTGAAGTTTGTTTTCCTTCTTTTAATATCTCTAAAGAGCCACTTTTGATTGAAAAACAGTCTTCTCCTTCTTTCCTGCTAAGGCTAAGCACTTCTTTCCTATCACAATTCTATGTCCCCAACATGTAGTATGCAGGTCTAATACACACGTGTGTAGACATGTGTGGAAACCTTGGTGGTGTAATGGTTAAGAGCTACAGCTGCAAAACTAAAAGGTCAGCAATTCGAATCCACTACATTTGCTGCAGTTCTTCTCAAGCCTATAGGATTGTTATGAGTCAGAATTTACCCAACAGCAATAAGATTGCTTTTTAAAATTTTTCTTATTATATACATATATAAAAAACAAAAAGCAACAAATCTTATGTCACCGAGTTGACTCTGACTCACAGTGAACTAAGGCTACATGTATATGTGTGTGTGTGTGTGTGTGTGTCTGTATTTGTTGTTCTCAATGCCATCAAGTTGGTTCTTCACAACAACGAATTACTATGTAATTATCTTCATTTTCACAATTATACTGAATCCCACAAGAGCCAAGAATCTGCTGTATATTGTTAGTTGAGAAACTGTATTAACCCAGGCTAAAATCCAGTTATTAATGCCTAATCAGTTGATATTATATTTCCTGTAATATTCTATAGAGATAAACTATACACAGTAAGAGTGTAAATTACTAACATATTGATGAATTATTTCTATGAAACTAGAAAATCATTAAATAACTTACAGAGAGGGATAATTACCATACTGAAATATTAGGCAAATTTTTTTGTGTGAATGTGTGTGTGTGTTTGTGTGTGTTTACATGAACGTAATCTCTTGGTAATTCCCATTATCCATAAAAACTAATTTTAAAATCAAATTACAGGCTTTATTCCCTGACAATATCTGAAGTTTCACTATGCTATGATTCTGAATTAACACATTCACATATATTGACTTTCAAATAGAATATATATATTTAAAATATGTATATTTAAAGCCCATTGATGTTGAGTCAGTTCTGACTCAGTGACCCTGCAAGACAGAGTAGAACTGCCCTGTAGAGTTTCCAAGGAGTGCCTGGTGAATTTGGGTAGTAGCTGTAGCACATGACCACTGTACCACGAGGTTTTCCTATACTTATGTAGTTGCACAATTTTGGCATTTCTAAGGGAAGGGTAGCATTAGAATTATAAAACTTATCAATAAGATGTTTTCTAAAATACTTCTTTCAATACTTGTCTTACTGGTTTGATTGACTTAATTCTTTAGGGAACTAAATGTTTTCTTTCGTAGAAACTTTCAAAATAATGTTTAGTTTCCTAGGTGACACTATAAAATAAATAATGATTAAAACTACTATAAAATGTATGAGTATTAAAATTAGCTGATAACTGTAATAAAAGCAGAATATAATTAACATGCTAATAATTCAAATCATTGTTAAAACTCAGTAACATAATTTAGGGAAAACCCTTACATATTAAAGTTTTAAATATACTGTGTATATTTATAAATATGTAAAACAAATGAACCCGCTGCCGTTGAATGGCTTTTGACTCATAGCAACCCCATAGAGTAGAGCAGAATGACTGCACAGAGTTTCCAAGAAGCACCTGGAGGACTCAAACTGTTGACCTTCTGGTTTGTAGACATAGTACTTAACCATTACACCACCAGGGTTTCCTTATAAATATGTGTGTATATAGAAATACATGAGGCCTGACAATTAAGTTCACAAACTCATCTTGAAAACGTGCCCCATACCTCACTGCTGAATAATACTGGGGTCACATTCGTAGCGCTCCCCTTGGGAGGTTATGCATGGACGCCAGTGCCTAGTCCACCCTTCAGAGCAATTTTGAAACTCTTTCTGGAATGGACATTGGAGCTGACACTGTATTACCGCTGATACCAGCACTGTTACCAAAGTGTCTTCCTTTCAGTATTTCCTTTATCTTTGGGTAAAGAAAAAAGTCATTTGGGGCCAGACGAGGTGAATAGTTAGGGTGTTCCGAAACATTTGTTTACTGCCTAAAAATTCTTTTTTAAAAATTTATTTTTTATTAATTACAATAAAAGAATAAAATTTTTAACATCTATCAATTAACTCATGTATGATAAACCCTCAGCCCCCACCCACCCATGTAGCCAACACAGTCATTTTCTTCTATGGATAATTTTCTTAAGTCTTTATAACAGAGGTCTCATACAAAACTTGTCCTTTTGACACTGATTGATTTCACTCAGCATGATCTCTTCCAAGTGAGACCATGTTTTCTAAAATTGTTCTTGTTTTTTTATCATAGCGCAGTGTTCCACTGAGTATATGTACCATAGTTTGCTTATTCATTCATTTGTTGAGGGACATCGGGGTTGATTCCAACTTTTTGCTGTTGTGGACTATGCTGCAACAAACATTCATGTACACATGTTTGTTCATGTGACAACTTTTGTTTCTGAAGGATAAATTCTAAGCAGTGGAATTACAGGATCAAATGTTTATCTATCTCCAGCCTTCTAAGACAGTGCCAGACTGTTTTCCAAAGAGGTTGTACCATTTTGCAATCCCACCAGCAGTGTAGGAGAGTCCCAATTTCTCCACAGCCTCTCCAGCATTTGTTGTTTTGTGTTTTGTTAGATCATGGCCAACCTTGTGGGGGTGAGATGATATCTCATTGTAGTTTTGATTTGAATTTCTTTAATAGCTAATGATTGTGAGCAATACTGCATGTGTCATTCAGATGTCAGGATCTCCTTCTCTCATCACTTAATTGGATTATTTATGCTTTTCTTGTTGATATTTTGTAACACCTTATAGATTATGGAGATCAGTCGTCGGTCTGACATAGAGTTGCCAAATATTTTTCCCATTCTGTAGGTGGTCTTTTAATTCTTTTGATGAAGTCTTTGGATGAGCAGAAGTGTTTGATTCTTAGTAATTTCCATTTATCTATTTTCTCTTCTGATGAATGTGCTTTGCCAGATTTTCAAGTCTGTCTGTATTGTGCACTAAAACTTCCCTTGTTGACCCTATTTTATCTTGGATGAGCTTTATCATTTTAGATTTTACATTTAGGTCTTTTATCCAATTTGAGTTGTTTTTTGTGTAAAGGTGTGAGACATGGGTCTTGTTTCAATTTTTTGCAGATGGATATCCAATTTTACTGGCATCATTTGTTAAAGAGACTGTTATTAGCCCAGTTTAAAATTTTAGGGCCTTTGTCAAGTATCAGCTGTTCATAGGAGGATGGTGGCATCTCTGGGGTCTCTACTCTGGTCCATTGGTCTATATGTCTCTTTTTGTACCAGTACCAGGCTGTTTTGACCACTGTGGCAGTGTAATAGGTTCTACAGTCAGGCAGTGAGAGGCCTCCCAATGTGTTCTTTTTCTTCAGTACCTCTTTACTTATCCAGGGCTTCTTCCTTTTCCAAACAAAGCTGATGATTTGTTTCTCCATCTCATTAAAAAATGTCACTGGAATTTGTATTGGGATTGCATTATGTAAGTAGATTGCTTTGGGAAAAATAGATATTTTTCACAACGTTGACTCTTCCTATCCGTGAGCAGGGCAGATTACTCCATTTATGTAAGTCTCTCCCAGTTTCTTGCAGTAAGGTCTTGTAGTTAGTTCTCTTTGTAAAGATCTCTTATTTCTCTAGTTGGATCTATTCCTAAATATTTTATCTTCCTGGGGGCTGCAGTAAATGGAATTGATTTGGTGATTTCTTCATTAATATTCTTGTTGGTATAAAGGAATTCTACTGACTTACTTATGTTTATCTCATATTCCAATACTTTGCTGCACTCCTCTATTAGTTCCAGTAGCTTACTTATGGATTCCTCTGGATTCTCTGTATAAACAATCATATCATCTACAAAGAGGGAGATTTTTACTTATTCATTGCCAATACCAAGCCAAGCCAAGTGCCATCGAGTCGGATCTGACTCATGGTGACCCTATGGGCCAGGGTAGAACTGACCCCCAGAGTATTCAAGGAGTGCCTGGTGGATTTGAACTGCCGACTTTGTGGTTAGCAGTGGTAGCACTTAACCCACTACACCACCAGGGTTTCCCAATACAGATGCTCTTTATTACTTTGTCTTGTCTAATTGCTCTGGCTAGAACTTCTAGCACACCGTTGAATAGAAGTGGTGAGATTGGTCATCCTTATCTAGTTCACATTCTCAAAGGGAATTCTTTCAGTCTTTCACCATTCAGGATGATGAAGGCAGTTGGCTTTGCATAGATGCTACTGATTACATTGAGGAATTTCCCCTCTATTCTTATTTTTCTGAGAGTTTTAAGCATGAATGGGTGTTGAACTTTGTCAAATATCTTGTCTGCATCAATTGACAAAATCAGGTGACTTATATTTTGTGTTATTAATGTGGTTGATCACATTAATTGTTTTTCTCATGCTGAACCAGTCTTGCATCCCTGAAATGAAACCAATTTGATCATGATGAATGTTTTTTTTTCATATGCTGTTGAATTCTATTGGCTAGAATTTTGTTGAAGATTTTTGCTTGTAGGTTCATGAGTGATATTGGTCTGTAATTTTCTTTTTTTGTGGGATCTTTCCCTGGTTTTTGTATCAGGGTTATGCTGGCTTCATAGAATGAATTTGGGAATATTCCATTCCCTTCTATGGTATGAAATAGCCTCAACAGTATTGGAGTAAGCTCTTCTCTAAAAGTCTGGTAGAATTCTCTGGTGAAGCCATCTGGGCCAGGACTTTTTTTGGTTGGTAGATTTTTGATGTATTTTTCAATCTCCTTCTTTGTGATAGATTTGTTAAGTTGATCTACTTCTCCTTGTGATAATCTTGTTGAGTCATATCAATCTAAAAATTTGTCCATTTCCCCTAGGTTTTCATAGTATTCTGTTATGATATTTTTTTTATTTTAGCTGGGTCTTCTGTTACATCTCCCATCTCATTTCTTAACTGGGTTATTTGTATTTTCTGCTGTTTTTCTTTTGTAAGTTGAGCCAATGGTTTATCAACTTCATTAATCTTTTCAAAGAATCAGCTTTTGGTTTTGTTAATTTGTTTTTTTTTTTTTCTTTTCTATTCTCTAATTCATTTAGTTCTGCTCTAATCTCTATAATCTGTTTTCTTCTGGTGACTGACAGGTTCTTCTGTTGTTCTCTTTCTACTTATTCAAGCTGTAAAGCTAATTCTTTAATTTGGGCCTTTTCTTCTTTCCGGATGTGTGTAGTTATGGAGATAAACTGATCTCCGAGCACTGCTTTTGCTATATCCCTTAAATTCTGGTAGGATGTGTTTTCATTCTCATTTGAACCCATAAATTTCTTTACTTTGTCCTTAATTTTTTCTATAACCCAAAGCTTTATGAGCAAATTATTGTGCAGTTTCCACATTTGAATTTCTACCCATGTATTTTCTGTTATTGATTTCAACTTTTATAGCTCTATGGTCTAAGAAGATACTTTGCAGTAAATCAGTGGTTTGGATTTTATAGAGAGTTGCTTTATGACCTAACACATGGCCTGTTCTGGAGAATGTTCCATGTGCCTTGGGGAAGAAGGTATACTGATCTGTTGATGGATGAAAAGATTTGTATATGTCGACAAGGTCAAGGTGGTTGATCGTTGCAACATGGTCTTCTGCATCTTTACTGAGTTTTTTTTCTGGATGATCTATCCACAACTGAAAGGGGAGTGTTGAAGTCTCCAACTATTACTGTGGAATTATCTATCTCATTTTTCAGTGTTGTCAGTATTTGTTCAATGTATTTACATGCTCTGGTATTGGGTGCGTACATATTTAATACTGTTAAGCCCTGCTTGAGTATGGAACCTTTCAGCAATAAATAGTGACCATCCTTGTCCACAATAGTGGATTTTCCTTTAAAATTTATTTTATCTGAGATTAATATTGCCACACATGCTCTTCTTTGTGTGTTCTTAGCTTGATATGTATTATTCCAACCTTTAATTCTCAACTTGTTCATATCTTTAAGTCTAAGGTATGTTTCTTGTAAGCAAAATATAGATGGGTCATGTTTTCTTGTCCAGGATGTCACTTGTTGTCTCTTTACTGGAGCTTTCAGTCCATTTACATTCAATATATTTATTGATACTTATGTGCTCTGTGCCATCATTTTGATGTAATTTCTTTTGTGTTGACATTTTCTATATTGCACTTAATGTTCTGTTCTGGGGCATTCTTTATGGGTTGTTGTTTCTGTGTTCATTGAGACTCCTGTATTGCATTTCTTATTTTGATACAATCCATTGTTAGTCTGCTTTTCAGCTACATGTATTATCCCCCTTAACATAGTAAGATTAAACCCAATTTCAACTACTTCATAACTCTGAAAATTCCTCTGCATCTAAAACAACTGTGATTATTGTGTATCCCTCTTTTACTCTGATGGTGTTATAGTTGTTATGATATGATCATGGATTCCCTTATTATAATATTGTAGCTTTGGTGAAGTTTTCTGACTTCCTTAACTGATTATAAACTTGGATGAAGTGTCCTGAATTGTCACTTAAAGTATACATTTAGGAAAGAGCTTCTTTCAATATTTCATGTAATTTCAGTTTAGTTTTTGTGAAGTCTCCAAATTTCTCTTTATTTTCAAAAGTCTTAATTTAACTGTTATATCTGATAAAGAATTTTGAAGGATAAGTAATTCTAGGATGGAAGTTTTTCTCATTCAGGGCTTTGAATGTGTCTGCCCACTGTTTTGTAGCCAGTGTTGTTTCACCCAAAAAGTTGGAAGAAAGCCTACAGAGTTTCCCTTGGAAGGTTAGTTTTGCTTTGAGCCTTGCTGCATTCAGAAACATCTGCTTATGTTTTAGCTTATTAAGCTTCATTATAATATGCCTTGGTATCTTTCATTTTGGGTCTACCTTTTGTGGTATTCGAAAAACATCTTGGATGCCTATGTTCTCTTTGTTCATAATTTCAGGAAAGTTTTCTGCCAGCATCTCTACAGTGATACTCTCTATATTGTCATTAACTTAAAAATTCTGTTACAGACAGTGCTGTGTGGGCTGTGATGCAAGAGCCATGTGTTGTTGGAGAAAAGTTCAGGTTGCTCGAGTTTAACTTTTTCACACGGTGTTTTCAACACTTCCAAATAATAAACTTGGTTAACTGGTTTTCCAGTTGGTACAAATTCATAATGAACAATCCCTCTGATATCAAAAAAGATTAGCAATATCGTTGTGACTTTTGATTTGGACTGATGGAACTGTTTTTGTTGTGGAGAATTGGCTTACTTCAATTGTGCACCTTGATGCTTTTGTTTCAGGGTTGTATTGGTACACCTAGGTTTCATCAACAGTGATAACGCAGCCCAAAATATCATCTTGCCTCTCCAGAAGGTTTTTGGCAAACTTTGATTTTCCTTTTATTTCTGTTCATTGGTGTGCACCTTTGGGATCCTTTTTGCACACATCTTTTTCATGCCAAGGGTTTTAGTTAAGATTTTCCTAACTGTTTTTCTCATAATTTTTACTTGGTCTGATATGCTTCTCACAGTCAGCCAATGATTTTGACACAAGAATTCTTGCAACTTTTTGTCAGTTCTGCTTTTTACTGGCTGCTTGTCACTCTCTTCATCAGTGACCCTTCTTTTCTCTCAGAAAAATGTTTAATCCATTTGTAAAGTGCCATTTTCTTCATGGCATTATCTCCATAAACTTGGACTAACATGTCCCTGATTTTACTTCCACTCTTGTCAAGTTTAACAAGAAATTTAGTTTTTTTTATTGCTTTAATTCAAGCTCCCACATTCTCACAGTGGCACACAAAGCACACAACAACAATGAACACCACTCAGCAAGATACTACCACACACCAACACCAACACAGCTGTGAGAAACTAACATACCAAGATTATGAAATCTTACTGAGTTTGTACAGTGCTGCCAACATACGCACATGGTAGCAAGTGTGCAAACCTGTCAGACCTTATATATCATATGTCATTTATCTAATGTTGAGCTTTGGTAAGTGTTTGAGGAGGATGTAAGAGATCCTTATGAACACTTAAAATGTTTTAGAGTTTGAGACAACATTTTTGTAATTTTTTTAAAATTTCATTTCAAATTTCAGATTTTCCTTGCTAGAGATATAGCACTACTGTTATTCAAATATACTAAGGTTGCCAATTGTATATTAAGTTGTTCAAGTGAGGCTAAGCCCCATCCTGTGAGTCTGAGAGAAATCAATGTGTTTTATCAAGTTTTCCTATGTTATTATTTTGGAGAATTTCTAAGAATGATATGATGCCACGAAAATCTGCTGCTTATGCCCTCCACACCACACCCTGACCTCTTCTGCTGGCCCACTCCAGCCAGATAAGTTCTCCAGTTGCTATTCTCCTTGTGCATCTCTTTGCCTCTTCCTTAACTCCTCTCCAATCTCTGATAAAACTCAGCAACAAATTAAGAGTAGTAAAAGGGAATTAAATGAAGAAAATCAAATGAAATCAATTGCCCTCAAGCTGATTCTGACTCATGGAGACTCCATGCATGCCACAGTAGAGCTATACTCCATAGAGTTTCCAGTGGTTGAGCTTTTTACAAGCAGATCACAAGGTCTTTTTTTCTGAGTTCCATGTGGGTGGACTCAAACCTACTACCTACCTTTCAGTTAGTAGTTGAGTATGTTAACCAGGACTCTGAATGAAGAAAATTAAAAGATTAAAGATGGGTATCAGATAATGTCCCCTCAGGACTTCATCAGTCTCGCCTTCCTGGGGCACTCTTACTCTTTGGACCTTTATATTCCATCCTTCAATGTAGCAGTATTTCAGGAGCCCTGCACATTTTATGGAAACCCTGGTGGTGTAGCAGTTAAATGCTATGGCTGCTAATCAGTAGGCTGGCAGTTCAAATCTACCAGGCACTTCTCGGAAACCCTATGAGGCAGTTCTGCTCTGTCTATAGGGTCGCTATGAGTTGGAATAGACTTGAGGACACTGGGTTTAGTTTGGTTAGGTGTAGCGTATTTTGTAAATAGATGATTGCTCAAAGTTTCTTCTGCTCACAGTCCAGGGCAAATATGAGAAAGAGGGGGAAAAATAGCTTAATACCCTCAAGATTCTAAGATCAACTTTTTATTTTCACCTTAATCAAGAATAATTATCAGTGTGACAACATATTTGGTTCAGGGGAAAAAAAAATCTTATCACATCCTGGAGACAAAAAAGCCAAGGAGTCCTTAGAGTGGACAGGATGTTTCTCAAAATCTGAGCATCAGACTTGCCCCACAAGCAGATAATATGCCTAAAAGTATAACTACTTTAATTTTCCACTTTGTAAAAGCAAAACATAATATTTTTTTAATGCTGCCATCCTCCTAAAGATTTTTCACAATACATTACTTAACAGAACACAATATTTGGTATAAATTACCTATTTTACTGGTTTAGAATTTATCTTAAAGCAATGGAAGATATTTGTAGGACTACCCAAAAACCACTGCCATCAAGTCAATCCCAACTCATAATGACCCTACAGGACAGAGTAGAACTGCTCCACAGAGTTTCCAAGGAGCACCTGGTAGATTCAAACTGCCCACCTTTTTGTTAGCAGATGCAGCCCTTAACCACTAGGCCACAGGATTTCCTTGTAGAAATAAAGTGCTCATTAAAGATGTAACTTCAGAATATGGGTGTGCCTGCCTTAAGGACAAATTCCAGGATCCACCCTACAAGCAAAATTCTTTACAAGCCTTAACATGCCAGTTGCCAAACTAATAATTTTAAGATCCAGACTTCAACCAGACCAACAGGAAGATACTGCTGGGTACTTTAAAATAGCATTCTGTCCTTGCTCACAAAGATGATTCAAGTGCATTATCCACGGTTGTTATTTTGCCCTTCATAAATGCAGAAAGAGTGTTCTCTTGAGGTGTCTTGGCTAGTGCTGGAAGACAGAGGGGAACACATGAAGGGGACTCAAGGCAATGCAAGTTTATGTATTCAAAACTCTTGCCTTAGGCTGTGAGCAGGCAAAGAAAGAAGAAAGGAACATAGAAAGGAAATGGTAGGGAATCAACTTTGTAAGAAAATCCTAAAGTAACTCTGAGAGAAGGGCAGTGTAGAAGTCTTTCTGTTTCTCTTCTCTGTTTTACTTTACATCTTAGCCAAGGGAGGATGCTCACATTTGGTATTTATAAAGCAAGATTTGATGCCTTGCCTTTTGTTTTTGCCCATAATTTGAAGCTCCACCTTTTTTTTTTTTTTTTTTTTTGATGTCCCATTCTGTGGCAGGAGTCACTGATCACCACTCTCTGAGATGCAAATTCAGGATCACAAATAATGATCCTTATGTTGTCATGGTAACTCTGGTGGTATAGTGGGTTAAGTGCTACATCTGCTAACCAAAAGATCAGCAGTTCAAGTTCGCCATGCTCTTCTTTAGAAACTCTATGGGGCAGTTCTACTCTGACCTCTAGGGTCCCTATGAGTCAGAGCTGACTCTACGGCAGTGGTTTTTTTTTTTTTTTGTTTGTTTGTTTTTATGTTGTCTTAGCAAGTTTAAGAGAATGTAACTGGGGAAAATCCTCCCTCATTGAAGGCACCCTGCTGCACAGATGCTGCAGTAACTCTTCGTAGTCAGATGGGTTGTGACTGAATCCCTGAGGTGGATTATAAAACAGGAATGCGTTTATATCTATAGAAGTTAGCATTCTATTCATCTTTATCAAATTGCTTCAAGACAATGTATTTATCTAAGTATATTAAGGACAAGATTCAATGGGAAAGGGGGACTATTGCTTCCAAGGAGATTATTTGCATCACCAAGTACAAATTGTCAAGTTAGGGGGTCTAGAGTTTAGGGAAAGTGGTTTGAATATACATATGGCAGATGGAAGAGACCCTTTCTTTGCAGGAAAGACAGGAAAGCTAGCAATGACGCTTCTGGCTAAAACCCATGTCACAGTACACTCAACTGAGCACGTGAAAGCCTGGAGCAGTCCATCTTAGGAGGATGCAACTTTAACCCTGAACCTCAGGGAGAAAAGGGCACCTACAGTAAATTCAAGGAGTCTGCTAGCACAAGTAGCTTGTGATTGGTTGTTAACCTAAAGGTTGGCTGTTTGAACCCTCCCATCAACTCCACATAAATATGGCTTAGCAGTCTGCTTCTGTAAAGATTATAACAAAGAAAACCCTATGGAGAAATTCTACTGTGTAACACATTCGGTCATCATAACTTAGAATCGACTCAACACCAGCTAACATAGTATACTGAATGAAAACACACCAAAACTGCCTAAAAGGCATGATATCTTCACAGCATTCTTTGCCAGGAGACATTTGGCAAGTGAGGAAGAAACAACAGTTCTAAGTCTCTAGTAGTTTTACTCCTTGGGGTAAAACTATCTATTATGGAAAAAAGTAGGAAACTTTGTGATGAGCTTTTAAATTCAAAACATTCCATTAAGAACGCAAACAAAAAACCTGTTCTCTCTGCAAACATACAATTACACATACCCTTGAGATTGTTTATTGACTGGGGAAACCAGGATTTGATAGTAACTATACATAGAGTTAAAAGAACAAAAAATTCTACATTTATTCCCATAAAATATGATTTTTTTAAAATTTAGAGATAGAGTCAATTCTTATTTCTGCTGACAGTTTTGTTCTATCAAGTCATCATGAACAGTGAAGTAGAGAACACCGAACCAGTGCTGTGGGGGAAATACAGAGTTTGGTTCCTGTGAGCCTCTGGTCATAAAGTTTTTGTTGAACAAACAATGCGTAACACTGTTTTATGTGTATTTCTGTTTAAAGAGACGTCATTTAATATACATATTGTTCATTCATGAGCAGTGAACTTACGGTGGATAGTATTTATAAGTCATATCTGAATGAATTTCATCGAATACGAGGGTTTGACAAATAAGTTCGCGAACTCACCCTAGAAAAAGTGCTGCATACTTCATTGCTGAGTATCACTACGGTCACCTACGAAGTACTCCCTTTGGGAAGCTGTGCACCCAATGCCAGTGCCTACTCCACTCTTCAAAGCAATTTTGGAACTATTTCTCTGTAAGGTCCACCAGATCTGTCATTGTACGACGTCTCACAAGGGAGTCCGCGAACTCATCCTACGAAAAGTGCTACATACCTTGTCGCTGAACATTACTACGGTCGCTTTGGAAATATTCCCCTTGGGAAGCTCTGCACTGATACCTCTGCCTAGTCCACGCTTGGAAATACCTTTTCTTAGATGAGTTCCGGAACTTGTCATAACGCTTCCCACGATAGCTCTGATGGACATCCCTCCCCCCCAAAAAGAGCTCCAAAATTGCTTTGGAGGGTGAACTAGGGGCTGGTATTGGAGTATAACTTCGAAGGCGACTGTAGTGATACTCAACAGGGAGGTATGCAGCACTTTTTCTAGGATGAGTTTGTAAACTAATTGTCAGATCTTGTAAATATATTTTCTCCTGAAAGGCGCATTAGCGCACACTCGTGCTGTGAGCACTGGACAGTGCTTCAGCTGTGCTCTTGGTTGCCAAACACAAAATCGTGGAAAGTGTGGCACAATACAGATCACAAAAAGGACACTTCTTTACAACATGACAGCTGGAACAAAGTGCAATGTCACCTTGTTCAACTTCAAGTAGAAATGTGTGGCTCAGGCAGTTTAAATTTTCCACTGTGCTGTGCACGTTCTCAAATCACCGCCAAACTGGGTGTTGACTTTAGGGATACAAATAAATTTCAGTGAGTAGGTAATTTTTAACTATGAAATCCGCCCATAATGAGGATCGCCTAAGGATATGCATATATATTTGTGGTTTTTAAAACTACTGCTTCCTAATTTTCTATCTCTTCCTTAGTAAAATTGTTCTTTCCTTCTTGAAAACAGCATCCACATAATAATAAATAAAATGTTTGTTACAATATTAAATGCTTCTTACACTACTAAATGAAATACTTGTTCCCCAAAAGTCAAATAAGCTTTGAAGAATAATGTATTTGAAAATAGCATTATGTGAATAGATGTTCATGTAAAGATAGGTTTTAATAATTAGAATCCAAATGATAAAACAGCCTTGCAAATGTTCTTCTTATATTTTACCATTCTATCCATTTACTGGAAACTTGGGTGGTGTGGTGGTTAAGTGGTGTGGTCACTAACCAAAATGTCACCAGTTTCAATCTACCCAGGCACTCCTTGGAAGCTCAGTGGGGCACTTACTTCTCCTCTACCCTATAAGGTCACTATGAGTTCGAATCAACTCATCGGCAAGGCTGTATTTTTTTTTTAATCCAGTTTTTAACAACATATACGCCCTTTCAAAATTACTTCATATTGATACTTTCCCACTGACAACACACTAAAATCCCAAGCAACTTAGAAAAGGTGACGGGGAGGGGCTGTATTCCCCATCTTACATCACTGCAGTTTTCACTTTAAAGCAATGCAATCCTTTTCTGTTTTTGCCCCAACATTTCATAATTATGTCATTTTACAAGAATTGTGTAATTTACATAACCACCTAAATTGTCATAATTGCTAGAAAGTGCTGAAAAAGCATACGTTAGGCATTTCAGATTCATTTCTGCTCTGTTTTAAACTCATTTGAAATGCCTTTTGCATAAAAATGCTTTTGGTCAACAAAAAAGTAACTTGGGCTTGATTTTGAAGGAGGCTTCTCTTCTTCTCCCTCTGAGGCTGACTTCTCTTCCTCCTCCAGGAAGCCCTTCCCATCCAGGTGGATGCTCAGGTTCTTTTCAAGGACAGGAAGGGCCACTGTGGTTGAGTAGTTCTTCCTCTTAATTTTGCAGAAGAGAAAACTTACACCAAGAGAGGTTAACTAACTTGATCCCAGTCATACAAAGTCACCTCCACAAAGCCAAAGATACAAACCAACTTTTCTTTTGACTTCCATTGTTTCTTCCTTGCCCCCACACTGCTATCCACTGCCTTCGGAAAGAGGAAAAAAGAAACCAGAATGGAATGGTCTCTCAACAGTTTCCTCAGCATGCCATTTCAATCATAATTATCTTAACCATCTGTTTGGTTTGGAACACCCAAAAGAATTTGATATTAAGAAACTAAACTGTCATTCAGCACAACAGAAAAGGATATCAGACAGAGGACCTTATTTCAGAACACAGGAGAGAAAATCAATGTTAGCATGAGTTTCATTAATGAAGCAGGATGCTAATATTTGATATCTGAAAATTAGTGATTTTGTAATCCTTTAAATACCATTTTATTAATAAAAATCATCTTGCAAATTATATATAGTATTTGCTAAAAGTATAATTATGAAATGTGCAAAGTAACATACCCCTAAAAAGTTAAAAGTATTTGAAATGCTGCCTATTATATTTAGCTCTGCTTCAATTTCTCCTCTAAAAATATAACTTATTCTTGAATACTTAAAATACATTGTATTAATGTTTAGCTTCCTGAAGCTAATATAGCTATTATGTGAAGCTAGAAAATATTGTTGCAACATCAAAGATGCATGAATAGCAAACCACACTTCTGGTGTGCTTACTTTCTGAAGGTACACATATGTGTACAACACACTGTATACAACACAGTCACAACCATAATCATGCTTCTACTAATTCTGATAGGATTCTGAAATGAAACAAAAAATGAGCTGATTCACTTGTATGATAAAGTTTCTGAAATGTTACTGCAAAATATGAGTAATAATCTTGATTTAAAAAATCATGACTGATGTAGCTACTTTGCAGTTTTAGAATGTTCAAATTACAGAAATTATTTGAAAGGATCAATACTTCATTATTAATTGTGATTACTACAACTTGACCAAGCAGTAGAACATGTAACTACTGAGTTACAGATACCATACCACCTTCCAGGTAGAGATAAGTAATTTTCATAGGATAGTTTAGTACGACATTTTAAAGCAAATAACATATGCCTTCTACATTTGTTTGGCAACCACACTCTCCTTTCCTCTCCCTCAGGTATTTTTTAAGTGCACTATGCTATTTTTTTTTTACAAAAACATGGAAAAAAAATATTGACATAGCAGCTGCTTATGAAAATACCTCTCAGTGAGGATGTGAGAGGAGGTGGTTGGCAAACAGACATAGAAAATGCTTATCATTTGTGTAAAAATACAATATTGAATTCTATCAAGGACAAACATGCCAATAAGTCAGTATTTCTGCAGAAAACAACAAAAGAAGAAGAAGAAAATGGTAAGACACCATTTTAATATTAACCTCCTCCAGAAAACATAAAACTGAGGAAGGAAAACAGAATAAAAAAGGTATTAACCAAAAAATGAAACCCAGTGCCATCAAATCAGCTCTGACTTAACACTACCCAATAAGACAGGGTAAAACTGCCCCATAGAGTTTCCAAGGAGCACCTGGTGGATTTGAACTGCCAACCTTTGGGTTAGCAGAGGTAGCACTTAACCATCATGCCACCTGGGTTTCCAAGCAATGTATATTTTGACAAAGGAATAACTTTAAATCATGATTCTAGTGAGAATCAAATTTTATATAGCTGATAGATGTAACATAGTCCTGTAATTTTAGTCAAATAATTTTAGAAATGATGAATAATCCTAAATCTGAAAGAAGCAGAATAAATCTCACAAAATTTTCTGCCAACCAAGGCAATTAAAATTTTTTCCCAGCTATAAATTATCTCTATTCTAAGTACCAATGATTGATCACAGTAACAATATACTCATGCAATTCTGTTCTTACACCACCAGTACTAATCCACCCAAAGCCACTGCCATCAAGTTCGATCAAATCTCAGACAAATGGAAATGAAATGAAAAAATAAATATAAAGTGTGCAGACTCCTAAACATATTTTCAGAATTTTATACTACCCACTGCCATCGAGTCATTTCCAACTCACAGTGACCCTGAAGGACACAGTAGAACTACTTCGTAGAGTTTTCTAGGAATGTCTGGTAGATTTGAACTGCTGACATTTAACTACCACACTATTAGGATTTCCTCGTTTTATGTAGCATCCCTTGACTTAGGAATTAAATTTTCTTCTTCTTCGTCTTCTTTTTTTTACTTGTCAAAGAATATAGACACTTTTAAAGCAATGATTATATTACCGAATATAATATCATATAAAGAATATAGACACTTTTAAAGCAATAATTATATTACAGTGAAGAGGGATTTTGTTTTGTCAGCAACCACACACCTTCCAAGGAAGATAGATGAATGCCCACTCCCAGTGTTTAACTTTGTAACTGCTTTTGCGGTTTGTTTCCTCTCATTCATTTTACATCCGTGTGAGGCTCGCATCTGTTTATGTACTTGTCTATTATTCATCTACAGGATAACTGCTCAGCAGTCGTTACTTCCTTTCATATCTTTTCTGCATCTTTTGTTTCCACGGGTTGTTTTGGCAATAAAACCAAGAAAAGGGTACAAAGCTTATGAAAAAGTGCAGTTGGAACATCATGTTTTTACAGCTCTAGGAACATTACTGCTGATTTCAGAAAGTTTGAAAAAAAAAGTTAAAATGTAATCGGAAAAAGTTTAAAGCTCATAGGTATGATGAATTTGAAAATGTGAGAAAGTGGAATTAAGTATTTTCCAGAACAGCTCACTACTGTTTGGTCTTTACATGTCAGGCTGTCTTCTGCAATTTTCTGTAGACTATATATTTTACTATCAAAAATTCAAGCAACACAGTCACAGCAACTCTTTACATTTATATAGCACCTCAAAATTTTATTATGTGTTTACTCTTTCCTTATGTCCTCTGATCTTCCTAGGTAGATAATTAGCATCTTCATTTTAAGGAAGTAAAACAGAGAATAACTATGCTAAATGGAGTGCTAAGGTCAAAAGGTCAATGAGTCTCTGAGCCTAGACGAGAAAAATCCTTATAATAAAAAGTTGGCCCACCTTCCTACTGGCCTAAAATATAACTTGGATATCTTAGATTATGTAAACATAGGTCTGTGTATGACTTTAGACCATTTTCATGTTTCCTACCCCAGTAAGGTGCTATAGATGACTGTCGTTAGGTGCAATAGAGCAGGTGCAAACTCAGTGATTCTATGTACAGTAGAACAATAGTTGCTTTGTTAAAGTACATTGTTGCAGCCACTGTGTTAGCCCATCTCATTGGGTGGTCTTCCTCTTTTTCACTGTCCTTCTGCTTTACCAAGCATGATCTTTTCTGCAGGGATTGGTCTCTTCTGATAACGTGCCAAATTAATAGAAACAAAGTTTTGACATTCTCCCTTCTAAGAAGTATTGTTGATACACTTCTTCTAAGAGAGATTTGTTCCTTTTGCTAGTAATCCATGATAAATTCAATATTCTTTGTCAACTTCTTCTATTTCAGGAGGTTCACAGTCTCTCTGAGTGCCAGCCATGAACCCCAGAACAGTAATCCCAACTGTGTATGATGACTTAAAACAAGACAAAGCAAGTCCGTGCTTTCCAGTTGATTCCGATTGATGGAGACCCCATGCACTGCATTGTAGAACCATGATTCATGGGTTTCCAGTCTGTGATCTTTGGGAAGGAGATCACCAGGTCTTCCTTTCAAGTTATCTCTCCTTGGATGTGAATCAACCTTTATTTAGTAGTAAAGTTCTTAATAACTTGTGCCGCCTAAGGAATGCAGCTCTCCTCCATGGGTAGTATTTTTTGTGTCTGGTTCAGCATGCCAACACGGAGTCCAAGTGTATGTCTTAGGTTATTTCCAGCAAAAAGTTTGTGTTAGTGATCCATTGCTGCTGTAACAGAAGCCACAAGTAAGAGGCTTTAATGAACAGATTTTATTCATTTATTTTTTTAATAATTTCAGAAACAGAAATCTGAATTCATGGTGCCAGCTCCAGAGGAAAGCTTGCTCAGTCTGCTGCTTATGGGGAAAAGTCCTTGACTCTTTTAGCTTCTGATTCTTGATTCTTTGGTGATCTCGTGTGGCATGGCATCTATTTTCCCTCATTTTTTTTTTTCTTATTGCTGTTACGTAATCTGCTCTTTTCTATCCCAAAAGAGAATGATTTAAGATATACCCTGCACTAATACCACCTCATAACCTAACAAAGACAATCTTATTCCCAAATGGCATTATAACCACAAGTGGTGTAGGATTTACAACACATATATTCCTTTGTGGGGGGACACAATTCAATCTATAATAGCACATAAAACCAATTCAAGGAATCAAAATATTGAAAATGACATTGGTTCTCACTAGGGCAGTGATTTCTAACCAAGTGATGCAATATGTTCCATGTTTTGGAAAGCTGAAAGTACTTCTTGGAGTAGCACTAATTCTTTCATTCACTGTCAAAGTCTGCCACTGGACAATACTAAGAGGGATTCTGATTTCTAAAATAATATTGAAGGAGAGTAGAAGAGCTATAGATAGGTGGGCACGTGAAATTGATTTGGATTGTACATTTTAACTTAATCACAGAAGTAGATAGGTAGATAGATAAATTAATATTGGCTTGGGATCAGTAATGTTAAGACTATCCTTCCAGCTAGACTGATTATTATGAAATTAGAGTATAATTGATAAATGGAGTTAATATAGGATTGAGGTTTAAAGAAAAATCCATAGAGATACTGATTTTGCTATGACACTATTTACAGATCTCTGTAGGTCTATTTGGAAACTCTGGTGGTGTAGTGGTTAAGTGCTATAGCAGCTAACCAGAAGGTCAGCAGTTCAAATTTCCCAGGTGCCCCTTGGAAACTCTATGGGGTAGTTCTACTCTGTCCTATAGGGTTGCTATGAGCCAGAATCCACTCGACGGTAGTGGGTTTAGTTTGGATTTTATTGGTCTACTTGTTGACATGCAGGTATGATGTAAAAAATCTGATCCTATTACCTTTCCGGAACCTCCAGTAATACAGTGGTTAAGAGTTTGGCTACTACTCAAAAGGTCAGAGGTTTGAATCTACTAGCTGTTCCTTGGGAGCCTTATTGGGCAGTTCTACTGCTTATAGGGTCACCGTGTGGCAGAATCAACTTAATGGCAGCAGATTTTATTTATTTATTTATTGTATTTTAATATATATGTACCCATTACCTAAGTGACACTTTTCTGCAAAAGATATTTCATTGTTAACTTTCCTCATTAATTTATTTCCACATCCTGCAGTTTTAAAAGAACAAAACAAGCAATTAACCAAAGTCTGGGTTCCGTTGAAAATGAATTTGCTTTGGTAACTATGTCATACCTGGGGGAAAAATTACAGAATTTTAATAATCCATTCTATTTCACTCTTACATGTAAGAAAGTGTTACACTCCAAAGAACTAAGAAGTTTCAGTGTTTGAAAAACTGCTTAATTATTTTTAAGGCTATTCGTTTTGGAGGCGTTAAGCTCCCATTAAGTTATAATTTGCAAAATGATTTTCCTCTGGACAACAGTATCCAGGAGCATCCTAGGTAAACATGCTTTGTGCTTCTTTATCCATCAGAGCTGTCATTGTGGAGCAAGAGGACTCCTAAGGAAAAATAAACCATCTCCCTCTTTCAATCTCCTCAATCAGAAATGTCAGAACATGTTCCCTAACCTTTTGTTCCCTCCCCAAAAGAAAGATTTTCAATAAAAAAGCTTAGCTCCTGCCATTTGGATCTCCTACTTGTTTATAGCAATGAAGAGAGAAAAAGCAAGCAGCTAGAAAAAAAACTGCTGCTCTGCTCTGCTGTCTTGCTCTTCACTGTTGTCTTTCACAGTCACCAGGTAATTAACTCCTAATAAGCTAAGAGACATCTTCAGCTACCAGAGTTTAGAAGGATTAACAGGAAAAAATCAGAAACAAAAAGAAACCACTGTTGTCTAGTAGATTCTGACTCACAGTTACCCTAGACGACAGAGCAGAACTGCCCCGTAGGGTTTGCAGGGAGTGCCTGATGGATTCAAACCGCTGACTTTTTGGTAAACACTGTAGCTTTTAACCACTCTGCTGTCACCAGGGTTTCCTTGGACTAACAGTAGTTATTATTAAAAACAGAAACCAAAAACTTAATGAGTCTCAGAGGTCTCTGAATATTTTTATAAATGGTCCTAATTAAATTAGTGGTATCTAAGATGGCACTGGCTTGGCATAGTTACTAATTTCACAGACCCTTTCAGGAAAGTCTCTCTGAGTCCTTTCTAAGCAGCTTTGGCCACATATGCCTTACCCAGTGCCCGTGAGACCTTTGTCCTCTTCTTTGACTCCCATTTTTAAATGCTTACTAATGCTTGGTAGGAGCCTTGGTTGCACAGTGGTTAAGTGACATGGCTATTCATCAAAGGTCATCAGTTTGAATCCAACAGCTTCTTTTTTGAAATGCTATGCAGCAGTTCTGCCTTATCTTATACCTTAGCTATGGGTCGGAATCAACTCAACAGTAATGGGTTTTACTTTTAGTGCTTATAAAAACTCAGAGGTGCACAAGGAATGATCTACAAGTGACTTAAACTATATTCTGACCTAGACTTCACTTTTCAGACAATTAATTAAATGTGTGGGTTTTCTTCTTTGAACCTAGCCCCATGGGTATCTAATAAACATATGTTTATTATTAATATAAATAATTACATTAACAAACCTGGTGACATAGTGTTTAAGTGCGCCTTAGAACCTCTATGGGACAGTTTTACTCTGTTCAGTAGGGTCATGAGGAGTCAGAATTGACTGGATGACAGTGGGTTTGGTTTGGTGTTTACACACACTGTAGGAAACCTTGGTTGCCAAGTAATTATGTTCTAATCCACCAGGTGCCCCTTAGAAACAATATAAGGTAGTTCTACCCTGCTCTATAGAGTTGTTATGAGTTAGAATTGACTCCATGGCAGTAAGTTAGGTTTATTTTGGTATATATATTGTATATCAGCTAAATACTTGCAATATTAAACAAACAAACAAAAACCAGCAGCCTGATCTTTAGTAGTTCAAACATACAATTTAATCTATTTAAGCTTTTTACTTCAACATGGACATCCAGGGAGCGCTTGGATCTCTCACATAGCGCTGTCAGATTTGACTAGGCTTCAGTAATGGACTAAAGTAGGCCTCTCTAAAATGAGCCAACAGCTGCTGACACCCACTCCTGCTGACTCAGCGTCTCAGAGGTCTGCAGGTACTGATGCTTTTTTGTTATCTGGGTGGCAGGGACTGGGCACAAGCTGGCAAATATGTCAAAATGCAGTGCTTAAGTAAATGAAATATAGTGCAACAGAGACACAGTATGTGGGATACTCAAATCCTAAAAGCTCATCTGCTGACTGAAGGCATCACTGTCAATCTACCCTCTCTTTTCTGATCCACACCATAGACTCTGTTGTTTCACACCATCTTGGTCAGCTGGGAGCTGGAGACCTTTGCTGCAGCTGATTCCCAAGCAGAGCAGCAGCCAGTTTGGCAAGTGCTTCTCCAGCAGAAAAATAGTATTTGAGACAATTTGTGTCTAGATTTATGGATAGGGCCTGGCAGAGGATGGCAGGAAGGCCCTAACCTCTCCCTATTTTGAAATATGTCACAGCATCTGGAAGGTGGGGCCTGCCACACCTGAGGGACTGACTGTTTCTGTCAGCAGTTGGAGAACTCAGAAGTTCTGAGTTCTCAGAAGTAAAGTACCCTGTTAATAAAACCATCTGGAGAACTGACCACTGAGAGGCTCAACAGCATCTCCTCCACCCTTCACTGATCCACATCATAGGGTCAGCTGATGGCCCCCAGTGAATCCATAAGTAGGGCACCATCTTTGTCAGCAGGAGGCAGACCATGCCACCCCAGAGACTGGGGACAGTCACTAGAGTACATAGAGATGGCTGGTGACCACTTCCCGTCTTAGAACTACATCTCAGCTTCTGTTGAGGTAACACTAGAAAAATCAAACAGGTTCTAGATGGCATGCAGGCAACAGTACATAGCTAACCATTTGAAGAAACAGTCTACCATGGCTCGGTAAAACTCCCAAAATAAATAATTAAAAACTTTCCAGACGAAGAAGCCTTTCCGAAACTATCAGTGGTAAAGTGCAAAAGAATTATATAGAGAGTCCTCCAAGAGATTAAATAAAATGCAGCAGAACAAAATGAAAACTTAAGTAATCTATTTGAACTGATGGAACATCAACAATGTATATCCAGCAGATCAATAACAAAGTTACAGAATTAGACAATTCAATCGAAAGCCAAAAGAGTAGAATTGAGGAGACAGAAGTCAAACTTAGTGACCTTGAGGATACAACTGACACCAGTATTTTGAGGAGAAATCAGAAAAAAAGACTTAAGAAAAATGAAGAAGTATTAAGAAACATTATTCACTAAGAGGAATAATCTACAAATAGCTGGAGTTCCTGAACAGGGAGAGACAGAAGAAAATACAGAGAGTATTGCTGTGGAATTGCTGGCAGAAAACTTCCCTGAATTTAAGAAAGAAGGGAACATGGATATCCAAGATGCAAATCAAATGCAATACCAAGACATATTATAATCAAGCTTAATAAAAGGAAACATTAAAGAGAGTCTCTTAAAGGCAGCAAGGCTCAAAGCAAAGCTAACATTCAGGTGGAAAGCCTGCAGTCTTTTGTCTGACTTCTCTACAGAAACGGTGTTGGAAAAAAAGCAGTGGGATGACACATTCAAAGCCCTGAAGGAGAAAAACTTCCAACCAAGAATTATATACCCTGCAAAGCTGTCTCTTGAATATTACAGTGATATTAAGACATTCACAGATAAACAGAAACTTAGAGACTTTGTAAAACCCAAATCAAAACTACAAGAAATACTGAAAGAAGCTCTTCACTTAGAAAAACAAAAACATCAAGTGTATACTTAAGGAGGCAATGCAGGACACAACATCCAGAATCCTACTCACTTAGGGAAGTCAATAAGCTCAATCAAAACCACATTGTTAAAAAAAGGGATCATAACATGAAAACTAAGATATTATTACCCTATAAAGAGTGATATAGTAGTTATAACCCTTACAGATGGAGAGGAAATTAAAAAGATTTGCAGAAGTTAAAGTCTGGCTTAAACTTAGAATAGTAAAGGGGATCACAGGAGTAGTCATAAAGCAAAATAACAATGCTACATATCAAAACAAGAAGCATAATACAGGAGTCTCCACAAACACAAAACCAACAGTGAAAAAGATGAAAAGTCAATCCATAAAGAAGGATGACCCAGAATACAATATTATGAAAAATAGAAAATACTGACAAAATAAACGCATCAAAATAATAACACTGAAGACGTACCTATCAATAATTACACTGAATGTAAATGGCCTGCACACTCCAATAAAGAGACAACAAGTGACATCACGGATCAAAAGAGACGAACTGTCTGTATATTGCTTACAAGAAACACATCTAAGTCTCCAACATATGAACAAACTGAAAATTAAAGGATAGAAAAATATATACCATGCAAACAACATACAAAGAAGAGCAAGATAGCAATACTAATCCCAGATAAAATAGATTTTAATGTAAAATCCACCATCATGGACAAGGATGGTCACTATTTCTTGCTGAAAGATTGAACACATAAGCAGGACATAACTATATTATTTATGTATACAATACCAGAGCATCTAAATTCATCAAACACTGACAACATTGAAATATGACATAGATCACTCCACAGTAATAGCTGGAGACACCAACACTCCACTTTCAGTAATGGACAGATCATCCAGAAAAAGCTCAGTAAAGATATAGAAGATCTTGTTGTGAAAACAAAACAACTAGACCTTATCGACATATACAGAACTTTTTACCCTTCAGCAGATAAGTACACCTTCTTCTCCAATGTACATGGAACATTTTCCAGAATAGGCCTTGTGTTAGAACATAAAGCAGCCCTCAACAAAATCCAAACCATTAAATTATTGCAAAGCATATTCTTGGACCATAAAGCCATAAAAGTTGAAATTAATGGCAGAAAAATACATAGGTAGAAACTTGAACTCATGGAAACTAAACAACATCTTTCTCAAAAATCCATGGGTTATAAAAGAAATCAAGGATGAAATAAAGATATTTAGAGCATCAAATGAGAATGAAAACACATCCTACCAGAACCTATAGGATACAGCCAAAGCAGAGCTCAGAGGTGAATTTATCTCTATAAATGCACACATTCCAAATGAAAAAAAAGGACTCAAACAAAGAATTAACCCAACTGACTGAACAAGTAGAAATAGGCTGACAGAGACACTCCTCAGGCACCAAAAAGAAAGTAGGCAACAAAGATACAAACAGAACTAAATGAATCAGAGAATAGAAAAGCAATAGAAAAAGTTAACAAATCCAAAAGCTGGTTCTTTTAAAAGATCAACAAAATTGATAAACCATTGGCTAAACTTACAAAAGAAAGTTTAGAAAGTTTCCTCTCCTGAGAAAACAAATAACTCGAATAAGAAATTAGATGGAAGATGTCACAACAGACTCAACTGAAATAAAAAAAATAATAATAATAACAGAATACTCAGAATACTACAAAAGACTATACTCCAGCTGATTTGAAAACCTAGGGGAAATGGACAAATTTCTAGGTCCACATCACCTACCGAAATTATCACAAGGTGAAGCAGAACAAAATAATAAACTCATCACAAAGGAAGAGATCGAAAAAGTCATCAAAAAACTGCCAACCAAAAAAAGTTCTGGCCCAGATGCCTTCACTGGAGAATTCTATCACACTTTAGAGAGGAGTTAACTCTAATACTACTGAGACTATTTCACAACATAAAAAGGGATGGAATACTCCCAAGTTCATTCTATAAAGCCAGCATAACCCTGATACCAAACACAGGGAAAGATCCAACAGAAAAGTAGAACTACAGGCCAATATAACTCATGAACCTGGATGCAAAATTCTTCAAAAAAATCTTAGCCAATAGAACTCAACAACATATTAAAAAAATAAATAAATAAATCCTCATTATCAAATTGGATTCATATCAGGGATGCAAGACTGGTTCAACATCAGAAAAGCAATTAACATGATCAACCATATAAATAACACAAAAGATAAGAATCACCTGATTTTGACAACTGATGCAGAAATGGCGTTTGACGAAGTCCAACACACATTTGTGCTAAAAACTCTCAGCAAAAATGGAAGAGGGGGAATTCCTCCACACGATAAGGGGAATCTATGCAAAGCCAACCACCCACATTGCCCTTAGTGGAGAGAAAATTGAAAGAATTACCCTTGAGAACAGGAACTAGACAAGGATTCCCACTCTCACTACTTGTATTCAACATTGTACTAGAGGATCTAGCTAGAACAGTTACACAAGACAAAGAAATAAAGGTCATCGGTACTGGCAAAGAAGAAGTAAAAGTCTCCCTATTCGAGGCCTCTCACTACCCAATTTTAGAACCTGTTCCACTGCCACGAAAGTCCAAACAGCATGATATTGGTACAAAAAGAGACACATAGACCAATGGAAGAGTTGAGACCCCAGAGACCTCACCATCATCTTATGAACAGCTGATATTTGACAAAGGCCCTAAGATCATAAACTGGTATCAAAACAATCTCTTTAACAAATGGTGTGGCAAAAAATTGGGTATCTATCTGCAAAAAACTGAAACAAGACCCATATCTCACACCTTACATAAAAACTAATTCAAAATGGATCAAAGACATAAACATCAAACCGAAAACAATAACAATCATACAAGAAAAAAATAGGATCAACAATGGAAGTTCTAACCACAGCTTAGACTGCAAAATCTGACAAGAGAAGAGAAAATAGATAAATGGGAGCTACTACGAATCAAACACTTTTGCTCATCCAAAGACTTTACCTAAAGAGTTAAAAGACCACCTACAGAATGGGAAAAAGTATTTGGCAGCTACACGTTGGACTAATGTCTGATCTCCATTATCTGCAGGGTACTGCAAAATACCAACAAGAAAAAGAAAATAACCCAGTTAAGCGATGGGCAAAGAAGATGGACAAAGAAGATGGACAGACACTTCACCAAAGAGGATATCTAGGCAGCCACATCACACATGAGGAAATGCTCACAATCATTAGCTATCAGAGAAATCCAAATCAAAACTACAATGAGATACTATCTCACCCCAACAATGTTGGCCATAATCCAAAAAACACGAAGCAACAAACACTGGAGAGGCTGTGGAGAGGTCACTCTTACACTGCTGGTGGGATTGCAAAATGGTACAACTTTTTTATATTTATTTATTTATTTTAAGCAATTTAGTGCTTCCTTCAAAAGCTGGAAGTAGAGAAACCATTTAATCCAGTAATTCCACTGCTCCAAATATATCCTACAGAAACAAAGGCTGTGACACGAACAGATACATGCACCCAAATGTTTATTGCAGCACAGTCTGCAATAGCAAAGAGATGGAGCCAATCTAGATGCCCATTAACAGATGAATGGATAAATAAACTATGGTACGTATACTCAATGGAACACTGTGCATTGATAAGAACAGAGTTGGTTTTAGGAAGCATCTCGTAACCTGGTTTCAATCAGTCAGTGGCAAAAGGACAAATGTTGTACGGGATCCCCACTATAAGGACATAAAAACACACTTATGTTTAGAAGAAAAAAGACTCTTTCATGGCTACAAGTAAGGGGAGGGAGGGAGAGGGTTGGTCACAGCTTAGATATTTGATAGAAATTTGGTTAGCTGAAAGCACTGAGAGCATACAATAGAAAGTTGATCAACTTAACTGGACTTCACCATGAACTGAAAAGTTTTCTAATTTCAATCCAATACTACAAGGACAGAGTAGTGGGGACTGAGACTGGGGACCATGCTCTTGGGAGACACTGAAGCCAATTGGACAACTAGCCTATTGCTAAGAGAGTCTTTTGCAGCCCATCTTGGTGAGTGGCATCAGGCATCTTAAAAACTAGCAAGCTGCCATCTGAGGTACACCAAATGGTCCGAATTCATCTGGAACAGATGATCATGAAGAGCAACAAGGAGACAAGGACAAAAGAGCCCAGGAGACAGAAGGACTGATAGGAACAGTAGACTGTATCAACACGTGACCAGAAGACCTAAATTGTGCCCATGCACCACCGAAGACAGCTATGATGGGGCACACAATTTTGAGTCCCAGTGGCAACTAGAGAAAGAGAGGAGAGGGTGCAACTCAAGAACTCTACCAGACCACAGCTGATGGTCTGATGGCCTTGGTGGTTCCTCTGGGAGCATGGCCCCTATACCTGCTGCTGGCTAGTCTCAGAAAACACTACTGAATTCAACTCCTCTGACAAAAATGGACAGAACTCAAGGACACAATGTGACCATAGAGTTTGTGTACTTTATAGTCCTGTTTTTATAGGATGCTGTCCCACTGGTCTCTTTCTACATCGGAGCAAAGAGGGTGGAGATGAGGCACCAGAGATTGCTGGAAGGATATGACAAGTGTGGAATGAAAGGGAAGAGTCTGCTGTCACTGGGCAAGGAGAGTAGAAGGAGTTGCAAAAAGGTGGGCATGCAAAATTGATTTGGATTGTATGCTTTCACTTAATCACAATAGAAAAAAATATATATATCAAAATTTTAAGTTAATTTGACTGTGTAAGGGGGGTTCTACATCTACATCTATTGTACTAAAACAAAATATGTAAGTAGTATATTCTCAAGCACAAACCCTACTGTATGAACAAGCCAGCCAGCCAAGTGCCGTTGAGTCGGATCCAATAATGGCATGTAAATAATATTCTATAGCACTGATGCATGTCAATTTTTTTTCATTAAGATATAAGTAGACTTTTAACCAGTTTATAAAACTTTGATAAGAATTTGTGAAATTAAAAACACATTTTTTTGGATTTAACTGAATTTGAAAAGATTTTGTTATATTTGTTTAGATGAAAAGCAGGAAAGCAGAGAAAAATTAAAAAGTAGTTTGACTGGCCTGAGCTCCAGGAAACTTACAAATATACTATGAAAAATTTATGTAGACATGACAGAATAAATAAGAATATCCAAGATATTATATATAAAAAGGAGAGACTAAGGAACAATGAACCCTTTACAAATACTATAAAATCACTGCAAATGAATAATTAAATAATGAAGTATAAAAATATTTTACAATAAAATTACTTTACACGCTATAGATACTATATATATATTTATATATATAATGCACTCACATACCGCAAAATCTGTAAAATGTGGAACCTGTGTAAGACAGAAGTCTGTCAGTATAGGAAAAGTCAAAGGAGCAATAGAAAGGTGATAAAACTACCCTCAAATGAAACCCACTGCCATCAAGTCAATTACAACACATGGTGACCCTACAGAACAGAAAAGAACTGCTCCCCACAGTTTCCACTAAGTGCCTGACAGATTCAAACTGCTGATCTTTTGGTTAGCTGACTGTCACAGATTGAATTGTGTTCCTGCAAATATGTGTGTAGTCATTTGGCTAGGTCATGATTCCTAGTATTGTGTGAACCTCTTTCACAGTGTAAATTCTGCCTCTACAATGCTAATAAGGGAGTATGCATAGCAGTTGTGTTGCGAGGGAGGACTCAGTGTGTACCACTGTACTGTGCTTTGAGGCAATCTCTTGGGATATCAGAGAAAGAAGCTAGCAGAAAATTTTGGGGACCTCACACCACCAAGAAACAAGGCTGGAAGCAGACTTTATGCTTTGGAAAGTCTCCTCCAGAGCCAGTACAGAAAGGCTTGCCTTGGATCTGACACTTTGAATTTGGACTTTTAACTTACTGGATTGTGACAAAATAAAATTTTTCTTTTTAAAGCCATCCACTTTTGGTATTTCTGTCATAGTAGCACTAGACGACTAAGACAGAGAATAGCACTTAACAAGTATGCCACTAGGATTTCCCTGTCCAAGGCATACAATTTGTAAAACCTGGAAAAACAGGGCAGTCCTGTTGAGTTCTGGCTCTCACAGATTTCACTGTATAATTGGTCAGGACAATAGGAGAAACTGCATTAGGTTACCAACCTGCCACCATTCACATGCTTCGATACATCTACAAAAATAGGTCAGTGTGACGGAAACAGACATTATTTGGTCCATATTCATTAGCAGATGATGCCTGATCAGAAAACTGAAGCAGATTTTGTTTTATTCCCTCAATCTCTGACCTGCCTGCAGGCTGACATAAATTTCCTTCGCAGAAACCAGTCTCTGGTGCTTACCAGTCTTGCTGGATGTCATCCAGTGTAAGAGGAGCTCTCTTTGAATTACTGGAGCAGTGTGTATGTTAGGATGGATAAATCAGCCAAACAGAAAGGCCTAACGGGCCGAAGAAGCAGTAGGGCATCTGTCCTTCCATTGTCCTGAAGGTGACCTCAAGTGTGAATTTTCACGAGGTAAGAAGTAATTCTTCTCTGCTTTGGCTTAGTTCATATCACTCACAGTAGAGGTCACACATCATGACAGTTTTCTGTACTTGAGGATCAGATTACTGTCTGTCTGAGAGGGAACGGAAAGCCACGAGGCCTGCTTTTCTCGGGAATCTAGGTCAGATAATTCACCCAGTAATGCCAACAGACCCTTCAAAGCTGTATCTTACAATGTGGAAATACTTAGAGTAAATCCTGCTAGTTGTTCATAAATTATGTTACAACCTGAAGGGAGAAAAATTTATTCTGTCCCATTCTTGACTCCAGCTTTTCATAAAGTAAGTCATAAAATTTAATTGGTGATCTCAGAGTAAGGTCATAGTTTTTAAATTCAAATATGCCCTATATAACCTCCAAGTCAATAATAATAACTGAAGATGATGTTAGGGCTTCTAAATTCAATAGAAGTGTCAGCAGCAGCAAATACACAAGAAACACATCCAAATATATGAAGGTTTTTTTTTTTAAATAAGTTGATACAGCTTCCTGGGTGTCCCTGAAACACGTCAAATGTTTGGATGTGGACTCTATGAAAATAGGAAGCATATGCACATTTGCTAATAGAGATGACAATGTGAAAATCAGACAGAGGAAGAGGATCTGACAGAGAGGACTGTTGGAAAAAAATAATCACTGTGAAAATAAAATAGCTTGTGTAATTAAATATAAACAAGTGATACAGTTCAGGAGCAAAAACTTTTAGGTGACTCAACTTTCCTTAGACAAAAAGAGAACAGACTGAAGGAGAAATTTGCATTCAGCTCTTATGCTGTATAAATATTGCCAAAGCTATACCTGGTGTCTAGTAAAGTTTAGAAAACAAAGTTGGTGCTAAGCAGAGCACTTTTGCATTTGTGACTAACAGTCTGGAAGTCTCTTAATAGTGTGAATGCAACTGAACTTCCTTTTCCCCCCAAAGGGGAGGCAAATCACTGAAGGTAGATAAGTGATGGCAGTTGGTGATGAGAAGCAAGCGACACTGAGACATTTAAAAATTCCTAAAACCAGAAGAATGCTCATATATGGGCTTTTAACATTGAATAACCAATTCAGACTGAAAATCAGGGTCATATATTAAGATCACTAAGGTTTCATCCATCTAAGACAACTTGAAATGGGAAAAACCACTCTGTTATGACATTTTATTTTTCCAAACAAGTATAATCACAAACCTCTTTTGAAGTATTTGTATATCAAAACACACTACTTTTCAAATATTTCATTCAGAGATAAAACACTCAAGTTGGATTATTTCCTTAGCACACTGTATTTGAAAAGTAAAAGTCTCCCCTCCTAATATTACCACCGTGTTTCCAATAAGGTTGAGAACTCAGTCAACATCGATTGTATTATCGTTTTCAAATTAGTCCACAAGTTGTCAATTCTTCCTTCAAAATGATACACACTTTATCCTGTTTATTTCTACAGGCATTGCTATAATTTGAAAACTAAACTGGAATCCACAGTAACTGATTTCTAGTTCTATCTAGTTATTGGTCAAGTAACTTTATTTATAACACGTAGGGGGTGAAAACTCAAGAACTAAATCTAAAATACCATAATTGATTTTTTCTTTCTATATGCATTCAGTGGAAACATGGAACACTGGTGGTATAGTGGTTCACTGCTGTGACCGTTAACCAAAAGGCCAGCAGTTTGAATCCACCAGGAGCTCTTTGGAAACACTGTGGAGCAGTTCTACTCTGTTCTGTAGGCTTGCTAGGAGTCAGTATGAGTTGAAGTTTCAACCTGGTGGCAGTGGGTTTGTTTTCCAGTTTTTATTCATTAGATATTATGGAAGATTCTGACACAGGGGAGACAGAGATCTACCTGTCAGCTGCTTAATAACAGAAAAGGAAAAGGAGATGATTTCTATCATGAATGATTGGAAAAGATGTAAAAAGGAGAAAGCACATAGACAGGATCTTGAATCTAATTTTTTTTTTTTAAGCTAGAGGGAGGGAAATAAGACTGAATTCACTAACCATTATTGTTATTGCTCTTTTTAAAAACTTTCTCAAAATTCTTTTTTTATAACATCTAACAAAAAAACCAAAAAAGTATATGTATATATGTACAGAGAGAGTGAGAGAGAGCCACGATAACTTTTGAACAGAAAAATAATAATGTCTACTTGGCATTCATGTGGATATCATACAAGTGTCTCCCAAATTTCAAGCTAAATTATGCTTCCTCTTTATTTATTTTAATGTAATAAAAACATATACACACAGAAAAAGAGAGAGAAATGATGGTAGACTTCTTTGGCAATAATAAGAGAAAAGAATATTGGCTATGATACATTGAACACCCTACTGAAAAATTTGTGAAATTCTCAAACTCTAAGTATGATCATTTATTGAAAGTGTCAGGTAAGAAAAATGTGAATTAGACTCTGATTAAGCAGAAATATGGAAAACACATTTAATTGCAAATTAGTTAACTAGGGGTGAAAAAACACAGTAATAAAAAACTAGTAGAAAGAGTTGGCTAAGTCAGGCAAGCCGAGGAGAAGGACAATCACAGAGCGGGAGCTGGGCAGGAAATGGGAAGCCTGTGCAAGCGTTGCCAGCATTCGAACACTGTGGTTAGTGTAATGGATAAGGTGGCCTCACGCTGTTTTAACTAAACGACGAGTTATCATGCCTTCATGAAGAGAATGTTCTGTCTATGTCAAAGTGAAAAATAGATTTATCTAACAATTGTACCACATTATAGATAAGAACTGTCACTTTAGATGTAAATAGGTTTCTTATACAGAAAGAAGCATTGCTAAGGGATGGTTCTTAGCTGTGTTTTCTGCCGTATTCATGTAGGATTCAATCAGCCCGGGAATCCACGACACTTTTTTTGTCTTGTAACAAAAAAGTGTAAAGAAAAAGAAAAGAAGCCTAACTATAATGGTCCACGTTTATTGGGAGTTTATATTTGACAGGTACTGCTCTACCAAGTACTTTACATCTAGTCTTATTGTCATGAATTGAATTGTTTTCCTCCCCCCATCAAAAAATGTGTATCATTTTGGCTGGACCATGATTCCCGGTACTGCGTGATTTGTCTGCCGTGCTGTGAATCCTGCCTCTAAGATATTGATGAGGGAACATGAGTAGCCGCTGTGTCAACGAGGTGGGACTCAATCTACAAGCATGGATTGTACTGAGGCAATCTCTTGGGACGTAAAGGAAAGAGCAGCAAGCGGAGATCTGCAGACCACATGCCACCAAGGAAGCAGTGCCAGAAGCGCAGCGCCTACTTTAGACGGGGAGACCCCGCACGAAGAAGCCTCTAGTCTGTGGAGAAAGTTTTTCCCTGAAGTTAACTCTCTGAATTTGGACTTAAAGCCGACTTTCTTCTGAGAAAACAAATTCCTCTTTGTTGAAGTCATCCACTTGTGGTATTTCTGTTACAGCAGCACTTGATGACTAAGATATTCGGTAATAACTTCAGGTTACAGGTTTTAAAATTAACTCCATTGTACGCCGTATCTCACATTGTTTACATCACTAAGTGAATTACACTGCTTCCTCATATTCACAACAAGGAGACAGAAAATACCTGATCTCCTACTGTAACTTGTTCGTTATTGCTGCTGAGTGAATTCTGACTCATAGCTAACCTATGGGACAGAGTAGAACTGTCCCACTAGGGTTTTCAAGGTTGTATCTTTACAGAAGTAGCCTTCCCATGTCTTTCTCTTGTAAGTTTCAGCTTTTCCTTAGCAACCTAACACTTAACAACTGTAATACCTGGCCTCCTTTTTTTTAACCTATTATATACAAAAGTGCTTCTCTGTATGTTTCATCACTACACATGGACACAGAATGACACAAAATATTTTGCAGTTATTATTAAGTTGCTTCTGGATCTCTAGAAACTTTTTATATATGTCCTTTTTTTTTTTTTTATTTGTTTCATTGTTTTTTCTCTAGAGCAGACACCATATGCCATCAAATTTATCCTGGAAGTAAGATAAAAAATAAGGAAACAAATTCCAGTGGGGTTTTTCACTTTTCTTACCCCATTTCTGGGGAGCCCCTGTAGCACACTGGGTAAGAGCTTGGCTGCTAACGAAAAGGTAAGCAGTCTGAATCCACTAGCTGCTACTTGGAAACTCCATGGAACAGCTCTACACTGTCCTATGGGGTCGGTATGAGTCAAAATTGGCTTAATGGCAACAGGTTTCAATTTGGGTTTTAACTTCATCTCTAACAGTTTGTAAATAATTCTTTCTTCCATGAGTATTCAGAAATATTGTTGATTTACCTAGAGTAAACAATATTCCTTAGCACCAAGAAGTATCAGCAACTGGGTTTTTAATTTCTACTTGGCAGGACAGGCATTTAAAGCTGAAAGAAGCCCCACATGACATTCATTATATTAATGTAAAATATGTACCGATTTTCCAAGTAAAGGAAAGAAGGATAACGAAAGAAAAGACACACAGAGGACAATGTGGTGGAGTCTAGGTGCAGTGTCAACCCAATTAAATTAACCTCATCTTAAAACTGTTGCTTGTTTCCTGAGTAAAAATTATTTGCAATCAACAAACTAAAAAGTCACAGTGAAAGAAAGATGTAAATGTTGCAACAAAAATGAAAACATTCCCATTTTAAGCCTTGGAAAAAAACAAAATAATTTTATTAGAATTGCTTTAATTATTAAAATATTTTAATATTAATCACCCTCCTATTGCTACTACACATAATGCAATCAGCAGAGCCAATATGTGTGTACTCTTATGATGATAAAGTCCAAGATACAGAATTCAATTAGAGACAATGCACTCTATTTACAGCATCTCTCTTGGTCCCTAATTAAGTGAGGAGAAAAAAAAAAAGCAAAGAAAAAAGAAATGTTCATAGAGAACTGTAAAAGAGGAAGCATATCCAGAGGTCATACCTGGTGACCTCTATGCTACTGCAAAGAGTGGAAAACAATGCTAAAATCACACCATTGCCAAAGATTTCCGTACATATAAAATAATACTATATATACCTAGTCTTGAAATTTGGGTGGCTAAGAGCTACAGCTGTTAACCCAAATTTATGGCAGTTCCAATTCACCAAGCAGTGATTGGAAACTGTGGGCCAGTTCTACTCTGTCTGACAGGGTTGCTATGAATTGAAAGCAATAAAGCATTTTTCTTTTTTTAAAATATCTATTCAGTTTCTGAATCTACCTTTCTCTACTGAATCCATTTCTACAGTGTGTAAAAATGCCCTTTGTGTTTATTCTGTCTTCTCAGCTTTTTGTTCTTGTCTCACAGCTGAGCTATCAACACAGTCTTTTGTATTTCCTCACCTACCACTCAGCCATCAGTAAGCTACCATCAGGCTTTGGCGGCACGTTCCCACCTCTTTGCACCTGTCCTAGAAAGATATGAAGGTCCTCTTACGTGTGACACCTAGTGCGGATATCTTAGTATCTCTTAACTTGTCCGAAGTGGTAGAACAACTCTACATTCTGAGAATTCTTTAATTTTCTTTATGATAGAGTCTGTTATGATTCTCCTCATTCCTCATTGATCACTCCTTCCAAATTCAAGTAAGTTTTAACTATTGTGTTAGACTTTCGAGTAACCAGATGTTGTTTATCTATTGAATCTTTTTTTGTATTTCATTACTTTTTACTCTTATCTTTTATATTATTTGCTGCCTTTCAGTTTTATTTTTAAATACTTATTCTGCATTACCCTAACTTAATGAGTTGGTTACTTAGCTTATTAGTATTTCAGCTTTCTTTTCTTCTAGTATTTCTATTACTGCTAATGATTTCCCTCTAAATACTCTTGAGCTGCATCCTCAGATTTTATCTGTAACATTTAAAATATAATTCTGTCATACTTTCCTATTTTCATTTTAGTATTGTAAATTTTCAAAATTTATGGATACTGAAGTGTGACTTTTTATATTTTATAAAAAATATTTTAATTGGAAAATGGAATGATCTCTCACACCACCATGGTTTCCTGATGGTGTAGCGGGTTAAGTGCTACGTCTCCTAACCAAAAGGTCAGCAGTTTAAATCTGTCAGGCACTTCTTGGAAACTATATGGGACAGTTCTGCTGTGACCTCTGGGGTCCCTATGAGTCAGACCTGACTCAGTGGCAGCAGGAGTGGGGTTTTTCTGGTGATATATTTTAAAAGATTACTCTGGCTGTCCTAGTGCAAGTGGTTGGAATATGGCTGCAGTCAAACTTGGGAGACAAATTGGAGAATACCTGGTAGTTGTTTAAGAGAGAACAGTGAACAGTGTTTTTATTAGCATGGTAATGAAGAATAGAACAATGAGAACAGACATAAATAAACATGACAGATTCAAATACACATCGAGGTAAAATGGATGCGCTAAGCAGCATAACATACATTATTAAAAAACAAACACACAAACAACAGTGTGGGAAAGGCACAAAGGAGCTCTATGTTTTTGTCTATACATATCCCTCAGAGCCCTGGTGGCACAATGGTTAAGCACTTAATCACTAGGCTATTAACGAAAGTGTTGGAATCCACCAGACACTCCGTGGAAACCGTATGAGGCAGTTCTACTCTGTCCTACGGGAGTGTTACAAGTTGGGATCAACTCTACGGCAGTAGGTTTGCTTTGGTTTCGGTATCCTTTATTATCAAATAATGGAAACCACTCATACGGGGTCTAGGCTTTCAGTTATTTCATCCCTAACTGTACTAAGGAGCCCGGGTGGTACAGTGGTTAAGAACTGTGGTGAGCTATGTCTGCTAACACAAAGGTCAGCAGTTTGAATCTACCAGCTGCTCCTTAAGAACTCTATGGAGCAGTTCTACTCCAGTCTGTAGAGTCACTCTGAGTTGGAATTCTCTGGACAGGAATAAGCTTTCCTTCTTTCTTTCCTTTTTTTTTTTTCCTAATTGCATAAGTGATCTCTACCTTTAAAGAAAACACAGATGCAACATTTTTATTAAATTGGAAAATATATTTTAAATGATGTCAACACAAAATAATAGCTTTATTTGGTGGAGTCTAAGTGGGATAAACAATTGAATTATGAAAGGACTATCATGACTACAAGTTGTCATACTTAAGAGTAAAATAACTTTCTTTTAACCATGAAAAGGCTGAATAAAATCCTGCTCAACATTCTCTTTTTGGTAAACCAACAGAATTTTGTAATATCATTTACTTAATATATACAGTAGCTAGTAATTACTAATTGACACCAAGAGTGAGAAGACAGTCTTACGGGGAGAACTGCATTTGTAGAAGGTACATTGGATTAGTAGAGCTGGGGCATTTTATATATATATATATAATACATAGATAAAATAAAAAAATCAATAAGTAGCCTGGATTAAATACATTTTAGATTTGTTGCCTAGAAGAAGACGTAAGGATAATTTTCAAAGACTACAGATAGAGCTTATAGGGAGCTAATATGGGGTGTAAAATGCAGACAGGACATTCTCTGTCACTTTGTCCTATACTTCTTGCATGTTTTAAGAACATTTCATCTGTTCAAATATGCCTGAATGAAAGAGAACAAAAATTGCTAGAAGGTGAAAGGGGTGGGAGGGACCAACCCCAGAGATGGTAATCGCAGTTATAGCTCTCCAATGGCAACCAGTGTTATGGAAATACACATAAGCACAATCAAGTCTATGTACAGCAGGAACTCGGTCTTCGGTGCAAGAAAGAACAGACTTTTCACAGCTGACCTAATTTGCCCAAGTTGCAAAATGGAATAATGACCAGATAAGGAGGGAGGGGCATAGTTTTAGCGTAAGTGTGTTTCTTCAACTAAGGATTTTTTTTTTAAGTATTTAGTCCTAGAAAAATCTGCAGCTTTTATATTATTATTGAGAAGTACTTTCTTCTTTCTTTTTTTAAAGGAAGCATTTATTTTAAATCCAGAAAACTTTGATTCTTAAAGCCTATTTTGGTTTTTAAAGCAGATTCATGGTGGATCTGCCTGTGAAACTTGTTCTACAGGTTCAAAGCAAGCATTCAACACAGCACAACTTTATACATATATATAGAGATATATATGTATATATATATATATATATATATATTCTACTTCTTTTCCCTACTCAAGATAGTTTTAAAAAATCCTTTGGGCACCCATCCTCTTTCTCTCTGGAGTAGAATAATACAGTTTCACAATATTTGTATTCACTTTTTGTCTGGCCTAATGAAACTGTCATAGAAAAACAAAAGTTACGTACATATACAAAAGAGGAAAGTTTATTCTGGCTGCAATTAGTTTTCTTATAACTGTGGAGCACATTGCGTTCCACAACGGTCAGCTAGAAATTTCTCTTTTGTTGAGTGACAGAAATTTCTGATATCATCACTGAAATTAAAATTAGTTTTTTATTTGCTTTCTCCCATTTCCCTTTACATCTTTGATTCAATATTAATCAATGCTTCTTATTTTCATGAACATCTTATTTTACAAAATGCATACATTTTAGATTGCTGAGCACTTTCGTCTTCTAGATGTGCAATTATACATGTTCTGACTTTGAAACTTTCTTGCAGATTAAAAACAGATTAAAACACACACCTCCACACACACACATACACACACACAACCTTAAATTTGCTTAGGAAAGAAATCCATCAAAATAAATAATTCATGTTGGGATGGACTGAAATCTAGTCTTTTAGGAGGTGCCAACAGATGGTTTACATTTATAGAAGGCACACTTGCTGACTTCCAAACATAAATTAAAATTCATAAAGTATATCATTAGTACTCCTCATAAGCAGCATTATGTTTATGATATGAATTTGGATTTTCCCAGGTGAACAGTTTTCCATCATAATTTTACTAAGAAAAAAAGTGAAACAAATTGCTTTCCAGTTACTGTTTTGTGCTAGCAAGTTTAAAATTAAACCTGCTGGTTGTGATGCAGCAACACAAGCCAAGAAGCTTGGAGCTAAACGAGGCTGTTGTTTTCACGATATTCATCATTTTATAAGAAATATTAGGTGTTATTCATCATTAACACAATAGGCATTATTGCAACTAATAAGTCAGCTTCTGTGGTGTTCACTGCCTACTACATCAGTTAGGCTGAGAACTTTCAACCACTGTAATTAAGAGGGAGACTTCAGCTTATTAAAGATAGTTAATTTTAGCGATTCTTTGGCTTAAGTATGTCCACTTAATACCATGGAATTACAGTAACATTTAGCTTTTAGTGAACCTTGCTACTAACCAAAAATGTTAGCATTAAGTCAGGTAAGGTTCTGCTTAAGGTTATGCCGTAAGCCCCTAAAAAGAGACGATTTATTGCTCATTAAGATTTTTGTCTAGCTGGCATTCAGAGTAAAGTGGAAGAATGTCAGTTATACATTTAATGCAATCAAAAAGTGAAGAAAGCCCATTTTAAAAAAAGAAGCCTGGGAATTTATTTACTAAGATTAGCTACTGGCTTGCTTCATCAAATTAACTAAGTAAATTACAAAGCCCCTTTACAATGGCTGTATTTACATACGCAAAATACAAGAAAATTAAATAAATGAACTGGCCAAATGCCAGATGTTTTTTAACAATATTTGAACTGGTTTGACTTTTGCAGATAATTGTTTCCATTCTCTTCTTCTACACTTCTACATGTTATATTACTCAATGTCAAAATAATTTGGGCAGATATTATAACGACAAAAATCTGTTATTTCAATGAAAAATGTCAAAATTTAATGTTTTGATATTATAGAAATAAAACTATTAGTGCTTATTACTTGTAAAGGAATAATTTTAATAATGTATAGAATTAGTCTCTTTATATTTTATATAGAAGTATCTAAGTGGTAGAATAAATCATTCCAAGCAAATGTAATACTCTTCCTTTTTAAAATGTAGTTCTCATTTATTCTACAGTGACACATGATGGTTTTTTAACATGTGTTAAAAAACAAAAACAAAAACAAAACCTCCAGGTGATGAGTCTGCTCATTTTGTGATATATTGATATATTCAATTAAGGCAACAACAATCTACTTAGACATAATTGAACCATTAGCAATTCAATATGTGGTGTATATATGATCAAATTAAGATTGTGTACTGCCCAATTCCTTAAAATAGGTATAAGAAAAAAAAAACTCAACTTATTTTGTATAGTTATTTTAAATTTCAGAATAAAATATAAAATGACATTTTGGATGTGTTTAAAATAAGAATAGGTAAAAAGATTTTGTGGTATTTTTAAATTTTATATACCAGAATCCAATACTCCTATTCATCACTCTGGTTATCTTTCCACCAGATGCAGTATTCCCCAAAACTTGCATCCTATCTTTTTTCTAGAAAAGTGATCAATAGAAAATATCCTACAAACAGGACACATAAGTGGTTCTTCCTCATGAAAGTGCTAACATAAAGCAGTTTAAGAAAAATCACAAGAATAAGTTTATGCTCAGTGTAGTGTGATTTAAACATGATGGTAAGTTTTGCACAAATCCCAGATGGTAAATAACTAATAGCAAAAATTTGTCACCTCTGACCTTAAGTAAGGAGAAGATAGCATACAAGTGAGGGCAGAGGCCAATTTCTGTGGAGCAAGAGTTCCCCAGATAATAACATGTTTGTTGAATTTTCAGCCTAGTAAAGGGAACTCCATAGTCTGATGGGATTAGGTAGACACTGCTTAATGCTGTTGGGCCATCTTGTTTATCTTGTAGTATCATGGATGCAACCCAGATGTACTTTCAACCCCATGAAGAGTAGCTTGGAAGAGTCTGGTACTAAATGTTAGGTGATCTGTCACAGGGCTATTGCTAAGGCCAGTCCAAAGGATGAAGGAAAAACATCTGGATACAAAGTAGATGTGGCATGGTAGACCCCCTGAGTCCAGCTAAATCAGCTTTGATAAATTAAGTCATGTCACCCTGGAATCAGGATGCAACTTAGAACACTAGCTGGGTAAGCAGCAGTGGCCAGACAAGGGCCATTACACTGGGAAACAAGGGAGCCAAAAGATGCCTCATCCAACAAGTCAGATTTGTGGTGGTTTAGGCCATAACCCTTCCATTAAACAGCCAGATGACATCTTGAAAGAAATCCACAGCAAAGGGCAGATGGTTAAGGCCTTCTAAAGGCTGCATATTTTCTTCAAAAAAGACTAAGCATTACATACAGAGGTTCAGTAAGTACCTCCTCCAAAGAAAAATTTTAAGTAGAGAGATGAATATTTAGTTTTGTTCTGCTTCTCAGAACATGGAAGTTAACTAGGCTAGATCAGCTATTGGTAAAATAAGGTATATGTTTTCTATACATCTTACTAAATTATAAGATAATTCAAAACCATGCAATAATATATAGTGTTATGATTATCATCAGCATCATCTTTTTTTTGTCTTACAGTCTTATTCCAGATTAATATTTCTAATGTTCTATAACCATATCCCTCTTCAAATTATTTTGATGGTTACCCAATGTTGGGATGGAACTGCAAGTTCCAACATCTGCAGATCTCTCTAAATTCGTGTTTAAAAAGTGTGGTTCCTGAAGTTTCTATTGTTTCTCTTGTCTCTAGGTCTTTGCACAAGCTCAGACATAATTACTTGAGAAAATCTTCCTGATCTATGTTGGCCACTAGTAGAAGTTCAAGACTCTCTTTTATTTTTAATGTTTTATTGTGATTTAAGTGAAAGATTACCATCCAAAAGTTTTTGTCATACAGAAACTTAAACACACTTTGCTATGTAACTCTAACTGCTCTCCCCACATTGTGACAGCACACTCCTCCTTTGTGCCCTGTATTTTACCTGACTTTACAACTAGTTCCTGTCTCCCTCTGGCTTCTCATGTCATCTCTGGAGAGGAGCTGTCCAGTTAGTCTTACATATCTACTAAAGCTAAAAAGCACAGCCTTTATGATTATAATTTCATATCTTATAGTCCAGTCCAATCTTTTGTCTGAAGAGTTGGCTTCAAGAATAGTTTCAGTTTTGAGCTAACAGAGAGTCTGGGTGTCACGTCTTCCAGGGACCCGCCATTCTTTTGAATCGTCAATTCTGATCTTTTTAACAGTGTTTGAGTTCTGCATGCCATTTTTCACCCACTTAGGCAAGGACCCTTTGTTGAGTTCCCTGTCAGGGCAGTGACTGGTGGTGGCTGGACACCATCTAGTTCTATATTCAATATTCTTTCTTGCTCCCTTGAATGACTGTCAAGAACTGATCAGTTTAAGAATGTCAAGGGTTCCCAGAGTAGAGACAAGATCTGCCTAATTTGGGGACCCTAGTTTCCTGAAAGTTGCTTCTTGAGCTCCCTTTTATCCTCTTTCAACAATCCGTTTCTTTATGTATCTATGTATGTATCCATCTACCCACCCACCCACCCACACATGCATCTATCTATCTATGTATTTATTTATTTTAACTGTATTTATCTGTATCTTAAGCCAAAGGGGAAACCCTGGTTACACAGTGATTAAGTGCTAAGATTGCCAACCAAAATGTTGGCAAGCACTTCTTGTAGACTGTAAGGGACAGTTCTACTCTGTCCTATAGGGTTGTTATGAGTCAAAATCTACTTGACAGCAGTAGTTTTTTTTGGAGGGGGCAGTTAAAGCAAAAGGAATCTGCTGTTTGTATTCAACTTACCATACTGGAGCTCTGAGTTGAAACATGGGAACCAAGCAAGTAATATTGTTGCTGTTGTTAGCTGCCATCGAGTCAGTTCCAACTCATAGTGACCCTATGCACAACAGAAAGAAACACTGCCCAGTCTTGCACCATGTCCACAGTTGCTTTTATGCTTGAGCCCATTGTTGCAGCCACTGTGTCAATTCATCTCATCAAGGGTTTTCCTCTTTTTCGTTGACCCTTGACTCTACTAAGCATGACGTCCTCCTCCAGGGACTGATCCTTCCTGACAACATGTCCAAAGTATATAAGACACAATCTTGCCATCCTTGCTTCCGAGGAGCATTCTGGTTATACTTCCAGAACAGATCTGTTTCTTCTTTGGTAGTCCATGGTACATTCAATATTCTTTTCCAACACCACAGTTCAAAGGCATCAGTTTTTCTGTCTTCTGTGACCAGCTTTCATATGCATATTATGCGAATGAAAATACTATGGCTTGGGTCAAGCTCACTGTAGTCTTCAAAGCAACATTTTTACGGTTCAGCACTTTAAAGAGATTTTTTGCAGCATATTTCCCCAGTGCATTGCATCTTTTGATTTCTTGACTGCTGCTTCCATGGACATTGACTGTGGACCCAAGTAAAATGAAAGCCTTGACAACTTCAATCCTGTCTCCATTTATCACTATGTTCCCTACTGGTCCAGTTGGCATAATTTTTGTTTTCTTGATGTTGAGGTGCAATCCATATTGAAGGCTGTGATCTTTGACCTTAATAGTAAGTGTTTCAAATCTCATTCACTTCCAGAAAGTAAGGTGGTATCATCTGTGTAACGCAGGTCGCTAATGAATCGTCTTCCAAGACTGATGCCTTGTTCTTTGTATAACCCAACTTAACAGGTTATTTGCTTGGCATACGGACTGAAAAGTTGTGAAAGGATAGGACCCTGATGCACATCTTTCCTGACTTTAAAACATTCAGTGTCTCCCTGTTCTGTTTGCATGACTGCCTCTTGATCCATGTACAGATTCCTTAAGAGCACAAGTAAGTTTTCTCGAATTCCCATTTTATGCAATGCTAGCCATAATTTGTTATGATCCACACAGTCAAATGCCTTTGCATAGTCAATGAAACACAGGTGAACATCTTTCTGGTATTCTCTGCTTTCAACCAAGATCCATCTGACATCAGCAATGTTATCTCTGGTTCCACATCCTCTTCTGAATCCAGCTTGAAATTCTGGCAGTTCCTTGTCAATATACTGTTGCAGTCACTTTTGAATGATATTGTGCAAAATTTTATTTGCATGTGATAGTAATGGCACTTTTCAGCAATTTCTGCATTCAGTTCGATCAACTTTGTTTGGAACGGGCATAAATATGGATCTGTTCCAGTCAGTTGGCCAGGTAGCTGTCCTTCAAATTTCTTGGCATATATGAGAGAACACTTCCAACATTGCATCTGTTTGTTGAAATATCTCAGTTGATACTCCATCAGTTCCTGGAGGCTTGTTTTTTGCCAATGCCTTCCATGCAGCTTTGACGTCTTCCTTCAGTACCACTGGTTGCTAATCATATGCCACCTCTCCAAATGGCTGAACATGGACCAGTTTTTTCTGATATAATGGCTCTGTGTATTCCTTCCTTCTTGTTTTGATGCTCCCTGAGTCATTTAGTATTTTCCCTGTAGAATCTTTCACTATTGCAACTCAAGGTTTGAATTTTTCTTCAGTCCTTTCAGCTTTAGAAATGTAGAAAATATTCTTCTCTTTTGATTTTCCATTGCCAACTCTTTGCACATGTCATTGTAATACTTTGTCTTCCTGAGCTGCCCTTTGAAATCTTCTGTTTAGTTTTTTACTTCGTCATTTCTTCCTTTTGCTTTAGCTGCTCAGCATTTGAAAGCCAGTTTCAGAGTCTCTTCTGACATTCAATTGGTCTTTTATTTCTTTCCTATCTTTTTAATAACTTCTTGCTCTCTTCCTGGACAATGTCTTTGATGTCATTCCCCAGTTCATCTGGTCTTCAGTAATTAGTGGTCAACACATCAAATCTGTTCTTGAGACGGTCTTTAAACACAGAAGGGATATATACAAGGTCATACTTGGTTCTCTTGGGTTTGTTATAATTTTCTTCAGTTTCAATTTTAATTTGCATATGAACAATTGACGATCTGTGCTACAATCAGCACTTAGTCATGTCCAAATGCTGATATGGAGCTTTTCCATTGTCTTTTTCCACAGATGGAGTCAGTTTGGCTCCTGTGCATTTCACCTGATGAGGTCTATGTTAAAGTCCCCGTTTGTGTTGGGAAAAAACGTACTTGCAGTGAAGAAGTCGTTATTCTTTCAAAATTCTACCACGTGATCTCCAGCATTATTTCTATCACCAAGGCTGTATTTTCTTCTTTGTTTCCATCTTTTGCATTCCAATCACCAGTAATTATCAATGTATCATGATTGTTTGTTCAATCAATTTGGGACTGCAAAAGTTGGTAAAAATCTTCAATTTCCTCATTTTTGGCCTATGGTTGATATATTCCCAGAAGAACCCTGAGGCCTTTGGACCATCAATTGCAGTCTTTTAGTGAAGTTCTCAGAGGGCATCCCTTTTTATTCTCACATTGCCACTGAGACTCAACTTTGTGAGTCCCACATGGCTAGGATATTGATCTTTATGTGTTCCATTTCATTTTTGATGATTTCCAATTTTCTTAGATTCATACTTCATATATTCCATTTCTGATTATTAATAGATGTTTGTAGCTGTTTCTTCTCATTTTGAGTCATGACACATCAGTAAATGAAGATCTCGAAGGCTTTATTATGTTATTAAGGTCAATTCTACTTTGAAGAGGCAGCTCTTCCTCAGTCATTTTTCTCAGTGCCTTCCAACCTGGGGAGTTCCTTTGCATCACAATATCTGACAATGTTCCACTGCTATTCATAAGGTTGTGACAGCAACAAGCAAGCCTCCCCTGACAGACAAGTGTGGGCTGCTCATTCTCCCTTCACTTGATCTTGCTAGCCTGCTTGCCTTCCCTTGACTCAGTCTTCCTAGCCTGCTCCCTTTCCCTTTATGCAGTCTGCCCAGTCTGCTTCCTCTCCCTTGACTCAGTCTTCCTAGCCAGTTCACTCTCCTTTTACTCAGTCTTCTTAGGATCTTCCATCTTTCTTTACTCAATCTTCCCAACTCTCCTTTGCCTTTACGTAATCTTTCTAGCCTGCTTCCTACTTTTCTGACTTATAGTGACCCTATAAAACAGAGCAGAACTGCATCATAAGGTTTCCAGGGAGTAGCTGTAATAGTAAATATTAGTTATTCCTAAAATTCAGGAAGAAAGAGTATATGTACCGAGGAGGTAACAAGACTGCTCTAATGGGAGAGGCCTCTGTGGTTTGAAGTCTGGTTATGCAGTGAAGGTACTTCCATTTTTGAGGTTTCTCCAGGACGTCTAGCAGCTAGCTTCACAAAGTTCTTCACGACCAGGATAGACTCACTTTGAATTGTCACTAATTAGATGAGGGAGCTATTTCAGTAAATGGTCAGGTATCGACATCAGTAAAGGACTGTCTGCCTTATATTCTCTTCTTTATTTTTGTGATGATATATAAAGAATGTGTGTCATCTGAGGGCAGAAGAAAGGGCCCACAGGTTTGAAAAACTCCAAAGCAAGCACAGGTCAGCATCAATAAGATGTCAACATAAGTTTAAAGATCAAAGAGTCTCATGAAATTGGGGAACTCCGGAAAAGAGCAGGAGACACAAGCCAAGAAAATATATGACATGTCCCTTGCTTGAAATATTTTTAATACAAACATGGGTTACTTGGCTCACAAGAGAAAGAGGATGCTGTTTCCTAATGAGCTTACATTTGAAAGAACACAGTGGTGTCAGAAATTCAGAGATGTTTGCCATCAAGTTGATTCTGACTCATAGGGACCAAGAAAACCTATTGCTGTCCAGTTGAGATCTGACTCATAGAGACCCTAAACCACAAAGGAGAAGTGTCTCATAGAGTTTCCACGGAGCAGTTGGTAGATTTGAACTTTCATTCTTTTAGTTATCACCACAGTGTTGTATATCTAGAAGATGGAGAAATGAGGGGGAAAGATGCCTTCAAGAACAATTTTGTTATTGGAAGTGCCAACATTAAAAATTGTTAAAATTTGCCTGACGCGGGCTACTTTTGAAAGTTAAGACAATTTGAATAAGTGGGGTCCCCACTCAAAGTATGTAACAGAATGTAAGAGGAAATAAATACTTTTGTTAAGGAAAAACAGTTATATTTTGTAGATCTTTGAGTTTCAGTGTGGACTGCATGCAGCCATGCAATAAGGGGCCCTACTTATTGACATATTATGATTTTTATAGGACCTCTAACCATATTCTATAAGCCAGAGTGGAGAGAGAGGAGGGCTTGATGCATTGGTCTTGAGTGGTCTAGGTCTTTGGAATAAGATTAGCTAATGTTTCATCACCAAGGCTAGAGGCAGCACGAATGAGGCATTAACAAAAGCCTTGAAGGGCTGAACTGCTGGTATCATTAGAAACCAATATATGCTTAATATTAACAAAAACCAGGGCAAATGTCTCTAATGCAGACAGATGATACTTCGTGAACCTTTTTACTACTAGGGAGACAAGAGTGCCATTTCCTCTGTTACTCTGCTTTAGTCTTGCTTTCTACTGGTGGAACCCTAGAGCTCATATTTCCTTTTCTGCTACTAACTAAAAATTCATAGCTCTACACTGGAAATGAAATGACTAACTTTTAACTGGGAGAAACAGGTAAAACTTGCTTAGCTTTAGCCAGTCTTGACTGAGCAAAACCAAAAAAGAAAAAAAAACCCTCTGCTGTCAAGTTGATTCCAGCACATAGCAATCCTCCAGACAGAGCAGAACTGCCCCATAGAGTTTCCAAGGAGCACCTGGTGGATCTGTCCTGCCCGTCTTCTAGTTAGCAGCCACAGCACTTAACCATCACCAGAGTTTCCACGCGAAGGAGAGCACTCTAGCATCCCGCCCCCTGCTTGCTTTTGCTGGCTGTATATATTCCTTTCTTTCACTCTGTCCTGGCATGTTTGTCTGAGACGCCGCCCAGAGCAGAGACGATATTCAAGAGCAGGGTTTAAATATTCTTGTCCTCTGACCTAAGGTCAATTTAATCTCACATCTATTTTCTCTTACCTCTTCCTGTATTTTTACTCCATTCATGTCAGACAACCGTATCACATTTTCTGTAGTTCCTAGAGTAGCTTGTACTGATTGCTGCCATACCAGCAACCACAGAGAATAAAAGTCAGCATATTCATTGTGTTTTTCCTACTTCGCTATAATTGGAACACTGGTACCTAGAATATCAGTTCTTAACAACAGAGGGATAAGTAAGTTGTGGCAGGTAGGGTGGCTGTCCAGGCACTGCTTAAGGGGGGATACCAATGAGCAGCTTCTGTTGGTCACTGCTGTTTTCATCACCACCTGTGAGAGATCCTTGCACAATTTCAAACTAGTTGACATAAGTGCTGGTGTCCATAGCTAGATCCATGGTTGATAGCTGTTTAAATTTATAGTACATGCACGAATCTATGACTGCATGCTAGTAAAAACCTTTCTCTCTTTCCAGTTATTTGGTCACCTGGTGTCCCTGGTTGCACAGTAGTTGAGAGCTTTGGCTGCTTACCAAAAGGTCAGTAGTTCAAATCCACCAGGTACTATTTGTAAACACTGTGAAGCAACTCTACTAAGTCCGCTAAGATCACTGTGAATCCCAATGGATTTGATAGATTTTAATTTGCTGTTGGTGTTGTTAATCTCAGACTGAGGAGCTTTGGTGATGCAATGGTAAAGTGCTCAGCTGCTAACTGAAAACCGGGCAGTTCCAACCCACTAGCCACTCCAGGGGAAAAGACCTGACAATCTGCTCCCATAAAAATGACAGCCCAGAAGACCCTTCAGGGCAGCTTTACTTGGTTCTATTAGGTCACAACGAGTCACGACTGTCTGAAAAGCAAACGACAATAGCAGGTTGGGCCCAAAGAAATCACTAAAGCTCTTCTTCCCTTAAGTCTGTGTACTAGTCCTTTGATTCTGTTTACCTTGAGCTGAATTTACTGCCTTGGAAACTTTTCTAAAATTTTTACCAGATTTATCCATATCTAAATCTTACATCTACTTTCGAAGAATTAAAAAAGGTTATTTATTTATTGTTTAAGTCTCTCTCTCTCTCTCTCTCTCTCTCTCTCTCTCTGTGTCTCTCTCTCACCCTGTTCTTTTTGCATCTACCGTGTTAAGACTGGTGGAGAGCTGATGAAAAATACTCGTCCATCTCTCTGCCAGAGCATTATTTTAGAAGATTTTAATCATATCCACCTGTTAGACTGAGCTGAGTTATTTAGCAAAACAAGGTATGAAAGGGGTTTATTTGAGCTGAAGTTTTCTGGAAAGGAAATATTTTCTCTCCAGTTGAACAACAAGGCTCATGGCTTGTTGGGCACTTCCTTTGTTGGGTACACATCCTTGACTCAAGTTTATCTAAAACCACCCTGATTATCCTTGTGTACAATTTATTTCCTCCAACCCAGAGATCATTCTAAACACAAATCTGATCATATCACTTCTCCCTTTAAAGGTCTTCAAAGAACTCTACCGAGCAGCGAATAAAACTTCATACAAGAGACTTTGTGACCTGGTGTTTTTTCTTTAACCTCTGGTCCTACAGATTAGCATGCAATTAGGAAACTCATGAGACTCAGGAACATTTCTCTATGTCTGAAATGTTTCCCTTTCTCTTTCAACCTCTTTATTTTGCTTCATCGTTTCAGTTCACATGCTATTCATCCTGTTTCTTAAATCTCACTCTCCCATGCTAGCCTCCCCAACATTGAGATAATTGCTACAACTAACATGTTTCTAACATCCTGAAATTTTCACAACTCCTTCTTTCCATTGCACCTTCCATAACCTTTCCTTGTTCAGGATAACACTCTGTTCCTCACTTTGAGAAATCTTCCTATGCTTCTCCAGTGTTAAGCTAGATACTCCGCGTATGGATGCTATAGTAGCCTATGCTTTTATAAATTATGCTATAAGTTTCTGTTTATATCTATCTTTCCCAGTAGCCTGTTGGCATACTGAAGGCAAGACCTATGTCTGTTTCTCTATACTCCTAGGTTTGAGGAAAAAATGGCTTTTATTAAATGAATGACTAAAAAATAACAATCTGTCTAACTATTTCTGTATTTTTTCTCAAAGACTCTGGTTATGATAGCCAAGAAGACATATATAAAACATTTCCAAAATTGAGGTATTTACACGAGCTTTAGTTTGCGCTTTGCTTTTTGTGAGGAGGTTGTATAAAGAGAATGGTGGTAAAACCTCATAGTTTGGATGGTTGCTGGAGTGCTCCCCTCCCAGCTCTAGGCTAAGTAGTTAAATTGTGTTAAGTGAATGTTAGTGCTACCTAAAAGACAACCTTTTCTTTGTTGGCGTACCCTCCGCACTCATTCAATTGTTATTTTTACAAGGCAAATAGCTATCAGTGTATAGAGACCCTATCAAGCTCTTATAGATGGGTTTAAAGTACTGTTTTTAGTTTGTATGCCTTCAAATTGCACTTAAATAACACAGTTATTTTTGACTGATTGATTCTAAGAATTTTGCTATTACAGCCAAACTATGACATTTTGCATCATGTATTTTTAGCATTTTTTAAAGAATGAAATGCTTTTCTATTTTTTAAATGATTTTTCATTTTGAGTTTCAGCCAAATATCTCAAAAATCCATAGCTCCTAGAACTCAGAGAAAATTAGCAAGGCCAAATAAAATAAATGTGGTTTTCTGCTACAGCTGTATATTTTAAAGAAAGATAATATATTGACTAATTCTTAGAAAAGCATCCATAAATTGCTGTCTTTGAAAATGTTCAGAGCTAAAAAGTCTAGAGTAATATCATTTTTGCTGCTACAGGTACAAAGATTGCTGTGTGTTTGACCCTTTACGTATTTCTATTGAGATTCAAAATACCAATGCACCAAAATACATATAACATTATTTATCCAACAATACTCAAAATAAAACTGCAATATTATACCACCTCAGCAAATACATATATGAGTCGGATCCGACTCGATGGCACTTGGCTTGGTTTCTGATAATCTTAAAAGTTCAGTGCACAAAAAAAATCCACTGGTTGGATTAAATAGACAATTCAGCTCATTTCAGTACAATCTCATAATTTATAAAATTATCCTTTATTTTATTTCCTTTATATAATCACCACCTACATTAAAATGTATTAGTACTTAAACATGCTGATGTATTTCAGTACAACTGAAGTTTTATTTTTTAATTTCTTTATTGCATGAACATTACTTTCTATTTTAAGGCCAATTTCACTTTTACTATTGATGACGAACAAGTACAGTTCACTGCAGAGATATTTGTGAAACATGAAGCTTGTCTGTTTATAAGTGTGTGTCTATGTGTATCTTCTAGTGTGTAGGGGGTTCACAAAATCTTTGATGCTTTTCCTATCAAGTCTTAGGAACTCTATGATTGCTTTAACTAGAAAAAACAGCAGAAGTGACACTATGTCAGTTTTTGAGTAAGTCCCCAGGACAGACAACAGCTTCTGCCTTTTGCTTTCAGAACAATTGCTCATGGAGCCTTGAGCCACTACATAAGGAGTCCGACAACCCAGACATAAGTGTAACCATTCAGGTAGAAAAACCACATGGATTGTTTCCAGGATTACATGCAGAACAAAATGAACCCAGCCTTCCAGTTGTTTTTACTCTTAGGTACCAAGCTGAATGCGACCAGCGGAGTCAGTTATACCACATGGAGCAGAAGAATTGCCAGGCAAAGGCTACCTGAATTCCTGACACATAAAGCATGAGATGCAATAGGTATTTGTTGCTTTTTTAAGCCACTAAGTTTTGGAATTTTGGTTTCTTACACAGCAACAAGCAATCAGAACATAGGAAAAGAGATGTGCTGGACTGATTGGTTAAGAATTTGTTGATATGCCATTTTGTGATTCTAGTGTATCACTTTAAAAAAAAAAGGAAAAGACAAATTCTACTAAATAGGCCATGACATGCAAGCATATATCAGAAAATGACTCATGAAGACATATGGAAATAGTAAAAGTATTGCTTCTGCAACTTCAGAGCTAAAGAGAAAAAAATAGGGTTTTACCAGACAAGTTCTATCTGATTTCTGTATTTATTTTAGAGGTGAGTCAAGTCTGCTAGTTATTAGTCCACTGCTCTAGTCAATGTGTGAAACTGCTTGACTATTAGATTTTATAATCTATACTAGGCATTAATATCATACACAAACACACACACACACGCATACACACACACCTCAAATACTTCTCTCACATCATTAGATTATAAAGAACTTAGATTATAAGTCCTCTGCTGCACAACACACAGTGAATTCTTCCCCCACCCATGACAGCTACTTCTGGGGAGGAAGTAATCTGCGGCGGCAATAAATAAATAAATAAAAACAAAAATAGAGTGAAAAACAACATATGCATTTTAGCATTCATATATATGTATATGAATACACAGAGCTACTTCAAACATATGCAAGGTTATTGATTTAGAATTCAGCATGAAGAAGTGCCCAAAGAATTCTCAAAATTACAATGTAAAAACATGTAAGAAATTCATCCTTTTGGCTTCTTTTAAGACTTTAAAAATGAAACTTGTGTAATTTAAGAAATGAGAGAAAGAAATATGTTAGAGGATGTAGAATCTTTGATTTGGAATTCCTAGCAATACAAATTAGTTTTGGAGACAGTCAATTTTGCTTTTCTTTAAGAAAATAATCTAAATCTTATGTTGCTTGAAAAATTTTAATCCATTTAAGCCCTGTAAAACATATTTAGAACACACACTAAACATTGTGAAAATGAGTTTATTTTATTACTACTTCTTGATAGGGAAGAAGTTACTGAAAAATAACATATTAGAACACTAACTTCACTTTGATGTTATCTCTGCAGCCACATATTGCAGGTAAAAAACTACCTTGAAACAAGTTACAGCAGAAAACATTTATTATCTCACAGTTTCTGTAGAGGAAGAATTTATTAGTGGCTTAGAAAGAAAGAAGATTCTGTTTCAGAGGCTCTCATAAGGTTTCAGATAAACTGTCACCGGCATCTGAAGGTTTAACTGGGACAGATCCAGTTCACATAGCTATGACTGGAGGCATCAATTCCTCACTTACTGTTGGCAAAAGACTTTGGTTCCTTGCCTGATGGACCCTTTTAGAGGTTATTCAGTGTCCTTACAACATGGCAGCTTGCTTCCCCCAGAGTGAGTAATTCCAGAGAAAAAGCAACAGCAGAAGCTGCTAGCTTTTTACAACTTAGTCTCTACAGTAACACATCTTTACTTGGACTTTATTCTTTTCATTAGAAATGATGCACTAAATCCAGTCCAACTACTCAACAGGAGTGAAATTAAGCTCTGCTTCTTATTATGATAATTCTCTAATAATTTCTAGATTTTTTTTTAAAACCTATACTTGCATTCCCACAGAGCTGCTAAATATCAACTTCATTGGTCTACTTGGTCCTGAATCAAAAAGCTGACCAGTCTCTACTTACAGAGGCTTTGTAGGACAGAGTAGAATGGTCCCATGGGGTTTACACAGAGTGGTTGGTGGATTCAAACTGCCTACCTTTTTTCATTAGCTCAGCAGCACACTTAACCACTGAGCCCCTAGGGCTCCTGTTCCTGAATTAGAAGTGACAATGACTAGTGAACATCACACGACTGTGGGTCAGAGTTAGCATATACTTCGGAAAGCAGTATTCCTTCAGGACCTTTCTTTAAATTTTCCATCTCCCTCATTCCATCTCTAATTCTCACAAACATCAAATATATTCTATCAGCATGCAACCTCATATTCTGGGGGCATGGCAGCAGTACAGGGCAATATTTAGAAAGATCAGAGGAAAGAGGTTATGGATGAAGACAACGAGGATTAGGCAGCCATTGGATTTAGAAACTTCCTGTTTAGATGGAATCCATTTATCTTCTTTCTTTTACTTGTTGGGGAATTTTTATTTTCACTCCTGAGAAACAGCACAGCATGATTTGGATGCAAAATAAATCTTGAAATCAGCTATACAGAGAAATCTGTTAGACTATATAATATAAATTCTTTGAATAGGTGGCAAATACACAATTAAATGTCCTAAAACTTCCATGACACTCTATAACATAATCAGAGTTAATAGTGAGGCATCATGGCAAAGTGGAAATATACTGACCTTTCAGAATCTGGGATATTGAAATCCTAAATTGTTGTTTCAATAGAAGAATATTTCTAAGTTGATCTCACAACAAAGGCAGTTCATTTTCAAGATGATTGTGCAAGGGGTAGTGGAAGCAGAAAAGTGAAACTCAAAAAAACGATGTGACTCTGGTCTTAGGCCACTCTGTCTCCCAGGATGCATACTCTGACTCTCTGGGAATTTCCATTCTCTGCTGCACAAGAGCTGTATTCTCTCTTTCTCCTTCCTTATCAGCTTCCTCCCTTTAATGGCCATATGGTCCATTGTGGACTTTTCAGCCTTTTTTTACAACTTGCCTTCCTGCTTCAAAGTTACTGGTCAATTTATGGTCTGTCCAGTGCTCTATGGATTGAGGTCACTTCCATCCCTTCTCTCATTGAGCTCCAGCTGGGTTGGATAGGGGTAACAGTATGCAAAGACTATCTTTTCAGGTAAGACTGTGGGCAAATTTGTTCTTCTCAGAAGGGGGTTATAGGCAGGCACTTGAATCTTGGTCTGTGTGGTACATATTTAGTAGATGAATAAATGAATACCACATTTTAGTCCTGTCTCTTTGACAAATTCCCAATGGAATGTTGAGCAAAAATTTGTTTATACATTTGTTTGCTCATTTGTCAAAGAGAAATTCATTTGATAATTTACTAAGTAGATACAGGCCTATTTCCTGTGAAGCCACGTGCTACAAATTGTGGGAATTGAAAGATGCTTAAGAAGGTTCTGTACTTTCAAATGCTTTTAGTGGTTAGTGGTGGGAGGAAGGGGAAGGTATATAGATAAATATGAAGCAGAAAGTGAATAAAGCAATAGAGTAAGAACTTAAACATACAGCGATTTGGGTTCTGATTAGAACTAAATAAATAAGAGATAATAATAACTGCCTAGAAAACTTGGTAGTGTAATGGTTAAGTCCTATAGCTGCTAACCAAAAGTTCAGCAGTTCAAATCTACCAATAGCTCCTTGGAAACCATATGGGGCAGTTCTACTCTGTCTTATAGGGTCACTATGAGTTGGACTTGATTCAATAGCAATGGATGTTTTTAAACTATCATACAGAATTGCTGATACTAATTACATTAGCTAACATGACTATAGTATAATACTACTAATGTAAGGATTGATGATTATTGAACAAAGACATTTAAAAATATTCTCAAATTATTTAGAGCATTTTTATAAGATCCTCGTCAGTTTTTTCAAAAAAGTAGGTGGCCAAATTTAAACTCATTCCCTTTAATACTTGAAGAAAAATCTGAATGTCTCTGCAAAGAGAGATAACTTGGGAAGCGTAATATGTAGTAGTTATAGTTGGTTGAATAGTATCCCCCCACAAACTGTATATCCACAGAACCTTGTTGTGTGAACTTATATGGAAATAAGATCTTTTCTGACGTTATTAATGAAAGATTTTGAGACGCAATTGTTTTAGATCTAGGGTAGGCCCCAAATCTGATGACTGGCACCCTTGTAAGAAAAGGGAGGGATCCAGAGAGAGAAGACATGTGAGGTCAGAGGTAGAGTTTGGGGTTACACTGCCACAACCCACAACCCGAGAAATGCCTGCAGTTACCATATGGAAGGGCAAAGCCGGATTCCTTCCTAGAGCCTTCAGAGGGAACATGACTTGGCAGACAACTCAATGTCTGCCTTCTAGCCTAACTAAATTTCTGTTGTTTTAAGTATCCAATATCAGATCTTTTGTCATTGAGGCCCCAGTGAATACAGTAGTTTACAGTGGTTGTTTTACCATAGAATACTAATTTCTGCTCTGAACTGTGCTGTTTTTATGATCTTGCTTGAGTCTTTTGACTACTCAGGCCTCAGTCTCCCCTGAAAGCATGAGATGATAAGACAAAAGAATTTTGAAAGTAATGGGTAGTTCTGTGATTCTAGTAAGTCTATTCTGAAGAGTCTGATAGTTACATGTCAATATAGAGGCTGAGATATATACATTTTAGCACCAAACCACAATTTAATATCAGCCCACAGAAGCCACAAAACCTCCCAGTTCTGTTCCATTACTAATTTATCAGAGGCTAAAAGCAGCCAAATTGAGGATCCCAGGCAGACAATAGGCCCTTTGGCGGAGAGGGGAGGCAATGGCTGCATCATTTAATGGGAAACCATTACCTTTCTAAAATAATGGCCGGGCACATGGCGGACATGCTCTGCAAGAGAACACTATAGAAAAGGTATTCTCAGCTTATTAAATGCCCTGAACAGAAAAGCTTTTAGTTGGGACTTAGAGGGGAAAAATAAAATCGCTTTCAATAAATTGGTTTCACCGGTATTCTCTTGTGTACATGTATTGAGGCTAAGAAGGACAAGGATTAAGGCAAACATGATTTTCCAAAATATAGCAGTATTATGTTTATTATACAGGGAAAAATATTTTTCTAATGTTGATAAAAAAGCAAAAGACATTTTTGTTTTCCTTCGCCAGTTCTGGCTTTTGAAAGATCATACACATGAGAACACTTGTTCCCTGTTCTCAGCACTACAGATGTATCTGCTATGTTCCTTTCCCCTGGATACTTTGACGGAAACAAATAAGCACACAGTATTATACACGGAGATGTGACCTAATTTAACCTGCTTTTCAAGACAGTAATGAAACTGAAACCCAAGCAGTGATTCCTAAATAATTATTTAATTTATATATTACCCTTTATAAATCATGAACAAACAAGCTGAGAAACTGGGCTACGTGAAGAAGAATGTGGTGTCAGCACTGGACGAAGGCTCATCAATAACCTGTGTTAAGCAGATGACACAACCTTGCTTGCTCAGAGAGAAGGGGATTTGAAGCACTTACTGGCGAAGCTTAGACTACAACTTCGATATGGATTACACTCCCACAGAAAGACAACAAAAATCCTCACAACTGGACCAACAGGCAACATCATAACAAACAGAGAAAATATGGAAGTTGTCAAGGATTTCATTTCACCTGGCTCCACGGTCAGCACCCCAGGAAACAGCAGTCAAGACATCAAATGATGCCCTGCACCGGGCAAATCTGCTGCAGAAGACTTCTTTAAATTGTTAAAAGAAAAGATGTCACCTGGAGGAGTAAGATGTGTTTGATCCAAGTCATGGTATTCTCAATTGCCACATATGCATGTTGGACAGCGAATAAGGGGGGCAGAAGAAGAACTGATGCCTTTGTTTTGTTGGTAAAGAACACTAAATACACCATGGACTGCTAAACGAATGAACAAATCTGTTTTGGAAGACGGACAGACAAAATGCTCCTTAGTACCAAGAATGGGACAGTTTGCCTCACGTACTTTGGGCAAGTTATCGGGATGGATAAGTCCCTGGAGAAGGATGTCATGCTTGGGAGAGCAGAGAGTCAGTGAAAAAGAGGAATATCCTCAACCAGATGGACTGATGCAGTAACTGCAACAACAGACTCACACACAGCAATGACTTTGAGATGATGGAGGGCCAGGCAGTGTTTCATTCTGTTGTACATCGCATTGCTATGAATCATAATTGATTTGACAGCTCCTAACAACAACAAAACATAAATGGTACACAATAACAATGTAATTATTTTGAGAATTAAATGAAGCAATGGCTTAACTTAAAGCAATATGAAAAATGTATGCAAAAGTTAACATTTTAGCATCCCAAACTGACTGGCAACGCGTTTGTTCACAAGACCCCAGTACTAAAGTTTTGAATTATGAAAAATTCAACACATGTGTCAGCCATTATTATTACTACAATATATGTGTATGTGAAATTATTAGTTGGAAGGAAAAACTCATATATTAAAAGAATGGGTTTTAGAAATCTATACAGATGTACATAAACTATAAAAGAGCATTTAAAGATTTAATTCAGAAAAAAAATTGCAACCATTTCTCTGCTGAGATTTATGCCACTGAAGAATCAATGCACACAATTACTTGAAGATCATATCGCACGGCAGTTATCTTTATCTGCCATATGGTCAGATTGTCCTTAACTGTAGCTATTGTCACTTTACTTTTGTTGTCATCCGTGATGGAAAACATTTTCTCTCAGGCCCCTTAGGGTCTCCACATAATAAAATCAATCCCAGGAGAACCAGGATATGTTTATAGTAAATATTGTTGATTTGTAATTATTTACAAACTTTACCTTTCCTTGTAGAAACAGCCATTGCCCTTATATCATTAAATGAAAGATAGATTCCAATTGCAAAATTTCTCCAATTAATCAAATATTTAAATTTATTTAGATTTTAATAATAAGAATGCGGAACTTACTCTTGGGGGGTAGATGGAATACTTTCATGAATGAAAGGATGTTACTGATAACAGTCAGGATATCTGATACACCAGAACAAGGAAATGCAGACAATGTAACCCAATATGTGTGTCCCACTATTCATTCTAAATTATAGAAAGGGACACAATAATCTCCAATAAGAAAGATAATGACATATTTGGTAACCTCATTTCAGATGTAACAATGAAGTCAGGACATGAAACTGATGTGCTAATGTAGTGTATGGATTTGGGTTTATCACTCCATATTCATAGTTAATGTAACTCTCTGACACACTATTGTTGCGTGCTGTCAAGTCTGTTTCAATTCATAATGATCTTATTTTTTAAAAAACAAACAAAAAAACAACATTGCCATCAAGTAGATTTCAACTCACAGCGACCCTATAGGTCAGAGTAGAACAGTCCCACAGAGTTTCCAAGGAGCACCAGGGGGATTTGAACTGCTGGGCTTTTAGTTAGCTGCTGTATCACTTCACGATTAAGCCACCAGGGTTTCCTGGTGACCCTATAGGATGGAGAAAAACTGTCCCATGTGGTTTTCAAGGAGTGACTGGTAGATTCGAATTGCCAAAACCAAACCCACTGCCTTCAAGTCGACTCAGACTCATAGCAACCATGTAGGACAGAGTAGAACTGCTCCATAGAGCTTTCAAGGAGTGCCTGGTAGATATGGACTGCGACCCTTTTGGATAGCAGCTGTAGCACTTAGCCACTACATCACCAGGGTTTCCATTAGCACCAGGGACATTCTAGTTTATCATAGTGCCTTGCTGTGCTGACACTGAAGATGTGAGCGCTAAGTATGGAAATGATTTGGAATCTTACTCCTTGATGCTGTTGTTAGGGTCCGCCAAGTTGGTTATGACTCATAGCATCTGTTCTGATTAGCATAATTTAAATGGTAGGTACTTCTGTGATATTATTCAGAGAATAGATTTTGACCAAATGCTAATTTTATGGGCAAATGCTGTGGTTATATCCACTAGCTAAGATCGTTTCTCTTCTTTTGAAAAGGCATTTTCTAACACTGTTGAAACATTCTACAACTCAGTTATTACTACTAGGTGATTTTAGTTTTATTTTATTTATTAGCTCATCTATTTAATTCTTATCAGTTCTTACTGAAGATGTGTACATGTGTGCAAAACAGACAGCTGAATATTAGTAATTTCTCATTGCACATACAATCAATATAATGATATCTACATTTTAAAACCTTGCTTTATATATGATTTTTCAAGGATGTTTGAATTGCTAGGAATGTATTTATACTTCATCGTTTTGTAGAAGACAGTACTAGATCTCAGCAGTACTGTTACCTTTTGATGGATTTGGGTGGTGGGGCTAAGGCATATGTCTTCCTTAATTTGAGAAAGCAATGTTCCTCAGAGGGGCTTCAGCTATTATGAAAGTTTCATGATTTGCAAAAACAACCAAGGTCTGCCTATGCAATCTCTGACTATCTGTTCACTCTAGAATACTAGGTCTGACAATTAAGCCCACGAACTTAATTGTTGTAAGTGTTATTACGACATACCTCAGTGCTGAGTATCACTACACTTACCTTCAAAGTACTCCTCTTTGGAAGCTATGCACCAACGCCAGCACCCAGTCTACCTGTCAAAGCAATTTTGGAACTCTTTCTGGAATGGCCATTGTGCATGGTGGCAAGGTGGCAAGTTTGTAGAGTTGTCTGTGAGGCAGTTTTTAGTCACTGTATTGAAATGCCCTCCCTACTCATCTGATCTGGGCCTCGGTAACTATTTGCTTTAACCAAAGATAAAGGAAATGTTGAAAGGAAGACATTTTGATGACCTTCAGGACATCAAGGGTAACACCACGACACCTCTGATGGCCATTCCAGAACAAGAGTTCCAAAATTGCTTTGAAGAGTGGACTAGGTGCTGGCTTCAGTGTATATCTTCCCAAGGGGAGGACTTTGAAGGTGACCTGGTGATATTTCACAACGAGGTATGTAGCAGTGTTCCTGGGATGAGTTCGTGAACTAAATTAGCAGTCCCCGTAGGAATATGATATTCTAAGGCATTCCTAGCCTTCATTTTCTTGCTTTCACTTTTGGTATTAAATCTGGGAGTTTCCCTGAAACTGAGAGGCACTGATAGTTCTGCATTTGGCAAGGTCCTCCAAACTGGACTCTATGTTCTTTCCTAACAACATCTAATACTGCTTTCATACCCCTGGCCAGAATTTTCCTACTAGATACAAATACCTTCAACTGACTCCCTACTAAAAACCTTCAGTGGTTTCTAGCTACCCCAGATTTAGATTTGTCAATGTGGCCTAACAGAGCTTTTATAAAATGACTCTTTTCTACCAGCCTTTATATCATGTTTATCTGTTTTTTCACTAATATCAAATTTAGAATATCTCACTCTGTACTGTTGCTACTTTTGTGTGTATGTTTTATAAATGCAGTTTATTCTGTGCCAAATGGCCTTCTCTGTAAGCCCAGAAGAGTATGTCTTCATTTTTTAAAATTCAGATTAAAATCACTACCTCTGAAACATTCCTCACCCACCCTTAGGCAGAAGAAATTAGTGCTTTTTATACATTTAACTTTATTTTGAACATATTATGTTGTAGCTTTGTTTTGTTCTGTTTTTAAACATGTACATCTTTGCAGGTAGGATGTGAGATTTTTGAGACAGGTAAAATATTTCATGCATCTTTATTTTCTCAAGTCCTACCACATGCCCTGACACAGAGTTTTCACTCAATAAAAAAGCCTTTGTATGAAAACTTACAGAAATGATATTTGATTATTAGCATTTTTCCCAGCAACAGAAAACAAGGTCCTTAGTTAAAATTGAAAAAGAGCCTACTTCTTCAGCTAAGCCAGGCTTAAACTTAAATCTTTCTACATTTTCTTCCTCTAACTAACTGTTCTTTATTCAGAGAGAAGAAAGCAACACTTAGCAAGCACTAAATTAGAGCATGTATGGAACGCATCCCCCATGAATCTGTCAGTTTGTCATACTGTAAGGGCTCGTATTTTTCTACGATGCTAGAAGTTATGATACCAGTAGACATATACCAGCAGGTTCACCCATAGCAGACAGGTTTCAGCTGAGCTTTCAGACTAAGAAAGACTAGAAGAAGGACATGGCAGTCTATATCTGAAACGAATTAGCAGAGCAAACCTTGTGAATAGCAGCAGAACACTGTCTGACAAAGTGCCAGATGATGAGCCCCCCTGGTGGAAGGCAGTCACAAGATGACTGAGGAAGCGCTACCTCCTCAGAGAATCAATCTAAATGACACAGATGGAGTTAAGCTTTCAGAACCGTCATCTGTTGATGAGGCATGACTTAAGTGGGGAAGAAACAGCTGCAAATATCCATTAATAATTGGAACACAGAATGTACATAGTACAAACCTAGGAAAATTGGAAATCATCAAAAATGGAATGGAATGCATAAACATTCATATTCTAGGCATCAGTGATTTGAAACTGACTGGTACTGGCCATTTTGGAATGGACAATCATATGATCTACTATGCTAGGCACAACAACTTAAAGAGGAGTGGTGTTGCATTTATTGTCTAAAAGAACATTTCAAGATCTATACTGAAGTACAGTGCTCTCACAGATAGGATAATATCCATAAGCTTACAAGGAAGACAAGTTAATATGACTACTATTCAAATTTATACAAGGACTACTAAGGCCAAAGATGAAGAAACTGAATATTTTCACTAGCTTCTGCAATCTATAATTGATCAAACATGCACTGATAATTACTGGTGACTGGAATGCAAAAGTTGGAAACAAAGAGAAAGTCTCCATAGCTGAAAAATAATAGCCTTGTTGAGAAACAATTCTATCACATGATAGAAGTTTGAAAGACCAACACCAGCTTCATTGCAAATACCAACAAAACTATACACACGGACTTCAAAAGATTCAAGCCACAGGAATTAAATTGACTACATCTGTGAAAAGAGATGATGGAAAAGCTCAGTTATTATCAGTCAGAACAAATCCAGGGGCTGACTGTGGCACAGATCATCAAGTATTCATAAGTAAGTTCAAAATGAAACTTAAGAAAATCAGAACAAGTCTTCAAGAGTCAAAGTATGACCTTAAGTATATCCCACCTGAGTTTAGAGATTATCTCAAGAATAGATTTGATGACTTAAACACTAGGGACTGAAGACCAGACTGTCAGATTATTTGGGGGATTACATTAAGGACATCATACATGAGGAAAGCAAGAGGACACTAACAGACTTGAAAGAAAGAAAAGATCAAACTGGATGTCTGAAGAGACTCTGAAACTTACTTTTGAACACAGGGTAGCTAAAGCAAAAAGAAAAATTATGAAGTAAAAGAATTGAACTGAAGATTTCAAATGGCAGCTCAAAAAGATAAAGCATTATAATGACATGCCCAAAGAGATGGAGATAGGGAACCAAAAGGGAAGAACACACTGTGCATTTCTCAGTCTGGAAACTTCAAGCTTCAAGTTGCAACACGGAAGGACTCTACAGGGGAAATATTAAATGATGTAGGAAGCATCAAAAGCAGACGGGAGGATATACCAAAAAGAACCAACTGATAGTCAACCAGTTTCAAGAGGTAGCATGTGAGGAGGAACTAATGATACTGAAGGAAGAAGTTAACTCTTCATTGAAGGCACTGGCATAAAACAAGGCTCCAGGAATTGATGGAGTATCAATTGAGACATTTCAACAAATGGATGTAATGCTGGAAGCACTCACTTGCTTACGCCACGAAATTTGGAACACAGTAACCCTGGCCAACGGAATGTAAGAGATCTGTATCTATGGGTATTCCCAAGAATGGTGATTGAACTAAATAGGGAAATTATTGAAAAATATCATTAATACCACATGCAAGTAAAAACCCTGGTGCTGTAGTGATTAAGTGCCACATCTGCTAGCCAGAAGGTTGGCAGTTCGAATCCACCAGATGATCCATGGAAACCCTTGGAGCAGTTCTACTCTGACCTATAGGGTCATTATGAGTAAGAATCTACTCAGTGGCACTGGTTTTGGTTTTTCAGTATCATTCAAAAGTGACTGCAGCAGTACTTTGAGATGAAACTTCCAGAAATTCAGACTGAATTCACAAGAGACAAGGAACAAGGTATACCAGTGCTGATGTCAGATGGATCTTGGCTGAAAGTAGAGAATTCCAGATTGTGTTTTACTGACTTCTGTTGACCATCCAGTGACATTTGATTGTGTGGGTCATAACAACTCTTGAATAACTTTCCAGAGAATTAGAATTCCAGAACACTTAATTGTGCTCATGTGAAATCTATAGATGGATCAAGAGGCAGTCATTCAAAGAGAAGAAAGGCACACTGCATGATTTAAAATCAAGAAAGGTATGGGTCAGGCTTGTTTCCTTTCACCATATACATTAAATCTGCATGCCAAGCAAATAATCCAAGAAGCTAGACTATACGAAGAAAAACAGTGCATTAGGATTCAAAGAAGACTCATTAACAATCTGTGTTATGCAGATGACACAGTCTTGCTTGCTCAAAGTACATAGGACTTGAAACACATGCTGATAAGATTGAAGTCCACGGCCTTCAGTATGGATTACACTCCAACATCAAGAAAACAAAAATCCTCACAATAAAGAGCATCATGATAAATGGTGAAAGGACTGAAGTTGCCAAGGATTTCATTCTACTTGGATCTACAGTTAACATCCACTGAAGGAACAATCAAGAAATCAAAAGACACATTGCTTTGGGAAAATCTGCGGCAAGCGATCTCTTACAGTGCTGAAAAGCACAGATGCCACATTGAAGACTAAGGTGCACCTGACCCAAGCCATGGCATTTTCAGTTGCACAACATGCATATGAAAACTGGACAATGAACAAGGAAAACGGAAGAACTGATGCTTTTGCATTGTGATGCAGGAGAAGAATATTGAATATACCATACAGTGCTAAGAGAATGAACAGATCTGTCTTGGAAGAAGTATAGCCAGAATGCTCTTTGGAAACAAGAATGGTGAGACTATGTCTTACTTTGGACATGTTGTCAGAGGAATCAGTAACTGGAGGATATTATGCTGGATGGAGTAGAGGGTCGGTGAAAAAGGAGAAGGCCCTCAGCAAGAGGCATTGACACAGTAGCTGCAACAATGAGCCCTAATGCAAAAATGATTGTGGCATGGAACAGGATCAGGCAGTGTGTTTCATTCTGTTGTACATGTAGTTTCTGTGAGTCGTGACCCACTGGATGGTGACTACCAACAATAACAGAACGTGTCAAATGGTGCCTATGTGTGGAGCTTCCATAGTTTCAGGTCTCACAAGACCTCTGTCTGTCGGGACGTGCATGCTTCTTCTGCCTTGAACATTTGGCAGAAGACAAAAAGTGGCTAAAACAGTGTGTCTTAATAAATTCAACTAGCAATTCTTAATAACTCTAGGTTTAACAATCACGTAAAGTCAATAATGCCTTGCTAGTAATAAATGAAAATAAAAATTCAAGAAATTTGGAACCACATCTCCAAAGCTATTTTATGATTGTCAAAGTATAATAATGAGGCCAATCAAATTTTAGGACAACGCAAACTGTAAGTAACAAAATATGCTGTCATTTAGTAAATATCTGTTTATAGTAGAAGATTATGTATCTAATTCCTAATGCCATTTCTTTATTCTTATGAAAGTAAATGCAAGAAGTTCTGAGATCCTATTCACAATTGTAGTTGCTAGCTTCATTTTCTATAGCATTAGATCTTTTAGTATATGGAGACTATTTTGCTGTTTTCTAATATTAAAAATTTGATGCTATGAAGCTATGACTATGATGTTAATAGGTGAAATTGTACTGTTTCTTAAATTAGCACAGTTATGTGTAATCTGTCCTTGCTGAGAACTTCAGCCTCACTATTTAGTGAATGGAAATTTTCCAATCAATTATGTCACACTATCTCCTGCTTCCATTTGCTCAAGGAAAGTAAGCCTATTTAATCACTGTTTTTCAGTTGTATAACTACATCTTTCCTTACGTCATACCTACTCCCCTCAAACCAGCATCTTTTAACAGTGGTAATATTTCTTGACAGTCTGCTTTTTCTCCTGAAGATTATTTTTTAGTTAGTATAGCTAAGAGGTGACAAAATGAGCCAAATCTATTACAGTATACTACATAATAGAATACTATGATGCCATTGCACTCTTATCTTGAGAAAATATAATTATGGCTTGAAAGAAATGGTCAGTGTATATTTAATTGAAAATTTTAGTTACACAATTTTGTATACCCAGAAGAATTCTAACTTCATGTTGTATATGTATTAACACATATAAGAAAAATTACTGTAAAACACTGTTAAAAAAATGCTGGAAGTATTACAGTAATACAATGATTTTATTTTTTTCTTCAGTGTTTTACAAGATAACAAAAATAATAACTGTTACCATTTAGAGACTTTTGTATGTTGGTTACTTTGCTAAAACCTCCCCCATGAATTATTTATGCTCAGAATAATCATATAAAAACTACCATCATCTCCATTTTATTCATGAAGGAATAGAATATTTTAAAATTAAAAAAAGTTATTATTAAAATAAATGAAATACAGTCAACAGCATTTTAAAGATAGTTTCAAACACTTAAGTATCACATCTGAATACTACCTAGATAATATGCCTTATATTCTCATTCTGCACCTGTAGAGATCATGTTTATTTTACACTCAATCAAAAAAATGCATAATACATGTGTGTCTGTATACACACACACACATACGCGAGGACTGCCAATTACGTTTGCAACCTCATCCTAGAAAAAGTGCTATATACCTTTTTGCCGAATATCACTATGGTCACCTTTGATGTACTCCCCTTAGAAAGCTATGCACTGATGCCAGCACCTAGTCCATTCTTCAAGCAATTTTGGAACTCTTTTTCTTGAATGGCCATCAGAGCTGCCGTTGTATTACCCTTGATGTCTGAATGTCATCAGAATGTCTTTCTTTCAATATTTCCTTTATCTATGGGTAAAGCAAAAAGGCACTGGGGGCCAGATCAGGTGAGCAGGCTAAAAACTCACTCACAGACAATTATACAATTAAGTCTGTGAACTTGCCACAGAGGCACCATCTGCAATGGCCATTCCAGAAAAAGTTCCAAAACGGCTTTGAAGGATGGCCTAGGCTCTGGCATTGGCACACAGTTTCCCAAGAGGAGTACTTCAAAGTTGGCCATAGTAATATTCAGCAATGAAGTATATAGCATTTAGAATAATTAAGTTTGCAGACTTAATTGTCAGACTGTTTGTGTGTGTGTGTGTGTATGTGTGTGTGTGTGTGTGTGTGTAGTTGATTTGACTATATATGTTCAGTGTGTCCTAACTGAGCTTATAAAAAGTACTTGCCTTTACATGGGTGCAAAAGAAGTTGTGCATGGCATAAAACTTCCTAGCTTGTCCAGAAGGCACGTCACTGATTATTCTACAATTACTGCTGTAACACAGGGACTACCAAGTGCCACCGAAGCAAAGTGGTGGGAGGGACATAGTAAGTAAATGTGTCATAGAGACCTTTCTCCTAGATGAAATGGCCTTTTCACTGGGTTTTAAAGCTGCACACTCTTTTCATCTTTGTAGAAGGCAACCTGAGTTCAGAGAACTGAGTAAGAAGCAAAGGACTAAAATTAGATACACCGTGGTTTATCAGAGGCCAGGAAAATGTTATTTTCAGAGGAAAGGACAACAGATCACCTTGTGGACAAGGTACAAACTGGGCTGGGTCCTTTAATGGTTGTAATAAACAGCATCTGATAATTCACATTTTGTATTTCATCATCATAGGGAAGATATTAAATGCTTTTTAATTTTGAAATCAATTATGATACCTATATTTTGAGAGTACATGCATATATGTGGGAAGATGTTATATAAATAATGTGTACAAACAAGGAACATACTTATGAGACAAATCCACATTTGCCATGTTTGAGAAACCCTTGACTCTAACAGCCTTCATGGTAGTCAGCAGCATTTTTAAAGTAGTTTCAAATACTTAAATAGCATATCTTTTTGATTTTTTTTAAAATAAAGATTTATATTTGGAACTACTATTTGTATTACTAGAAATTATATGGACCAGTGGGTTGGCATAAGTTTGTCATTGCCTTTTAACTCCCTTTAGATGTTGACAGGAATTAGACACTGAAGACCTCTTTGTCTATTGAGTCACAGAGTTTGCAGTGCCAGAAATCATTATCTATAATTAGTGTCAGTATACAGCTGAGCATTTGCTACTAGTGCTGTGGGAAGTCCTTCATAAAGTCTACCTCATATAAAACACAACACCTGTGAGCCAGCCTTGCCCAAGGCTGTGTGGTGTCACTTCTCCATCCAAAACGTGTGTCATTGAGCTCTGAAGGCACATCGTTTGGAGGGACAGAGTGCACTCAACTGCTAACTTAAGAGAAAATATAGATTTGCATGGTGACAATATGAACTTAATGGCCTCTAAGATTTGAATATTGAAAGGATAAAAAGAAAACACTTCTTTGGCCCTAACATGTCTTACATTAAAGGATATGAAAGTGATCAGATTTGGAACTGGATTTCAGAAACTCAGGGGACTAGTACCCTTCCAAGAAGAAGAAGAATTCTAAATTAGGAATTAGGTAAATGTTCGCTTGTTGGAAAGTTTACTTATTAATTTACAACTGACTTCATTACTTCTACTTTTTATTGCCTTAAATTCTCATTTGTGTAGGGCTTTAAATATGTTGTAAAAGATGTATTTTTCAGATCTTTCTGGGTAGGCAACTTTTATAAGTTCACTGAAAATTGAATGTCTGGATAATTTCTGAGATTCCAGACTGTGATTCAATAACTGCAGTTATAAATACTTAAGCACATTATAACTTAACATATTTTTGATATTATTAGAATTATACAATATGTGCCAAAAACAGAAGACAATTTTAGAAAAATGTTTCAATGGGCAAAAAGGCACCAACAATGTACATTTCTTTTTCACCTGCGACTCACATGTCAGCCACTTATGGGTCACATATTACTATTCATATTTGTCTCACATTCTTATATAAAGTCAGGTATACACACAGACATTAATAAACCTGTTTACTTTTGGTGTGTGGAGTAGGTGGGAAAATAGAACCACATGATCACTACACTTTCTTTCAGGGTTAAAATTTGGTGACTGTAATTTTAGAATCATGTAATAATATTTCTGTCCATTAGAAATACAGATTTATCAACTTCATGACAGAAAGTATTATGCAGACCCCACAGGTTCTAACATTCAAGTAAGTCATAGAATAAACGTAAATACATCTGACAAAAAATAAAAACAAGCTGAAGGCTCAGAGAATTTATTGGTACCTTCACTATATACCCTTTTAAGATGTTTGAATGAGTTCTTGAGTCATACCCTCGCTTGCTTTTCTGGTAAGGCTGGTTTAACTCAGTGGAGTGGTATTTGTGATGTCACTCTTTCTTATCTTCAAAATTTCTAATATGAAATTACTAAAAACTACAAAGTCGCTCCAAATGCCTGTTACCATGGTAAATATCGGGCAGACACAAAGTAAAGACTGGGTGAACTAACAGCCCTTCACTGTCTTGTGGTTATCTTTACCGAGACTTTGATGACATGAGCTACTTGAAGGAGGCGAGTCATCGCAAATGTGTGGTGCCTGTGGTAAGATGATATTATATCTTCAAAACAAATACATCAACAATAACTGCGAGACTTGAATCAAAGTTTTGAAGTGAAACACACTCTTAAACTAGGAAATGCGAGTAGAAACGGCAGGTACCAGTTGAGAGCCAAGAAGACTGTGCTTACAAGCCTGTAAAAGATCACACCTTCGTTTTTCTGAACTGATTAGGCAGAATTTGAAAGCTATTGAATTTCATACTCTGTTCACATGGGCTGTCTCTGAGTTATTTTGTTTGTTTTGTTTTACCTCTATAGAGTCCCAGACTGACACAGCCTGAGAAAGAAGAATTATATTTATTAGGCATCATTTTTAGTGTCATATCTATGAAGTATGTCATACATTAAATTCAAATTCCTAATTTTTTGAAAAAATTATGACAACTACAATATACATGTATGTCTAGAAGAAAACATTTGGTTTTTCAACATTCTTAACACATATAACTTAGTAGTATTAGTTAAACTCGTGCTGTGCAAGCGTCACCACTGTCCGCTTCCAAATTATCCTGTCACCAATCTAATTTGAAAAGAACTCACTCAGATATTGATTGCAAGTATATATTCATATCCCTCATATATTCATATACTACTTAGGCCTAACTTGCAATTTCTAGCGCTTACTTCTGACCAGCGGAACAGTCAAAACGAAGGTGCCCTCAGCATTTTTAGGAGTTACCCTCTTCTGTCTCTTCACCCCCCTGCATTTCTTGGTTTTGCTGTCAGCCACGTGTTTTATTCACGTCTCTTCACCTTCCTCTCTTCACCTTCCTCCTTTTGTCCTTGCAGAGTACTTCAAAGTCAGCCTTGCGTTGTGAGACTCCATGGGCGATTCCTTCCCTGTTTTCATTGTTTACATGAAAGCATCCAAATGTATGTAGCAAATAGACCAGCTGGAAACCTCCCCACAGACAGACTCATCCAAACAGGAGGTTCCTTGACGTGTTGTGGCGGGTCAGTCTGGTTCTGCTACCAGAAAGAACAGCCCACACCCATATGCACTGATGCTCCTGCCTGGAAATCTTGCAATCGGCATCCACATGGGCTGGGTCTCAGCCAAAACTTAGCCCTTAGCACAGACAGTGATAAAGAAAGACGTGACAGCGACAGAGTTTTGGAATACTGTTTGTGGCATGCTGTTCTTTGGCATAGTTCTTCAGAATGTAAGAACAGATTTCTCTTAATTTTCACAAGACACATTGTTTATTATTGGATCAGGCTTTAAAAATGAGTATAGATTTGAAGGCGATTGATTGATTTAAATATTGATTCAAGATATTTTGCAAACTGTTTTTAAATGTTATAACGGAGAATCCTACTTGAAGAAGCCATCTCATTCAGACTAATTTGGGAAGGAGAAGGGCAAACATTAACAATGGGACAAGCACTAACCCACAACCCTAGCTAGAGACCCACAGTGAAGACTTCCCTGTAAAATAACAACTGGTAAAACAATAAAGTAAATAAAACTGAAGGTGATTTCTGAAAAAGACTAATGTATTCACATGAGTATCAATTTCTACTAGACATAATTAAATTCCTTTTAAAAACAAGCACTTCATAATATTTATACATTTTACCGTGAGGGTGATTGAGATAGGCTCACGACACATATTTAATCACTAAATAGTTTCGCCATAATGATTTGAAAGAGTAATCAACTGTAAATTTCTAAGTCACAGCACCATAACAAAGAAGGATGATATCATTAAGAAATCACTGTCTTATTTCAGTTTTTCAAAATCACAAAACAGTACTGCTCCAAGTGAGATGAATTCAAATGCTCTTTTCAGATTTTGGCTCTTTCTTCAGTAATTTCAAGCTTGACTTGATTCAGGAATTATGAGACCTCCTCACAGTGCATTCTTCTGTTTTTTAAGAATCTGTGGTCTTTAGAGTCCCAAAGACCTATGCCCTAGTGGAAGTTTAAAACTGGTTTTTCTGTAGCATTTTCAATTTATGGGAAATTTTTTCAGCAGGATCACTTTTAAGAGATCCAAATCAAAGTTCCAATTTTTAAATGTTAGTCTCAAAAAACCTGTATGGATTGTTTTTGTAGTGATGACCAGGAACACAACTGTGTGAATTATCCAGTGTAAACATAAAATTCTACCACTACTAGTGAAACTCTGTAAGTGGATTACAAAGAGCTTATAGCCCTAAACGCTTTGCTTCTCTATGCAACAAACCACACTGTCCTTTTGGACAACAAAGCCAATACCGGCATAGACGTCCTGGAGCCAATCTCAGGAGTTCTAGATAGGCTAACTTTTGGAAATTATTAGCAGCATCACTGTTTACTTTCTTTTCAGTTTCTTCACAGAAGACACAATCTCTGAGGCACAAATGCTTGCTTTTGTAGCTTGAAAGCTTGTTACCGCTATCAAAAGTAGCAGAAAAGAGGACAATTTTGTTGTTCTGTATGGGAAAAGTCATTTTGATCCAATATTTTTGAGTTTAAAGAAGTAATTGCAAAATTACTGTTGAAGCTACATTAATATAATGTTTAAATTCAAGAGTCCCTGCAAGAAATTTTTCTCCTTCTCCACATTTCCATCTCTGGTAGCTAGGACGTGACTCCTTTGTGCCGTCTTTTCTCCCTCCTGCTGGTCCTTCCTTCGCAAAATGGCGCTGCAGCTCAGCACTGGCTCAGAATTTGCAACGTGGCGAGACTGCCTTTCTCACAGTATTTTAAGTGTATTCAAGCTGTGAAAAGTATCGCAGCAATACTCCCATTCTGTGTCAGCTGAACTGTATTTTCTCATATTCATATGTTGTATTGACTACAACTCAAACCTAGTTATTTGTTTTTTTATAAATTGTCACAAAATAGAAGGCATATTTTAGCAATGCTTTTGAACCCCCAAATAGAAAACCAATTTTTGGGGGCAGATCTATACCATTCCCTTTTCAGAAGTATCAATTCTTAAATCAGCAGGCAAGGCTACATTTTATTAAATAGCTCATTCTAATTCAAATCCTAGGGTGGTCTTATTTATGGATGAATTGTGTTGCTATCCCAAGAAAACCATTTAACCTGTCTGCACTCAGACAGTGTCTCTGCTTACCTGCTGTTCGATTTCAAACCTTGAAATAAGTAGCTTCCATTTTTGAAATCAGGTTTTTCAGAGGTTTTGGTTTTGACAGTGGTTACTACTTTATTAAAGAAGGAACAGGATTGTTTAAGTAGAGTTTTGACCACTACTGACATCACTCTTGGCTATCTCTATGTGATGTCAAACGCCAGATTAACAGTGAGCTATCCAGAGAACTTGGAACTTTCCGAATGTACAGCTCAGACACTGAAAAAACTCAAATGTCTGTCTGCAAATCTTCCATAGGACAGAGAACAAACAGAATAAACTTCTGTGATACTGGACATACTAATGTGTCCATTGCATGATGTTTAAAAACTGATTCTTTATATTTCATTTAAAAATTTTGGTATCTATTGAACACAAACACATTAGTTAAATGTGCATATTAAGCTTCATAAAACAATAATCGAAAGTCTGGAAGTAGAGATTTTTTATTTTTATAAATTCAATATTGCCAAGTGCCGTCGAGTCAGATCCGACTCATATAATATAGAAATAGAAAACCTTAGAAATTATGTCAAGAAACACAGTTTACCTAAGTTTGCAAGTCCATGACAAAAGTTCGTCAGTTCACAGCTTCTGTTTGCACCTGCCTAGGTAAAGGCAAGCATCGAAACCTCAGGAATCTTCCCGTTGTTACCCCAAGTTCCATATTTCTGGTCTCTATATTCCACTCCTTTGCTGGGTCACTCGCTGTCACCTTTGTCTTCTCGCAGAGCAGGAAGTAATGTCTTATAAATATGTCTGATTTTTCTCCATAAAAGAAAACACTTATTGATATTTTTACTATTAATCCTGTAAAATGTGCTCAAAAAACTTATCAAGCAGAGAGAAAAAATCAACTAGAAAACATACACCTCATCTACTATTTTCCATCTCAAAATAACATGTAGTTTTACTTTCAGTATTTTTCCTACATCTATTCTTAGTCTCTTTCTGGGTCTTCTCTCTTTTATACAAGTACTTTTTCCAGATTGCAATCTCCAGGCATGCCTACAACTCTCTTTCAGTCAGCACATAGAGTTTACTTTTAAAACTCTCCATCTGAAAATCTCACACTGGTTTCCACCAAGACTGTCAAATGCTAAGTGATGTAAACACTTGCTGAAAGATTAACGCAACTATTGTTTTCTATTTTAGATGTTAACATTTATTATAAATGTTGCCATTTAACAATAAAGTATGCTTCATTCTTATTTCTCTCTATTCTCCTCTAATCAATTTTTCATCAATCTTATATTACATAATATGATCATAGATGGATACATATAATGCTACTGTTACAATCACTCAGTGTACTGTTTACTCTGTATTTAAAAATTCTCCATAAAAGTGATCACTTCTTCTTACTAATCCATAAAACCCACTGTCATTGATTGACTCTTTTAACTAGTAATTAAATAATTATACACCTATTAGATAAAAGTAATGATTCTATAAATCTCTGAATACTTTTAGTTAAATCTATACTATTTTTTTATCTTTATTTTTCTTTCCCACAATGATCCTTTTTTTTTAAGACTTGCTATTTTTGATTTTAAACAGGTCAACATTCTAAAGGATATTCATAACTGAGTTTCAACAAATGTATCACTCATAAAATAACTCCTCTATGGCTGCAATCTTTTTCAGTTTCCTGGTCTTGAACAGTTTTATTTCTATCATCAACAATCAACTTTAAGGTACCTCATTTCAACTAGAGCAAATGATTGTTGAATTCGATGACTCACTCAGCCAGGAATTCATTAGACATTGGTTTATCAGTCAAAGATGACATTTGGTTTAAGCCAGATGGGTTTTCTTGAGGAAATTCCTTTAACTGGATGCAGATTTGATTGGATTTTAGCTTTTCTACAATATTAGGCATCAAAGCTTCATATGGCACACACAGCCTGCAGTGTATCTTTATGTTTTTGACATGATTTTAGTAGCCAAGGTTTTCAAAATAAAAGATCGTACTTTTCCTTTAGTTTATCTCTTTGTGGCATTTGATGTTCTGTTTTAGCACATCCATCATCTTATAAATTTAGTTAAAAAACCTAAAATGTTAAAGTTCATTTTAAAATCAAATGTTAATAACTCCAAAGACCAAAAATAAAAATAATAATAAAAAAAAACCCTCGTTTTACTAGGATGCATAGTAACAATGGACTAGGAATACTGGATCACAAGTACACATCTCCTGAAGTCTTCTGTTTTCAACATCCTGCATATCCTTCTCATTGGCAGTTCCGAGATTTCTACCTAAAAGGAAACAAACATTTCTCTTGCCATCTATCATATCCAAAATACATCTATGGACAGCAGCAGTTCTAGTCACATTTGTATCCTACCATCAACTCAGATGCCCATCATTCACAGTCAGGTTAATCTTTTAAAATGATGAATTAGGGACCTTTTTATAATGAGAAGTAGGTAATATGAAGCAGTATTACCAACTAGGGCAGCTATTATGGTTGGATATCTAATATACATATGTGAATATATAAATATATATTTGAGCCCTTTGGTGGAGTGGTTAGGAGCTCAACTGCTAGTCAAAAGGTAAGCAGCTGTTCCTTGGAAACACTATGCAGCAGTTCTACTCCATCCTATAAGGTTGCTATGAGTCAGAATCAACTTGATGGCAATGTATATCCTTTTCTTTGGCAGTGGATCTGACTTAGGTATATATATATATATATATATGAGTATATACACAGATACACACATGTGCATATGTATGTATATATGCACATTCATTGGAAGAGATAGAAAGCTAACAGGAGTGAACAACTTGGGCCACCATTTGGCTTAGGATCGAATCTGGGGAAGTGGTCTACTTTTGCCCTGGGTTGTGTGCTCATTCCAGGAGAGATGGCTGAGAGGGTGAATAGTGATTTTTATCAGACTTAGGATACTGAGTTCAGGGTCCTCAAAAACAGGTGGCTGAGTAAATACTCCTTGTCATGAGGACCCCAATATGGGAGAAATTTGATGAGAGAAAATCACAGTTAGGAAACCTCTCACAGGGACAGTAGCTAACTTTTGATTTTCTGTCTCTGTAATAGTATATGACTCGATGGCACTTGGCTTAAGTATAAATATGAACAAACCGAAGCCAACACCACAAAATGTATGCATGTTAAAAACTTAATTTTGAATAAGTAATTCTGGTAGTATAGTGGTTGAGAGCTGTGGCTATTAACTAAAAGGTCAGTGGCTGAAATCCACCAGGCACTCTTTGAAAACTCAATGGAGAAGTTCTACTCTGTTCTATTGGGTCTCTACAAGTTGGAATCTACTAGATGGCAATGGGTTTATTTTTTATTTTATTTTAATACTGAATAAGAAACCCAGTAAAATGAATACACACTAAATTATTTCATTTCTTGCTATACACAAGTAGAATGTGTGACTAATTATCTCCATGAACAGGTAACTGCCTCTTTTGCCAGCAGAACAGAAGAACTAGATGGTGCCTGGCTACTATTATGGCACATTTTGATCAAAGATTCTATAGAAGAATCAGGATCAAAAGAAGCGGAAATTGAAACACAATTTCTAATTCTCATGAAATCCAGCTTTTCTGGAGTCACTGAGGCTAGAAGAAACCTCTGAAACTATTGTTCTGAGATAATCTTTAAACATCAAAACTTAACCAGAAATATCCTTTCAAGTCTTCCTTAAACCAAACACTAGGTGAACTTAACTAGCAAAGAATGTCTATCATGAGTATTGTGCTTTTTAAATGAAATATCTATATAAGATCGAATTGACAACAGTGATTAGAATGGTTAGAGATGGAGCTCAGGAAGCAGTGAATTTATGTCAGTGAAGGAGAGCAATTCAGAAAAGGAATGTGAGAATGGCTGTACAACTTGAAGAATATAATCAATGTCACTGAACTGTACATGTAGAAACTGTAGAACTGGTATATATTCTGCTGTGTACATTTTCAAAAGGATAAACAATAAAAAGAAAATAAATTATTCAAATAACTATAACATTTAGGGATGCATTCTTAGGTGCCAAAAAGATATGAGAAATTGAAGAAGTATTAATGATAAAAGTAGGAATAATGATTCCTCTGCTGGAGGGAACCCATAACCCATTGTTGTGGAGTTGATTCTGACTCCTAACAACCCTATGGGACAGAGTAAACCTACCCAAGGAGTACCTGGTGGATTCAAAATGCTGACCTTTGATTGGCAGCCATAGCACTTAACCACCATGTCACCAGGTTTTCCTTGGTGGAGTGAAGAGGTCTGTAATTAGGAAACATAAGGCAGAGTGATGGAGTATTGCCAATGTTCTATTTTGGGGAGCTGTCTACATAAATGATCTCCTTGTGATAATCCCTTAAGTGTATATTTTTGTTTTGACTACTGTGCACATGTGTGCTGTATTGTGTAATACAAATATTAAAGTGTAAATAAATTATACCATTCTGTCCTGCACATCTGCCACTTAGTACCTCCCAGTTCTCATTCAGAAACAGCTTTATCTGCTCTCACCATGTCACTCTTGGCACATTCTAGTCTCAAAAAGACAAAAATCCTACCATCTTCAGAGACTTTGCACTTGAGCTTTCCTCTCAGTGTAACACATTTTTATTGGCTTGTCATATTGTTTCCTCGTCCTTCAGCCCCAAAGTAATTGTCACTTTCTCAGATATGCAATTTTTGAGCAAGTGCTCTAAACTGAAAGCATCTCATCACTTATTCTCTGTCATATTACTGACTTCCCCTTCAGTGGAAAGCCTAATGCTATGAAATTCAGTTTATAATATTTCTGTGTGTATATTTTATTTTTTCCTTGTTTGCCACTCTGCCATAAGATATACATGGGTAGGCACAAGTTTGGTCTTTATTCTCACCACTGAAATGAATCGCTGGCCAGGAAAAATTATTTTGAGGATGAATACTGTAATTTTTTAGGAGGCAGGGCCAAGATGTCAGACTAGAAACATTTCCTTTGAGAACCAAGGCCTAGAATGATAACTGAATGGAGCAGCGTGGACATCTGGTGAGCCCTAGGATCTGGCATAAGATTGTCAGATTTGACTAGGCACCAGTAATGGACTAAACGATCTCTCTCAAAGATGAACCAGCAGCTGCTGAGTCCCGATCCCGCTGACTCACCATTTCAGAAGACTTTAGGCACTGACACCTTCTTTGTTATCTGAGAGGCAGGGACTGGACACGAGAGGCAAATACACTGAACGGCAGGGCTTAAGGAAAAAGCATATAGTGCAACAGATGGACTGTGTGTGGGATAGCCATATTTTGAGAGTCTGGTTGCTGACTGAGGGTACCACTGCCCTTCCACTCTCTCTTTTCTGAGCTGCACCATAGACTCTGCTGTTTCATGCAGAAAAGGCAGCTTAGGTGGGATGAAATCTTGGTTGGCTGGGAGGTAGAGTCATCCAGCTGAGGGCCTTATCTGGAGCCGATTCTCAAGTGGAGCAGCAACCTGTCTGGCAAGTTCTTCCCTAGCAGAAAAGTGGCATTTGAGATGATTCATCTTGAGATTTATGGATGGGGTCTGGCTGAGAATGGCAGGAAGGTCCTAACTCCTTCCTACTTTGAACCATGTCATAACATCTGGGGATGGCTTATGAGTTGCTTCTGTTGTTAGCCAGAAGGTGGAGCCTGCCGCATCTGAAGGCTTGTTTTCTGCAGCTGTTGGACAGTCCCCACTCAGCAGTAAAATATTCTCTAAAAATAAGACCACCTGGAGAGCTGACTGCTGAGAGGCCTAGCAGCAACTCCTCCACCCTTTACTGATCTACATCACAGGGTCAGCTAATGGACCCCTCAGTGACTCTATAAGTAGGAGGCCATCTTTGCAACCCAGGAGGCAGACCCTGCCACCACAGAGAGTCCACCTGGAGCCAGTTACTAGAGTACACAGAGAGGGCTGGTGACCAATTTCCCTCTTAGAACCATGCCTCAGCTCCGGTTAAGATAACATCTGAGAACTAACAGCTTCCAGATGGCACACAGACAACAGTCAATGGCTAACCATTTAAAGAAGTGGTACACCATGGCTCTAGAAAATTCTCAAAATAAAGAATCAAAAAGTTTCCCAAATGAAGAAGCCTTTCTGAAACTATCAGAGGTAGAGTGCAAAAGAATTATATATAGAGCTCTCCTAGAGACTACACAAAATACAGCATAACAAAATGAAAACTTAAATAAGCTATTTGAACTGATGGAACATCAATGATCTGATACCCATCAGACCAGTAACAAAATTACAGAAATTAGACAATTAAATCCAAAGCCAAAAGAACTGAGGAGTTGGAAGCCAGAGTTAACGATCTCAAGGATAGAGCAATCGTCACCAGCATTTATGAGCAGAAATCAGAGACAAGAAATAAGAAAAATAAAGAAGCACTAAGAAACATGTGGACTCTATTAGGAGGAGTTATCTACAGATAATTGGAGTTCCTGAACAGGGAGAGACCGATGAAAATAGAAAGAGCATTGCTGACAGAAAACTTCCCTGAAATTATGAAAGAAGAGAACATAGATATCCAAGATGTGTGTTGAACACCACAGAAACTAGACCCCAAAGGAAAGATTTCAAGATACGTAATAATGAAGCTTAATAAAATGAAACATAAAAAGAGTCTATTAAAGGCAGCGAGGCTCAAACCAACACTAACATCCAGAGGGAAACCCTGTAGGCTTTTGTCTGACTTCTCTACAGAATTGTTGGCAAGAAAGCAGTGGGGATGACACATTCAAAGCTCTGATGGATAAAAACTCTCAATCAAGAATTATATATGCCAAGACTGTCTCTCAAATGTGATGGTGAAATTAAGACATTCCGAGATAAACAGAAGCTTAGAAGCTTTGTAAAAACCAAACCACAACTACAAGAAATATTGAAAGAAGCTCTTTGCTTGGAAAACCAAAAACATTAAATGTATAATTAAGGAGGCAATGCAGGACACAGCATCCAGAATCCTACTCACTTAGGGAAGTCAATAAGCTCAATCAAAACTACATAATTAAAAGAAGGGAACCAGTGATCATAATAGAAAAACTATGACGTCACCACACTAAAAAGAAGGGTATATTACAGTAGTTATAACCCTTTTAGATGGAGAGGAAATTTAAAAGATACGCAGAAGTTAAAATGTGGTTTAAACCTAGAATAGTAAGGGGAATCATGGGGTAGCCACAAAGTAAAATAACAATGTGACATATCAAAACAAGAAGCATAATATAGAAGTCTCTACAAACATAAAACTAACACTGAAAAAGATGAAAAGTCAAGCCATAAAGAAGAATGACCAGGAACAGAACATTATTAAAAACATAGAAAACATGAACAACATAAAAATAAACATATCAAAATGACAGTGTTTTAGTCAGCTAGTACTGTTCTAACAGAAATGTACATTTTTACTCAGTCATGTTAAATAAAAAACATCGGAAAAAAAAAAGAAATATCACAGAGTGGATGGCTTTAACAAAGGAAAATTTATTCTTACACAGTCCAGTAGGCTACAAGTCCAAATTCAGGATGTCCACTCCAGGGGAAGGCTTTTCCCTTGTTGGGTCTGGAGGAAAGTTCGGTATTACATCAGTTTTTGTCCACGGAGTGTTCTGGCACAGGAACCTCAGGTCTAAAGGAAGTACTCTTCTCCTGGTGCTGCTCTCTTGATGGTGTGAGGTTCCCAATTCTAAGCCTGCTTCCCTTTCCTTTTATCTTTGCAGGATGAAAGGATTAAGGGTGCAACAAGCCATACTCCAGGGAAACTCCCTTTACAGTGGAGCAGGGAGGTGATCCTATGAGGGGATTTATAGTCCCACCCTAATCCTTTAACATACAGCATAGGAAAACCACAAAATGGAGGACAGTTACAAGATCCTGGGAATCATGTCCCAGCCACGTGGCTACACTTGTTTTGGGGGGGACACAATTCAATCCATGACTGACAGCAATAAACATAAACCTATCAATAATTACACTGATTGTAAATGGACTGAACACTCCAATAGACAGTGAGTGACATCGTGGATCACAAGACATGAGTCGTCTATATGTTGCTTACAAGAAACACACCTAAGACTCAAAAGATATGAACAAACTGAAAATCAAAGAATGGAAAAATATATACCAAGCCAACAACATACACGGAAGAGCAGGAGTGGCAATACCAATCTCGGATAAAATAGACTTTCATGAAGACCCACCATCGTGGACAAGGATGGCCATTATTTATTGCTGAAAGGTTCAATACATAAGTAGGATACAGCCTTACAACAATATTAAATATTTATGCACGCAGTACAAGAGTACCTATATACATTGAACAAACACTAACAACAGTGAGTTAGATCACTCTACAATAATAGGTGGAGACTTCAACACTCCACTTTCAGTAATGGATAGTTCATCCAGAAGAAAGTTGAGTAAAGATACAGAAGATCTTATTGTGACAATTAACCAATTAGAACTTATTGACATCTACAGAATGTTTTGCCCATCAACAAATAAGTATACTTTCTTCTGCAATGCACATGGGACATTTTCCAGAATAGACCAGGTGTTAGGACATAAAGCAAATCTCAACTAAATCCAAACCACAGAATTACTATGAGTATTATATTGTATCTTACATATAATATATATATGATATTACATATTATATATATGTTATACTATATCTTCTTGGAACCACAAATTCATAAAAGTTGAAATGCTGTAAGTTTTAATTATGAGTCATTGTGCTATTATTGGTAGAATTAGCATGAGATCTTCCTTTGTAATTTGGTTATCATAGTTCTATTGCTAGACAATATTTATCCCAACTATCTAGAAATATCTTCAACCAATTTTCCTATGTGTGCAGTGCCAAATTTTGAAATGACACATTTGTTTGGACAGAGCTGAGTAAAACAAAGGAAGTAAATGCCTTGTTTTAGGTAGTAATGAAAAAGTTTACTACTACTGTATTTCTTTTTTATTTGGGAAACTGAATGTCTTTCAAGGCACTTTGCTTTGGTATGCTGTTTTTTTATAACAGTTACAACCATGGAAAGCATTTTCCACCCATGGCAAATATTTTAAAGGAGATTGTTTTACACAAAACCATATTCACCATTTCATAACAGTTAGTATTTAGTGTTGATACAAGAAACTAATTTTCTACTATTGATTATCAAGCGTTTTGGCAGTGTGTCTCTTTCTGCTTCATTAAATAAAACAACTTTCTTGCAATATGTACTCTGTGAGTACTCATTTTTCCACTTAGATTTTCCTTTCTTAAATTTTTTGATGCCTCTTTTGTCAGAATCAAAGCTGGTCTTGATCAAGCTGTGCTGTGCTTCTGAATTGAAATACATATAGTGAATAAGGGAGGTATTTTCTATTGGTTTGCAAGCAACAGAGTGAGTTGATCAGAGCAGCCAAGCCAAGTGCCGTCGACAAGGATAGAGATTTAAAAAGTCAACTGCCATTTAAGTGGTAGCACTGGCTCCAGATTAATACCTTGTATTTTTTTATATAGAGTAATGTGGCACAAGGATTTTCACAGTACAGGTGGCCCAGTGCCCATAGCCGGGACGTCATTAGTTTCATTTGCAAACATTTATTGTACCATCAGGAAAATCATGTAATGGTTGAAAAGTGTTTCCAAGATTAGGGGAAGAAAGCTAGCACAGACACAGATAACAAGATTTTTTAAAGGGGGTGGGGGGTGGAATGTAACTCTATACTTTTTTCACTTGACTTATTTTTTTAACACTACTGTTGTTTGTTGCCTTTGAGATGGCTCCCACTCATGGCAATCATGTTCAACAGGAGGAAACAATGACTACTCCTGCACCATTTTTAAATCATTGGTATGGTCAAGTTCATTGTTGTGGCCACAGTGTATTTTGAATGCCTTCCAGCTTTAATGTGCTTATGTTCCAGTACTATATCGGAAAATATTTTTATTGTGATCCATAGAGTTCTTTCTCTCTCAAATATATCACCTTGAAGACTAACATGTGCCTGACTCAAGCCATAGTATTTTCAATAGCATCACACACATGCAAAAGCTGGACAGTGAATAATGAAGACAGAAGAATTGATGCCCTTGAGATGTAGTGTTAGAGAAGAATATTGAATGTACTATGGACTGCCAAAAGAACAAACAGATCTGTCCTGGAAGAAGTACAACCAGAGTACTCCTTGGAACCAGAATAATCCTTAGAAGCAAAAAAGGCAAGACTACATCTTTCTTACATGCTTTGGACATGTTGTCAGGAGAGATCAGTCCCTGGAGAAGGTCATCATGCTTGGTAAAGTAGAGGGTCATCAAAAAAAAGGAAGACCCTCTACAAGATGGACTGACAGGGTGGTTGTAACAATAGGCTGACTCTTAAAAATTATGGTGGGCATGGCACGGGACTAGGCAGTATTTTGTTCCATTTTACAGAGGATTGCTATGACTCAGAACCAACTGAATGATGTCTAATAACAACAATAAATAATTTTCAATGGCTATTTTTTTTTTAGGAAATTCTGGTGGCCGAGTGGCTAAGTGCTACAGCTGCTAACCAAAAGGTCAACAGCTCACATCTACCAAGTGCTCTCTGGAAACTCTATGGGCAGTTCTACTCTGTCCTGCGGGGTTGCTATGAATAGCAATCTACTTGACAGCAATGATTTTTATTGTTTTTAATTTTCTTGAGAAGACTTTCTTTGTAGTCTTAGTCTGTAAGCTCCTCTAAAATCTGACCACTATGAGATACTTTACTGGCATTTCAAATACTTGTAGCTCAGCACCTGCAGGTCATCACAGCAGCAATCAAGGCATTGTGGTATAACAGACTGACAACTGGTTGGTTTTTATGGTACCTAACTACTATTCTGCATGACCATCTCTTTGCAAGAACTAACATCACTCCCACCACAGCTCCAAGCACATACATCTCAGGCAAAGAAAGAAGCTGCAAATATTTTCTTTTTTAAAAAAATAACAAATCAACGTGTAATCCTTTACGCTAAAGGTAAGGTTTGTGTTTTCACTCCAAGTTAAAATGACTGCCTTTCAGGTGAATTATTCTGTCATTTATTTATTTACTGAGACTGACATAGGCTGTCAAGTTTCTACATTTGGCATTATTACATCCAGTTAATGTAAACAACTTATTTTTATAGTGCAATGTTCTATAGATTTTTTTTATTGCACCATTAACAGCATCTTGATTTCTGCAATATTTCCAAATTTTCTTGTCATAACACACACCATTCCACAGCCCACTTTGTGTTCAGCCTCATAGTATTCACTTACATCCAGTTTTCTGCCTCAGATGGCCAGGTAACGAGATGAGCTTTGGAAAAAGAAATTGCTGGTGTAGTTTTTTACATTAGAGTTTAGACAGATTGTTTTCTTCTCAATTGCTGTTCAGTACCTGGTTCACAGATATTTGTCCTGGTAGGTAAGCACTGCCAATTAAGTGTCCAGGTAGCTGTCATTTGATTTTCACTTTTTAAATTGAGAAATAAGATTATTTCAATATTCTATGAAATTTAATGGGAATTTTGTGGAACTTTACAACCACTCACTAAAGTAAAAATTTGGCTACTTATGCTATTGTAAACCTATTTTAAGACTAAAGAAAATTACTAAAGAATTTATGTTATTGATGTTAATTTTGTTTTTGGCAATGTTACGAAGCTATTTCAACAACAGCCAGCATTTTGTTTTAGAGTTGGTTTACATACATTATCACGATATTATCTCTGGTTTTTAACTCAGTCAAAATACATTTTTCATAAAAATAACATTTTGGGTTCTAATTTCATTTCTGTTGATATTATATGAAGGTCTAATCTCTGGTAGTTAGGTTTGTGGTTGATGTGGAAGAGAATAAGAAAGCCATGACTAGAAGGAACTAGTTCCAGAGACTGAGCTCTTACCTGTGTGCATATGTGTTTGGGATGCTGTTCAAAAGCTGAAAAACAAAACATTCTGAACAGGTTAATGGTGCGCATTTATTTACAAGGCTAATGGTTTGTTATCCATCTGATGGCATAACTATTACTTAACTCAGGGACCAGAAGGTCATTCTGGAAGTTGTTCAAAATACTGCTTCAGTATAATTTCAAGGCTCTGCTTGGTCTATAATGTTTGTTTCAGATTTCTCATTTTACAAGAGAAAATATTAAAAGGAAGGATTTACAGTAATTGCCATCGCTTGACCAGTTCACAACAGATGAGATGACCGGACTGCCAACCCATTTTACTTATTTTCCAGAGGTCTAATTATAAAATTTTGTCCAAATGATCATTGTCAGTTTACAAGAAAACAGCAGAGAGCATCAGCAGATAAACTTTCAGGGGTCAAAAAAAAAAAAAAACAAAAAAAAACAATGAAAAACATAGATGGGAGCTAAGTTAATTCTAGGACTTGATTTTGAAGATTGATTTATTCACCCAGTTAGTCTCCAATCTGAATTACTTTCTCTATCTCTCTTTCTTTTCCCTAGAGCTGGGAGTGAGGTCCAAGTCCAAGTAGGAAGTAGGATGTTTTAATTCACTCTAAAGTGGATGAAAATCTTGAGTGGCCATATAATTGTTTGGAAGCATTAAGTTTTATTCCAGTGGCTTGACTCAAATACTATTATCTTTGCTATTGTACTTGACAGGGTGAGGAAAGCAAGATAACTATGTTTAATTGGGTACAATCAGTAAAAGTCTTAATAATGCAAATACTAAAATGAGTGAGTAAAAATAAAATAAAATATTAAAAATTAGGGAAGAATAAGATGGTTTTGAAGAGGGATAAAAATTTATACATTTGATAAGAAGGAGCTATTGGTAAAGTTTGGAAGAGTTTGTTTCAGGTTATGAATATTGATTCTTCTATAGTGGCCAATATTAACAACAATAAAAAAAATGCCATTAAGATATTAACAATTAAATGACTGTTCCATGGTTATATTTTGGCTTTCTCTAAGTGATTTTTTTTTTTTCTCAGAATTCGTGAATATGCCAGTTGGTAGAGAACTGAAGTGACATGTCCTCTAAATCTTTTGGCTTTCACTTCACAGCTGGACCAGCAATTTTTCCTTTAAGACTCACCATACTCAGACTATGGACAGAAGTAATTTCGTATCCTCAGTTCACTACACACTAACTCTATGGGTTTAAGCAAGTTTGGGAATTTGATGAGTCAGCTGTCTCATCTGTAAAATGCTGGTTTTATGATACTGTGTCCCTGTGTTACTGAAGTGAGTACAAGGGAGTTTGAGGCTGATTGTGGAAAAAGGTACAACGAGGATACAGCACTGCTGTACAAAAAGCTAGTAAGACCCACGCATTGACAGTTGTATACAGGGGGTGATCCCCTACAACAGGAAGTCCCCCCAGAAGCGACACAGGGAGCTACTAGGAAAGGAAAAGAACAAGTGAAACTCCAGGGAAGAGGGCAGAAAAAGTGGGGAACTTTGGTATGCCGAAGTGATGTTTCTCTGCATGAAGATGGGGTGTTTCTCGGCCAGACATCTCCAAAGGACAGCAAGAGTATACTATAAGATTCTTGTGACTACAAGATTTTATTTTACCCAGTGTCATCAGATGCTAGGCGTAGTTTCACACGGTATGTAGAGCAGGCAGAGGTCTAAAGGGCTAAAATTTTGCTTATTTGGACTCTTTGAAAGGAACAAGATTGTAAAAACTAGAGTTTGGTGCTGGCAGGTATTTTGGCTAACAGGGCTCAGGTTGGTATAAAAAAACAACCTGGGACCAATTCATCTAAGCCTTTTATTATTATTATTATTTACATAACAAAACACACAACATTTTCCCTAGCTTTATGTCTTTCCAGTCACACTGCCCCTGTTTTTATTTTCTTATTTCCTCACAAATATTCATGGGGTTACTATCATATTCCTAGAAATAAATTCACTCCTAGGAATACAACAGAAAATGAAAATGGATGTAACTCCAACTTCCTGGTGCGTATAGTTTAGTAGGAAAGGAAGAAACAAAAGCCAAGTAGTCAGGCAAATAATTACATCAAATTCCATTTTTTTTTTATTTAATATGACTCAGTGAAAATATACATTCCCGTATAAATTTACATGCCCACCTATATGCAGCTTCCACTGCTCTCCCTACCCAGTGACAGCACACTATTCCTCTCTGCTCCATACATGTCTCATCCTCCCAACAGTCTCCTTTCCCTTCCTCTCCACCCACTCTCCTTCCTCCAGCCAGAGGTCAGCAGGATGATATACTATAGATGTATAGAACCATAAAGTGCATCCAATATATGGTCACTCTAATTTTATACTGATACGTCTTTGTTTCTTGAGTCCTCATCCTACCAGAAACCTGTAACAATAGGAACATTTCTCTCCTTGTTCCCTTACTTACCTCATTCTTTTTCAAGTCACAGCTTAATGTCATATAGTCTCTAACTTTCCAAACCTCAGCAAGACTTGGCGCCTCTAGTATGTGTTTCTATATTAATTACTAGGTACTTTTAGGTTAGAGCACTAAACATGCTTTACTATAATCACTGGTTTAATTTTCTTTTTCATCTTTATTCTCACTTGACTATCACATTGCTTGGCAAAGAATCATATTAGTGGTGAAAAAAATGAACCATATATATAATTGTACATCTGGATTATAGTAGGAATCCAATTCTAACAACTGTTATCATTATCTTGGAGTCCACCTCTTTCTAGTTTCTAAAACAGAAGATTTTAATAGCACAGAAAATGCTTATAGCCATTTAACATTTCTAGATTTCAATTAATTAAAGTCTTCCATGGAAAATGAAGTGGTGTTATAAGCTTTCATCCAAGACATTTAATTCTAGTTTCAATGTATCTCTAATGTATGACTGGGCATATTAATTGAAGTGAGTCAAATAACAGTAAAGGTTAAAGACTAGAGGAAATTCTAAATGAAAGATGAGCAGTTGGCTGCTATTATGTGCATACAGGAAAAGAACAGCTAGGCCTTTTCTCAGAATTAAAGAAATATAGGCATATGTGTACAAATAAAATAAGAATCTTTATCAAGTAGAGTACAGAATGCCAATTTAAAAGTGAATAAATTTGAGTAGAAAAAAATTTGATATCAGTAGTTACATATGAATAAAATTAATATTCTGGCAGATTAAAACAAGTAATCTGTTTCATTTATGCATTGCAAATCACATCCCTTGGGCCTTTTCCTAAATATTGTATCATTGACTTTGTTTTTCTTTGAAAAATTTATCTTACTCAAAATTCTATACAATCTCTTTAACCTTTTAAAAAAGGCTCAAATATTCCATGTTGACTGTCTTAAATTATGTGAAAGATTTTTTCACCTCAGCTCATATGTATAAATGAAATTATCTAAAGATCCTATAAGAATAATGCTTCAGGGACAAGTATTGGTAGCAATTTTTAATGCAAAGTTTGAAATAATACCTTTTTCTAACCTTAAAAGTGACACTAATTCACAAAATTAGGCAAAAAATAAATATAACATAAAATTTAAAGTAATCTATAATTTCTTTTCTATCCTTGATGACACAAGCGATTAAGAGCTACACTGTTAATCAAAAAGTTGTCAGTTCAAATCTACCAGTTGCTCCTTGGAAACCCTATGGGGCAGTACTACTCTGTCACACAGGGTCACCATGAATTGGAATCAACTCATTGGCAATAGTGTTTTGTCTTTTGGCTTATAATGACATGGTCACTTTTCTTTTAGATATATTTCATGTACATGCAGTATTAATAATAAGCTTATAATATTGTTTATATAGCCTTATACCAGGTGTTAGTCATGCAACACCATGTAATAAATATCCTTAAAAGATATTAAAAGCTTTATCTTTGATGTTTAATGTCTGAATAATACTCCAGAATGTGGTTATGCCATGATAATTTAATTCTGTTAAATTAGGACTATTTCATTTTCTTCAATGGATATATTGGTGTATAACTCATTTCCACATTTTGAAACCTACACTAAATTTTTTTAAGTAAAGATTATTAAATAAAGGGTTTATTTGTTTTCTTATAGAATATTTCTAGTATTAGCACAACATTAAGTGGTGTTACCATAAATGCTCAAAATAACCAAATGTGAACATAATGTTTTAATCATAATTGTCTCTGGAGAACTCAATAGCCATTAGAGAAAGTAATTCTGAGTCATAAGCATCTTTTTCAATATCAGTGAGTAGGATTAGTGACAGAACCATAAATGTTGAATATTAGTTAAATAGCACAAGTTATATCTAGAAACAAGTATGCAACCTCGCGTCTTAAGACAGATAAAGGGGAAGTGCAGGGGCTACATTAGGGGATATCAGAGAGGGAAATGTAACTACTAAACTTGGTGGGAAATTTAAGGGAAAAAGTTTTTAGAAACCATGCTAGTGTACAATGGTAATGAAGGAAGGAGTCAAAACTGCACTGAAAGTCTTCATGAAAAATAGACTCCAGGAATTGATGGAATATCAACTGAGATGTTTCCACAAATGGATGTGGCACTGGAAATGCTCACTCATCTATGCCAAGAAATTTGGAAGACAGCTACCTGGTGAACCAAATGGAAGAGATTTGTATTGATGCCTATTCCCAAGAAAGGTAATCCAAACAATTGAGGAAATTATCAAAAAATGTCAGTAATGTTATACACAAGTAAAGTTTGCTAAAGATCATTCAAAAGCAACTGCAGCAATATATTAATGAAGGAACTGTCATAAATTTAAGCCAGATTCAGAAGAGGATGTGCAACCAGAAATATTACTGCTGATGGCAGATAGACCTTTGGTAAAAGCAGAGAATACCAGAAAGATGCTTACCTGTTTTACTGACTACACAAGGGCATCTGACTGTATGGGTCATAATGAATTATGGATAACGCTGCAAAGAATGTGAATTTCAAAGCACTTAACAGTGCTCATGAAGAACCTGCACATGGACCAAGAGGTAGTCATTCAAATAGAACAAGAGGACACTGCATGGTTTAAAGTCAGGAAAAGTGTGCATCACCATACCTTTTCAACCTGTATGCCAAGCAAATAATCTGAGAAGCTGGACTCTGAAGAAGAACAAGGCATCAGGGTTGGAGGAAAACTCAATAATAACCTGCATTCTGCAGATGACACAACTCTGCTTGCTGTGAGTGAAGATGACTTGAAAACATTTGTTGATGAAGATCAAAGACCACAGTCTTTAATATTGATTGCACCTCAATGTCAAGAAAACAAAAATCCTTACAAATGGACCAGTAAGCAACATCCTGATAAAGGAAGAAAAGATTGAAGCAGTAAAAAATTTCAATTTACTTGGCTCCATAATCAACGACCACAGAAGCAGCAATCAAGAAATCAAAAGATGCTTTGCACTGGGAAAATCTACTGCAATCATCTGTTTAAATTGTTCAGCATCAGGGGGGTGGAACAAGATGGCAGACTAAACACATATCTCCCTAAGTCCCTCTGGAAACCAAGAATTGAATTGATAATTAAACGGAGCCTCCTGGACACCTAGTGAGCCTTCGGACACGACATAGAGCTATTAACTTGGACTTCATACTACTGAAGGGAAAACCCTCTGTCTTTTGCCATCCTGCCCTTGGTAAGTGCTGGCTCTCATGTACCTAAGGTAACCTGCCATTTTCAATTTTTTTTCTCTATCTTAGCTGGCAGGCAGAGCTGGGCCTTGATTAGCAGCTAATCTCAGATGCACAGCTGGTAGGATGGGTGGGTGAAATTGCCACATTTTGAGAGCCCAGCTTTGACACTGCATCTTGGTACCTTTGGCCTTTCTTTCCACCTCTGCCATTGAGTAGCCTCTTCGAGACATGTGGGGAGTTTGTGAGGGACGCCATCTTGTTCCACTGGAAGGTGGATATACCCATTCAGAAACCTCGGTGGGACCTAATTCCTAGGCTGGGAGGTACCACCTGCACAGAGGAGAGTGCTTTTCAGGTAGAAAAGCAGTATTTTACTCAGTGTAACCTATGGCTGGGGCCCAGCAGCAGAGGCCAGCAGGGCAGTAACTTTTCCATATTTTGAACTAGTTTATAACATCTTGGGTTGGATACAGAGGTGCTTACTTTGCCAACTGGGAAAAGGGACCCATACACCTGAAAACCTGACTGACTTTGGAAGTTGTCAGATACTTTTACCTTTCATTTGAAGACGGCCTAGAGAAACAACTGTGGACCATCCTCACAGCATTTCTCCCAGCCTCTATTCACTTACATGATGCCCCCAAAGCAACAAACTTTGGAAAAAACCATAACAAAGAAATCACCCATGACTTCAGAATGCCCCCCAAAGAAACAACCAAAGCATTTCCCAGATGAAGAAACCTTTCTGAAACTATCAGAAGTTCAATACAAAAGGATTATATAGAGAGCCCTCTTAGGCCATATACAAAATGCAGCACAGCAAAGTGAAAAATCCAGCAATCTGTTCCATCTGATGGAACATAGATCAAGAACAAAATCAAAGTCATAGAAACTTCAATTCAAAGCCAAGAAAACAGAATAGAACAAATGGAAAATGGACTTGAAAGACAGAGCTATTGAATCCAGCATCTATGAGGAGAAATTGGAAAAAAATGAAACAAGAAAAATGAAGAAGCATTAAGAAACATATGGGACTCTATTAAGAGGAACACTCTACAACTAACTGGAGTTCCTGAACAGGGAAAGACATCTGAGAACACAGAGAGTATTGTGGCTGAGCTGCTGACAGAAACCTTCCCAGAAATCATGAAAGAAGAGAATATAGATATCCAAAATGCATATCAAATGCCACTCAATATAGATTTCAAAAGATTCCAAGACATGTTATAATCAAGCTTAACAAAATGAAACAGAAACAGAAACTCTAAAAGGCAGCAATACTCAAGGCAAAGCTGACATGCAAAGATAAACCTTGTAGGCTTTCATTGGATTTCTCAGCAGAAACAATGCTGGCATGGAGACAGTGGCATGACACATTCAAAGCCTTGAAGAAGAATAATTTCCAACCAAGAATTATATATCCTGCAAAACTATCTTTCAAATATGAAAATGAAATTAAGACATTTGCCAATAAACAGAAACTCAGAGACTTTGTCAAAACCAAACAAAGCTGTAAGAAATACCAAAAGAAACTCTTGGCTTAGAAGAACAAAACCACAAACTTTACATTTTAGAAGCAAATTCAGGACACATCAACCAGAAACCTACTCAGTTAGGAAAGGCTCCAAACTCAATCAAACCTATAATAGTGAGACAAATTATCCAGTGATTATATGAAAACTATGATATCATCATACCAAAAACAGGGATGTACTACAGTGTTTATTGTCCTGCCAGATGGAGAGGAAGTTAATAAGACTGGTGGCAATTAAAATTGGGTTTATACATAGTTTATTAAGGGGGATCTTAGGGGCAGCCATAAAGCACAATAAAGATGAAACATATCAAATCAGGAAAAGTAATACAGGAGTCTCAACAACCACAAAACCAACCCTGAAAAAGGTGAAAAATCAACTCACAAAGAAGAAAGTCCTAGAACTTGATTAATAAGAATAATACAGAAAACATAAACACAAAAATAAACATATCACAACGACAGAACTAAACACATACCTATCAATAATTACATTGGAAGTGAATGGACTGAACACTCCAGTAAAGAGACTTCGAGTCACATCTTGGATCAAAAAACGTGACCCGTCTGTATGTTGCCTACAAGAAACTCACCTCAGACTTAAAGATATGGACAAACTATAAAGTAGATTAACAATGTGTTGTATCAAAATAAGAAACGCAATACAAGAGTCTCAATGAACACAAAACCAACACTGAAACAACAACCCATAAGGAAGAATGCCCCAGAACAGAACATTACGAGTAGTATAGAAAACATCAACACAAAAGTAATTACATCAAAATGATGGCACTAAGCAATAATTACATTGAATGTAAATGGACGGAATGCTCCAGTAAAGAGACAGCGAGAGACATCCTCGATTAAAAGGCAAGACCCGTCTATATGCTGCTTACAAGAAACGCACCTTACACTTAAAGATATGAACAAATTGAGAATTAAAGGTTGGAATAATATATATCAAGCCAACAACACACAAAGAAGAACAGGTGTGGCAATAGTAATCTCAGATAAAATAGATTTTAATGTAAAATCCACTACTGTGTACAAATACAGTCACTATTCATTGCTGAAAGGTTCAATACTCAAGCAGGACTTAACAGTATTAAATATCAGAGCACCTAATATCAGAGCACCTAAATACATTGATCAAATACTGACAACAATGAAAAATGAGATAGATAATTCTACAATAATAGTTGCAGACTTCAACACTCCCCTTTCAGTTATGGACAGATCATCCAGAAAAAAAGCTCAGTAAAGATACAGAAGATCTTATTGTAAAAATCAACCAACTTCACCTTATTGACATATACAGATCTTTTGATTCATCAGCAGGTAAGTATACCTTCTTCTCCAATGCACATGGCACATTCTCCAGAACAGGCCATGTGTTAGGTCATAACACACTTCTCTATAAAATCCAAACCACTGATTTACTGCAAAGTATCTTCTCGGACCATAGAGCTATAAAAGTTGAAATCAATAATAGAAAATACATGGGTAGAAATTCAAACTTGTGGAAACTGAACAACACTTTGCTCAAAAAGCCTTGACAAAATAAAGAAATTTATGGGTTCAAATAAGAATGAAAACACATCCTACCAGAATTTAAGGGATATAGCAAAAGTAGTGCTCAGAGGTCAGTTTATCTCTGTAACTACACACATCCTGAAAAAAGAAAGGACCCAAATTAAAGAATTAACCTTACAGCTTGAACAAGTAGAAAGAGAGCAATAGAGGAACCTGTCAGGCACCAGAAGAAAACAGTTTATAAGGGTTAGAGCAGAACTAAATGAATCAGAGAATAGAAAAACAATTGAAAAAAATAACAAAATCAAAAGCTGGTTCTTTGAAAAGATCAACAAAATTGATAAACCACTGGCTGAACTTACAAAAGAAATACAGCAGGAGATACAAATAACCTGATTAAGAAATGAGATGGGAGATGTTGCAACAGACTCAGCTGAAATAAAAAAATATCATAACAGAATACTATGAAAGCCTGTACTCTAACAGGTTTGAAAACCTAGGGGAAATGGACAAATTTCTAGATTCACATGACTCACCAAGATCATCACAAGGAGAATAAGATCAAGTTAATAAATCTATCACAAAGGAAGAGATTGAAAAAGTCATCAAAAAACTACCAACCAAAAGAAGTCCTGGCCCCGATGGCTTCACTGGAGAATTCTACCAAACTTTCAGAGAAGAGTTAAGTCCAATACTGTTGAGACTATTTCACACCATAGAAAGGGATGGAATACTCTCCAATTCATTCTATGAAGCCAGCATAATCCTGATACCAAAACCAGGGAAAGATCCCACAAAAAAAGAAAATTACAGACCGATATCACTCATGAACCTACATGCAAAAATCTTCAACAAAATTCCAGCCAATAGAATTCAACAGCATACGAATAAAATCACTCATCATGATCTAGTTGGTCTCATTCCAGGAATGCAAGGCTGCTTCAATATCAGCAAAACAATTAATGTAATCAACCACATCAATAATACAAAAGATAAGAGTCACCAGATTTTGTCAATTGATGCAGAAAAGGTATTTGACAAAGTTCAACATCCATTCATGCTTAAAACTCTCAGAAAAATAGGAAGAGAGGGGAAATTCCTCAATGTAATCAATAGCATCTATGCAAAGCCAACTGCATTCATGATTCCTGAATGGCAAAAGACTGAAAGAACTAGACAAGGATGCCCAGTCTCACCACTTTTATTCAACGTTGTTCTAGAAGTTCTAGCCAGAGGAGTTAGACAAGACAAAGAAATAAAGGGCATCTGTATTCACAATGAAGAAGCAAAAATCTCCCTCTTTGTAGATGATAGGATTGTTTATATAGAGAATTCAAAGGAATCCATAAATAAACTATTGGAACTAATAGAGGAGTTCAACAAAGTATCGGGATACAAGATAAACATAAGCAAATCAGTAGGATTCCTTTATACCAACAGTGAGATTATTAAAGAAGAAATCACCAAATCAATTCCATTTAATATAGCCTTCAAGAAGATAAAATACCTATGAATAAATCTAACTAGAGAAACAAGAGATCTTTACAAAGGGAACTACAAGACCTTACTACAAGAAACTGGGACTTACATAAATGGAGTAATCTGCCCTGCTCATGGATAGGAAGACTCAATATTGTGAAAATGTCTATTTTGCCCAAAGCAATCTACTTATATCATGCAATCCCAATACAAATTCCAGTGACATTTTTTAATGGGATGGAGAAACAAATCATTAACTTTGTCTGGAATCAGAAGAAGCCCCGGATAAGTAAAGCACTACTGAAGAAGAACACACTGGCAGGCCTCTCACTACCTGACTAGAACCTATTATACTGCCACAGTAGTCAAAACAGCCTAGTACTGGTACAAAAAGAGACATATAGACCAATGGAACAGAGTAGAGACCCCAGAGAGGCCACCATTCTCCTATGAACAGCTGATATTTGACAAAGGCCCTAAGATTTTAAACTGGGGTAAGAACAGTCTCTTTAACAAATGATGCTGGTAAAATTGGATATCCATCTGCAAAAAATTGAAACAAGACCCACATCTCACACCTTATACAAAAACGAACTCAAATTGGATAAAAGACCTAAATGTAAAATCTAAAACGATAAAGTTTATCCAAGGTAAAATAGGGTCAACAAGGGAAGTTTTAGTGCAAAATACAGACAGACTTCAAAATCTGACAAAGCACATTCATCACAAGAGAAAACAGATAAATGGAATTACTAAGAATCAAACACTTCTGCTCATCCAAAAACTTCATTGAAAGAATTAAAAGACCACCTACAGAATGGGAAAAATATTTGGCAACTCTATGTCAGACCGACATCTGATCTCCATAATCTATAAGTTATTACAAAATATCAACAAGAAAAGCATAAATAATTCAATTAAGCGATGGGAGAAGGAGATGGACAGACATTTCTCTAAAGAGGAGATCCTGACAGCTGAATGACATATGCAGAATTGTTCACAATTGTTAGCTATTAAAGAAATTCAAATCAAAACTACAATGAGATATCATCTCACCCCCACAAGGTTGGCCATGATCCAACAAAACACAAAACAACAAATGCTGGAGAGGCTGTGGAGAAATTGGGACTCTCCTACACTGCTGGCGGGATTGCAAAATGGTACAACCTCTTTGGAAAACAGTCTGGCACTTTCTTAGAAGGCTGGAGATAGATAAGCATTTGATCCTGTAATTCCACTGCTCAGAATTTATCCTTCAGAAACAAAAGCTGTCACATGAACAGACACATGTACATGAATGTTTATTGCAGCACAGTCCACAGTAGCAAAAATTTGGAATCAACCCCAATGTCCATCAACAGATGAATGAATAAGCAAACTATGGTACATATACTCAGTGGAACACTACGCTATGACAAAAAACAATAATAATTTTAGAAAACATGGTCTCACTTGGAAGAGATTATGCTGAGTGAAATCAATCAGTGTCAAAAGGACAAATTTTGTATGAGAGCCCTGTTAGAAGTACTTAATAAGAGAATTACCCATAGAAGAAAATGACTGTTTTGGCTACATGAGTGGGTGGGGGTTGAGAGTTTATCATAGATGAATTAATTCATGGATGTTAGAAATTTTATTCTTTTAATCTAATTAATAAAAAATAAATAAAACGTTAATAAAAAAGGTATGGACAAACTGAAAATTAAAGGAAGAATATATTAAACTAACAGTACACAAACAGCAAGTAAATTGTTCAGAATCAAAGACATCACCTTGAAGATGAAGGTGTGCCTCACTCAAGCCATGGTATTTTCTATTGCATCATATGCATGCAAAAGCTGGACAATGAATAAGGAAGATGGAAGAATTGATGCTTTGAATTTTAGTGTTGGAGAAGAATATTGAACACACTACTGAATGCTAAAAGGACAAACATATCTCTCCTGAAAGAAGTACAACCAGAGTGTTCCTTAGGGGCATGGATGATGGTACTATGTTTTACATACTTGGATATGTTGTCATGTTTCATGAAGAAGGACATCATGCTTGGTACAACAGAGGGTCTGTAAAAAAGAGGAAGACCCTCAGTAAGAGGAAGTGACACAATGTCCACAACAATGAGCTTAAGCATAAAAATGATTGTGGGCATGGCCCAGGACAGGGGAGTGTTTCATTCTGTTGTGTATAAGGTCACTATTAGTAGGAAGTGACTTGAGGGAATCTAACAACAATAGTAGTATAGAATGAAGTCTTCTTTCTAGAACAAGCTAAAAGCATATAAATAGCTTACTCGACTTCACAAGTAGACTCTTGATGGTCTCATTCTTGCATTTGAGATAACCGTTTTGAGTTTTTTCAGCTTTAAAAATCTCAAAATATTGCTTCTTTGTTGAATTGTTTTTAGCACTGAATTAAATAATTTCTAGAGGCAGAACCCTATTGGCAGAGTTCTATCAGCAGCCTTATTACCATGTATCCTTAGAGGCTAGCACATTGTAAAACTCAAACAATTTGAGTATTTCTAAAAAATAAAACAAAAAAAAATGTGGTAGGATGTCTAACAAAACATTTGTCATGTTAAATGTTTTTAAGTTATATTTAAGCGACAGTGGTAACATTCATTTTATTTGGTCCACAATCAATGCCCAACGGAAGCAGCAGTCAAGAAACAAATGATGTACTGCATTGGGAAAACATGTAGTAAAAAACATCTGTAAAGTGATAAAAATAAAAATGTCACTTTGAGGACTAAGGTGGGCCTGATCCAAGCAGTGGTGTTATCAGTCACCTCACATGCATGTGAAAGCTGGACAATGTATAAGGAAGAATAGAAGAATTGTGAATGTGAATTATGGTGTTGGCAAGAAATATTGAACACACTATAGACTGCCAGAAGAGTTAGCAAATATGCCTTGGAACAGGTAGAGTCACAATGTTCCTCGGAAGTGAGGATGGAGAGGAAGAGGGGCAAGGATGGCAGACTAGACACACATCTTTTCAATTCCCTCTGAGACCTAAGGCCAAGAAAATAACTGAATGGATCAGTGTGGACATTCTCGGAGCAACAAGATCAGGCACAGGGTTATAAGGCTGGACTGGATAACATGAAGGAGGAAACTACCTCTGCTGGAGGCAAGAGGCAGTGGTGCATCATGTCCCACTTCTACTGGCATGTTAGCTGACTGGACTACAGGTATGAATGCCTTCTTTGTTAACTGGTAGGCTGGCACTGGATCTGCGAAGCCTGTGAGCCTCTCATGGGCCAGCTACTTTGCTGAACTGCAGTGCCTAAGTATACAGAGTATCCCACAGCAGAGAGACTGTGCGTGGGACAGTCACATCTAGGGAAACCAACATCAGCTGGCAACCAAGGGTACCAGTGCCCATTCCACTTTCTTCTCTGAGCTGCACCATATATACTGCTGACTCACTGCAGGAAAGGCAGCTGATGTGGGACCTCATCTTGGTCAGCTGAGATATGGAGTCAGCCATGCCTGAGGGCTCAGCTGGTACTAGTTCCCATGCTGAGCAACAGTGCCTATTTGGATAGTGTTTCTCACAGCAGAAAAGCTGTTTTAATGACACCTGTACCTAGAAAACTTAGTGGTGGTTGGTGGCCAAATGCAGCAGTGTACCAATCCCTCCCTTCTCTGAGCCACAGCATGGCATCTGCAAATGGCCCATAAGGTGCTGTCTTTGTCAGCCAAGAGAGGGACCTGCCACCCCTGAGGGCCCAGCTGCTATCAGCTATGGTCAACGCCTCTTCAGCAGAAAAGCAGCTTTTCAGATAAGACCAGTTAGAGAACACAGCGGTGACTGGCAGCTGAGTGTAGCAGTGCCATCTTCACTGCCCTTCACGGGGCCACATTATAGAGTTGGGTGATGACCCCCAAGGACTCCATAAGTAGGATACTGTCTTTGTCAGCCAGCAGGTGGGACCTGCCACTCCTGAAGGCTTGGTTGCTTTTGGCCACTCCTGAACAGTGCCCCTCTCAGAAGAAAAGCAGTTTTTTAAGATAAGCACATCTAGACAATGCAGCGGTCCCTGCTGGTGAGTGTGGTAGCATTCGTCTATCCTCTCTTCCCTGAACTACATCATCGTCTTGACTGTCATGACACTGGAGAGTCGGCACAAGTAGCTTACCACCTTTATCAGCCAGGAGGGGACACCAAGTTGATCTGCTTGCGGGTCTAGACAGAGTCTACATTGCCAGAGAAGCTATACATAAGTCAGTTGCACCAAGAAAATGCGGTGGTGGCTGGCAACCAAATCTAGTATTGCCCGTACTCACTTCCTTCTTAGAACTATGACACAGCTCCCATTAGTGTAACACTGGAAAAACTGAACATCTTCTTGATGGCACAAAGACTATAATCAGTACCTAAGCATTTAAAGAAGCAGACCACCATGACTCTTGAACACTCCCAAACTAAGGAATCACAAAACTTTCCAGATGAAGAAGCCTTTTTCACATTATTAGAGGTAGAATACACAAGAAGTATGTATAGAATCCTTCTAGACATTAAACAAAATGCAGAAGGACAAAAATGAAAAATTAAATAAGCTATAAGAACTGCTAGAACATCAATGATCTGAAATCCAGCAGGTCAATAATAAAACTATAGAATTAGGCAATTCAATGCAAAGCCAAGAGAGCAGGACTGAGGAAATGAAATGCAGAATTAGTGAGAATGAAGATAAAGCAACTGACACCAGCATTTATGAGGAGAAATCAGGTAACAGAAACAAAAAACAACAACAAAAAATAATGAAGAAGCATTACAAGGCATATGGGACTCTATTGAGAGGAATAATTAAAGAATAATTCGAGTTCCTGAACAAGGAGGGATAGCAGGAAATATGGAGAGAATTGTTGAAGTGTTACTGACAGAAAACTTCCCTGACATCATTAAAGAAAATACAGATATTCAAGATGCTTATCAAATGCCACAAAAACTAGACCCCAAAAGAAAGACACCGAGACATATTATAATGAGACTTAATAAGATTAAACATAAGAGAGGCTCTTAAAGACAGCAAGGCTTAAGCAAAGCTAATGTACGAGAAAGCCCTATAGGCTTTCCTTTGACTTCTTGGCAGAAAATATGTTGGCAAAAAGACAGTGAGATGACATACATAAAGCCTTGAAGGAGAAAAAATTCCAATGAAGAACTGTCTATCCTACAAAATTGTCTCTCAAGTATGACAGTGAAATTAAGACATTCTCAGATAAACAGAAGCTGAGAGACTCTGCAAAAACCAAACCAAAACTAGAAGAAATAACTGAAAGAATCTCTTTGTTTACAATAACAATAAATATCAGGTTTATGCTTAAGGATGCAAGGCAGGACACAGCATCCAGAGTACCACTCTGTCAGGGAAGTCACAAAGATCAATCAAAGCTAAAATATCAAAAGCAAGGAGCCAGAGCTCTCAGCATGAAAACTATGACACCATCACAGGACAAAAAGGGATATATTAGAGTACCTATAACCTTTTTCAGATGGAGAGGAAATTAAGGAAATATACAGAAGTTAAAGATTGGTTTAAACTTAGAACACTAAGGGGAATCAAATGTGTAGCCACAAAGCAAACTAACAGTGCTACATATCAAAACAAGAGACATAATATAGGAGTCTCAACAAACACAAAACCAACACTGCAAAAGATGAAAAGTAAATTCATAAATAAAAAAACCTAAAACAGAACATTAAGAGGGACAAAGAAAACATTAACACAAAAATAAAGGCAGCAAAATGACACCACTAATCATATCCCTATCAATAATTACACTGAATGCAATGGATTGAATGCTCCAATAAAGAAGCAAAGAGTTAGTAGCTTGGATCAAAAAACAGGATCCATTTATACGCTGTCTACAAAAAAACATAACTTAGACTCAAAGATATGAACTAACTGAAAATCAAAGGATGGAAAAATATATATTGAGTTAATAGCATGCAAAGAAGGGTGGCAATGGCAATAGTAATGCCAGATAAAATAGATGTTAATGTAAAATCCACCACTGTGGACAAGGATGATCACTATTTATTGCTGAAGGGTTGAATACATAAGCAGGAAATAACAACATTATTTATCTACCCAATACCAAAGCATACAAATACATTGAACAAATGTTGATGACACTGAAAAATGAGATAGATCACTCTACAGCAATAGTAGAAGACCTCAACACTCCAAATTCAGTAATGGACAGATCATCCAGAAAAAAGCTCAGCGAAGATCGAGAAGATATTATTGCGACAACCAACCAACTAGACCTCATTGACATATAAAGCAGTTTTTACCCAACAACAGATAAACACACCTGCTTTTCCAATGCACATGGAACATTCTCCAAAATACACCACATCTTATGTCATAAAGGAAGTGTCAACCAAATCTAAACCAATGAATTATTGCAAAGCACCTTCATCAACCATACATCCATAAAAGTTGAAAGTAAGAGCCGAAAAAACATTAGAAATTTGAACTCATGTAAACCGAACTATATCTTGCTCAAAAAGTCATGTGTTACAGAGAAATCAAAGGCCAGCCAAGCCAAGTGCCGTCAAGTCGGACACTAAAGAAATTTATGGAATCAAAGTGGAATGAAAATGCATCTGACTATAACCTATAGGACAGCAAAAGCAGGGCTCAGAGGTCAATTTATCTCTATAAACACACACTTCTGGAAGGAAGAAAGGACCTAAACCAAAGAATTAACCATACAGCTTGAACAAGTAGAAAGAGAGCAACAGAGGAACCCACATACCAAAGCCAGGGAAAGATCCCACAAAAAGGAAGAACTACGGACCAATATTACTCATGAACCTAGATGCACAAGTCTTCAACAAAATTGTTGCCAATAGAATTCAACAACACATCAAAAAAATAATTCATCACAACCAAACTGGATTCATACCTCAGATGTGCAAGACTAGTTCAACATCAGAAAAACAATTAATGTGATCAACTACATAAGTAACACAAAGGATACAAATCACTTGATTCTGTCAATTAATGCAGAAAAGATATCTGACAAAGTCCAACACACATTCATGCTAAAAACTCTCAGCAAAACAGTAATAGAAGAGAAATTCCTCAGTGCAATAAGAGGCATCTATGCAAAGCCAACCGCCTACATCATCCTGAATGGAGACTGACTGGAAGAATTCTCCCTGAGAATGGGGACTAGACAAGGATGCCAACTGTCATCAGTTCTTTTGAACATTGTGCTAGAGGTTCCAGCTAGAACTATCAGACAAGATAAAGAAATAAAGGACATCTGCATCAACAAAGAAGTAGTAAAAATACCCCTATCCGCAGATGATATGACCAAATACACAGAGACTCAAAGAATCCATAAGTAAATTACTGGACCTCATAGAAGAGTTTAGTCAATTATCAGGATATAAGATAAACAGAAGTAAAACAGTAGGAGGATTCCTTTACATCAACAAAGAGACCATCAAAGAGGAAATCATCAAATCGATACCATTTACTATAGTCCCCCCAGAGATAAAATACCTAGGAGTAAATCTAATCAGAGAAATAGGAGACTTACACAGAGAAAATTACAAGACCCTACTGCAAGACAAGAAAAGAGACTTACATAAGTGGTGAAACCTATCTGGCTCATGGATAGGAAGACTTAACATTGTGAAAATATCTATTTTACCCAGAGCAATCTATATACACAATGCAATCCCAATACAAACTCCAATGTTATTTTTTAATGAGATGGAGAAACAAATCACTAACTTTGTTGGAAAGGGAAGAAATCCTGTCAAAGCACTACTCGAGATGAGGAACACAGTGGGAGGCCTTGCACTACCCAACCTTAGAATCTACTACACTGCCACAGTAGTCAAAACAGCATGGTACTGGTACAAAAAGAGACATAAAGACCAATGGAACAGAATTCACCTCCCAGAAATATCACCATCCTTTTATGAACAGTTGATTTTCAACAAAGGCCCAAACGTTGTAAACTGGGGGAAGAACAGTCTCTTTTATCAAATGGTGTTGGCAAAGTTGGATACCCATCTGTAAAAATCTGAGACAAGACCCATATCTCACAGCTTACATAAAAACTAACTCAAAATGGATCAAAGATCTAAATATCAAACCTAAAATGATAAAGATCATGCAACAAAAAATAGGGTCAACAATGGAAGTTCTAACACATAACTTAGACAGACTACAAAATCTGACCAACAATGCACAAACAACAGGAGAGAAAAATAGGTAAACGAGAACTCCTAAGAATCTAACACTTCTGCTAATCAAAAGAGTTCAAGGACAACCTACAGAATGGGAAAAGTTATTTGGTGACTACATTTTGGATCAGTGTCTGATCTCCATAATCTATAAGGTACTGCAAAATACCAACACAAAGGGGTAAGTAACCCAATTAAGCAGTAGGCAAATGAGATGGATTGACACTTCACCAAAGAGGACATCCAGGCAGCCATGCTCATGGTTATTAGCTATTAGAGAAATCCAAATCAAAACTACAATGAGATACCATCTCACCACAACAAGGTTGGCAGTAATTTAGAAAATGTGAAACAACAAGTGCTGGAGAGGCTGTGGAGAGACTGGAACCTTCCTACACTGCTCGTGGGAATACAAAATGGTACAACCTCTTTGGAAATCAATTTGGTGTTTCCTTAAAAAGCTGGAAATAGAAATACCATATGATCCAGCAATTCCCACTACCTTGAATATATCCTACAAAAATAAAGGCGGTCACATGAAAAAATAAATGCACATGAATGTTTACTGCAGCACTGTCCACAAAAGCAAAAAGATGGAATCAACCTAGGTACTGATCAACAGATGAATGGAAAAACAAACTATGGTACATAAACTCAATGGAACACTATGCAATGATAAAGAACAAGGACGTTTTAGGAAGCATTTCATAACACAGTTTCAACTAGAAGACATTATGCTGAGTGAAATCATTCAGCTGCAAAAGGACAAGTATTATATGAGACTTCAGCTATAAGGACTTAAAAATAGACTTATGTACAGAAGACTCTTTGGCAGCTGCAAGGGTGGGGAGGGAGGGAGAGGGTTGGTCATAGTCAGGAGGAATTTGGTTAGGTGAAAGCAGTGACAGCATGCAGTAGAGAGCAGATCAACATGATTGGGCTACACCATAAACTGAAAGGTTTTCTAAACTCAATCTATTACTTCACAGGATAGAGTAGCAAGGACATGGGTCTGGGGACCATGTTTTTAGGAGACACTGAAGTCAATAACTTGATTTTTTCTAAGAAAATCTTCTGTACCCCATATGGGTGAGTGGCATCTGAGGTCTTAAAAGCTAGCAAGCTGCCATGTGAGGTTCACCAAATGGTCCCAATCCATCTAGAACAGATAATGACTGATAAAAACAAAGACATGAGGAAAAAGAGCCCAGGAGACAGAAGGACCCATGTGAATGGCAGATTGTATCAACATGAGACCAGAAGAACCAGATGGTACCCAGCCACCACAAAAGGCAGTGTGAAGGAGGACACAATATAGGATCCCTGAGGCAACAAAGATAAAGAGGTGTGCGGTTCAAGCACTCTACTAAAGACCAGAACTGATGGTCTGACAGCCTGGAGGTTCCCCTGGAAACATGGCTCCTAGACATGATGCTGGCCCCGCCTGGAAACAAGTAACGAATGAGTCAACTCTTTAGTCAAGAATGGAATGGACTCAGAGACACAGTGTGACCATATGGTGTGTGTACTTTGTAGCTTACACAGCTTATATATAGGAGGCTGTCCTACTGGTTTATTTCTAGGTGTGAGAGAAGAGAATGGAGAGGAAGGGACAGGTGCTCATTAAGAGGATACCAGAAGTGTAGAATGAAAAGTAGGAGTGTGCTGTCACTGGGTGCAGAGAGCAGATGGAGCTGCAGACAGGCAGGCATGCAAACATTGATTTGTATTGTATGCGTTCACTTAATCACAACCAAAATACATAAATGTCAAAAAAAAAAAAAACCCCACCAAAAAACAAGAAAAAAAAAAAAAAACGCAACAACAACAACAAAAGAAGTGAGGATCGAGAGACTTGGTCTCACATACTTTGGACATGTTACTAGGAAAGACCTGTCCCTGAAGAATAACATACACTTGGTAAGGCAGGCAGTCTTTGAAAAAGAGAAAGTGCCAATAGATGTATCTTAGATGATTGCTAGTGAGCTTTTAGGTCCTAGAATCTACTCAGTCCCTCAAGATGTTTAGATGTGTCCAGGAAGCTTCTATTGTTCTCATCATGTCCAAAGCAAGGGAGAATATAAAAAACCAAAGATATAATGGATCACATAACCACCACTTCCACCCACTTCATATCCTTGACAATACTTGTTTTTGTTGTTGTTAGGTACCACTGAGTCAGTTCCTATATACAGGGACCTGATGTACAGTCAAACAGAACACTGCCTGGTCCTTCACCATTCTCACAAACATCGCTATATTTGAGCTCATTGTTGAAGCCAGTATGTCAGTCCATCTTAGTGAAGGTTCCTCTTTGTCACTGACCCTCTATGTACCAAGCGTTAAGTCCCTCCTGATGATATGTCCAAAGTACATGAGTCAAAGTCTTCCATCCTTGCTTCTAAGTAGCACTCTAGTTGTACTTCTTCTAAGGCACTAGTGTTCCTTTTTCTGGCAGTATTCAATATTCTTTACCAACAGCAGGGCATCATACCAGTGTTCTTTACCAACACCATAATCCAAAAGCATCAGTTCTTCAGTCTTCCTTACACACTGTGAAGCTTTCAAATGTATGTGAATTGATTGCAAGTGCAAAGAAAATTAAAAATATCAGAAAAAGTGTATAACTCAAACTATACTTTTTAACTTCCATTTTTATGATAATAGCCATCAGGTTGAGTGGTATCGCACTGTGGTTTTGATTTGCATTTCCCTAATGATTAATGATGCTGATCATCTTTTCATCTGCTTACTGATCACCTGTGTTTTTCTGGTGAAATGTCTTCTTGAGTCCTTTGCCCATATTTGTGTTGTTGAATTGGATTGTTTGTTTAGCTGATTATTTTGTTGATTTGTAAATATCTTCTACATGTTACTGATATTAAACCTATATCAGATATATGATTGTGAAACATTTTTTTCCATTATGTATATCTCACTTCCTGGCATACAATACAGGTCCCTTGCAGGTTAACATAGCACTAAACAAGTCATAGAATTTTTATTAGGTTTATTTTTCTCTTATGGATAAAAATAACAGGTGTATGAAATGAGGCAGGAGTCATCCAAGATGAGAACGTCCAGAGAAGGTTTACAGCCACCATAAAATCTGCCACGTTTTACAGAATTTGTGTCTTTTTTTTTTGGATTCCTATGGATTTTAGGAATACAGGTATGACATCCCTTCCTAAACTCCTAAATAATAATTACAACCCACTAAATTCATTCTAATAAGTTTCAAGTGTGCATTTTTTCATATATATTTTTGTAATGGAATGCCAGTACCAAACAGGGCTGACATTTTCTATGTAATGTCTAAAACGGAACATGTTTAGCTTTATGAACCAGTTTTTTGTTTATTTATTTTTTATCATGTCATTCTTCATAATCCTTTGAAATTTTATATTTTCCACAATTCTCAGATTTTGGTAAAAGCATTTCTTGCAGTTGAGTTTACATTACCTTTACCATGGAAATTAACTACTGTAAATTTATTTTTTTTATTTTGAGCATTTGAAGACATCTAACATTTTGTATCCTCAAAATCTCTGTTGATCTCTTAAGTCATTCCCAATGAACCTCCACAATCAACATCTAAAAATCACAACATAAGCTTCTAATATCTAATAACCAATTATCTCATGGGCTTCAGCAGACTAGCTTTGTAAATTTTTCAAAATTTACTTTTCAGGTGGAGATTTGGAGGTGCTGTACATGATACGGTTTTCTCCTTTTGTCTTGTTTTTACTACAGCCAAGGAAACCTCAAAAAATATTAACTAGCTAACATTTCAAATTTTTATCAGTTGTCTAAGGAATTATATAAAATGTTTACAAGTCAACATCACTGCTATTATTTAAATGCCATTCTTATTGGATTATTTACATTAGTCCTTTACACATCTCAAAATCACAGTATACTACTTGTTGGCTAGGTAAACACAGTAATTAGAAAAACTAGGGATATTCTTTATAAACATTTCCCCTAGGTGTTTTATACACTTCCGTGGGACTCCTTATGAAATAAAACTGAAATAACTAATTAAATACTATAGGAATGTTAAAGCAGCAGTGTAATGAGAGCTTCCATGTCTGGGTATGGTGGAATAGTTTCTCTTCAGATCACTCATCCTGCCAAGAACTCCTGGAAAAGCTGTTTGTTGATGGGAGAAAACCAAGGGGTTAAGGAGTTGAGGTGTCAAAGTCCTAGAGAAAAGGGAAGGCAGAGAAATTAACCTAAAACCTCATCCCACTTCTCCTCTCTGATATTTGGTAACTATAAAGCAATTTCTTACTTACAGCGACCCCACGTGACAGTGTACAACTGCCCCATGGATTTTCTTGGCTGTAATCATTACAGAAGCTGATCTCCATATCTTTCTCCCCTGGAGCCACTGGTTGGGTGCAAACTCCCAAAGTTTTCCATTGAGAAAACCTAACCAAACTCATTGCCGGGAGTCAATTCTGACTCACAGTGATAAAGGCAATTCATTACCAATGAAAGGACAAGATAAAATTAGAGACTTACACAGTCTTGCAGGACTGAGGAAACAATATTGGATTTTTGAGTGGGTCAATAAACAATATTGGATTTTTGAGTGGGTCAATAGCGATGGGATATGTACTGGTAAATACTCAGTCTTTGAGTCAAGAATCCTGAAAGACTATTCTCAAGGAACAAAGGTAAATCAGAAATAAAACAGCCCTCACAAAGACTGAATCACTACATATAATATCTCAACACCAGAGTTGAGTAAGGTGTTTTATTTGCAGCTCAACTCTCTCTTTGGAGAAAGACAGTTTCATCCTCAAATTATATTCTTAACTTATAATATGTAATATTTAACATTCATTAAAACAGTACTGAGAATAGCAAGACAGGGCTACAAATATCTAAAAACTGGGGAAAAAAAAAAGTCAAAGAAGTTGGTTCTTCTATGCCAAATCCAAGGCCTTTATTGTTGTGGTGTCAGTATCCAGATATATAGTACTGGCTAGGAACAACTCAGAAACCAGAACTCCCAGATTCTCTCTAGGATCACAGAAGTAGTCTATTCCCTGTTTTTAGAAGACAATTCTCCCTTCATGCACACTATGTCAAGATTAAGTGGGGAAATGGGACACTGACTAAACTCATCGTTGTGGACTTGATTGAAACTCATAGTTAGATTCCAATTCACAGCTACAGTACAGGAAGAGAAGAGTTTGATAGAATAGGGTTTCCAAGGTTGTAAATATTTACAAAGAAGGCCTCACGGTACAGTGGTTAATGCATGTCTGCTAAGAGAAAGGTAGAAACCACCAGCCTGGGCCACGGGTGAAAGATGTAGTAATCTGCCTCCAGAATAGACCAACCCAACAGCAATGGGCTGGTTTTAGTTTTAAATCATTGGCTGGTGGGGAAAAGCCAACTTTTCAGCTAGCAGCTGAGTACTTAACCATTGTACAATTAGGCTAGATCAAAGGATACTCCTTTTACCAAACAGTAAAAAATATGCTACGTAGAATGGCATCAGTGTCATTGAGAACATCAGTGACTTCTGTCCTTTGTAAGACAAAACTGATGGTAGAAGGTGAGATTCACTAATCTGTGAGTCCTGACAAAAATGAGAATCACAAAATTTCTAAATAACAGACATTATGGTATGGCACATAATGGCCAGAAGAAAGGGGAGGACAATTAGGGCAATGAGCAGGAAGACGAGATTAGCAAACGTGGGGTCTAAACCTTAGAACACAGAGGATGGAAAAATATAAAGAATGAAATGGGAATCATGAAAACACAGATATTGAAAAGATAATTAGAGAAGATCTACAAGTGCTTATGGCAATAGATTTGAAAATGCAGAAGATAGGGATGAATTCTGCAAATAGAAACAAAATTTATCAAAACTGACATGAGAGGAATTATGGAAAATCTATGTAGCATTATATCTACTTTAAAAAAAAAAATCAAATTTTTTACCTTCCCATGAAGGGAACTTTGGGACTATATGTCTTCAGAGAACAGAGTAAGACTGTTTTAAGAGATCATGAATTCAGATGGAAAATTCTACATGTAATAGCAAAGTGAACTTAGTGGTATATAAAGAGCCAAGCCAGCCAAGTGCTGTCGAGTCAGATCTGAAGATATATATTATGCCAGTTAGACCCAAGGAACACAAGTTTTTTTTAAAATTTAAAAATTAAGCAATATAACTCATTACACCCACACAATAAAGGAGAAAATTTATATTATTCTTTCAACATAAGGCAACTAAGAATTCAATCAAATTCAACATGCATTTGTAATGAAACTCTTCCCTAATAAATTCTTTAATTGTGAGCATTATTTGTGAGATTTGTGTGGTTATTGAAACGGATTACTGCAACCAGCAGAGAAGCAGAGAGTGCCACGGGAGGTGTGACTTGGTTAAAGTCGTGAAGAGAAGCGGTAGTTGGTAGTTTTGACCTCTGCCTCATACAAGTCAGCCTGAGGCTGTTGCTTTTGCTTTTCTTCTCCTTGTAAAGGTAGAAGAAACCCTGCAGGCAGAGTGGCTAAATGCTGTGTCTGCTAAACAAAAGGCTGGCAGTTCAAATGCCAGGCGTTCCTTGGAAACTCACTGGGGCACTTCTATTCTGTCCGATAGGATGCTATGAGTCAGAATCGACTCTACAGCAGTGGTTTGGCTTGTGAAGTTAGAGGAGGTCTGACTGACCTCCTGCACCATTTTTACAATAATAATGATAATAAAAATACCTATTACCATAAAGTTAATTTCAACTCATAGTGACCCTTGTCATGGATTGAATTGTGTCCCCCCCCCCACCCCAAATTTGTGTAGCAATTTGGCTGGGCCATGATTCCCACCACTGTGTGGCTGTCCTCCACTTTGTGATCTTCTTCTGTTGTAGATCCTATCTGCTGTCTGTGGTTAACAGGGCAAGATTGAGTTATGTTAGAGAGTATGAAGGTGGGGCTGTAACATCTTTATTAAGGTCATCTCCCTGATCCATTGTAAAGGGAGTTTTCCTGGAGTGTGGCTTGTACCACCTTTTATGCTTTTATTTTACAGGAGATAAAAGGAAAGGGAAGCAAGCAAGAGAGTTTAGGGACCTCCTACCATCAAGAAAACAGTGCTGGGAGAATGGCTTGTCTTTCAGAACTGAGGTTCCTGGGTTAAGACGCTTGCAGATCAAAGAAAGATTGATACATCAAAAGCATGTTTTTTTCCAGAACCAACAGAAGAGACTGCATTCTCCTGGAGCTGGCACCCTACATTCCGTTGGTAAACTAGACTGAGAGAAAACAAAATTCTCTGTGTTAAAGCCATCCACTTGTGGTATTTTTGTTACAGCAGTGTGAGATGATTAAGACACCCTGTAAACTTTAAAAGGATAGAAACACACTAACCCCAAGTTCAAAAAGTAGTAATGATAAATACATAAATTTCTTGGACTTTAATAAATTTAAGGTGTTCGACTTGATGACACTTGGCTTAGGGTTCTTTTTTTCAAAAGGCATTATCATTATGAAGGTAAAGAGGCAGATCAGAGAGGCACAGAATATATATGCAATACATAGAGCAAAAACATAATTCCAGTATTTCAAATACTAAAAAATAAATGAAAGGAATCTAACTACAAATTGACAAGAAGCTTAGACATTTCACAAAAGAAAGTATCCAAATAGTCTGGTGAATAAACACACACACACACAAATGTATTCCACACCATTAAAAACAAAACCAAATTTCTTGCAGCTGAGTAACTTCCGACTCACAGCAGCCCTACAGGGCAGAGTAGAACTGCCCCACAAGGACTCCAAGGAGCCTCATAGTGTACACAGTGACATCAAAAAGATCAATTTGGCTTGAGGAAAATGAAGGTGAGATGCAGTGGTGACAGATCAGAGTGGCTGTGCACATACTAAGGAATTAGGTAAATGTCTTACGTTTATATAAGCATTTATGGTTTTAACATGATTACTTGTTATCACTCCATTAAATATGTATAGCCCATTATAAAATTTTTTTTAAAAAATAAAAAATGTTATCAACCAGGCTTATAAAATATAGAAGTAGCATATGGGCTATCAAGCTTAATTCAAGAACTGAGCTCAGTTTCATGAAGTCTGAAATCTTGTCCATCCTACACAATTCCTAATGAAGACAGAAGCCATCAGTTAATCGAGCAAATAATTAGGTTGAGGAAAAAAAAAGTGTTAATAAAATCATAATCTGTTAATTTGCTGATCATTTATAGAAAAATAGCAGCATTAACATTATCACCAACACAACAACACATGTAAGAACAGCAGAATATAAATTCAGTCGCATGACCATGAAAAGAGCTTCCCTGTGAATTGTGAGAGACCTGCGTTGACACAGTAACCTTGTTGCCCAGTAACAGTTGCTGTAAAAGCAAGAAGCACTCTACCTGAAACAGAATCAGAGAACTTCTTCAATCTTTCCATTCTTACTGAGTCTATGCTAAAGTTCCCCAAATCTTGTTGACAGTCATTGCCACATCTATTGGCACACAGTCAGCACCAGTTTGAAGAGTTTTGCAGCATAGCTAGGACCCATTAACTGTCCTTTATCCTCTCTTACAATTTATTTTCACCCCAGCAGGCAGCACCTCATGATGTCATTAATTTGTCAGGCAGCTTGTTCTGTCCCTGTACAGCTTACTTCAGAGAAGACACTTATAAACAGCTCTGTGAATTACCAGCAATGCATTGCACCACTGGAGTGGGGAACAGAAATTTAAGAGCAGCAGGTACAATCTGAACAAGGTCACCCAAATAACTTGGTCTCTGCTGCTGAATCAATGGGGGTGGTTATGAGTGATTTACTTACGTGACTGTCAGGGAATTAGTACTGTGGCCACCCCATTTTTGTATGAAACACAAGAGACAGAGGTGTGTTAACAAAGGGTGTGCAGAAAGCAAATTTTACATTACCTGCTTTCTCTAGGAGGAAGGAAGGAAAAATGAAAATAATTGTCTAAACAAGATATCTCAATTATTCCAGCACTGGAAAAGAGTTGACTGGATTCCAACAATTTTTTACTGATACAAAGATTCTAATAGGAATTATTTCTTTCTTGAGAGATTAAAATGATAAATACCTATCATAATTCAAAGGTGAGTCAAAATTTCTTAGTGCTCAGCAGATTTCATTTTAAAGATTTCAAGTCTTGAGAATGCCACTATTTTAATCTTAATATAGTTTTTCAGACAAGGAGACTCTTCCAATAACGTGAAATATTGATTCTATATTTTATATAAATCTGTGGTGCTGAGATTACCTCCTAGAATGGTTAAAAAGCTTTGTTTCAACAGATAGAGAATTACCTTCAACCTCTGCCTCTTCTCTCACAAACGCAGGTGTTTCAGTCAGCTAGCGCTGCACTAACAGAGATACCACAAAGTGGGTGGCTTTAACAAAGAAAAGTTTATTCTCATCTAGGCCAGCAAGTTACAAGACCAAATTCAGGATGTCTGCTCCAGGGGAAGGCTTTCCCCCTTGCTGGCTTTGGAGGGGATGTTCTTGTGTTGCATCAGTTTGTTCAGGGAGCATCTTGGCACAGGAACCTCAGGTCTAAAGGATGCACCCTTCTCCCAGTGCTGCTTTCTTGCTAGTGTATGGTTCCCAAAATCTCTGCCTGCTTCCATTTCCTTTTATCTCTTGCAGGATGAAAGGAAAAAGGGTGGTACAAGCTACACTCCAGGCAAACTCCCTTTACAGTGGAGCAGGAAGGTGGTCCTATGAAGGGATTTATAGCCCCACCCCTATCCTTTAACATGCAGCATAGGAAAATCACAAAGCGGAGGACAATCACAAAATTTTGGAAACCACAGCTGAGCCACATGGCTATGATGTTTTTTGGGGAAGATAATTCAATTCATGACAGTGGAAATGCTTCACATATTCTACAAGGATAGTCTTATAACTAGATGTAATACTAACAAGATCATCTTAAATTTCTATAGTAAATTATTGTTTAGAATATACTGAGATACACAAATCACTGTATGTGGTAGACAAGTCAGAAGAATGTTTATCTCCATTAATATAGATTATATGTGTTATGAAGAAATCTTAGCCAAGTTAATAATTAGTTTGAGGTCACAAATTTCTTTATTTTTTTACCTGGAACTTATTATAGCTATGTAGTTGTAGTCTAGGAAATTATAGACAAAAGCTTATGTGTAAGAAATTCATTGATCTTCAACATCCATGTCAAATTTCTATCCTATCATGGTCTGTTGACTTGAAAAGAAAGTAGAAGGCAGACATCCTGGGTTAAGATAATCATTCTGAATAAGATAAAGCATCAGCATGATATTAATTTACTCATTTATTTTTTACTCCCCCATGGAGTGTGCTAACTTCTTTTTTTATCACACACTTTATAGAAAATTTAAAAGCAATAAAAGAAACAAAAACCGATACAGAATGGAACAAAATTTTTCCTATCAACCTTCAGAAGATACAGTAGGTATACAAGTAGGTATAAATCTACTATGAGTGCCAATTAGGAGAATAAATTGTTTAGCTACTGTGGCATGGGTCACTACAGAATGGACCATCTTATTTGGAGAAGAAGAGTCACAACATTTGAATTAAAAAAAAAATTCTCAAAGGATGATACATGGTAGAAGAAAAGACAGTGAAGACAGAAAAAGAATTCTCTTCTTCTCTTTACCCTTTTCACCCCCTCCACTTTTTTCCCGTGCTATGGGATAACTGGGGCAATATTTTGTTTTCAGAGATCTGTTCTCTCTGAGTTTCTCTTTCTTTAATTAAGCAAAAATAAAATCCTCTTGCCTTTCTCCTAAAGGAATGATTGGGTTGCCGGTTTTTCTGATTAGGACTTTTAAAATAACTTGTATCCAAGAGCTTCATGTTGACATTTGCATGTCCATTAGGGAGCCCTGGTGGCACACTGCTTAAGCACTTGACTGCAAACCAAAAGGTAGGATCAGTTCTACTGTGTCCCACATACTTGTTATGAGTCGAAACTGACTTGAAGGGAACAGGGTTAGTTTGGTTCGGTTTATGTCCATTAGAATTCCCTCATATACCAAAGTCAATACATTTGCACACAGACATACATGAACATGCATATTTTCTTAAAAAACATAATCTGAGGCATTTTATCTGAGTACTCACCGGTACTTTAATAGACTTATTAAAATATATCCAATTTCTTTTTAGTTTAATTCTACTTTTATGCCTAAACTAATGCATTTATTTTATTTCTGTTTGATGGAATGTTTTTGGTTTTTGACTTGCAAAGGAAGTTAAATTTCAATATCTATCATAAACTACACATTCATTCCCTGTCAAAAGAATGAAACACCTTTTACCATTGCTTGTTAATTGCTGACTTTTGTGTGAACATTTGGATTAAAAGCAATATTTAGATGAATAACACATATAAAATATTGAGAAACTAAATAGCAAAACTGAAAACCAAAAAAAACAATGAAATCTAAAATAATCTATCTTAAAACCTAACCCAGTGCTGTCGAGTTGGATCAGACTCATGGCAACCTTAGAGGCCAGAGTAGAACTGCCCCATAGAGTATTCAAGGAGCACCTGGTGGATTTAAACATTTAAGGTACAAAATTTACACAAACTCTTGAGAAGAAACATGTCTTAGTAATAATAGGGCAAAAACCCAAATCAAACCCTCTGCTGTACAGCTGATTCTGACTTACAGTAACTTTACAGGATAGAGTAGAACTGCCTTATAGCATTTCCAGGGTGTGGCTGGTAGATTCGAACTGCTACCATTTGGAGCAGCTTCCAAGCTCTTAATCAGTACACCCGAAGTGGTCCTTAAAAAGGACAGAAATTACATTATTGAATAACTGTAAAATATAGCAAAATCTGTGACAGCTGGAACCTAATATGGGAGAAACTTGTCAGAGGAGTAAAAGTTAAAATATTGTCCACTAAAATGAGACTTAGGAAAGTGGTGAGCGTTCATCTTGTCAAAGGCAGAAAATGTGAAAGACCTGGAAAAATAAGACAGTCCCATGGAGCTCTTCCTCTCACAGTTTCTCTGTCACATCTAATTCCAAAAGAGTACAAAGCTTCAGATACAACCTTCAACAAAAATTAGTACTGCTAACAGGCCACCATTTTCTTTTGTTATATACATTTAAAATAAGACATACATTTTAATATGAGAAGTTAATTCATCACGAATCTCTGAAATTTCTTCAAATCCTACACATTTCAAGTTGTTACTCAAAGTTGATGCAATTACTGACTTCTTAAAATCAAGTAACATCTTTGTGAAATAAAGTAAATGTACATATTGAAGCTTTGCTTCTCACTAGGCTCTCTAGAAAGTTCCTTGATGGCACAAACAGTCTGTACTTAACCTTAGGCAAAAGACTGGAATCCATTCAGTGGTACCAAAGAAGAGAAGGCCTGGCAATCTGCTTCCTCCTTTATGATGACAGCCAAGAAAACCTATGGAGCACTTCTAATCTGTAACGCCTGGGGTCACCATGAGTCAGAATCGACTTGCTGCCAACTAACAGCAGTAACAAGCTCACTAGATCACATGGCAATCTTAGCAAACTAGCAGGGGTGATACTGTGAAAAGACGACTACAATGCAATGTGATTCTTCGGGAAGAAAGTGCTGGCCATCAAGCACCATCAGTGATTAATATTGTTATTGCCCAGCAACCAAAGTGGTGTAGTGGTTGAGGGCTACGGCTGCTAACCAAACAATTGGCAGTTCAGATCCTGCAGGTGCTCCTTGGAAATTCTATGGTGCAGCTCTAGTCTGTCCTATAGGGCCTCTGTGAGTCAGAATCAACTCAGCAGCAGTGGGTTTATTGTTACTGCCCAAGCAATTAGTTACCAGAGAGATTTAGAATAACAGTTAAGCTATCCACTTACATGTGATCATGGATAGCTTATTTCACAGCGCTAATGAATCCAAATATGCAGTGCCATGCCTCAGATTTATTTTCTTTAGAAACCACTGTTTTTCTTTTTTTTGGCGCACATGACTCTTCTTTTGAAAAGACCCTTAATCACAAATCATATGAACTTCTCTTTCCATAATCTAAAAATAAAATGATTTTTTTATATTTATTGATTTTTCTCTCTTTACTACTTTTCTAACAAGTTACTCTGAAAATTTGAAAGTCAGAGATACAGCAAGAAATATGGTTTATGTAGTTTTGGGATCAAAAGCTATATATTCTCAAGCACCACTAGAAAAAAGTCAGTGTACTAAGTCGTTAACTCTCAGAAGAGACTTGAATTACGTCTCTGTATATACAAAGCATTTTAAATACTTTTCTTATTCAACATTATTTGAAAATACTATTTGCTATGTTTGTGTTTCATCATACAAAGATCTACAAAGAGCAATTGATTGTTTCATTAAGTCAGAACCAAATTACTAATTTCAATATTAATAGTCAGCTTTGACATGTTTTAAAAAGGGTAGAAGATACTTAATAGACCTGTCTTCTACCTAAAATGAACAACTGTTCAGGGAAATGAAATTGTTCAAAGATACATTTGCTTTCTGCCAATCTGTGAAATATAATATAATTATTCTCTTTTAATGAATCTCTCAACGAGGAGCAATTTTTCAGGTCTTGAACAGATAAAATATAAAGATATGGGAGCTACTTTGTAAATAAAAGGAAGAAATGTGATTTTTTTTTTGTCACATATAATTGGAGAATTAGAAAAACAGGGACACATTCATAGGCATTTGAACTTTCCCAGAAAAGCTCCCCAGGGCACGTTTTTGTTAGTTATATTTATCCATGGAGGACTTTTTTTAGTCTTATTTGAAATTGCTCTCACTTTATAACATCCAGGCTTCAATATTTAGCTTAAACTGATTAATAGTTTACAGCAACCAACAGACATAACTTAAAACAGACACAAAAATGCTGGTTTATAAATATACATCTTCTCAAAGGAAGAACAATGGAACAATTTTTATCAAGTTGGAAGAATAATTATTTGGTGAGGTAGGCAGGGTACGGGGGATTAGTGATTTATATGACTATCAGGAGTCGGATCCGACTCGACGGCACTTGGCTGGCTGGCTACTGGCTTCCTCAAAAACAGTGGGCTGGAGACTGTCCAGTTTATATGTTAATTAGTTCTACTGAATAAAGACTAGATTCATGGAAATTAAATTCATGGCAACAAAACTCCAGTGGTTAGTTACTTTGATGAACTCATATTCACACAGCTCAAGGTTAATAAAGAAGATGGTAGGGTTTGAATCTTCCAAGCAACATGTTGCTTTGTTCTCTGCCCAGTACCTCTTCAGTAGGTAAACAGCTGTTTGTAAGAAGAGCCTAGTGTTAGATGATGGACACTGGTTTGCATCCATTAAGGTAACCCAAGAGAAAATATGTATCGTGGCACAAGATGACACAACTGGAATTTCATCCTCAGTCAGGTTAGAGTTTTTCCTGGTCATTATTTTCTATCACAATGGAAAAGAAAGTGTGAGTTTAATACTAAAGCAGACAAAAACAGAACCATGACTATCTATAACAATTTTTGTGGTTAATGTCAAATAGGTCTTTCACGCTCACAGCTTTAATAATCCTACCCTTAGTCATCTAGTGCTGCTACAACAGAAACACCACAAGTGGATGGCTTTAAAAAAGAGAAACTTATTGTCTCAAGTCCAATAGCTAGAAGTCCCATTTCAGGGCTCCACCTCCAGGTAAAGGCTGTCTCTCTCTGTGGGCTACAGGGAAAGATCCTTCCTTGGTCTGGGAAGACTTTTCTATCATAAGGACTTTCCTCTGGAGGTGACACAGAGAAAGCCTTTCACAGAAGCTAGAGCCCTGAATTCAGGCTACTAGCCCACTGGACTGTGAGACCAGTGAAGCAATCCACTTGCAGTATTTCTATTATGGTAACACTAGTTAACTAAGACCGAAATCAGTACCAGGAGTGGGGTGTTGCTCTGACAGATACTAAAAAGTGGATGTGGTTGAAACCATAAATGGATAGAGGGTCAGCAGCAGCACTGAATTGTCAGTGGTAGAGCAATTGCAGCAACCAAGAAGCAGTTGTACATGAGAACGAGCAGCAGCCGAATCAAGGATTCAAGCATGAGACAGTTCTGGAGCTCACCCAGAGTGAGAGAGCCGAGTGCCTATGCACAGGAGGCCTCCTGAAGGAGTGGGGTGCCTCCTAGCACTTGTCATTGGAGCTACAGAACGTTGAGACACTTGCTCCAGCAAGGAAGACTTGGGCTTAAGAGGTGGACTGAGAGCCTACAGAAAACAGAAGCTAAAGAGACAATGAACACAAGAAGTCGATCTGCCTTGCCCTTGAAAGGTATGACCAGTATGCTGAGGGCTTCAAAAGGTGGATCCATGGCCTCTGGTGTTTCTAAGAGTGAAGTCACTACTCAGATGGACTAGGAGAATGGTTCATCTAAAGCTGAGGGAGCAGAGTTGCTGTCCCAGTGAGCCTAGAAAGCGATGCTGAAGCCCATAGTCAAGATGCCTCTATCAGAGAGCATGGTCAATACCTAAAGCAGAGAGAGCAGAATTATTGTATAAATGGTCTCAGAGAGCAGAGGATTATTTTCAAGACTTTATAATGTGTTCTGCTAACTTGCTTTGTGACTACCATGCTTCCTTGCCCTCCAGTTTCTTCCCTTACTCTTATTACAGTGATTGCTAATTCATATATTTTCCAAAGCACAACTGCTATGAAAAATGTATTTTTGTCAACTTTTCCTAGATTCACCCTGTGAAAGTAAGTCACTCCCAATGCTTTTATTCCTATATACCTGTTCTTTGGATTCACTCCATTTATCTAATTTCAGTTTTGTTCCAGAAATTACTCCTTAAAAGCAATGGTCTCACTTCTCATGCATCAGAACATGCCACCCTCCATTTAAATGAGCATTTATGTGTTATATTCAATCCAAAATAATTTTGCTGCTTTAACAATTCTGCTGCTAAGAAACTCACATGAATGAGGTTGTATCTAGAATTATACTGCATGTTTGATTTTAAAAATTAGACCTAAATGGGAAGGGGGAGGAAAAGCAATGATGATAGCAACAAAAAGAGGTGTTTTATACAGCTCCAGAAAGGATATAATGACATTCTAATGATTGCCATTTAGAGTTTTAGTTCCTAGAATATATATTTATTCATATGTCTAGGCTCTGTTTCTCAAGTTTCTAGGATGTTAGCAGTTTCCCCACAATTTTTGTAGTGCTATGTCAAATAGAAATTTTATAAATGTTTCTTGATTGCATATATGCATTTATAGAATAGGTCAAAGAGAAGAGTACTTTGACTAAGCTGTCTTATATTTGAAAGTACATTTATATTTTTACATATTTCATGTCAGAAATAACTGATATTATTTTTTAATCACCATTTTATAAGCTTTGAAGGCTGGCACTTCATGAAAAATATCAAAGAATAGTCACATAAAAAAAATCCAGGCATATAATACAATGTTAAATAGCTAACAGCAATTCTGAGATTTCAATATCTTTGCAAATGTGTGCTATTATTTACATCACCCATTGCTAGGCAGTTGCACAGTAGACAGTTTACAGCATACAATTAGAAACTCTTGAGACATCTCCTTAAAGGCTATTAGCAAGTGAAAGTTTGGATCTATTTCAATTAACAGAATTATTATGATATTGGTATATGTATATTTTCTTCCGTGTGAAAGGCAACATATCAAATGTCATGATCCTTTTCAACAATTTAACATCTAGGTATAATAATGCACTATGAAATCTTTTTCTTGTTTCTAAATTTAATTGATTTAATAGCTGAATTTAAATGCGTGGAAATTGTTCTGCTTGTCACTGTTTGAATGCCAAAGACATCATCTAAGCTCTAAAATAAATGTTTCAGTTATATTTAGATAATTTAAAACATTGCCTTCTAAATTACCCTAAATAACCCACACAATGTTTAGAAAAATTGGTAATAATGACAAACGTCCATTATTATAAACTTAGATGCGTACAACATTTACAAGGTACAGAAAGTTTCACAGTCTTACAACTTAAATGCTACTTGTGCAATTTTACGGGCAATGCAATGTACAGTAGACACAAAATTCTTCCAGAATTCACCATTTACATTTAAAAATGGAGATAGTGAAGCCAGTAAACTTGTATACATTTCAAGGCAAAATAAACTCAAGTTTTGCCAAGTTTTCACAGATATCATCTCAATTATTTTCTCTGGTCAAGATGGTTTAGGTGCCTTATCTTTTTTCTTTTTACTTTTTGGGAGATTAAAATAATATTAATAAAGTCACTTGATGTGGAGAGATTTCAATCAGATGTATCATCTTACTCCTCTCAGTCTTCAAAGATATGGCCTTCTTTAAGTACTCAGCACAGAGACAACACGGTGGGATGGGAGGACATACTGGGCATGAAATGTATGATAAAGCGTATTCAGGGGAACTGATCTATGGTAAATTTTATACAACATGATGATACAAAATAAAAATAACACAGCAACTATTCGGGCAAGAGGAAAACCCTGGTGGCGCAGTGGTTAAGTGCTATGTCTGCTAACCAGAAGCTGAGCCGTTCAAATCCACCAGGTGTATCTTGGAAACCCTGAGGAGAAATTCTACTCTGTCCCATAGATTTGCTCTAAGTTGGAATTGACTGAACAGTAGTGATGGGTTATTCATTCACGATGGCTCCTAGGTGGCACAAATCGTTTGTGTTCAGCTAGAAGCAAACTGATATAACAGTACCGCCAAAGAAAGCCCTGGCAATCTGATTCCATTAAGGTTACAGCCGAGAAAACTCTACGGTGTAGTTCTACTCTGTAACTCATGGGGGCGCTAGGAGTTAGAATAGATTCACAGCAGCTAACTACCTCATTCACGCATGGGGCTATGCAAATGATACGAGGTGGTGTTATGAAGATCGGAAGTGGTAAACTACATATTAGCCTAAGGCAGTTTTCTAAGCTTTGGGCATTCTCGTTCATACTACCTTCAACTATTTGCGCTCTCTACTTACCTCCTGTATTGTTTACTTCTTTTTATTGAAATGGATTTATTTTTAAAAATTGAATTACTACTATAAACGAAACAAGCCAACTAGTGTCATTTGCCATAAACATAATACAACTCTAATAAATTATACAGAACTATTAAAAATATCCATGTATCGACTAAACAATTCTCTATCAGTGGAGTGTAAGCAACACTTGGAAAATTCTGCCCATATAAAAGAATAAGCTTGGATAAATGTGAAAAAAAAAAAAAAAAAGCAATTGAAGTACACTGACAACATAATACGACAATTCATTTGTAAAATAAACTTCTGTATGACTGATACCTGGCTAATTGCATCCATCTGTGGCACAGATAGTCACCTACTTTTAATGAGGTTTCAACAGAAAGTTCAGCGGTACACAGCATTTCTCTCCTTTTGGCAAGTGCTTGAAACTCTGGTTTGAATGAGCTGCTTTTGCTCTGTGGTTTTCAAACTTTTTAGCAGTAACCTTACCGTTTGTTTATTTTATTTTATTTATTGCAATTAAGGCAGTATTTAAAACCCAGCAAACAAAAAAAGAAAATCAAGATTTCTATAAATTTACATTAGAGATTCAAATTGCTAACACTTTCAATAATAGCCTCGGAGAGTAATGGAGCTATTTTGATAAAGGAAGCAGCAGTGTCTCAGCCATCCTATTTTTTATTGATTTCTGTATTTTGTTTTGGTTGTATAGTATTGTGATTACTCTGATTAAGACAACTTTGTAATAGTAAATGGTATAAATTGTCTACATTTCATTTGTCATTCTCAAACTATTCTGATTGCAATACTGGAATATGGATTATCCAGACTTGTATCAATAAAATACAATAAAATAATTAAAACTTGTTCACATTCCTCAAGAAATTCTTACCAGTGGATTTTTAAAAATTACTTTTCAAAGATGTTTTTAAAACATAATTTCTCATCTCTTCCAAACAAAATATTATATAATGCTACTTGCTATCTCTGTCAGATATTCACTCAAGGTTTCAGTTTTCCTAAGTTATTTGGTTCTGCATGTTTAGCTGGTAAGTTAACTTTCAGTTTCCTTGCTTGCTCTCTGGCTGAAGTTGTGAACATGTTTACACTACAGCCCATCTCTGTAAAAGAGAGATTAATACAAAAGCTGGTACAATGATATTATTTTTGAGAGATATTTTAACTAATGCAGCTTATTTATGATTGAATGTATTTCCAAAACACGATTTGCATTTTCACAGAAGATACAGGTACTGTCATCTTTTACTTCTGTCGACTTTGGAAAATGATTTTATTGTATTTGTAATAAAAAGTATGCACGGAGAAACACACATTTTCATTGTTTTTTTTTAATGCAATGTTTCGTGCTAGTGTCAATCAAAATTACCTCAGTTTGGCAAGCTTTTAATTGTGTACGGGTCACATGTGCTGCCATGGTAATGTGCCTATTTGTACTATTTTCCTTATTAAATATGCACACACGCACACGATCTGGTAACACGATACGATACTTTGAGGATCATTAATAGAACAAATGTTTTTATAGGGCACAATCTAGTCTGTTTTTTTATTATACTGTTTTTCTCCCCTAGTTGTTCAGGTACATGGCAATAACGAATTTGATCCAAGTCTTTACCGAACTGCTGAAAGACTGCAGTTATAACTCAGTGGAACATGGTTTGAAAAATAATGTTTTGGCTGAAGGCCTTTATTTCTTTGAAAATGCAAATACCCCTACTTTCATTTGCAATCAGTCATTTATACATTAATGTGAATGAATTTATTAGACATCTTTCTGAGGTTTGGACTTAATTCAGAAGTGGGGGAGGTGATGAGGAACTTAGCAGTGGGAGGAAATGGGAGAGATGATTGAATACAAGAAGGCTAAGATCATTGATGAGCAACCTGGCCCATTCTACAAAGCTTCTGCAGACAGATTATGTTTGTATATAATACACTCACATGTATTTACAATAAAACAACACAAAGAAAATGTCTTCCAAATTAGATGAGTGTGCATGTGAATATGTTTCAGAATTGCTGGAACAGAAACTTATTTAAATGATTCATTTATATTTTTGTCAATTTTAAATTAACAATAAATTCTCAAACAATGAGTTTGTTAACTAAAGAGACTCTGGATCTTAAGCTGTGAATGACCTGAAAAGTTAATAGCAGGAGAAATGTGTAAGAGTCCCAGGTGATAGACTGCATGTTATAAATGCAGATTTAATGCTCTAAGCTTGATCTTGTATCTTCTGATTTATGTCTGTTCTTAAATTTAAATGTGTAAATTTTTTTTCAAATTTGAATACTTTTATTACACAAATTGCATCTATGACATGAACATAGTTATGTATGCTTACCAAAAAAAAAAAAAAAAAACACCAACTTCCTAAAGTTCATAAAAATATGTTTCCATCTGATATTGTAATAATTTAGTTTAAGTTTTTGGGATTTTTTTTTTTTTTGGAGAGGCATATGAAAAAGTTGCTAGCTACCATTTAAAAGAAATACATTGTTCTGAGAAGAGGAAAGTCACATTATTAAATTTTTCATTTTTTCTTTTCCTTTTTTTAAAATAGTGGACTATACTAACTTCAATAGAGATTAAAAAACAAAATTAAACTCAACTTGTTGGAATGGAAGTATATTTGCTGTACCTTCATCCTGCTGTCGGTACTTCTCATCAGTTTGTGAAAAGTTGAAGGTATACTTGGATTTTAAATAGTGACTGACCCTCACATTGAATAGTACTTATTTTTTTAGGGTATAAGAATTAGAAACAAAATCAAGTTAAAGAAGATATTACCATTTAAGAAAAGGATACATGCAAATGCTTTATGTAGTAAATTTTATAGCTGACTATTATGTATCAGATTTTAGAGTTAACAGAAATAAACATGAAATCAAGACTTAGAAGCATTTGAACTAATTTTGGTTTTTCTGTTGTAAAATATATATACATTTTTTAAATTATGTGATAAAATGAACACTGATGAATACACAGTAGTGTTTTTCTTCCCCACACATAGCTGAGAGAGTTACATTTACTGCTAACATGATATTATTCTGAAATAAACGTATACTGAAATTGTAACAGGTTATGAAAGAGACCAAAAAGTTGTGCCTAATCTGTCATAAACGTGCTTCTGCTCCTGCTCACACTACGACCTTTAGAAACTGTGAGTTCTGTTTGCCTTATCTGTGTATGAAATACAGATACATTACTAAGCAACAAAGCCTGCCTGTCCTGACTTCCTCCTTTCCTTTTATTTGTGGCAACAAGTCCTAAGAGCTCCAGACTAGGGAGCAGGAAGACAGAATGACAAGAGAAAGCTTTCCCTACAGTTGCCGGCACTGACAGTCTGTGAGAACACCTGTGGCTGTTTTGTCTGTGCTTTATCTCAAACACGTATTCCTGAGAAAAGCATACAAAGTGAGTGAGTGAGGCCAGGCAAACAGTATGTCTGTGGCAGCTCTCTGCGTAAAGATGAAGTGAAATATTCTACAGACACTTGTCTTGGAGCAACATAACCACATGTCTTATAAACCTTCAAACAGCCCAGAACGTGAATGCAGTTGGCAGCTAAGCCACTGAGAATGAATTCAGATAAATATCTGGAAACTGTTGTTCTACACGTACAGGACATGCCAAGTATTGAGACTAAGGAATCAAATAGAAAAATAAATTTGGAAATTATTTGATATGCATACACAGGATAAAATATTTGCTGAGAAGGAAACAATAAGCACATATGTAAGAAAATACATAGTATATATATTCAGGAGAAACATTTTTAAGTTTGCCTTTATGTGATCTGTGAACTACTTCTCCGAGAAATCTCTTCTTCTTTACTTTCAAATGTAAATAAAGAGCTATTATAAATAACTCCTGGAAGCTACTTATATGTTATTACTGGTTAAGTTATAAATATTTGTACTTCATTTTTAACTTTATCTAGCACAAAATTTTCTTTTCTATGTATTTTAACTTAAAAATACTATTTTCCTCTATATTTATGTTTTCATACATTACAATGCATTCATGACTTGGTGGAAGCCTATTTGCATTAAATTACACAGCTTCTTCAGGATCACCTACATATTTAAGAAGCATTAAAACCTCCTGTCATTGGAGGTTGTAATAAGCTCAAGGGGATGTCTGCCACTTACTCCATAAAAAATTGTCACCAAACTCCACATAATAACAGTCAGTGCTTGCTGGGGAAATGGCAGGTATCTGAAGACTTCAAAACATAAGCTATATGCCCACGATTATCGATTCCATCTACCATGCTATCATTTTAATTACTATTATTGTTATTATTGGGCTCATAAAGCTATAACATCTTCAAATTGTCTCTTTGCTATACTTAGCCAAATCAGTATGTTTTCTTGGCTACCTCAAAATATCATCAATGGTATTAAGTAAATCTCATAAAGGAAAAGACATCCAACAACACAGGTAAACTATTGGAGTATGATCAGTTATTAGAATACTACCATTTTGACATGTTTGTGTTTAAAAATCTATCAACTAGATTTAGGTGTCATGGGCCAGTTGTGAATTATATTACCCTGAAATTTAAGATTCTGCTTAAAAATACTTTTGGACTGGAAATTTGCAAAGAAGACAGTTCCTTGACCCAAAGCTATTTAATCTTGCTTTGTTAGCCCTTTGCTCTGTTTCCCAGTTTTCTAACTTGTTACTAAGTTTCTGGACAAACAGCAACTGGTAACCAAAGCACATTCTAGGATATTTAAAAACAAATAAACTAACAAACAAGAAAAATCCATTGAAAAAAAATAAACAAACCAAAAAAAAACCCCAGAAAACAAAAAAACAGCCATCAAGTCTGTTCCTACTCACAGTGACCCTGCAAGACAGAGTACAATTGCCCCACATGATTTCCAAAGAGAGCCTGGTGATTTGAGCTGCAGTCCTCTTGGTTAGTGAGTGGTTGTAGTTCTTAACCACTGCACCACCAGGTTCAGGGATATTTAAATATGATACTATCCATGGTATGTAGGGCAATAGCTTAATGTAGTAAGGTAGCCAAGAATAAACTTTCTTGCAGTAAACCTTAGAGAAGCCTTTACAAGGCCCTTGTTAGAGCAACATCCTGACCAAGACAAGCTCATTCTAGATGGTGGCTGTGTTAAGTAATAGGAAGGCCTTAATCCACAACATATACTATTTTCAAAACCAAAGCCCAACCCATTGCCATCAAATCAATTCCAACTAATAGTGACCCCATATCAAAGGGCAGAACTGGCCCATAGTTTCCAAAGAGCAGCTGGTGGATTTGAATTGTCAGCCTTTTGGTTAGCAGCCATAGCATTTAACCACTATACTACCAGGGTTTCTGTATCCACATCCAAAGTTTTAATATCCAGTAAACAGCCATTGGTATTTTATTTTCTGAGGAAAGAGCTATGCACAAAGGAGAATAGAAAAAAAATGAAATAAAAGAAAATATACATGATTTTAGAATGTATTAATGCACAATTTAATCAAACATGCTAACTGGATAATACAAACAATACATCTGCATAGATATACTGACTTCTAAGGTGCAATGGAAAACTCTTTAATATTAGAAAACTTACCTTGACTTGCAAACTTCAACTCTTTGGCATCTGTGAGTGTGGCCCTTTTGTCAGATCCCTTTTTTTCTATGCGGCGATGGCTTCTTCTTTTCTTAGTCTCTCCCCAAAGATTGGATCCTCCATGCATGCTTGGTATGTTCAAAATAGCAATTCCTTCCAGAGAGATGTTTATTAAATCTATCTGTACTCCATCACACTGATCAGTGAAAAGAAAAAAAGCAGAAACAGGAAGATATCTTATTTCTTTCCTTGATTTCTTTTGTATTTCCTCATCTTTTAATGAGAGCTTTTAAATCCAAATCCTGTCATTTCTGAAAAAAACTTGCCAAGAACACTAAATTGACTACCTTAAATGTCAATATTGAAGACAAAGCAGCAACTAACATTAGCCAGTTACCATCAATAGTCCTTAAAAGGGATCAAATTTAATCACCTCTTTCTTCATTTACAAAAAAAACTGTATACATGGGTTAGTGCCTGCATATACTTGTATAACCAGCTGCAAAGTTCTGATGTGATACAAACAGGTTGACTCTGGGAAGTCTGGTCAATTTTCAGGCAGCATTTTTAATGACTGAATCCTACTTGTAGGAGACACTGTAAACTTCTATTAGGAGAAAGTAAATTAACCGAATTCTTCATTCCTGATCTCACTTTTGGGGCAGAGGAAAAGGCTTATGAGATTAATGGGGAAAAATGCAGTACTAAACAGCAAGTCAAAGAAGTTAGAATTACATGGATGTAAGCTAGGGTGGCTTCTAGAACTAGATTAAGGTCTAAGCAGGGTGTCAAGGGCAACGAGAGGCACAACGGCTTAGACAAATGTGGAGGAGATGGCAGGCTGGGTAAAGAGAAAATGAGTAACAGTAAAAGGATTTCCAACCCATCATTACTTCATACCCGCTGTAACAATAGGTTAAAAAATGAAAATAGTTTTTCAGCCAGATTTTGAGGGGGGCATGGAGCCAGATGCCCTTTTGGTTATTAAAGTTATAGAAATTGCTACATGATGACACATTGCTGTATTCAGAGTGGTCACTTTTGTATCTCGTTGAATTCACTGTTTATCTCCACTAATGTATGTGTTTAAAGAGTGACAAAGCTGTTCCGTATTTTTGGAATTATTATTTAGTCATCTATTTCAACTTTCCTCAGATGATACCGATAATAAATAGATCCCAGAAATTGTTATCCCACTTCCAAAGACAAAACCAAAAAACCAAACCCAACCCAGGGCCATCAAGTTGATTCTGACTCGTAGTGACCCTATAGGATTCCCAGGGAGAGCCTGGCTGTTTTGAACTGCCAAGCTCTTGGTTAGCAGCCATAGAACTTAACCACTACAGCATCAGGGTTTCCTTTCCAATGGCAAGTCCACATGAAAAAGCAATTTGAACAGAAGTCATCTAGTTTTACAAGAACTCTGTTGGAGAACTTCTCTGTTGGAGAAGTATTTAGAGTGTAATTGTTTCATTTGCCTTGTCTTATTACAGAAAATCATGATTTTGGGACCTAGAGAAGGTAAGGTTCTACCAAAATCATGAAAAACTCCCTACATTCTCTTCCTCATACTGAATCATGTTCACACACACACACACACACACACACACACGCACAACCTAAAATAAAGCAAACTACCTGGGTGTATTTGTCAGTGGTAGAAACAAATGCAAAACAAAGTGCCAAGTTTTCATTCAACTTGCTTCAAAGAGGATGAAACCAAGGTCTTGATGATATCTTTTTCCAGAGGCAAGTTATTTTTTTCTCCTTCTTATGTATTAAATTAAGATGATTTCTTTTTACTAAAGAATTCTGCTCATGTGTATACTCACTTACCACTATACATTCTAGATAAACAGATATTAATTTCATAATTAAAAGTAATCTTGTGTAAATACCCTGCAGGCCTCAATGAATCAAACACATACTGTGTGTCAGGCCTCCCACTGTCTTCAAGTGGAATGTACTGGCTGGATAATTAGATAGTACATATTTTTTAACCTTATTTGCATGCATATTATATCTTTTGCACACTGACAAGCAGCAGTAACAACAAAAGTCAGATTACCACAGGGAATTCCCACAAAGAAGTCTTCATTCCTTATAATTTGCAGCCTAAATTAAAATAATTTGATCTTTGACAAGGATGAAATGTCAAGCAGAAGGGGGTCCTCTACAAGCCACGGCCTGTGGCTTCTGAAATCTGCCTAATTTATGTCAGTCACTTCTTAATACATATTTAAGTATTACACGAAAAAGATGATAAATATGCAATCTGACACCTTTGGTATTTCCCTGCTGTTAATTTATAAAGGTCTGGCTTCCCCTAAACTGACTAAAATCATTTAAATAACAGAAGAATTGTGAAATAAGCTGGAGCCAGGGCCTGGCTTCCATTTTCACTCAATATTGAACACAGCGGGTAGTACACTAAGACAATTATTTGACTAGGCCTTAGATCCCCACTGTGACAAGTTACTTTCAGAATTAGTGAAGAAGTATTCCTTTGTTCATCTGTAGAGTAGAAGGTATGTTGCAAATAGGCCTTTCTATTTTTTTTTTTTAATTGGAGGAGTGGAGTAACATGTGACAACTGAAAAATATCAGTGTATACTATTATTTGTGTTTTCGCTCTGCAGAGCACTATCATGTGTAGTTCTAAGCAAACAGTAAGTAGCTCTCTGAGAAGTGGAATAAAAAAAAAAAATCAAGGTACCACAAAGAACAAGGACTGATGAAGAACACTGCCATTCCTGTGAGAGCAGGACAACATACTTAAATAAATTGCTATTTATTAATGATTTGTTTCCACTAGTTCTTGACCCCAGGCTACCTTCCTCTGTTTGCTTTAGCCTCATGTTGACGAGTCTGGAAAATTTCAGTGCTAGTTCTGATGGAGGCCAGGAATTGTAGCACACCAGTTGAGTGCATGGAAATAAAAGCTGAGGTGAGAGCTATGAAATATAAACAAGTTATAGTACTGTGTCAGATAATATTTTCATCCGCTTTCAAGATTTATGATTTTTAAAAAGGTAGTTACAGAGAAAAAGAATATAAAAGCTTAAAAGCTAACAGCCTCAGTTAGTCAATAAATCCTGAATATTTTTATTATGTAGAAAAAAAGGGCATTAACGTAGAGTAGCTACAGGAGCTGTTTGCAGAGTGGGATGTGGTGATGCCCCTTGCCCATTCTTTTCAGTTGTGAAATAGATTTTATTACAAAGACAAATTTACCTAATTCTATGCCCTATGTATTTTAATACCAGTTTACAAATGTGCCACGGGCCACAGTCATACAGAGCTGCTAAAGACAAGCTTTTTTCTTTTCTGTTAATTCAATGTTTCATATGTACTTAACATGTAAATTGGCAGACAAATTCAAAACATGAAGACCTTCGGGGAGAGGTATGTATGGAAAATACATTTGATGAAATACAACTAATGATAAAATGTAAAAGAAAATTTTGCTATAGGGCACCTGACTCTATGTTTAAGTCAAATTAAAATTATTCATAATTTTACTCAGTGAAACAAAAAGCATTTGTTTTATTCATTGCATAAAAAAGCACAGAGTAGAATAAATGACTTTGCTGAGTCTTCTTTTTAAAGTTCTAACATAAGACAAAACTATGCATGTAGTTGCAGAACCTACAATAGCACATCTGCAAATTACAATATATACATATACCTAAGGGATCTAACAATATGTTTTTCGATATTTGAAAGCTATGTGACATCATATTCTCCCTGTGTTTAAGCTTTGTGTGTTTGGAAGTGCATTTTATATGTTTCTCTGAAACACGTGGTATAATACAGGCATCAGCACATGTCTTATAGATCATTTTAGCATTGGCTGGCAATCCAGTGATGAGAAAGAAATATTAATTGTGGCTAATCATAAGTAGTCCTTCAGAGTAAGATGAAGATAATAGAAAAGTCAAGAGGAAAACTGAAGCAGACCTCACCAAAAAAAACACAAAACCTCAAGACAGGTACCATGTAGGTTGAGGTGTACACACATAGTTGTTGAACATACTGGTAACCATAATATTACTGGCTCAAGTATCAAGCACCAGCCATAAGCACTAGCAGCAAGTGAATATAGCTTTATACAGTGTTGTCCTCTTCTATTTTTTAGAAGATTTCATGAAAGCTAGAAATTACTGCTGGAATGCTAGGAATTCTTACCAATAGCTAGCTTACTAAAAATAACTTCCTGTAAGCATAGCACAGAACTTTGCTTCTTTGGTCATTTACTTTTTTTCTTTTATCTGTCTATTTTATAATCTATTCCCTAAAGGAAAAAAAAAAAAATGATGTATTTACCTTAAAGAAGTATCAACAATATGCACACATGTACCCTCTACCACCTCATACCACTTTCCTTCTTCCATGGACTAAAGAGTTGCTCTTCATTTTAGACTTCTGAGTTTCACTTTTGTTTACTTTAGTCTACTTTGTTGAAATCCACACTTTTACCTGACTCTTGCTTCTTGAATTTCACTGTATATAAAAACTACCCAGGAAACTTTTCAAGAGTATACTTTAATAAGTTTCACTCCCCTCACCCCAAGATGCCCTTTTGATATTTCTATAACTCCTGAAGGAGTCCCTGGTTGGCACAAAGAACTAAGCATTAGACTACTAACTGAAATGTTGGCCGTTTGAACCCACACTTCGGCTCCTTGGAAGGTGGGCCTGATTAATATGCTTCGGAAAAGTCCCAGCCTTGAAAACTCTGTGGAGAATTTCTAGTCTACACGCAAGAGGTCACCATAAGGCAGAATCAACTTGATGGCAACTAACAACATCAGGACTAAACACAAAAATCCTCCCAATGCACATTGAATGAATAGCCAGCGTGACGTGAACATAACAGCGGAAGCATAGACTCAGCTGGGAAATCCTGCTCTACTGCCTTTAAGAGTTCTTCTCTTTCCAGGTTATTGGGCTCTAAGAATCTTGTCTTTTGAGGACTAGAAAGCAGGAGGGGCTGGGAAAGCCAGTAACATGGAACTCAAGGTGGAGGAGGGAGAGTGTTGGCATGCGGGGCTGTTAATCAGTGTCGTGAAACAGCATGAGTACTAACTGTTATATGAGATACTAGTTTGTTCTGTAAACCATCTAAAATATAGCCAAAGCCAAGTGCCGTCGAGTCGGATCCATATAACAATAATGATTTTGTCTTTTGAATCCTGCTAATTTGTTTTGTGCTCCTGATGCTTATCTTACTTTTGCTACGTCTTAAGATCATTTAGCTTTAGGTTGTTACCATGAGTTATCCTCAGGTTGGTTCTGACTCACAGCGACCCTATGCACAACAGAGTGAAACACTGCTCAGTCCTGCACCACGGACACAATTGTTTTATGCTGAAAAGTAAGACCCAGTATTGCCATCCTTGCTTCTGAAGCGCAACCCAGAACAGATCTGTTTGTTCTTTTGGCAATCCAACATTCTTCTTCAACAACACAATTTAAGGTCATAAATTCTTCTTCAGTCTTCTTTATTCATTGGCCAGCTTTTGCATGCATATGATGCAATTGTAAGGCCATCTGAAGAAACGGTAATATACCACTGCTGGTCCACTAACTATAACAAATGTACCATACATTGTAAGATTTTAATAATATGGGAAACTAATACAAGGTATATGGGAACTCTGTCCACTAGCATCACAATTTGTCCATAAATCTAAAACCATTCTAAAATAAATGATTAAAAAAAAAATCATGGCTTGTGTCAAGTGCGAGTTAGTCTGCAAGGTGACATCTTTACTTTTCAACACTTTAAAGAGTTCTTTTGCAGCAGGTTTTTTCAATGAAATGCATCTTTTGATTTCCTGACTGCTGTTTCTATGGGCATTGATTGTGGAATCAAGTAAAATGAAATCTTTGACAACCTCAACCTTTATTCCATTGATCATGATATTGCTTACTGGTCCAGTTGTAAGGATTTTTGTTTTCTTGAGGTTGAGGTGCAATGAATACTGAAAGCTTTGGTCTCTGACCTTCATCAGTAAGTATTTCAAATCCTCGTCACTTTCAGCAAGCAAGGTTGTGTCATTCACATAACACAGGTTGTTAATTAGTCTTTCTCCAATTCGGATATCTTATTCTTCATATAGTCCAAATTCTCAGATTATTTGCTCAGCATGCATGTTGAAAAGGTGTGGCAAAAGGATACAACTGTGACACACACCTTTCCTGACTTTAAGCTATGTAGTGTTCCCTTGTTCTGTCAGAATGACTGTCTCTTGATCCAGTTACAGATTCCTCATGAACACAATTAAGTGTCCTGGAATTCTCACTCTCCTCAATATTATCCATAATTTGTTATCAGCTACCCAGTCAAACACCTTTGCATAGTCAATAAAACACAAGTAGACATATTTCTGGTATTCTCTGCTTTTAGCCAAGATCCTTCTGACATCAGCAGTATGTCTAGTTCCATGTCCTCTTCTACATCCAGCTTGATTTTATCACAGTTCCATCAATATACTATTGCAGTCACTTTTGGATGATCTTTAGCAAAATTTTACTTGCATATGGTATCAATGACAAATTCTGCATTCTGTTGAATCATCTGTCTTGGGAATAAGCATAATATGGATTTTTCCTGTTGGTAAGCTAAGTAGCTGGTTTCCAAGCTTCTTGGGATGGATGATCGAGCACTTCCAGCCCTGCATCCATTTGTTGAGTCATCTCAACTGATCTTCCATCAGTTCCTGGAGCCTTGTTTTTTATCAATGCCTTCATTGCAGCTTCGACTTCTTCCTCAGGTACCATTGATTCTTTATCATATGTTACCTCTTGAAATGGTTGAACACTGACCAGTTCCTTCTAGTATAACATACACGAGGTCCAACAATTAAGTATGCAAACTTATTGTTGTAAGTGCTATAAACCTCATTGCTGAATATCACTACAGTCACCTTTCAAGTGCACCACTTGGGAAGCTATGCACTAATGCCAGTGCCTAGTCTACCCTTCAAAGCAATTTAGGAACTCTTTCTGGAATGGCCATTGCACACAGTGGCAAGGTGGCAACTTCACAAATGTAAACGTACAGTTGCTTCTGTGAGGGGATTTTTAGCCATTAAACAAATAATTGTATTGCAACACCCTCCCTACTCACCTGATCTGGCCCCCCAGTGACATTTTTCTTTACCCAAAGAGAAAGGAAATGTTGAAAGGAAGACATTTTGGTGGCATTCAGGACATCAAGGGTAATACAACGGCAGCTCTGATGGTCATTCCAGAAAGAATTCCAAAATTGCTTCTAAGGTAGACTTGGCACTGGCGTTGTTGCACAACTTCCCAAGGGGAGTACTTCAAATGTAACCGTCATAGTATTCAGCATTTTTTCAGGGTGAGTTCGAGAACCTTATTGTCAGTCTTTGTATTCTTTCCATGTTCTTTTGATGCTTCTTGAGTTGCTTAATATTTTTCTGTGGAATATCTCACTATTGCAACTCGAGGCTTGAATTTTTTCTCCAGTTCTTTCAGCTTGAGGAAGACATACTCTCCTTTTCCCTTTTTACTTTTCTATCTCCAGCTTTTTGCACATGTTATTATAATACCGTACTTTGTCTTCTCAAGCCACCCTTTAAAATCTTGCTCAATTCTTTTACTTCATCATCTTTTTTCCTTTTGCTTTAGTTAGTCGGTGTTCAAGAGCAAGTTTCACAATCTCTTCTGATATCTAACATGGTCTTTTCTTTCTTTCTTGTCTTTTTAATGACCTCTCGCTTTCTTCATGTATGAAGTCCTTCATGTCATTATAGGACTCATCTGGTCTTTGGTCATTAGTGTTCAATGCATAAAATCTATTCTTGAAATGGTCTCTAAACTTAGGTGGGATATACTCAAGGTCGTACTTTGGCTTTCATGAACTTGTTCTAATTTTCTTCAGTTTCAAGTTGAACTTGAATATGACCAATTGATGGTCTGTGCCACAGTCAGTACCTTGTCTTATTCTGACTGATGATATTGACTTTTTCCATCCTACAGATGCAGTCTCTTTGATTCCTGTGTATTCCATCTGGCAAGGTCCATGTATACAGCTGCTGTTTAAGTTGATGAAAAGAGATATTTGCGATGAAGAAGTGATTTGTCTTGTAAAATTCTATCCTGCTGCCTCCAGCATCATTTCTATCTCCAAGGCAGTATTTCTCCAACTACCAATCCTTCTTCTTTGTTTCCAACTTTTTGTTCCAATCACCAGTAACTAGCAATGCATTCTGAATTCATGTTTGATCAGTTTCAGACTTCAGAACCTGGTCAAAATTTTCAGTTACTTCATATTTGGCCCTTATGGTTGATGCATAAATCTGAATAATAATTATATTAACTGGCCTTCCTTGTAGGCATAATGAATATTTTCCTGTCACTGACAGCATTGTACTTTAGGACAGATCTTGAAATGTTCTTTTTGACAACGAATGCAACACCATTCCTCATCGAGTTTTCATTGCTGGCATAGTACAACATATGATTGCTTGACTGAAAATGAATGGCCAATGCCAGCCCACCTCAGCTCACTAATGCCCAGAATACCAATATTTATGTGTGCCATTTCATTTCTGAACATTTCTAGTTCTCCTACATTTGGGTTTTGTACATTGCACATTTTGATTATTAATGTATGTTTGCAGCTGTTCCTTCTCATTTTGAGTTGTGCCACAAGAGCAAATGAAGGTCGTGAAAGTTTGAGTCCTCTACGTCATTAAGGGATGGAAATTTTTGACTTTGAACACAGAAGAAAACATTCTTTGATGGTTACGAGAGTGGGGAGAGAGGAAGAGGAAAATTCACTAACTGGGTAGTAGACAAGTTTTAGGTGAAAGGAAGGACAGCACATATATAGGTGAAATCAGTACAGCTACTAAATAAAAAGCTAAGAGGTTTTCTGAATACAGACAAACACTTTAGGGATACAACAAGGGCCTGAGAACCATGGATCCAGGGCACATCTAGGTTAACTGGCATAATAAAGTTTATTAAAGAAATATTCTACATCCCACTTTGGTGAGTGACTTCTAGGGTCTTAAAAGCTAGAAAGTGGCCATCTAAAATGTATCTGTTAGTCTCAACTTGCTTGAAGCAAAGGAAAATGAAGAACATCAAAGACATACAGAAAATATGAGCCCAGGAGACTGAAAGGGCCACATATACCAGAGACTCCGTCGTCCTGAAACCGGAAGAACTAGATGGTCTGTGGCTACAACCAATGACCATCCTAAAAAGGAATACAGAGCAGGAGAAACGCGGGGCGCAGAGCTCAAATTCCAGTAAAAATACTACACTTGACTGTCTGAGGCTGGAGAGACCTCAGAAGACATGGTTCCCAGACTCTCTGTTAGCCCAGAACTGGAACTACTCCTGAAACTAACAGTGATTAGATTGGACTGCAACACATAAATGACACTGGTGAAGAGTGTGCTTCTTAGCTTAAGGAGATACAAGTGACTAAATGGGAAGCTCCTTTCCAGAGGTGAGATGAGAGGCTGGAGGGGGACTGGAACTGACTGAGTAGACACAGGAATTGGTTTCATAGCAATGTGTCTGTAAGTTTTTGTGTAAGAAACTAACTTAAATTGTAAACATTCACTTACAGCATAGTAAAAAAAAAAGGCATAAACACTATTTTTCCTAGTCTCATCAACATCCAAAAGACTGTATTATTTGTAGAATGGCCTCTCTTAATTCTCTCATTAACTTTGATGCATAGAGTAAAAAAAAAATTCCTTAAAGCTTCAATCTCACATCATGACCTGAAATTCTTAGGAACATATACAAGTTTTTGAATAATTTCATTCTAACTTTGCTTTTTAAGTATTTTCTTGTAATGTTAAAGCTTTTTATTTTTGTTTATTACTTTATAATAGACAACAATTGGAAACTCATAAATGTTATTTTATTTTTTATCTCTTTCCTTTTGTGTATCCATTTCTATATCTTTTCCACTTGATTTAGTTTCTTAGATTAAAACATTTTGGCAGCAACACAATTCTTTATTCTCTTAAATTATTAAAGAAAGTGTTCCTATCTGCAGTGAAGATATAAGTAGCTATCCAATTCATAAGGCTTTCATGAAGACTAAATCAGATCACACGTGCATATTGCTTAGCACCAAGCACAAAGTATTGTTAGCCATAGATAACCCTTACTGGTTATTAGTATTTCTGACTATGAAGTCTATATCCCTCCAATACACACCCTTTGAAAGGAGCTCCCTATATGAAAGAGGAAGAAGTGAAGGGACACACACTATATATTTTGTTTTTTGAAAAAGTTGCCCATAAAATTTTTATCTATTACTGAAGCTTCTCGTGTTACTTGTTATCTGTTACATATTTCTCAAACCATAGTTGGTATAATTCTCAGGCAAATAGGAAGCAACAGCAAACAGAATCAAATTTCTAAACTGCTGTTTTTCTTATATTTAATTATGAAGTAACCTTCAGGGAATAAAGGCATATTCTGTTCATATGATAGACTAGATTCATTAAAAAATGAACATAGAGACAGATTTTACATTACCATCAACACACACACACACACACACACAAGTTTCTGAGTGAAGAAAAAGAAATCTTAACAGTATTTCCAGATATGCCACAGTAGATGGGAAGTGCACAGCCCTGGCTCTCATTTAGAAATGCTGTTTCACTGGTCTCAGAATAAGCTGGTACATGCAGAGCAGGGAAACCTGGCTTGGAGGACACTCAGAAAAATCACCTCAGATAAAGAATTTAGTTCTAGTTACCTGGATTTCTCAGGGAACATTATAAGTAGTTGTTTGTTTGTTTGTTTGTTTGTTTCTGTAAGATACAAGGCTCTGTGGGTAAAACCATTCAAATTCATTATTATTTAAAACTTCAAAATCAATATTTTCTACATTTAAGTGTCTTTTGCTCCATGAATGCTACATCTTTCACATATACACATGTGTATACATATTTCATATATATATACATTTTAATATTTTCTTGAACATCTGTTACTTTAATTTATATAACATTCTATATTTCAGTGGTTTTTCAATGTGTGTTCAGGGGTAGGATAAGGTAAAGAGAGGGGAGTTTAATGCAGTGGTTTTTATATACACCCTAAATTCAACCAGAGCCATGCTTTTGAAACTGTCTTCACTTTGGCTTGTGCTACAGACCTCCTCTGAACATAGGTTTCTGAGGATAAAAAAATTAGTATCCACTATCTAAAGCATCTCTAAAAAATGATTTTTGCAGGTTAAAGAGAATTGCAGCCATTACTACTTGTACGTGCGTGTATATGCATATACATATGTGTATGTCTATGTATCTGTCTATGCCTATATCATTAATAATGATCAATATCAACACAGTGTTGATACTGAGCCCAAATCTTTCACCTTCTGTGATCATTAGCTTTTTCATGATTATGCTTTTAGCCAGTTCTAAAGGGTTTTCCTCACTCAATGAGGATCAAATGTATTTCTGATACTTAAACTTATTCATCAATTCTGATGACCAAGAAAAAAAAAAAGATGCACAAATGCTACATTGCAAAGTAGTGTAAGTTTTGATATTATTATCAATAACAGTAAATTAGAACATTAGTATGACTAGCCAGGCCATTATGATCTTATGGGGTTCATAATTATTATTATCCAAGCTTATTACCTGTGCTACTAATGGTACAGGTGTCAGGAGATCACTTATGCATTTATTTGTAATGTGAAAAAGGTTGAAGGCAACATTTTTCAGTTTATATCAACTAGTCATTAAGTGATCAGGTTGTTTCATAATTCTGTCCCTTGGTTTTGCCTTTACAACTTTTTAACTTTTTTTTCTTTCATTCCTAAAATCTCTCAGTACAGCTAAGCCATTTTCTTTTATAATCTGTCTTGAAAATGTTGAGTCCTACAGTTTCTATATTTTTTTGGGTAGACCTATGTGCTCCAAATCTTTTTAAAATGTGTCTTATCTTGCTATCTTTGCTCTCTTTCTTGGCATTTCTGCTTCCTATAAATCTAATGGGGTAATGGCAACCTTGGGAACTAAAGAATCCTAGTTAACGAATGGGAATTAAATGGAAAAGTGTATTTTTTAAACCTTATTCAAAAAAGTACAATTTTTGTGAACTGTATTTTAAAGGCTATAAAATACTGAGACCTCAAAATAATATGCTTTAATGTATCTGTAACTTTTCCCTTTTCTTTTCAACTATTTTCTTTTATCTTACATTTTTATATCCGTTATACCCAATAACTTTTCTATTGACTTTAAAGTTGTGTTCCACTTCTCAATTCTTTATACTGTATTTAAAACAACTCACACCCAAACTTAACTTTAGATTATTATTTTTAGATAGTGTTATAGTCCCAATGAGTGACAGAAATAGTACTTCAGAATTTTGAATAAAGTTATGTGGATTGTTCCCAATTTATTACACAGTGCAAACATGGTATTAACCAAACTCAAGCCATTTTATGGTATCAGAAAAGAAAATACATTGTTCTTACTTCTATTTCTACAGATTCATGTAGCTTCTTGCAGGTGGCTGAGAAAGTCTCAGATGTGCCAAACTCAAAATACCAAAATTTGTTCTTCATTCTGAAAAAGGAAAGGGAGAAGCAGCTTAGGCAGTTACCAATGTCAGGAACAATTTTATTTTATTATATAGGCTAACTCTGTCTTGTATCATAAGTAATCTGAAAGGCTTGAGACCATGTGACACTCAAAATGTAGTGAATGATGATATAATTTTCAGAGAGGAAATGTTACTGTCAAATTGTATGACAGCTTCTGACGGGATGTAGGGAATGTGCTGTACATACAGACTAACGTATATATCTTTGATTTTTCTTTTTATTAGTTGCTCACATTTTTTAAAACAGTTATAGTGATTATTATTGTTAGATTGCTCTTAAACAGCTTGATTTTAGAACCATAACCACATCTCTATAAGCATTTAAAAACAACAACAATCAACTTTTCATGAGAAAAAAGGACAAAATTAAAAAATGTTACAATTTTAAGTATGGATATGATGGCACAGTGGTTCAAAGCTCAGCTACTAACCAAGAGATTGGCAGGTGGAATCTACCCTGCTCCCTGGAAATGACATGAAGCAGTTCTGCTCTCTCCTACAGGGTCGCTATGAGTTGCAATCAACTCTGCAGCAACAGGTTTTATCTTTCCATTAGAAGTTGGCATGATGAAACAGCACATCAAAACAGAGGGAAAAATAATGGCTACCAATAAACTAAAATTCAGTAGCTTTGGGATAGTTATTAGTTACCTTTTAAGACATTGTCATATTTCATATGACTAACAATTAGGAATTATGATACAGCATTAAAAAAATAAGGCAGAACAATAATATGTATTTATATATGTAACAAAAGTTAGAAGGAAAAAAGTTTAAACAATTTAAGTATTTAACCTTAGTAAGATATTTAACATTTATATTCTCTAATTACTATGTCTTTGACTCTTTATAGTAATTAAACTTATGATCATTAATTGCAATTTCATAATTGTGACTATTACATAGTATCAATCACTGATTTAAAAATTCATTTGCATAAAAATGCACAATTTTAATTAAACATAATTAAGACAAGGTACTATGCCTCCATCTAGGAGAAAACACAGGCAAAATGATGTATTTTCACACATAAAGGAAAAACAGAATTTTTGCCATTGCATTAAAATATATTTCTCATATACCATTACTCTGACTTACAAATATTGACATCTTCTACATTAGTATGATATAATCTTATAATTAAAATGCATTTTGCAAGCACACTGCTACTTAATTTAGGGAGGTGCAGCCAAGATGGCAGAGTAGTCAGACCCTTTCTGTGATTCCTCTAACAGTGAAGACACAAAAGAAAAAGTGAATCAATTATATATGACGTGGTAGGAACCCTGAATGTCAAAGGGAAAGTTGAGAAATTGGACAGAGTGATAGGGAAGAGAAAGTAGGTCTGGAAGTACTCAGGACTGGCCAGATCTGACTAGACAGGAATTGGATGCATCCAGCATTGTGAACAAAGCATTGGTGTTCAGATGCTGTCCTCCTCAGCAGGAAATTCTCAGCAGCACAGAGAACACTAGTGCCTCCAGAACCAGTAAAAAGCTGCACTCAATCATCAAAAGCTTAATGGCTTCTATATAACCTTCTGCGCAGATCTCAAACTTTCCTTTGGGACAAATCTCTCTCCCTTTCCCCAGTGCTTCCCCCTCCCTTCTTCACACTGTGCCCAGCTCCTGAGTCTGACACCATTACCTGAGACAGAAGTAGAACTCCTTACACATGCCTGAGATATTTTCCTAGACTCAGAGGTGAAACAATTTCACAAACAGTGGTGATGGGGGGTAGGGGGTCACCTAGAATCAGTCATAGAGGGTCACACTTCCTCACAGACATGGAGTGATGGCTATTAGTCCTTATCTTTCTCAGAGCCTGCATCCAGATACTTGTGCCTACACCAATCATCTGTGTGCATCTATAGGACACTAAGGAACAGACTGATATAACACATGATGGTAGGATGTTAGAACTTCAAAGGTACCAACAACCAAACTACCACATACAACTAGGCTATTTGGACATTTTAAAACAAAACAAAAGGAGAAGTTGAATACAGTAAGGAAATATAAATAATTTAAACAATTTATTGATGGCTCAGGGACAACAGTATATCAAATCACTTGAAGTGGCAAACTGTGATGGCTTCAGAAAGCTCCCGAAACAAAGAATCAAGAATTTTCCAGATGAAGAGAACTTCCTGAAATTATCAGCTTAGAATACAAAAGAATATTATTTAGAATTCTTCAAGAGATCAGGAAGGAAATGAGGAAAAACACAGCAGAGCATAACAACAATTTGAATAGGTTTCAAGAAAACATACAGCAGCGAGAGAAATTCAGAAAAATAATAATAAAATTTCAGAAGTAGACAACTCAGTAGAAAGTAAAAGGAGCAGAACTGAGGCAACAGAAGGACAAATAAGTAAGATTGAACATAAAGCACATGATATCACTATATCTGGGGGAAAAATCAAATAAAAATAATTAAAAATCAAGAAGCACTAAGAATTACACGTGACTATATCAAAAGGGATAGTCTACAAGTGACTGGGGTATCAGAAAAGGGCAGAAGGGGGATAACAGAAAGTACAGAGAAAAAGGTCACAGGTTTTTTGACAGAAAACTTCCCTGATATGACAAAAGATAGGAGGATATCTATCCAAGACACTCATAAAATGCCACACAAGGTAGACCCCAAAAGAAAGACACCAAAGCATATTAGAATCAAACTTTTCAAAACTAAAGATAAAGAGACAATTTTAAAAATGGCTAAAGATAAACATGTTGGAGAAGATGGCTGAATAGATCATGGACTGTCAAAAGAACAAACGGATTTATTCTGAAAGGAATACAATCAGATTGCTCCTTGGAAGCAAAGATAATAAGACTCTGTCTTACATACTTTGGACATGTTGTCAAGAAAGATCAGTCCCAGGAGAAGGACATCACACTTAGTAGATTGGAGGGTCAGTGAATAAGAGGAAGACACTCAATGAGATGGACTGACACAGTGGTTGCAATGATTGGCTTAAAAATAAAAATGATTGTGAACAGGTGAACTGGGCAGTGTTCCATTCTCTGTGCAGGGTCACTACGAGCTGGAACTGACTCAACGCCACCTAACAACAACAACAACAACATGCCAAAGCCAGCCAAGCACCGTCGAGTCAGATCCGACTCATGGCGACCCTAGGGGCCAGGGTAGAACTGACAACAACATGGGATAAACAAAAAATAATCTACAAAGGAGAGTCAATAAGACTGAGCTCGGACTCTTCAACCGAAACTGGGCAGGCAAGAAGGCAATATGATGGCATATAGAAAGCCTTGAATGAGAAACAGTGCGGGCTAAGACTTGTGCATCCAGTAAAATGGTCTGTCAAAAATGATTGCAAAAATTAGGACATTTCCAGGTAAACTACAATTTATGGAATTTGCAAAAAACAAAGCAAAAAATCCAAGAAATACTAAACGAAGTCCTCTGGTAGCATAGTGGTTAAGAGCTACAGCTCATAACTAAAAGTTCAGCAGCTCAAATCCACCAGGCATTCTTTGGAAACTCTATGGGGGCAGTTCTACTCTCTTCTATATAGTCACTAGGTGTCAGAACTGACTTGACAGCAAGAGATTTGTGGGGTACTTTTATTTCCTTTTTTTTGGTTGGTTAGAAAGTCAATAACATCAGATAACAACCCAAGGTTAAAATGCAAAACAGAGTAACTGAATATCAACCCAGATAGGAAAATCACAAAAATAAATCAAAGGTAAAACAATGAAAATGGACAAACATGTCATTATGTCATGTATGACATTATAACTACATAATTCAATCATATTATTAACTATATAAGACATGGGATCTGTGCTTATCAAATAGAGTTTCTGATACTAAATTGAAAAACAAAAAATAATGTTATTATGTATCTCTATATAATAAGTAACTTTTAGGCTCATACAAGGTTTTATTTCTTCATAAAACTTTCAGTAACTCTCCTTGTATCAATCATATTCAAGTCAGGAATCTGAAGACCAGTATAGTTCTAAAACAATTTATCTCCATGAACCTCTTATTTTGATCCCAAATATATATTTCCTTGGCTTATGGGTTGATTTCATGTATGTGAATAATGATAGATAGACGATATTTAGATATACACAGCAGTTAAATATTTAACATCAGGTTCTGTGGGTCTATGTCTACAAGCATGTCTATGCAAATACCTACTTAAGGGAGTAGCTATGTTTTACAACTTTTCACACCTGCTAAAATATGTAAGTAAATAGCCTATTGGCACCCATTGGAAACACAAAGGTGTATTCTGATGAAAAATATATCATTCGGTAGACTGAGAAGAAAACATTGATCTCTATGAGGTGTTCTCAAGATAACCTTGGAATAATAGTGTAAGTTTTATGATGTCTTGCAACTGCTATTCTATATTAATGAGGTTTTCTACTAACATTTTTATGTTGGCATTTTCCTCAAAACTTTCTGGGTTCATTCATTCATTTACTTATTCATTCAACAAATGTTTGGTGAGAATACTCATTTCCATGTGCTATAGGCACTGTGTTAATCTCTAAAGATACAAATATGAATGCAATTATCTGCATCCCCAAGGAGCTCTGAATGTTGTAAAATTATGGGCATATAAAATAATATTAATAAAATTAATTCTCTAAATGGAATATGAACAATGTATTGTGGGAACACACTTCAGTGAATCAATTAATTTTGCCTTGGGGAATCCAGAAAGTTTTACACGAGAAGGTGACATTTTAATAGATAAGGGGTAGGAGCAAACAGAAAAGAAGACACAAGCTCTGGCCACTCACTGCAGCGTAGGGTGACAAGTGAGACAGTCTGCTTTGGAATGTATGCCAGGTTAAGGAACCTGCTTTTGATCTTATAGATTAATAAAATTTATATGCTGGTATAAGTTTATACACCCAGCTTTGTTTAATGGGAAAATAAGTCCAGCAGAAATGAAGTAATGTGGTCTGGAAGCCTGAAATGTTGGTGTTGTCAAGAGAAATGTAGCTGTTGGAATAATCCAAATGAAATATAACTGAGTGCCTAAAATCAAGTGGCAAGAGAAACAGAGAAGAGAGGACAGAGACAAGAGACACAACTGAGGTAGAAACAACAGGAACTGAGGATGTTATTAGATTATACTAATTTTTACCATACTGTGTGTACATTTGAATGAATATGTGGCAATATCAGTGTTAGTCCTATGACAATAACAAAAACAGAATTTGACATGTACTGAGATCAAATACACATTCTATTTCAGATTGAAAATTAAATAAGTGTATGAGGCTTGGATTACACAAGTAAAATTACTGTGTTTTTTTCATTCCGTCGATAATGATCTTTATAGCTTAATCAGAATGATGTGGCTCTTAGGAGAGTTAACTAAGATATCTCATTTTAGCAAATACATCACAAGAAACAGAAATTCTGACAATTTGCATTCAGCCTTTATTCACCACATTGGTTAGCATTACTACTCATGTGCAAAACCTATTTTGAATTCTCTATTATTACAACCATTTTATGTTTCACTTAGATAAATATATGATGGTAATAAAAAGCACATAGAATCAGATTCCACATGACAAATTAAAGGCTGTTAAATTTTATTTTTTTAAAGCAAAATGGCTTTTAGGTTGTAGAAATGCACGAAAAGAAGCACATTTAAACATGTACGCTATTTATTTTTATGGTTCACATTAGAAAACAATCCAAATAATTCAAGCTCAAATTTGTCAGCCAAATACACAGCACCAGCGCTTAAAAACAAGGTACCTGAACATTTAACTGTCAAATGATTATACCAAAGTCAAATTTACTGCATTCCTTGACAGGTTTTGTGAGTCTAGGTTTGATGACAAATGTCCTGGGAATTCCACAAAAAGTTCTTTACTCGATTATAATTTTAAGTCATTAATATGTTAAACTTTATTTCACTGAATTTAATTGTAAAGCTGCAGGCTTCAGTTCAATATCCAGATTGCTTGGCTACCAGATATTCATGTAAAGATGAAGAAATTAACTCCCATTCACTAAACATTTTCTTACCAACAGTAATTGTGCTTTTTTACACATCTTCAGAGAAATATGAAGTATATTAGAGATTTTGTTCAAGCAAAAATCATTCCTATCATCATGAAATTTAGTTAATATTTAGTTCTCCAAGTTGTTGACTTTAAAATAGGTAATTTAATTCCCAGCAATGCATAGCCCTTGAGATTTTTCTGGCTTAAATGTTTCTTGTTTTGTTTTGTTAGCTTTTCTCTGCTAAGTAATGTTAATGAAGCAAAGATAAAACAACAGAAACAAAACATGAAGAGGCTGTGTAACTCTCAAAAAGAATACAAAAGAACCTAATTAGCTACGATGCTCATTTCTAAGGAAGACACAACATAAAGAGGGGGGTGAAATTGCTTCATTTGTCTTTCTGTAGAAATATCACAAGTCATAAAGAAATAGAAAAGTTGTAATTCAGTGATTTTTTTAATTCTTTAAGGTCAATTTTCCTTCATAGAAGTGCATTTCTTTTATTATGTGTTACATACCTAGTGGGGATGTAGGAGATACAGGGAGATAATTTAATATATGTAAAACTGAAAAGACCTCACTGGACACCTGTATGCTTTTTCAAGCAGGTTTAACGAAGTGATTCTGTCTATGTTACATGGATAACATACTTATTTATATTTTTACTGTTCAAATGAAAGCAATCCATAATGGTCTAAGTAAAGTAACTTACAATGGAATTAAAACCAACATATTTTCAAAAAACCTCTTAAGAATATTTCAAAAATCCAATGTTTTTCAATCCTTTTCCTTTCATTTTTGTCTTGTTTTGCAAAATATTTCAACCCAAACACTGCCAATCAAGTTGATGTTGACTCATAGAGACCCAACAGGACAGATCAGAACTGCTTCAAAGCGATTCCAAGGAATACCTGGTGGATACGAGCTACTGACCTGCTGGTTAGTAGACATAGCACTTAACCACCATACCACCAAGTATTTCAACAGTTATTTCAAATTTGGTTTAAAAATAATTGTCACACTGAGGATAAAGTTTCTAATAATACAATAAATATCTTGATTTTAATAGTACAATCCAAACTCAGAATTTAATAACATACCCTAGAAGCATGTTAGGATCTTTGGACTTTGTTAGTAATTTTAGCCATGGATGCTGTTACTTATGGTTACTTACGGTAACAGTGTAAGTATTTAAAGTGACACACTGACATCATAGAATCAACTCAGTTTTGTTTTTCATTGCCAAGAAACACTATGTTAAGCATCGTTTATAGGGTTCACTCATTTAGTCCTAAACACAGTGAGGTATTATTACCTTTAAAATACATCAAAAGTCAAATGAAAGGGCCCTGATGGGGCATGATTTACCTCATGAATAAACACTGCCTGAGAGTAGCAGCTCCAGAAAGAAGCTTCACAGGTGGTTGCCAGCAAGCAAAATGTTGACAGTGCTACAGAGCTTAGTCAGTGCAGCAATAACAGGTCAGCAGTGGGGGTATTTATTTTAAGCATCGCTTGATGTCTTCCAGGAAACCCTGGTGGTGCAGAGGAGAAGTGCTACAGCTGCTAACCAAAAAGTCAGCGGTTTAAATTCTGCAGGAGCTCCTTGGAAACTCCAAGAGGCAGTTCTACTCTGACCTCTAGGGTCGCTATGAGTTGGACCCGACTTGATGGCAGTGGGTGGTGGTGGTGCTTGATGTCTCCTGTGAAAACTAAATACCATGTGTATAAAGTACAATAATAGGTGTCTAGCAGCAACTAGGACACACTCGTGGTGTAGTGGTTAAGTGCTACAGCTAATAACCAAAAGGTCAACAGTTTGAACTACCAGATACTGCTTGGAAGCTCTATGGGGCAGTTCTCCCCTGTGTGTAGGGTCTCTACGAATTGGAATGAACTGGACAGCAGTGAGTCTGCGTGAAGGGCTGCAACTAAGGCCCGATCTAACTCAAGTGAAATCAGCAATTCAGTTTTTGTTTTGGTTGGCAACTAGAAATTCATTTCATAAGTGATTATTCACACATTTCAAAGTATGAAAAGTGAAATGAAAGGGATTCTTACCCTAATTTGTAAAAATTACAGTGGCAAATATTTAAGCATATATATGAATTTACACATATTTGCTTGTAGAAGCTTGAAACTATGATTTTATGGTAATTGCTATTCACAGAACATACTGGCAGAGAAAGTGACCATATAACATGTAATATTATGTAATACCATTTTTTTAAAATTGTAAAAAGGGCTATTTAACCCATTGCAATCAAGCTGACTGACTTGTTGTGACAGGTTATCACAGACTGGAACTGTCCAGTAGGGTTTCCAAGGTTGTCAATCATTACAGAATCTAACTGTCACAGTTTTTTTCCCTTCAGAGTAGCTGCTGGGTTTAAAATGTCAACCTTTTGGTTAGCAGCCAAACGATAACTCACTGAGCAGCCGGGACTCCTAAAAAGAACTACATTTCATTTGAACCCACAAACCTGTAATTTTGATAGCAGTTTATGTTTCTCTCATAGTAACAGATTAATGTTGATAATATTATTTCATAAGGAAGAAACAGTGACTAGAGTGGAGACATTTTATATTCATACCAAAGAGAGTGAATATTTTCCACAATCCCAAATGGCAGGGAAAAGTATAAGTAGAGATATATATAAATGTTTGTATCTAATGCTCACTCATAGGATGTGTTTGTGAAGTCCCAAGGAGACTGAAACAAACTATAGGAACTTCAGACAGACTCATATAATACTCCATATTAGTAAGTAAAAAACTTAGGATATTTTAGAAGCATAACTTGTAACCCAAATTACTTTCACAAGAGTAAAGAATGTTTCTCATACACAAGTATATGAAAAAGGATGCATCCAAAAGACTAAACATTTTAGTGCATTTCTCCAATTGTTTAAACAATGGTCTTTCAAAAACGAAAAAAAAAAAATAGTGTGTATGAATGTCTGGGTGTATAATAATTTTCAAGTATAGTACTAATTAATTCTGTTCTTCGATGCTGCTTTCCTCTACTTTTTATTGCATATTAGAGATAAATATAACAGAGTTAAAATGGAAAACTATAAAAGCTGTGATGTCACTTTATAGAATACTTACCAAACATGTACAGTAAGCTCCCAAAGAACAGTCATATACGAGTAACTATGAGACGTAAAATTAAACCCAGAAAAGATTTAAACAATGACCAAACACAGAATGAAATGGTTTTCAGTAAGTGGATTTTTATCGAAATAAGTATTTATTATAATAAAAATGTTTTCCTAAGAAAATTTTAAATAACATTTTCTTCCATTTGCTTAAAAAAAAGTTGCCATCCATTTGCTTGAGTTACTCTGTATTCAAAAGGAAACTTCCAAGTCTCATCTAACATTCAGTTTTGCCTTTCTTTCTGGTCTTTTTGAAGACCTTTTGCTTTCCTCATGTATGATGTCCTCTACATCACCCTATAACTGGTCTGAAAGTTAGCATTCAATGTGTCAAATCTGTTCTTGGGATGGTCTCTAAATTCAGGTGGGATATACTCAATGTTGTACTCTGGCTCTTGTGAACCTGTTTTAATTTTCTTCAGCTTCAGTGTAAATCCACGTATGAGCAGCTGAAGGTCTGTTCCACACTCATTTCCCCACCTTGGTCTGATGCCAAGGGTCGCCATGAGTTGGTCTGATAGTACTCAGCTTATTCACCATCTCTCCACAGATGTAGTTGATTTGATTCCTGTGTATTCCATCTGTTAAAGCCCACATGCATGAGGTCTGACAATTAAGTCTGTGAACTTTATTGTTCTAAGTGCTACATACCTCACTGCTGAATAATCCTATAGTCGCCTTCCAAGTACTCCCTTTGGGAAGTTATGCAGTGATGCTAGTGCCTAGTCTACCCCTCAAAGCAATTTTGAAACTCTTTCTGGAATAGCCATTGCACACGGTAGCACAGTGGCAAGTTCACAAACTTAATTGCACAGTTGTCTGTGAGGGAGTTGTCAGCTCGTAAACAAATAACTGTATTGGAATATCCTCCCTACTCACTTGATCTGGCTCCTGATGAGTTTTTTCCTTACTTAAGTAAGGAAGACATTCTGATGACATTCAGGACATCGAGGGTAATAAGACAACAGCTCTGATGACCATACCAGAAGAAGAGTTCCAAAATTGCTTTGAAGGGTGGACTAGGCACTACTGTCAGTGCATATCTTCCCAAGGGGAGTACTTTAAACGTGACCCAGTGATAGTCATCCACAAGGTATGAAGCACTTTTTTCTAGGATGAGTTTGCAAACTTAATTGTCAGACCCACTTACAGCTACCATTTATGTTCTTGATAACCATTTACAGTGAATTGTTCATTGGTCTTGCATGGTTGAAAACAAGAAAGGTGCACATCAGCGTTATATTCTTTCACTATACTTTTTAAATTTGTATAGTGAACAAATAATTAGCAAAGCTGGGCTACATGAAGAAGACTGCAGCATCAGGATTGGAGGAGGACGCAATATGCAGAAAACACAAACTTGCTTCCCCAAAGTGAAGAAGACTTGAAGTAGTTACCGATAAAGATCAAAGATTATGGGCATAAGTGTGGATTACCCCTCAACATAAGTGAAATAAAAATCCTCACAGCTGAAACAATAAGCAACAGAATGATAAATGGAGAAAATAGTTGTTTTTTTTATTATGACTGAGTCAAAATGTACATTCTCGTATAAATTTACATGCCCACCTATATGCAGCTTCCACTGCTCTCCCTGCCTGGTGATAGCACACTAAAAGAATTTTAGTTTACCTGAATCCACAATCAATGTCCATGGAAGTGGCAGTCAAGAGCTCAAATGACATATTGAATTTGAGCAAATTTACTGCAGAAGACCTATTTGAAGGTTAGTTTGAGGTGTTAGTTTGAGAACTAAGGTGCCCTGATCTAAGCAATGGCATTTTCAATGGCATCCTATGCATACAATAGCTAGACAGTGAATAGGAAGGACCAAAAAAGAATTGAAGCCTTTGAAATACAGTGCTCTCAAAGAATGTTAAATTTGAACTGCCAGAAGAACAAACAAATCTCTAATGGGAGAAACATAGCCAGATGGGTGCTTGGCAGTGACCATGACAAGACTTTGTGCATGTTCTTAGGAGGAGCATGTCTCTGGAGAAGGACATCATACTTTGTAAAGTGTCAGAGAGGAAGAGGAAGGTCCTCAATGAGATGGACGGACACTGTCGCTTTAACAATGGGCTCACACTAGTAACAACTGTGAGGATGGTACAAGAATGGGCAGTGTTCTGTTCTGTGGTACACAGGGTCACTGTGAGTCAGAACTAACTCAATGGCACCTAACAACAACAACAAATAAAATTTATTATGATAATAGTTTTTTTGTTATTGAGCACAATTTGTCAGAAGTGAGTCCACTGAGGTTTGAAGCGATTGCGCTAACATCTCATGGGAAGCTGAAAACGTGATTCAAAAAATAGTAGCTTTTTTCCCCCATAATGTCTCATTAAATGCAATAACGCATTCATCATCACCTAAAAGCTTTATTTATTTATTTATTTTTTTAATGTGGAAAGTGTCTATAGTTCAGATGGGTCATCTTTATATGTCACTATTGTTTGCATTTTTATTTTGGAATTGCTTTTACTTTTCATTTCTGAAAAATGTCTGCTAAAGATGACAGTGTAGTCTAGAACTGACAAACGGGACACAAGGGAAGGTTACCATGGCTTCTAGGAAGGATTTTCCTTTCAGATAAACACACATACAAATTCCAAGCTCATTTCCTGTTTCGGCACGTTGTTCAGGAAAAATATTATAACTGCAGATGGAGCACCACCTTGATAGCATGACAGGAAAGTCAAATGAGGTCAAGAAAGGGTGGCTGGGACACTTGACAAAGTTCAACTGTCTAATAAGACAATCCTGAAACAGTCTATGGATTAGTACTTATTTGACATTTATCAGTAGACTCTTATTGTTTAGTCTGTGCATTTTATTTGCTTCCAAAAGCATATTCATCATAGCCCATCAAAATCTATAAAAGGAATTTTCACATACATTATTATCAATGAGTGTTTTAGTCATCTAGAGCTGCTATATAACAGAGATACCACAAGAAGGTGGCTTTAAAAAGAAAGGTTTATTATTATTCCAGTTGGCAACAATTCTGAATTCAGAGTGTCAGCTCTAGGGAAAGGCTTTATCTGATGGCTGTGGAAAAATGTCCTTGCTAATCTTCCCTTGGACTAGAAGCTTCTGTGGTGCAGCAACCCATGGTCCTTTACAAAGGACAGGCTTAGCTCCCTACACTGCTTTCTTTCTTGATGGCATGAGGTCCTCAAATCTCAGCCTGCCTCCCTTTCCTTTATATCCCAAGTGACCACCACAAGGCAATACCATACAATCTTACACATTGAGTTCTGCCCCCCCCAACGCAACTGCTGCTGATTCCCCCTCACTAACACTGCAGAGGCAGGACTTACAGCATGGAGAAACAGCATGCAATACTGGGGATCACAGCCTAGACAAATTTTTAGGCACAGTTTTAGGGGAACCCAATTCAGTTCATGACATTCTGCCTTTTGTTCTCTAAAAAAAAGAAAAAGAAAAATCACATCTTTGCAACATGCAAAACATATTCACACCATCATAGCAAAAGTCTTTTAAGTCCAAGTGCCAAATTCAGATATTTCTCTTCAACCGTGAAATCTAGAAGACAAGGTAGCTGCTTCCAAGATATAATGACAGAACGGGCGGGCACAAACCATACATTTCAACTACAAATGCGAGAAAGGAGACAAAACATGCAAGTCAGTCAGCAAAACATGTTACCTTAGCTTCAAGGCTACTAAAAAAAATTAAAAAAAAAAAAAAAAAAAGAAAGCTTCATGCTTCATTCTCTGAGACATTTTATACAAGGGTCCTGTCCTTCAGACTCTAGCTACTGGCCAACCCTCCAGATTTTCAATGGAGAACCTTTGGCCCTGTGAGATAGCTCTGCCTTGTAGGCCCACTGCTCCTCCTGGCTTCAGGAACATCATTTTTCCTAGTCCACCTGAGCGAGAATTCCATCCTCAGAAATGCCAGGGGCCATAGCTCCAGATTCAGAAATCCCTCAGGTCCTACCTATTTTTGATGTTAGGTGACATGGGGTTGGTTCTGAGTCATAGCAACCCTATGCACAACAGAATGAAACACTGCCTGGTCCTGTGCCATTCCCACAATCATTTTCATGCTTAAACCCATTGTTGGAATCACTCTGTCAATCCATCTTCTTGAGAGCCTTCCTATATTTTGCTGACTCTCCAGTCTACCAACATGATGTTCTTTTCCAGTGACTGATCCCTCCTAACAACATGTCCAAAGTATGTGAGCATAGTCTTGGTATCTTTGCTTGGCTGCACTTCTTCCAGAACAGATCTGTTTGTTCTTTTGGCAGTTCATAGTACATTTAGAGTTCTTCTCCAGCACAATTAAAAGGCATCAGTTCTTCTTCTGTTTTCCTTATTCATTGTCCAGCTTTCACACGTATACGACGCAATTGAAAAGATTATGGCTTGGGTCAGGTGCACCTTAGTCTTCAAGGTGATACCTTTACTTTTCAATACTTTAAAGAGCTCCTTTGCAGCAGACTTTGCCAATGCAATGCATCTTTTGATTTCTTGACTGCTGCTTCCATGAGTGTTGATTGTGGAACCAAGTAAAATGAAATCCTTTATGACCTCAATCTTTTTTCCATTTATCATGATGTTTCTTACTACTTTAGTTGTGAGGATTTTTGTTTTCTCGATGTTGTGGTGCAATCCATAATGAAGGCTGTGATTTTTGATCTTCATCAGTAACTGTTTCAAATCCTCTTCCTTTCCAGCAAGTAGGATGTCATCTGCATAATGCAGGTGGTTATGAGTCTTCCTCCAATATTGATGTCTTGTTCTTCTTCATATAGTCCAACTTCTTAGATCATTTGCTCAGTATGCAGATTAAAAAGGTATGGTGAAATGATACAACCCTAATGCACACCCTTCCTGACTTTAAACCACCCAGGGTCTTCTTGTTCTGTTTTCATGACTGTCTCTTGATCTACACACCAATTCCTCATTAGCATAATTTAATGTTCTGGAATGCCCATTTTATGAAATGTTAGCCATAATTTATTACGATTCATTGAGTCAGATGCCTTTGCATCGTCAATGAAACATAAGTAAGCATCTTTCTAGAACTACCTGATTTCAGCCAAGATCTATCTGACATCAGCAATGATATCCCTGGTTCCATGTCCTCTTCTGAATCCAGCTGGGTAGTTTCCTGTCAGCATACTGTTGCATACTTTTGAACTATCTTGAGCAAAATTTTACTTGCACGTGATACTGAGTCAGGCCATGGCCATATGTTTTGAGACGGAGGCACCTCAGCTTCTCATGCTCTTTGTCTCATCAGCTTCTGCTTTCTAAGGCCTCATGGCCTAGGCCTCAGACCTGGATCTCCCTGTTGGGGCAATTATTCCAAAGCTCTGTAGCTTCACTGATTTAAGTGCCCAGTGGTACCCCAGTCCACAAGGAAACAGGCACTCAGGTCTGTCTTGCTCCATGAGTCAGCAAGTCTAGCTGCACTGATTTAAGTCACCAGAGGAACCCCATTTGCCCAGGAAGCCTCCTGTGCACAGGCACTCAGCTCTTTCTCTGTGTAGGTCAGCTCAAGCCCTGTCTGATTCTGGTCACCTAGTTCTGCTACTGCTGCTTGTTTTTAATCACCTGTGCCTTCTTCAGTGTTAACAGCTCTGCTTGGTTCCTTCTCACTCTTCTGTCCATTCATAGTTTCAAAACACCTTCTACATTTTAGATATGTGTTAAAGTAGCATCCCACCATCTCCGTACTCAATTCTGTCTTTGTCACCTAGTGCTACTATAACAGAGATATCAAGTGAATGGTTTTAACAAGCAAGTGTTTATGCTTACACAATCTGATAGGCTACAATTCCAAATCCATGGTGTCAGCTCCCGTGAAAGGGTCTCTCTGCCGAACCTGGAGAAAAGTCCTTACTGTTGTTCTTCCCCTGGACTGGAAGTTTCTGAGGCACGTGAACACATCCAGCCCCAGCTCTGCTTTCTTTCTTGATGGGATGAGGTCCCCTAATCTCAGCTTGCTTCCCTTCTCTTTACATCCCAAAACATTATCTCAAGGCACAAAAGAATAACACATTGAATGCTGTGCCACCAACCCAACTGCTGCTCATCCTGTCTCTCTGTCGTAGAGGTGGGATTTACAGCATGGAGGAGCATCATGCAAGACTCAGAATCATAGCCTGGCCCATTTTTCACATGCATTTTCTGAAGGACACAATTCCATCCATAGCCATAAGATATTTTAGAAACCTAAATCAGGTGATAAATTTGTCATATACTACATTTTCCTAGAGGTGAAATTCAGTGGTGGTTAGAATAAAGGATTTCAGATGGAAAATTTCTCTTCGCCATTACTCCCTGTGCTTACCTTCAAACTAGGTGGTCAAATATCACTAAATATTGTTTCCTCACCTGAATGGAAACCTGGTGGTATAGTGGTTAAGTGCTGTGGCTGCTAACCAAAATGTTCACAATTCAGACCTGCCAGCCACTCCTTAGAAACTCTATGAGGCAGTTCTACTCTGTCTATGGAGCAGCTATGAGTCAGAATCGACTCTGCAGTGGGCATGGGTTGGTTTCTCACGTGACTGGCTATACTCTAGAATTTTTTAAGAACCATTTCTTGTGCTTATATACTTAAAATAATCTTGAATAGGAATCAACAAACACCTCCACTTATATCTGATCCTTTTTTCATAGTCATTTAAAATGTTTGTGGTCTAATAAGAGGCTAATAAGGTCATACTTTCTCACATTCACCTATCTTATATCAAATAACTTAGAGTTTCCAGGTGATATTTGGATTAATAAAATGTTCCATGATGTCTGAGGTCATCTGCATATTTAAGATATAGTATGCCTAACCCTGGTAGCATGGTGATTACATGCTATAGCTGCCAACTAAAAGGTTAGCAGTTTGTATCCACCAGCACACCTTGGAAACTCTATGGGGCAGTTCTACTCTGTCCTGTAGGGTTGCTATGAGTCAGAATTGACTCAATGGCAATGGGTTTAGTTTTGGGTTTTGGTATGTCTAACTAAAAGATCCCTCATGGTTCAGTGTTTAAAATGATCACCTGCTAACTGAAAGGTTAGTAGTTCAAATCGACTAGTTGCTTGTTCCTTGGGAGAAAGTTGTGGCAGTAAGCCTTTGTAAGATTACAGCCTTGGAAACTCCATGGGGCACTTTTACTCTGATGGCTGCACTTCAGAATTCTAACACACTATTACAGAAAAGTTATCGTCACTATCACTATCATTAAAGATATTTCAGAGCATTCTGTTATGTCAGCATAACCCTGATACCAAAACCAGGTAAAGACAGCAAAGAAAGGAAAATCATAGACCAATATCTCCCATGAACTTAGATCCAAAATTCTTCAACAAAATTTTAGCCAATAGAATTCAACAACATATCAAAAGAATAAATCACCATGATCAAATGTGATTCACACCAGGGATGCAGGGATGGTTCAACACTAGAAAAACCGTGTAATCAACCACATAAACAAAAGAACTACTTGATTTTATTAATTAATTCAGAAAAGACATGTGACAAAGTCCAGCACACATTCATGATCAAAAGTCTTAGAAAAATAGGAATAGAAGGAAAATTCTTCAACATAATAAGAGTCATCTATGCAAAGCCAACATCACCCTAAATGGAGAGAGTCTGAAAGCATTCCCTTTGACAATGGGAACAACACAAGCATGCCCTTTGTCACCACTTTTGTTCAACATTGTGCTGGAGGTTCTAGCCAGAACAATCAAGCAAAATAAATAAATAAGGACATCCAAACTGGTAAAGAAGAAATAAAAGTATTTCTATTTGCAGATGATCCAATCTTCAGTGCAGAAAACCTTAAAGAATCTTAACAAATCTACTAGAACTAACAGAAGAATGCATCAAATGATCATATAACATAAACAGTTGGATTCTTTACACCAACAAAAAGACCATCAAAGAGGAAATTATTTAATCAATAACATTTATAATAGCCTCCAAAAAGATAAAATACTTAGGAATAAATGTAACCAGAGACATAAAGGACCTATGCAAAGAAAATTATAAAACTCTATAGTGAGAAACCAAAAGAGACCTTGCTTGTGTATAGAAAGGATCCACCTCATGAAAATAACTATTCTATCCAAAGCAATCTATAGATACAACATCAATTCCAGTGGCATTTTTTAATTTTTTTTATTTTTATTTTTTATTTAACATAACTGAGTGAAAATGTACATTCACATGAAAATTTACATGCCCCCCTATATGCAGCTTCCACTGCTCTCCCTGTCCGGTGACTGCACACTATTCCTCTCTGCTCCATACATGTCTCATCCTCCCAACAGTCTCCTTTCCCCTCCTCTCCATCCACTCCCCTTCCTCCAGCCAGAGGTCAGCAAGATGATATCCTATAGATGTATAGAACCATAAAGTGCTTCCAACATATGGTTACTCTGCATTGCCAAGTCCAATCCATTCCTGTGCAAAGAGTGGACCTTTGTTATAATTTATGGGAACGGGCAGCATCAGGGCCGGGGGCCATGCTCTCAGAGGAACCCCAAAACCGCTGGACCATCAGTTGAGGTCTTTTAGTGGAGATCTCATGACGCACCTCTTTTTATTCTTGTGTTGCCAGTGAGGCTCCTCTCTGTGAGCTCCGTCATGGCTATCACTGGTGGTGGCCGGGCACCATCCGGTTCTTCCGGTCCGAGGTTGATGTAGGCACCCACTCTTGCGGGTCTCTCTATCTTCTCGGTTGTCTTTACTGCATGCCATTTTGGCCCTCGGTGAGCATCCATTCCTGCTGAGTTGGGACCATTTGCTGTGTCCTCGGATGGCAGCTTGGCAGCTTTTAAGACCCCAGACGCCACTCACCAATGTGGGGTGCAGAGAGCTCTCTTAGCAAAACGCTAGTTGTGCCAATTGGCCTGGAATTCGCCTAAGAGCATGGTCCCCTGCCCCCCGCCCCAGCTACTCTATCCTTGCAGTATTGAGTTAAGATGGAAGGAGTACTCAAGTTATGCTGAAGTCCACTTAATGTTGTTCTTGTTCCTAATGTGTGCTGTCACCACTTTCTCCCAACTAGATTTCTAGTAACTACCTAAACTAAACCCTCCCCACCTTGCCCTCCCTCCCTCCCTCCCCTCCCTTGCAGCTGTCAAAGAGTCTTTTCTTCTATACACAAGTCTGTTTTTGAGATCTTATCGTAGAGGTCTCATACAGTATTTGTCCTTTTGTCGCTGACTACTCTCACTCAACATAATGTCTTCCAGTTGAAACCAGGTTAGGAGATGTTTCCTGGAATCATCGTTATTCTTTATCATTGCGTAGTGCTCCATTGAGTATATGTACCACAGTTTACCTATCCATTCTTCTATTGTTGGGCATCTGGGTTGATTCCAGCTTTTTGCTATTGTGGACTGTGCCGCGATAAACATTCTGGTGCATGTGTCCGTTGGTGTGAAAGGCCTTGAATCTGTAGGATATATTCCAAGTAGTGGAATTACTGGGTCAAATGGTATATCAATATCCATTTTTTTAAGGAAGCACCAGATTGCCTTCCAAAGAGGCTGGACCATTTTGCAACCCCAACAACAGTGTAGGAGGGTTCCACTTTCTCCACAGCCTCACCAGCATTTGTTGTTTTGTGTTTTCTGGATCACGGCCAATCTTGTTGGGGTGAGATGGTATCTCATTGTTGTCTTGATTTGAATTTCTTTAATAGCTAAAGATTGTGAACATGTCCGCATGTGTTTTCTGGCTGCCTGGATCTCCTCTTTAGTGAAGTATCTGTCCATCTCCTTTGCCCATCGCTTAATTGGATGGTTTATCTTCTTCTTATTGATATTTTGTAGTATCTTATAGATTATGGAGATCAGGCATCGATCTGACATAGAGTTGCCAAATATTTTTTCCCACTCTGTGGGTGTTCTTTTAATTCTATTAATAAAGTCTTTGGATGAGCAAAAGTGTTTGATTCTTAATAGTTCCCATTTATCTACTTTCTCTTCTGTTGATTGGGGTTTCTTTGACAGATTTTGGAGTCTGTCCTCATTGTGTATTAAAACTTCCATTGTTGTTCCTAAGTGGCATTTTTTTTAATGAGATGGAGAAACAAATCACTATATTTATATGGAAAAGAAAGAAGCTACAGATATGTAAAACATTACCAGAGAAGAAGTAGAAAGCAAGAGGTCTTACACTACCTGATTTTAGAACCTATTAAATTACCACAGTTGTCAAAACAGCCTTGTACTGGTACAAAAACAGATTCATTGAGTAATGGAATGGGAATTCAGATGCACCATCATCCACCTATGAGCTGCTGATATTTGACAAAAGTACAAAGTCCATATATTGGGGAAAAGACAGTCTCTTTATTAAATAGTTTTGACACAACTGAACATCTGTAAAAACTTAGAAGCAAGATCCACATACCAGACTATGTACAAACACTAACTCAAAATTGATCAAAGACCTTAACACAAAATCTAAAACAATAAAGATCATGGAAGAAAATATAGGGACAATGCTGGTAGCCAGCATAAACAGTCTCCAAAATATTATTAACAAATCACAAACAGCAGGAAAGAAAATAGTTAACTGGAAACTCATAAAAATCAAACACTTACACTCATTCAAGTACTTCACCAGAAGAGTAAAAAGACTATACATAGACGGTGAAAGAATTTTTAGCTACCACGAATCTGATTGGTGTCTAATCTCCATGATCTACAAGGCACTGAAAGACCTCAACAAGATAAATATTTCAGTTAAATAATTGGCAAAGGATGTGAATAGGCACTTTACCAAAGAAGACATCCAGGACACTAATAGACACATGAGGAAATGTTCATGATCATTAGCTGTTAGAGAAAGCCAAGTGTCATCGAGTCAGATCTGACTCATGGTAGAACTGACCCCCAGAGTATTCAAGGAGAGCCTGGTGGATTAGAACTGCCGAACTGTTAGAGAAACACAAATCAAAACTATAAAGTGATAGTATCTCACCTCAACAAGCCTGACATTACCCCCCCTGCCACCAAAAAAATAATAATAAATGGTGGAGGGATTATGGAGAGACTGGAATTCTTCTACACTGTTGGTGGGAATGTAAGAGGGTACAACCACTTTGGAAATCAATTTGGCACTTTCTTAAAAAGCTAGAAATAGAGACCCCATATGATCCAGCAATAGTACTGCTTGGAATATAGCCTAGAGAAATAAAGTTTGTCACGTGAATAGATACATGTACACAAATGTTTATTGGAGCACTGTTCACGATAGCAAAAAAGATAGAATCAACCTAGGTGCCCATCAGTAGATGAATGGATGAAAAACTATGGTATAATCAGACAATGGGTGCTACACAATGACTTTAGGAAACATCTCATAGCATGGAGTCATCTGGAAGACATTGTGCTGAGTCACATTATTCAGCTACAAAAGGACAAATTATTCAGCTACAAAAGTATGAGACCACTATTATAAGGTTTAAGCAGATAAGAAAATAATCTTTGATGGCTACAAGGGAGGAGAGGGAGGGAGAGTGGCACTCATAGATTATGTAGGAGATAGAAATTGGATTATGTGAAAGGAGTGACAGAGTGCAGTATAAGGGAGATTAGCACAGCTGGACTGTACCCACAGTTAAGAAGCTTCCTAAATGCAACCCATCATTTTAAAGGACAGAGTAGCAGGGATAGAGAACTAAGGGCCATGATTTCAGTGAAAATCTAGGTCAGTTGGCATAATTAAGCCTTATTTAAAGAAAATGCTCTAAATACCACTTTGGTGAGTGGTGTCTGAGGTCTTAAAAGCTAGCAAGAGGCCAGGGACAGGGCCGAGATGGTTGATTACACACATCTCCCTGATTCCCTTTGAGAACTAAGGCCTGGAATGACAATCAAACAGAATAGTGTGGACATCTGGGCAGCTAAAGGATCTGGCATAGGGTTGTCAGACTGGACTAGGCCCCAGAAAGGGGGAAACTACATGTCTCTAAAATAAACTGAGTCCTGCTTCTGCTGACTCATCTTCTGTGAGAACTGTAGGTACTAACACCTTCTTTGTTATCCAAGAGGCAGGGCTTTGGCATGAGTTGGCTAATACGCTGAACTGCGGTGCTTAAGTAAACAGCATATAGCACATCAGAGAGACTGTGCTTGAAATGGCTACATACTGAGAGCCTGGCTGATGGACTGAGGATACCATTGCCCCTCCACCCTCTGTTTTCTGAGCTGTGCCATAGATTCTGCTGTTTCACAGCAGGAATGGCAGCTTGAGTGGGATGCCATCTTGGTTAGCTGAGAGGGGGAGTCACCCACCCAGAGTTCTTAGTGGGGCTAATTCTCATGCAGAGCAGCAGTTCCTGTCTGGAAAATGTTTCTTCAGCTGAGAATCTGTGTTTAAGACAGTTGGGCCTAGAATTACAGGTGGGGCCTGGCAGAGAACGGCAGCAAAGCCCTAACTCCTTCCTATTATGAGCATGCCATAGCATCTGGGGATGGACTATGAAGTGCTTTAATTGTCAGCTGGAAGGTGGGGCCTGACTCACCTGAGTGCCTGAATGATTTCCACTACTGTTGGACAGTTCCACCCTTAGCAATAAAGTGTCTTCTTAAAATAAGATCACCTGGAGAACTGACTGCTAAGTGGCTCAGCAGCATCTCTTCCACCCTTCACTAATCCACATCATAGAGTCAGCTGACGGCCTCCCAGTGACTCCACAAGGACACCTGCCAGGAGGCAGAGCCTGCCACCCCAGGTATTGCACCTGGGGCCAGTCAGTAGATTACACTGAGACTGCTGGTGACCAACTCCCCTCTTATAACTATGTCTCAGCTCTTGTTGAGGTGCACTAGAGAAATTGAACAGGTTTTATATGGCAGGAAGACAACAGTCAAAAGCTAACCATTTAAAGAACCAGTCCACCATGGCTCTGGAAAACTCCCAAAATAAATAAAAAATTTCCCAGGTGAAGAAGACTTTCTGAAACTATTGGAAGTCAAATACAAAAGAATTATGTATACAGCCCTCCTAGAGATTAAATTAGATGCTGCAGAACAAAATGAAAAAATAAGCTATTTGAACTGATGGAACCTCAACAATCTGAAATCCAACAGATGAGTAATAAAATTACAGACTTAGACAATCCAATCCAAAGCCAAAAGAGCAGAATTGAGGAGATAAAAGTCAGACTCAGTGATCCTGAGGATTGAACAGCTGACACCAGCATTTATGAGGAGAAATCAGAGAAAATAAATAAGAAAAATGAAGAAGCCTTAAGAAACATGTGGGACTCTATTAAGAAGAATAATCTATGAATAACTGGAGTTCCTGGACAGGGAGGAATACCTGAAAAGACAGAGAACATTGTTGTAGAATTGCTAACAGAAAACATCCCCGAAATTACAAAGAGAACATAGATATCCAAGACATGCATTGAATGCCACAAAAACCAGACCCCAAAAGAAAGATATCAAGACATATTATAATCAAGCTTAATAAAATGAAACATAAAGACAGTCTCTTAAAGGCAGGGAGGCTCAAAGCAAAGCTAACATACAGAGGGAAGCCCTGTAGGCTTTTCGCTGACTTCTCAACAGGAACGAGTTGGCAGGAAAGCAGTAGGATGACACACTTAAAGCCTTGAAGGAGAAAAACTTCCAACCAAGAATCATATAACCTGCAAAATTGTCTCTCAAATATGAAGGTGAAATTAAGACATTGGCAGATAAACAGAAGATTAGAGACTTTGTAAAAACCAAACTCCTTGCTTAGAAAAACAAAACCATTAAGTGTATGCTTAAGGAGGCAATACAGGACACAGCATCCAGAATCCCACTCACTTATGGCAGTCACAAAGCTCAGTTAAAGCTACAATATTAAAAGAAGGTAACCAGTGATCATAACACGAAAACTATGACATCATCACACTAAAAAGAGGGCTATATTACAGTAGTTATAACCCTTTCACATGGAGAGGAAATTAAAAAGATATGCAGACATTAAAGTCTGGTTTAAACTTAGAATATTAAGGGGGATTATAGGGATAGCCACAGAGCAAAATAACAACGGGACACATCAAAACAGGAAGCATAATAGAGGAGTCTCAACAAACAGAAAATCAACAGTGAAAACGATGAAAAGTCAACCCATAAAGAAGAATGACCCAGACAGAATACTAACACCAACACATAAAACATCAACAAGACAAAAATAAATGCATCAAAAAGTCAGCACTAAACACACACCTACCAATAATTGCATTGAAAGTAAATGAACTGAATGCTCCAATAAAGAGACAGTGAGTGATATCCTGCATCAAAAGACATGATCTATCTATATATCGCTTACAGGAAATACACATTATACTCAAAGATATGAATGAACTGAAAATCAAAGGATGAAAAAATATACACCAAGCCGGCAACATACAGGGAAGAGCAGGAGTGGCAATACCAATCTCAGATACAATAGATTTTAAAGTAAAATCCACCCTTGTGGACAGGAATGGTCACTATTTATTGCTGAGAGGTTCAATACAAAAGCAGGACATAACAATAATAAATATTTATGTACCCAATACCAGAGCATCTAAATACATCAAACAAACACGGACAACATTGAAAAATGGGATAGATCACTCCACAATAATAGATGAAGACTTCAATATTCCACTTTCAGTAATGGACAGTTCATCCAGAAAAAAAGCTCAGTAAAGATACAGAAGATCTTACTGCCACAATGAACCTAGACCTCATCGACATATACAGAACTTTTTAACCATCAACAGACAAGTATACCTTCTTCTCCAATGCACATGGTACATTTTCCAGAGTAGACTATGTGTTAGGACATAAAGCAATTCTCAACAAAGTCCAAACCACTGAATTACTGCAAAGCATCTTCTTGGACCATAAAGTCATAAAAGTTGAAATCAATAGCAGAAAAAAACATAGGTAGAAATCTGAACTCAGAAACTGAACAACACCTTGCTCAAAAATTCATGGGTTGTAGAAGAAATCAAGAATGAAAACCAGAAAAGTATGGAATCAAATGAGTATGAAAAACATACTAATAGAACCTATGGAACACAGGAAAAGCATTGCTCACAGGTCAATTTATCTCTATAAAGACAAACATCCAGAAGGAAGAAAGGACTCAAACCAAAGAATGAACCTTACAGGTTGAACAAATAGAAAGAGAGAAACAGAGGAACCCCTCAGGCACCAGAAGAAAACAGATAATAAAGATTAGAGCAGAACTAAATGAATTAGAGAACAGAAGAACAATAGAGAAAACTAACAAAAGCTAATAAGAGTCCATCTAAGCAGCATCAATGGGTTCCAGCTCAGCTGGAGCAGAGGAGAATGAAGGACACCAAAGAAATGAGGAAAATATGAGCCCAGGAGACAGAAGGAGCCATATGATTGAAAGACTTCGTCATCAGAAGACCGGAAGAACTAGATGGTGCCTGTCCACCAATGACTACCCTGAGAGAAAACCCACCACAGAGTCCCTGAAGTAGCAGGAGAATAAGAGGTGTGCAGAAAAACAACTTTCTTAAAATACCAGACTTGATGGTCAAATCAACAGGAAGGTCCCCTGAGACATGGCCCCTAGACTCTGTTTTAGCCAGAGCTGAAACCAGTATGAAAGCCAGTTCTCTAGACAAAGATTGGACTAGACTGTAAAACACAGAGTGATGTGGGTGAAGGGTGTGCTTCTTGGCTTAAACATAAATATAAAATACTGTCTGAGCAGCTCATGTCCAGAAGAAAGATGAGAGGGTGGTAGAGAGCAGGAGTTGTCTGAAAGGATATGGGAATGACAGGTTGGAAAGTAGAAGTGTGCTGTCACAGGGTGTGGAGAGCAGTCAGAATTGCATACTGGTGTGGGTGCTGGATTTTAGATGGAAACATTGACACTGATTGTAAACTTTAACTTAAAACACAACAACATTAAAAAAATACGCATAGCCAAACTTGATAGTGCAACACAATTAAGGCAAGTATGACTCAATATAAGAGAAAGCTCTAATTCATTTAAATGTGTTATCGTATTCATAAATAAAACGTCTTCACTCACACAAAAATGTGATTCTGTAAGTTTAAAAAGACAAAGGGAAGGCACTACAAAGCAGGAATGAGTCACCACATCTCCAAACCTGACTCTTTCTCAGGGAACACGAACAATCTTACCTCTCTAGAGAAATAGGAATTAATTTATTCCTCTGTTGAGTGCCTGCTCTAGGAAGGGCATTGGGAGGAGCTCCTACTACATTCATCCATGGAACATAAGAGGTCTGTGCTTTCATAAAGCTTAGACTGTAGTCTGAAAAAGATAAATTACTTGATACTAATTGTGGTAAGTGCTGAAAAGGGGATACACAGGATACTCCAAGAGGGCAGGTGACAAGGAAATAGCAAGACTTTCTGAAGGAACGAATCTAGCCATTTTTTTTCAAAGACTGTAGATTATGGTGCTCCTGGACTCATCCTCCTCCTTCACTCTAATTGCATAATTACCAAGCAATCTACAAATTAAACCAGCTTTCCCTGATTCCTGATACTGAATAGGTGATGTCTTGGAATGTGGAACTGTATATTCTAAATCTTGAAAGAAATTATAACCTTCACTCTACTCATTTATTTATTTATTTTTTAAAATTTAGTTTTCGGTGAAAGTCTGTACAGCAAGTTAGGTTCTATTCATCTATTTCCACACAAATTGTTCACTGACATCAGGTACATTTATCACAATTTGCCAATGTTCTCTTGAATTGTGTTTGTACACACCTATATGTGTCCATACAGTCATTTTTATGTTGGTTTTGCTGTGTACCCAGTTTTAATTGGCACATAAATTTTACACTTGCTAAAACTGAGGGAGTCACTGTGTACTTGATGGCTTCCAGGGACTGTGATAAAACTGTTTTTGCATGTGACAAGATGAGAACAGGATCCTAAGTAGGATTACACACCAAAATATTGCCCACAGAGATGTCCTGTCAACCCCACTCAGCCTTCCCAGGCAGCAGGAACAACTAGTTGTACAATACTAATTGAATATTTTGAACTATATTGTGGGAACATTGCTTGCTATTTTCCTCTCTATCACTCATCAGTGACTTTCTTGGTTTCCTCTATCTTCTTTCATTTGCTTTTATTAGATATAGTAAGCCAATCACTGATTTAAGCATTAGGTACATGAACATAGTTACTTTGGCTTCAGTACAGTACAACAGATATCTAAGGAACACTTACTAAGTTTCAGGGACATTAATTAAATATATAAGCTTCAATAGACTTCTTTGTAAAACATAGCTCTGATTGCCCTTCCGGATTTATACACACAACCTTGTTCTTAGAAATGACCCCACACCACTGAATCAAATGATCCTGTTTTAATAGTTTTCTTTTGCATACTGGAAAGTGAATGGCACCCTAAATCAGCAGGAAAAGTAGCTTAGAAATGCAGTATGGAGAAATCAAAATGTGAAAACAGTTTATACATATATTTTTGGAAAAAAATCACTATCAACATTAGAAGTCCAATTACTACCTTTCTAATAAGATACTTAATATCATAGAATAACTGTTTAAATAAATAAATATGTATCATTAGAACACATTTTACCCTTCTACATTTTAATGTGTTTCTCTAACAATTTTTTAGACTCCATATTTTGTAAAACTTGCAAAAACAAAGAAAAAAATATATGCATTATTTCCTTTACTTATGCACTGTGAAGACTACCACAGCTTCATCACTTATGGAAAAAATAAAAAAAAAAAATAGAAAAACTTGTTTCTAGTTTCTGAAATTTAGTTAGGTATTTTACATTTTGCTTTGCTTCACACATAAGTGATCCTTTCTTAATTCTGTAACAAGAAGTACAACTTTGCATTTTGAAAATGCTGTTCACCTTAAAATTTCTTTCACAGAAAAGCTAAAAAAAAAGACAATCTTGCTTTTTTTCCCAAGGCTACAAGTGGTCTTACTAATATAATAATTATTTTGCATGAAAATGATAACAGATGGGAATCGGGCTACCTGAAATATATTGAAAAATATTGATATTTTTAATCAAGATAAAGAATTAGATAGTCTAACGCATGAATCAGCAAATCCATTATTATTTGGATTGCATTTTTGTCACTGACTGATACCTTGAGGGACCCAGATGACTTCTTGAAAGATCATGATCTCTTTCTGTTTCCATCAAGATGCTGTAATTTATATAAAATATTCAGGAAGATGTGTACATAAACTAATTGATAGATGTAGGTGTTATCACTTGGGGATTAATCATAATACAGGTACATACAAATATATCTGGGATTATTCTAAGATAGACGTGAAAAAGACATTTTCTTTTTTTATTTCCAATATTATCTACTATTTTATTAATAAAATATTCCTGGCCCATGTACTATTTTATCCTATTTGAAATCATGTCAAGTAAGCAAGCAATACATGGAGATGAACTTCAATTACAAATATTTTTTAAACATAAAACTGTTTTCAATCTCCATTACTGTCAACAAATCATCAAGCCACCATTTTTTCTTTTCTATATTAAAATGCTAGTGATATGTGGTGTTGGTGTGCAGTATTGAAAATAATAAAAAATCTGCCTGTATCTTGGTTTGGGCAGTAAACAAAGTGAGATTCTTGTCCACAAAGGTAGTGCTGAAAGCTGAACCTAGACACAGCATGAGAAGTCATAACATTCTGAATATTATGGGGCATTTATTGACAGTCACTTAGGTTAACACCTCATTTACAGGTATTTCCTTTTCTGGAAATTTTCAGTGTATATTGACAGGTTACAGAGTTTGGAGATAGTATCTCGTTAGTTAAGGCATATCGTAAGAAGACAAAATCTCCTCATGGCTCTTTTTATTGAGTGGTTAAATATTCCTAAAATATCAGTCCCTAAATCTTGCCCCAGCTCATTGTTATTGTCTTCATGGAACTATGTATAGAGCAGGACCTCTGTTACTCATTCCACTATTTCCTTAAAATTTAGAACTTAAAAATTCAAGACAGATGACACTTAAGAACACAAAAGCGAATACCAAGGAAAGTAATGTATTATTTTTGTTCACTTACTCATTCAACAAATATTACTGATCATCCATTATTGGCTTAAAACAAACAAACAGTGCTGTGGAGTCAATTCTGACTCCCAGAGACACTACAGGACAGAGCAGAACTGCCCCGTAGAGTTTCCAAGTAGCACCTGGTGGATTCAAACTGTTGACCTTTTGGTGAGCATAGAGGTAGCACTTGACCACTACACCATTAGTGTTCCAGATGCTGGAAATTCATCAGTGATCTAAAGAGATAAAGTCCCTGTTCTCCTATTGCTCACAGCCTATATTCATCTAAATGCAAGGTTTGATTGCCCATTATTACTAGGGGTTAATTAACCACTCTTCCCTCTCCTCATCCCTACAAATAGGAAAATCTGTTGTCATGGTGTTGATTCCAATTCTTAGAGATCCTGTAAGACATAGTAGAACTGGCCCACAGGATTTCCAAGGAGTGGCTGGTGGATTCCAACTGCCGATCTTTTGGTTAGCAGCTGTTGCTCTTAACTGCTGCACAACCACAGCCTCCATCATCCCTAAAGCAGAGTGTACCTAAAATAACAAACCCAAACAGAAATAGAACCAAACATAAAATAGTTAATTCAGTCAGTTCCCGAACTGTCATTTAAATTACAACTATGTGCACAATGAATTAAAGTATTAATGAACACAACTGTAGGTTGCTCAATTGACACAATTTCTTCCTATTGCAATATTCATTTTTCTTTGCAATGGGACTGTGTGTTTTCCTCCCTGAAGAGGTTAAATCTTTCTCCACCTCCATTAGTTTGGGTTGTCTTTGTGACTTGCTCTGACAAATACGATCTCATGGATATGACGTTGTGGGAGTTGTGGAGCCTAAGTGTCTAGGGGCTTGTAAGTGCCAGTTTTACTCTACTGCAACGCTATCCTGAGAACTGCATGTGGTAAAGAAGCAGGGAACACAGTACAGGAGAAGCAGAGACCTAGCGGAGCCCACTCCCCAGCTCATCCACCAGTTTTCACAGATCAGCAGAAGAAATGGACAACCAGCAAAGAGAGATGCAATGAAGTATGGCTGCAAAGGCTGGGCTCAAGCACAGCTCCGATGGCAGGGATGGTGCAGGACAGGGCAGCATTTCGTCTGATTGCATGTAGATTCACTGACTCGGAACCAATGCCACGGCATTTAACAACCTTGTCTAAAGGAGTCCATGGGGGGTTCAAATGGTTAAGCTCTTGACTGCTAGCCTAAAGGTTGGTGGTTCATATACATCCAGGGGCCTCCTTGAAAGAGAGGTCTAGCACTGTGCTTTTAAAAGGTTGCAGCCTTGTAAACCCATGGAGCAGAGTTCTCCTTTGCACAAATGAATTCATATTATGAGTCAATGTAGACTCAGTGACAACAAGAACAATTATCCAAAGCCGCTAAGTTTTCGTGTGATGCACTATATGCAGATAGATAACCGACACGAAAACTTATGGTCAGACATTGTTTTAAGTCTAACATTTAAAACAGTCACTAAAGCTCTGCCCAGAGTTCTTATGCCCAGACGTTGTTTTAAGTCTAACACTTCAAACAGTCACTACAGCTCTGCCCAGAATTCTCTGTCCTAAAGTGTCAGTTTTACCCTACTGCAACGCTGTCCCGAGAACTGCATGTGGTAAAGAAGTACATGGAGTATTGTGAAATTAAAGCAGTAATACATGAAAGAAGAAAAAGCAAAATATCTCCTGATATTTTGTAATTACTAGGTGGAAAGTCCATTTTTGGCTTAGTTGATTGTGAGCAGAAAGGCCATAAGATAGAAAGAAGCGGTACCTAAAACGAATGGAAAGAAAGCCACAGAGCCTAGAATAAAGACAGACAGTATCAGTTCATTTCAAGATAAGATCATGCTGGTAGGTTAGGGCCAGGTATTTAGCTATAGAGCATATACTGTTAGTGGCAGTGGTTACATATTTAAAAAAAAAATTGTATGTATGTGTCGTGGATTGAATTATATTCCCCCCAGAAACATACACAGCTATCTAGCCAGGCCATGATTTCTGGCCTTGTGTTCTGTTCCTCCACTTTGTAAATGGTGTCGGTGGGGTAGGACTCAAAGTATAAGAGTGTTTTTGTGCCTTTGAGGCAGTCTCTTGAAATCAAAGGAAAGAAGCTAGCAGAGGGACTTAGAGTACCTCATATCACCAAGAAGCAGTGCCGTGAGCTGAGCACCTCCTTTGGAAAGGACCGGGGTCACTGTTCCTCAGAAGCTTCCAGTCCAGGGCAAGATGGATGACAAGGATCTTCCTCCGGATTCAGCAAAGAAAGCCTTCCCCTGGAGCTGATATCCTGAATTTGGACTTTTAGCCTACTGTACTGGAGTAAAATTAAGTTTCTCTGTTTAAAGCCATCCACTTATAGTATTTCTGTTAGAGAACAACAGATGACTAAGACCACATGTATATGATACATATATGCATGTAGATGTAGATGATACAGATACAGAGATGTGTATATAGATAGATATAGATATGATGTGTGAGCATCTTTAAATAGGTGGAATTTATCTTTTTGATGCAGTCATGTGCTGTATGAGCATTAGCATAAGGCAGCAAAGCACACATGTTCCCAAAAAATTAGCAGAAGCATGATTTAAATTTTACCATGGAAAATCTTGCATAAACAAATCCTCAGAGTTAAAACCGAGTCATCTACTACAAATACATTTAATAATAATAACAGATTTAAAGCAGTGTGGACTTTAACTATTGTAGTTGCATTTCTTTTTCAATTGAACAACTATGCTTTCATGTATAAGAAACGCGCCTTAGTTATCTAGTGCTGCAGTAATAGCAATACTGTAAGTGGATGGTCTTAATAAACAGAAGTTTATTTTCTCAGTCTTGTAGTCTAGAAGGCCAAATTCAGGGCATCAGCTCTAGAAGAAGCCTTTCTCTGTCCACTCTGGAGGACTGACACCTTGGACTCAGAGCTTCTCCACACAGGGATGCCAGATCCAAAGAACACACTCTGCTTCCAGTGCTACTTTCTTGTATGCGGCCTCCATGTCTTTCTACTCACTTCTATCTTTTATATCTCAAAAGAGATTGGTGTAAAACACTGTCTCATCTTGTAGATCTCAACAACACCATTGCCACTGATCTATCCCATGAACACCACCGTGATATGTTTACAACCCACAGGGTTGTCAAACGGTGGGCAATTACACAATATGGGAATCACAACCTAGTCAAGTTGACTGATATTTTGAAGGGACACAGTTTATTTCATGATGAAATATAAAATGATAGGGCAGCTCAGTACAGTAATAACTAGGCAAATAAACAAGTTCCTATTACATAGTGTGACTCTGACCTATGTGGTCATCACCTTTATCATTAACAATTACTCTCAATCAGATAAAACTAGTTGGATATTTCTGTGGAAAATAGTCTTGCTTTCTTCCAAGCTCAAAAAATAGACACAAAGCAATGTACATTCTAGGGATTTCCCTTCCCTTGGACTCGTAATAAAATTATTGTCAAGAGTTCCTGACAGGCAACCAGGGTAAGGAGGCATTTTGGGGATCATGGATTTAGTCAATAGCCCCTCTAAGTGAGACATGCAAAAAAAAAAAAGAAATTCTGAATTCTTTTTTTATATCCAATTACCACAATAGAGTAATTTTCTCTCATCATTCATAAATCTATCATCCCACTAATACTTAGGTAGAATCATTTTCATTGTAGCACATAATATATATTAATAAGCTACTAGACTTTTTCTAATATTCTACTTTTCTTTCCACTTTAGATTTAACAATCATATAATAACCGCTCTTCTGCTTCAGAATGAATCATATGCAATAGTAAGGAAATAGCTAAGGGGGAGATGCCACCCATGAGAGATTTAATCATAGGAAATGGCTGACTTTTTATTTCCAATAACCATCTGCACTCATGGTAAATCAGGTGCTAATGAACCTCAGGCCCAGACTGCACAGGAGCATAAATCTCAAGAACCAAAAGTCGTGGAACAGCAGACCTCAGAAAAACAGAATTTTCTAAGGAAATGTACCAAGATTATCATATAGAAGGTCACCATCTGCAAATGTGTCACATAAATGAATATATTTGGTAGTCTCCTAATACCACTTTATAGCACTGGTTGTAAATATCAAATCTGTATCTTTCCTTTGAAATAGCACTTTCAAGTATGTATTACAATGACCATTTATGGCCTTGAATCTACTTCTAGATAATCAACATCTTGAGGGTAGAGGCAGTCCAAAGCAGTTTCTTTTTCATCCTCTCCATAGTGCTTTGTACTTATATTTGAAGAATTAGTGATGGGAATAGAATTACTGATTCTGGAATCATGGTTTCAGAACAGAAAGGTCTTGAACATTTTTACCCCAGATAGTTGATGAGGAAGGCAGGACTAAATCATAGAATTAGTGTCAGACCTTACATGAGCCCCAAGTCTACTGAGATCCAGTCATCATGTTCTATCTTCTAAGAGTACTTTGCCTTTCAGTCATAATCATTAAGTTCATTTCTTGTTAAATAATTGTTGGAGTGTTATGGGCAATGGGAAGCAGAACAGAGGTAGCAGGAAAAAGAGCACTGGAGAACATCAGTATAACAGATAAATTCTGTGTCAAATTTATCCACAAAAAAATTCAAATCTGAAGAATTGATAAAATATTGACATAGCTAGGAAACCCTCATGTCCTAGTAGTTTGGTGCTTTGTTTGCTAATCCAAAGGTCAGCTGTTCAAATCCACCAGGCACTCCTAGGAAAATCTCTAGGCACAGTTCTATTCTGCCCTACAAGGTTGCTATGAGTCAAAATGGACCCCAAGGCAGTTGGTTAGTCAGTTAGTAATAAGGATAGATCCTTCCTATTCCCATGATTATTAAACATATGTAGCTATTTGCAAATACCACAAAAGCAAGACCTGAAATTGCAGGTAAAGAGGGAGTATGAGACCTTTATTAACACCTGAAAAACCAATCAATACCAACCAACCAACCAAACAAAAAAACTCAATGTTGACTCCAACTCATAGAGATCCTATAGGCCAGAGTAGAACTGCCCACAGAGTTTTCAAGGAGGGGCTGGAGGACTTGAATTACTGATCTTTTGGTTAGCAGCTGTAGCGCACATCCACTATGCCACCAGGGTTTCCACTGACACCTGAGACAAGTGAGATTCTCCAGCATCCCTAGCTAAACTTGGTGTCATCAGTCTCTACTTGTTGCTGTACATGCAGAATCGCAATGAAATGCTAAAAAGGCTTTTCCTGTTCTTTTCTAAAATGTGACAGAGACAATATTAGTGAAAACTAGAAATGTCTTCTTAAATGCTACTTCTTAGTCTGTAAGTAGCTTTATGAATTACATGAGATGGATATTCAGAACAATGGTTCTTAGCTTTCATCTGGGCCATTCAGAACAATGGTTCTTAGCTTTCATCTGGGCCATAGGTACTTTGAGGATGTAGTGAAAATCATCAGTTCTCTTCCCTGAAATCTATACCATGTAACACAGGGGTTTTGAAATTTCAGTCTGCTTGAAGTCTATTTATAGTGGTTCTTTTGTTTGTTTGTTTCCCAAAAGGCAAACAGTTATCATCGATTCTGACTCAAGATGACTGCATATGTGTCAGAGAAGAATTGATCTCCACAGGTTTTTAAATGACTGATTCGTCAGAAGTAGACTACCCGACTTTTCTTTTGAGGCATCTCTGGATAGACTTAAGTGGCCAACATCTTGCACTTAACAGTTTACCCACCCTGGGACCTCATTCCAGGACTATGTAAATCCAGATTAAAAGTCCTGAATCCAGTGGTATTCGAAAGCTTGGGAATTAACAAAGACTTTAGGCATTTACATCATTCATTACAGAATTAGGATGCAAATTCGAGTTTTGATTTCTTATTTGAAGTTATTTGATTCTAGTGCTTATTGTGCTGGGTCACAAACACAACTTTCAAACCATGTCTTATGCATCTCAGTGAAATCTGCATGAAACAAAACCATTATTCTTTTTATTTAAAACTAAAAATAGAGGCAAATTTTTTCATTTAATAGACAGCAACATAATACATAGAAATGTGTTCACATACTGCTATGTTACATGTGTGCAATGATATGCTGATTTCCTAACCCCTGTACTGATGAGTCAGAATCTACTTGGAGGCAGTGGGTTTTGGGTTTTGATACCTATGAATGTGGCTTTGATTGCAAGTAGGGTTTTAAGAGATGTTATCAATCAAACTGATGTTGTACAAGAGTAAGGTGAGTCCTGATCCATTCTCAGTGGATCTTTTGGTCTTTACACAAAAGGAGAAGAGACTCTGACACATGCATACACATACATGCACACACACATAGAAATTAGCCATACAGCGACAGAGTCACACTGCAGCTGAAACCAAGGGGTGTCTGGGAATTTCAGGAGCTGGGAGAAGCAAGAAGAATCATCACCTATTGGAGGAAAAAAATGACCCTGCTGGCACCTGGAATTCTGACTACTAGAATTATGAGACAGTAACTCTCTGTTTTTATAAGCCATCTAGTTTATGGGATTTTGTTAGGGCAGCCCTAGGAAATCAATACACTGTGTTAATAAGAATTTACAAAATTTGGCGTAATTACATTTGATAATGAATAGGCTCTAACCCTCCAGAAGCCACCTAGTTCATACTTCTGTTCCAGCAAATTTACCTCAATGCATATCCCAAATAAGTTGTCTTTGGATCTGTTAGAACCTAATTTGCTGTCAGAGAGAAAAGCCTTGGCGTGTCTGTCCTGTATCTTACTACTTTTCTATTTATCATGTCTGCTCTTTCAGGTACTTTAACATACGGCAAAGAACGGGCCAAATTTTGTCTCATAACACAAAGTATCGTATCTGAAGCCAAATCCCAGGTATTCTCAATTCAACAGATAATCTCAACTGAGATTCTGAGATTTTAAGGCACCTAACATTATTATTGGAAACCCTCGTGGCCTAGTGGTTACGTGCTACATCTGCTAGCTAAAAGGTCAACATCATGAATCTGCCAGGAGCTCCTTGGAAACTCTATGGAGCAGTAGTTCTGCTCTGTGCTACAGGGTCACCATCAGCCAGAAATGATTCGATGGCCCTGGGTTTTAACATCATTATTATAAATATCTTTAAAATAATAAAATATTATTACAAATAGATGGTAGTATAGAACTTCCAGGTTTCATCAAGATTTCAGGAATACAATATAATTTTGTAATTGCATGCTGCAGATTTTGTAATTATTGTGCTACAGACTTTGATTAATTCTTTGAAAACAAAATATGAAGGAAGATATAGTTTGTGATACAGTTTGTTATGCAAGCCCATCATAACATGTGGCAACAAGCAGCAATGAGTCAAAGCGACACGTATCCAAGAACTGCTGTCAAAACTGTGACTTGGCTTCTACCAGTTCTATGAAATCTTTACCGCTTATGAGAGGCTTATGCAAGAGGAGGCATTATAGGTAATGATAATTTCCTAGAGCAATTAATAGGTACTGAATATGAATATTTATATATACTAATACACTACTTTTACATATTCATATATAAATGATAAAATTTTAAAAAATTCCGATTGAGTGGATCCTAGAGAAAACTTCCCCATGAGGTTTCCAAGGAGTGACCTCTTTAGCCCTAGTGGCACAGTGGTTAAGGACTGGGTTGCTAATCAAAAGATGTGCAGCTGTAAACACTAGATGCTCTATAGGAGAAAGATGTAATGGAGACTTTCTGTGAAGATTACGGCCGTGGCTCACTATAGCACCGGTTTTTTTTTTTGTTATTGTTGCTTAAGAATTCATTCAAGTACATCGTTTGCACCTGCCCATTTGTTTTTATCTATATCTACTTCCACTACTCTAGTCTAATTATCATCACTAGCTTTGACAATTCCACCAACACAGTTTAACAGATTCTTCTATTCTCCCTCTTCTTGGAAGATGGTGGGAGTATAACTCCTATCCCTTTTACGGTGAGATGAAGCCATGTGGCTAATTATGAGCAGCAAAATATTAGTGAACATGACATGAGTCATTTCAGAAATGGAACATTTAATTGGAAAGTAAGAACCTCTGGAATTCTCTTTCCTTCCTGAACACTGGCAAGATTCAAGTTACTGGCTAGACTATACAAGTGAACTTGGGTCCTTGATTGAATAAAGAAAGCTTCAATTTTTCTTCTTTCAAAGGACATGGAACATGATATAATCTTTTGAGGCTTTAAGGCACTGTTATTTTGGGGCCATTTATTACCTTGGCTTAACTCTTCACATGATGTTAAAAAAGTTCTAACGTCTTCCCAAACACATTGCTTTACCATCAAACCATTCTCTAAAAATGAGCTATGTCTTTGTTTGCTTATTATTATTTCTGTCAACCTGTGACTTAATAATTATAAAACTGTATAAAAATTAAGGAAGGAATGTTATAGTGAACCAAATCATTTTGAAGTTGTATTTATTTATGTTGCTAAATTTATTCTGTACAATTGGTTAGTCCTTTCACCAAAATATAGACTCAGTTCAGTAATTAAAATGGACATCTTATAAAGATTTCTGATTTAAAGCCAAGATGTTTTAGTCATTTGCTACTGCTCTAACAGAAATACCACAAGCACATGGCTTTAACAAAGAAAAGTTGATTCTTACACAGTCCAGTAGGCTACAAGTCCAAATTCAGGAGAAAGCCAGGAGAGAGGCTTTCCCTCTTTGTCGGCTCTGGAGGAAGGTCCTTGTGTTGCACCAATTTTTGGTCAGGGAGCATCTTGGTGCAGGAACCTGAGGCCTGGCAGACACACTTGACTCCCAGTAGCACTTTCTTGATAGTATAAGTTTCCTATTCTCTGCTTGCTTCCCTTTCCTTTTATCTCTTATAGGATGAAAGGATAAAAGGTGGTGCAGGCCACCCTCCGGGGAAACCCTCTCTACAATAGAGCAAGAAGGTGATTTTAGGAAGGGTTTACAGTCGCACCCTAATCTGCTGTAACACAATCCACCCTGTTAACTACAGGCAGGGATTAGGACTGACAGCATCAGAAAATCACAAAATGGAGAGCAATCACAGAACACAGGGAAGTTTGGTCCAGCCACATTACTACACATATTTTTAGGGGGACACAATTCAATCCCTGACACAAGGCTTCTTCCCTGCCATAGCCCAGAGGTGCTGCAAGAAGAAAGGCCACAATAGAGAAGGAAAGGCACAGGCTTGCATCTTGACTCATTTCTCATATAGGACTTCTTTTCTTCCTAACTCATCCTGGCTTGCACATCCTTTGAACCCTCTCTAGGCTGGAGCAAGGGATGGGGAAAAGAGGCTTGAGAACAGTTCTTACTTGATTTACAACACTGAGAACAACTTCCTTTAGTACTTTCCAGTTTTTCTACATTTTTAAAGTTGAATTTTCTCTGGGACCCCTGCTTTTATTCTTCAGCGATCCCTCCTACACTTGCCTCTACCGTGCTTTCCAATACTGAGGCCATCTCAACCAAGTGCATTTTCTCTCCAGTTTGCCATTGTGACCTCCTGCACAATCCCTAGTCATCTGCCAGTCTACCATCCATTTCCTTCTGCTGAGATGCCATTGGCCTTTCTGAAGCACCTACAATAGTTCCAAAGCAGCTCACATTTGTTCTCTCTCTGTCTCTATAAGAGCTCTCACACCTGCCCATCATGATTTATGTTTTGCCCTTACAAACTCAAGAAGCATAATACTTCCCTAAACCGAGGTCTTCTACTCCACTAACAATAGCCATTTTAGTCAGCTGTCTGCCTTTACGGCTCTCAGAAGTGCTTCATACATGGCATCCTGCAAATGCACTGGACATATATACAATTCTGCAACCTTATCTCTTGACTTCGGGTTTGGAGGGGTTAGCAAGAACCTGCTCAACTGGGAGAAGTGAAGTGGACCTGATAGCATATCTGTCTGCAGAGATATCCTTTTCAAAACCTCCCACTCTCCACCATCAGCCGTTTTATACTTTGGTGCAGTAGTATGTTTTAACAGTCCTCAGATTTGCTCAGCTTTAGCACATCTTTTTGGAATGGGCCTATGTTGAAATTCTCATCATAATAACCATTCCCAAATGTAAGTCAAAGCACATCAACACCACTTGTCTGCCCTCACACCTGTCCCAGCTCCTATACTTTCTCATTAAAATTCTTCAGTGACATTGTTTAAATTGATAATGCTATTGAATTAAACCTGTATAAAACTATATGATCTAAATTCTTCCTGTCTTAACCAAAAACCAACAAACAAAATTGTCCATTGCCATCAACTCTGACTTCAAGTGACTCCATCTCTTACACAGTAGAACAGTGCCATAGAATTTTCCTGGCTTTACAGAAGCATACCACCAGGCTTTTATTCTGCATTGCCACTGTATGGCTTCCAAACACCAAACTTTAAGTTGCTAGGTGAGCAAACACCATTTTTGTCGCCCAGGAACCTTCTGTCTCTACTACCTCATGATAATAAGAGTTAGCCACATGGGGCTTCTTCTACTTCTCATGTGTAATCTATTTCTTGCCGGGTAGTAAGGCTTCTGAATCTCAGAAATACTGACATTTAGGTCTAGATACTAATTATTTTTGTGAAGTGTCCCGTGCATTTTAGGATAGTTAGCAGCATCCTTAGTCTCTATCCATTAGATGACATAACACATTCCTTCTATTATACTAAACCAAGAAAACAAACCCACTGCCACTGAGTCGACTGTGACCCTATAGGACCAAGCAGAACTGCTGCACAGAACTTCCAGGGAGAGCCTGGTGGACTCGAGCCTGGTGGTCTGCTAACTTGGCAGACATAGCGCTTAACCACTATACTACCAGGGTTTCTAACTATGACCATCAAAAATGTCCCCAGTGCTGTTGTTGTTGTTGTTGGGTGCCGCCAAGTCAGTTCTGACTCAGCACCCTACACACAACAGAAGGAGGCGCTGCCTGCTCCTGCACCACCCTCACAAGCACTGCTATTGTTGAACCCATTGCTGCAGCCATTGTGTCAGTCCATCTCTTTGAGCGTCTTCCTCTTTGCGGTGACCATCTACTTTTCCAAACACGGTGTCCCTCAGGGACTGGTTCCTCCTGATAACATGTCCAATATAAGTGAGACTGAGTCTTGCTATCCTCACTTCTAAGGAGCACTCTGGCTGTACTTCTTCCAACATAGACCTGTTTGTTCTTCTATACTCCATGGTATATTCCGTCTCCTTCACCATTAATACCTCTGGTATTGCAAAATGTCCTGTGGGGCTGGGAGAAGGGAACAAATTGGCTCCAGTGGAAAACTACTGTCTTAGAAACTTCACATAGGATATCCCTTCTGCTTCAAAGTCTTTCTTTCCCATTCTTCACCTGGAAAATCCCTACTTATCTTTAGCCCTGAAGGACTCTTTAAAGGAAATCAGTACTTCTTGTTAGAAACCACCACAGCTTTCACTTTTCCTTTGCAACTATGTGGCTGTTTCACAACCCTTTATCCATCTCCATTGTCTCCTCCCCCCAAAGCCCCTCCTAAAGAGATATTTCCCAGACTTGGCACATGGCACATGTTTGGTACACTTCAACATAATAACGAACAGAAGACATGCTGAAAGGAGAGCCTCCCAGGCACCAACAGCACTGATTTTCCAAATGTAAAATGAGAAAAGAGCTGATGCCCTCAAAAAGTGTGTCCTTGCAGTCAAGAGTGCTTTTAGAATAGCAGGTATAGGATGCTGGCTGTGTTTCTGCATATTTATGTCTTGAAACCCAAGCATATGATAAGCTTATAGTTTTTATTATAAGTAGCTGGGGTGGGGGGAGGCAAGGGTCTCATTTCAGAAGAAAGCTATCAAGAAAGTGAAGGTGCAAGCTAGATCTACTTTGCTTTCCGCTAATAAGAGCAATTAATGGTACAAGTGATACAAACGAGACAGACAATTATCTCTTTACCCCAGCCTAATGAATTGGACCAAATACAATAACATTGACCACTACTTGTAATTTTTTTTTATTTGTATGGTTATTTCTCGAAGTCTTTTTTTCCTACGGAGTCATATTCTCTAAAAAAGTTATAGTAGTGTCTCACAATGTATCTCTGCTTAAGAGTATCTAGTGTTTATTAGGCACTCAACAAACATTTGTTGAGTGAATTAATAAATCAACCAATTTTCTCTCACATGGTATCTAGGCACTATTTTTTTTTAATTACCAAAATATTATGTTACTTATCTAGAACACACAAAGATTTACATAAATTTGTAAAACTATTATTTAAAAAAAGTCTTTTAAATTGTATATATATATTAAAAGATCAATGTACCAGCTCAGGAAGAAGTATTGAAAGATAAATATTTGTTAAACATTTTTCAAGGTATATTATTATTTAACAAAAAAAAAAATCGAAATATACATAGATATATCATTTATTCTATTGGCAAAAAAAAGATATTTTTCACTTTTCACTATTTCATTAAAAATGTGTTATATCCAAGAGTAAAAAGTCCACATCCAAAATGTAGTCATCCAGATACTGAGCACCTATTTTTTACTAAAAGTGCTTATCAAGCCACTTCTCACATTTACTGTCTGTTCCTCCAAGGATGGTGTCTAACTTTTACTTTCTTAGTTAAAATGTGAGCCTGGCACAGGTAATTTGTTTGGCAGGTAATCCAGGAAACAGAAGTAAACGATTGGGAATCAATAAGCAGAGCAGAAGGAGAAGTTAATAAAAGAATATCACTAGGGTTACTTTTACAGACAAAGGAGATTGGATTTGCAGGAACTTCTCAGAAGCTTGCATAACTTCTTCCAGAATTTTCTGTCTGTCTGTCTGTCTTTCTCCAGTGGTCCCTGTGCCCTTTTTTAAAAGGTTTCCTCCAAGGGTGGAGTGAGGTGTCTACCTTTTTCTGCTTTATGGCTGTTCTTTTCTTTCTCATATATTTTTTAAAATAATATTTCATTGTCTTTTCAGTGGCATTTTACACAGCAGTTTAGGTTCTCATTCAAAACATTTCTGTACCAGTTGTTTAATGGCATTGTTTACATTCAGCACAATGCAGGAACATTCTCATTATTTCTGGTCTGGTTGTTCCATTTCCATTAATCTAGTTTCCCTGCCCTCTTGCGTTCTCATCTTTGTTTGGATGTAATTGTCTACCATTTGGTCTCATATAGATGATTTTTTTTTTTAATTAAAGAAGCACAGTACTTTTGGCTAATGTTCATTATTTATTGAACCAATTTACTTTTTAGCTGCAAGGTGACCTCAGGGGTTAGTTTTGGTTCAAGTTTTGAAGGGTATCTCAGGATAGTAGTCTCAGGGAGTCCCCTGGTCTCAGCCAGCCCAGTAAGTGCAGTATGGCTGTTTGTGATCCAGCCAAGCAGACAATTTATAGGGTCACAGAAGCCCCTGAAGCAGATTGAAGGTAGACACCCAGCTTGTTATTAGGATATAAGGCTGCCAACCTAAGGTGAGCGTGAGCTGCCATGGACTGTCAGAGCAGCTGCAGCTGAAATCAGAAGTGAGCCATGCGGCTATCTCCTGAAACATCTAAGTCATCTGCTGCAACAATCTACCAAGGTAACTCTTCATATTTCCTAAAATTATCGTCTTCAATTTGCATAAATAACCTACATCTTTCGTGTTCTATTTTAAATATATTTTCTCCCTTCTTTCTTCAAAAACTATAGAAACAGATGTATACGCTCATCACAAAAATAACTTCATATCAGATGAAAATTTTACCAGTTACATTCCTAACAAAGTTACTGTGTGATTTTTTATTTTAAATTAAATCAAATAAATTTGCTTTTCTCTAAATCCATTAAAAATCTGCTACTGTATAGCAGAGATGACTCTGATGCTTTGCAAAGTAATGAAACCATTGTTGCAGTACTCTAAACTTCAGGGGAGAGAGTTATAAAACCATATAAAACAGTGACTCCCTCCACTACCTGCCCTGTCTGCAGCAGCACTGGTATCTCTTCCTTAAATACTAAACCTCTGTAAAGCCCTTTCGTGAACACGTCTGTGCTCAGTAACTTTTCTGATTAAGCCAAGATTACGGTGCACTCAAATATTTCCATGCAGGCAGATTGTGAGGGGCTGAGCAAACGATGAAACTGTACTCTTGCTTCACGAAGCAGGCAGAAGTGTGATGGTTGGGAAGAGGGGGATTCTGACCTCCACAGAAGTTATGAGTCGGACTTGACTCAGGGACAGTGGGCAACGGGTTACCAGCCCCCAAAGTCAGGGAAAGTGTTCCCAGAGACCCACAGTGCAAGGCTGCATTGTAGACTTTTTAAACTTTAGCCAGTTTGGGGGAAGTGTAAATCAAGGACTGTTTATGTATTTTGCAGGTCCGGGTACTAGAACGTTACACCATCTGAGTTACAGAAAAGGGGTTCTGTATCAGGTGAACCCTTAAATTTGAGAAGACTTTGTGCCATAACATTCTACACTCTATCTCAAAAGATTTTATTCTTTGACTCCTTGTGCAGCACTGTTTCCTGATTAGGCTGCTTCGAAGCTTAAAATGGAAAAAACAGGGCTCAGCAGCTAGTCAGCCAAATATACCTTTTATAAATCTCTCTAAACTTGTAGAGAACTCGTACAATAGTTTCATTAATTTAGCAATCACTCAATGTCATACCTATTATAATGTACTAAGCTCTTAAGAGAGAAAGAAAAAGGAAAATTGTTTTATTCCCATGATTTAATTTAAAACGAAAAATGAAAAATTGCACTGATAGTACTCTTGTTAAACTTTTTGATTTAAAATATGGACTTTTTCTTTGGGGCAATGCTTTTGTCTTCTGTTTTACCCGTATCCCCTTCCCTCCCCCCTCTTCCTCAACACTCTTCTCTAGGCCAAGTATGAAAACATTTAAGTGATTTCAATAAAAATCTGCAATATGTACTTGTAACTTGGTAACAAATGCAGCCAATAAGGATGCATAGCCATTGCACAGCAACACAACAATATAGCTAACCAGGATCTCAAATTGTTTGTGAGAACAAGGATGCTCTCATTCCCCACTGCTAATCATGCACCATACACTGGCTGCCTCAGTTTCCTGAATTGTTGGGCTTCTCCAGGGAGGCTTACCAACTCCCAAGAGCGGTTGCACTCACTCTGACTTCCGCAGAATCATTTGCAACCATGATTTAGAGCTGCTCTTCTGTAAGATCTTTGCAAACAAAGCAATTGTGTGCTTTCCTCAGAATGTTTGCTAGACTACATCTCATAATTTCTGTCTTTCTAGGCCACATAGCTTTTACTGGAAAGGACTTTTTTTGTATTGGACTGCCTACTAATCTCCACCTGTGATTCAAAATATCCATGAGTTACTAAGTCAGACATTCTTTAGCTAGCTTAGACTTCACCAACGATGGCCCAACCAGAATTGAGTAAATTGTCTGGCCAAACAAGTGAAAAGGCTGCTACTGAAAAACAGAAAATAATAAAAGACAAATGAATTTAATTCCAGGTTCTGGGAACCCTACTTATTTTGAAGCTAACCTCTTTACGAACATAGTTTCTCTCACTTTTTGGAGATTCAGTTGTTTCCAGGGGAGGAGAGCATGTTATTATAATTCTTTACCCATGTACAAAAAGTCAGTAAGATCAAGTACTTAGTTTTGGATGTTCATTTCTTAGTTTTAACAAATGTATTAGTTGTATGAAGACAACCTTCAGGGAAACCAGCAGACAGGTTTAAAGAAAAGGAAGTCTCTGTATAATCTTTACAATCAAAATCATTCCAATTAAAATTACAATATTACAATAAAATTATTCCAAAAAATTTCTGAAAGGTAAATTTTTTTTTGTCAGTAAGTTAAAAAGTCAAATATATCCTCAAGAATGATATAATTAATATTTGCAGAAGACAATTATCTAATATTCACAAGCTCTCCTAGAGGGGCAACCTTGGTGACCTAGTGGATAAGAGTACAGCCTCTGACCAGCATGTAGTTGGCAGCTTGACTCTATGAGGTGCCCCTTGGAAATCTGATGAAGCAGTGCTACTCTATCTGATATGGTGACTATGAGCTGGAATTGACTCAATGACAAATTTTTAAATGGCTTTAATTTGTTATCTCATAGCTGTTTCACCAGCTGCAACTTGGAAGCCCTATAGGGCAGTTGTACTCCATGTTATAGGGTTGCTATACTGGAATTGACTCAACAGTAACAGCTTTTATTTTCTTTTAATTTTATCCTAGATACACTGACTATATCCCTTAGATGCTAACATCAAATAGCTCAAGCAAAGTGTACTTATGTATAATACACACATAGATTTAAAGAGATGTATGCAAGAGAACAATTAAAGAGAAAACTTATAAGCTCAAAGGAAACAGAGCCATTACTTTAAATAAGCAATGGATTTGAAATCATTGACCTATTCATTTTCTTCTTTATGATTCCTTTTCACTAGGTGATTACACAAATAGTGTTAAAAGGAAAAAAAACAAATGTGGATTTGTATTTTTTCATTGCAAATGTTTGCAATTGTTGGTGAAGTGTGAGTGGTTCCTAGCAAAACTGATAAGGAAGGTGTGGTGGTCAGGATTATGCCAACTTGGCTACATGGTGTTTGGCTGCTATATTAAGTGGCAGGGCAGGGTCTATGGCAGCTTCCCGCCCCTTAGCTCTCATCTCTCGACCTCCCCCTACTACTGCTGGTCTGCTCACATAGCCAGGAGCTCCTCCTCTCTTCTTCCAGTGTCTGGTTCCTGGACTTGAACTAGCAGCTGTTGGATTCATCAATCCTTACAGTTGGCACTTGAGAGTCCTGCTCCCTGACCTGCTGATACTGGGTTTGCCAGCCTCTGTCACTCTGTCTTGCCCCCAGCTTGGGATCCACTGACCTACACAACCAGTGATCTAGAACTCTGGTCTCTGACCTGCTGACTTTGGGTTCATCAGCTTCCATGGCCACGTGAGGCTTGTGCCAGGACTTGGGACATTCAGCTTCTGTGATTGCGTAAGCTGTTTCCTATATCTATATCTATCTATCTATATATTATAAATCTTTCCTTGTATCTACACATGTTACTGGTTTTGCTTCTCTAGAAAACCCAGCCTAAGACAGAAGGCTACTAGAAAAATTTTAATTAACAATAAGGTAAGCCTTAATGAGATTGAGAAAATGTCACCTCACAAAAAAGGTTTTGTTCTTTCAGTTTTTACCACCATCCTTTTCTGAGAGCACTGTAGACAATTATGCTATATACATTTGAAGATTTTTTCCCATTACACTAGATTTCTTCATTTTCCAAATTTGTTATTTATAAACTGAATTCATTTCTGTGGCTCTATTTGCTTGTCTGATTATGTTGAATTCAGAGTGTTTGTTTTCAAACCTTTTAAAAATAAGTGCTCCCATTTCTTTTCATCAACTGTTAAGTCCTTAATCACATACAAAATCATTTTTGTTGAACCAACTTTCCAGTTCACACACCACTGTTACTAAAAATTCTCTGATGAAATCCATCATTAGGTGGCGCACAATAATTATACAGTGAGCCCCCTCCCTTTTTGTTTCTTGTCTGCATTCAAGAAACTCAGTGAATCAAAGAAGAAACAAAAATGGTGAGGAGCATCCTGGTTGGTGTTGAGTACCATTCTAGCAGAAGACTTCTGACAGTTTTAAGCAATTGCTTTTAACAATGATTTCTCATCTAAATTCATTGTGAGGTTTTTGGCAGACATTTGTTTTGGCAGTTGCCAAGTTCAGTTAAAGTGATGGTGGAAATTATAAATTTGAAGTTCTCACCTATTGCAGTCATATTTTCACTGATGTGATTTGATTCATGCTATTTACATCGTTATATTCAAATCTGGCAGAAATTTTCTTTAGTGATTAAAACAATTACCATAGCCTAGCCTAAAGACTTATAAAAATTGTTACATTACAAAAAACTCCTTTTTGTCACCTGAAAAAAAGCAAAAAAAGAATAATAAGAATAAAACAAAAATAAAAAAAAACTAATTTTTTTTAAACTCTCAGAAGAAAGCAATACCTTTATTATTATTATTATGCTTAATTTGGACCGATAAGCAACATCAATGATACACGGGAAACATACTGAAGTTGTGAAAGATTTCTTTTTACCTGGACCTACAATCAATGTCCACAGTAGCAGAAGCTAAGAAATCAAATTACATATTGCTTTGGGCAAATCAGCTGCCAAAGACCACTTTAAGGGTGTTAAAAAGTAAAGAACTAAGGTGCACCTGATCTTAAGTTTTGGTATGCAAAACTGAACAGTTAATAAGGAAGACCTAAGAAAAACAGACACCTCTGAATTATGGTGTTGGTGAAGATACTGAATATACAATGGATTGCCAGAAGAATGAACAAATCGGTTTAAGAAGAAGTATAGTTACAACGCTCCTTGGAAGCATTGCCTCACATACTCTGAACATGTCCTTAGGAAGGACCAGTCTCTGGAGAAGGACATCATGCTTGGTAAAGTAGAAGGCCACTGGGAAAGAGGAAAACTCTCAAGCAGATGGACTGACACAGTGGCTGCAAAAGTCCATTCAAGCATAGCAAATATTTTGGATGGCATAGGATCAAGTAGTTTTTTGTTCTGATGTACATAGAGTCCCCATGAGTTGAAAATGACTCAATGGCACCTAACAATAATTTTAAAAGAAAGAGAAGTCTTGGAGAATAGGTAAGAGAGTATGGATAAAAATCAGGTGATCTGTTATTATTCTAAAATGATTATTATAAGTAAAAAATATTCTAAGGAAAGTGAAACTCTCCTCACTGTAAGGCCCTGTAAACAATACCGGTATGGTTTAAACATACTGGTACATAATCAGATTATTTTTGAAAAGAATTACCATTAGACTAGATAATAAATATTACTCATACTGTTTTTAGTTGTTCTTGCTTAAGTTTCTAATGAGGATATTTATCAGCTGTACCAAAAGGAAAACCTGTTGCTGTCTACTTAATTCTGACTCATGATGGTTGCATGTTTTACAGAATAAAACTAATCCATAGGGTTTTCATGGCTGTGATTTTTAAGGAAGCAGGTCACCAAGATTTTCTTGCTCTGCACCATGAGGTATGTTTGTACTTCCAACTTTTAGGTTAGCAGTGGAGTGAAAACTGTTTGTGACTTCTTATCAGCTGTACACATATCTTAAATGTATACGGCTAATGACCTCAAGATAGAAATAAGCTTTTAAGTTTGAAATACTGTATGATTCTCAGATAACTCAAATTCAAAAATAAGGAATATTCATCTTTTTAATCATACATTGATTTTTTTTCTGAGAGCCTATTTGGTATAAAGTACTATAATATATCTCTCCATTTTTTTTTCTCCTTAATTGTTGTTTTTTTACTTACTTAGCAATCAAAGCATTTTAATTCTACTGACATTGTGGTAGGCATAATACTTATCAAGATCATATCTTCCAAACTTGTGAATAGCATATGTTATGTGACAAAAGAGGCTTTCAAGACATACTTACAGTTCAGAATATTAAACAGGAGGATTATCTAATCCCATGAGAGCTTAAAAGCAAAGGACTTCCTCTGGCTAGAGCAGGAGAGAGAACTCAGAAAGACTCTAGACACTGGAAGGATTTGACATAGTGGTGTTGACTCTGAGACGGTGGGACAGGCACATGAGGACTGGAAAGAAGTTTCTAGGAGCTAAAGACAACTCCTGGACAGCATCCAGAGAGAAAGAGAATCCTTATTTTTACAACCACCTGGAGTTTGATTTTAGCAACACCTGAATGAGCTTACAAAGGTTCTTTCCAGAGCCCAGCTGCTTGACACCTTCATTTCTGCCTTGAAAACCCAGAATGGAGAAATCAGCCAAGCCTATGAAGGCTGCCGACCTAGAGAAACTATAACAAATATGTTCTGTTTTAAGCTGCTAAGTTTGTGGTAACTTATGACAACAGAAGTAGGATACATGGAATACAGACACAGTGATGGCTAAAAAATAATTATGGGGCCAAACAACATTTGGAGTTCATCTATTCCTTTAACTCACATGTTCTTTTTAAAACGTAATGAATATTCCAAATACAGTACTAGCAGGTATTTCTCCCCACCCTGAAAATGGGGTTTAGATGAAGGTTTACAGAACTGGCTTCTCAAAAAGTAGACCTACTGCTTTATGACCTTGGTTAACAACCTCATGACATGTCAACGCTCTCCCTTCTTGACCTTGAGTTCCCTATTACCAGCTTTCCTGAGCTCTCCTAGCAGGCTTTTTTCATTCTTATTGCAAAAAAAAAGAACGTTAAACCTATTCATTTCAGGGTAAATTACAATGGTCATTATGCCTTGAGAGAAAGGGGCACCTGCACTGGGTCTGTATATCGCAGGGCATCATTCAAGTTCTCTTCTAGTCACGATACTTCCTCCAGCCCAGAGTAAGGAATTTGTGGGGCCAAGAGTCCTTGGGCATTCTGTCACCCAAATCCTGACCAGACAGACACAAGCCCATTTCCAGAATTTAACACAACCTGTTTCCTTGAATACAGAAAAGTGCTAATGTGTATACTCTGAGGCCCAACAGATAGCTAAGTGAGAGCTGCTCAGTGCAGGAGATGTGTGCACGCTAACGCACTCTTTACGTGAGGATCCTAATAGTGCATGATAAACCAAAAACCAAACCCATTACCATCGAGTCATTTCTAACTCATAGCAACCCTACAGGACAGAGCAGAGCTGCCCCGTAGAATTTCCAAGGAGCACCTAGTGGACTTGAACTGCCAACCTTTTGATTAGTAGCTCTAGCACTTAACCACTATACCATCAGGGTTCCCTAGTGCATAGTAAGGGTGCAAAAAGAAGGGAAGAGGCCATTAGCTGAGAACTGATCACAGGACCTTATTCTCTTTGTACTGTTGTCTCAAGATAAAAAATATCAGGTTTTGGAACCTGGCCTTCTACGTTACAATGCAGAGGCAATCAGATAGCACATATTTTATTTACAATCAGTAAGCAAGTTGGTGGGAGTGATTTAAAACTTTTAAATGTTTAGATATGTGGCATATGGATCTCAATTCCCTCTTGTCCTTTGGGTCCTACAAATCTGAGGGGAGTCCTGAGGATAATCTAATGATTAACATTTATTGAATGATTTCTATTTAACAGATACTATAAAAGGGGGCTTGTATGAACTATTTTACTTGACTCAGATCATACCCCTCTAAGGAAGGGATAATTCCCATACTGTGCATGTTGTAGACACGAGAAAATGGAAATCATAGGAGTAGCATGATTTTACTGGTACGTTGATCATTTAGTCACATAGAGTTATCATGAATATTTCTCTCTGACATTCAAGACATGAGTAACCTTCTCTAAGTCCTTGTGTTTCTAGCCAAGCATTAAATATAAAGCTTATACTACATTATATTAGTCCCAGATGAAATTATGATGCTGTTTGCCATGTTTTTTTCTTTTTTTTTTTTCTGTGCACAAAGTGAAACGACATCCAGCAATTCACAGCTCCAGTTTTTGATTATGCAAACTTTTTGTAGTAAAATAATTTTATTTAATCATTTATGCCTGTCTGCAGCTATACATCCCCATTTCACATGGGTTCACACTTGGTCATCATTTATTTATAACAATGTAGCTTGTTAAGTGTTCTCAAGTCAGTTCCAATTCACAGCAATCTATGTACAATAGAATGAAACACTGACCAGTTGTGTACTATCCCCGTCAGCCCCTTGTTACAGCTATGGTGTTAATTCATCTCCTTGAGGTCTTCCTCTTTGTAAATGACACTACTTTACCAAGCATGATATCTTTCTCTAGGGACTGGTCCCTCTTGATAACAGGTTAAGTGAGACAAAGTCTTACCATCCTCACTTCTAAGGAGCATTCCGGCTGTACTTCTTCCCAAACAGATTCGTTTATTCTTCTGGAAGTCCATGGTATAGTCAATACACCTTGCCAAAACTGTAATTCAAGTGCATCAATTTTTCCATCTGCCTTATTTGTTGTCTAGCTTTTCAATGCATGTGACATCATTTTAGAAACAAGGACGGGTCAAATTCACCTTGGTTCTCAAAGTGACATCTTTGCTTTTGAAAACTTTAAAGTGGTCCTTTGCAGCAGATTTGTCTCATGCCGTTTGTTACTTGATTTCTTGACTGCTGTTTCCATGAGTGCTTACTGTGGATCCAAATAAAAGGAAATCCTTGAAAACTTTAACCTTTTCTTTGTTTATCATGATGTTGCTTATTGGTACTGTTGAGAGGAGTTTTGTTATCTTTATGTTGAGGTGAATTCACACTGAAGGCTCTGGTCTTTGATCTTCATCATTAAATGCAAGTCCTCTTCATTTTCACAAGCAAGGAGGTGGCACCTACATATCATGCAGATTACTGATGACTCTTTCTCTAATTCTGATGCTGTGTTCTTCTTCATATAGTCCAGTTTATCACATTTGCTGAGCATGCAGATCGAATGAATATGGTGAAAGGATATACCCCTAACACATATCTTTCCTGATTTTAAATGATGAAGTATCCCTTTTATCTTCTTCTTGATTTGTGTACAGATTCTGCATTAGAATAGCTAAGTGTTCCGGAATTCCCATTCTTCACAATGTTATCCATAATTTGTCTTTCTTCTTCTTTAATTATGATTAAGTGAAAGTATACAATCTGTGGTGGTCAGGATTATGTCAACTTGGCTACTACCTATTTGGCTGCTGTATTAAGTGGCAGGGTGGGGTTTGTGGTGGCTCCCTGCCCCTCGGCTCTCATCTCGTGACACTGGACTACGGCTGCTGATCGCTCACGTGGCCAGGAGCTCCTGCTCTCTTGTTCCAGCATCTGGTTCCGGGACTGGAGCTAGCAGCTGTGGGGCTCATCAGTCCTTACAGTCGGCACGTGAGAGTCCTGCTCCCCGACCTGCCAATCCTGCGCTCGCCAGCCTCTGCCCAGTCCTGCTCCCTGACCTGCCGATCCTGGGTTCACCAGCCTCTGTCACTTCGTCTCGCCACCAGCTTGGGATCCACCAACCTCCAGCCTCTGTCGCTTCCTCTCGCCATCAGCTTGGGATCCACTGACCTACACAACCGGTGACCTGCAACTCTGGTCTCTGACTTGCTGACCTTGGGTTCCTCAGCTTCCGCGGACACGTGAGGCTTGTGCCAGAGCTTAGGACATTCAGCTTCTGTGATTACGCGAGCTGTTTCCTATATTTGTATCTATCTATCTGTCTATATATATATATATTATAAATCTTTCCTTGTACTTACATGTGTTACTGGTTTTGCTTCCCTAGAAAACCCAGCCTAAGACACAATCCAAATCAATTTTTCATGCCCACCTTTCTGCAACTCCATCTGCTTTCCTCACCCTGTGACAGCACTCTCCTCCTTTTCACTCTTTATTTCTAGGAACCTGTTAACGAACACCTGTCCCCTCCTCTCCGCCTTTATCCAGAGGTTTTTGTTTGTTTGTTTTTTAAATGGTTCACACAATCTAAAGTCTTTGTATAGCCAATAAAACACAGCTAAACATTTTTCTGGTGTTCTCTGCTTTCAGCCAGAATCCACTTGACATTAACAATTGATATCTCTTCATTCTACGTCCTTTTTGGTGTCTAGCTAAATTTCCGGTAGTTTCATGTTGATGTATAGCTGTAACTGTTTTTGAGTGATAATCAGCAAACTTTTACTTTCATGGGACATTAATGATATTGTGTTGATGTATAGCTGTAACTGTTTTTGAGTGATAATCAGCAAACTTTTACTTTCATGGGACATTAACGATATTGTTCCATAATTTCTGTTGGGTCAACTTTCTTTGGAATGATCACAAATATGGATCTTTTCCAGTTGTATGGCTAAGGAGCTGTCTGCCAATTTTTTGGCATACACCACTGAGCACCTCCAGTGTTGTGTTGCTTTCTTTTTGGAAAATATCAAGTGGTACTCAATAAATTCCTGGAATTGGCTTCAAGGCGGCTTGGACTTCTTCCTTAGGTACCATTGGTGCTTGATCATTTGCTACACCTTGAAATTGGTACATTGATTTTATATTCCTTCCATCTTCTTTTGATGCTTTCTGGTGTTCTCTGCTTTCAGCCAGAATCGATTTGACACCAGCAACTGATAGCCCTTCATTCTACATCCTTTTCTGTGTCTAGCTAAATTTCTGGCAGTTTCATGGTGATGTATGGATGTAATTGTTTTTGAGTCATCATCAGCAAAAAAAGAAAAAAGGAAAAGAAAGAAAGAAATAATGGATAACGTTGTGAAGAATGGGAATTCTAGAACACTTAGTTGTTCTCACGCAGAATCTGTACATAGATTAGCCAAGCCATGTGCTGTCGAGTCGGATCCGAAAGATAAAAGGGATACTTCATCATTTAAATTCAAGAAAGGTGTGTGTTAGGGATATATCCTTTCACCATATTCATACAATCTGCATGCTCAGCAAATAATCTGATAAACTGGACATGTGAAGAACACAGCATCAGAATTAAAGGAAGACTTATCAACAATCTGTGTGATATGCAGGTGACACCTCCTTGCTTGTGAAGACAATGAAGAGGACTTGCATTTAATGCATCACTCAATATTTTGTTCATAGAATTCTTTGATATTACAACATCAGGCTTTTGTTTTTTCTTCAGTTTGTTCAGCTTGATAAATGCCAAGTGTGTTCTTTACTTTTGGTTTTCTAACTCCAAGCATTTGCACATTTCATTATGATACTTTAGTTTGTCTTCTTGAGCCAGCCTTTTAATTCTTTTGTTGAGTTCTTTGCTACATCATTTCTTCCATTTACATTAGCTACTCTACATTCAGAACAAGCTTCAGAGTCTTTTCTGATGTCCCTTTTGGTCTTTTCTTTCTTTCCTGTCTTTTTAATGAACTCCTAGTTTCTTGTGTCATGTCATCTCACAGTTCAGCTGGTCTTCTGTCCTGAGTGTTCGGTACATCAAATCTGTTCTTGAGGTGGTCTCTAAATTCTGGTGGGATCTACTCAAGATTGTAATTTGAGTTTTCTGGACTTGTCCTAATTTTCTTCAACTTGAACTTGAACTTGCACACAAGTAATCAGCGGACTGTCCTGCAGCTGACTTTTAGCCTTGTTCTTACTGATGATGTTAAGCTTCTTCATTCACAGATGTAGTTGATTTCATTCCTGTTTATTCCACTTGGTGAGTTCCACATGTATAGTTACCATTCATGCTGTTGAAAAAGGTTTCTCCAATGAATAGGTCATTGGTATTGCAAAATAATTTTTATCATGCAATCACTGGTGTCATTTCTACCATCAATGTCATATTTTCAAACTACTGAATCTTCTTCTTTGTTTCCAACTTCTACATGTCAAATACAAAAAACTATCAATGCATCCTGATTGTTTTTTTTTAAAAAAATCAATTTCAGACTGCAGAAGTTGGTAAAAATCTTCAATTTTTTCATCTTTGGCAGTAGTGCTTGGTGTGTAAATTTGAATACAAATCATTTGATGGATTGAACTGTGTCCCTCTAAAAAATCTGCTTGGCTAGTACATGTTTCCCTGCATTGTGTGATTGTCTATTATTTTGTTGTCTGATATAGTTTTCTTACATGTGTTAAATCCCACCTCTGTGATGTTTATGAGATGATATTAGTGGCAGTTGTTTTAATGAGCAGGGCTCAATCTACAAGATTAAGTCAACCTTTTTTGAGATATTAAGTCAACCTTTTTTGAGATATAAAAGAGAGAAGTGAGCAGAAAGACATGGAGATGTCATACCACCACAAAAGAAGCACTAGGAGCATTGTGCATCATTTGGACCTGTGGCCCCTGTAACAAGAAGCTCCTCTACAAGGGGAAGACTGAGGACGAGGAACTTCCCCAGAGCCAAGAGAAAGAAAAAGCCTTCACTTGGAGCTGGCGTACTGAATTTTGACTTCCAGACTGTGACAGAATAAACGTGTGTTTGTTAAAGCCATCCAAGTGTGCTGTTTCTGGTAAAATAGCACTAGATAACCAAGATGGTCATATTAACGGATCTCCTTTGTATGACTATGGATATTATCTTATCATTGACAGTCCTGTACTTCAAGATAGATTCTCAAATGCTCTTTCTGATAATGAATGTGACACCATTCCTTATCAATTGGACTTTCCCGGCTTGGTAGAGGATATGTTTGTCCAATTCAAAATGGTCAGTATCAATCCATTTCAGTTCACTAATGCCTGCAATATCGATCTTTAAGCTCTCCATTTCATTTCTGGCAATTTCCAATTTTCCTAGATTTGTGCTTTGCACATTCCATGTTCTGATTATTAATGCTTGCAGCTATTTCTTCTCATTTTGAGTTGTGACACTATCAGATGAAGATCTTGAAAGTTCTACTCCATCTACATCATTAAGATGAACTCTTCTTTGAGAAGGCAGCTCTTCCCTAGTCAGATTTTGAGTGCCTTCCAGCCTTTGGGGATAGTCTTCAGGCACTGTATTAGACAAGGTTCTGCTGCTATTTATGAAGCTTTCACTAGCTAGTTTCTTTTTTTCTTTTTTTTTTTTTTTTACAAATAGATCTCCAAGTCCTTCGTCCCAGTCAGTCTTAGTTTGGAAGCTTTGCTGAAACCTGTTCACTAGGGATAACCTAACCAATATTTGAAATACCAGGTAACATAGCTTCCAGCGTCACAGCAACATGCAGGCTGCCACAAACTAACAGAGGGTTAATGGACTGCAAAATTCTTTCCTTTTAGATTTTACCTCTGACTGGCTGCTAGTAAGGAACGCTGATGGCAGAAATGGTTAAGAGCTCAACTGCTAACCAAAAGGTTGATAGTTTGAACTCACCCTGTAGCTCCACCAGAGAAAGTTATATACTAGGGAACCTATGGGCCAATTCTACTCTGTCACAACGAGTTGCTTTGGGTCAAAATGGACTCAGTAACACTGAACAACAAAATGCTGCTTGCAGATGCTTGGATGGGTCTGCTGGATAGGTGATAGGACTTCATGTAGATGCAGTAGGAAAGAGCACACTTAGGAAAGGGAAAGTTGAGGCATGCCACATGAATCAGTTATCCAAAATCAGGAGAGTCCTTCCTTGTACATAAGTACCCAAAATGGGCATCTTTATTCAGTGAGGCACTGAGAAGGGATAGCGATAATTATCAATTGCTTTTTATTTTTTTACTATTTACACACACACAAACACAAGTTTAAAACAATTTATACTGGGTAATTCTGTATATGTTGCTTTGTAGAAGGAAAAAGAAATAATCCTACTCATAGGGTTACTTTTATACACTGACTCTTCACTTATCAACATGGTTAACTTTTAAAATCCTTTAAAACCCAAGACCAGGTCATTATGTAAAAATCAGCATTATGTAAAAATGAAGGATGACCACATCAGATCACAGAATGGAGGATGGTGACATTATATAACTGCCGGATTACATAATTACATAACTACCGAGCCACAGCAAATCATGGCCAAGTCAAACTTACACATAATCTCAGTTAGTCAGTGTGATTGTCACCTTGCATCTCAGTGTTTGCTATTGCCAGATATACATTGTTAATGTGCAAAATAGTTGGATTGTAGACATTTTACCTTTGTCTTAAATGTGAAATATTGTACCAGATGGTTGATAAGTGACAAGTATGTGTATATAGCTACCAGTAGGCATAGTCAGTTAGGGAAAATTACTAAGGAGATACTGAGAACCAGAATAACAACTTCTGTAAAAATCAGTATTTTTGTGGGCCCCATGGAAGGAACCGAGGTACCTGGCATGGGAAAATTAAGATATGGCTGGAAATACAGATATCTTTGAGTTTTTGAAAGGTTAACAGTGATGACTTTAAGAGGTGGATTGTGCAGCAGCAATAGAGATCAACGGCAGTGATAATGCAACAGAAAGTGAGGGAGGGTAAAGGGAGATACTTTAAGATTTTGAACGTAAGAGAAAAATGTACTGACTCGTAAAGCAAGAAATTGAAAATTTTTTTTTGTTTTGATTGTAAATTTGGTAATAGTTGGCTTGTCACTCTCAGGAAGAACATCTTGGGAAAGCCCAGGGTCCCCAAAAGTCAATTATTGTCCCTGGTCCTTCTCTTTTGGGACTGATGCATTGACTGTTTGTCTGAAGTACAAAACAAAAAAAAACAAAAAAAAACAAACCCAGTGCTGTCTAGTCGATTGCAACTCACAGTGACCCTATAGGACAGAGCAGAACTGTCCATAGTGTTTCCAAAGAACAGCTGGTGGATTCAAATGGCCAATTTTACAGTTTGTAGCACTTGACCACAATACCACCAGGGTTTCCTGTCTGAAGTATACCAGTTCCTAAATTAAGAAAGTCAAGATGTTTACAATCATAAAGGGAGGTTTAGAATCAGTGTTGACCGTATGAATAATTCAGTCCGTCCTGGTGATATTTAACAAATACAGCATAACTATAAAACTACATTGTCATGGATTGAATTGTGTCCCCCCCAAAAAATGCACAGCCACATGGCCAGGCCATGACTCCCAGTATCTTGTGATTGTCCTCTGTTTTGTGGTTTCCCTATGCTGTATGTTAAAGGATTAGGGTGAGACTGTAAATCCCTTCATAGGATTACCTCCCTGCTCCACTGTTAAGGGAGTTTCCCTAGAGTATGGCTTTCCCCACCCTTAATCCTTTCATCATACAAGAGATAAAAGGAAAGAGAAGCAGGCTGAGAATTGGGAACCTCACACAATGAAGCAAGCAGTGGGAGAAGACGGCATCCTACAGATCCGAGGTTCCTGCTCTAAGGTGCTTCCTGGACAAAGACTGATACAATACTGGGTTTTCCTCCAGAGCCGACAAGGGGGAAAACCTTCCCCTGGAGTGAACATACTGAATTTGGACTCATATCCTACCAGACTGTGTAAGAATAAACCTTCCTTTATTAAAGCTATCCACTCTGTGGTATTTCTGTTAGAGCAGCACTAGCTGACTAAAACGTACATTAAAGAAGATAAGAGTTTCTTCTTTTTTCACTTAGAAGTCAGAAGTCTGCAGTGCTGTGTATAGGGTTCTGGTATCACCAGAAACCCAGATTCCTATCTTTCTCTTCTGCCACCCTCAATGTGTAGTTTCTATATTCATGGGCCAAAATGGCTTCTGTGACTCTAGTCCTCCTATCAGTGTATCCTGCTAGAAAAACGAAGGAGCCAAGGAGAATAAAAAAGAGCTGAGTCAGCTTTCTGTAAGCATCTCTCTTGGATGTCTCATACAGCACATTTGTATATATCTCAAAAGCCAAAACTTAGTCACGTGGTTACATGAGATTACAAAAGGGTGGGGAGTGTAGTTTTCTTTTCAGCTGAATGAATTATCATTCAGAATAAAAATCAGAGTTCGAATACCAGGGAAGAAGGGAAGCAAGGCTATTGGGTGGTACAATTTGACATAGACAGTCCATAAAGGACGAGCTAATTTACATTCACACTGTTGTTTTAACCAAGTATGTAGTTTGTTTGCAAGCACTGAGACTGACTATGCTTTGTGGCTGTCTTTGTTAATCATCAATTATGCACTGAGAGGCTTTTAACAATGAGATATGCATTACCTAACAATTCAGTAAAAATCCACTTAATCATCTCTATTCTAATTTCAGATGTAAGATATCAATATTTTAACAAATCTTGGTGAAATGGACCAAGCAATCTCCATTCTGTTATGTAAGATATCCTTTAGGTAAGAGACAATTCAAGTTTTGAAAACTGTATAGCTTAATGATAGTAAGCGCATATCAAATAATAAAATGACATTTGCATTCTTAAAAATGCTTTCTTTATACCAGACATATAATTAATGGAAAACGCTTATGGCAAGGGTTGAAGAAAAATACACTTTATGAGTCTGGCTTTCCACTCTTTTTGTAGATAAGGTTTTATTGGAATACGGCCACCCTGTTTATGGCTGCTTCCCCTCCCCAGTACCAAGTTGGGTCATTGTATTAGACAGTTCTGCCACACAAACCTAAAATATTTACTATCTAGACATTTACAGAAAAAGTTTGCCTACTCCAATATGCAGCACAACCAAATACAGGAAATGATACATTTTTCTCATAATAAAACTTAGGGCCTGTCAGAGTCCCCAGGAAAATTGCTTTTGTAGAAATATTATTTAATTATATTGGCAGATTAATCAGTATTTGTTGGCAAATTCCTTTCTCTAACAAACTAAACCTTTATTCTCAATCAGTGGTTTTGAGTCAGAAATGAATTTGCCCTCTGCGGGGTCACTTCCCACTGTCTGGCGATTTTTGGCTGTCACAGCCTTAGGAGGGTGGCTGTTGCTGTTGTCAAAGGCCATCGAATCAGTTTGGATTCAAAGAGATCACACATATGACAGAGTGAAACATTGCTCAGGCCTGCGCCATCCTCACAACTGTTGTTATGCTTGGGTGCACTGTTGGAGCCACTGTGTAAACACATCTTGTTAAGAGTCCTCCTCTTTTTCAATGACCTCTATCCACCATGATGTCCTTCTGCAGGACTCATCCCTCCTAAAAATCATGTCTAAAGTATGTGAGATGTCATCTTGCCATCCTTTCTTCTAAGGAGCATACTGATTGTACATCTTGCGAGACAGACTCATTCATTCTTCTAATTGTTCAGGATACATTCACTATTCTTTCCAACAACAACAAAAAAATACAAAGGCATCAATTCTTCAGATTTTTCTCACTCATCGTTCAGCTTTCACATGCATGTGAAGTGACTGAAAACACAATGGCTTGGGTCAAGAGCACCTTACTCTATAAGGTGACATCTTTGCTTTTTAACATGATCAGGTCTTTTGCAGTAGATTTGCCCAATGTAATACATCCTTTGATTTCTTGACTGATGCTTTCACAGGCATTATTGATCCAAGGAGAATGAAATTCTTGAAATCTTCAATCTTTTCTTCGTTTGTCATGATGCTTGTTGGTTCAGGTGTGAGGCTTTTTGTTTGCATTATGTTGAGGTGTAATCCGTACCAAAGCCTATCATCTTAGATGTTTCTTCATCAAGAGGGTGGAGGGGTGGGGAAGTAATGGCATCTTGTGTGTTGAGGTTAGGGATGTTGCTAAACATCCTACAACGTGCAGAAGAGCCACATGCAACAACAAGAAAAAGCCAGCAGTCTAGTATTTCAGTCATACTGAGGTTGAGAAACCTCTCTTCAAGAGAAAATTCACTAGTACTTAACAAGCAGTTGACTATAAACAATAAATCGTATCACTTTCCTCAAAAGTACAGCATTTTTGAAATTATTTCTCAGTGGTGGAAGCTTTGATGATGTCCTCATCCTACTTTTTCTCCTTCTAAATGAAAGTGTTTTTACCTGTACTGAAAATGGATCAACAAACTCTTTCACACAAGTGTCATGCTGAATATGACGCTTTAAGTTTTATTTCTGAAAGAAAAACAAAGAATTCACCATCAAAGTAACAAGTGGAATGATGTACAAGGATTTCAAAAGTTCAGAGAAGTCCTTTTGTTTAAATAAAAAAAAAAGTGTTACCTCTGGCCTGTTGAACCTGTTGAGACAGCCAATTGCATATGGATTTCTAGAGAAAACTAAGTAGCATCAGCAGAAGGAAAAACAAAAACAAAAACAAACAAACAAAATTCGTCACCAGAATGTTCCAGAGATGACTCATTCAAATGTGATCATAAGCACGAAAAATAGATTCTTCAGAAAATAATTTGTAGATTACTGGATTAGGCCCAGTTTAATGTATTTATAGCAGGAGTTCATAACCTTCTTTTGTGTGATACAACCCTTTGCCAGTAAAATATCCCTTTTCAGAATAATACTATTAAATACAGTCACACATAGCTTAACATCTATAATACGTTCTGTGAAATAAGGACATTATGTGATGTGGACATTGTGTGAACATAATTTTATACAGAAGAAGATGAAGCAGAAGGCCTCCAAATGCTTGTGCTATTGCTTTCAAATTTGTAGTCATCACGCAACTTTAGTGTGTGACACTCCAAGAGGCAGCCATACAGCCAGCTGAGCTGGTGAAGCAGCAAGTCCTTCGCAGTTTCTGGGACAGCAAGCATTAGAGGCCACCCACCTTCAGCATCATATGTCTGAATGTCTCGGTTGGCCATCCCAGGGTCCCTCGGCCCTGAGGCTCACCTCTGCCACTGCTATTTATATACAGAAAAGCACACCACTGTGGTCGCAGGGCAGTCTGGCTCTGTCTCTTTCCAATTTGTGGATCCCATATGACCTTATAGAATCAGGGACTTACACGCAGTTGGAAGTTGCCTGAATGGTCCATATGTGATGCATGACTATACTTAAAATAAAATGTATAGCTTTTCAAATGAAAGAATTTGTAATGAAGTATAATTATCAAGACATAAAACTAAATGTGATAGTAACATGAACTATTTGTTGACTTACACATTAAATAATGAGATCAAATAATGGCTCTAATAGCCACAAAAAACTGAAATAATAATTAGCAAAAATATTTTAAGAAAGCTGCAACTGTAAGGTGGTATGAAAACATCTGCTATTTTTACTGTAGACAAAGTCACAGGTACTGCTAATGGTACTGGACCTTGTTGTTTGCAATCACAGTGAAGAGAAGACTAAATTTCAGTGACAGCTTAGTGAAAAGTAAGATGTAAGACAACAGAGCCTGTAAACTGTAACACTGTGACTTTCCAAGAGTAAGGATGTGGGATCTATTTGAATTTGCTCGAGTATGAAGCCCTTAAACATAATTCAAAATTATAGCTTCATATGACATGTGAGCAATTATGCTCTGAGCTAACACTTTAGGTCTGGAAACTACTAAAGGAGTGATGTAATATTGGCTTTATAATCCGTGTTCTAGTGTAGCATTTTCAAATCCAGTGCAACTCCATCAAAACATGTATTGTTTTCTTTGTAGAGATATTTCCTTTTTGGAATCATTTAAAAATCTTTTTGAACTTCACACTTGTTCCTCAGAAATATCTCCATTGAAATTCCCAAGTTGAGAAGAAAAATGAGTTGTCTCACATCTCTACACTTAGGTGGCTATCCCTTTAGGTGAAATCTAGGCTGATTGTGCCCTTTGCTCTAATTCATGACTCCTCCCTCAATTAGAATTCTGTCTTAATTAAGTAAACTCATTCATCAAGAAAGTTGTGTGCTGATATGGTGATTTTTGCCACATGGATCATATCATCACCATGTTCCAGTTGCTGCAATAGTTATACACATTTTAGGGAAAAGCAAGAGATAAGTGAGAAAGCAAGTGTAAATTGTCAGCTTATAAATTATTGCTGCCCTTGGTCTACAGTAATTACAGCAAAGCTCTAGCTAACTGTCCCGCTGGTGAACTCTAGCAAACATCGTCTTTCAGGCTGTATCACCATACACGTGGACATGGCTCCTCTCCCAAGAGGCTTGGCCTCTTCTAAGTGAGTAAAATACATACATACATATGTACATACATCTATATTTACATATATACACACACACACACACACATATATGTATATATATATACATATATATGGGGAAAGAGGGAAAAACAAGGGATTATGAACATTCTTTAAATTAATTTTATATTAATTATTTCCAAAGGGTGTATCTAGAAGACGTATTCTATTTTATGATTTATCTAAATGGTCCTTGCTTTTTGGTGATAACTTATAGAAACACATCAGACATGGAGGTAAATTTTATGTTGTAAAAGCAAAAGACTTGTGTAAGACCACTTTTTAGCTAAAAACTCAAATGAATGGCTATCATCATTCCTATTGCATTATTTTACATTTTAGTCCTCTCAGACATCTTCTTAAGTAGGTACTACTATAATTACCATTGAACAGGCTAGTGTGAGTAGTTAAGGGAAGTGTCTTTTTAAAGCTTCCACTGCCAGGACATGGTAGTGTGTACTAGGATTTGAGGGAATCTTCTCTTGTGCAGATTACATAAAATATTCCTGACATCACATCAAGTAAAACAATATGAATATATATTTCTTCCAAAATTAAAAATAATATATATAATATCTAAACAAAGACAAAAATAACTGAAAGAAAAAATCTCTACTGAAAAGACAACAGAGCATATTCCAGGATGAAGTGATAATGGGGGATTGATTTTTAAAATTTAGTGTTTTCTACAGTAGGAAACTTTGTATTTATTGTCAGGAGGACTAACAATATAAAATAAAGATTACTGTTTATCTCTTCAATCTATAAGCCTAAATATACACATGAATGACAAAGGTTCAAAAATGATTTTTATTGGAAATATTGTGAGTTCTCAAGTTCTCTCAGCAAGGTAGAGCAAAAATAAGTATGCCAACAACTTTCCCAAGCAACACCATCTCAAAAACTTCCAAGATGACAGATGTGGTAGTGACAACTTAGAAGAGAGCACAGATATGCAATCAGAGGTATGTTCACCTCCCTTCCCCCTCTCCTGCCAACACAGAATAGAGAGCCCTTATATAGCATTTCAAGTAGAGGTAGAATCAAGATGGTGGACTAAACACACATGTCCCTAAATCCCTCTGGAAACCAAGACTTGAATTGATAATTAAATGGAACCTTCTAGACACCTAGTGAGCCTCAGGACGTGGCATAGGGCTGTTACTTTGGACTTCATACCACTGAATACAAAACCCCCTCACTTTCGCTGACCCCACTCTCAGGGAGCGCTGGCTTGCATGGACTGAAGGTAACTCACCATTTTAATTTTTTCTTTCTGTCGTAGCCAGAGGGGAGAGCTGGGGCTTGACTAGCTGCTAATCTCAGACACAGTGCTTGTGGATTGGAAAGTAAAATTGCTGTATTGTAAGAGTCCAGATTTGGACTCTGTGTGTATTGGCACCTTTGGCCTCTCTTTCTGCCTCTGCCATATAGTAACTGGTACCAAGATGGTGGCTAGCTTGTGTGGGATGCCATCTTGTTCCATTGGGAGGCAGATCCCCCATACAGAGGTCCCAGCTGGACTTAGTTCCTAGTCTGAGAGGCAGCATGTGCCCAGAGGACAGTGCTTTTCTGGCAGAAAAGTGCTATTTTACACAGTGTGGCCTATGGCTGGGGCCTGGCAACAGAGGTTGTGGACTCTGTGCATCTCGGCACCTTTGGCCTCTCTTTTGGTCCCAGCCAGGTGGCGAGATTGTGCGGGACACCACCTTGTTCCACTGAGAGGTACATATACCCATATGGAGGCCTCAGCTGGACCTAATTCCTGGGCTAGGAGGCAGCACCTGTCCAGAGGAGAGTGTTTTTCCACCAGAAAAGCAGTATTCTACACAGTGTCATCTACAGCTGGGGCCCAACAGCAGAGGCTGTATTTTGAGCTAGTTTATAACAGCTGGGGTTCGATATAGAGGTGCTTACCTTGCCAGCTGGGAAGAGAGACCTATATACCTGAAAATCTGACTGACTTTGGAAGTTTTCAGATACTTTGTACCTCTCATTTTATGACAGCCTAGAATCGACTCAATGACCCTTTGGCTGGTTTGGCTAGAAAAACAACTGTGGTCCATCCTCATAGCATCTTTCCCAAACTGTATTGACTCGCATGATGCTTCAAAAGCAACAAACTCTGGAGAAAACCATAACCAAGAAATCACCGATGGCTTCAGAAGCCAACCCCCAAAAAGCACCACACAACTTCCCAGATGAGGAAGCTTTTCTGAAACTATCAGAAGGTGAATACAAAAGGATTGTATATAGAGCCTTCCTAGACCTTATAAAAATGCAGCAGAACAAAATGAAAAATTAAGCAAGCTGCTATCTGATGGAACACCAGTGCTCTGAAATCCAACAGATCAAGAACAAAATTGAAGACATAGAAACTTCAATTCAAAGCCAAGAAAACAGAAGGGAACAGAAAATATACTTTCTGATTTGGGAGACAGAGTTACTGACTCCAGCATCTATGAGGAGAAATGAGAACAAAGAAACAAGAAAAATGAGGAAGCATTAAGAAGCATGTGGGACTCTAGTAAGAGGAACAATCTATGATTACTTGGAGTTCCTGAACATGGCAAGACACATGAGAACACAGAGAGTATTGTGGCTGAGCTGCTGACAGAAAACTTCCCAGAAATTATGAAATAAGGGAATATAGATATCCAAGATGCATATCGAATACCACTCCATATAGATCTCAAAAGAAAGACCCCAAGACATATTATAATCAAGCTTAACAAAATGAAACATAAGCAGAAACTCTTAAAAGCAGCACAACTGGAAGCAAAGCTAACATCCAGAGGGAAACCCTGTAGGCTTTTGTCAGATTTCTCAGCAGAAAAAATGCTGGCATGCAGACCATGGCAGGACACATTTAAAACCTTGAAGGAGAAGAACTTCCAACCGAGAATTATATATCCTGTGAAACTATTTTTCAAATACAAAAACAAAATCAAGACATTTGCAGATCAACAGAAACTCAGAGACTTTGTAAAAACCAAACCAAACGTCCAAGAAATACTGAAGGAATCTCGGCTTAGAAGAACAAAACCACTAACTTTATATTTTAGTAGGAGATATAGGACTCATCACCCAGAATCCTACTCAGACAGAGAAGGCTCCAAACTCAATCAAAGCTGTAATAGTGAAAAAAATAATCCAGCGGTCATATCATGAAAACTATGATGTCATTACATTAAAAAGAAGGATGTACTACAGTTGTTATAGTTCTTCCAGATGGAGAGGAAACTGATAAGAATGGTAGTAATTGAAATTGAGTTTATATGTAGTTAGTTAAGGGGGAATTTAAGGGCAGCCGTAAAGCACAATAAAGATGCAACATATCAAATCAAGAAACGTAATACAGGAGTCTCAACAACCATAAAACCAATCCTGAAAAAGGTGAAAAATCAACTCACAAAGAAGAATGTCCCAGAAAAGATTAATAAGAACAAAGAGAATTTCAAGAGCTGTCCTTTATCCCTTTGTTAACTCATTCTAAGCATGAAGGCAAGCACACGTGGAAAGATCATTTAAAATACTATGTGCCCTATCATTACAGTCTCTTCACATCTTGCCAGCTTTCACAGCAAATCACAAATCTTTTTTTTTTTTTTTTTTACTATTGAAGCATATCTTTCAATATTATCGGTGATGTAAGGTTTGACATATTTTTAAAAGTCAGACTAACATGGGAGCATTGGGGATCAGCCCTCTTTCGTGTGTCTGCTTCATTCCTTTGTTGGAGTTACACGTTTTCTGTGTGTGGGATTGAGGAATCATGGAAAATTGCCACTTGTGTGATAAATTACTGTTTTCACCCATCACCCATCGAAAATGCTCCATATGAGCCTTGTACACCATTATGTTGTCCCATCCAGGACCTTTTGAAAGTCAGCAGGGTGCATCTGGCTGAAATTCAGTCAGGCAATCAAATTTATTCAAGCCTGGTGAACTTGAGAGCTTTCAAAAGGAGCGGAGCTGAAGGATGAGATTATAGCCTTGACAGGGCTCTGTAAAGGTGTCTGACACCTGACCGCTCCTAGTGAGGCATGGTACCTGTTTCCATTGATTTGCAACAAAGTCTTTTCTCAATAAGCATTCCACTTAACATTTCCTCTCAGGGAACCTGTGTAGTTGAAGATATTTACGAGTTGCTTTCAGCTTAAAAATAAATCACCTCTAATTCCTCTAAGCGAAATCAATCAAAAACCTGTAAAAAATGGACTGGTTGTTTGGTCGATTCTGGCAGAAAAGTAAACAGCACTTCAGCTATTCTCTGCCATTAAGGCCTAAATGGCCTAGAAAGTAAATCAATATTTCTAGTCAACCTTCTGGCTATTGTTTAGCCAGTAGGTATGGATTTGCTCTGGCTTACTGCAGCCCTTTGGGACTAACCTATAATCCTCAGAGAAAAAGAATAAGTTCGTTATCTAGTTCAGCTCTCTGCTGTACATTTAAATAGACCACATCCATCAGCGGCTCTTGTTAAAGTTAAAAGATGAGGGCATCCCATGCTACCTCCTTTATGGTGAAACACTTCCAACAAAGTGAGGGAGGAAATTATAAATGTTGGCAAATGACCTAAAAATTCTAAGTGGGGAATAGACAGTAATTTGAGTATGAGGGATATATTACCGCTGTTTAAATGTTACCCATTTATGAGGTAAACCATGTATATACATAAGGCTACAATACTATAGAATTTTTCATTATTCCTGCTACTCATTACCAATTACTTTTATTTAAATGTTGTTGTGATCACGAACAGCAAAAGCTAATCAGAATTTGCTTCTCTGATGTCATAAAACAAAATGCCTTCCCTTCTTTATGTCAGCAAGTGGTTATCTCTCATATTCCTATTAATTGCACTTGAATAATTTGTAATAATAAGTTGGTAAAAGGTTCTTCAGGATTTTGGAAGAAGAGAATCCTGGAAAAAGGTAATTTCTTAAAGAAATGAATTTTCACTTGTCTTGTCAACATGATACACTGGGATTCTGCTTGAAATGCCATCCATGCTTCTTGGCTTGCAATGGGGAAATTACAATGCAGAATTAATTTACCTGTGAACTATTTTTTACACTCAATCTTTATGTCTTTTTGCATTTCATTGAAAAAAAATCATCAGAGCACAGTTTATAAAGTCTATTATAGTCTTTTAAATTTAGAGAAAATAACCGTAATTGAATTGAGAGGACGGAATATGTATGCAAAATATACTCCTTTAGGAAAGAAAGTACATTAATAATCAACTAAAGTTAAGTTAGAGCAGGGAAACCAGCTTGTTTCATGGAGAGATTTTTGCTGCTTCCTTCTTTAAGACTTACACATCTTCCCATCCCAGAAAGTTTTTTTTTAGCTTCAAGTGAAAGTGAATTTTAAAACCATTTAAAATTACATTACAGAGAATATTTAATTATTTGAGAATCTGTTACTGGGAAAGAAAAATTAACATAAAACAAGTCTACATTCCGTTTGACACGTTTATTGCTAGTTTGACACATTATTATTGCTAGTGAGAGGTATTTTTGTGGTTAAAATAATACATTTAATAATTATCGCTACCACACTGAAATCACTTAAATATTTCAATTAAAATTAATTTCGTTTGGAAAGATACACATTCACACACATACACACATACACACACATTCCTTTTTTTACTTATCACACAGACAGCTTGAATGTTTAAGTTCTTAACTTGCCTCTAACAAGTTAAGCCAACTTTTTCTGTCTACTACACTTCATATTTTCCAGTGTATAACAGGGATAGAAAAGGGTAGCTGAAAAGATAATGAAAAAGGTCTGTTCTCTATCATTCAGATACTCTATATGGCAATTTGAAATATACACTTTCAATTTTTTCATAATACACATAAGCTTAAAGAAAAAATATTATAGAATATTAACAATATTCTCATTATTTTTACCGTCAGCAGGAAATATCAAAAAATTCCAATAATAATACAAAACGAGAGTCAGGTAAATAATAAAATTACTTGCAAAGTGAGTTCATTTTAAACTTCAATTATATTTGAACATCCCTGTTGAAGTTTTACTTAAGTTTTTCAAAAATTTGTATGAGGGCAATAACTTATAAATATTTACTATATAAAGCCACAAGAGAATATGGTCAGATAGCAGACTACATGACCATTCATTGTTTGTTCCAAAAATTAACCAAACCCACTGCCGTTAAGCTGATTCTGACTCAGTGATCCTATTAAACAAAGCAGTACTGCCTCATAGAGTTTCCAAGGAGAACCTGGTGGATTTGAACTGCTGACCTTTTAGTCAGTAGCTGTAGCTCATTGTCGCCACACCTCCAGAGCTTCCATTGCTTTTCTCTGTGAACCCAGTCCCATCGAGTGGCTCCCCACTCATAACGACCCCATAGGACAGAGTAGAACTGCTCCATGGAGTTTACAAGGAGTGTCTGGTCTATTCCAACTGCCAACCTTTTGAATAGCAGCTGTAGTACTCACTCACTACATCACCAAGGTGTCTTTCTTCTACCAAACCCACTGCCATTGAGTCAACTGCAACTTATACAATCCCATGTCTAGTAACCTTACTTCTAAATTAGTGATACTTGATAGTTACCGATATGGACATTCAATGCATGTATTTTTTTTTCCTGTTTTATTACCTTTCTTTATATTCTGATGTTTGAAAACACCAGTCTACATAGAAATGCAGTGCTATATAAATAGGGTTGTATTTTACAGTTAAAAGCTTTTAATGTATATCCTTTATCTGGGAGTTGTCACCATTAGATGACAATGCTAACACAAAATGGTAGTAAGGAATCTAGTTTTCCTTCTTTTTAACAAGTCAATATGATGAAGTCACTCGTCTAAGCAAAAATGCATAAAAATAATCCTGTCGTCTCATAATCACCAATGAGTGGAGTATACTATGTATCTGTCATGGATTGAATTGTGTCCCTCCAAAAAGGTGTGTAGTCATTTGATTGGGCCATCATTCCCAATATTTTGTGATTTTCCTGCTGTATGTTAAACAAGATTAAGGTGGGACTGTAAATTCCTTCCTAAGGTCCTCCGTACTCCACTGTAAAGAGAGTTTCCCTGGAGTGTGGCTTGTACCACCTTTTATCCTTTCATCCTATGAGAGATAAAAGAAAAGAGAAACAAGCAGAGAGTTGGGAACCTCACATCAACAAGAAAGTAGCACCGGGAGAAGAGTGTGTCCTTCAGACTTGAGGTTCCTGTGCCAAGATGCTCCCTTAATAAAGACTGAGGCAGCACAAGGACTTTCCTCAAGAGTCGACAAGGGGAAAAGCCTTCCCCTGGAGTGGACATCCTGAATCTGGACTTGTAAACTATTGGACTGGATAAGAATGAACTCTTCTTTGCTAAATGCCTATACTCTGTGGTCTTTCTGTTACAGCAGCACTAGATGACTAAAACAGTATCCAACAGATGGTTGTTGAAAGAATGCATGAATTCATGAGTAAGTGAACAGATACACCCAAACCAACCAAACCACTGCCATCGAGTTGACTGCAACTCATAGTGATCCTATAGAACAGAACAGAATTGCTCCACAGATTTTCCAAGCACAGGATGGAGAACTTGAATTGCTGGCTTTTTGGTTAGCAGGCTGATTCTTAAACACTTGTGCCACCAACTCACTGCATCCAGTTGATTTTTACTCCTAGCAACCCTATAGAACTGCCTCATAGGGTTTCAAAGGAGCACCTGGGTGGATTTGAACTGTTGGCCTCTGGGTTATCTGTGGCTCTTATCCACCGTGCTACCAGGGTTTCCACTGTTCCACCAGGACTCCTTTATTTAACTTGAGAAAACTTTATTCTATATATCAAGATAACTTTGGGATAAATTCTCCTAAAGTTATCTCATAAAGCTTTTTTTAAAAAAGAACTCTTCTCTAGGTTGAACATATTTTAGGGACATGTGGGCAAACTATGGCCTGCAGACCACAACTGGCCTTGTTTTGCTTAGCCTGTGCATCACAATTAATAGACAGCATTACCTTTGAACTTCAGTTAAATAAAATTTTATCTCCTGGAGGAGAATAGTTCTTCTCTCCTCTCCTCTAAAGGTACAGTGAAAGGAAGCAGGTCTGGCAGTGTGCTTCTGTACAGACTGCCGCCAACAAAACCCTGCAGAACGGTTCTATTCTGTAACATGTGTGCCTCCCCGGGATGGACTTAATAACCGCAAGTTTGTTTTTTCTGTTTGCCATCAAGTTGATTCTGACTCACAGACACCCTACAGGACAGAGTAGAACTGTTCGATAGTTTCCAAAGAGTGTCTGGTGTATTCCAACTTCTGACCTCACAGTTGGCAAAAGTAGCACTTAAACATTATGTCACCATTTGCAGATCTCTGTTTCCAAAGAAGCACATTGTTTTCTAAGGATAAAACACATCTACATCACAAGTTGAACTAATATAATATCTCTGCCCCTGGTCTAGCACCATTTATTTAGCATTCTTATTGTTCTACTCTTACTTAGTCAACAGTCAACGGTACTGTTTTTTTAAGTGTAGTAAAACCACTTTCCATAACTTCAGTATTTTGTACATCCCCTCAGAGTCATTTGATTAAGAATAATAAGAGTTCCACGACTCAGGCAAAAATGAAGATTATACTGTCTGTGGAGGCAGCAATATTGGGAAGGAAAAAAATGTAGGCACTTGTAAGTTCGTTCCATTTATTTTTATTTTAAACAGCAAAAAATTAGCCTTCGTTTAATTCATAGTGGTATCTACAGATCAGTGATGGAAAAGAAGATCAATTAGGTCATTTAAGTCCCGTTCCAACGTTCCAATTTTCTCATTCAGCACATTAACTTTGCCCTGTCCAAATGTAAGTGACTCAAGAGATGGCTTTCCACAACTGCACTCGGGAGATATTTTTAAATCAAATCCATCTGACCCAAAGCATCATTAAAGACTTTGCTATTGAAGTTATACTAAATTGTTCTCTGCTTAATTGCATCTCATTTGTCCTTTATTCTCTTTGGCTACCCAACCCAAAAGTTCCCCCCCCCCGATTTATTTTACACCAGCTAGTTCACATACATTGTTGATAAAGAGTAGAGTATTAATGACTTTTGTTTATTAGCTCTGTTATTGCTTAAATATTAGTGTTCCTTCACTTAGGTTTTCCATCAATTCCTATGGACAGAAGATCCTTTTGTAACAAACATGCTGCATTTCTTAGGAAAAAAAAATTCTAAAATCAGCAAGGAACATACCATCTTTTCTAGCTTCAATTATCAAAATGTTGAAACATAAATGCTCCCTATAACTTGCTATAACATCTGTACTTTCTTTTTGCTATCCATTTCCCTACCAATGCTTGTATTTTGATTTTCTGAAACCTAAATCACATTAAACATTGCTTTCTGAAATAAAGCATGACTCCCAACCCCCCCACTGATTAAGTCTAACTAAAAAAATTCTGAGGATGCAAGGTTCAACAGTATATTGTTCTTTTCTTCCTGCCCAGTTGATGGATATCCTGTAACACAAGCTTGAATCTCAAAATTAGCTAATTAAAGAAGTATTAAGAAAATCCATATATATGACTAAGTCAATCCATCAGTGTTTTTGCTCAGTAGGGTCAACTTTTGCTGTATGGAAAAAAACACCACTGCCAGGAGATAGCAATGAACTACGACCTCTGTGAGTGTTGCAACAGGAACTAATGTCAAGGAAGTATTTGCTATTAAAACTAATAGACTGCTAATCAACATATTATCGATCCTTCATTTTTGTCAAGGTCATTTTGCATCTTAAAAAATGATCCTACAGTAAGCTTTAATAGGAAAAGTGGACTAATTTGATTTAAAGAGTAAATGCTATTAATTATGAAAGACAGTCAATAAAAAGCTTGTTCTTCAAAACATAAAGGCAATAGTGGCTTTGATTTATAGTAATGAATACAATGATGAAATTTTTTCCTACTGTATCTTATGCATTACCATCTCACCTTTTGTTACTGTTCCTCCTCACAAATTAGAAAAACCTTAATTCAAAACAAACATTGGCTCTAAAATATTATATCTCAGATTTACTACTATGATTTTAATTTTAATAGATTAAACTGTTATGTAATATTTTAACATTTTAGGAAAAATGTGGAAAAAGGAAAAATATTTCATTTCATAATTCAAAATTAAGGTTAAATTTCTACAATAAATTATTATAAATCGTCAAGGTTTATAACCTGTAGTGATGAGGACAAAACACTAATTTTATTACTCTGACATCCTAGTAAGCAAAACATTTAAAGAATTACTATTATCTAAATTGACATATTACTACATATGCCTTTTCCATATATATGTATAATACCAAACATGTAATATTTGAGATATAAATTACATAGTTAACAATAAAGTCAGTAAATTGGAAATAAATGCTTGAATATCTATGCTTAACCTAGTGGATTATTAGGTCTTTCCAAGACACACAGTAAATATTTTTTCTCCTAAAATGACTTCACCAGAAGCAGTATGAGTCACTCTTATATTGCACTTCAATAATGTAAAATTTCTGAATTATATAATATATATTTGAGGTGATGTTTCAATAAAAGGGTTCTCATTTTGAGCCATCCGATAACAAGTGTACTGAAGACTATTGTCCTGTATTATAACTAGATGACTATGCCATCAAAGATAATAGAGCAGGTCAACCTTCTAATTCTGTAAAGATGTGATTTTATTCTTTTTATGATAGAGGTAGTACACAGGGCAGGAAACATTCCCTTTTAAATATGTTAATTAAATATGAGCAAATCCAAAGTCTTGTTTGCTTGCAGGTTACTACCTGGCAATTTGGAAAAATCTCTAATAACATTCTAAATCTGAACATTTATTTATTTGAAAGAAAAATTGGCAAAAACAAAAACTTTAAAAATATAACTTGTAAATAACAAAGGGAATAGAGGTCAAGCTTTAAAACCTTATGGAAATAAATTGGGGGCCATTAATCTTCAGTACCGATGGTACTGATGGAAGAAGTTGAAGCTGCACTGAACAACAAGGCTCCAGGAATCGATGGAATACCAACTGAGATATTTCAACAAAGAAATGCAGTGCTGGAAGTGCTCACTTGTCTATGCCAAGAAATTTGGAAGACAGCTACCTGGCCAACTGACTGGAAGAGATCCACACTTACGCCCATTCCAAAGAAAGGTGATCCAAACCGAATACAGAAACTAACCAAACAACATCATTAATATCACACACAAGTAAAATTTTGCACAAGATCATTCAAAAGCAACTGCAATAGTATATTGACAAGGAATTTCTAGGAATCCAAGCTGGATTTAGAAGAGGATGTAGAACAAGGGATACCACTGCTGATGTCAGATGGATCTTGGCTGAATGCAGAGAATACCAGAAAGATGTTTGCCTGTGTTACACGGACTATGCAAACACATTTGACCATGTGGATCATAACAAATCATGGGTAATTTTGCAGAACATGTGTATTTCAGAACACTTAATTATACTCTTAAGGAATCTGTATACGGACCAAGAGGCAGTCGTGCAAAAAGAACAAGGAGATACTGCAAGATTTAGTCAGGAAATTTGCGCATTAGGGTTGTACCATTTTACCATATCTTCTCAATCTGTATGCTAAGCAAATAATCTGAGAAGCTGGATTCTACAAAAAAGGACAAGGCATCAGGATTGGAAGATTACTGATTAACAACCTGTGTTACGCAGCTGACACCACCTTACTTGCTGGAAGTGAAAAGGACTTGAAATACTGACGAAGATCAAGGACCACAATCTTCAGTATGGATTGCAAATCAACATCAAGAAAACAAAAATTCTCACAACTGGACCAGTAAGCAACATCATCATAAATGGAGAAAGGACTGAGGTTGTCAAAGATTTCATTTTATTTGGGTCCATAATCAACACCCATTGAAGCAGCAGTCAAGAAATCCGAAGACACATTGCACTGGGAAAATCGGCTGCAAGGATCTATTTAAACACTAAAAAATAAAGACGTCACCTTGAAGAATAAAATGCACCTGACCCAAGCCATGGTATCTTCAATTGCATTATATGCACGTGAAAGCTGGACAATCAACAAAGAAGACAGAAAAAGAATTGATGCCTTTGTATTATGGTGCTGGAGAAGAATGTTGAATGTACAATGGGCTGCAAAAAGAACAAACAGCTCTGCTCTGGACAAGTCCAACCAGTGTGCTCCTTGGAAGCAAAGATGGCAAGACTGCATCTTACATACTATGGACATGTTGTCAGGAAGGATCAGTCCCTGGAGAAGGACATCATACTTGGTAGAGTGGAGGATCAGTGACAAAGAGACAGACTGAAGCAGAGTCTGCAACAATGGGCTTAAGCATGAAAATGACTGTGGAGATGGTTCAAGCCTGGGCAGTATTTTGTTCTGCTTTTCACAGGGTAGCTATGGATCTGAACAGACTCAATGGACCTAGCAACAGTACACAATCTCAATTATTAGAAGATTATATTTTCTAAATATAGAAGGCTATGTTGGCTGACTATCAGCAATACCATTTATGTGAGGACCATTATTCATGGAATTATTTCTGATGTTAAAACTTGCTTAGTAGACTATACTGCAACAATGATAGAGAAGCTCACCATGATGTTGGAAGAACCTCCAGCTCTATTGCCACAGACTGAAAACCTGTTGTGAGCTTTCACTTGCTAGATAGGTCTTCTCCAAGAAGCACAGTATTCAACAACATTGGTCACATACAGATCACTGGAAGCAGTATATTTAAAAGGAATCAGTATTCTGTTTCAAAAGCACCATATTTTAAAGTATGTTCTGACTGCATTTTACCCTACAGTGACAACAAACTTCAATCTAAACCCAGTTCTTGCAGTGTTGAAGCTGCAATGTTATGCAACTATCTACAGAGTTTGTATACTAGCAAAACTTTAAAGATTAAGGACAAAATTACTGAGTAAAGCTCTTCCACTGAGTAAAAGAATATAGAGTATATCAACTTATTCTCCACATTTAATTGATTCTAAGGAGCTCGAATTCCCAGTTCTAAACTAAGGCTGAGAGGTTGTCTACTAGTTAATTTTCATTCTGTTTACTACAGAAATTGTGTTAAATGGAGACATTAAAAATAATCTGCATAAGAGGGTTTATGTCTGTGTGTTTATGTGCTCTCTTATTACATAGGAAACAGAGGGGGCATGGAAATCTCTGTAAAATTTATGTCACTTTGTAATTTAACATAAGTAGGCACGTCCTAACTTAAACATTCTTGAAGACAGAGGATCATATTATTAGCATTAGTAGTTGTGCTGTTACAAATGTAGGTTTTACTGGTGTAGAACTGAACAGGGAGTAAGACTTGCCATGCACTGAGCTGTGAGCGTCTGATGTTCTGTCCAACTGTTTATTCATGGTGGTTGGCCAACTTTCAATATGACAGGTCATTTTCAGGGCATAGGAATATCAGTATATATTTAAGCCCTTCCCTTTCTCTATGACATAGTCATTAGAAATATTCACTGAGTGTACCTTCAGATGCCATTGTGGTTATTAAACTCTTTGCTCCTTTACTCCCCTTAAGGTGCTGGAGTCTACAACTGTTGTGTCTGAGTCAAAAAGCTGCTTTTTCCTCTTGTGTCTCGTGATTGCTGATTGTCTTCAGCATTCTGTACTATTAGCCACTATCCCTACCATGACGATTCACTTGTATCACTGCCACCATAGTACAGTGGACTATTTTTTCATCTTTTTTCTCAACTCATTTTTCATCTTTCAGTGTTTTTTTTCATGCTTCTTGGTTTTCATGAACACTGTCAAATAGTCAGTATTTATTACACCACTTCTTTCTAAAGAAAAGTGTGATCTTTGAGTCTTTCGTTTCTCTTAGGTAAATTAGTTGCTCCAGAGTGCTCAATAATTTCACTTTGGTATCAAGGAATTTGGGGGGCTTTCTTTTATGTTTATGTACTTTCAGAGGGAATGGGTGTGCAAGAAATCTGATTTTAGATACTAAATTTTTTTTGAAATCTCTGAACAGTTAATATTGATATAAACATTGGAATCACTTCAAAGAATGCATTGGGGAAATGTGATGTAGTCCTCATAAATGCGCACCTACCGCAATTACCTGAATACCTACTTTGATCTAATCCCCTTGAATGATTCTGATCAATGATAATGACCAGTTGAAAAGATTAGACATGGGCAAAATGAACAAATGCCAAGTTTTATAGTATCCATTGCACAACATTATACTAAACCACATTTACCAATAAACAAGTCTCCTATGCTTCCTTGAGTAGAGACTTTGAAAATGCCCTTGTGAATATAAGATGTATGATTATAAAAATAGAGAAAGCAACTTATAAAGGACAACAGCAGATCTATATGTTGTCCTAGTAAGACAAAGCTATAAAATTCTACTTCTATAAAAATGAAGACTAACTGGCACATGTGAAGAAGTTTTTAAAAAAAATTTATTGTGATGAAGTGAAAGTATACATGACCACCTGTCTGCAGCTCCATCTACTCTCCTCACCCAATGATAGCACATTTCTCCTTTTCACTCTATACTTCTAATATTCTCTTAACAAGCACCTGTCCCCTCCTCCTCACCCTCTTTTTGAGATCTGTTTTTATTATCATTTTGTCCTTCTCAACTAAGTGAACCATCTACAAAAGAAAAAGATATAGCAGCAATTTATCTATGAGAAGTCAGAGAAAGGATGTTGCCAGAATAGGGGTTAACAAGGAGATTAAGGAAATGGAAAAAGTATAAATAGTGGTTGGCAGTTATTATCTGAAGTCAACTATGGAGGAATGCGAGCTCAGGATTCTTAACATGCATATGACAGAAAAAATGTAGGGACAAGACACTGGCATGTAGACGGCCATGATTCTGGAAGCTCACCAAAGTTAGCAACTTCACTGTCAGTGAGGGGTTTAGCCAAGTTCTAGGAAAGCTGATATAGGCACTACTTAAGTACAACTTCAGCAGGTCAGATGAGATGAAATAGACTTAAAAATCCTTCAAGTTAGGGAACCCTACTATGTTTACACTCAATGGACAAAGGGAAGAATGATTATCAGGAAATTAGTCAATTTAATGAAAGAAAAGATCTGGAACCAAGAGTTACAGATGGACCCGTAAGTTTGCTTTACAATATTTACATCTGAACAAATGTTAACTTTCCTAAGCCTCATTTTCTTATTGTCAAAAATGGCATCATCAGTATCTCTACTATCACTATTACTACTTCAGGAAGAAGACAATATTTTGGCATCAATAATTGTAAATGTTTTTCATGGTAACTTCAATCTTGAGGAAAAAAATGTCTAAAATAGAAACAAAGGTGAACAGTTAGAATTCACACAGCATCACATTGCAATCTTTAATTAATTCCATATTCAAGCACTAAAAAGGTTGAGAGAAAAAAAGTGAATTGACTACCATGTGCAGTGATAATCTTACATTTTTATTTCCATGAAAAAGTAAGCTCTGACTTTGAAGCAAGAAAAAAAAAACTAGAGTTGTTGCACTTTAACTGAGATAAACTATAGGATAACATTTAAATTATGTGCTTCTGGAATGGCAAAGAAAATCTACTTCAATAGGGTATACTTTGAAAAAGTCATTTCTCTTGAACTTTTCAAAAAGAGATGGATCAGTTAACAAATGATTATGAAGCTTCTGAATCTAACAAAAAAAGAAGCTTTAAAAAAATTATATGTTTTAACAATCCTTATACACTGCCAAGTTTTTGTTTCCTTTTAATAGCAGAGATACAGAAGAACACTATCAAGAAACATTTTAGATTAATATGAAACCATCATGATTTTTGGCAAGAACAATAATGACTTTTTTCCCCCCAAAGTATTTTAAGGCAAGTTCAACACAAGAATTTAACAGAAAATTTTTTAGAAAAGTATTTATATACTGGTGTGTACAAGAAGTAGTATCTAAAAATCCCTTCTGAGATACTGTATAAATTTCCTCAACTAAACTACAGAAAGTACCGTTAAGTTAAGTTAAGAAACAAAACAACAACAACAAAAAAACACCTTTTATCATCTCTCTTAGAGCCAGGAACATGGCTTTTCCTTCCTTTGACTCCGAGTAATACCAAACATAATGCATATTCAGTAAATAGGCAGAAGAACCCACAGACTTCTTTGCATTATGTTTAATAATTTGTGGCTTTTAGAGAAGTTAAATAGTGATTCCTCAGAAAAATAACTCAACAAATCCCCTCCAGGTTTGAGTATCTCAGACCTCTTCTGCTGTTTCCACACTGGCCAAGTACAAGCATATACTCTGGCATTTGGACAAATGCTCGTGCATGTACAGAAAGCACCATATTCTCCAGAGATCTGGCAAGTAACAGACTTCATCTTGCCAGTGTAGAAATAGCACTAGAGCAAGACTAATTGCTGGAAAGCCTGTTCAGAAAGATTTGTCATTCAGGCTGGTAAAAATAATCCCACTTTTCAGAGTACATTCAAACTTTTTTTTCTCCCCAGTATTTAATAGAGATCAAAACATTCCCATTTCCACAAGTGAAGGCATTTTATGTAATGCAGCTATTTCCTTTGATTTCAGTTCAAGGAGGGAAGCTAGAATGAAAAAAAAAAAATCTGTCTAGACGTACCATGTTTGTTCCTTGTTAAGATACAATTTATTAAGCCTGAAATGTGGCTTAAGGAAGTATTCATGTGTTACACAAATACCTTATTGAAGAGTGGCAATGCCAGGAGAGAAGGAAAACTCTTTGATACACATTGGATAGTAACGGCGAATGTAAGCAGGGTACCATGAAGTAATGGGTCCGGAGATCTGCACTGTATGAAGTTTCAGGGAACTCCTGCACCAAGTTATCCCGGACTGCTTCCTAGCTCACTCTGCTACCCTATACTACATGTTTCAGTGGCAGCATCTGACACCTCTCCTCACTTTAGTTACCTGATTCAGCCATTAGAAACATTTCTAATAAAATGTACGGCTTCTGATCATTTTAATTTTAGGCTTAAACTTCTGTTCTTCTAAAATTACATTCACCCCATGGTGTTACAATCACAATCCAAAATGCCTTCCATTGCACAGTCAAACTGCCATAGTCTTATCTGATGAAGCCCAGATTAAGCCAGCATCTTCACTCTCAAACTTTAGTAAGCGAACATAGTTATTGGATTTCCTGCTTCTAATTTCCTTATCTACCATCCCACGAGCTTGAGAACGAAAATTTTGTAACGTAAGAGAGCCAACATAACCGCAGTGAATAATAGAGAAAACATGTTATGATGTTAAGCCATGTGCACTGCTTGGCATTCATTCAGTTCACTGTAGCTGAAAAAAATAACTGTGAGGCTCCATATCCCATTAACACTGTGTTAATTATTGTCATTGTCTCATCAGTGGTTTGTTTATGACAGCTCTGGCTGACAGGAATAGTGGGATGTTCTGTCAAGGTCATCACCTGATGAGATTTTTATTGGCGAAAGATCTTTCTTTCCTTTACCCAACTATGTTAGGGGAATCAGTGCTTCATTAACTCCAAGCATAATCATTTACATTAGGCCAGTTTTTGTACGTTTCAAATAATTCGTATAATAGTTCCTTTCCAGCATTATAGTTAACCAATTCACCCTCTAAAAATGACAGAGACCCTTCAACGTCTTTCAGCTCCAAAGAATTCCACTCAATGACAGGTGAATGTGAAAGGGAAATACTGCCTTACTGGGGAAGATTTTTAGTGCTGACGATATATTCGATTCCTTAATAAATGAATAATCATTTTAAAAACAATAATTTGTACACACATCCTATTCAACATATATGAACCACTGTCTTTTATTTTATAATATGTGAGGGGGAAAGTCTACTTTTAAATCTCTCTCCAGTGGACGTGTACTTTAGATTTTTTGGCTGGGGTCTCTCTCTAGTGTGCGTCTCCTCCTTCTTTCTCTTTCTCTCTCTAGATACAGATGTATACACTATAGATTATATGACAGAAATAGATTTATCAATTTAACTTCATATATGATACTCAGTGCTTATTTTTCTTTAACATAGTAAGAATATCATTCATTCTTACTATTAAAACTGTTTCCTCACAGCTTAACTATCTCTGTAAGTGAAAACATTTCAAGCTAAGTGAGAGTTCTTTATACTTTCTCACTTATAGTTCAAATTTAATGATAAAGATGTTAATCTTACCCACATCAAACAATGTCTACTTCCAATTCTAGGAATTTTTTTCTCACTAACATTGACTTTAATTAATTTCCCTTATTAATTGCCAATAAAGTTCACTATGCCATTAGATTTAAAAAATCTAAAACTCTTTTAATGATTCACTTGCCTCATCTGTGTCATGGGAATCAAAATCTCTGGCCCATTGAGCTCCAAAACTTGTTGTGAAGGACTATATGAAATTTATGACTATGTCAGTATGTTAAAATAATAGTGAAAATGTGAGGGGTTAAAATCTCTAGCTTAGTGCTGGGCCATGAGGAGGTGCAGTGAGAATTTGCTGGAATAAATTATATACATTTACACAGCACATCCATAAACTGCATTCAGAATCTCTACAAGAACAAAATGCCTGACATTCAGGAACATGGTCTCCCTTGTCACTGTGCCATATTCATTGTCCCCTCCCGGAGATCAGTTAAGCTATGCCAGTAGATACCTACCCCCATCCCCAGCCTTGTCCATGGTCGAGAGTAATTAATCCTCATACTCGCCTGAGTTTGGTTTGGCTTTGGCACAAGTTGCTTTCCCTAGCAAACCATAATTGACTCTGAATAATTGATCAGTGACAAACATTCAGTTTTCCTTATCTTCTCTTCCTCTCATTCTCCTATGATATATGTTTTCTTTGGGGAACCATTTTCCATTTGAAAAAAAAAAAAGCCCCAGATGCAAGGCCTTTTAGTGATCAAATCAATTTATGCTGCTTTCTGCCAATTCACATCAATTCCAATGCAGCTTCTTCTACAGAACGCTTAGGAAACCTTAATTAGCATCCCATAGTATCCATTAGTTTCCAATAAAGAAGCAAACTTCTTCTGTAAAGATCTCAAAAACTATTTACATATGACTATTTTAGCATTCATTTCACCACTCCATTGACTTCTTCTTTTCAAATATCCTTTGATGAGTACTGTTATTGAACTCACTAAATTCCACATGACTATGGAATCTGATAAGACACCAAAAATCAGGACCTGCAATATTCGTTTCAACTTTCAAAATTCACTCAGAGGTAATTCTCTTTATTTTTATTGAAAGTAAAATTGAGGTTATATTATAGCAATATCCCACTCATCTAATAATCACAATTCCTTAGTCACAAAACCTCCTACCAAACCACAAGTAAAAGCTCCTTTAAAGAGAGAAGCTTTCAGAAAATCTATGCATTTTATCATAGAAAGACATGGGCAACTTTGAGGTCTAAGGCATGCACAGGGCAGTTTGCAAAACTGTGCTTGCTGGTTTGGTAAGTTTGGACATTTGTTTTTCATGCATATTAAAATGCAGACACTAGGTCCCAAGCAACAGAGTGGAGTAAGAGCTGACATTTTGAGATATATGTTTCAGATATCTCCATTTAACGTCATTGTTTCCTTTAGATACAGTACCCTCCTTTTCCCTTCAAACTTCTGAAAAAAGAATATCATCATTATCTTCTCTTGATTTATAAATAGCCTTGCTATTTCACCCACATTTTTCCAGTCCACTGGAAACCAAATGCTCAGAAAGGCAAACTGGCAAACTGACCTTTTTTTCATTGCCATTCTCCCTAACAGCAAATTGGCTGTACACTCACCTGCTCCCCCAGCACAAATTATTCCTCAAATCAAATTATAGCTCAATATGTAATTCAATCCAGTTGAGTGCAGTGGGCATTTACTGAGTAGTCCCTACGTATCAGAAACTGAGCTCAGTGTAGAAGCAGAGCCACAGCTTCTTTTACTAACAAGACATCTCAATACAATGAATTCTGTTTACTTTTACCTTTACTTTCTACTGCACTGTTATTTCGTTTGCTTCAGTGTCCTACCAAAATCAAAACCACAACCAACCAAACAACAAACACAATGCTGTCAACCCAATTTGACTCATAGCAACCCTACAGGTTAGAGTAGAACTCTCCCATAACGTTTCTAAAGAGGACCTTTGAATCTGAACTGCCAACCTTTTGATTAGCAACTATAGCACCAAGGTTTCCTAAACTACACCAACATTACCCTTGGCTGTTCTTCCTTAATCTTACTCCACTTTCAAGAAAGTTTAATGCATTTACCCAATCCATCCTTTAGCACATGTTTATAAGCCTATGTGCCCATGTTTTTCCTTTTCCTCTACTGGTTGCTCCATACCAGCCTCTTTGTTTCTTTTTCATTCTTACTTTAGACACTAAATGTTGGTTTAATCCAAACTTCAGTCCAGTACTGCTTGTCCACATCCTTTCTGGATAATCTCCAGATAATCTTATATAGCTCTGACGGTGAAAGCATCACATGAAATTTGAAACATATCTAAGGTCCCAAATTCCAGCCGGTTTTTGATTCACCATTTAGATCCTTTGTCTATGGTGTCTAACCCCAAATATCTGATCTCTGCATTTCAAATCTACTCCATTCCAAGTTTCTCAAAACTGGTACTCACTGTACATCTGACATTATATATGACATAAAATAAAAAGGAAAAAAAATCTTCTACATTGCCTGGTGAGTATCTTTATTTCACATGACACTCTTAATACAAATTTTTGTGAACACTGTGAACAAGGGAATCATAAAATTCTGGTTTTTCATACAGATTCTACCATTTATTAGCTCTATAATATGTTGCTTAATCTTCTGACTTCTGAAAGAACTCTATGACAAGCCACCTAATATCTAAAAATGTCAGTTTCTTTACCTATTAAATTTGGAGAATATTAGCAATTGTGACACAAACTTACAGTAAGAACTAAATGTGATAGGCTTCCAAAAGATCACAAATAGTTTTGTCTGTGTGTATGCTTATTTTAGGTGAAAGTTTACAAAACAAATTGGTTTCTCATTCGAGAATTAATACACAAATTGTTTTGCGACATTGGTTGCAACCCAGCAATGTATTAATATTCTCCACTTCTGTATCCTCAGGCTCCCCATTTCCATTCATCCAGTTTTCCTGTCTGGTCCTGCCTTTTCATCTTTGCTTTTGCACTGTTGTACCCATTGAATCTGAGGTGTGTGATTGAACTTCAAGTCACATTCTTTGCATGCGTGGGTAAGCTTTAGTACAGAGCTAAAGGGTGTCTGGGGTCTATGCTCTTGGAGTTTCTCCAGTCTCTGTCACACTACGAAGTCTAGTCTTGTTTGCTGTAAATTCATATTTTGTTTTACATTTCCTCCTACTCTGTCAGGACCGTGTTTTGTGATACTTTTCAAGCAATTAGTGGTGACAGCCTGGCACCATCTAGTTGTTCGGGATTCATCTGGTACAGACTGTGGTAGTTGTGGTTCATTAGACCTTTGGTTAATCTTTTCCTTGTATCTTGAATTTTCCCTATCCTTTGGTCCAGCTGGAGTAAAATCTGTAGATGTATTGGAGATGGCTGCTTGCAGACTTTTAAAAACCCAGAAGCAACTCATCACAGTCAGCTGTAATACATTTGTTTTATAAAATGTATTATGTGGGTTGAGCTAGATGTCCCCCAAGACCATAGTCCCTACCTGTCAGTCAGTAACTTGGCCCCTCAGGGAGTATGGATGTTTCTATGAAGCATCTTTGACTTTGCCTTGGTCAAGCAAAGAGTAAAGTAGTACTCGTACTGGGGAAGTACGCAGAATTCGGTTTTATACATTAATTTATTCACTGACCAATTCAAAAAACACATAAGTCTATCATGTTCCATTCTAGGCGATGAGGATCAAGTTCCAACTGTCATGGAGCTATACTCAATTAGTGAAGATATGTAAATACAAGTAAAACAGCAAGTGTTTGAGCTATGAGGGTTACGATTCATAAAATGAAGGAAATAGAGAGGATGATGTGATGCAGAGTAATGGAAGCCAGGTACAATTTTCCAAGGAGATACTTGAAATGAGACCTGAAAGAGAAGGAACGCTCTATGTAGAGATTTTCAAAACACCATTCCAGAGGTACCAGCAAGGACAACAGAACTAAGTAAGGCAAGAAAGAGCTTGGTATTTCCCAGGAATAAATCAGGATCCAAACTGGGATCATGAGTCAACCTAACATTACCAACAGGAGGAAACCATTACTGCCTCTAGCCTAGAGAAACAAAGAGAAAAGGGGAATTGCTAGAGACCAGAGCAAGGTCACCCGCTCTGGTGAACAGAATCTTACTTGGCCTATCCAAGGGAACTTGGGAGTCAATGAAGATATATAGATACTACTAGAGATTGTGGCTCAGAGAGAGGGGAAGGAGAGATCTCTTTCAATTTTTCCTTCATCCCTCCCTCTATTATCCTATCAGTGTCTCTCAGTGGACAAATCAAATGTCATATAATACAGTAAGCTGGACAATGAAGCCTAAGAATTTAGTTCCCATGTGTATCCAGCAGAAGGATGGTGACACAGGACTAAGGGTTCACCTGCTAACTGAAAAGTTGGCAGCTGGAACCCATCCAGCAGTTCCAAGGGAGAGAGACCTTGAGATCTGTTTCTGTAATGTTTAGGTCCATTAAGATCCTAGAGGGAAATTCTGTCCTCTCACAAGCGATCACTAGGAAGAAGAAATTGACTAGAGGGTACCTAAAACAACATACACAGTACAGAAGGCAAAAGGAGAGGAATTAACATGAGGTCAAGTGGGTTCAGAACTAACGTCCCACAAAAACCAAACCCATTGTCATCCAGTGGATTCTGATCTGACCCATAGCAACCCTGTCAGGACCTTATAGTGCCGAGTTAGAACAGCTCTATAGGGTTTCAACGAGCACCTGGTGAACCGGAACTGTTAACATTTCGGTTAGCAATCAAATTCTTAACCACTATACCAGCAACGTTTCCTCAGAACTAGCAGAGGACTCGTTGAAATCATTAATGTTTATCTTTTTTTTACACTTTGGTTGAGGAAAGCAGATGAATTCAGTAACATTATATTTAGAGGGCTACACATTAAAGAAAAGAGAAGGAAAATCTGCCTGATGCCTGAAATAAGGAATTGTGAAAATCATACCTTTTAAACTTAGGAGTTTATGAGTTGAAGGACTACTGGTCAAGACCTGACTTAGAAACTCTAGATCTTTCTGACATACTGAAAAGCAGCTGTGTATGGGAAACTGGAAGGAAATTTTAATGATAATCCTTGTTTCTATGAGAAAATGACTGTCATACTTTGGGATGTTTAAACTCAGAATTTTGGAAAATGTACAGAATAAGGAAAACCTCTACAAAATCCTAAACTTTCTGCTATTAAGATAAGTGACATCTTGAACAATTCATTTGGATAATACCTAACTATGTTTGTGTACCATTTTTATTTTAAATTATATACATTTTTCCAAGTTCTACTGCTGTTCTGCGTATACAAGTGAAGAGCACAAATTGTAAGATGGAATTAGGCTTAGGGATCACTTACAAAATAAAAGAGGAGCAGGTCATTTTAGGGGGTGACAAGTGATTAACTATGAATTCCATATTTAGCAGAAAATTTACTTCAAAAAGGAACTGATATGGGCTAAATTGTAAGGGTCAAGTACATGAAATCTCTATGAAGTTCAAGAGCAAATTTAGAAGGAGTGTGGGTGTGAGATAGCTAAAAGAATGAAATGCAGATGTCAGAGACTGAGAGTAAAAACAAATTGTAGCATATACATAGGACAGAGTTATTAAAACAGAAATGATAGCCCTATTTTGAGTGTTCAAGGAATTGTAACCATAGGGTATTAGAAAGTTGCCCACTAGTATTTGTACTTTATTCAGAGCTCACTCAACAAATGTATTAAATAATTACTGTAACTATTAATCAGCTTTCTGAGGAACAAAAAAAAAAAACCTCAAAAATCTCAATGGTTTACAATGACATTTTCCTTATGACCACGATGAGTCTGCAGGTTCAGCTGACAGAAGCTTATCTGGGCCACTCTGATCCAAGCTGTAGGACTAGGAACTGGGCTTCAGGATTTAGGTTTGTTTTGTTTATATTCATTCTAGACCCCAAGCTGATTAAGAATCACCTTCTAGAGCACATGATCTTCTTATTGAAAGTTACAAGAATATAAGAAGTAAGTCAAACCACACAAGGAAATTAAAGCCTGTACTCAATTAATACCTGCTAACATTCTACCAAAAGAACACATAGATCTGTTCTGAAAGAAGTACAACCAGAGTGCTCCCTGGAAGCAAAGATGGCAAGGCTGCATCTTATATACTTGGGACATGTTGTCAGGGAGGATCAGTCCATGCAGAAGGATATCATGCTTGGTAGAGTGGAGGGTCACTGAAAAAGAGGAAGACCCTCAATGAGATGGACTGACACAGGGGCTGCAATGATGGGCTTAAGCATAAAAATAATTGTGGACATGGCACAAGACCAGGCAGAGTTTCATTCTACTGTACATAGCGTTGCTATGAGTTAGAACTGACTTGATGGCACCTAACAAAAACAACATTCTACTGACTGAAAGAAATCACATGATTGGAATAGAAATTAATGAGGTAGAGGAAAATACAAGAGACTTTCCTATACATGATATTATAAAATCATATGACAAAATCTTTGAATGCGGTATGGACTTCAAATACAAAACATACACAATAAGGATGAAGACAAACACTAAAAATCAAGTGTTTCAATGGTCCTTTACGACCATTGGGAAAAGAATGGGAAGCCAACGCATACACGCAGCGAATAGAGATAAAACACATAGAATTAGGTATGGCGTTTCAAAAATAACATGTTCCTGCACCCCCACTGTCCACAGAGTGTAGAAGTCTAGATAGGACAGTAAGGTGGTGTCATGGATTGAATTGTATTCCCCAAATATCTATGTTTTCTGTTCCTCCATACTGTAAAACCTGCCTCTATGATGTCAATGAGGGTGGACTGATAGCAGTTGGGTTGCTAGGGCAGGACTCAATGTGTAAGACCATTTGTGCCTTGAGGCAGTCTGTTGAGATACAAAGCAAAGAAGCTATAAGAGTAATCTGGGACCTGATACCATGAAGAAACAGCACTGGAAGCGGAGAGCATACTTCCCCACTCCAGGGGAAGATTGATGACAAGGACTTTTCTCCAGTGCCAGCAGAGGAGCTTTACCGTGGAGCCGACATCCTGAATTTGGACTTTTAGCCTACCACATTGTTACAAAATAAGATTTCTCTTTTTAAAGTCATCTGCTTGTAGTATCTCTGTTAAAGAAGCACTAGCTGACTTACAGTAGGTGGTATAATAATAAAATCTACTCCCTGATCCTTACTCTAAACCAAGAAGTTAACAGGGAGCTGCCTGACATTTTGCTCATTTTGTCCTCTATTTTTTTTTTCTCTAGTGTATAAACAGTTCCTGATCAATAACACATCCTCATTGGAAAGTATGGTTATTGCCACAAGAGGACTTCAGAAGCAATGGAATTACCAACTGTAACACTAAGTCTGATAACTCTGGAAGACTAACACTTTGCACTTCCTAGAGAGCATACTTAGTAATCAGGAGTCCACACTTTGCGAAACATCTCTATTTACGAAAACAACAACAACAACAAAACAAATACACTGCCATTGAATCAATTCTAACTCACAGAAACCCTACAGGATAATGTAGAACTGTCCCACAGGCTTTCCAAGGAGTGCCTGGTAGGTATGAACCACCAACTTTTTGATTAGTAGCTTCACTACTATGCCACTGGGTTTCAGAATATATTTTAGCCACGAGAACAGTGAAGAAAAAAGTATGGCAGTTCTTGACAAAGTAAGTATATTTATTCCATTGGTTTGATAATCATTTAATCACTTGCAGCTTGGGGCCCTGAGCAACTGACAAAACAACTTGCCTTTGGCGATCTTGGCAATAATAACCCCAGCTATCAGAAGCAGGAGGAGCACCCAGAGCCAGGTCAATTGTTATATGAATGTTTCAAGTTTTCGTTTTGGGTACAGCAGGTACAAAAATAAGGAAACTTTTAAAATCAAAAAGCAAAGTTATTTATATAATACTACAACATGACCAGCATGACTGCTTTAATGGGGAATATGGAAAAATTACAGATAAAGTATTCATTTTCAGAGTTCAAGGCCTAATCATTGTATCAAAGCAAAAATGAACACAGAATGAATGATTCAAGTTTTTAAATAGAGTATATTTGAACAATTTATTACATGAGGTGAAGGAAGAATAATTTTGGACTGTTGCATATGACGACCTTCCAAATTCAAGGAACTACTGCCATTTTTAACTTATTTTATGATCTTATTTTTATAGTTTGAAGGAGGCCTGGCAGCCAAGTAGTTAAGTGATTGGCTGCTAACCAAAAAGTTGATAGTTTGAAACCAGCAGCTGCTTCATGGCAGAAAGGTGTGGCAGTCAGCTTCTGTAAGATCTACACACTTTTTGGAAATCCTACTGGCAGTTCTATTGTGCACTATAGTGTGGCTATGAGTAGGAATCAACTCAATGGCAATGATTCTATAATTTTAGTTCATTTATTAATTTTACTTTATCTTTTTAAAATTTCTTGTTTTTTTTTTTTTTTTTTGTTCATTGTGCCACAATCATTAGTCCCTGGATTGAAATCATTTAAACACATGAATAAAAAATAAAAATAAAGTTTTTGTGATACCACAATTAACACTACTGATCCTCAAATCTCTTATGATATTCTTCTATCAATTTTTTTAACCCTTCATTCATGTCAAGCCTATTTACACTGATAATATATCTATTTTGTTTTCTTCTACAATTTTCTTCCAGAAGATACTCCTACCATACTTAAAAATTTATAATATGGCTGTATATTTTTACAAAGTCTGGTTCTGCATAACTATTCATTTTGTTCTAAATTCATCTCATGTGTACATTGACTCTATTTCCAAAACCTTTTGCTATTCCTATCTCTAAGACATTTTTATTCAGCAACACACATCTAAAATAGATTTCATCTACTTTCACTTATATAACCAACCATATTTATATTTTATATTTCCAAGCACATTTCTTTCAAGAATTATTCAACTTTTAGCCATCATTAAAATATTTTCAAAAGTAAAATCTTGCATATGGTAAAGTCTTAGGAATTTGATTAAATTTGGTTATATAAAAGGGTTAAAATGACTATAACATTAAACATACACACTGTGTACACTAATACCCCACACTGAAAATTAAAGGAAATTAACAACATGAGAAAGTGTTTACAATAGATGAGGTACACAGTTAATACCCTTAATATATAAATACTCATGATGGATCAAGCATACAAAATTTTTTATTCCAATACTAAAAGGTAAAACCAGACAAATTAAAAAAAAATGCAAAATACTGCAACTTACATATATTCAATACATCAAAAATATTACAAAGTGAGCTCCTATATCTTCAAAGGAAGCCCTGGTGGTTACTGGTTAAGTGCTATGGCTGCTAACCAAAAGGTCAGCTGTTCAAATCTACCAAGACTTCTTTGGAAACCTTATGGGGCGATTATACTCTGTCCTATAGGGTTGCTATAATTCAGAATTGACTCTATTGCAATGAGTCTTTTTTTTTTTTTTGGTGGATAATCCTTTGGTTATGACAGTTAAAAATAATCATAATACCTAATGATGGGAGTATATCTGAATACAGAAATATAAGTTAATATGATACAGGGAAGGCACAGGACAAAAATATTAAAATGAGTATAATCCATGATTTAACAAGTATTATTGTAATCAGATATACCTGGGTGCAAGCTGGTAGACTGCTGCTTGTTTGCTACGTAATCTTCATTAACTTACTTTACCTCCATAAGTCTTAGTTTAGCCCTGGGGTGGGAAGAAGCAATGCAATTCCATGTGGCTTTAATATGGGAATGAGGCTAGTGCCCAGTAAGTCCAGAGACTCAGGCGGATGACAGATCACAAAGGTCTCAGAGGGCTTTGTTAAGGAGTTTTAAGGAGGTAGTTGCATAGAGGAAATGATCAGAGCTATGCTAGAAACACATTATTTTGACTACAGATTCAAGGAGAACAAACCTCAGGGATGAAAGCTGTGAAATGTTTTTATTAATGCAAATACCAGATGACAGGCGCCTGGGTTAGGATGGAGTTGGTAGAGATGAAATGAAACAATAACTCCAGGGTCTACTTTGGAGGTAAAACTAACTTGATTTAGAGATGAATTGGATTTGAGAATGTAAAATGGAAATAAAATAGTATCTACCTCATGTTGTGATGAGAAGTTTTTTTTAAAAAGTCATTTACGCCCTCAGCACAGGGTCAGTCACAGAAAAGGATCAATAGTACTGATTACTGAAAGACAAGGAGCAAATGAAGGTGGTGTCTCAGTTCCTAATTTGCATAATTAGACAGCTAGTGCAGAAATAGAAATGTTGGGGCAGCATCAAGTTTGAGAGGAGAGAAAGATCACAAACTCAGGTTTAAGTTAATTGATCTTGAGTTAACTGCAACATATTCAAGAGGAGACATCAATGAGGTAATTGGTAAGTGGGCTTGGTTCTGTTTCAGAGTCACTTAATGTGGTCAATAAAGCTCAAAGTGAAAGGGCCTAGTAACAAATCTCCAGGCATTCCAAATATTGTTGACCAAGTAAAGTAGGATAAACCTGACGAAGAGATCGAGTGGGAGTGGTCAGAGACATGTATCAAAGAAGGCATGTGAAAAACATTTCTGGGAAAATATATCCAACTGCACGGAATCCTGCAGAGAGCTCACATAAGATGCAGTTTAAAAAAGTGTCACTGAAAAATGTGAGGAGGATGCCATTGATGTCCACAGCTAGGATGATGGATGTGCAGTGGAGAGGAGAACAGAATATATCCAATGTGTTTTGGTCACAAAAAGGAGGAACATCAAAGAACATTACCTAGAATGGTATACCTAAGCCAAAAGAATACAGGATTTTATTTGTATTTTTTTCTGGTCCAGGGGTCATTCCGAGAACACACATTGCATTTAGTAGCTATGTTGATTTTAGTTCATATTTCAACTGTTGCACATTTGGACAGTGGTGATAGTGGTGGTTAGTTTATCTCGACTCTAACTTATGGTGTCCCCAGTGTACTGAACAGATCTGCTTGCTCCCTAGGGATTTCCAAAGCTATGACCTTTCAGAAGCAGGTCACCAGGCCTGTCTTCCAAGGCTTCCTCTCCTGAATAGTTCAAACTGCCAATCTTCTAGCTAATCATCCAAAGCTGATTTGTTAGGTTGTGAATGGCAGAGATCTGAGTGCATTAAGAACAGGGATTTGGTCTTATAGTTAAATCTACATCAACCTGTGTTACTGAATTTTAAAAACAAGGGGGGGGGGGGAATAAAAACAACAACCTAAAAGCCTCTACTACTTTATTTTTAACAATACTTCCACTGTTCTTAATGGATCTTACATCATTTAAACTTACAGAGCTATAGTCTTCCTCAGATAATCCCAGAAAGAATGAATACCTAGTAGTAAAAGAAATGCATTTTCTCTCTGCATGTAGGTGAATGGATGAATTAGGGAGAGAAATGTATCCCTTCCTGATGTCCAGAACTCAGAAAGTGAAACTCATCATGAGAAACTGTGATAGGTCCGTTCAGAAATAAGCGAGCAAAGAAATCTAGAAGGGTTAGGGAAAGCTCACCATCTGAAATGAGGACAGAACAGGGCTTAGGAAGATTTAGAAGCTTATTTGAACAATGAAAAATAACAGAGAAAAAAATCCTTCATACAAACGGCATTTCAATACTATAAAACACAAATTTTTCTGGAGGTGGTTCAGTAAAGCTGAAAGCAGCTTTTCCTAGATGGCAGGAGAATTAGGCAGAAGAATTTGGCCTTGTCTCTACCAGTAATAATACAATTATCTTGGATAGGTCATTTAATTAATCTGAATTTTAGTTTCTTTAATTACATGGGTAATGAAAGTCTCTCTACATTATCTGTAAATCTCTAACAACATTTCTTTCTATAATCAAAAGAAGAGGAACGGCATGCTATAAGAGAGAAAATTTATGTTGATATAGTCTTAAGTATCTGTATGGCATAATATTATTAGAACTTTTTATTGCAGGACTCTATTTAAATGGGGCTGGAGGGGAGACCTCTACACATTCCTTGACTTAATTCTAAATAGGTTGGCAGGGGTGTGAAATGTCATTCTCCAGCCTTAGAGAGGTGTGAAGGGCACTTAACATTTCTGATAAACTGAGCCATGACATTATTCTCTGTGTAGTTTATCCATTAAAATTCTCTCTCTTGTGCACATAATTTTTAACAATTACATAAAATTTCAATATTTTGAAGAAGGCTGCTAGTCATTTAGAGAGTTTGCGATGTGATGTATGTTCAGATAAAAATCTCCAAGAAACAAAAACAAATTAAAAAAAAAAACACAATAGAATTCAGCAGAGATAATTTTAAAAGTTAAAAGAGGTGATTCTAGAAGTACATGTGTTAAAATGAATACATAGAATGAACAATATATGATATATATTACATAAAGTAAGGACATTTAAACATCTGTTTCTTTTTAAAACTAGACTGTATTTTCTGGTGAATATTTTTGAGGCTATGCTGAAAGTTTCAAAGTAAAACAAAAATAATGTGAAAATAAATATACGTACACAAATGCATACAGTATTTATATAGTTCCAGCCACACTCACTGAAACTAGTAGCTGGATGGTGCTCTCACTAGATTTATACTGCTTCCAGCTCTCAGTTAAATATAACAGTGACCCTCCCCATCAAGATTTCAATTTCATTAAAATCGAGTGTTAAATACCAAATTATAAGCCTTTTTTTTTGAGACATGTAAACATTCCAAGAGGTGATCTCTTCCGTCCTTTTGCTCATACATTGTCAAACACTGAATAGCTTAATGTACATTGATTGTAGCCTTTATGTGGGACAAACACACACAAAAACCCAAACTCTTGGTGACTTCTTGATTCTGACACATGAGGATAAAAAAGAAACAAAAAAGGAACCACAACAAATAGCTTCTTGAACTATGTCAATTTTTCATTGCAGCCCTTTCAGTTGACATATATATTTGAAGCACTGAATACATTCAACCTGAAACATCAAGGGGCACATACTAACATTATTACTTAAATATATTTTAACAACTCTAACTAAAGTCAGTCCAGGCACAGGAAACTGGTGTTAATAAGCTTTATAGTCTACATCTACACTTGAAAAATGAGAATGTAGTTCCTAATATGTTTTTATGGGGAAAAAAAAATCAAATATTACCTTCTCTACCTATAAGATGAATTCAAGTGGCAATGTTTCTCTCATGACATGGTCCAAAAGTATATTTTGAATTTCATGAGGTAACCTTTCTCATAGATGTTTCATCTTTTAAAGAAAATCTGCAAGATGATTTGTAGAGTTCAGTTTCAGCTTGTTTGCCAATATAACTTCTAGGAAGCCACTTCAGAGACCAAACAGGCAAAATATCACTACTACAAAGCAAGTGAGTGGGTTTTTGGCATTTGTGTCAATATAACTTTCAGGAGGTATTTTTCCTCTGTACTTCTGAACTGTAAACTGAATCACCATAGCAGAGTTGAAAGTGAAAGTAGTTGCTACTCTGCTTAATCTCCTACTTCATGATGCAAACATAGGAGTGGGTCTCATTTCACTTGCAAATCATTGAAGACACATACAACAGGTTTATCCACCTTAAATGTAAAATTTATGTTTCTCAACTATAGTTGACTGAGACGCTGTCTTACTTCAATTAAATTATTAAAGAACTAAATCTTTATCTGGCTGATGGGAAAGAAATAAGTTGCTCATTTTACAAAGGTATATGCTTATTTTAACTGCTTAAAACATTTTAATGCAATTCGCTTGTTTACTTACTGAAAAGCCCTCTAATAGCTTGAAAAGTTAGTATCACTCTAAAAAATAGGGACTTTGATGCTCAAATGGTTTCAGATCACCAGCTTGTATCTCTCATTTACTAGCTGTTAACTTCTCATCTTCAGTCAAAAAGTAAATAAATGGATGCCTAAATAAGGTGATAATAATAAGGATAACATACTTCACAGGATTTTGCTCAGGATTAAATAAAACAACTTTTCTAAAAGTGCTTCTTAAACTGCAAGCAATAACCTAATATATGAATCAGTGTTTCTATTTTTTTGTCAGATAAAACAGTTGCTATTTGTTTTGAAATAAGTTATCCAAATGCCTTTGGTCTATTGTCTCTGTAATTTTTATTTAAAACAAAAGGAAACATTTTGCCTTTCAATGTTTATCAATGGAAAACATTTCACTCAGTCTCAAAATACAATTGCCATAGATATTTTATTGGGTAGAGTACATTTTAAAAGCTCTAAAATAAGAATATGGTGTAATGGAAAACAACACTTAGTATCAACATTGAATAGGCACAGAGAGCACTGCCCTAATTAGACACACTTAGCCATATACCTCTGGGAGAAACTCGAACTCCTGTTACTATTTTCAAACAAACATGGGACTCAACAGTACCTATTTCAGGGCTGACATTAAATGTCTCACCATGTTTCCATTATAAACCCTTCTTTTAGAGGTTTATAAACGGGCCATAAGAATTCACTTCAGGTACTCCTTGGCATCCCAAAAAGCTATTACAACCTCCTGGGAAAATAATAAGCATATTTATAGAATGCATATATAAAAATATTGGCATACTGTGTATCTCTTTTTAAAAATGCACTTGTGACAACTAATCTCCTTTATTAATTTGCTGAATCATACTACCTTATTCAGTTCCATTAACCTAAAAGGAAAAACACAACGAAATCCAGTTTCCATTGAATTGTTTTTTAAAACATGACTAATCTAGTACTGGTGAAGCATCACTGAGCTTTAGAATTTGCTTAAAATTCATAATCATCAAGTCAACCCTGTAGGTCAGAGTAGAAGTGACTCACAGAGTTTTCAAGGTTGAAAGCTTGACTGAAGCCAACTGCTACAACTATTTCCTGTGGTGTAGCTGGTGAGTTTGAACCACCAAGGCCTTTTGTTTACCAGCCAAGTAATCACTGTGTCACCAACGTTTAAGCAAAACAAACATACAAAAAACAAACTCTTTGCCACTGAGTAGATTCTGACTTACAGAGACCCTAATGGACAGAGTGAAACTGTTCCTTAGGATTTCCAAGGATCAACTGGTGGATTCTCATTGCTCATCTTTTGGTAAGCGGCCACACCCTCAATCACTGCAGCACCAAGGCTCCCACCAAGGCTTAGAAGAAGAAGAACACAACTCACACCCAAACCCATTGCCTGTGAGCTCAGTCCAACTCATGGTGACCCCATGAGAAGAAGACATGTCCCACAATGTTCCTAAGGAGTAGCTGGTGCATTTCAACTGTCAACCTTTTGGTTAGCACCTGAAGTCTTAACCACTGTACTATCAACATTCAGACCAGAGGTCATGGGCCTCTAAAAAGTCAGGAGGGGCTGATCCCCTTCAATGGGAGTAATGTCATGTTTACTTTTCAACAACTTTCATGTTGCTTTGTTATTGTTGTGAATATCCATTGCAAAAATTATATGCAATCCAAAATGCTGCTGGTGAATTAAAGAAATAGTGAGAGTTAATAAAGACATAAATATGGTGTCTTCGTACGAGTTCTTTAAATCAGAAAGGCTAAAAATCCAGGCATTTTATACAGGCATTTTATACAGATAAAAGACCATCCAATTTTTTCACAGTTATTGATATACAGTACCAACAGAACATAAAGACCTACCAGATGTTATTAATTTCAAACATTCAGTACCTCCCTGTATTTAATTTGACAGCATAATCTTATGATTTTTCTTCTCTCACAGAAAATTTTTAAATGCTGAAAATGTTCCTCGATTAAGACATTTTTTTTTAGTACTTCGTCCTACGGACTTCACGTGAGGAGTTTAGATCATTAAAAATGCTGCAGAAAGAATAGATTCTTTATATTTACTACTACTAAAACTAGTAAATAATAATGGTAATTATGTAACAACAATAAAGCAAGGATCATAATAGCAAACACTCTTTACTGAGTGTTTTTCCAAGTACCTGGTATACCATTAAGTTCTTTATATGCATTGTCTCATTAAATTCTCAAAATAACCTACAGAGTCAATGCATACTCTTCATGAGGAAACAGGCTAAAAAGAATGAAATAACTGATGTAATACCTTTCAATTAACCAGTAGCAGAGGTGGGATATAATCTCTGTACTGAAGATAAAAATCTTTAATGATCGGGTTCCACCTACTTGTCTACTCTGGAATAAAGTCACTGTGCTTTAGTTAAAATATGCTAACATGAAAAGAATAGCTGGCCAAGATTACAGAAGGTCAATTAGACAGTGAGACAATAGACTGCTGGGCAGTAGATAGAACAACAGAACTGCTCTGTATTTCTTCCAAAATCAAAATATAATTTTGCACTTTTAGGAGAAGTCTTTAAACATACTACATACTTTACTATTCAAATCTGATGAGTAAGATGAAAAAACAGCCTAACTTGAAAATAATTGTCAAAAAAAAGTCATTTATATTTGAAAGCTAGCAACAGAATATTAACTTACACAAAGCTGATAAAATTATCTAACATTCAAGGAATTCCAAACAGCTTCCAAAAGGGCAACAGGCATGTCAGTCTTCACCAAAAAGGTATTCACATATCAACTAGTACATAATTAGTACACAAAAGCCAATTAATCTAGGTACACATAAAATTTATTCCTTAACTCTGTAATTACCACCATTTCATAAAATTGGCTTGAAAATAATTTTAAGAGCCTTAGTAATAGCTTTTCAAAATGTAACTTATGACTTTAAAATTCCATATAAAGTTAAATTAAAATTCAGAAGGGAAGTTATTTAAAAAGTAATTCATCAAGATTACAGGATTAAGAGTTGCTGCTATGTTAATAAAACCATCAAGAGAACGAAGAAAAACAAGGCACGGACTGGGGAACAAGTATTTGCAAAAAAATACTGATGAAGGACTTACATGGAAAATACACAAGTGATACTTAAAACTCAACAATAAGAAAACGAAAAATTCAATTAAAAAGTGGACAAAAGACCCATATAAACACCTCATCAAAGAAGATATGTAGATGGCAAAAAGCCTATAGAAAGATATTCAAATGAGTATATGAAAAGATCATAAAAAAACAAAAACCAAACCCACTGCCATCTAGATGGGTTCAATTCACAGCGACCCTAGAGGTCAGAGTAGAACTGCCCCATAGAGTTTCCAAGGAGTGCCTGATTTGAACGGCTGACCTTTAGATGAGCAGACATAGCACTTAACCCACTATGCCACTAGGGTTTCCATGAAAAAATCACACAAGTCATTAAAACCAAAACCACACCCACTGCTGTAGACCTCATTCTGATTCATTAGGAGTTGAAAAACAGAACAACAGTGATATACAGGTACAAAACTGTTGTGAGCACCTCACTGCCATTGAGTGGATTCCCACTCATAGCATACATTTTGGTCTTTTCTTTCTTTCCTATCATTTTAATAACCTTTTACTTCCTCATGTATGATATCTTTGTTGTCATCCCACAGCTCACTTGGTCTTCAGTCAGTATCGTTCAGTAGTCAAATCTATTCTTAGACGGTCTCTCAATTCAGGTGGGATAATCAAGGTAGTCACTTGGCTCTTACAGACTTGCTTTAATTTTCTTGAGGTTCAATTTGAACTTGCATATGAGCAATTGACTGTGCTCGGCATCAGCCCATGGTCTTGTTACTAACTGATGATATTGAACTTCTCCATTGTTTCTTTCCACAGATGCAGTTGTTTCGATTCCTGCCTATTCCAACTGTATAAACCCACTGCTGTCAAGTCGGGTCCGACTTTCAGTGACTCTAGAGGTCAGAGTAGAGCTGCCCCACAGAGTTTCGAAGGAGTGCCTGGTGGATTTCTACTGCCAATCTTTTAGTTAGCAGATGTGGCACTTAACCCACTATGCCACCAGGATTTCCCAAATGAAGAAAAGAGTAGTTGAAATTATATTTGTATTCCTGCCTTCAGTACAGTGGAGGACTAGAGACTAAAGCTGTTGTTTATGATTTAAACTTTAACTTTTACGGCAAAACTTTTGAGAAAATATGCTTTGTAATTTTTAATTTTCATTTAGTGCCTTTTGAGAACATTTTCCAAAGAAATGTCTCATATGCAGAAATTTTATGATGGGTAAATGGCTTCTTAAAGATATACAAATAGATCAGGAAGCTTCTTTTGTGATTTAAATTTTAACTAAGATCAAATTAAAAGTTAAACTTACAATAAATGTATTATCATTTATGGCTTAAATACATTTATACACATACTGTTTCATTTTCTAAAATGAAGTCTATTAACATTTCAATATCTGTATTTGTAATATTTTAATTTTGCTTTATGATGTTAATAAGATTTAAGAAGTTGCTTTACTATGAGCCCTATAATTAAACTTTATGCAACTTCCAATTCTTTCACTGTAGTATCTCCTATATATATACACACACACAGGTATATATTTCATATGTATATATATATTTCTTACATGTTCAAAAATACTTATTGCACATTCATATATTTAAGTTTAAGAGTATTTTGGCTGGTTATAAACTTGAGGGTTTACTTTTCACACATTTAAGAATTTTGTAGGTGATGGTTATAAAGACACAGATTTATGAACTGTCAAAATATTTCTCAGGCAAAATTTAGAGAAAATACACTTTGTAATTTTTAATTTTCATTTAGTACATTTTGAGAACATTTTCCAAAGATATGTCTCATATGCAGAAATTTTATGATGGGTAAATGGCTTCTTAGAGATACACAGATAGACCAGGAAGTTTATTTTATTTTATAACTGTTATTACTGCCCATAGTGCCAAAAGGCACTATGATAACATTGAAGTTTTGATATTTTATATATACATATATGTATGTATATATATATATATATATACATCTACATACAAACTTCTAATTTATTTAACAGTATAATTTTACAAATCTTGAGACATTGCCTACTAAGCCAGACAGGTCAATTCTAAAATAGGAAATTTAGCAAATTTATATAGCCCAATGTTTCTCAGACGTATTCTTCTTGTTTATAAGTTTCACAATAAAAGATCATAGACTAATTGTAAACTGATGTCTTACACAGTACAAGATGTAACAAATTCATGAACTCATCCTAGAAAAAGTGCCACATATTTTATTGTTGAATATCATTACAGTAACCTTTGTAGTACCCGCCTTGGGATGCTATGGAACGATGGCAGTGCCTAGTCTACTCTTCAAAGCAGTTTTGGAATTCTTTTTCCAGTATGGCCATCAGAGCTGTTATCATAATACCCTTGATGTCCTGAATGTCATCAAAACATCTTCCCTGCAATTCTTCCTTTATCTTCAGGTAAGGAAAAAAGTCATTGGGTGCCAGATCAGGTGAGTAGGGAGTAGGGAGATTGTTCCAATATAGTTATTTGTTTACTGGCTAAAAACTCCCTAGCAGACAGTGCTGTATGAGCTGGTGCATTGCTGTGATGCAAGCGCCATGAGTTGTTGGTGGAAACTTCAGGTTGTTTTCATTTATCTTGCTCACATAACCTTTTTGGCACTTCCAAATAGTAGTAAACTTTGTTAACTGTTTTTCCAATTGATACAAATTGATAATGAACAATCCTGCTGGTATCAAAAAGCCTAGCAACACTGTTTTGACATTTAGACTGATAGAACATTTTTGGTCATGGAGAATTGGCTGACTTCCATTGTGTACTCTGCCACTTTGTTTCAGGGTTGTATTGGTACACCCATGTTTCATCACCAGTGATAACACAGCCCCAAACATTGTCTTGCCTCATCAAAATGTCTTGGCAAACTTTGATTCTCCTTTGCTTTTGTTCATCGGTAAGCTCCTTAGGGACCATTTTTGCACACACCTTTCTCATGACAACATTTTCAGTTATGATTTTCCTGTTGCTCTATTAGTGTTTACTTTGTCTGCTATGCTTCTCAGGTCAGCCAACAATTTTGATGCACAATTCGATGAATTTTTGCAACGTTTTTTTGCCATTGCTTCTTGTTACTGGCCACCGTGATATCTCTCATCAATGACACTTTCTCTCCCCTAAGAAAAATGTTTAACCCATTTGTATGCTGCTGTTTTCTTCATGGTATTATCCCCACAAACTTGGACTAACATGTCCCTGATTGACTTCTGCTCTTGCCAACTTGAACAAGAAATTTAGTGTTCCTTCATTATTCTAATATAAGCTCCAACATTCTAGTGATGGCACACAAATACACACAACAAAAATGAATGCCACTAAGTAAGACACATCCACACATCAACATGAACACAGCTGTGAGACACTGATATACCATGGTTATGAAACTTTACCAAGTTGTACAGTGCTGCCAATGTAAGCACATGGTGGCAAGTTCACAAACTTAATTGTCAGATCTCGTATATTATTTCATTGATGTTTCTTAATTTTTTTTATTTAAAATAGAAACATAAAATATAGAAATACTAAAATTGGGAGACTATATGTAAGTAAACTATTTAGAAAATGAACATCACTGGCATCCTAAAGGTTACCTTGAATCCTATGTATACAAAAAAAAAAGAAAAGAAAAGAAAGAAAAAACACACCAGGAAAGTGGACCAAAAGCGTGGCCATCTGTTTTCCACAAAATGCACAGAATTCTGAAGACATTCAATTTCCCTAAAAGAGGACTTTATAGGATTGCTAACCTGAGAGGTTAGCTTGGGAAGAAGAAATTTCATTTTAAGGATGGGAATAGGAATTTTCATGTTATAATACTCATTTATGGAAGCTTTCCCTATCTGTAGCTCTTGGTTCTATGTAAGACACATCCTATAGGATCTGGTCTCCTCTTCACACAGGCCTGTGTTAGTCTTCTACTGATGACTATGATAGAAATATTACAAGTGGATGGCTTTGAAAAGAAACGAAAAAAAGTTGTCGGAGTCCACTAAGCCAAAAGTCTAAATTGAAGGTGTCAGCTCCAGGAGAAGGCTTTCTCTGCTGGCTTTGGAGGAAGATCCATGTTGTCAATCTTCCCCAGGACTGGAAGCTTCTGAGTCCCAGGGACCCTGTTCCTTTCCAAAGGACACATTCAGCTTCTGGCACTGCTGTTTGGTGGTGTAAGGTCTTCAAATCTCAGCTTGCCTCTCTTTCTTTTGTACCCCCAGAGGCTGCCTCAAGCCACAGTACAATCCCACACATTAAGCTGTGCCCCATCAATTCAGCTGTGGCTTGTCCCCCCTCATTAATATCACAGAGTCAGGGTTTACAGCATACACGATACCAGAAATCATGGCTCAGCCAAATTTCTACAGTTTTTGGAAACACAACTTGATCTATGATAAGGCCATTTCTGCTTTGGATACATCCTATAGTGCGCATCAAAATTGACTTAGGGGAAATTCCTGTGAGGCTGCTAGTGTTAACAGGTATGGGTATGTTTTTATTTGGTAAATCACTGTTTTTGCTCACTTTTCATCTTTTTTTGGAAACTCTGGTGATTTAGTGGTTAAGTGGTACAGCTGCTAATCAAAAGGTCAGCAGTTCAAACCCACCAGGTGCTCCTTGGAAACTCTTTGGGGCAGGTCTACCTCATCCTGTGGGGTCTCTATGAGTAGGAATTTACTCAATCACAGTGACTTCATTTGTTTTTGTTTTGTAATTTTTAGACTCTATTTCCATTATTTCACAGGAGCGTTGTTGGACTGGGTGAGATATTTTGATATTGACATATGTAATGTGTTTTTTTTGGCCCATTCTGAGCCCTAATTCATGGTGATGGCCTGCTTGCAGTTCCACACATCAATCACACCTTTCTCTTCATTATCAGCAAAAAGAAATAGGACCTGGACTAAGATATATGCTTATCTATTATAAAGTAGTCTTTGAAAAATGTCATTTCAATTCCCAATGTTAAAATTTGAATATCTAATCTTTTGTTATATTATGGTTAATTCTCTAGATTCATGTAACTCATATCTGTGTTTTGAATCATAAAGATGTTTCACTGATTATTTAGAATGGAATATATCTTAATCTGTTACATATTAGATTGATCATTCTTTTAAATTACATCTAGAGACCAAATTCATGATTGCTTCCCAAGTTCAATGGTTCCATTAATCCTATCGAGGATAAATAATTAGAAGCTAGATCTACCACTTTAATGTCTGAAATTTCAGATTTCTATTACTAATAATTTACAAAATATTCCAAGTTACATCTTTAATACACTGAGTCACTAAATATTTGTTCAATTATGTCCAAAGCTAAGATGCCACTAACGGTGTACTTTAGATGACTACAACATAAACAAGTCCTTTTGTTGGAAATTTCTCATATTTGGGGTATAAATGGCCAGGGAATCGTATTCAAAATCTTCAAATTTTGTATACAGTCATACTCCCACATGAGTGGTTTGTTGACATATTTTCAAGCATCAGAAAATCTCTCCTATTATTTGATAAAACAATATTAGTATTTTTATTCATACCATGCCCTAGTTGTATTTATTCTCTTGTTACAGATGCCCTTTAGACAAATTTACCTCTAGATCTGTTTACTACTCAGATATAACTCCCTAGAATTGCCTAAGCAGGAGAATAATTTTCTTCTAAAGCATTCATGTTTTGTGGCCTTTTGCTGCCCATCTTGCTCTGGTCTCCCAGATTTTCCTGGATATGGTTGCCTTTTTGGATTTTTCACCGTGGAACATCCTAGAAGACTCCCTTTGTCTAATTTCTACCAGCCTTCTGGTGTTCTGTTTCATTGGCAAGTGTCCTTAGACTTACTGCTTGATTGACGACTGATTTTTTTTGCCTAACTTTTAATCTTTTTCTGTGTCCAAACTACTGACCATTTATTTTACACCTAAGCTATCATCTGATCTACAGTGTAAACTTCACCACATTTTTGGGTCCTTAAACCTTCCATTTTTATGTATACTATACTGCACTTTGAACTTTAATACTATATCCCGAACCATAGAAATTTGCTTTTATAGTTCAAAAGTGGTTGAACATAGGCAATTTAATTTGATTTACTCTGTCATTAAGCACAAGCATAAGCTGTGCTACTGAAAATGTTCAGAAATTCAAACGGCTCTACTTAAAAGATCTGACACCATTTCATGAACCAAAGGAATAATTTTATAACTTTTACCTATTGTGCTTTGTAATTGTCATCTCTTAACATTAAGCATTTACTGTCTTTATGGCAATACTCTAGGAACGTTATGGTTAAAGGTGATTTGTAATTATGCACTAAACAAAAAAATTCTGATATTTTAAACAATTTTTCACTTAATTCAGCAATTAAATCATGTCTATGTTATTAAAGGACTGTTATATTCTTGACACTGGAATATGCATATATTTATTTATATATTATTCCTCATAATATTTCTACTAAAGCAAAAGAAAACTGTATGGAATAATGAAAACAATGGATAGTTAGCTGTGTTATAAGGGATCATGTCCTGATTATGATCTTTACATACACACTTATGTGCATTACTGCATTAATTACAAATATACCTTTTGCAATATTTTTACATTTGTAAGCTGTAAAAAGCTATGTCAGATATGCTTTAGTGGAAACTGAAAGCATTTGCCCAAAAATATAAAAATAATGATCTCTCTACTCTTAATATTTATACATTTTTTATTTCTGGTGATACAAACAGACCTTAAGGTGGTTTCATCCATACAGTCAAAATTCCTGACTTACACAAACCTTTTACAAACAGTTGCTGGTTTTCACTGGTAAGTGTAGACCTTCCTACTATAAAATCAGAATTATTTTCCTGACTTTTTTGCCTTGATATTGCTCTATCATCATAAGAACTTCTCTGTCACTTTTGACTAAGAACCGATACAATTAGCCAACTAGGCAGTAACAAGATGTGGCCATCACAACCCTTCTCAAGGCAATGCACCCATATACTACCACCACTCCGTCCAGCCATAAAACGGGCTGCAGACACAGCTGTGATGCACCAGTCTTCTAAGATTTTTTCTTGCTTGTCCTAAACTAATTCAGGTGCAACACATTTCCAATCCATCTCGGTTTCTCATTCCTATTGCCACTTAAATTTAGATTTGTGATTCTAATCGCTGAATAGTGACTCTCACTGCTCCCTCATGGTCTCTGATATGAATAGTCTTCATTTGATTTCCTGGCAAGAAACTGCACTTTAAAATACGTATACGCTAATCAATCTCTAAGAATCAACCTATGAACCACATTCCCAAGAAGGACATTTGCGGCATAGTATCCATGCATATCTCAACCCTCTGCCCATGTTCTGGGTTCCCTAGTCTTATCCGCAGTAAACAAATTAATTGAATCTCCTACATATCTCTCACTTCATGCTTTGAAAGCTACCCTTTCATCTTCCTCCTATTCTTTACTCTGTTTCCAGAAACTTTTCTCTATCTCAAGCAATGATAGTTTAAGGTTGTGTGTCAAGTTGGTGAGGCCATGATTCTCAGTAGTTTATGATGTAGTCTGGCAGTTATGAAATGATGTAACTTGGCAGTTATGCAATGATATACTCAACTCCATGATGAGTCATGCTATGAGCAGTCAATCAGTTGAAAGAGAGTTTCCTTGAAGAGCGTGAACTGCCTCTGGTATATAAATTGATGTGTCAGCAAGACTCTCCCTCCGGATCCTGCATCCAGCTCATCACCATCTAAGTATACATGAGTCTGGAGAAGGCTCCAGTCTGATACCTGAACCACAGACTTGGACTTGCCATTTCCTTGTGAGAAACCTTGTGAGTCATTTCCTTGAGATAAATCTCTCTCTCTCTTGCTCGCCCACTCACTGTGTGTATACACACACACATACATATATACTTATGTAAATATATATATTCCTTCCCCCCCCCAAACTGGTTTTGCTTCTTTAGAGAACTAAGTCTAAGGTAAGCAGGTAGGAGGGCCCAGGAACCATGATCTAGGGAGTTAAATCAAGCATAATAAATGGAAGGAACTCCAATGATCATACACGAAGCTTTCGTTATAAAGGTAGAACTGGACCAGCTATGTTCTCATGTAGTGAGCACTAGGGACAAAGCACTTTGTGGGAAATAATTCAGTGTGCATTCCCATTTTTGCTGTACTTGCTCTTTGCTTATTAGCTAGCAAAATCCTTGAAAAGATTTCATTTGCTGGGAAGTACAGTAGTTGAGAAGTTGTAAAACAGCATGGTTTATCTGCTGCTACTCACTTTGGAGGTGGAGGAGTATACGTGTCAGTTAAAAAATTTGAGCAGTATCTAGAAGCTGGAGAAGACATGGAAATAGATTCTCCTCTAGAGCTTCTAGAAAGGAATCCAATGCTTTCAACACCATGATTTTTCCCAGGGATATGGGTATCTAACTTACAGAACGGCAAAATCATACAGTTGTATGCTGTTTTAAGCCATTAGATTTGAGGTTATTTATTATGGAAGCAAGAGGAAACTAATAGAACTTGCACGACCCATGGCAATGATCTCAAATACTGGTCCAGCTCTAGTCTGTATTTAGGTACCAAAGGGCCTCAACCATAGAGAAAGGGAAGAAACAGGGTTTGGAGACCAGTGACAATGTGCCTTTAATCACTGAAGTGTATTTGAGAGATACCAGTGGTTGATTAACAGTGTTTACTCCCTACTTTACATCTAAAGCTTGTTTTGCCAGTCTTATCTTTTTGCCTTTTCAATGTATCCTCTTTTCACCACCTCCCTTCAAATACATATTTATCACAAATATTTTACTACCATAAAGGTTACATTATTCCCAATTTATAACACCATCTGATAGATCACATGGAGAAATACTAGAAAAATATCTTTCCCTACTTTTGCCTTATTATTGCTTACCACACTTTTCACCTAAAACCAGCATCGAGTTAATTCAAACTATCTCTTGGTCTTTTTAAATATTCTTTCGACCTCTGCATATTTCAAGTTTTCTCTTCCTACTTCTCTAGAAACAAACATTGCTATCACTGGTCCATTTTAAGCCATTTATTTAAATATTTAAATTGCAGTTATCTCTTCTGAAAAATAAGGATAAATGTACCTACCCATCAGGGTGTGTTTTAGTAATAGTTCATGCACATAAAGTACTTCAGCCAAAAAAAAGAAAAATAAACTTTCAATAAGTGTTATCTAGCACTCCTTTTGCATTAATTCAATGGTATGGATTTTGTTGAGAATTGATTTATGTCCTAACACACAGTATATTCTGGACAATGTTTCATGTGCACTGGAGAAAAAAGTGTAGTTGTCTGCTGGTGAATAGAAAGTTCTGTATACATCGATGAGGTCTAGTCAGTTAATTGTGGCAATAAGGTCTTCTATGTCTTTACTGAGCTTTTTTCTAGACAGTCTAATATTGAAAGCGTTGAAGTCTCCCACTATTATTGTGATCTATCTCATTTTCGAGTGTAGTCAGTATTTCTTCAATGTATTTAGGTGCTACAATATTAGATGCATCAATATTTAATATCGTTAAGTCCTGCTTGTGTATTGAATCTTTCAGCAGCAAATACTGTCCGTCTTTGTCCGTGATGGTGGACTTTACATTAAAATCTATGTTATCTGAGATTAGAATTGCCACACCTGCTCTTCTTTGTATATTGTTAGCTTGATATATATTCTTCCATCCTTTAATTTTCAGTTTGTTCCTATCTTTAAGTCTAAGGTGAGTTTCTTGCAGGCAACATATGGATGAATCATGTCTTTTGATCCAAGATGTCACTAGATGTCTCTTTAATGGAGTGTTCAGTCCATTCATATACAATGTAATTATTGATAGGTATGTGTTCAGGGCTGTCATTGTGATATGTTTATTTCTGTGTTGGTGTTTTCTCTGTTGTTCTTATTAATCTGCTCTGGGACAGTCTTCTTTGTGAGTTGATTTTTCACCTTTTTCAGGGTTGGTTTTGTGGTTGTTGATACTCCTGTATTATGTTTCTTGATTTGATATGTTGCATGTTTATTGTGCTTTATGGTTGCCTCTATGATCCCCCTTAATAAACTATGTATAAACCTAACTTTAATTACTTCCAGTCTTATTAACTTCCTCTCCATCTGGAAAGACTATAACCACTGTAGTACAACCCTTTTTTTAATGTGGTGACATCATAGCTTTCATGATATGATCACTGGATTCTTTCTTTCACTATTACAGCTTTGACTGAGTCAGAGCTTTCCCTAACTGAGTAGTTTTCTAGGTGATGTGTCCTGTATTTGCTTCTAAAATGTAAAGTTAGTGGCTTTGTTCTTCTAAGCCAAGAGATTCTTTCAGTATTTCTTGTAGCTTTGTTTGGTTTTCACAGAGTCTCTGAGTTTCCATTTATCTGCAAATGTCTTAATTTCATTTTCATATTTGAAAGATAGTTTTGCAGGATATATAATGCTTGGTTGGAAGTACTTCTCCTTCAAGGCTATTAATGCGCCGTCCCACTGTCTCCATGACAGCGTTGTTTCTGCTGAGAAATCCGACGAAAGCCTATAGGGTTTCCCTCTGAATGTTAGCTTTGCTTTGAGTCTTGTTCCCTTTAAGAGTTGCTGCTTATGTTTCCTTTTGTTATGCTTGATTATAATATGTCTTGGAGTCTCTCTTTTGAGATCTATATTGAGTGGTGTTTGATATGCATCTTGGATAGCTATATTCTCTTCTTTCATAATTTCTGGGAAGCTTTCTGTCAGCAGCTCAGCCATGATATTCTCTGTGTTCTTAGGTGTCTTGCCCTGTTTAGGAACCCCAAGTAAGCACAGATTGTTGCTCTTACTAGAGTCCCACATGCTTCTTAGTGCTTCTTCATTTTTCTTGTTTCTTTTTTTCTGATTTCTCCTCATAGATGCTGGAGTCAGTAGCTTTGTCTTCCAAGTCAGAAAGTTTACCTTCCTTTTATTCCATTCTGTTTTCTTGGCTTTGGATTGAAGTCTCTATGTCTTTGATTTTGTTCTTGATCTGTTGGATTTCAGAGTACTGGTGTTCCATCAGATCAAACAGCTTGCTGAATTTTCATTTTGCTCTGCTGCATTTTGTATATGGTCTAGGAGGGCTCTCTATAGAATCCTTTTGTATTCACCTTCCAATAGTTTCAGAAAGGTTTCTTTGTCTGGGAAGTTGTAAGGTGCTTTCTTTTGGGGGCCTTCTGAAGTCATGGGTGATTTGTTGGTTACAGTTTTCTCCAGAGTTTGTTGCTTTGCGGGCATCATGTGAGTCAATAGAGGCTGGCAGAGATGCTGTGAGGATAGACTGCAGTTGTTTCTCCTGGCCGTCTTAAAGTGAAAGGTAAAAGGTATCTGACATCTTGCAAAATCAGTCAGGTTTTCAGGTGTCCAGGTCCCTCTTCCAGGTGGCAAAGTAGGCACTTCTGTATCCAACCCCAGATGTTATAAACCAGTTCAAAATACAGCAAGGCTACTGCCCTGTTGGCCTCTGTTGTTGGTCCCCAGCCATAGGCTTTTCTTCTGGAAAAGCACTCTCCTCCAGGCAGGTGCTGCCTCCCAGCCTAGGACTTAGGTGCAGCTGAGGTCTCCATGTGTGTATATCTGTATCCCAGTGGACAAGATGGCATCCCACACAAGCCTGCTGCCTGCCTTAGTACAGGCTACTCAACAGTGGAGGCAGAAAAAGAGGCCAAAGTTGCCAAGATGCACAGAGTCCAAAGCTGAGCTCTCAAAATATGGCAATTTCACCTGCTGATCCCACCATCAGTGTGTGTGAGACTAGCTGCTAATCAAGTCCCAGCTTCGTCCGCTGGCTGAGACAGAGAAAAAAAAGTTAAAATGGTGAATTACCTTTAGCCCATTAAAGCCAGCACACACCAAGAGCAGGGGTCAGCAAAAGGAAGCAAGTTTCCATTCAGTGGTTTCAGTCCAAATTAACAGCCTTATGCCATGTCCTAGGGCTCACTAGGTGTACAGGAGGCTCCATTTAATTATCAATTCAGGTGTTGGTTTCCAGAGGGATTTAGGGAGATGTGTATTTAGTCTGCTATCTTGACTCTGTACCCTATTACTCTTTTTATTAAAAGAACCAGTTGTGTTGATAAAGCTTTGAACAAGCTCCCAATCACATTCAAAGTCACACTGTCTTTAGCAACTTTTTCTCCATGAGCACATACACTTCTAATTTGTTCTTTTTCTTATAAAACAATATTCAAGAAAACAATGAAATGAGTTGATTTTATCAGTTTGGAACAATAATTATGTTTGAAAATAATACATAATTTTATGTTATAAATCATGTTAGAAAGTGAGTTTTGTTAGTTCTTCAATATTTGTTAAAAAAAACTACCTTGTCTGGAGATTCATTCTGAGCTCTTGAACAATTGTAGGTAGGTCAATTTGGTATACATTGCATTAATATTTATTTTCTGGACATAAAAGACATGGTATTCTGCTAGATTATAAATCAGAATATTATCAAAAGAAAGATCACCTAGCATTAATTTTCTCAGTGACATCATTAGATGAAATTTAATGCCAACTTTTCTCATTAAATTTATTGACATATTAACTTAGAAATTGCAAAAATTAAATAAATTCCAAACACCAATGATTATTTCCTATTTATTTTTATATTCCCTTATAATTTAACTCTTTGCACAAAATTATCATTGACAAATATAATTTGATACTGAATTCAACTAACCAATGTTTATCAGAAGAGCTAGATTCACTCACCAAGAAAATAGATGCTGTTCTTTCTGTGAGTGAGAACTTAGAATTGTTTTTCCGTCTGATTGTTTCTAACTCCCTGTCCACTTGGAGACAGGTGGTGTAACCCTTACCACTCTCTGGTTTCCTGGTCAAGCAAAGGCAGATAACTATGCTCTTTTTCAAAATGTAGTATTTGTGTTGTTGTTGTTGTTTTTATTTTTTAGCCTAAATTCAGTTATTGAATACTGAAATGCTAGTAGAAGTTCTTTTGATTTTTTATGTCACTATTAGTGACTTTCCAATAATTTATTTACAAGTTGAACATCTTTCTACCACAAAATAAATGAAAGAAAGCCTAGCCTCAGCTCAAATTCTGTGAGTCTGACCTTTGTTTCAATTAGGGAAGCTGCAGCATTATGTTATTAAAAGTACTAGATCCAAAACCACAACAACAAACACCACAGGCATTTTTCTTGAAAATATTTTAATGAACCTCAGAGTAAAGTTACCTTAAAAACAATACCATTATTAAATTGCCTTCATAGTAGCCACTAAGCAAGACAATTAATTTTACCTTCCTTAATGAACTTAATTCAAATGGCATTTCAGCTTTTCATTCTTTTTCTCTGTGTTTCTTTTTGCTTATTTGTGTGTTTTAGTAATTAAGAGCTGCAACCTCAGCAAATCATAAATTTTTATTTTTTGTAAACAAAATATTTTTTCTGGAAGCCATGACAACAATGATTTATGGAGATATGTTTCAGTTTTAAACATAGAAAAGAACTGAAACAACAACAGAAAAAACTTAGATACACAAAAATTGGAATAATTAACAATTAAGCTGGGGTTGATTAATGTTCAGAAGCAGTAACCAAGTTTAGGAATTAACAAAATGATTTTTATAATTCTAAAACTTTTCATGTTTTTAGCTTCATTTTTAATGACTTCTCTTTTTCTTATTCACTTATTGGTCTCTGGATTAGAAAACTAAAAGCAAGCCTCAGCTTAAGAACAGTACTGGCTTTACAAAGAATATTCTCCTGTCTTAAAAGTATGCTAAGCATGCTCTTTAAAGTTTCTCATCATAAACTATTTACTTACCAATGTGATTGCATGTGCCACCTTTATTTAACTGCATTATTATTTTGATTGCATACCTCCTAAATATGTTTTCAACTAAGATAACTTGGTTAATTTGCATCTTGAAAAAGAACCTTTCAAGACAGAGAATTGTCTTCAAGGTAATACCTCAGTTAAAAAAAATTAAATAATTTCAATGATATATTCAGATTTTTAAAAATGAATTCCCCACTTACTCAGTAATCCTCAAATTTTCCTCTAGAGTTCTCTTTTAAGTCTTTGTTAGGAAATGGTTAAGACTGGGCTTTAGAGAATTCTAGGAAAACATTTTAAAATAAAAACTTCATGGACTTCAATTAAATGAAAAGTAAGTCCAAATAATAGATGAAAGATGAGAGTTTAATATTTTTCCTTTTGCATAAGAGAGAAGAAATCACTCACACACACACACACACACACACAGCAGAATTACAGAATAACAAATACCATAAAGAAACCATAGCATCTAAATAATAAAGCCTTAATGTCAAACCCTAAGTTTAGGAAGTTACAGAGTATCTAAATAAGATCCCTCACCAAAAAATATCCATCAAAATCAAACAAAACCCATAGATAGCAGGACAAGTTTATTCAACCTGACAGACTGTTGACTCAAGTTGTCAGTGTGACCTTAGAATATTCAGCATTAAGAAAATAGGGCTAAAGCTCTCTCTCCAGTTATTAGGAAACCATATTAGTGTGGTGGCTAAGTGCTATGGCTACTAACCAAAAGGTCAGAATTAAATCCACCGGGTGTTCCTTGGAAACCTTACGGGGCAGTCCTACTCTGTCCTATAGAGCACTTCATAGTGATGCCGATGAAATAATGTTAGAAAATCAAACGAACTAAATAAAGCTAGTTATCTTTTTATGAGTCCTATGAAACACTGGACATTCAAAGAAGGACTTAACCTTAGTAAAAAACCACCAAAAACATTCTATAATTTTTGTATTCATGTTCCAAAAATGAAAGAGGAAAAAAAGAGACAATTAAATGTCAAAGGCAGATCTTTTTATTAAAGGAACACTGTAAAGTCAGACCTTAGGTATTTACTGACCCAACCGTCTATAATGTTAACATAATAATTTGGATAAAATTAGAAAGAAAAGTGCCATGCATCTTGCTTCCTGGAGTGACAGAGGTCACGGCACAGGTGAGGTTTCAATGAACTAAGCTTATGAGAGTCCATGAATTATAGATGGCAGCATAGATAGATGTGCGATTTTATCTCAATTAGAGCCAGATATAGTGAAGCAAGATGTCCTTCCAGCAATCTTAGCAGGTGTTGTCGGTAGTAAATTTAGGTTTAGCAATGTAGTCCTTAAAGAAACAGATCATTAACTATGACCTGATTATCTTCCCTGTACCTCTGGAAAGGTTAGCACTTTCATGTTTCAAAGTCTAAGTAATAAGAAAAAAATGTAATGACCTGAATATCTTCTCTAAGTTTTTAACAGTTTCTAAGATTTTTTTTCACATTTTAAATTCTAAAGAATGGAGAAATTATATGATAATGGGGGAGAATTACAACTTTAGCCTAAGCTTTTTTCTGGGCAAGAGTGCATTGAAAACGGCACAGCCAGATAATCACGTCTTTGAGTAAAGTAAGTTTGAGGGAAAAAGAAAAAAAAAAACAGAAAAGAAAAGAAAAAGTATGAATAGGAGCGGTTTACTTAAGGAGGGTTTGTTTTTATTACATGTGGCAATCTCTCTATTGTCCGCTTTCCATTTTTCCTTTTTCACACGAATTCCTCAAGTAAACTGATATATTATGAATATGAATTCTATTGCAACCAAGTGCCCTCAAGTTGGATCCGACTCGATACTTCATAAACGTTCAAGGAATTGCTGATGTTTTCATGAAACAATATTTATACAAATAAATATTTACATTTATTCATTATTTAATAAATCAATACATATTACTATAAAATACATTGTGTGCAGTCAATTGTGACTTATAGTGACCCTACAGGACATAGTAAAGCTGCCCAACAGGGTTTCTAAGGAGCAGCTGGTGGATTTGAACCATCAATCTTTCTGTTAGCAGTACAGCTTTCAACCACTGCGCTACCAGGGTTCCAAATATCAAGACAGCAATTATGAATTTAAGTCTAAACTAAATGAATTACATATCTAATATGCATACACAAATATACAGACATGAAATAATAATTTCTAAATAGAATTAAAATATTAATTTTGTTAATAAAATGTTAACAAAGATTACTTTTGTTAATATTTATTTAATAAGGACATAAAACACATTTTATTTACATTAAAATAAAATAAGAATACAAAATGTTGTGGATAAACAATGATGCTTTAAAAAAAAATGTGGTTCTCCCATTTCAGAAGTAACTGTTACAAATACAAGTGAATTTCCATGTGATCCCTTCACACAGTGTCCCCTCCTTCTCTCCATATAAACAAAAGCACCAAACCAAGTGCCACTGAGTTGATTCCGAGTCACAGTGACCCAAGGAGCGCCTGGTCGATTCAAACGGCTGACCTTTTGGTTAGCAGCCGTAGTTCTAAACCACTATACCACCAGGGTTGCCCCTCTCTCCATATAGGTTACTATTTTCATCAGTTTGGTATAAATGTATGCTTTCTCTAAGCATGTATGGAGCTCTAAAACACATATGACAATTACTACAGGTTTTAAAACTTTTAGGAAAATGCTATCAGAGGTATATACTTTCTTCACTTTCCTTTTTAAAATTCAACATCCCTTTATCACTGCTAAACTACAATTGTTTGAATAAGTAAATTTATTTCATAATCTACTGTTAACAGCCCATAGGTTGATTTCAACTTGTTTTTGCAATTATAAACTATGCTGCTATGAATATCTTTAAACTGTCTCAGTGTCCACATTTCTGAGTTTCTCTAAATTACCTATTAGCGTATGCACATATGCAAGCTTTGTCTTGAAAACTTGTTCTACAAAATGTTTACATCAATTTAAATGTGGCAAGTGTTTCATATTTGGCTTTTGCTCCCATTTTTAGTAACACTTCATATTGTTAGACTTTCAATTTTCATTATTCAGATAGTTGTGAAAGAGCGGTTATTTTCATTTGCTTTATTCCAAGCTGAAACTAGTTGGATAGCTTTCCATATGCTTATTGGTCACTCCATTTTCCTTTTTCAGAAAACTGGTTTTTCATACTTTTGGCCTATTTTCCTTCAGAGTTGCTCTCCTTCCTCTTCACCAACATGCTTTTCATATTCTACATAATAATGCTTTGTCTGTTATAAGCATTACACATAATCTCCCTAGGTTCAGGTTATTATTTTTCTCTTTTTTTTTGATATTGTTTAATACTGCTTTAAAAAATTTTGATTTACTATGTAGTATTTTAATTACATTTTATTGTAAAAAGAATTTACAGTGATAATGTCAATTGGATTTTGATAGTAAATATTAAGTGATAAGTAGTACCAATGACAATAATAAAATAGAGAATGCATGGGACTTACTGAACACTAGGCATTCGCTGAATATGAAGGAGGCACTATTATGGTCTATACTTCATAAATATATGCCATAGCTCTTAACATAGTTTGTTTCTTTTATTACATGTGCCAATCTCCAATGATATTGTAAAGACCCTAACCATAGCTGATGCCATTGTGTTTAAACTTCCTACAATTTTAAAATGAACTTGCCAACATTGCATCCTTAAGAGTGGCTTAAGAAAAGATTAAAAATAATAATAAATAATATATTACCACAGCTGAAATGTCCAAGACCGCTAGAACAAATATATCAGCTTATACCCTGTAATAAGTTGATTTAAGAATAGTGATGACTATCTGGTTACTTAATAGAAAAGGCTTGTTTTCCAATCAATGAGTAATAGAACAATGGCATTTATTCTTAACATATTTCAGATTGTCTGTTTATGCACTCGATGCCTATCTCTCTACCCATGTCACTGGTATACTCTAATTCTCCCTTTAGTATTTACCATGATGGTTCCTGCATTTGGCTATAAGAGCCAAGAGTGAATATTCTGGTCATTGGATTATCTGATAAAAAATCTTGGCTTTTACTGTTCTGTAACAAAGTCATATTTTGAGGTTTTTATCTTTTTAAAGATCTTCAAAAAATAGTAAAGATTAGAAAGGGTTAGTGATTTTTCTGTTCCTAAATTACAGGTTTCAAAAATTATCATAATTTTTCCGAAAATTGTATTTCCACAATTTCTATAATATAAATAAGGATGGATTGCATTTATTTTTATTTTATCTCTACTAAATGAATATATCAACACACACACACATTGGCTATAAAATGGACACATGTAAATAACAACATTTGAAGCAAAACAAAATAAAATTTTAATTAAAAAGATTTACTAATATACAGAATGTACATATCTGAAGAATTAAAATATTAAAAACAATATTATAGAAGACAAAAGCAACTACCAATATGAGGTCCAACAATTAAGTCTGTGAACTTAATTGTTCAAAGTTCTACATACTTCACTGCTGACATCACTACGGTCACCTTTGACAGATACCCCTTGGGAAGCTATGCACCAATGCCAGTAGCCTACCCTTCAAAGCAATCTTGGAACTATTTCTGGAATGGCCCCCGTGACTTTTTTCTGTACCTGAATATACAGAAGGTACTGAAAGGAAGGCATTTTGATGATATTCAGAACATTGAGAGTAATATGAAGATGGCTCTGATAGCTATTCCAGAAAAGGAGTTCCAAAATTCCCTTGAAGAGTGGACTAGGTGCTGGAGTTGGTGCATAGCTTCCTAATGGGAGTACTTTGAAGGTGACTGTAGTAATATTATTCAGCAATAAGGTATGTAGCACTTTTTCTAGGATGAGTTCATGAACTTCACTGGCAGACTCGCAGACATGCATTAAGGCAATTCCTGAATGATTACTTCCTTTGAGTTCATACCCACTGCTGCGGAGTTGCATCTGACTCATAGTGACCATAGAGGTCACAGTAAAACTGCTAACCAAAAGGCTGGCAGTTCAAACCCACCATGTGCTCCTTGAGTTCATAGAAAGATAAAAACTACACTGATCATCATCAAGAGATTATTAAGGAATTGGTAAAAATATCGAATCATATAGTTGTTGTTGTGTGCCAACTGGTTAATTTTTGACTATCATAAAGATGCCAATTGACAGAGTAGAACTGCTCCCTAGAATTTTCTAAATTGTAATTCTTTGCAGAAGCTGACTGTCAGGTCTTTGTTCCAGGGAGCCACCGGGTGGATTCTAACTGGAAACCCTTCAGTTAGTAACTGAGACCTTACCATTACACCATTCACATTCCTTATGAAGGTTGTTATGGCCCAGTTAGTAACCAGAAATGGTTAAACATTCATACAGAAAATTTGGAACAGGTGTTTCATAGCTTTTAGGAAGTGATTATTCTGTAAAGACAGGAGGAAAATTGGGGGTGGGGGGGACAATAAACGAGCCAATGCTTCAGTTGTAAACCAAACTGATTAAGAAGGAGTTACCTTACTAAATATTTTAAAAATATTTCAGAGAAAATAGTTGCAGAATATTTTACTGAACTTTCTCTCACGCTTTTTCTTTCTTCTTTCTTTTCTTTCTGGCTCCTTGTCGCGATGGAATGAGCAAGAAACTACACGTCTTTTAGAAAGGTAAGCACTGACGAAGGCTATGGGATAAGGCTTTCTTCATTCTCTTAATCTCCTACAGATTCAGTATGTATTCTAGAAAAGGTGTCTCAAAGACTGCCTATGTTCCTTTGCATTAATGGTTGTAATATAAAACTAGTCATCCTATCCAAACAAGAGCTGTTCAATAATAAGGAAAACACCCAAATAGAAATATCCCCAAAGTTTCCAACAGCCTTTCTTCTTTTTTTCCAACTACTCTTCTTACTCTTTTTACCAACTTACTTAGGAATGTTTTACTAGGAAATATACACTTAAATGCACTTAAATAAGAAACCAAAACTGAAAGGGGTCCATTTTGACTCACAGTCTCCCTAAGGAACACAGCAGAACAGCCTCATAGGATTTCCAAAGAGTAGCTGGGGGATTCAAACTGCCAGTCATTTGGTCAGCAGCCATAGTTCTTAACCGCTATGCTACTAGAGAGTTTCTACTTAGATTAACTGCCACACACAAAAAAAAAAGAAAAGAAAAGAAAAAAAACAAAGAGAGAGAGAGAGGGAATGGAGAGAAGACCACAGCAATGGAGTCAAAACCAAAACTAAAATGAATAACCTAGCACCCCACATTGTTGAGTGGCATCTGGGGTCTTAGAAGCTGCCAAGCTGCCATCTGAGGGTACAGAAAATGGTCCCAACTTAGCAGGAATGGATGATCACCAAGAACCAAAACAACGGGGGGAAAGAGAACCCAGAAGACAGAGAGACCCACGTGAGTGGGTGACTACATCAACCTGTGACCAGAAGAACCAGATGGCGCCCGGCCACCACCAGTGATAGCCATGATGGAGCTCACAAAGTTGAGTCTCAGTGGCAAAATAAGAATAAAAAAGGGTGCACCCTGAGATCTGCTTTAAAAGACCACAGTTGATGGTCCATGGGCCTTGGAGTTCCGCTGGGAGTATGGCCCCTGGCCCTGATACTGCCCCTGTCCATAAATCATAAAGGAGGTCAACTCTTGGACAGGAATGGATTGGACTTGCTGACACACATTAACCATATCATGTGTGCACCTTATAATTCGAAGCATCTACAGAATGTTGTCCCACTGACCTCTTACTGGAGGAGGGGGAGTGGGTGGAGAGGAGGGGATAGGAGATTGTTGGGAGGATGAGACATGTATGGAGCAGACAGGAACAGTGTGCTGTCACCAGGCAGGGAGAGCAGTGGGAGCTGCACATAGGTGGGCACACAAATTTATATGGGAATGTACATTTTCATTCAATCATAAAACTAAAAAACTAAAATGAATGACCTAAAATTCTATATATTTTGGTGATATATTTGGTTTCAAGGAACTGCGACTATAAGATCAATTGAAATAATTGCTCAGTAATGATTACCATGCCTGATCTTAACAGTGAGAAAATGTCTCCAAGGATCAGAAGCAGAGATCTGAATATTAAAAGATAAATTACCCCTAGTGACATCTTTGCATTAAACACAGTTGCTACAACTCATTTCTTATAAACCAATGGCATCATATCAAAGTGCAATTTATTTTTTTCTATGTTGTGATTTTCCACAAACAAGTCCTACAGTATTGTCTTCCTTGAAATCCAATTTCTTTTTGTCGCACTCATTCTCTAGAATTGGATGTTCTAATGGAAGAGAAGGTACTGAAGGGTTCAGAAACATTTTTTTTACTTGAAAATTAAATGTCAATTATGTTGATTTGTAACTCCATGAAATATCATTTCATTTACCTCAATGGTCTTTTAGTTTCTGTTTTATGTATACCCCATCCAAAATTTTCTCCTGATAATTCTCAAAATCTCCTGTTAGTATATAGGGCCTTCCTATATGTCATAAACAGAATTCTCTTTGAGGTTAATTTGTGCTCAAGAGGTATGAAGAAAGTCCTGTCAATAGTAGATTTGAGAGCCATAAAGACCTGTTTACTTGAAGGGCAAGGGGTGGGGGAGTGGGGGAGAGTGTGCTTTCAAAAGCAACTACTTAACTAATGTTAAGTAGTGCATTCAGACAAGACGGTTTATTTCTGAAAGTAGTTATTTGCACATCCTTCAAACCTCTCCTATGATCTTTACCAAACCTTTCTCAGATCTTAGTCTCTTATCTATTCCTCTATTAGGTCTTTAAGAATAGTACAACAGTGGAGAGAAATATAATGTTCTTTAGTAGAATTTTGTCCTCTGTTTACACACTGTATTACTTTACAATATGGCATCCAGTCAGAAACTGAGCATTATCACGAACAGCAATTAAAAAAATCATCCAAACACTGATAATGATCAAATATTTGCATTAATAATATGGCCAATAAGTTAAAACAGAAATTCATATACTGTTTTCTGAGAATTGTCTAAAGTTTTCTCTTACCAAGCTTATGATTGGCTCAGTTATTATTGGTCTAGAAAAATCTTTAAAGTAGCTAGTTGAAAATTGCCAGTAGAGTTTTATCTAGGGATACTTCATTAGTGTTAGCTGCCTTCAAATTATGTCCCACTCACAGCATCCGCACGTGCAGGGAAACAAAACACTGCCTGGTCCTCCATCACCACTATGATCAGCAGCAGATCAAACCATTGTGAGTCATAGGATTTTCACTGGCTGATTTTGAGAAGTATACCACTAGGCCTTCCTAGTCACTTTTAGTCTGGAAGCTACTCTGAAATCTGTTCTGCATCATGGCAACACACAAGTCACCACTGACAGATTGTTGGTGACTAAGTATGAAGTACACTGGCTAGAAACTGAACTCAGGTCTCCTGAGTGAAAGGCAGAATTTTATCAATGAATCATAAATGCCTCATCCAAGGACACAAAGAGGCTCTTGCAAAAGCAAAGCTTATAAATTTTGCCGCATTAATGAAACTTCAAATATGTGCATTATGGATGATACCTGTTGATTTATTGTAAAGGATTTGCCAATTCAGATAGCATAAAGACTGTAGAAATAATGTTTTACACTTGTATACACTGATAACTTTTGAAGATACATATTCTGTTTTGATTATAAAATACATTTATTTAAAAGCACTGGTATATTTATAAAATGATGAACCTCTTAGTCTTTTATTGACTATGCAAATACCTTCAAATGCAAGGATCATAAAAAAATTATACATAACATTGCAAAGAATTCACGAATGTTTACTTGTGCTCATGTGAAACCTGTACACAGATCAAGAGGCAGTTCTTCAAACAGAACAGAGATAAAAATCAAAAAGGTGTGCAGTTGGGTTGTGCCCTTTCACTTTGCTCATTCAATCTGTATGCTGAGCAAAGAAGGTCAGAAGCTGGACTATATGAAAAAAGAATTCAGTATCAGAATTGGAGAAAGATTCATCAACAATCTGTGATATGCAGACGACACAACTTTGTCAAAAGTATAGAGGACCTGAAGCACTTATTGATGAGGATCCAAGAATACAGCTTTCAGTGTGGATTACATTTCTACATTTAAAAAACAAAACAAACAAACAAAACTCTCACCACTGGCCAAATCAGTAGCATCATGATCAACAACAGTAAAAAATCAAATCTTTCAAGGATTTAATTTTATTGGATCATCAATCAATGTCTATGGTAATAGCTGTCAAGAGATCAAGTTATATGTTACATCGGGTAAATCTGCTGCAAAAGACTTCATTAAAATCCTAAAAAGCAAACCAGTCACTTTAATGATTACAGTGTGTCTGAGCAAGCCACAGTATTTTCAGTCACCTCACATGTATGCAAAAGCTGGACAATGGAAAAACAAAGGAGAACTAATGCCTTTGAATTATGATATTGGCAAAGAATTCCGAATGTACCCAGGACTGCCAGAAGAGTAAACAATTCTATCTTGGAAGAAGTACAGCCAGAAGTCTCCACAGAACTGAGGATGGCAAGATTACATCTCACAGACTTCAGACATGTTATCAGAAGGGACCACTTCCTAGAGAGGGACACCGTGTAGGCGGTCAGTGAAAAAGACGAAGACCCTGAATGAGATGAATTGACCGTGTCTGTCACCGTGGGCTTAAATATACAGTGACTGTTGTGAGAATAGCCCAAGACAACATCTCCTTCTGTTACACATAAGTCTGCTATGAGTTGGAGTTAAATTGACAGCAACTAACAACAACAAACAATTCACAGACACTTCGTGTAACTTCTCATCTTCTCAGTCACTGGGTACTAAAGTGCAACTTCCAACACAGCCAATCACAGACTCAGAAAGCTTGAAAACACTTCTAGATGCCAACAGACGTGTACTACTAATCAAACAGTGGAGACCAGGACTAATGTCACCACAGCTCAGCCACTGGCTATCAGAGTGGTCACACAGTTATAATCAATCAGCTTTTCTGAATTACTGTGTGTATCACAACATTTCTCTTATTTTGGCCATTTCAGAAAATGCCAAATTCTCTCACTGGAAATTTTAGACTATTTGCCTGATTTTTAGAAGACTCTTGGCTAAAGAAGAACTATTTAAAACCTCACACGGTGGCACTGAAATCCAAGAACCTTAAGACTATCCACTTCTATCAATCTCTTTTTTTTTTTTGTATTCTAGGTTATATATCCATTTACTTATCTGTTTATTGATTTCTTCACTCACCATATGCTTCTTGAGCACTGTGTATGTGCCTGTGTGCATGCATGTTCACAGTTGTGTGCTGAGCTGTGTGTAATGCCCTGTAAGAAATTAGTAACTTAGTGGGAGAGACATAAATCACAGAAATAACTTGGTAACAAAATAATATTGTTATATAGGCCACTTAGACAATTAGTGTTGGAGGAATCTGAAAGAGAAACTTCAGAAGAGGATGTAAATGAAAATTTTATGCACGAAGTGGGATTTGAGTAGGGCTCTGGAAGTTGGGCATAATTTAATAATAACTGTGGGTAGAGGTGAATATGGGCATGAAATGATGAGCATCCTAGTTTGCAAAAAGCTCCAGATAAAACACACAAAAAAGAAAGCTCAAAACAAACTATCAGTCTGGCTTGGGTAGAAAGTTTGCCCATGGAAACAAAGTTGAATAAGACTGGAAAGTACGAGGCAGACAGAGGGAAAAAGCTTGACTGTCTGGCTAAGAAACAGGAAGGTTCTATGATGCAACAGGGAAACCTAAAGATTTCTGAGTCTAGCCATGATGTCTAGTTAACATTATAATGCATTTGCAGGGTGCCTGGTATTGTGGTAAACACTTTGGAAGTAATGTATTTATTCTTCACAACAGCCTTCTAAGGCAGGTATTTTTATTAACCAATGTTTTATACTAGGAGAACAGAGAAACTGAGTTGTAGTCAGTGAGTACATTATTTAAGCTGACCAAGGTCACCACAGAAAGTGCAGAGCTGACTTTTAAACCTAGGCAGTCCATGTTCAGATTCTGTGGCATTTCCCATTGTTAACTCTCAAAGTCAATGTAAAGAGTCAATTTTGAAAATTAATCTGAGGGCAACACTTATTTGTATTTACAGAACTAGAAAGACTAGGAATGTGAATTCAATTACAAGAATTTTTCAACAGTATGAGCATGAAGTAATGTTATTCAAACCAGGATGGTAGTAGTGAGAAGTGGATAGATGGGACAGATGCAGGTGTCTTTAAAACTGAACGTAAAGATTACACATTTTAGTTAAATCATCCCAGTTCTTAAACAATCCAGGTATACTGATATGCAAAGGAAATAATGAATTAATAATCTTATCTTTTAACAGTTAATAAGAACTTTTTTATTATCAAAAATCAGCTAGTAGTTTGATTTTTTTTTCACTAATTAAGAAATTATAATTTTGTGTCACTAAGCACAAGCCAAGTGAAAAGATTGATGGGGCTCGGCTTTGTTCAATTTTACATGGTGTTAACTTTCTGTTTGTATAACTGTGTTTTACTGATTCCTTAGAGACAAAACGGAGTCTTTGTGAATTGTCTGTAAGCTTTCTGAGATATAAATTCCAGGTTATTTTGAAGTTATGCCTGTTTGTATCATTCGCCCACTCAAGACATCACACATTCTTCCAACCACCCCCTACACTTGGAACAGGCACCCAATTAATATATGCCAGGCAGGCCACCTTGCTCTTCTCCTTCAAAAACTCCTAAAAACCATCTGCTCTGGGAGGCATTCCAGCTACAATAACCACCTACTACTTTCAGTTGCCTATAATATCTGCATGTACTTTCTTGAGCAATGCTTATATATTTTGCCATTAAAAACTCTGTAAGACAAGGTATTTCCTAAATATCTTTTGTGGTATTTAACCCCTTCTGTGATGTCTGCATTCCCTTAAGAGTAAGAGTATATTTGTATAAGTTTTTCTTCCATGATAGAATATGGGTACATCAGCTTCAAAAGAATAAAACAACTAACATTTAATTTGTGTGTGACTCTTGGACCAAACTGTTTAGTCAACCCAGTTAGATATTCTGATTAGAATTCTGTGCCAAGCTCTTATGGAGAATGTTGAATGAAACTAGCTAGTTGAATTCTTCAACAACATATTATAATACAGAAAGTAAATCACATGTAGTGAGTTGCTATTAATTAGTGAGCTTTGATTTTCAAAGTCCATTATAGACTACTTTTTAGAGGACAACATAACTAATTTGAATCACATATTTTTGATAAATTGTTTTATGAAGTAAAAAACAACATGCCAAGAATACAGCATAACCTTAATATAGATTTTAAAGAGATATTTTCAATTAGAATACTAAATTCATTCATGTTCATGCTGTGTAACACCAAATTCCTGAATGTTTTTATTCCCCTACTGATTATGTCAACAACATGCATGTCTTTGTGGGGGTGACTTTATCCAGTGATAGTCCGAAAGCACATAGCTTTGACTTTTGCAAAAGTCAGATCTTCCTGAAAGATAAAAGTACATTCCCTTGTATTTCCATGGCAGGGATTTACAGATCAAGAGGCAGGTATCAGAGGTCTGAGGACAGAAGCATTTATGTCCTGAAGGTTTTGAATAAGTAGACACTGTGAGGGATTTTCGCTGAGCTAGATGAGTAGAGCCCTGCTCTTGCTGGGTGGAGGTGGTGCGAAGTAGGGAGTCAGTGATGGGGCAAGAAAGGTAAGAGACTGTATGCGAATATATGTCCCTTCTTTCTACATGGTCTTGACCACTCAGAGTAAGAAAGAACACTATCCACCTAGAGCAAAGCAGCAACAAAAACGAAAAAACCTAAATACCCCGGGACACCCTATGTCTGACAGAGAAGAGAAATGCTTTGTTTATAATTCTATTTCCTATATCACAGCTTTCTGTATGGATTACATTTCAACATAAAGAAAGCAAAAATCTTCACAACTGAACAAATAAGCAACGTCACTATAAATGGAGAAAAAGATTCATGTTGTTAAAGATTTCATTTTACTTGCATCCACAATCAGCACCCATGAAAGCAGCGGACAGGAAGTCAAACAACTGATCGCTTTGGGCAACTCTGCTGCAAAAGATCTCTTTAAAGCATTAAAAAGCAAAGATGTGGCCTAGAGGATTCAGGTGTATATTTTAATTACCTAGTGTGGCTCAAATAGAAATACCACAAGTGGATGACTTTAACAAAGAGAAAGCCATTCTCTCATCATTTAGGAGACTAGGAGACTGAATTCAGGGAGCTGGCTCCAGGCAAGACTTCCTTTCTCTGTCAGGTCTAAGGGGAAGGTTCTTGTCATTATTCTTCCCTGGTCTAGGAACGTCTCAGCACAGGTACCATGGGTCCAGAGGATGTCCTCCATTCCAAACTTGGTTTCTTGACTGTAGGTGGTCTCTATAACTCTCTGTTCCTCTCTCTTTTCTATGTCTCAAAAGGGACTAACTTAAGACACAACGTAATCTTGTGTATTAAGTCATATCTCACTAACTACCACTAATCCCACTTCATTAATATCACAGAGCTAGGAATTACAAGACATAGGAAAATCACACCAGAAGACAGAATTGTGGACAATCACACAGTATAGGGAATCACGGACTAGCCACATTTGTTTTGCAGGGGTGGGATATGTGTGTGACACAATTCAATTTACAACAGTGCCCCTGAACCAAACAATGGTGTATGTGAGAACTGGACACTGAATAAGGAAGACTGAAGAACTCTGACTGTCTTTAAATTATGATGTTGGCCAAGAATATTGGATATACCATGGACTGCCAAAAGAATGAATTAACCTGTCTTGGAAGATGTACAGCCAGGATGTTCATTAGAATCAAAGGTGGTGAGAATCTGTCTCACACATTTGGGACAAGGTATTGGAAAGGATCAGTCCCTGGAGAACATCAAGCCTGACCCTAAAGAAGAGGGTCACGGAAAAAGAGAAAGATCCTCAATAAGAAGCACTGACCCAGTGGCTGCAACCACGGGCTCAAACACCGCAAGGATTGTGAGGACAGGACAGTGCAGGACCGGTCAGTGGTTCTTTCTGTTGTCCACAGGGTTGCTATGAATCAGAAAGGACCAGACAGCACCTAGCAACAGACTGCAGTAAATCAGTAAAGCAGCACTGGCTGAAAGAGGTACCCAATAAAGTGGATCTCAAGAAAACTTTTTGCCAACTCACATAGACCTTGTTCTGATGAAGAGCAAATTAGCTTAAAATCACAAGTCTTTCCATAATGTCGACTCAAAAGCACTACAAGTTCAGGACAAGTAGTTGGCCAGCATGGAACCTTGAGATGGGAAGAAGTTACACAGCCCACAGTCATCAGAAACAGATACTAGCCAGATGTAAATGATACTAGATGCTTAGTACCCAGTAGTTGTTTTTTTGCTACATTTCAGAAGATGCAGCAACTACTTGTAAGACTGTCTTCCCCTGTGTAAAAAGGAAATGTAATTATATACTTTGTACCCAAACATTTTTTTTTTTTTCCTGGAAAAGAGCAAAGGGAGGCGAAAGCAAGAAATACATCCAGAAAGACTGGTGTTTACATGAAAGAGAACATTTAAATCAGACAAGACCCAAACCCAAACCTGTTGCCTTTGAGTCAATTCTGACTCATAGCCGCTCTATAAAAGGACTTTTAATGGAAAGAAGCAATTCTTTACTCCAACAAGGAAAACTACACCTCATAAACAAGATGCTATCATTGCACTAATTAAAGACAGTGACTCTTTTGCACAATTTGAGTTAAATTTGCTTTATATTTACAGATATAAATGTGGTTATTGCTAAAACTAGTAATTTGCATATAATGTGAAGTTAACTCAGCTACTATTAATATCTATCACACATTTAGATGCAAATATAGAATGTTAAAGATTTCATAAAAAATATAACATAAGTTTAAAATTTATGTCATTCAATGTCTGTTGAATGCCAATTGTGTGTCAGGTGCAGGACAAACAATGGAGAAACAAAAACGAAAGAAACATAAGTTTTATGTCTAAAGACTTAACATAAGAATGCTTTCTATCCTGAAGACTTTTTCAAGAGAATTTCCACTTCATTCCGGTCTCTTTTCTTGAAGTCCTTCAACAAGTGTGTTTTCAATTTCATTTGAATTTATTTGGGAAGGTACACCTGTTTTTTGACTGTTTAGAAAATATTAATTATCACCATCAATATGCTTGCAATATTTCCTGCCAAATTGAAAAGAGCATGCATGGCATATAACTCACTGCTTAATCATTTCTAGATTACCTAAAATGATGTATACAGAAGCAAATGTAAAACTGTAAGCAGTTTGCATACATTATTAGTGAAACAAGAACAGCCAAGGTCAGAGTGACCTGGTAGAACAGAGTAGACGTGCCCCACAGGGTTGCCAAGGCCAAAATCATTACGGAAGCCGACTGCCAAATCTTCTTCCTGAGGAGCAGCTGGTGGGTTTGACTGGCCGACCCCTCAGTTAACAGTCCAGCACTTAACCCTTGTGCCACTGGGGGTCCTAACACAGACGTGTTGTTGTTGTTAGATGCTGTGGAGTCGGTCCTGTATGACAGACCAAAACACTGCTGTGTCCTGTGTCACCCTCACAGCTGGTGTTATGCCTAAGCCCACTGTTATTGCCACTGTGTCAGTCCATCTTGCTGAGGGTCTTCCTCTTTTTTGCTGACCTTCTATTTTACCAAGCATGATGCCCTTCTCCAAGGACTGATCCCTCCTGATAACATGTCCAAAGTATGTGAGATGCAGTCCTTCCATCCTTGTTTCTAAGTAGCATTCTGGATTTGTTCACCAACATCACGACTCAAAGACATCAATTCTTCATTCATTCTTATCCTTCAACCAGGTTTCATACACATATGAGGTAACTGAGAACATCATAACTTGGGTCAAGCACACATTAATCTTCAAGATGACATGTTTGCTTTTCAACATTTTAAGGTCTTTTGCATAAGGTTTGATCTAGTAAGTCTTTTGACTTCTTGATGGCTGCTTCCATGGGTGTTGATTGTAAACCCAAGTAAAATGAAACTCTTAAAAACTATCTTGATGTTGCTTATTGATCCAGATGTGAGGATTTTTGTTTTCCTTATGTTGTTTATGTAGCATAGGCATAGACAGCACATAAACAAATGAGTGTGGCTGTGTTTCAGCAAAACTATTTACAAAACAAGTGTAGCGCCAGAGTTGGCCTGTGAGCCATAGTTTGCTGATGTCTGTCTCTATCTTATTATGCAAAAGCTGGAACCATTGTATTTTGCTCTGGCTTTTGAAAGGTGAACATTGTTTGAAAATATTCCCATTTCAGAGAAGCCACTTAATTCTATGGCATTCTTTTTGTGTCTCTATAAAACTTACATTCTCTTATTCACCACAGTTTTGGCTGGATAAATTTTTTAAGCCAATTTTTGGATAGCCTGTGGTCTCACAAACATTATTACATTCACACGTTATAATAACCTGTGAATCAAGTCCCAGCAGAATGATTTCATTTTACAGAAGAGCTAACTGCCTCAACTGGGAATTGTAATAATGTCTCTTAATCCAAACTGGTGCTCTTCTTACTTACCACGTGGGAGACCTGACGGTACAGCGGTTAGGAGCTACAGCTGCTAACTAAAATGTTGGTGGTTTGAATCCACCAGCTGCTCCTTGAAAACCCCATGGGTAGTTCTATCCTACTGGGTCACTATAAGTTTGAATTGACTCAAGAGCATTTTTTTTTTTTTTTTTTTTTTTAGTTACCACATTATGCAGTCTTTGAAAAGACCAGATGAAATTGCCATCAGATGAATGCTAACTACTAAATGGTAATTTTTTTCAAAAATTCCTAATTTCATTTTACACTCCCTTGAATCACTTAGATTCCTGACTTGGTTTCATAAATCTCAGAGCATTACTGGCTATCCGCACTCTGCATCGATATGTCTCATGCTGTTGATTCCAGTGAGAGCTTTGATTATAAATTCTCCTGGGGATGAAAGGAAAAGGGAATGTTACTGCATTGGTTGTATTTCATGTATTATTTCATTTAATGGTATAAAAACCCATGAGCTAGGAACTACTCTTTCATTGTTACAGGTGATAAAATGGAGACTACTAAATTTTAAATAGTTTACCCAAAATTATACAGCTAGCAAGAAGCACAATCAGCATTCAGACGCACACTGGTGCATGTTCTTTGTATGACACCGTAAGCCATCTCACGGCTGAGGTATCTAAGGAAACCAATTTGTGGTCCAAACTTCCAAATCCTCAATGTACTTTAAATTCTGTAAGCTGTTCAATTCTCTGTATTTCTTAGAAGGACTAGAAAAACTTGTTTGTACAGTGAAGTTAAAAAAAAAAAAGTCGCAGAAGTAACTTCAATGTGAGTTTTATTGCTGTTTATGTGCTAGAGAGCTTGGAACACTCTGAATGAAATTAAAACGCATTTCATTGGGGTGGAATCATCAACATTTGTCAAAATTGTTTTGTACAAAACTCCCTAGGTTTTCACAGCTGTATAAAAGCTCCCTCAAAGAAATAAATGCAGAATGAGTAAAAACAGATGTGGCATTCTGCATATTATCAACCAAAATTCTTTTTATTTTGTCTTGCCAATATCTTACCATAACTTTATTTAGGTTGTAATTCTGTATGCAACCAGTGCAAAGGAAGTATATGACATTTGTAGTGTCTATAACAGTCTTCAATGAGGTCTTCTGGTTGCTTATATTTCCCTGGAGATTTCCTTTGAACAGGAGCTATTTTGTGTGTTTTCTAACTAAAATTCAACCTTTCATGCTGTGCTCTCACAGCCACACCAAACATTCCCCACTCTATTAAAAGTAATTGAGTCAGAATGTTTAAAGGTATTTTCAATGAATGTGCACTGAACATTCTCCAACTTAGTTCAGGAAATACATTTAGGGAAGTTTTAATACTCTGTAAACTTGAAGAACAGGAAATGACCTTTGGATATTTAAGACATGAGAAGACTGGGCTTGAGAACGTTAAGACAATGTGCTATCATCAACCCAAGGCAATGAAAGACACTCTTCTTGGTACTCAGATGTGGGATCTAGTTAATTTTGTGTAATATGAGGCTAAAGTTGGAATGTAATAATTTGCAGTGTCTGACAATACTTCAGGTTCTCAACATTAGACACTGAATATGTTAATATACATGCACAAAATGAATTTATGTGACTTTTCAAAGATTAAATTGCACATTCAGTACGGGCAAAGGAAGAAATTAAATCAGGATATGAATGAGTGCTATCTTATTAGGTAGATGTTTTAGCAAAGCTTAATGCCAAGGCTTTACCTGAAAAGTTAGTCACTTATTATATTATTTTCCAAATTGTTAGCTTTCTGTCAAGCCTGACTAACAAAATTTATTTGATACATTAGCTGTACACACTTGAAAGTTCACATTAGAAATATTTCTACAGTTTTTAATTGTTTCAGGTTTATACGAAGGATAAAATATATTTTAACAAGCATCTACATATGTGACATGATTATTTTATTCTAATCTGAAAACCTAATTATCACCTTCTTACAGAGGACAGAGAACAGTTTTAGAGGGAAATTAATGTATCTATTAGTGGGACAGTTTGTCACTTTATTAAATAATCATCATCTTTGCAGATAAAATTGCTATAAGCTCCACTGAATGAAGAAAAGAAATGGGACCCCCCTCACACTATTACACATTAAAATGAACTTCCCACAGGTTTTTAAATAGTTTATGACAGTTTCACTGTGTAGGATTACAAAGCAGAAATGACAGAGTCAACTGCTTTTTGAAACTGAGGAAGCAAACATGCCTCATGTTAGCTTTTAAAAATAAAGGGATTTAAGACACTACAAAGATACACTGTATGCATAATTGTACACAAGTTAGGAAATACATTGTGTATTATAAAAAGTTGTCATGGTGTATCACTGAATACAGTATGTAGGGAAGGACCTGTGTCATTATACTAATCTGTATTATTAATTACCACAAATGAACAGTTGCCGATAATGTCCATAAGCTAAAGAGTCTCCATATGTTAAGAAAGATTAAGTATTCTCTTATTGTCAAATACAAGACAAATAATAAGTATATATAAAATATGTGAGATTTGTTAAAATGCTTCTAAAGAAATATAGTGTTACTTGCATTTTGGAAATCTTTATAAATAATAGCTTTGCAAGTTCACTAAATACTGGTTGCTATCAGTAGGAATCAAGTCTGTGGCAACTAAAAAAAAAAGGTATGTAGGAAGAAAAAATCATATAAATAAAATAGCCTATGTATTATTGAAAAGCAATACATAAATTTAATTGCCTAAGAATAACAAAATAAACAAGAAGAAAAACTTCCTGAGTATGGTCTCAGTTCCAGTTAGAAAACTGTTTGGGACATTTTGGCATTTATTTAATTAGCCAAAGCCAAGTGCCGTCGAGTCTTAGCAATGGTATAACTAAGAAAGAGTATTAACACTTCAGACTTTTAGTTTGACTGAAGTAAAATCCCTTCCATCTCAGATTAAAACTGGTCTTCTTCATCAGTTGTGACCAAAATTTCTTTAAGCAGTCAGCAGGGCTAAGGTTTTATGCATGGCCTTTATCCTCCCACTGCAAATAGTTCACATTTTAGCATTTTATAACACACTCTCAAGCGTCCTTGTCGGCATTCGAATAAAAAAAAAAAATACTTCTTGCTAAAAGAGATGCACACTTCCGTAGGAGAAGTACTACTCTAATATCTAAGTCCTGGCATTAATACAATAATCACCAAAATAATTACTTTGCCATTGGGCATATTATAAGAAAGGTCTTCACTGTTCTCTTCATCATAGGAATTTCAGCCAAGGCTGAGTGCACGTGGGCCAGCGCCCTCTGCTGGCTAAATTCTTTGGCATGCTTAATGTGCTTTTATAACCTTGCTTACAAAAAAGATGCTCTAAAACTTGTTTGTTTCTTTGTGAAATTTATAATCTTATAAAAATCTTATGAAATAATTTGGATTTTAAACTGAAATTCAGGCATTCTGAAGACATGCGTATTTCTGTGAAAATTACAAGAAAATTAGACTTGTAAATTACTCTAAAAACTAAAAGAAGTCTAAATGCTCTGGTAAAATTTTTAACGGTAATAATAAGAATAAAAATGAGACTTGTAGTTTTTCTACATAATGTGTGAAAACACAATTCATCTGTGATTTTCAGTTGATCTCTTCAAAAATTCTAACTATGCTTTATTTTGAACTGGCACTGTATAAAATAAAGTGTGCTTTCTAACTAAACTCAACCAAATATCTGTGAAGTATCATAACTCTGGATTTTACTGATGCTCCAGTTTTACAATGATGTAACAAGAATAGTTCTTTTATGGTAATAGCTCTTCAACTGTATCCCACACATCTCACCTACTTCCAAGCCAGTAAAATAATCTATATTATATATAGATATATAGATATATATATATACATATATAGATATATAGATATATATATATATCTATAGAACTGACCCGTGCATGCCATACATACGTCACAGAACAGAATTCATCATCTTCCTCTTCTTCCTCCACTGACTTCTGATTGTTATTGCTGCTATCCTGCCTTTGTGTACACACATTCATTTTACCATTTCCTTCACTTCCATTTTCACATCTGTATCATTTACTAAGTTCAGTAATAGTATCCCTTGATGCCTTCTACACATCAGTATCTCTAGTCTTAAACCAGGTCCTTGCTTAGAACTTTGTGTTTTGTGCTACCTATGAGTTGGCCTAGTTTCTAACAGGACTATACAAGTTCATTGTGATGTGAGAACCATCTTAAATTCTTCAAGTTGCCATTTCCCACATTTCCTTCACCCTTTTTACCACACTCTTCTTCCTTCCTCTGGCCCTATTTCCTTCCCTGATTCATGTAATTAGTTATCTTTCCCCCTATACATTTTAATGTTTTACATCACTATACCTTAACACATTCCTCCTACCAGTTTCAAAATTTTTGCAAAATTCCTATTTACATTTTAAATCCATGCTCCATCACTGTGTTTTCTACAGACTTGTTAGTCACCACCACCCCACCACCACTTGAAATTATTTTTTCATTTGCATCTTATACATATGAACCTTTAAGTCCTGCAGTTTTAGCACATTATTTCTTTGCTCCGTTTACAAGTATCTGCCCTCGATTAAACCATAAACTCCAGGAGTTTGAGATGGTGTCTAGCACATCTTTTACCATGAACGGTTTTCCAGCACATAGTGGACATGCATTAAATGCCTGTTGGTATAAACACAACCATACTGTGCTATATACATAAAGTAGGACAAGTTATTGATACTCCTGTGCTTTAAAAAGAAGAGTGTGAATAATACTATTAACTGTCAGAGTTGTGAGTGAATTAAACAGTCCAATAAACATTTGGTAAAGTATATGGTCCAGTCTTCAACTATTGGATAAGCAAGACTAAAATAAATACATAAGTAAATAAAATCAAGTTGATTCTGACTCATAGTGATCCCATACAGCTGAATAGAACTGCCCTATTATGTTTCCAAGGAAGTCCTGGTAGATTTAAACTACCAGATTCTTGGTTAGCAGCCTTGACCCACCATGGCTGCTCTGCAGTACTAGGCCACAAGAATTAATAATGGAAATAAGATGAGAACTAAGTATCATGGTTTTCATGGCTACCGAGGTCTGTTTTTAGAGGAAAGCAAAAACAAACAAAACAAACTCACTGCTATTGGTCATCCAACTTGGGTCCAACTCATAGAGACCCTAGAGGTCAGAGGAGAACTGCCCAAGAGCGTTTCCAAGGAGGGTTTGGTGGATTTGAACTGCCAACCTTCTGGTTAGCAGATGTACCATTTAATCCACTATGCTACCAAAGTTTCCATATATATGTATATATATTTCTTATTTTCTAATAAAGAGTAACAAGATGTAAAGATCCAGATGGAGCAATAGAAAACTCTGATCTGGTTTTACTAAACTTTGTATTCACTCCTTTCTGTTTGGTAATAGTTTTAATTAATTAACATATACTCAAATACAGTTTAGACCACTAGGCAAATGCAAAACACGCTAAAACATCTAGCTTTCAAGAGTAAAAATGTCAACAAAAGTTCAATGATCGAGTGAGAACATACATGAATTTCATATTCACAGATACGCAAGCTTACGATTCACAGTATATGCACTTTTCTGGCACTAAGAAGTTATTATTAAAATTCAAAAATGGCTCTTTTAACTTCAGTATGCTTTAAAAATTAAAATAAAATGTATTAAATAAAAAAGGTAATGATAGGAAGCAAAAAAGAAGTAAATTTTAGAAAACATATGGAAAATAATTACCATGTATCAAAAACATAATAAACTTATCAGTAAGAAAGTGTGGTAAATGCATGTGTCCCCAATAGAAATGAATGGGCATATAAAGATTTAGCCTTATAAAGCAGTGAAATGTGAGACTGATAGCGTTACAAAAGGGTTTTATTATATAAGGATCTCGCAAACTACCTGTCAGTATTTTTATTACATCATTAAACAGTTTCAATAGAAAATGAAGACTACAGAAATTTAAATTACTTTCTTAAAGATTAGAAAGTGATTTAAGAAGCCTAAAGTATGCGAAAAATCCAATTCACTTTTTTTTTTTCTCCTAATAAATGAGTGTTTGTGACAGAGGCTGCTTGATGAACTCTCCTACCCACTTTGCTTTCTTTCTGTGAGTACTTTAACCTTTCAGGCTTTGAGCCAGCACATGACTCACCTCAGCTGAAGACCAAGCTGCTGAGAGCTCTGGCCTTTAAACATAGCTGCATCAATAAGTCAAAACATGAGAGGAAGTGATACATGAGATCCCGGTCACACACTTCAAACAGAAATCGTTGCTAGATTTTGGTGAAGATGCTATCAGCACGGTCTATGCACAGGAGAGCAGACCTTTTTGAGGGATGTTTTCTCCAGTTACCTCAAACAGAAACAAGACTTCCTCCTGGTGGCACTTTAGATGCCGTTTTGTACTTAATGTCAGGGTAGTTTTTACCATATTTTATTGTGACTATGTGTCTGGTTTCCGTTTTCACCATACCATCAAATAAATAATAAGCTTTTTGAGGACAGGGAGAATATTTCATTCTTAGCATTATTTATTGGTCCAAGCATCTGTATTCATTACATATCTGTATTAAATATTTCTTAATTTGCACATTAAAAATATTGGGAAGCAAGTGACAGATGTGGCTTATGACACTGTGAAAGTTGTGGGTTTTGTTTTTGTTCTTCAAAATTTACTAATTATCATTTTGTTTTCATAATGAAAAGAACATACATAAATCTTTAATCCTTTACTGAATAAAGGAAATATTCTTGGAATATTAGGACATAAAATGAAAAGTGATTAATTTTTTATGACTGACTATCAGTCAAAGTAATTTTAAATAAAATCAGCATTATGTAACAGAAAGAAAACACTGGTGGTGTAGTGGTTAAGGATTACATCTGCTAACTAAAGGGTCAGCAGTTCAAATCCTCCAGGTGCTCCTTAAAAACTCTATAGGGCATATATATAAGGGCACTATGAGTTGGAATCTGCAATTGCAGTGAGTTTTGTTGTTTTACATAACAGAAAAGTTCAACATTTTGATTATGTGATAAATCTTCTATTTGCTTACAGTTTCTCCAACACTTAAACGCTGTTTCCCCCAAATATTTACAAGTAATTTCAGAGAAAAGCAGAAACTCCACTTTAAAAAATGTGTTACACAGCAAGATAAAGGAATGTTAAAGCAAGCAAAGCCATATAAGCTGTTAAACAAGTGCCTCTCTCTTACATCAAAGACAGAGAAAGAGAGAGAGATGGGGGGGGGGATAGATCTGGAAGAACAAACACTTATCGAATTAGTTGAAACCAAACCCACTGTCACTGAGTCAATTCCAACTCATAAACTCATAGCAATCCTATAGGACACAGCAGAATTGCTCCATGGAGTTTCAAAGGAGCTTTGCCTGCTGATGGATTTGGTTAGCTGCTGTAGCACTTAACCACTGTGCCACTAGGGTTTTCAATAAGTCACTTGCAAACCTTATCATCAGAAACTTTAAAAGTACCTTTAAAGATGAGTCTAAGAAAACAAAACAATTTTGCTTTAAATCTCTAAAATAAACATCTGATTTCCATTTCTATGACTTTAATAAAAGCCACAAAATGTGTCTATATAAACAAAAATCTAAATCAAAACCACACCCAGTGCCATCCAGTTGGTTGTGACTCAGAGCCACTCTACAGGACAGAGTAGAACTGTCTCATTGAGTTTCGAAGGAGTGCCTAGTGGAGTCAGACTACTAGTCATTAGCAGCCATAGCAAGTAACCACTCGCTATGATACCAGAATTTCTGTATAGACAAACCTAATCTTTATTCCACATGTTCTATAAATCTGTTAGTTTCATTATCTGCAATGAAGCCTATATTAACTAGTTAAAAAATTAACAGAATTTGGTTGTCTGCCACAATCATAATTAAAAAAAATAAATAAACTGAGAAACTCCAGTAAGAAACAACATACGAACCAGCAGTCAAATAAAATCTTCATTTTATTTTTAATATTTTCATGGCTCATGACAGCTGTCATTTGTTTCCCTAGACAATCACTTCCAACATTAATTTCTCAACTATTATCTGGCGTCTTGTTTTCCACCTTCTCTTAGGTGGTATAAAAATAAATTAATTAAAACTTTTTGACTGCTTTGGATCTCCTCAGAGACTTTGCTATTTCTAATAAAAATACATATCAGAGTCATTATTGGACCACAAACCATGTATCTGAGTCTTTCAGGCCTCAACTTATTATAAGTCAGAATTATGAAGGTGTCAAATGTATTCTAAACCTTTGTCTCTCACATGAGTTTTATGTCTCCTGAACCTTGAAGACTGAGAAGTATGTTTCCTTTCTTCCCAACCCTATTGTTAAGTAATAGATACATTAGAGTATACCTTGGAAAAAGAAAGGGTTGTGTAGTTAAATTAAAACATGTCAATTATTAAACCGCTACCAATTCTATATAAGGGAAGTACAAGGTAGCCTGGGGGTCTGACTCAGACTGGTGGAATGAGGAAGGGTTATCCTTAGGAAGTAGCAATTAGGCAGATAATCAACAGTAATAACCAATTTAAAAAGGAGACAAGGCAGAATCAGCAGGTGTCATAGGCAAAATCTTACGACACCTACACAGCTAGGGACAAATGGTGCCTCTCCAGACATGGAGAACTTCTGGTGCCTCCGTGTCCTCCTCTTGTCCAGCGCAGCAAAGATACAGGTACTCAGGACAGGTTTAATGGTTAGTGACTAGGAATAACTGGTGTTGCTGAGAAATACAGGGGGCATTAAAATCACTGACATGATTACTATATGCAAAAGACAAAAAATAAAGTGGAAAAGAAAGTTGGAAATCCCAAAAGGGATTGTAACTCAAGAACTAAAAGGGACCATATTTCAAAGCAAAACAAGGAGATATTTTAGAGGCACGATTCATCCCTGATTGTGTGTATGCCTGAAGAACAGAAGCTGTTGTTCTGCCACTGTGAAATGTGAATTGGATAATTTCCTCTTCTGTAAAATAAAAATAATAATAGACTTACTATGAGGATTAAAGGACATATTATATGACTAAAAAGTAAATGACTTGTTAGGGATAGTCTTAATAGCAGTCTTTAAAATTTTGTACTATTATTTAACACCAAACTTATGTGAAAAAAGAGCTTGGTATTAGTCATCTTTGAAATCTCTTTATGGAGCTTTTAGGATGTCTTGACTTTCCTCCCATTCAGAGTTGAATCCTAAGTGTCCTCCCTTTGAAGCTGAGTATTTGATGGTTATGATTAATAAAAGTCCTGGAAACATGACACTCTGTGGCCTTCAAGGATATATCAAAAAAGGACATAAAGTTATTGCCTATTCTAATAGGATATACTTACTTGTGGAGGCTTGAGACACCATGTCAGAAGTTTGGCTACCCTTGGTCACCATGGTGTCAGGAAAGCACAGGCCACATGAGGAAGCCATTGAAGGTGATCCATATATAAGATTCAGACAACAAAATGCATCAGCACCCAGACATGAGAGGAAACACATCTCCAGATGATTCCATCCTCCAGCTATCAAATCCTGTCCACCCAATGAGTCTTCCAAGCTGAAACCCCAGACATCGTGGAGCTGTTACTGCTGTGCTGTGTTGGAATTTTTGACCCACAGCAGCTATACACACAATGCAATATCTCTTTGGCACCACTAAGCTTTGGAGTAGTTTATTGTGCAGCAATAGTAAGCAGAACAGATTTAATAGATGGGACTGGGGTAACTGCATTGGCCCAACCAAAACATGGAACACTGGCTGCAGGACTTAAGGGTAGGCAGAAGCGGTAAGGAACTTGGGGGCACTAATAAGCAACAATGAGAGTTTACAGGAAAATAGGAACAATGGTATTAGAAACTAGAAGTCACGAACACTTGTTAAATGATGCCAAAATGTTTGTTATGAAGTAATAGTAACCAGTTACCTTGGAAATTCAAAATTCTGCAAATGTGGGAAACACTATTTTTCTCTTCAAAGAACAACCATTTTTTCTAAAAAAATAAGTTGTCAAAGATAACATTTTAGAATTGATTTTGTTTAGTCAGAAAATAATGCTGAACAGATCCATACAACCAGATGTATTGCAAAAAAGACAGGCATTAGCACCTAAGCCTCAGGTGGAGAGAGAATAATGAAGAACACTTAATTAGTTCCAATTAGCCATGGCAGAGAATTACATTTTAGGTAAGATTACCTTATAATGAGGTAATTAACCTCCCTGGAAAGAGTTCAAGGTAGACTTACTTTATACTTAATACACCTTGTAAAGGAGTATTAGAACAAGAGTCCTCAAAATTCCTTAGAGTAATATCTACCAAGAATTAATTAATTCTATTCTAGATGAACCAAAAAAAAAAAAAAAAAAAAAACCCAAAAAAACAAAACCAAAAAACCTTGCATTATTGTTAGAGAAACTCTTAACATTTTAAGGGATTAAAATATTAGAAGTCAGGTATTTAAATTTTGTGTTAAATTGTATCAATGGCACTTGGCTGGCTATCAAACTGTATAACTTTTATGGCAGTGATTTTACCCATAATGACAATATAGATCATGAAACAGAATCAATTCCAAATGGCCAACCATGGATTATCTATTAACACCAAAAGAACAAAAACAACATCAAAATGCTGTAATTGTCATTGGTCAAGTTCACAAGTTCCTTCTCCAAAATAAGCCTTCTAACTCTGGGGGTCAGTTCTACCCTGGCCCCTAGGGTCGCCATGAGTCGGATCTGACTCGACGGCACTTGGCTGGTTGGCGTTGTCTAATTAACATAGGACATCTCATCAGTCCCACAAACAGAGCTGGTTCTTATTACAATTTAAAACAAAAAAACAAAAAACACATTGCTGACATGTATTCTGACTCACAACAACCCTATAGGACAGAGTAGAACTGCCCCACAGGGTTTCTGAGAAGTGACCAGTGGATTCAAACTACCAAGGTTTTGGTTAGCAGCCATAGCTCTTAACGACTACACTACTAGGGAGACTAAATCTGTAAAAGAGAGTAGATTTGAAGCAAAAGAGAACAGGTGCTGCTATGCTGCTAAGGTAGCATAAAGTACAATCACTTGGGGAATAGGGATAGTATTCTTAAGAACAGTGTCTTTAACTGCCATCTAAGTTCATCTCTGGTTCCTTCCCTAAAAGCTGATAACTTCTGTATTCTGGACTAATTGCCCTGGTGGTGCAGTGGTTAAGATCTATAGCTGCTGACCAAAACCCTGCCATTTCAAATCTAGCAGCTGCTCTTTGGAAAACCTATGAGGCAATCCTATTCTACCCTGCTGAGTTGGTGTAGGTGGATTCAATGCAATGGGTTGGTTTAATTGCTGTCAGGATGCAAAGAAGAATAATAATAATTTTATAAATATTTCCCTAAAGTTTCCATATAGACATGATCTCCACCTTAAAAAAAAGAAAAAATTAAAATCATTGGTATCCAGTTGATTTTGACTCATAGCAATGCTATAGGGCAGAGTAGGACTGTTTCATATAGTCCATACAGTTTCAAAGGAGCAGCCAGTGGATTTAAAGTGCTGACCTTCTGGTTAGTAGTAAGAGCTCTTAACCACTACAACACCAAAGTTTTCATGTAGCAAGAGAAACCATGACAGTGAGTAAAAATACTGTTCTTAAATAGTTTTCTTGCCATTTAATACTTTTCAATGTAAGAAACTATTTAACTTGAATTATTCGGATTGTGATTTTGTGGTGATTCTGGATTAACTACTATCACTCTACAACTCTTGTTTCTTTACTCAGTATCCTAGGAAGGGAGAGAGTGTGAGTGAGGTGTGCATCTCTGTGTGTTGTGTATACATATATATATATTTGCATACCTCACATTCAAATTCATGTAAAACAAAAATACAAACTGTCATAATAGAAAGGCAAAATCAAGGAGCAAAATATTTAGAATGTTTGTATAAAAATGATACTAATAAAATGTAAGTATCTTAGAAAAAGAAACTGTAATACAATGTCTCTTCTTTGCCTAAGTCACAGCACAGATAAGTAATGCTCTACTTGAACAGCATATCTCTTAGAGCTCAGTGGTCATGCCAGCTTAGGAGCTTCAGGACATGTCCTTCCCTTCCTATAGTTACAATGCAGAATTTCCTTGTAGTTTATATTCTCCTCCAGGCCTATCATCATCAAATTCCCTATAAAACTCCAAATTTAGTCTCCTTATTTGTCTTACAGAGTCTAAAGATTCAGTGTCTAGCATGATGCATCTCATATAAAACAAGTTTCTCGTAAGACATCTGCAGGAAAAAAAAAATCAAGCAGAGGAATAATAGATAAACATTTTATATTTACTTCAGGACCTACATTGATCTTTGTCACTCCACTGGAGTGGAAAAACTGAAGGATCAAAAATAAAAATAGTGAAAATAAGAAGTATGGAAAGGAGAAGAAACAGGGAATGGCAGGCAAAGAAGGAAGGAAAGCTACTGAATTTCTCCTTAGCTACGGTCCACTCTTCACTTCCCCATGCCAAACAGCTGTCTTACAGACATTTCTTTGAATGCCCTGCATACAGAAGTCAAGTGTTCTGGTTTTATGATATGCTATCATTTCTAAGGAATGTATATTTTATTCAAAACATGTAATACATATATAGGAAGAGTGATTTGTCAAACTTAGTCTTCAGTTAAACTCATCATTAGGTATACAGAAATAACTGCTTACTGCTAAAGTTGATAATAACAAATACTAAAGTAATTTATAAGCAAGCTGGTATTATTTGTTAGCAAGGCATGGTGATCACAGGTTTATATCATAAGATTTTTTTTCTTATGTATTGTTAAAGTAAAATATATAAAAACTAAGAAAACAAAAAAGGCATTAGTAATAACCAAAAGGATAATTATGTAGGATAAATTCAGACTAGGCACATGCAGCTCTATTTTTTTCTATTACTTTTCCTGCTATATAAAGCATAAGCTATAAAAGTAATAGTGTTTGAAGGATAAACATATTACTAAATAATAAATATTTTCATGAAGAAATCCAGCAAATATCTAGTGGGTGTTTACTGTGTTCAAAGCACTGCCTAAATACTAAAGTCCTGAAAATCAGATTCATTCTCAGAAGACTCTATTATGGTCTCACAAGACTCTATTATGAGGCAAACACAAAAGAACAAACAGAAATCCAAGGAGCACTTCTACAGAATAATGAGTGCAATTTTGGAAACATAGGTTGAGTTTACTAAATTCAAGTACAATGTTAATTTCTTGGACAATTTAGACATCACAAATTCTTTTGGAAATTAGATTTCATTAATTTAACAATATCAAATCATCAGTCAGATAAACCAAACTGTCAGTTTTGATTCTTCTCTGCATATATTTGGAAGGTGAAATCTTCTGACACACCTGATAATACTACATAGATTCTCAGTTAAATTGGTTTATTGAAATTCATATATTGATTTCAGTTTTCTAGTGGGATATGTTTTCAAAGAAAAGCAGAAAGTGGTGCACAAATGAACCACATAGGTCTGAATAGGAGGCTGAGAAAACTGTCTTGTTCAGGTTAGAGACCAGATAGTTTTAAATGTGGATTTAAGGCACCCTTGCAGAATATTACCGGGCTTCAGTGCTTGCTGACTTCTTGCTCACTCTAGAAAAACTGTACCAAGTGTTATGTATTACGAATTTGAATTGATTCTTTGAAAGCCCAAGTGTTACATATTATGAATTTGAATTGACTCTTTGAAAGCCAATACTGCTACAATGATAAGAAATCTAAGGCCACTAATATTTTTACTTCAGCTGTTTTCATTTGGCATATTCCCTGCAAGTTCTTGTCACTGCACACCTGTGCTCATAGAATTCAACACTTCTGTGCATTTTTTCCAAAATTAGTTTTCTTCACAATTATCCATTTAATAGTGTCATATTTTAGTATGTTGATGGACACTTATTAATACAGCAATGTAAAATAAACTTATAATGCTATATCTAAGTACAATCAGGACAAATGTAACATGTGAATTATAAGTATGATTTTAAATAATATTAGTCAAATTGTGTCAATATTTTAAATATCAAGTTGTATAAGTCATGTAAATCATACTAGCATAAATAACTAAAGATAATTTTGTCTTGAATCTAAAAGACTAGAAGATTTTTTTCAGATTTGTTTGACAGAAGAATATTTTTAAAGTTAGCTGAATTGCATACTTCCTTTAAATAGTTAACTTAGATTTGCACAGAAATTTGGAAAAGAATATGATATAAACCTCTCAATGTGCACTGTCTTAAGCACCAGAAAAATCATTACCTTTCCCAGTTCTTTCAATGTCTGTCATAAGAGGCATAGAGAGCAGAACTATATATTTTGGTAATTAATTTCCTTAAGATAATGTTGGAAACATCATGTTCTTTAAAATATAAATGAATTTCAAGGTGAGCTTACTAGAGGATAATATTAATGTCATATGATTTATTGTGACAAGTGATCCGACCTGAAACACCATTATTAGCAGTACTTAAAGTCCATTTGTAAATTCCTGAAGGTAGGTAAGGGTACTATGGTTGAAACTGTCTCAATGGCATAATCTAAGAATCTGCCCTTATAAGTGTAAATTGCTTGTGCAGAATATTTGTCATGTCTTTCTCTTGGAAATTAAGTAGAAAACAACCATGCACTGAACACACTGCATTATAGTTTAAGGAATTAGATAAATGCTTGTAAATTCTGAGTCACCACCAACTGTACCAAAATATAGACTGGAATGTATATGCCTAATTGATTCGGTCACATATGGTATTCTAGGGCTGGCTACTATCTAGAAAAAACAGATGGCCATGAAACATTAAGCATCTACTATAAACTTGGCAATCTGTGAAATCATGATAGTTGCCCTTGTCTCAGTGCAGAAGATACTCTTCAATATTATTACTTAGCTAATCAAAATATTCCTCTAACCTATAGATAGGCATTATTTAGTCATGTCTCAAATTTGCAAAAAAGTTTCAGTAAGATGTACTTTTATATCTTATAAATGCATTGGCATTTACAAACATATAGTAATATGCATCTAGCCACATACTGGGCTGTAAAAATGTTACAGATTAGTATTACTACTGATAATAATAATTGAATAGACACATGAGAATTATAGCAGGTCTTTACATTTGAGAAGAATTTTAATTATTTTGGAGAATGGGATTCCTTATCACCTGACCTTCGAGGGAGGATCACAAATATTTGCATTCTTACATACAGAGTCAGATTTGACTATCATGTACACATGATCCACCTACCTCACTTTTCAGTCTCTCTTTCTTGCACATCTCTGCATACGTTGACAGATAAACATGCATATATCACACTCCTGTACTGTTGTTGTTCTTAGGATCTATGTCATGAAATTAACCGAAAGGGTCCTAAACCACAATCTACCTAGCAATAATGTTTTAAGACATACTAGTGAACATTCTATGGTACCAGATTGGGAAGCTAGAAAAAAAGGCCTCTATGGTCAGATGAGTTCAGGAAAATGATGCCTTACCATTAAACAGCATCTCTCCCCACAATCTCTGGTATACTTCCTAAGGCTATAAGGGGCTTTTAAAATGTGAATCTCAGGGAATGTTGCATTTCCAAAACAGAACTTTTATTGCTTAAAATAACTTTTAGTCTACGACTGTAAATGTATAAATCCTTCATAGAATGACATTTGGAAAAGCATAGGTTAGTCCATGTTATAGTGACTGTTTCAGATACATTCATAATAGTCATTTCTAAGACAATCAAGTACATCAACTACTAAAATATACTATCACGTATATATAACTTCACTGTTACATCAGTATATTTGCATGTATTTCAAAAATGGAAACCAAATCTTGTAAAATGTAAACAAGTCTCTTGACTCTACATACAGCTCATCCTCAGCTTAGGAGAGTGTTCCTACAACTCGTTCGTAATTTGGTTCTGATGTAAGTCAAACACTTCTTTTTTTCTAGTTTTCATTGTTACAGTTTATATTATCAGCATCTTTACAAATTAGTCTTTATTGGGGATTAAACATTTGAGAATAATAATATCTGCAAATTACAAGCTGCAATGTTATACGTAGCACATATTACTAACAATAACGTGTGTAAAAAGAGAAAAAAGATAGTAGTAGGAACAGGCTATTATAACTAGAATACATTGTAAATCATGGACTATCTACAAAGAAAATTTATACATGCAAATTTTTAGTTACATCATTCTTTATTTTTATAAAGCACAGCAAAAAAAGGTACAAATAAGTACACAATACATACTCAGTTTCCACTGAAGTTTCCTTCTTCAGAAGTAACAAAAGTTACTAGCTTTTTTTTTGTGAATCCTTCTAAATATATTAAAGACTAATGTATGTAATTTTTCCATTTTTAAGAAAACAAAAATTGCAGTTCTCTAAACTATGGGAGAAGCAACAAACCAGAAGGTCATGATTTACAGGATAAGAAATGAGACATAACCTGAGGTATATCTAATGAAATAAATGTTCCTTTGTCCATTATTTTAAGGTAGCGCCAGATTGCTTTCCAAAGAGGTTGCACCATTTTGCAACCCCACCGACAGTGTAGGAGAGTTCCAATCTTTCCACAGCCTCTCCAGCATTTAGTGTTTTGCATTTTTTGGATCATGGTCAACCTTGCTGGGGTGAGATGGCATCTCACTGTCGTTTTGATTTGAATTTCTTTAATAGCTAATGATCATGAACATGTCTGCATGTGATTTTTGGCTGCCTGGATCTCCTCTTTAGAGAAGCATTTGTCCATCTCCTTTGACCATCGCTTAATTGGATGATTTATCTTTTTCTTATTGATATTTTGTAGTACCTTATAGATTATGGAGATCAGGCATCGGTCTGACATAGAGTTGTCAAATATTTTTTCCCATCCTGAACATGGCCTTTTAATTCTATGAATAAAGTCTTTGGATGAGCAAAAGTGATTGATTCTTAGTAGTTCCCATTTATCCATCTTCTCTTCTGTTGTTTGTGGTTTGTTTGACAGATTTTGAAGTCTGTCTATGTTGTGTTGTTCCTACTTTTTCTCAGATAAGCTTTATCATTTTAGATTTGATATTTAGGTCTTTTATCCAGTTTGAGTTGGTTTTTGTATAAGGTATAAGATATGGGTCTTGTTTTAATTTAGTGCAGATGGATATCCAATTTTGCCAGCACCATTTGTTGAAGACATTGTTTTTACTGCAGTTTAATGTCTTAGGGCCTTTGTTGAATATCAACTGTTCATATGCACATGATGTCATCTCTGGGGTTTCGATTCTGTTCCACTGATCTATCTGTTTTTGTACCAGTACCAAGCTGTTTTGACTACTGTAGCAGTGTAATAGGTTCTAGTGTTGGGTAATGAGAGGCCTCCCAGTGTGTTCTTCTTCTTTAGTAATGCTTTACTTATGTGGGGCTTCTTCCCTTTCGAGACCAAGTTGGTAATTTGTTCCTCTATCTCATTAAAAAAATGTCACTGGAAATTGTATTGTGATTGCATTATATAAGTGGATTGCTTTGGGTAAAATAGACATTTTCACAATGTTAAGTCTTCCTATCTATGAGCAGAGTAGGTTTCTCCATTTATGTAACTCTCTCTCAGTTTCTTGTAGTAAGGGTTTGTAGTTCTCTTTGTAAAGGTCTGTTATTTTTCTGGCTAGATTTATTCCTAGGTACTTTATTTTCTTAGGGGCTCTAGTAAACAGTATTGACTTGGTGATTTCTTCCTTAATAATCTCATTGTTGGTATAAAGGAATCCTTTTGATTTATCTATGTTTATCTTGTATCCTGAGACTTTGCTGAACTCTTCTATCAGTTTGAGTAGTTTATTTATAGATTCTTTGGGATTCTCTGCATTTACAATCATATCATCTGCAAACAGGGAGATTTTGACTTCTTCTTTGCCAACGGAGATGCCCTTTATTTCCTGGTCTTGTCTAATTGCTCTGGCTAGAACTTCTAGTACAATGTTGAATAGGAGAGGTGAGAGTGGGCATCCTTGTTTATTTCCTGTTCTCAAGGGAAAGTCCTTCAGTCTCTGTCCATTCAGAGTGACACAGGCAGTTGGCTTTGTAAAAATGGCCCTTATTGTGTTGAGGAATTTTCTATCTATGCCTATTTTGCTAAGAGTTTTTAGCATGAATGGATGTTGGACTTTATCAAATGCCTTTTCTGCATCAATGGACAAAATCAGGTGATTCTTGTCTTTTGTATTACTTATGTGATTAATCACATTAATTGTTTTTCTGATGTTGAACCAGGCTTGCATCCCTGGTATGAATCCAACTTGGTCATGATGGATTATTTTTTTGATATGTTGTACTTTACTGGCAAGAATTTTGTTGACGATTTTTGCATCTAGATTTATGAGTGATATCGGTCTTTAGTTCTCCTTTTTGGTTGGGTCTTTCCCTGGATTTGGTATCAGGGTTATGCTGGCTTCATAAAATGAATTTGGGAGTATTCCTTCCCTTTCTATACTGTGAAATAGTTTACTGTGAAGTAGTATTGGAGATAACTCTTCTCTAAAAGCTTGGTAGAGTTCTGCAGTGAAGCCACCTGGGCCTGAGCCTTTTTGGTTGGCAGTTTTTTTGATGACTTTTTTAAGCTCTTCCTTTGTGATGAGTTTATTAAGTTGTTCTGCTTCACCTTGTGATAATTTGGGTAGGTGATGTGAATCAAGGAATTTGTCCATTTCCCCTAGGTTTTCAAATTTGTTTGAAAATAGTCTTTCATAGTATTCAGCTATGATATTTTTGATTTCTGCTGGATGTGTTGTGACAACTCCCCTCTTATTTCTTATTTGGGTTATTTGTTCTCCTCCTCCCCGGTTGTCTTTAGTTAGTTTAGCCAGTGGTTTGTCAATTTTGTTGATCTTTTCAAAAAACCAGGTTTTGTTATTTTCAATTTTTTCGATTGTTCTTCTATTCTCTAACTAATTTAGTTCTGCTCTGATCTTGATCATCTGTTTTGTTCTGGTGCCTGAGGGGTTCCTCTGTTGTTTTCTCTCTACTTGTTCAAGCTATATGGTCAGTTCTTTGATTTGGTTTCCTCCTTCCTTCCAGATGTGTGTATTTATGGAGGTAAACTGACCTCTGAGCACTGCTTTGGCTGTATCCAATAGGTTCTGGTAGGAGGTGTTTGGGTTCTTGTTGGAATCCATAATTTCTTTATTTCATCCTTGATTTCTTCTATAACCCATGGTTTTTTGAGCAAGGTGTTGTTCGGTTTCTATAAGTTCCACTTTCTATCTATGTTTTTTCTGCTATTGATTCAGACTTTTATGGCTTTATGATCTGAGAAGATGCTTTGCATTAATTCAATGATACGGATTTTGTTGAGAATTGCTTTATGTCCTAACACATGGTCCATTCTGGAGAATGTTCCATGGGCACTGGAGAAGAAGGTGTAGTTGTCTGCTGATGGACAGGAAGTCCTGTATATGTCAATGAGGTCTAGTTGATTAATTGTGGCAATAAGGTCTTGTGTGTCTTTACTGAGCTTTTTTCTAGATGATCTGTCCAATATTGAGAGTGGAGTGTTGAAGAATCCTACTATTACTGTGGAGTGATCTACCTCCTTTTTGAGTGTAGTCATTGTTTCTTTCATGTCTCTGGGTGCCCTAATATTAGGTGCATAAATATTTAATATTGTTAAGTCCTGCTTGTGTATTGAACCTTTCAGCAATAGTGTCCATCTTTGTTGACGATGCTGGATTTTGCATTAAAATCGATTTTATCTGAGATTAGCATTGCTACACCTGCTCTTCTTTGTTCATTGTTAGCTTCATGTGTATTCTTCCATCACTTAATTTTCAGTTTGTGACTTAAAGATATTTAAGTCTAAGGTGAGTTTCTTGTAGGCAACATATAGATGGGTCATGTCTTTTGATCCAAGAAGTCACTTGATGTCTCTTTACTGGAACATTCAGTCCGTTCACATTCAGTGTAATTATTGATAGGTATGTGTTCAGTGGTGCTATTGTGATATGTTTATTTTCATGTTTATGTTTTCTCCTTTGTTCTTATTAATCTGTTCTGTGACCTTCTTCCTTGTGTGTTGATTTTCCACCTATTTCTGCATTGGTTTTGTGGTTGTTGAGACTCTTGTATTACATTTCTTGATATGGTATGTTGCTTCTTTATTGTGCTTTATGGCTGCCCCTATGATCCCGTTTAATAAACTATATATAAACCCAATTTTGATTGCTACCAGTCTTGTCAACTTCCTCTCCATCTGGAAGGACTATAACGACTGTAGTACATCCCTCTTTATACTATGATGATACCATAGTTTACATGATATGATCACTAGGTTGTTTATTTCACTATTATAGCTTTGACTCTGTTGGGAGCCTTCCCTAACTGAGTAGGATTCTGGATAATGTGTCCTTTTAAAATACAAAGTTAGCAGTTTTGTTCTTCCAAGCCAAGATATTCTTTCAGTATTTCTTGTAGCTTTGGTTTGGTTTTTACAAAGCCTCCGAGTTTCTGTTGATCTGCGAATGTCCTAATTTCATTTTCATATTTGAAAGACAGTTTTGTAGGATATATAATTCTTGGTTAGAAGTTCTTCTCCTTCAAGGCTTTGAATGTTTCATACCACTGTCTCCATGCCAGCATCGTTTCTGCTGAGTAAGCCGACGAAAGCCTACAGGGTTTCCCACTGAAGGTTAGCTTTACTTTGAGTCTTGCTGCCTTTGAGAGTTTCTGCTTATGTTTCATTTTGTTGAGCTTGATAATAATATGTCTTGGAGTCTTCCTATTGAAATTTATATTGAGTGGTGTTCGATACATATCTTGGATATCTATATCCTCTTGTTTCTTAATTTATGGGAAGTTTTCTTTCAGCAGCACAGCAACAATGCTCTCTGTGTTCTCAGGTGGTCTTACCCAGTTCAAGAACTCCAATTAATTCTAGATTGTTCTTCTTAATAGAGTTCCACATGTTTCTTAATGATTCTTAATTTTTCTTATTTCTTTTTTCTGATTTCTCTTCATAGATGCTGGAGTCAGTGGCTCTGTCTTCCAAATCAGAAATCCTCTTTTCCAGTCTCTCTTGGCCTTAGCACCATCTTGCTGGAAATGTCCGAACCATGGGAGAAATGTGGAGGAAGAGTCGAATGTGCAGGTTGAAGTGCAGAAGAAGAAAGATGAGGCAGAGGTCCAAGTAAACGTTAAACATGTGCAGCCACAAAAGCCACAGCAGCAGGAATATAGAATGCCAGAGGCCATGGATGCTGTCACAAGTTGTTGACTGCATGCTACTGTCTAGATCTTGTCTCAGCGGACCTAGAATTTCCTTCACTATCCGATCACAGCCACCTCCTCTGAAGGGCCCATCTTGATCATACCAAATCAGTCCCTTTTGATCCTTTGCCCTGGACTTACAACAGTCTGGACTAGTACTGTTCTGACTTGTAGTTAAGTGTAACATGTGCACAATAAATTGTCTCTTCTGCTGTTTAGCTGAAGAAAAAAAAATTCTCTTTCCGTTTGTTTCATTCTGTTTTCTTGGCTTTGAATGGAAGTTTCTATGTCTTTGATTTTGTACTTGATCTGCTGGATTTCCAAGTAGTGATGTTTCATCAGATTGAACAGCTTGGTTAATTTTCCATTTTGCTCTGCTGCATTTTGTATAAGGTCTAGGAGGGCTCTCTATATAATTCTGTTGAATTCATCTTCTGATAGTTTCAGAAAAGCTTCTTCATCTGGGAAGTTCTGAGGTGGTTTCTTTTGGGGGCCTTCTGATGCCATGGTGACTCCTGGGTTACCATCTTCTCCAACGTTTGTTGGTTTTGGGGCTTCATGTGGGTCAGTAGAGGCTGGGAGAGATGATGTGAAGATGGACCATAGTTGTTTTTCTAGGCCATCTTAAAATCAGAAGTAAAAAGTATTTGACAACCTCCAAAGTCAGGTTTTCAGGTGTATACGTCTCTCTTCACAGGTGGCAAAGTAAGCACCTCTATATTGAACCCCAGATGTTATAAACTAGCTCAAAATACGAAATGCTACTGGCCGACTGACCTCTGCTGTCAGACCCCAGTTGTAGGCGATACTGTATAGAATTCTGCTTTTCTGTTGGAAAAGCAGTCTCTTCTGGGTAGGCACTGCCACCCAGCCCAGGAATTCAGTCTAGCTGAGGAGCCATATGGATTACCCCACCTCCCAGCAAAACAATATGGCACCCCACAAGAGCTCTCCAGTTGGCCGGGACTAGGCTTCTGGCGGAAAGGGAGGTCAAGAGTATTGAAATGCCTAGAGTCCACAGCCTCTGCCGCTGGGCCCCTGTCCCTGGTAACACTGTGCAAAACACCGCCTCCCTGCTAGAAAAGCAATCTCCCCCTGGCAGGAGCCACCGAACCAAGTCTGGCCTGGGCCTCTACCTGGACTTCCTTGTTTCCTGATAGGCCAGAGGAGCCAAGGCATATAGAGTCCAAAGCCAGGCTCTTAGAACCTGGCAATTATGCTTGCCAGTCCCACTAACAATGTGTCCCAGATGAGCAGCTAGTCAAGTCCCAGTTCTGCCCACTGGCTAAGATAGAGGAAAAAAAAAATCAGAATGGTAAGTTACCTTCGGTCTGTGCAAGCCTGTGCTCAGTGAGAGTGGGGTCAGTGAAAGAGAGGAGGTTTTGTGTTCAGTGGTATGAAGTCCAAATTAACAGCTCTATGCTGCATCCAGGGCTCATTAGGTATCTAGAAGGCTCTGTTCACTTATCACTTCGGGTCTTGGTTTCCAGAGGGGTTTAGGGAGACATGCGTTTAGTCTGCCATCTTGACTCTGCCTCCCCAATAAATGTTCATTTGTTTTGCTAAAATATATGAATAAACTAATGTGGGAGAAAACTGAAATAAACAAGACTTTCCAGAAGCAGATATCTAACAAGTATTCTGAGGCATCCATGGCAAGATGTCAGCTTAGCTAAATACAGAGACCACAGTCTTTAGCTCTGAACATTAATATGGTCACTTTAATATCTACATGGAAATGCCAATTATGATTTTGTGACTCCATAAATGAACAGAGCAGAAGTGAATATAATTCAAACAAGAGATGATTCAGTTGTTCTCCTCTGTTTTTCTACGAGGAAAGTGATGATACAGAGGCCAGTCTTTCCTTTTTTCCTTCCCTTTTCTTGATTGCCTGAGTAATTGATAGAGCAAATGGTGTCTATACTTTGAAGGATACATGTTTGCCTATTTTTATAATAGAAAGGCTATTTTTGTTGGAAAGCATTTTCTCCTTGAAGGAAATATCTTTAACAAATAGTTAATGCTAGCTTTGCTATTTCTCTGGCTTAACTTTGCATATTATCAGATCAGAACTCCACATTTTTCGTAGCAATTGAAGATGATCATTCCTCAAATGCTAAGTCATGTAAAGATTTCCGGTAAGTCTTAATAAAACATTGTTTTCACTTTATACTTGATCATTTCATTTGCAGCACATGATAGCACAATAGAGCTGACCCCATTCATTTTTCATTACTGCCCCATTATAGCTTGAGGAAAAATTATATTTACCTATGCTTCCTTGTTAATATTTATGCACACACAGAGTCTTACTCATTTATAAGTAAAATGTTTTTCTACCAAACATACAGTGATCCTTTTCATGACATAATTTATCAAGAGCATCCACAACTGTACTGTCATCATTTGGTACCTTACCTACTGTTGAACTTCTCTGGGTGTTTTTCTCTCATGATGTGGAATCTGTGTGCAATGGAGGCATCCTAAAGGAACAAAGAGAAAACAAAGATACAAAAGCTTATGATACTTTTGTCTCGCGGGAATTACTTTTAAAAGAGTAAAAGTAAATCAAAACTGTTTTTATATTAACTTTTTCTTAAGAGTACATTGCGAGGAAGCTGTTCTAAAACTAGGAAAAAGATGTATAATTCAAGGAAAGTATGCCCAAGCACTTAATGATACATTCATTCATTTCACCATTGGTCACTTGTCTAATTTCCTACTAAAAAATGATTTCCATTTAATTTCTATATCTCTTTTAATAACTGGTTTTGGTTTCATGCTTAAAATACAATTTAGATATTGCATATGAGCATAAATGTCAAAAAATAGCTGACAACATTGTCAAACAAGAATTGGAAGAATGTCTAAAAAAACGGTAAGATGGAAAAGCTCCTAGTCCTTTGAGATTAATTATGGGTAAAAAAGAGAGCCTGAAGGGGCATATATAATAAAGATAACTGTAATTACACCTTGAGAATTTGTTAAGCGTGTTTTGGATGTGTAATTAAAAACTGTTCAAATCAAAAGCAACTTTTTAAAATACCTTTTCTCATTTAATGGAAGATTGGATGAAAAATTTGAGCAGACTCTGAGACCTCAGTTGTCCCAGTTCTAAACCTCAGTGGAAGATATTTACTGTTAAGAAATCCATTCAGAGTTGCCAGGACACTGTGATCTCACAATAAGTGTCTGAGATTTGCAAGGCTTTATCATCTGAGTTTTTCAAGCACAGCGTGTTCTACTTGATTCTAAACAGTTGCCCACATTATTCCGAGGGAGGAGCTATCTTCCTGTTTTTCATCCATAGATCATTAATCACTGCAATGGAAAACTAATATGTTTACCAGTCATTTCAATAGGAAAGGGGCTACTGTTGCAATTAACTATTAATTTTGTTTCATGGTGGAAATATAAGAAAAGCCAGACACAAAGGATATAGAGAAGTTGTGTATTTGAGAGAATCCTGAAAACACTAATCAAAGACTAAAAGTCTAATGAATGAAATGAAAAGGCTAATGTGCTTACTCATGCATAACAAAGCATGGCACAACAAGTGAGGGACCAATGCCCACTGCAGATGGCAGACAGAGTTGTTCTTCCCTGCTAGATGAATTTTTTTAATATAAACATTTCGTATCCTAAAAACAGTCATGTGACTTTCTTTTAGACACACAATAAAACAGGGCAGAAATATACAGATAGATGTACACAGAAACAACACATAACAAAGATTACAAAAACATCTCTATAGTTTGCTATTCGAAGATACACTGCTGTTATATAGACACAGACATCTTCCTGGTTTACTATTATTTTGTTACATGCCCATTAAGTTAGTTTCAACTGACACTGACCCAACGTGACAGAAGAGAACTACCATGCTACAGCTTTTTCTAGACTATAATATTTACAAAAGCCAATCCCAAGATTTCTCCAGATGAGCCACCGGATGGATTTGAATTGCCAACCTTTTGGTTAGCAAAACAGTTGACGACCCAACTGTTGTGCCATCAGGGATTCTTCTTGCTTTGCTAGAAGGTAGGAAAATCACAGCGAATTTTATTGCTGAAATAACTCTTAAAGCCAATCAGCTTATTTTCTTATTATTGCTAATTAAGTATTTTTGAATATGAAGTTGTTTGCTGTCATATGATATAGAAAATAACCCGAATGAGATTATTCTTGGTATATCATATTACAGAAAATAGCCTGACTGGGATTATTCTTGATATATTATGTGACATAACATTTTCTTTCTTTCTTCTTCTTTTTTTTTTTTTTATCATGTATTTCTGCTTTATCCTTAATCTGGTTCATAAACCAGCTGAAATAGCTTATAATTAAATTTATAAAGCCAGTAGACCAGACAAACAAAAAGGATAGGAATATCAACTAAGCAGTACGAATGAATGGTTAATATTGGCCATTCATAGGGAGGAAACTGGTGAATTTATTTCTGCTTGAATTATCTGTTTTTGCTAATTTAGAGAACTGAGAAATTAAAAATAGATTGTGTAATATAATTTACTTTCCAAGTGAATCAGTGCAATATAAAACTTTTTCCTCTCCAAAGTAGCATAAACAGAACAAGGAGGACAGAGGAGAAGGAAGAGAAAGGAAAGAAAAAAGAGGTTTGTTTTTCTTAAAGACTATTTAAGTAGACTAGGTTTTGACTGATAATCTTGCAGAAATATAGAATATCAAATAGACAGAGATAAACTTAATATTAGCTTGATCTCCAATATATTTGGGCAGTGGATCATGCAGTAAAGAACTGGTGTTTCACACTGGAATAACTGTCCTTGGTTTGAATGGGCTGGATCACAAAGAGAGAGCTGGCATTACCCAGTATAAGACTGATAAGGAACAATGACAGCAGGTGTTCATTTGGATGAGAATTCAGACCAAATTCCCATGAGACTCTCTGTATTGCCAAGTACTACAAATTTATCCTTCATTCATACTGCAGAGATACTTAAGATTCTCGAGAAAGAGAACAAACAAGAAAAAGCTGAAATACCATTATTACTATTATTTATAAAATTCGACCCTTTCCGCACCTGATGTGCTGCAATTTCTGGGGAAGAGAAGTTAAATCAGTGTCACTTCCACTCCTACAAGTGTTTAAACTACATAATTTTAAAATATATATTTGCTGACTTTCAAATCTGTTTTATGTGCTGAATCTATGAAAGATTTTTTAAATTGAAAACTAAAACCATTTGCAAGAAAGGAAAATGAAATAAATCCATCTTTACTAAAACATAAATTATTAAACTTTGTAATGCTGATTATCTAAATGGTCAAAAAAGTAATTAGTAATATTTCTTGATATACATTTGTGTATGTTAATAAGATTCCTAGCTGTATCTGTCTCTAATACTGTTTACTGCTATTTTTCTAAGCAGTATGTTATTTTCCCCTTAAATCTTCAAAGTTACACTTAGGTTATTAATTTTAAAAACTCGATTATGCATTTTAAGTTGAGAAAATAAACGTGCTGAGATATCCAGGCCTATAGTCAATTCTTCTAAGTATATTATAATAAAACATACAAAACTTTTTATTAAAATGTAAAACATTGTCATGGGTACTATTTTTGCTTCCATTTAAAGAAGTTTTCTTTAATAAATGCTTTTATAACACTTGTCAAGTAAACTACTTTTATTTTTGATTATTTGACCATATCACCAAATTTGAATGCCTCCTCAATTTCATTGCAATTCCATGATAGAATGCAAGTTACACATATTAAAAATGAACATCACAAGATTATTTATTCCAAAATCCATTTACAGATTTTCTAAATTAAATTTTGAACCCTAAAGGCATTTATATTGAAATAGTTCAGTTCCTCTGTGATTTTGCACAGATACATCACAGTATTTTTCTTTTTGAGAAATTTCTCTTTTTCCAGTAGTTGCAAATTTCTGAAAAGTTTCTAAAGTTGAAGTTTCCATGCTTACACTTGTTGATAGTTTATTAAGATTTTCTGATTTTGTTTTTGTTTTGATGGCATAATTTATACACAATAAAATTACTCAATTTTAAGCACATTTAATCCAACAAATTTTGACAAAGCTATGCAGTGAAGCACCAGCAAAATCATGATATATAACATTTCCATCACTCCAAAACGTACCTTTACATTTATGTATTTTCATACTTACACACATTTTTCTCTCACTTCTGAAAACTACCGATCTGCTTTCTGTTACTGTGGTTTTTGCATTTTCTATATTTTTGTATATATTAAAGGTACTCTTTTTTATCTGGTTTCTTTCACTTAAAATAATGTTTTCTGAGAGTCAGTCATTTGTTTCTAGCATTAGTAGTTTGTCTCTTTTTATTGCTAAACAGTATTCCACTGAATGAAGAACTACAATTTGCTTGTCTCTTCTTTAATTGCTGGGCATTTGTTTTTGTTGTTGTTTTTAAATAAAGCTGCTTGAACACTTGAGCACAATTATTTGTGTAAATATACATCCTTATATCTTCTTGATGAAGAACTTTGAGTGGGATTGTTTCATTATATGGTAAATTACATGTTTAATTTTATGTAAACCTGGCAAATAAATTTTGAAAGTAGCTGTAGCCATGCTGAGTTCTCATCAGCAGTGTACCACATCTTTACCAACATTCCAAGTCCACACCAACTCCTGGTAGTCTTAAGCTTGACCCATTCTAATAAATGTGCAGTGACATTTTTGCTTGGGTCTCAACTTTTCTGAATCAGTACCACTTGTTTCAAGAGAGGTTTAACAATTGACATGAAACTATTGAATTTGAAAGTCTCAAGCACACTTAATAGATGCCTTCCACTGTAACAAGATTTATTCATCTACGTAGCTCTTAACATATGTGTGTAATGGCCATTCCAGAAAGAGTTTCAAAATTGCTTTGGAGGGTGGACTAGGCACTGCCATCAGCGCATAGCTACTCAAGGGAGTACTTTGAAGGTGACTGTAGGGATATTCAGCAAAGAGGTATGGAGCACTTGCAACAATAAAGTTTGTGGATTTAATTGTTGGACCTTGTATTTTCTCAGTAGCACTACTCAACAATTCCAAAACAGAATCAAATACCTTGTTTACCTCTGCTTCTCTGCAGTTCCCCACCCCATGTTCACCATATGTAATACTCAACCATTTCAAAGATGAACTCCTCTTTCAGTTACATCTTCAAAAGACATTCAGTGTAGCTCAAAGAGCTTTGAGCTGTCAAACAGATTATTATCTTTGTTTCAACTATACTTTCAGTAAAAATAAGTTAAAATCTCAAACTATATAAAACTATGTAAAATTAAAAGTAAAAACCCCACATTTGCTCATGTCTAATTCCTGCGTGGAATTAGATGGATGGAACTGAAAGCCTTTGCTTGTGCATCCTTCTGAAACAGCTTATATCTATATAAGTAGATAAGAAAGAATATATATGCACATATGTATATTTACAAAAATGAGTTCACACTATACAGGCTGTGCTGATACTTGATTTTTTCACTTATCACTATAGCTGAGACATCTTTTTATATCAGTAAATAGATACTGTGTTGAAGTTTTTCACGTCAAGCAATCTACTCCTCTCCATCATTTATTTAACTACTTTCTTACTAGTAGTGGTTTGGGTTGATTTTAATGTTTTGTTACCAAAACAAATGTTTCAGTGAACATTTATGTACATGGATGTATTTACTTCTCTGATTATACATAATGCTACATTTTTAGAAGTGGAATTTCTCAATGTTTATATGCATGATACAAGTTGATAAACAGTAAGAACCTATTTTCCAAAAGTTAACACACATCTTACATTCCCACTGATGGTATCTAATCTGCCTGAAGATCACTAATTATTAATCTCTCCATTTGATGGCAATATGGATGAATCAGCTGACACTAATTTTGGTGGCGCACAATACCTGCTCTTCTCTCTGAAGTCTTCTAACATTCATTGCTGTTACTAACAATAGCATCTGTATTACCCCAAATTACTCAGAAATATAGGAGAAACTCTGGTATTCATAATTTTATTTTTAACCTAATGGTAATTTTCATTTAATTAGTGATGCATTTCCTAGGGGCAGTTAGAAGCCAAAAACATATTGTGGTTTGGTCCTCATAAAATGTAAACAGCATTTGTGTTGACTCATCGTTCTCAAGAATATATTTAAGTGTTTTTTCCTATAATCAATCTTTAAAGAGAATAACTTAGTAAATTATTAGCATGAGACCATACTTAGAGCTTTAGAATTTATCTAAATTAAGTTAGAGAAACTTGAGTCCCAAATCTTTCAGCAACAATACCTCATGCCTCAGGGCTACAAAGAACATCATAAAAAGATACTGTAGAATTGCCACACGAGTAACGTAGAAAGAGAAAAAAGTCGTATGATATCATCTTCATAAATGATTAATACTATTAAGTGAATTTATCAGAGATTTCACAGGTAAAATTGCTTTGCATCTGATGTAATACGAAAATAAGAATATGTTCTGTGTTATACTTATGATAAAGACTAGAAGAAAGTTAAAATTTTAGGGTAAAAGTGCTATGGTTAGTTTTTGCTTTAGACACCTCGAAGCAAGGCTGGGACCAGTCTACTGGGGCCTTTCCTAGGGCAACATAGAAAGGAGAAATAGTGTCAACAGTCTTTAGGCAGTGGAGGAAGAAGGAGTCCTCTTGGGAAGGAAGGGTGTAATAGTCTGGGCAGAGGCTACCGTTAGAGTTTGAAAACTTCGGTGGTGGCGATTGGGGGGACAGGCAAAGAAGAGCTACACCAAACATTACTTTTGTAACAGCTAAACTATTTGCTCATGTTTTCCAACCCAAAGGCAAAGTTCTTGTTTTTATGCAAGAGAGAATATCTTACATTTCAGCTTGTTTGAAGATAAGCAAATAGAGTTTTATCATATTAGTTAGTGTAACAGATTATAGAGAGCCACAGATGTAATGACTATTGGAAATATTAATTTCTGCCTCATGAAATCACCAGGAAGTTTTTTTTTTTTTTTTTTTAGGAAGTCTACAGTAATTAAAAAGAAAAACAAAAAACCTAACCTGCTGTTGTTGAGTCAATTCTGACTCACAGCAATCTGATAGGATAGGACAGAGTACAACTGCCCCATGGGGTTTCCAAGGAGTGCCAGCTGGATTTGAACTGTCGACCTTTTAGTCTGCAGCTAAAGCCTTAACTAGTGCATCACCAGGGTTCCAGTAAAATCTAAACCTTCTAAATATCACGCAAATGCCATTCTTGAGCAGTTATCTACACATGATTCAGTACTGTGTGTTTTACAAAGTAGCTAACATAGTGACAACTTGTTAAGATATATATACTTTTAAAGTTATAATGCATGAAACTCTATATGGCATAGGACATAAATTGTTAGCACACTAGGGCAAATACATCCCTCTCCACCATTTGTCCAATTAACTTCGTTCTCTTGCCCTGTCTGCTGAATAAAGAAAGTTCGGGAGCCTTTAGGACTAATTCTCCAGAGAAAAATACTATAAGAGGAAGCATTACAAAGCCATGAGGGAGCCACTTACTGAGAGGGAATATAATTTATTAGGGCACACTTTGTGGGCTGTGTTGTGTCAAAAGGAAGAAAGATCAAGCCAGTGACATAATGACAGAAATACCAGTGGATTTAGTCAAAGCTGGAGAGTTTAGAGGTGTTAGAGATTGGGAGGGAACAGACAATGTTAATACGAGGTGTTAGATGGGGGGATAATATGAATACAGATTAAAGATTCCATTTGGCTTATCCTTTTAATTCAACTTTGCTCCAAAATAGAATTTCAAAGGTTATGTCTTCCTAAGTAAATGGTTCAGACTTTTTTTCTCACAGCTTTGAAATTTATAAAACTGTTGTTCTGTGAAATCTTCCTTCTGTGAACACTCATTTTTATATGATAAAATTTCCTAGAAGAGAAAGAATATAAAAATGTTCTTCTTATAATAGCATCGAGTATTTATAAGTTTACGTTTTCAGAGGAGCTAATCAGTCCTTCTCTTGACAAATACAGGACTTGGTTGCAAATTTCCAGAGTTGAGAATAGAGTTTTCCACACTTGTTCTAGACCTGATCACCTCCCAAGTCTGCTCTTTCACTGGTGGGAACTTACTGTGCCCTGGTAACAATTTTGAATCTGCTCCAGCCCTCTCCACATTCAAACTGACTTTTTTGGTTTTATACATTGTTCCCTCTTTTCCAACTTCTCTAGGAGGTCTCATCTACTCTCACATGCATGCTTGCACCCACACACACGCGCGCGCACGTGCACACACACACACACACACACACACACACACACACACAGTAGAAGCCAATCAAAGAAACTTTCAAATATCCTGCCACTAAACTACACACAATCAGGCTATTAAACATACCCTGATTTTTCCCCTTCTTTTATAATAGAGGCTCTCCTCCTCTATCCTAAGATCAGTCCCTCCACCTGTGCCTGTCTACTATCATTTTTCAGTTTCTCAGGAATCACATTCCATCAGGAATATATATTCTTCTTCTCTTGTACTTCTATCTACTTCCTCCCCATAAGCTCTTCTTTTTAACATTCAACTTGCTTAAGTATGAGTAATACAAACAGAACTCTCTTAACCGTCTGTGCCTACAAAATACCAGTATTTTCTTCTTCACCTTTCACCCTAACTACTAACTAACTTCCTCATTCCATACTTTCTCACTCCTAAACCATTCTGGATTTCTCTCTAACTACTCAACATTGACTAGAAATTTTCTTTGGTTCCTCTACTGCTTCTCAGTTCATTTCCCAGTGCAGTTGGGTGTTTTCTTTCTCCCCATTGCGAATTTCATTCGGGACTTTTGTCGTCTTTCTCTACTTCTTTCTCTTGATTTTGAGTAGGAAAAAAAATACTCTTGTTGACTTGATTTTGATCATAGCACTTTGATTTTTCTCTGATTTTTCAGGACATTCATTATTTATGTGGGATGCTATTAATTCTCTGCTTCACTCTATAATAAATGGCTTCCCTTGGGGAGCTGTCCTTAAACTTTTTTAAATCTAATTACACTACTAATTTGTGGTGACTTCTTATTCTGAATTTCTAACACATATCTTCATTCTGGGCTTTAGAACAGACATAGCTGATTCTCTCAGAAGTCATCGTGTACAAAATTAGATTCATCTGTGACTGTAATCTACTTTTGCCCAAATCAAAAACCCAAGATTATAATTGATCTCTCTTTTCCCTCAATGTCAATCACTGCTGTTACGTGACATTGAATTATTGCTGACTCATAGTGACTCCATGCAAAACAGAACCATACAGTTCCCAGTTCTGGGCCATCCTGACAATTGTTGCTACACTTCAGCTAACTGTAGCAGCCGTGGGTCACTCACTGAGAGTCTTCTTCTTTTTCATTGATCCTCCACTTTACCAACCATCGTGTCCTTCTCCAGGGCCTGACCCTTCCTGATAACACGTTCAAAGTATGTGAGATGTGCTCCCACCATATTTTCTTCTAAAGAGCATTCTAGTTGTACTTCTTCCAAGACACAAGTGTTTATTCTTTTGGCAGGACAATATACTCAATATTCTTTGCCAACACCACAACTCAAAGGCATCAATTCTTCTGTGCTCTTTCTTACTTGTTGTCCAGTTATTATATACATATGATGCTACTGAAATCACCATGGCTTGGGTCAGGCACGAATGAGAACTCAAGGAGACATCTTTGCATTTCAACACTTTAAAGAGGTCTTTCATAGCAAATTTGCCCAACACAATGTGTCTTTTGATTTCTCAACTGCTGCATCCACAGGTGTTGATAGTGGATTGAAGTAAAATGAAATCCTTGACAACTTCAGTATATTATCCAGTTATCATGGTGCTGTTTGTTGGTCTACTTGTGAGGATTTCGTTTTCTGTATGTTGAGGAATAATCCATACTGAAGCTATGTCCCTTGACCTTCATAAGTAAGTACTTCAAGTCCTCTTCACTTCTAGGGAGCAAGGTTGTGTCTTCCGCATATTGCAGGATGTTAATGAGTCTTCCTCCAATCCTAATGCCCCTAAAGTCCAGCTTCTCAAATTACTTGCTCAGCATACAGGTTGAATAGGTATGCCAAAAACCCAAACCAAACCCACTGCCATCAATTCGATTCCGACTGATAGCAACTCTACAGACTAGAACTGCTCTCCATTGTTTCCAAGGAGTATCTGGTGGATTTGAAATGCTGACTTTTGGTTAGCAGCCATAGCTTTTAACCACTACACCACCAGGGTTTCCAAAATGAGGGGCTCATCCAGCTTCTCAAATTATTTGCTCAGCATACAGGTTGAATAAGTATGGCAAAATGGTATAGATATGACACTTACCTTTCCTGACTTTAAACCATACATCATCTCCTTGTTCTATTTGAATGACTGCCTTGTGATCCACATACAGATTCCTCATGACCACAATTAAGTGTTCTGGAATTCCCATTGTCCACAATGTTAGCCATAATTTATTATGATCTACACAACTGAATGCTTTAGCATAGTCAATAAAACACAGGTAAACATCTTTCCGCTATTCTCTGCTTTCAGACAGAATCCATCTCATACGAGCAACAATATCCATGGTTCTACGTTGTCTTCTAAATCTTACTTGAATTTTTGTCAGCTCCTTGACAGTATACTGCTACAGCTGCTTTTGGATGATCTTCAGCAAAACTTTGCTTTCATGTGATATTAGTGACATTGCTTGATAATTTCCTCATTAAGCTGGATCACATTTCTTTTGAATAGGCATAAATGTGGATCTCTTCCAGTTGGTTAGCAAGGTAGCTGTCTTCCAAATTTCTTGGTGTAGACCAGTAAGCATTTCTGCCACTGCATCCATTTGTTGAAACACCTCAGTTGGTATTCCATTAATTCTTGGAGCCTTGTTTCTTGCCAAAGCTGTAAGTGCAGCTTGGACTTCTTCTTTCAGTACCATCTGTTCCTGATCATAGCTTACCTCCTGACAGGTGGAACATCAATCATTCTTTGATATAGTAACTCTGAATATTCCTTCCATCTTCTTTTGATGCTTTCTGCACCACTTAATATTTTCCCTGTAGAGTTCTTCAGTACTGCATCTCAAGGCCTGAATTTTTTTCTTCAGTTATTTCAGCTCGAGAAATACTGAGTTTTCTTCCTTTTGGTTTTCTATCTCCAGGTCTTTTGACATGTCTTCAAAACACCTCTTTGTCTTCCCAAGCTACCCCTTGAAATGTTCGGTTCAGCTCTTTTATCATTTCTTCCTTTTGCTGTAACTACTTGACATTCCAGAACAAGTCACGGAGTTTCTTCTAACATCCACTTAGGTCTTTTCTTTGTATCCTGTCTTTTCAATGGTTTGTTGCCTTGGTCTTATCATTCCACAGCTTGTCTGATCTATGGTCATTGGTGTTGAAAAAATCATATCTATTCCCGAAATGGTCTCTAGGTTTGAGTGGGATATATACCCAAGGGCTTTGGTCCTTGTGAACTTGTTCTAATTTTCATCAGTTTCAACGTGAAATTTCATAGGAGTATTTGATGATCTAATCTACAGTGGGCCCCTGGCCTTGTTCTGACTGACAATATTAACCTTGTCTATCGTCACTTTCCATGGATGTTAGTTGATTTGATTCATGTATATTTTCTTGACTTGGCCATATTCCCTCTGGTGAGGACCACGTGGATAGTCACCATTTTATGAAAAAGGTATTTGCAATGAAAAAGTGCTCATCTTGCAAAAGTCAAGCATGTAATCTTCACCATCACTTCTATCACCCAGGGAATAGCTGCCAATTCCCAATCCTTCTCCTTTGTTTCCAACTTTCACATTCCAATTGTCAGGAATTATTAATGGATCCCAATTTCAAGTTCCATTAATTCCAGACTGCAGAAGCTAGTAAACTCTTCAATTTCTTCATCTTTAGCCTTAGGAGTTGGTGCATAAATTTGAACAATAGTTGTATTATCTGGTCTTCCTTGCAGTAATATGAATATTTTCTTATCACTGACCACACTGTACTTCAGGATAGACCTTGAAATGTGTTTTTGGATTGTGAATGCAAACCCATTCCTCTTTGTCATTCCCCACGCAGAGACCCTATTAGTGTCCTATTCAAAATTGCTAGTATTAGTCCATTCCAGCTCACTAATAATCTAGGATATTGATGCTTATGCATTCCATTTCATTTTTGGAAATATCTAGTTTTCTAGATTCACACTTTGTACACTCTATGTTCTGATTATTAACAAATGTTTGCAGCTATTTCTTCTCATGTCGAAGGTTCTGCAAGGTTGATTCCATCTATGTCATTAACTCAACCCTACTTTGAGGAGGTTTCTCCCCCTCAATCATCTTTTGAGTGCCTTCCAACCTGAATGGCTCATCGTCTGGCACAGAATCAGACAATCTGCTATTCATGAGGGTCTCACTGGCTAGTCCCTTTCAGAGGTAAATCACGTCCTTCTTTCTAGTCCGTCATAGTCTGCAATCTCAGATGAAAACTGTCCATCATGGGTGACCCTGTTGGTATCTGACTATTGGTGAGCTAGCTTTCAGAATCTCAGCAACCCATAAACCCCTGCAGTCTGACAAGCTGACAGACTCGTAAGAGCCCTCTGATACTAAGACCTGTTTATTTTACCACAGATATATCTATTCCTTTCACTCATTTGTCTCAACCACCACTATCATTACCCTTCCCTTCATCCAAGGAACAGCCACAGAATACAGTCACAGATTCTTATAGTTTCTTCCAGCTTCAAAACTGCTTGCTTCAAATCTGTTCATGTCAGTCTCCTACCCAAAGGTTTTGATGGCTTCTAATAAGCTACATGATTCAATTCTTAACTTGGAATAGAAAGCCCTGTATTGTTGGATTCTACAGGGGCAATATAAAACGATGCAGGAAGCACTGAAGAAGATGGAAAGAATAAATAGATTCACTGTACCAAAGGGAACAGATCAACATTCAGTCATTTCAGGATGCAACTACAATGAGGGCATTGACAAAAAACAAGGTTTCATGAATTGAAAGAATTAAGATGCTTCAACACACTGATGCAGCACTGTAAGTGATCACTCATTTAGGTCAAGCAGTTTTGGAGACAGCTACCAGTCAAGCGACTGCAAGAAATGCAAACTGTACCCACTGAAAAGAAAGGTGATAGGACAGAATGTACGAAAAAAATCTCTCTTGGAAGAAGTACAACTAGAAATCTCCTTAGAAATGAGAATGGTGAGACCAGAAAGATGTTTACCAGTGTTTTATTGATTATGCAAAGGCATTAGTCTGTGTGGATCATAACACATTATGGAAAATACTGAAGCACATTCAGAGAACTGTGCTCTGGAGGAACCTGTACACAGACCACAATGAAGTTGTTCAAATATGAGAAGGTGATACCGTGTGGCTTCAAATCTGAAAAGCTGTGTGTCAGGGTTTTATCCTTGTCCCACACTTACTCAGATCTGCATGCTGAGTAAATAATCTGAGAAGGTACGCTCTATAAAGAAGAATGGAGTCATCAAGACTTGAGGAAAATTCATCAACAATCTGCAATGTGCAAATGATACAATCTTGCTTGCTTAAACCAAAAAGGACTTGAAGCACTTATTAATGAAGATTAAGGACTACAGCCTTCAGTATAGATTACACCTCAACATCAATAAAACAAATCCTCACTAACTAGACAGTAGACAGGAATTGCTTTAGGTGAAAGGAGGGACAGCACACAGCAGAAGGGAGGTCATCACAGCTGGACTGAACCCAAAGATAAGAAGAGAACAGAGTAGCAGGGCCAGGGGTCTTGGGACCATAGTTCATGGGTACATTTACCTCAACATTTTTAGAAAATGTTCCATATCCTACTTTGGTGAGTGTTGTCTGTACTCTTAGTTAGTGGCAAGTGTCAGCTGGTCTCAACACACCTGGAACAGAGGAGACTGAAAGACCCTGAAGACATAAGGAAAATATGAGCCCAAAGAGACAGAAAGGGCCATGTTATCCAGAGACTAAATTGGAATGGGACCAGAAGAACTAGACAGTATCTGGTGACCATCAATGACTACCATGACAGGAAATACAACACAGAGTTCCTAATGTAGTGGGAAAGAAATGAGCATGCAGAACTAGAATTCTATTTATAAGACTAGACTTGATGGTCTGACAGACTAGAGGGTCCCCAAAGACATGGACTCCAAACTCTCTGTTAGCCCAGAGCTGAACCATTGCTGAAGTCAACTCTTCTGACAAAGATCGGTCTAGACTATAAGACACAAAATGATAGAGTGAAGAATGTGCTTCTTGGCTTAAGTAGTTACATAAGGGTCTCTGAGCAGATCCTGTCCAGAGGAAAGATGACAGGGTGGAGAGGGCCAGAAGCTGGTTGAAAGGACACAGGAAATACAGGATGGAAAGGAAGAGTGTGCTCTCATAGAGTAGGAAGAGCAGCTACAGTTACACAGAAATGTGTGTGCACATGTGTGTATGATGACTTGGATTGTAAACTTTCATTTAAAGACTAAAAAAATATTAAAAAAGTAAACAAACATTGTCACAACTGGACCAACAAGTAGCATCATGATAAATGAAGAAAAGACTGAAATTGCAAAGGATTTTATTTGGGTCCACGATCAAAGACCATGGAAATAACAATCAATAAATCTAAATGCATTGCAGTGGACAAATCTGCTGCTAAAGACCTCTTTAAATGGTTAAAAAGCAAAGATGTTACTTTCAGGACTAAGGTGTACCTGAGTCAAGTCACACTGTTTTCAATTGTCTCAAATGCATGGGAAAGCTGGAAAATAAGTAAGGAAGACCAAAGAAGCATTGATGCTTTTCAATTATAGACAAGGAATACTGAATATATTATAGTCTGCCAGAAGAACAAGTAAATCTGTCTTGGAAGGAATGTTCCTCAGAAGCAAAGATGATGAGACTTTGTCTCACATACTTTGGGATACATGATCAAAAAGGAAGAATCCCTGGAGAAGGGCAACATACTTAGTAGAGAGTCAGTGAAAAAAGAGGAAGGCCTTCAACAAGATGGACTGATCCAGCAGCTACAACAATCTGTGCAAGAATGGCGGTGATTGTGAAGATGTCACAGGTCTGGGCAGTGTCACCTAAGAAAAACAACATCTGTTGTTCGATATCTTCTTTTCAATCTTAACTTTTGTTATCCGTGCACCTGACATTAGTATCCAACCTAATATCTTTATAGTTATTTAAATGCCTGTTGGCTGTTTCCTATTTATTAACCTATTCTATCATTAGTTACTGATTTATGATCCAGAAACTCTGCTAGGTGTAATGGTGAGTGAGGAAGATATCATCGCCCTTCAGAAATCACAGGCTAGCAATGAAGACAGATAATTCCTCAAAAAGTGTTCAGTGGAAGAGTTATTTAAGGGCTAAGGGACACTGAGTGTTAGGAAAGGCTTTCCAGAGAGAGAATAAATGATCTTTCTACTTCAACACCAGGAGAAGTAGGTATTATTTAGGAGGTAGAATGGGCTGATAAAGTACTAGGTGGTTGGAACAGCACATTTTAAAGACAGAGGAGAGAAAGAGGCCAAGACAAAGTGAACATGGTGGAAAGGAAGAGGGAAGACTGTATAAGAAAGGCTTGTACCAGTGTTAGGAGGATGGCACTTGATTCTAGAAATAGTATGTGATGAATTACTTGGACACTTTACGGATGATTTATCTAGAGGACTCAACATTGAGATAGTAAGAGTTGAACTAGAATGACAATAATAAGAATAGAAAATACAGTGCCCATTCACAAAATCTTTAAGTGTTAAATTCTAGCCTTGGTGACTTGATGTTGACTAAATGGTAACAGGAATGAAGGGATCACAAATAACTAGTTTTGAGTTTGGGTAATTGGTCGGACAGTGGTGTTTCCAGGTGAGATACAAAAAGTATAGAAAATGTATAAAAGATGACAAAATTCAGCTTTTTGCTTGTTAAGCTTTTTACTGAGATACATAACAGAGTAAATAAAATGAACAAAAGGAATGAGTGAACACAATTTTGTAACCAACATCTAGATAAAAGTGACATATTAGACCCAGTCACCCACCTACTGCCGTCAAGTCAATTCCTACTCATAGCAATACTATAGGATAGAGTACAACTACCCATATAGTTGCCAAAGAAGATTTGGACTGCTGGCACATTAGAAGACCTCCAAAATTCTAGCCCCCATCATGAGAAGTCGTATTTTAACCTTTCAGTATTTTCTAGTGAACACTGACTTTGGCTCATGGGTGGGTTCTGTATAAAAATTTTACATACACAGAGCAATAAAAAGCAATCAAACCCACTGCTGCCAAGTTGATTCCAACATATAGCAACTGCATAGGACAGTAATACTGACTCATTAGGTCTCCAAGACTGCAATCCAGTCACATTTTTCTCTGCCATGCACAATGACCATTCTAGAAAGTTCCAAAATTGCTTTGAAGGGTGGACTAGGCATCGACATTAGTGCATAGCTACCCAAGGGGAGTACTCCAGAGGTGATTCAGCAAAGAGGTAGGTACCACTTAGAACTATAAATTTTGAGGACTTAACTGTCAGACCCTCACAGGTGCCACTGTATGGGTTTTCAAAAGGAAACACTGCAGGTACTGAACCATGCTCACAACTGCTGTTATGCTCGAGCCTACTGCTGCAACCATAGTGCTAGTCCATCTCATTGAAGGTCTTCCTTTCATTGACCCTGTACTTACTAAGCATTCTGTCCTTTTCCAAGAGCTGATCACTTTTGGTAACGTGTCCAAAATACATAAGACACAGTCTTGCCACCCTTGATTCCAGCGAACTTTCTGGCTGTATGTACTTCTAACAACACAGATTTGTTCAGCCTTTCTCAGTCCATGTTAAGTTCCATATTCTTTGCCAACACCATAATTCAAAAGGGTCAAGTCTTCTTTGATCTTCCTGAATCATTGTCCAGCTTTCCCATGCCTACGTTCTGATTGATAACCACATGGCTTGGGTCAGGAGCACTTTAATCTTCAAGGTAACATTTTTGCTTTTCAATATTTTAAAGAAGCTTTTCACAGTTAATCGCCCAACTCAATGCATCTTTTGATTTCTTGACTGCTGCTTCCACAAGCATCCATTATGGATCCAAGTAAAGTGAAGTCCTTGACAACCTCAATCTTTTCTCCATTTATCACATTTATTATTCATCTACTTGTGAGAATTCTTGTTTTCTTTATTTTATGGTATAATCTATACAGTTCAAACAATTGCCTCTCAATCTATGTACAGTTTCCTCAGGAGCACATTTAAGTGTTCTGGAATTTCCATTCTTTAAAATTAACACAAAACTATATAGAAGTAGCAATTAACACAGAATAACAGTTTTGCCTAAATATTTGGGTAAAATAGACTGTTTGGCTGCAGCCACTGCCTAAATCTTAGAAGAGCTAATGGCAAACACTCTGTTTAAATACTTCTGGTATCACGAAGCTATGTATAACAACAAATATGTAAGAGTGCATGTTTAAAACATTCAAATAATTAAATAAATATAGATATAGACTGGTGCCTTATGAGAACATCAAGAACCACTATTAACTAAAATCAGCTCTGGTGGCCCAGTGGTTAAGTGCTCAGCTGTTAACCAAGAGGTAGGCTGTCTGAATCCCTCAGGTTACTCCTTAGAAACCCTGTGGGGCACTTCTACTCTGTCTTATGGGTTGCTATGAGTCAGAATTGACTTGACAGTAAAGAATCTATTAAATAGAAAATACTAGGAGAAATATTGGCATCTCAAGTGAAAAGTTACCTCAAATACTACTATAATGCTAATAAAAGCCAATTCTTTCCAGATTTTGCCTTCATTTTGAAAATTGTCAATAATAATCAGTATTTAGGTAAGAAATTTAAAAATAAAGTATGTGAAAACTGCTATAAAACATCTGCAAGTGACTGTGAATAATTAGATTTTTGGTACGTTAAGCAATGTTGAGGCTTATTTTATTCAATATAGATTAAAAACACAATATCTAACCTGTCACTTTGAAAAACAGAACACGGCAGATTTTTAGCATCAAATGGCCGTAATTTTAACCCTCTTTCTAACAACGTGATACTAGGTAAATTGCTTCCTGTCTTTGAAGGTACTGTAAAGAAAAACGAAGAAGCATTTTAGTGAGTCAAGCTAATATTTGCAATATAGAAAACAATAGTTACTTTTTCTCATTATGTTTGAATTTGTTACAACAAAAACATGTCATTAGAAATTTATTAGGAAAAATGTTTGATTTTTTACTTTACTAATTACACGATTTGCAATTTCTTACACTCATCTCCTTTTAAAATTACCAATAAAATAAGCACGTATTTTCTGTTTTTGGTTTGTAGTTGTTTCATACCCTGAAATGAGTTTTAAAAAGAAGAAAGAACCAGAGTTGGTAACATTAGTAAAGTAACTTCACATATGAAAATGAGATATACTCATTGGTTTGTCTCAATGTATTTTACTTGCCGTTCTAGTGATTATTAAAATACAAACCTTTAAAAATAATACTACATATTTACATCTGAAGACCTTTGTTGAATGCTACCAGTCTGAATTTTACTGGCAGTTTGGATTAGAGATGAGAAAGTTCACAGAATGATAAAGTAGTCTTAAATCTCTACACTCCAAAGAATTTTTAGGCCTGTTATGTTGATTCCTGCTAGACTCAGACAGTCCCCGTAGCTCCCAAACTCATAGTCCTGAGAAATCTTCTCATCTTGAGATCTATTCTCTTTTGCAGCTTTCAAGTATCCTGACAAACTTGAGGTGAGAGGCTGCAGTCTTGACTACTCATTTGATTTTTAGTTTCATTTTTCCAAATCTATATTTTATATTGTCAATCAGGTATTATGCTAGATATTCAAACTTAACATACATAAAATGTAAATTGTCATCTTTCCCAGCCAAAACAAATCCTCTTCTTAAAAGTATTATTTCTATCAGTGATGCCATCATACTACATTTAGTTGCTCAAGTTCAGAATTACAGTTATTCTTAATTCTTCCATTTTTCCCCAACCTACCAGTCCCTATGAGTATTCTTGTAGTTTTTCATTTCTCTTGTCTTTGCCTTAGTCCAGTGCTGACTACAGGCTATCTAATCGACTAGAATGCTTCTGAAATGGTCCTCTCTCTTGAAAATGCCCCACAGCCACTACAATTCACCCTTATGTATCACTGTTTGCTTAAATGTGATAGTTACTCTGTGCCATCAAAGTTCTAAGTCTGAGACCTAGCTTTAAAGGCCCCCTACTCTCTGGCTACTCTAATATTCCAACCTTTTCTTCTGCTATGACCTCATTCAAATATTTGAATATACTTCTGCTTCCATAATTTATGTGTTTTCAATTAATATATATTTAATATCTATTATGAAATTACATGGAGACCCGGGTAGTATAGTGGTTAAGAGCTACAACTGCTAACCAAAGGGTCAACGATTAGCAGTTTGAATACACCAGGTGCTCCTTGAAAACACTATATAAGGCAGTTCTACTCTGTTCTAAAGGATCGCTATGAGTCAGAATCAACTTGATGGCAATAGGTGCTTTTTTGTCCTTTTTCTCAAATGCCATTATAAGGTTGAAACAAAGACGGCAACACTGTGTCTTACATACTTCAGACCATGTTGTCAGCAAAGATCAGTCCTGGAGCAGGACATCATGCTTGGTGGAGTGGAGGGTCAGTGAAACAGAGGAAGACCTTTGAGGAGATGGACTGACACAGTGGCTGCAACAATGGGCTTAAGCACGAAAATGATTGTGGACACAACACAAGACAGGGCTGTGTTTCATTCTGCTGTTCACAGGGTCAATATGAGTCAGTACCAACTCGATTGCACCTAACAACAATATTATAAGGTTATTCAGATAAACTATGCTTTGAATATCCAATGTAATTATTGAATTTCTAAGAATGAAACACACAGTTCTCCTCAAAATAGTAATAGGTGCTAAGAAATTTAAATCATTTCAACATTTCACATTCAGTAGGAACAGCAACCATAAGAGCAAAATTACATATGAATAGTGCACGGGAAGAAGAGAGTTAAACTTGCAAGGAATTGAAATAATATTTTAACACTGTTTGTATGTTGTGATGAATAACAATAACCACAGCCGAAGTTTGCAAAAAGAAAAATCTGTGTATCCTGAGGAAGACAAACATCTTTCAATTCACCTACTTTGAATACTTTAAGCAGGAAAACCTTTTGAGATACATATTTGTCTGGTGTTCATATTTCTGATAATATAGTCTTATATTAATCTTTTCAGCAAAATGATTCAATCACTAAGTAGCACTCAATTACATCTATCTGAATAAATTATGGATTCAAAAATGGACTTTCAAGTTCTCCATAGCCATTTAATAAAATTATAACAACACTGTAAATTACTAGAGGTAAGCAAAATAAGGCCAGCTCCCACATTTTCCACGTGTAAAACTATTAATTTCTATACTATGCAGAAAATGCTATCATTACAGAATTGCATACCATGGTTATGTACTCATTAAAGTAATTAAATAGAAATGTCATCTTAATCATACGTCACCTATAATTCAACATGTGATCTATAAATACATGTATGACCAACAATTTCCATGTTACTTTGGTAACAATAATTAGCTTCAAAGAGTTAAGGAATTCAAAGCCTTAACATGTGTGAAAATACTCTTTACATTAGATTATAAAAGAAAATCCATCTTGTTTATAGCAGACACATAGTTAAATTGTGTTATGTCTTACAGGAATATTCCTTAAAATATTTCATTTTCTACTGTATTAATTTAGCATTTTAGCTCATTTTGTATTTAAGATTTCATCTTGTATGTTCATGTAGAATTTTAGTCTACTTATATTTAGAATTTTATAAAACCAACTGAATCTTAAGTGTCTAAAATATATGAGCAGATCGAGACAATCTATATTAACAATTTCAAATGGGATTGTGTGTGTGTGCTAATCTTAATCCAGGCCCCCATTACCCAAAAGAGAGTTCAGATGAATCAGTTTTAACAAATATAATAATACAAATTCAATCTAAACTTTTTATTATTCACTAGAACCACAAGTTAAGAATGATGCTTTAGTGGCATAACCATCATATTACAAATATAAATAAGGATTATAAAAACCAAACAATTTTTTCTAATGTTATGATTTCTTCTAAGTTTCCAAATAATTTTTATGGCCACCGATGTCAACATCTGAACATATACCCATTAACAGGAGATACACAACTCTGTTCATCTTTTCTCAAAGGAGGAACTTTTACAAAAATCATTTTCAATTGTTAGGAATTACAACTACCTTAAATTACACTCACAAACAAAACACTGAGGGTCATCTTGGGTTGAAACGTTTTGCCAGGCAAAACAACATCGACTCTCTAACATCAAATATGCAAAGTGAACAGAAGGCTGCAAGTTCCTATGATTTTTTTTAAGATATTCAAAACTGCACATTTGTAAAACACTATTTTGCCTTCATGATTTAGTTAAATCATCTTATGTATGTCAAATGTGATGCCACTCTTCTACTCTGTGAAATTAAAAATATATATATATTGCAGACATCACATTAGTATCTAGTATCACCAGTATTTTGCAAGCCTAGTGGATGTGATATGCGATACAGCTTCATGGTAAATAGGTATCTTCACGTGATTAATACTACTAATATTATTTGACAAGAAGGTCTTGAAAGAGACAAAAGCTTTAATTATCTTTCACAATCAAATTATTTCTTGTTATTCAAATGCAAAGCCCAAATATATTACTATTTTATTTCAAGTTGGCCTGTCAGTCTCTGGATGTAGTTGCTGCTAATCAATGACACCCTGGAACTCAAAGACAAATCCTTCCTGACACACTCAATGGAAAAGACTATTCTATGTGAACACATATGAATCTGTAATACCATTACACACAGAGAGCTATAATAATGGCCAACAAATGGCTTTTTTAAAATGCATTATTTGTCACTAAATATACTGCCATTATAAGAGAAACCTATTGTGCTTTAAAGGGTATGTTTCGCTCAGTTAAATATTTATGCTTTTCGAAATTACCAGCCTACATAGCTCATCCACAACAATTTCAGTTATTGCATAAAATTGTAAATTATTTATTTTAAATTATTAACGCAATTGAAAAAAAGAATTTTGAAGCATATAGTCTTTTGAAAGGACAGCAAAATAGATGAAACAAAACCGATGACAATTTCAGCATTTAAAATCTACGCACGATAATTCAAACAAATGTTATGACATTTAAGATAATGAAACCCTTCATTTATTCTACTATCTGGTATGAGTTTTATTTCACATATAAGGAGACAGAACAGATGTCCAAATATTGTAATGCCAAAAGAAAGTTAGGGCATAGCTGATTAATACCCTCTGAGCAGCCTGTAATGTCTCTTTAAAACTGGCATGCATTACTTCAAAACAACTACTCAAAATCCATTCGAGGAAACATAGCTAGAAAAAAGCACTCCCAAGACAAAAAGAAAACAATAAAGCTCAGTATAACCCTTTTAGCATTGTGAGCTGTGTATTATTGGCAGATCATTCATTGCAATCAGCAAATGATTAATTGCAAATTTGTTGCTAAATTGACCACAAAAGAAAAGACAAGCTTCAGGCTACTGTTAAAGAGGAAAAAATGTATGTTAACAATGACTGGAGACTTTTTGTAGTGAATTAATTCTAATCAATATGCTTGTTGACTACACAGTGGAATAATGACTTCCTTAAATAGCCAAAGCACCCATTATTGCAGACATTCAAATTAATATTTAACCTACTGACTTGCACACTATTAAAAAATGTATTTATTGAAGAACATTTTCTTGCCATACCTTTAACAAATAAATAGTTCATGGTTTATCAAATATGTGCATATGGATTGTTTTTCAATTTCCAATGTAGATTACAGAAGCAATGCCCATATGGTCAAGCTTGTAATTATTGCCTGAAGCAATTTGTTCTTGGATTCCTAAAGATAATTCTTAGTGGCATATTAAACATATAAAAGGTGATAAGATAGAAAGATGGATGGCTGTTTCTCTGATACAAGTGGCTTGTATTTCTTTGTAATAATAGTACCTTTTTAGTAAAAATGATTCAAGCAAAATAAGTGGAATAGTAGTACAATAGTACAGATGTTCTGTCAAACATTAATTAAACTAACTAACAAAGTCCTTTACTGAGCAAATATTTCTTTAGCGCCTACTACATGCCAAGCCCTGTGCTAGGTTCTGGGAGGACAAAATTAAATAAAACTTAGACTTTGCACTTAAACAAATTAAAACATGTGTGAGTCTCCCTTTCTTTCTTTCTTTCTTTTTTTTCTTATTTTTAACCTTTGTATTGGAAATACAAAAAGTTGTGGACATTATTCTAAAGTTCTTAAAAATAATATTAGTATTTGTGCAATGAAGCTGAAAAAGAAAAAGTGAGAGAGCCAAGTTGGCTCAGATATTTATAGTAACTCAATCATCTCCAAAATCATGTCAGTGGTTATGTAATCCCATTTTCAGGTACCCCTTGCTGTAAAGTAAATTATGATTCACAATGACTCTACAGAACAGAGTTGAGTTATCTCATACGGTCACCAAGGCAGGTGGATTCGACCAATCCACCTTCTGGTTAGCAGCAGAGTTCTTACCCACTACTCTTCAAGTAGGGCATCACAAATCAGTTCACCTAAAAAGTGCCAAGGCGGGGGGGAAGTTTTCCTTCAGCTAATAATCAAAAGATTGCGACTCACAGTGACCCTGTGCACAACAGAACGAAACACTGACTGATCTTGCACTATGTCGACAGTCATTTTTATGCTTAAACCAACGTGTTGCAGCCACTGTGCCAATCTATCTCATCTAGGGCCTTCCTCTTTTTCGCTAACCCTCCGCTCTACCAAGCATGATGTCCTTCTCCAGGAACTAGTCCTTCCTAACAACAAGTCCAAAGTACATAAGACACAGTCTTCTTATCTTTGCTTCCAAGGAGCACTCTGGTTGTACTTCCTCCAGAACAGATCTGTTTGTTCTTTTGGCGGTCCGTGGTACATTCAACATTTATTCTCCAACACCACTGTTCAAAAGCATCAACTCTTTCATCTTCCTTTTCATTGTCCAGCTTTCAGATGCACATGATGTTATTGAAAATACCACGATTTGGGTCAGGCACACTTTCGCCTTCAAGGTGACATCTTTAGTTTTCAATACTTTAAAGAGGTCCTTTGCAGCATATTTCCCCAATGCAATGTGTCTTTTGATTTCTTGACTGATGCTTCTATGGACATTGATTGTGGAACCAAGTAAAATGAAACTCATGACAACCTCAATCTTTTCTCTATTTATGATGATGCTCCTTGTTGGTCCAGTTGTCAGGATTTTTCTTTTCCTGATGTTGAGGTGCAATCTGTACTGAAGGCTGTGGTCTTTGACCTTCATCAGTAAGTATTTCAGATCTTCTTCACTTACAGCAAGTAAGGTGTTGTTTTCTGCATAATGTAGGTTGTTCAAGAGTCATACTCCAATCCCAGTGCCTCATTCTTCGTAGAATCCAGCTTCTCGGATTATTTGTTCAGCATGCAGATTAAAAAGATATTGTTAAAAGATACAAACCTGAAGCTCACCTTTCCTGATTTTAAATGATGCAGGGTCCCCTTGCTCTGTTCACATGACTGCCTCTTGATCCATGAACAGATTCCTTAAGAGCACAAGTAAGTGTTCCGGAAATCCCATTTTAGGCAATTTTAGTCATAATTTTTTATGATCCACATAGTCAAATGTCTTTGCGCAGTCAATGAAACACAGGTAAACATCCTTCTGGTATTCTCTGCTTTTAGCCAAGATCCAGCTGACATTAGCAATGTTATTTCTGGTTCCACGTCCTCTTCCAAATCCAGTTTGAATTTCTGGTAGTTTCACATCAATATACTATTGGAGTCACTTTTAAATGATATTGGGTAAAATTTTACTTGCATGTAAAATATCTGTTCTCTGTTTGCCATAGCCCAGAGAGTATCTTCTTTAGCTCTGTGCTCCTGGGCCCTTTAGAAAAGGCATTTAACAGAACGGTCTTCCTTGGTACACATCCATTTGGGTTAAAAAGAAAACTAACCAAACAAAAAGGAACTTGCTGCCCTCAGTCAATTCCAGCTGATAGTAACCTTACAGGATACTGTAGAATTACTCCATTGGGTTTCCATGGAGGGCTTGGTGGATTAAAACTGCCAACCTTTTTATTAGCAGCTGTAGCTAATAGGATTGCCATTCAGGTACAAATGAGTGTAAAAAGCCTCGACGGCACAGCCTAAAACATTTATGAAAACACGAAAACGCACAGAACTAGTAACAAGAATTGGACTTTTCCTGAATTTCTTGGAATATCAACTTGCTGAAATTATTAAAAGTTGTTATCATTATATGTACAGCTGAACACTGACATTAGACAAAGCTAGGTAAATTGTGCATTACTGTAGGTGGTTTAAACTGATATCAAACCAAGTTCTGATATCAAACCAATCCTGTACTGCCTCCCACTGTCAAGAGACATTTGACTATCTTATTTACATAATACTTGTCAATGCTGCAAGAATCTTTATACCTAAGCAGCTCCATACATGGAAGGGCAACTGATGATATTCTAGCACTACCAGAAGCCAAAGTTCAGTTTTAACATATACTAATTTTATGAATACACAAACAAGTATTATGTCTCTTATTTGTAGATATTTATGTTTCATTTTTTATTGAGCTAGATTCTTACACTTTAAAAAAAGTGGGAATTGAATCATGCTTTGTTCTATCCAATTTAAGTCCAATATACACATCTTCTGTTTCAAACAGTATGCAATTTATACTATTTCTCCTTAATTTGCTAACAGTAACTTAAAGCAAACAAACATGGTCTTAGTGAAGCAAATCTGCTACTTGATACATTCATCTTACTAGTATTTGCTATAAATGTGTATCTTGTGTACATGTCTTTAAAACTCATTAAAATATATTCACAAACTTAAATATTCCACTTTTTAATTACTAAGGAGACATTAATATAGACAACTTAATTAACACACAGTATTATAGAATCACAGCAATGCAAAGTTAAAAAATAGGACAGATTAAAATGATATCAGATTATTACAATCTGAAAGGTGTTTAATAAATTCAAGCTCAGAGGTTCAGAGAACAAAAAAATAGGCTTAGATGTTAGTGTTTGAACAAGGAGTAGCTTTAAGTTCCAAAATTTTGTACTTTTACTGTTGCTTGCTGCAGAAATATAACTCAGTTCATTGTGTTAGTATGTAGGGGTTGCTACCATTTGTTCTCACTGTTTGAGGGACAGAATTATCAGCTCTGGAGAGAAAGTAAGTTTTCATTTAATTAAAGTAAATATTCCATTTTCAGCATGTTTTGTTCACTTGGATTAACTTCAAAATAAAGTTGGGTAAGCTTTTGTTACCCTAACCTACCAAGTCATCATTATTATTGCCTCTCTGATGTAACTCATCTCTCATCTGGCTGAAATCTTCTTGAACTGCAAAATGAAAATGAGGGCACACCAGATCCAAGGCAGATCAAACATGACCATAAAATCATAAATTAGGAGACTTACAATGATTTTGCATCATTTTATAAGCAAAGAAGCTAAGGGAAGCACCAGAAATGGGATGTATTGCACATAATTGTTGGCCAGGTGGCCCTGTGTCTTTTGAGTCCTAGTACAGAATCAACCTATCAATCTTCATTCTACAAAATCTAAATTTGATATAGCCAGCCATAGGCAGTAAAAAAAAAAAAAAAAGTACTTTCTAGGAAAGTGAATAGCAGAGAACACTAGTCAAAGTATGACCTAATGTACTAAGGGAACGGATAGAAATGATTAAATAGTTTTTTACATGCTGAAAACAGAAAACATGAGTCCCTTCCCAGTGGTCAGACCCATGACTCACTCAGTTTTTTTCTCTTTGGCAGTGACATTGACAAGAGACCACATTTCTTCTGCTACACACCACCTTCAAAAGTTGGAAATTTCAATAAGTTGAATTAATACCATAACCCAAAGAGTTTATATTTCCTTGTGGAGTAATTACTCAAAAATTTGCCCAAAGTTCTGTAAGTAGATTTTAAATTCATTTCTTCTCTCCAAGTTTATATGCTCCATTAAAAAACCTGAGTTTTTCTACAAATTAATAATGGTTAGGATTCAGGTTGGGTGTAGGGTGTAGCAGCACACACTAGAGAAGAGGTACCCACAAGTACACTACATCAAAACTAAACTGTTTCCTAAATACAGCCCAACTCTTTGGGAGGACAGAGTAACAGAGTCAGGGGTCAGGGGAACATGCTTACAGGGGACATCCGGGCTAATCTGCATACCCAAGCTTTTTCTCTAAAGGAAATTTTCTGCATACTTCTTGGGTGAGTGGTGTCTGGGGTCTTAAAAGCTGCCATCTAAGCAGCATCAATCAGTCCCAAGCCCCATGGACCAGAGGTAAATGGAGTACATTAAGCACAGGAAGAAAATAGGAGCCCACCAGCCTGAAGGGGGCTTATGAGTTAGAGTTGACTTTAGCTTGAGAAGAACTAGACGGTGCCCAGGAACCACAAATGACTACGCGGATGGAGTGCATAGTATGGAGCCCCTGTCATAGGGGGAGGAGAATTAGAGAGCAGAATTAGAACACCATCAAATGACCACACTCGATGGTCTGTCAGTCCGCGGGGTCTCCTGTTGAACATGGCCCCTGGACTCTTTAATCTCAAACCACATCCAGTACCGAAGCCAACTCTCCAGAAAAGACTGAACTGAACTATATAAAACATGGAGAGAGACTGGAGACAAACAAACTTTTGGACTTAAATTTGTACACAGGCTGTCCAAGAAGTTCATCACTAGAAGCAAGGTGGTAAGTACAGGGGGGACGAATCACAGCCAAAGGGAGATGGGTAGTTCCAGATGAAAGGTGGGAAGAGTGCTATCAGAAGGGCAAGAAGGGAGGGGACAGTAGTTAGAGAAGGGCAGCACAAGTTCTGGATACTATATTGCAAATTGATAAAGATTGCAAACTTGCCCTTAAACTGCAATTAAATTTACTTAAAAAAAAAAAAACAAAACTTTTTTTGATTTCAATTAGTGATACTTTTCAAAAATTAAAGAATGACCCTTCTTTCTTGTATTTTAAATTTGATTACAATTTTTCCCTTTATAACTTAATCACTCTAGACAGTAACTTATTTTAAATGTCATTAATTTTGATACAAAATTTCATAAAATTTTCAAGTTATGTTTATTCATCAGCAGTCTTTCAAACAAAAGTATTTTACCTTCCTCTGCATTTGAAAATGCTCATCCATATTGCTATTCATCCATTCACTTACACACTCAAGAGTTACTACATGTTTGGTAACTGAGTGAAGAAATTGGTAAGACTGTCAAGTTATCTGTATTCCTGTTGATTATGTCTTTTCTAAGGAAGTAGTGTGCCTAACACCATTTTCACATACATTGGAAAATTTCCACGCATCACTTCCTTTAATGTCATTATCATTGTTAGCAAAAAGAAGAAATAAAAGGCAAATTCCATCTACTTGTCTTTAAGAAATCTACTAGTTACGTTAGCATGGTGCCTGGAAGTGATAGGCACACCTGGGAAGACCTGGAGCAGTCCCTTAATCCTCACCAATAGACTTTACTTTCTTTTTTAGGAAAAGTGAGGAAAATGTTATTGGAATCTGGAAAAGGGGCTCGCTGGTAGCACAAACAATGAAGCATTCAACTGCTAGTGAAAAGGCTGGTGATTCAAACCCACTCAGTGACTTTGTAGGACAAAGACCTAGTCAACTTCTATTGTAAAGATTACAGCTAAGAAAACTCAGTTGTACTCTTGCATGAGATAGTTATGGGTCAGAATCAAATCAATGGCACCTAACAACAACATGTTGTAAGTAGATGAGAAGTTTAGTAAGATTCTGTCCTTTTGTTACTAGAAACATAGAAAAAGTATTTGACAAATTCATAAATACAGCAGTGGAAATTTACACATAAAATGTGGCAATGTGCCACAATCAAGAGCTCAGAAAATGTCTTCTGGTTGTCTATAATAAAGTATGAGGACAAATTAAGTTAAAAAGAAAACTTAAGCTTTTATGTAAAGTTAACAGAAAATATAAATGAATCAGGTTTGGAGGAGCTTGAAAATAAAATTTTCCTTAGCCCTATTCACCCTTAGGAGAAGATTTTCAAAATAATTACTAACGCCTGAGAAAGGATCATGTCCAGGACACCACCAAATAATGCATGGCCCAGCCTTAAGATCTCCAAGTTATAACCATACAATTCTACATTCATAACTGATAAATATTTAAGACCTGATGGAGTAGAGTGTCTAAGAATCTTAGAAGTGTGCTTTATGGGGCTTCAGTTAGCACAGTTTTTAAAAATCTTAAGGTTGTTCTTCTATAGTAACTTCACAGGTGAAATGAGGTAGAGAAAGGTCTACCAGGAAGATGTAGGTAGCTGCAATTGTCTCTCACTGAGTGGATTTCTAATCCGATTCATAGGAAATCCATTAAGTTTTTAAAGAAACTCTATTTGGTCCAAAAGGACAGACATGCTATAAAACGAAAGATGATCACTGAACATCTAACCCACTACGGCAAGGTAGCATGCTGAGAAAACTGCTGAGTGGTAAACTTCACCTATTTCTTTTCTAGGAAACAGAAGAAAGGTCTAGAGTGTACAATCAGAAGCTCAGAAATCAAAAACTTAATTTGAAGTTTGCTTTAGATTATGTTTGAATTTAAAATTCCAAATAAAATTTTTATTCACAGTCCCTGAACATAGGATCTAGTCTACTGCAACATTCCTGTCATAAGCCACCCCAACTGCAAAAACTGTCATTGTCTTTACCACCATCTCACTGCCTTCACCAACCAAGAAATCAAGAGACACACCACTTTGGGAAAATCTGTTGCAAAGGATCTCTTCAAAGTACTGAAAAGTAAAGTGTGTAAGTGTGTACTGAAAAGTAAAGTACTGAAGACTAAAGTGTGCCTGACCCAAGCCACAGTATGTTCAGTAACATTATATCCATGTGAAAGCTGGACAGGGAACAAAGAAGACAGAAGAATGGATGCCTTTGAATTGTGGTGTTGGAGAAGAATGGTGAAGGTACCACGGACTGCCAGAAGAAGAAACAGTTCTGCTCTGGAAGAAGCACAACCAGAGAGCTTAGTGGAAGCAGAGATGGCAAGACTGCGTCTCACATAGTTGGGACATGTTGTCAGGAAGGTTCAGTCCCTGAAGAAGGGCATCACACTGGTAGAGTGGAGGGTCAGCGTAAAACACGAAGACCTTCGACGAGATGGACTGACACAGTGGCTGCAATAATGGGCTTAAGCATAAAAATGACTGTGGGCATGGTGCAAGACCAGGCAGTGTTTCATTCTGTTCACTGGGTCTCCACAAGTTGGAACTGACTTGACAGCACCTAACAACAACAACAACACAGTTTCTAGTTTAGGTACAAAAAACTTCTCCAGTATTGTGATTCACACACTTCTTTTTCTCGATCATGTAAGAGCCTTCTAGTATACTTGACTGGAACGACTTTGAAAACATCCCCTCGAGGGACAGTTTACTCACAGAAAACTGGGAATCAATGAAAGCACCACTAGATTGCTTAACATTTGTAAGCACTGCTCTGCTTTCCTTTGACTTTCTACTTTTACTCCAGTAATTAAGTTATTGTCTTCTCTATGTCACTTTGTTATTATGTGCCTCTCCAGGGTCTAATTTCTGTGACTGACCAACTATACATTGTTCTGACTCTTTGTTTCTTTCAGAACCATTCACATAGCTATACTTATACCTTTTTTTTTTTTTTTTTTCCTGTCAGTTTCTCAAAAACACACTTCTCAGCTTCTTGAACACCTGCAAAGGTCAAATGCTGAACCTATCTTACATTAATTATTCTTATAAGGAGACACTTTGGTAAGACATTCATCTTAAAATTCATAAAAAACAACAGACAAAAAATTACCCTCTATTTGTGAACTAACGCTCTTCTGGCTTTGATGAATCCTTGTCTAGTGCACTGTCCTCAAGAGATGATGGTTTTAATACACGGCTTTCTCTCTCCTGTAACACTGTGTGCATTATATATATGCCAATGCCAAGTGCCGTCGAGTCGGATCTGACATACATATATATATATAAATATATATACACACACTATGTACTTTGAACTATGTTATACTCTGTATTTTGACTCATTCTTAAGTCTAAATGTGCATCAGCTAAATTGGGAGTGTCATCAAGGCAAATATTGAATTATTACTGATGGCATTTTTATTATAGGATAATTTTCAAAGACCAACATATATGAAGAGAACCTTAGACTTCTTCAGTGGGGTGTGAGAGTTGGCCAGAAATCGGTATTCCAATGATTCTGGATTCCAGATAACTCTGGTGCAGACAGAAACTGATATATGCAATGGGCCTGTGGTTGAGGATGATTATTTAACAGTAGTATAGCATGTTAAGAGACTAGAATCAGGAGTCCAGCTAAAAAAAAAAAAAAAAATCACAAACATGCAGAGGAGAGCTAACAGATGCGTGATCTAGACAGTAGTAGTGGAGACAGAAAGGGGGGGACAGATGGAAGCGAAACCGGCTATTAACAAGTTCCTGAAACTACTTTCTATTAAATCTGCCTTAGAAAATGAAAATGCACTATTGCAGACACTAAAACAAACACAACCAAAAAGACGTTTTCTTAACTGGGAAATTATGATGTGCAGTAATGTTTGGTATCTAAATGCAAATTTTGCATGCAGGCTGCATTTACGCAGGAACTGAAAACAACCACAATACACTACATCATAGCAGAAACACAACAAACTAGCTGTACTTGGCACAGTAATGAGAAGCTCTTTAAATTAAATCTTTATGCAGATTCTATTTTATACTCCAAACTTTTCACAGAGCCTTGTGTAATTCTGATGTGTAAACCAACAAATAGATATGCTCTGTGCATTGAGTAGCCGGCTTGGATACCAGCTGGCTTGGCTGTATGCCTTTCTAATGGTAATGAAGTCACACAGCTGCTAGGACAATCAGCTGGAGTTCAGATTATCACTAGCTAAATGGATATCCATTGACTAGCTTCTTATCCGGAGTCATTAAAGTTCAGTATCGACAAAATAAAGAGTGGTTAGAGGTTTACAGCTAAGCAGCATCTAGAAATGAACTTGTTGACTTTTCTCCCTATAGCTTTCTAATTCACAGAATATCATTTTTCTATCTGAGATGTGATTACAAATGTACTATAAAATTTGAAGCACTCTTCACTTAGGATTTTAAAAGTGAAGAAATGTTCTAAAATAGCCACATGCATCAATCATAAGTCTCAATATATGAAAACAAACAGAAGTACCAAAAAGTACTGCTTTTCCTTAAAATAAATAGAAAATGGTCAAAAGGTCAACACCAAATGATTTCTCTTAACAAAAAATAAGTTAGATATATAATTGTTTTCAGTAAGTAGCTAGTCTAATGATCATAACTTTAAAATGCTACATGTCCAGTTCCTCAGAGGTATGGAAACCAAAATCAAACCCACTGCCGTCGAGTTGATTCCGACTCACAGTAACCCCATAGGTCACAGTAGAACTGCCCTATACAGTTTAAGGAGCTCTTTGCAGATTTGAACTTCTGACATCTTGGTAGCAGACACAACACTTAACCACTACGTCACCTAGATGTTTACGGACTGAAATTCCACATCTCCATAAGGAAACCCTGGGGGCGCGGTGGCTAAGTGTTACGTTTGCTAACCAAAAGGTTGACAGTTTCTATCTTCCAGGTGTTTCCGGAAAGCTCTACGGAGCAGTTCTATTACCTGTCGGGTTGCTGTGAGTGGGAATTGACTCAGTGGCACTGGGTTTGGTTGTTTTGGTTTTAACGTTAGAAGCCATTCTAGCTTCCCTTATTTCATGATGTGCTCCAGGCATATTGTTGCTGCTGTGTGTGACTGGGTGGATTCTAGGCGACAGTAACCACGTGGGACAGAGTAGAAGTGTCCCATAGGGTCTTCTTGATTGTAATCGCTGTTGAAGCAGTTCTCCAGACCTTTCTCCCTCAAGACAGCTGGATGGGTTCTAACTACCAACCTTTCAGCTGTCAGCCAAAGCTTAACCACTATCCCATGAAGGCCCCTTGCTCAAGGCATAGTGCTTGGTACAGTGTCTCTTTCCTTACCCTCACATCACCTTAATTTTGACCATTTATTTTAATTTTGTTTTGCTTTGCTTCATTTTGTTTCAAGATTATCTACCTTTATTCTTTGTGCCTCATTTCCTCACCTATCCTTACCTGGCAGACTCCTTTTATCATTCACTTCATGGCCTCTGAAGAGGTTGAAAGTATTCAGTGGATACCACCCATTTTTGCCTCTAAAAATCAATTTTAAATTGTCTTCTAATGACATATACATTTATTTGCCTTAGACTTTGATTAAACACCCTTTAGACACTTCCTCAATTTTCTGTTTCTAAACAGAAAACAAAATACTTGCAGACCTTCCTCAAGAAGGTAGCAGAAAGAGCTAGAGCAGTACAAACATGAATGGTGTCCAGATATACAGTGTACTGGCTTCCCTACCATACACCAAAAAAACAACACAAAACAAAAAAACTCACTGCTATCCAGTCAATTCCAACTCATAGGGACCTTATAGAACAGAGCAGAACTGCTCCACAGAGTTTCCAAGGAGCACCTGGCAGATTCAAACTGTCAACCTTTTGGTTAGGAGACATAGCACTTAACTGCTATACCCCCAAGGTTTCCTTCTCTGCCATCTCTCTGTATAATCCCTTCTCTTGATCTATAGACGCTTGCTTACTACCACCCCTGTTTCTTTACTGCTAAGTCTAAAGGCGGAGCAACATTTTCCCACTGTCAGAAGTGTTACGTAAAGTTCTCATTTAGAGCTATGTCCAGATATTTCTGTAGGTCTGTTTAGCATTTTTAAATGTAAGCACTTACAAAGCAGGCTGTACGGCATTGTTAAATGTATGTTCTTCAGCTCATATTCTGCACCACAAAAATGCAACATTTTATGACTAACTGTATTTCCTGGTAACTCAGAATAAAGATTTTGCCAGGATCCTCTGATTAGAGAAGAGCAAAATATCAGGCCTCCCACAAACCAATCGATGTAAACTTACCCACATGAAGAATAATGTCCTCACTCAACAGAGCATGTTCAGAGCAACTTCCAATATTCATGTAAACTTGCTGGAGGCAAAATGGCAAAACTTATACTGTTAATAACTACTTCTTATTTATTTTTTTAAAGAAAGAAAACAAAAACAGAAAACCTCTTAAGGAGAACCTGTAAAACCTGGTGGCTTAGTGGTTAAGTGCTGTGTCTGCTAACCAAAAGGTCAGCAGTTTAAATCCACCAGGCATTGCTTGGAAACTCTATGGGGCACTTCTGCTCAGAACTACAGGGTTGCTATGAATCAGAATTAACTCAATAGCAGTGGCCAGTGGCTGGCTAAGGAGAAAATTAGGCTGTCCAACTTCACACTCTTTATGAAAAAAAAGGTAGACTATTTAAACAACAATAACAAAAACCCTTGATTGCCACAAAACTGTCGTACGGGTCAGAAAATTTGGTTAACACTGGGAAACTCACGCAAGTCACTTATTTATTTACTTTTTTAACATCATACCTAAAACAGTGGTTTAGATTTCATTCATTCACTTGCAAAACAAGCATGTGCCATTTTCCTTTCAATGCACTGAGAACAGAGACCTAGATACCTATGCACAAGCCTCTCGGGAGCTGATATCTGGGATGTTTATGGTCCTTGCCAGTCCAGGGTACTACGAATAGGTAAATACATAGACACATCATTACTCCCTTGGATTACTCATACACAGAAAAAGGATTTACTGCTGAAATTCTCTGCTATGGCAGGGTCTGTTGGTATTTCCTGATACTTTGTGCTCTGGCATATTTCTCAGCAGACTGATTACTGATTAGTCTGGCCAGTGGATGATAAGTGGAGGCCATATGTGTCACTTCTGGGTTGGAGTATCTTTCTCCTTTTCCCTCTCCCCGTTCTCTCTGCAGGCTGATGTCAAGGTAATGAAAACCACTGCCAAAACTCACTGCTGTCAAGTCGATTCGGACTCACAGCCACTCTACAGGACAGAGTAGAACAGCCCCATAGAGTTTCTCCAGCACCGGGTGGATTTGAACTGCCGATCTGTTATTTAGCAGATGCAGCACTTAATCACTATGCCACCAGGCTTTCCCAGGGTGACACAGTACTTATAAAATGGTGGAGGCATTAACTGAAAGCAGCCCTGATGCCTGAGTTATGATTTTAAGGGAGAGTTACCTGTTCTATGAATACTATAATAACTCTACTGTGCTAAGCCATGGAGATTTGGGGGCTTGCTGGTTGTAGCATAATTTAACCTAGTTTACCTAGATCAAACAACTATATATTATAAATTTCCCTCACTGACCTCAAAACTTAAGAGTTTTATGTTTCCAGTATTTTTTCCTGACATTTACAGTGCTAGTATCTCACTCTCTGACCCTCAAAAATGAGGAGCAACATTTAAGCTGTTACCTGCTCCAAGGAAGACAGAAAATTTAATGAAATACTTAATTCCCCTGAGCATAGTCTCATGAATGCTGCTGAAATCTATATGTGCCATGTAAAAATCTCAGTGGTCCACCACTAGGCAACATTATCATGGCGAATCCACGTATCACTTAATGCTTCAATATATCAATCCATAAACTATATGAGGATGTTTTCTTTTTCTCCTTTGCACAGAGATTGTACAGTGTCCTTTTTGGTTTATTGTCATTTGGGATTATCTGTGTGAATTCCATGTCTTCTTTCACTCTTTCTCCTCAGGTATCCACAGATGGCCATATGTTGAACCAATGTGGTGCCCCCTGAAGCTGGTTTTCCTTTTTAAAATTCTACATCTTGCAGCATTCTATGTACCATCCATCGACATTCCATTATGTTGGCACAGGTCTGACCAACTTGCAAGGAGGCACAATGCCAAACAAGCAGATGGTAGGAGGGGAAAGAGCCAAAAAAACATGTGACTCAACTGTGGGTATTGATGGCATAATTCCCAGATATGGAAGTCCAAACACTTGTCCATCCTGAGCTTATAGTACCTACTTATAGATATACAGATTTGTCAGTAATAATCGAGCTCTGAACTGGGTTAATTTTTTAAAATAATATTTAAAATTAGCTTTGGCCAGTGAGATTACTGTCGTGGAAATAACTCCACAAAGGCTGTTGCCAAGACTTTGTGTTTACCCAGGTTTCTCTTGAAAAGACAATCATGTATCAGATTTTTAAAAATTATTTCTAACTAAATCAGTTTTAAATAAAGGGAAATGTGTATCTTGGTTTTATTCACACAAACTGTCACTAGAAACAGAAGAGAAAATGTCAATAAGCTATATGCTGAGACCAAATACTGTTTTCACAGTAGGCTTCAAATTGTAGCTCTATTAAATATTCATCTTTGACCCTTTTGCCTGTTTGATAAAGAAAAAAAAATATGGCATTTTATAAACTAGTAAACTTTATTATCAGGACTGGACCTAGGAATACATAAAATAGACAGTACATGATTTCAGAATCTTTAAATGGATCATCTACTTAAAAACTCTCTTACCTGCTGTTTTGGCAGTTTGCTGGAAATTTCTTAAATTATTGCCACTTAGATTAAGCCACTGTATCCCCAGAAGCTGTCTATTAGAAGGAACACACTACTCAAGAACAAAAAGAACAAACAGTTGCTGAAAGTTTGGGAAGGGGAGATGGCATTAGTACAGCAAATTCCTTTTTGACCAACTGTGAAAGATTCCCAGAATCTCTTCATTCTACTCATCAGCCTTTCTAAGGAAAATTGCTAGTAGATCGTTTTTAGGTATAGTATCTTCTGAAGAAGTTGATGCTAATTGATGGTCTGATGGCTTGGGGGATCCTCTAGGAGAATGGCCCCTCGACCTGCTGCTTCTCCTGTCTAGAAAATACTACTGAGGTCACCTCTTTGGACAAAAATGGACTGGACTTGGGGACACAGTGTGACCACATGGTGTGTGTACTTTATGGTTCTATGCATTTACAGGAGGCTGTTCCACTGGTCTCTTTACAGATGGGAGAGAAGAGGGTGGGGAGGAGGGGACAGGAGACTATTCAGAGGCTACAACAAGTATAGAATGTAAAGGAGGCATTTGCTGTCACCAGGCATGGAGAGCAGAAAGAGCTGCAGATAGGTGGGCATGTGAAATTAATTTGGATTGTGTACTTTCACTTAATCACAATTAAAAAAGAAAGAAAGAAAAAAGAAGAAGTTGTTAATGTTAAACTCCTAGAGGCAAAGTTGAAAGTACTTATAAAATTAATTTGGAGCTATTTAAACATGTACAAAATGACTTGGTAAGCTAGATATTCAGACCTGGTCTCTTGATGCTAAATTCAGTGTTATTTCTTCCACCCTAGCATGCTACCATTTTACAGACTTGACAATTTATAAGACATTTACAATTTAAGATGTAAGAAATAGTACCATGTAAAGTTTTCAACACAGTATTGACTATACGAACACTAGCATTACATGGAGTCCTGGTGACAAAGTGCGTAAGAGCTACAGCTGTTAATCAAAAGGACATTTCACCTAGAATTTCAATACATCATAGAGAAAGCAACTTATCCTTTTTCATTGGGTGTTAAATCCTGCCCTTAATTTATTTACATTCCATGGTATTTATTGCACACACATACTAGTTTTATCTATGTCTGGAGACCAGTTCCACTTATACCTTGGTTTTTGGACAATTTATGTTGATTACTGCAGGTGTATCTTGTTTACCAAATGTTGAATGTGTACTTCCAAAAAAATGCCAACACATCCACATTTGCAGAACAAATATATCCATAGAAACAGATGTTTGACACGTCTGTGCTATTTTTACTTTCTTTACAAGGTGAAATAATTCTTTACCTTTGATTATAAAGGAGAATTTTAATGTGATAAATGTATATTTAGTGCCTGCCCCAAAAGACCTTACCACAACTATCTCATTTTTGATAAATGCCAACATGTTAAGAGCAAATCTATTCAGACATGAGTAAGATAAGGAATCCCTGAATGTGACTGTATCTCCTCTTTAAAAATCTCATTCTGAAAACACAGCTCTTCTTCTTTCCTTTTTTTTTTTTTGGCCTTTGAACAGTTCTAGATACACCTTGGAAACCCTGGTAGCATAGTGGTTAAGTGCTACGGCTGCTAACCAGAGAGTCGGCAGTTTAAATCTGCCAGGTACTTCTTGGAAACTCTGTGGGGCAGTTCTACTCTGTCACCGTGAGTTGAAATCAGCTCAATAGCACTGGGTTTGCGTGCGTGTGTGTGTGTGTGTGTGTGTATACACCTCAGCTTTTAAAAAGTGGCTACGGGCCATTCTGTAGACTAACATGCTTATATAGTACAATATTTATTTTTGAAATTATAATTAAGTTATGTACATTGTTAAAAATTGCTTTTATTACTTGCTGTCAATATTAAGTGTCCCAAAGGTCACAACCTTGAAAACCCTAGAGAACAGTTCTCCTCCACACACACGTGGTCTCCATGAAACAGACTCTACTCAATGGAAGCTAACAAAAGCAGCAACAATTTAATTAAAACAAAAGCCCTTTGTTCCTTTAAAATATTGTAGTACTCAGTTAAACTCATGATTGCATAATTTGGAAAGACCATAAATCATAAAATCTCATCTATAGCAAAAGTTCACGCAACAGTCCAGAGCAGTTTAGCCAAGGTGCCTTATTTGAACAAAATCAAGAAGTTATGCTATGTTAACACTCGTTTGCTCCTTTTAAGAAATGCCTTCTTTCAATTATGTTGTCATTTATTCATTCACCAAGTAATATTTGAACATTTACTACATGTCAGGCATCAGGAAAAGAACTGGGCAAATGTAAATGGCATATAGCCAGAAGAAAATCCCACTTGGTACAAGGGGCAAAGTTGAAACAGATTATATAACTTCTGCAATGAATATATGAAAGGAGATGAGATTTTCATTCAAGGTACAAAATGACATCCATTATAACAGTGCTATTAATAACAGCTTTTTAATATTTAATAGAGCAGAGTGATTAAGACAGAATCCATACTTTATTATTCTATCTTCTACATGTATTAAGTAAGTTTGACCACATTTGGGGTATTACATATAATTAAGACTAACACTAAAAAGTTTTTTTTCTTTTTTTTAATGCATACAGAACATAGTAGATGCTGTGTTCACTTACTCAAATTATATGGAAATAATTATGTTGGCTTTTACTGCATTTACATTTGTTGTGGACTTCCCACTTTCTTATTAAAAAAAAAAAAATCAATGAGCATGATCAGGAAAAGATCTTTGATTTTTTATTCTTTAAGCAATCTCTTTTTAATACATATACTGAAGTTTAGACACTAGTCAAACCACAAATTTCTTTTTTTTAAATTGAAGTGTCAATTTTATACTGAAATATAAACATAATACAACATTCTACTTGATTGTTAATGTTTGGACAGATAGAAAGTATATGCTAGTTATCTCTACTTACTCTTCACAACGTAGAATAATGTTATCTTTAATTGAAGAGTGTAGAATAGAATTAAAATGATGAGTACATAGACTTTTTTCTTTTCCTGAATATAAAAGAAAACTTTCGGTAGTGTGATCTACTAGGTGATTTAAGTTAAAATGTTTTGTCTGGTATTTTGCACTGCAATTTGCAGATATTGTTTTTGGCCAAATGACATCTGCAGGCAGTTAATTACCGAGAAACTAATCTGATTACATTCTTAAATGTTCCATGCCTTTATAGATGCAATTTAAAGTCTTACAATACATTAGATAAATGATTAAATTATTACATTGACCCTGGATATTGAAAAAACTGAAAATTGATACACTGGCATTTAATTTATATGTTTACTCACAGGCTCAATACATAATACCTGCCTTATTTTAAATATCAATAAAATGTCAATGATAGAACTACTAATTAACTTGAAAACTGATTATATTTAAGTACTATTTAGAGGGTCACCATGCAGTGGTTTAATAGATCTAGGTCAATTATTCTTATAATCTCTCTAAATTGTAGTGTAAAGAAAAAAAATTGATTTTCTTATTGAATCATGCAGATGCTCCTCCACAAATGTACAAAAAAGATTAGAATCAAATTTCAGTTATCTAAAATTAAAAATCTTATTTTACAAGTGAACACATGTATTTCATAATCATTTTCTCATATCCAAATGTTTTTTTTTTTTTAAATAATAAAACATTTACTTGACTTTTTCAAAAACTACTTCCAAGTAGAACTCTGAAGTATACACTGGGCTATTCAGCGTGGCTAAGTGATACGTTTGCTAATCAAAACATTGGCAGTTGGAATCCACTAGGTGCATGCTGGAAACTCTATGGTATAGTTCTACTCTGTTCTATAGGGATGCTATGAGTCAGAATTGACTTCATGGCAACTTTTTTTTATTTTTTTGGACGACAGGTAGATATTTCTCATTGTTATTTGCAGTCCACAGAATTTGATTATAAATGCAAGTAAGTCTTTCATTGGCATATTTAAAATTTATGATCATTGTTAATTTAATCATAAATAAAATCAAATTAAAAAATCAAACTCAATGCTCTTGAACTGATTCTGAGTCATAATGTAAGAACCACCCCTGAGGTCCTAAGGAGCAGCTGATAAACTCAAACTTCTGATCTTTCGGTTAGCAGCCATAGCTCATGACCACTGTGCTAGCACAGCTCCATAAATATGAGATTCGCTATTTATGTTATAACGAAAACAGATGTTTATTAGAATTACAACGTTATTTAAAATACAGAGAAATGGTTTCTGTATTAAATAAACTACTTTTCATGTTTGTATCAAGTAGAGTAATAAGATGTTCTCAAGTAATTTTCACAGCAACCTTACAAGAAGGTAATTAATTTCTCATTTTACAGCTAAAGAGACTAAGAATTAGTGGCCCCATGATGTTATTATCAGTAACAGTCAAAGTCAGGATGTTCTCTTAACATTAAAATTATCTTAAGTAACAACTTTAGAATTTAGAGAACTAGAAAAAGTCACTTAAATATCAAAATCAAATCACAAAAATAAAAATTGGAACTCTTATCATGACATACATATATCCTGTCATTGTTGTTCCATGAGCAGTCCCAGGAAAACTGTCAACATCCTTGTGGAAACTGCTGATGGTAGATTCAGTGAGTATTTGCCAGAAAAATAATGAATCAACGATGCCTGTGTTTGAGTTCCCATAATTACAAAATAAATTGTTTGTTTTGAGATGGATTGTGCCTTAGATGTTACTAACAGGAAGATCCAACACTTTTTCTTCCCTTCTATTACAATGATAACAAAAGATAAGTCAGAAACAATTGATCTAATATATTTAATAATTAAATTTACTAAACTATGTTTTCATCTGTTCATTGACTTGAAGATCACCTGGTTTCAAGAAGGATTTAGGTATTTCATCCAAAAGTGCATGAGTCAGGGAGAGAGAATATCAAAATTTTCACATGTTAAGTATTCAGAGCCAATGTATTCATACAAGCATCTTTGTAATCTGGCAACACACTCAATCCTCCTGCCTTTTGTTATCTAAGAATAAGAACTTTATCCCTAAATTATTTTAATAACCATCCTGCTTATTCTCCTTCCTTTGTAGATATCAAATAATAATAATAAAAATTAAAAAGCCACCTGTATTATATGTAAATTACATGGTTATTACAGAAAGGTAAGAATGACTTCTTACTCCAAATGGCTATCTCACAAAAGAGTTACTTTTTTTTTAATAAAATGATTGTTTTACAACATAAAGAAAACAAAACAATGTGTTACTTTAGGAATGAGTAAACTAATTCTAATTACATGCAAAGCAAATCACAAAGAAGTACAATGATTTCTCTTGGTTTGTGTCCACATATGGAATTTCTAGCTCATACTATAAGTGAATATTTAACTTTTAAAGAAACTACAGAAATGTTATTTAACGTGGTTGTTGTATTTACCTACATGCAATTCATGAGGCATCCAAGTTTTTACAAATCTTCAATAATGTCATTTTTTAATTTTTCTATGACAGTCTTTCTAGTTGGTGTGTGTTACAGTGGTATCTTATTCTCACTTTACTTTTCATTTCCCTAATTATTAATAATGTTGAGCACCTCTCATGTGCTTATTAATGTTTTTAAAGACACCTTTTAATCAAATGTATATGCAAATCATTTGTCCATTTTTAATTGAGTTGTTTGCCTTAATATTAGATCATAAGGATTATCTACATATTCTGAATACAAGCTTCTTCTCAGGTACATGATTTGCCAATGTTTTCCAGTTGTTTTATTTTTTCCTTTTCATTTCCATAATGACGTCTTATAAGTGGCAAACAATTTTAATGTTACTGAAGTCCAATTTATCAGCTCTTATTTATGAATTGTGTCAGTTTCATGTCTAAGAACTGTCGGCCTAACCAAAAATAACAAAGATTTTTCCTGTTCTCTTCTAGAAATGTTTTTATTTTAGTTATTTATAACTATTTTCAATTTTAGTATTATGTCTTTTCTCATTCATATTCTCTTGCTCAGTTTTTTTTTTCTCAGTTTTATTTGGATAATTAAAGAAAAAATGTTTGATTGGTTTCACTGATTTTACCTATTACTTTTTTTATTTCATTGATTTTTGCTATAATCTTCATTATTCACTTAATTCTTCTTGCCTTTGATTTGCAGTTCTGGTTTGTTAAGGTGACATCTTATGTAATTGATTTGAGAACTTCCTTTGCATAAAGGCATTTGAATGTATAAATATCTCTCTAATCACTTCATTGGCTGCATCCCATAAATTTCTATATAATAATATGGTTTTATTTTCATTTGGTACAAAATATTTTTAGTATCAATACAAAGTCTTTTCCACAGTGTATGACCATGGATGTCTCTGTTTGGTTTATTTTCAAACTTGGAATTCTAAGGACTATCCTTGGAAGCACATACCTTAGTGCTGACCCAAAGTTCTGTCATAGTTTGTACTAAACCACCTCAAGCCAGTGAATGTTTTATTTTCTGCTGATGGATCCATGGGTGGCCAAAGACTGCATTTAAACTTCAGAAGGTTTTCAAGATTTTGCAAGACTTTTACTTCACAGAAAGCTCTCTAATATCTCTACTGCACATACACAGGCTCAACAGGCTAGTGATGCATGGGTGCTTGGGGTTTGGTTTCTTCTCTATTGCATATGAAACAATGTCTCATCAATCTAAGACATATGAAGAGTTATCTAGGCCTTTGCAACTGTCCTATCACCCACAACTCTCTTCAGATCCCTAAGTCCATTGGCCCACGGACACCCTTAAATATGTCTGCACACTCACCCTGACGAAACTACTTTCCTCTAATTCCTTGCCATTGAGATAACCAATCAACTGATCGTCAATGACGTGGCGGCAGGCTTGCCCCTCCCGAGTTGCACTGCCATGCTGATTTAGCTGACGGGGGCACTGACAGGAGGGCATCCGAGTAAAAATGTCATAGATGTTAATTCTTCTTACACAGAGGCCAGTCATTTTCATGAATAAATGTTTCCTAGTTTGTTGTCGACTCATGGCTCATGGCGACCCCAGGGGCACTTGGCTTGGCTCGGCAGTTTGTTAACTGACTTTTGAAGAATTTCGGACTAATGAAATGCTTTTTTCAAACAGTACTGTTCAGTTTTATAGTTGCCTTTGGGGGGAAAGGTGGTGTCAGTGCCTCATTTCACGTTATCTACTGGCTTCAGACTATTTGATTTATACAATAGGATTTTAAAATAACAGATATTTATATCTATAAAGCTGTCCTTTCCTCATAGAGAGGAAGAAACTGAGACTGCTTGCCTCCCAAAAAGTAACTTACCCAGTTTTATCTTTAAAGCTAATAGTTGGGTTGAGTCTAAACATAAAGGCATAATTTCAGTCCCATTCTACTCTGACCTTATCCTTTCCTGAAGCCAGAAAACTCCCCAAATAATCAAGAGCCGTTAACTACAAAATAAAACACAAACATCAATAATAGAAAATATTCAATTCAGTGAACAATATTCACTTAAGTGTATTTTCTTCCTAGTTAAGGACTTTTCTATTGAACAAAAAAAAAAAAAAAAAAAAAGAGAGACTTGAAACTTCTTAGTAGTCATATCTTCCTTAATGGTCATTTAATCTGACATCATGTCCTTTGACCAAAAGCATCAAGGAAACTATCTGGAGGAGATGGACTTTGATTTTCATTTTCTATGAACGTTGCTTCAAATCAGAGTTTACCTTCCATTCCTACCTTCCTTACCTTACCTCATACTACACATAGGACATGCATGTCCTAACAGCTGCAGCCTTCCTGACTGGCCAAAAAAATAGGTCAGTGCTCTATAGATGAACTGCTTCCTCCATACAACTCAGTCAATAGCTCACAGTATAACCTTTCTTACACACAGTATATCCTAAGATTCTGTGAGGATACTTATGCTAAAATTAGACTCCAAGTCAAAACCAAGAGTAAAACACAAATAATTGTATGTTACAATATAATGTAATATAAATCATATCAATAAAATAGTCATTATGTTATGTTCTTTGGATATCATCATTATATACAACTACTCTCTCCAAACAATTATGAATCATATAAGATATCAAATTGCAGCTGAATAGGTTTCATATGGATGAGTGCATGCTGTTAGTAGAAACAGCCTGAGATTCAGAGTCAGACACACTGGTATTAGAATTGCAGATCAACTACTTTCTAGTTGCAAAATTTAGGAGTTTAGATTCCTCATTTTTTTTAATGGGGGCAACAATATCTCCTCTACTGGACTGCTGTTGTGACAAAATGATACACTAAATAGAGAGTGTCTATAATAAAATCAGATATATAGATCAGAGCTAAGAACTGCCTGTCCAACTGCATCTTCCACCTCTGAATGCAGGCGTATCAGGAAAATGTGATTTTGTACCTTTTTCAAATTGCCATTTTAAACATCTTTGTTTAACACCAATGTAATGACAGTTGAGAATCTGTCTACAAATTTCATTTATTCTCTTAGAATAAACTACAGATATATTTCATATTTTAAAATGGTTTCTTAGGAGATACTTGAACCTAATTTAACCTACTGCCATTGAGTCAGGTCTGACTCACAGCGGCCCTAGAGGTCAGAGTAGAACTGCCCCATAGAGTTTTCAAGGAGCACCTGGCAGGTACAAACTGCCAACCTTTTGGTTAGCAGACGCAGCACTTAACACTTAACCCACTATTCCATCAGGGTTTCCTAGGAGGTACTGTAAACAGTTTAAACTTAAACTTGAAAAAATAATCCATTGTCTTTGGCAGTTCGCATTCCTAGTAAACTAGCTAGGGCTCCTGTCTCTCTCCGGGTTTAGGTAACTGCTCCCACATCTTGATTCAAGTCAAAGGAGTGACAACAGGCAGTGTGAAAGTTAAGTGCTGTCTGCTAATGAAAAGGTCAGCAGTTTGAATCCACCAGATGCTCCCTATACACTCTATGGAGCAGTTTTACTCTGCCCTACAAGGTTGCTATGAGTCAGCATTGACTTCACGGCGCCGCTTTTTTGTTTTGGTCCCCAGACTGTAGCCAGGTTATTGCACAACGCTTTGTCTCTTGTGGTACTCCTCAAACCACACACACATCTTTGTAAACAATCCATTGATTGATTTTTCTCAGATAATTCCATTTTGAATGTATCAATTGTTTCCTGCTGGTATTATGAAACATTTAAGGAATTTTTTCCTTGTTCCATCAAATATGGTTAAAAAAATAAACATGATAATATGTATAGCATTAGAGGTATACATTGAAATATTTATAGATAAAAAATGACTTCTGAGATTTGCTTTAAATACTCTAGTCAATGAAAGGAGAGGAGGAGAGAAAACACTGGGAAGGTGGTGAGAATTACTGAAGCTGAGTGATGGTGTTCTTCATACTCTCTTATCATTTTGTGACAAAATTCACGTTCATTTTGTGATATACTCTTTACCTTTTCAAATTAAAGAGTGAAAAATAAATAACTATTGCTACTTTGAGCCCTTTTGTTAAGTCAATTTTTAACACTGTTTTATCTGTGGACACTCTCATTGGTATAAATAGGTCAATCACTTGTAATACAAATAGGCTAATTTCTCCCCCGTCCATTGCCAGTAATGCTTTCCCCACTCCAGTTAAAAACTTTTTTGTGTATGATCCTAGCTTTATCTTCATTAGTTTCCTGACAGTTATAAGGTGCCTATGTGACCTAAGTCCTGGATGAAAAAGCAATCATTCTGAGTGCTTACAGTTAGACTCTTCTGGAAACAAGAACGACTGTTCTGGAAATTATACTCCTTTGTTACATTTATACCATGTCTTGAGAAAAGTGTTATCAAGTTGTCTCCATTAAGCAGCCCAAAAAGGGTTTCTCCCTTATTCAACTAATGATTGGGTATATGTCCTTGGCAAGTCACTTAAGTGACTTGGTCTAATCACCTTTAAAATGGAGACAAAACACTGCTGATAGCAGCCAAGTTGTGATGGTAGAGTTATGCAATGAATGTCAAGACAGTGACAGTCCAAAAAAAAATTATCAATGAGAAAAGTAGAATATTTTTATTTGTCAAATAGGAAAACATTTTTCATTCTTAAGAATTATTTAGCTGACTGCTTTTTTTCGAAATATTTTTTTTCCAGAATTTATCAAACTACATAAAAAATCATCTAAAAGATTAGGTCCTAAAATTAAAACCAACATTTTAAATAAAGGAATAATAGTTAAAGAAAAATAGCATTTTAGAAGAAAAATTCTTAAATATTTGAGTCAGTTAAGAATAATGATATGACTCTTCAGATAAGTTGAAAAGTTAATACACACTGAATGCTAGGCAGACAACTTTTATATTTGTACATAACTAAAAAAATCAGTTGTATAAAATTTTTGCTAAAAGACATTTTCCTCCATATATGTTTTAATGATTTTGAGGCAAAACACATATTCTGCTCAAATTCTATGTAATTTCTTAGTAACTATCATGGTCAGTGTCTAGCCATCTCTTTAAAACAGAGTTCCTGTATATTAGTACTGTAGACAATTTAACAATAATACTTTGCTGTGGGAGGATGTCTTCAACATTCTAGGATGTTTAGCAAAATGCCTAATCCCTACATACTGGTTGCCAGTAGTAAGCCTCCCTTCAGTTGTGACAACCTAAAATGTCTCCAGACATTTTCAGGTGTCCCTGGGGGACAAAAAGCACCCCCTAGAGAACAAGGTTTTAAAGTGAATTCTATCTTGAATTTGACCAAATCCCAGTTAAGTCCTATAGAAATTGCAACTCAAACAATGGCAAAAGTCATACCAGTAAGAGAAATTAAAGACACTTTTGAACATAAATAGCGTCAAACAATAGTCAATGTAAGGATCTGTAAGACAGTGCAAAGTTGCTTGGAAAGCCTGGTAAGCCAACAGTTTTCAAGAGCTGTGCCTTCCATCAAACTGACTTCATCTTTTCTTTACCTAGACTTCATCAGAGAAAAAGACTGCATTTTAGAACTTTATACAAGCAAATCAAAATTGGCTAGGGGTAAAATCATACATTTGATGTAAATAAATACTTGACTCTCTATTTACATTGGCACTCTTTCACAGAGCATTCTAAACGACTATAAAGTGCTATAAATCCAGTTGGGAGTAAGATTTGTTTTTCCTGTTTATAAGAATGAGTCCAATTTCCTTTAATGGAATATGATTATAAGTAAGATAGACACTGGCTAAAATAAACTATTATAGAATTCAATGAATTAGATAGTTCAGTAGGTAACCACAAGCATGGAAAAACATTTCTAAAGCAGCAACTTAGTTTTAGCTTTCTGAGAGGAAAATTCTTAATGCTTGCCATGCAACAACTCAATGAAAAGAAAATGTGCTAACTATGATCTTCTGCTGAGGTGCCAGGTGCTGGCACTTAAAACTTCTTGCTAGGATTAAAGTGAGATGGAAATTTCTAGCATGCAAACTTTGTACTACATAATTTTAAATGGTCTATTAGTATCCAGAAAAGCATCTTTGAGTAAAGTGAAGAGAGATTTTTTTTTTTTTTAAATGACAGCTATAAAAAACAAGTTTACAGTCTTCAAAAAAAGTCAGTGGTTCAGGATAAACACTGGATTTTCTCTTTCTATACTTATCAGCCATGACTGAAAACCAGTTGCCCTACTCCCTCTCACCTTAACAAAATGGTCCACTCGCTCAGTCAGCTTTGCCCCAATAGAGTCTGCAGTGACCTTTCTATGACTGAGTCATAAATCCCTAAACATAGGGGATGAAATCACTGATAGAGCCTTACATATGGTAGTGTGAATGCACCACAATAACTGCTCTGTAATTACAAGGTAATTATTGACCATTTAAGTACATTTAAGAACAGGGTGAGTACTATGCAATCAAAGACTAATTATCTGATTATTTCTGTCTTTTAAACTGCAGGCTTACAAGATGCAAAAATTGCAAGTAACATGGTGATTAGTCATTGAGCTACACAGTAACTCGAAGTATAATTATGAAGTAATCCATAGAAAATGTATTTGTATGGTGGATCTCCTGAAGTGTAATTACACATTGTAATACACATTCTGTGTAATACACATTTTGTGAAGTGATAACAGAAAGACATTAATATATTATCTTAATAGAGAATAAACACACTGACCAAAAAAAGTACACAGTTCTTTAAAGAAGTATGTGCCATATATTTTACAAAATAGTCTATCAGCATCTGACATAAGGATCACTATGCTTTGTCAGTAAAACACAGATGTGTCACTCTACATTTTAACAGTCTTATAATAATTCTTTACATATTCTATAAAACAAACAAACAAACAAAAATTATGACAGATCAAGAACTTGGAGTAGGGATAGAGAAATGGAATAAACTCTCACAGGTCAAAAGAGATGAACAGAAATTAGTCAGCTGTGCTGAGATTTAACGGCTGAATGCAGACTAAGAACGCAGTCTAACTTCATTATCAATTGTGGAAACCCAAGATAGAGTCATTTACACAGATTTACTGCCTTCTTGAAATTAGTAAGTGAGATAACTACTCGCTGGATAACTATTTACAGTCATGGTGAGACATACTATGATATTTACTTAAAATAATTCCAAAATCTGTACTTTAAATATGGAAAGGAGAATAATAAATAAATCCTGAAAACTCATCTGATAAAGGCTGAATGTAGTACCCTGCTAAACAAATATAAAAACTCAGAAGTGACTATAATAGGTTCCATGTAAAAGACTTAGAGAAACTATGATTTCTATATTAGCTCATTGTATTTTGCTGTGCAGTGGTAGAAAAAAAATAATGATCTCTAAAATTCATTTAAATATAAGTTCTAACAACTGAGTTCATGAACTCGTCCTATAAAAAGTGCTACATACCTTATTGCTGAATATCACTATGGTCACCTTTGAAGTCTTCCCATTGGAAAGCTATGCACCAATGCCAATGCCTAGTCCACCCTTCAAAGCACTTTTGGAACTTTTTTTTTCTGGAATGGCCATCAGAGCTGTCGTGCTATTACTCTCAATGTCCTGAATGTCATGAAACTATCTTCCTTTCAATACTTCCTTCATCTTAGGGTACTGAGAAAAGTCACCAGGAGCCAGATCAGTTGAGTAGTGTGGATATTGCAATACAATTACTTGTTTACTGGCTAAAAACTCTCTCACAGACAACTGTACAATTAAGTTCACAAACTTGAAACTATGCTGCCATTCAGAATGGCTATTCCAGAAAGAGTCCCAAAATTGCTCTGAAGGGTGGACTAGGCACTGGTCTTAGCACATAGCTCCGCAAGGGGAGTTCTTTGAAGGCAACCCTAGTGATATTCAGCAATGAGGTATGTAGCACTTAGAACAATAAAGTTCATAGACTTAATTATTGGACATTGTAACTACTTCCTTAGCTAACTGATTGAAAACAACAATAACACAATCCATAAAATAAACATCATGTTTATTTCATTACAAAGCAATTATGATGGTGTTTTTAAATGTGATTTTGGCATTGAGTTCTGGAATGTTGTAATAGTATCATTCTCCATGAAAAATGATTTTGAGCAATAGTTAGAAATGTCTTAGGAAGTAGACTGGTTTGTCAACACTCAAATAAGTTATCTTGTCACCAAAACAGACGTTGGTTACTCTTAAAGTATTTGCTATATTTTGTAGCAACAGTCATATCATTCTTTTCTGTTTCTCCAAAAATCCCATGATACACAATACACTTTCAAGTATTTTTGGTTTATATATTGTTAAAGAATTAAACACTAAAATAAACTGCAATCTGAAGTACTTTCGAATATTGTACAGTTAGCTATATACAATGCATAGTCAAGTGAAATGCTATTAGTCACTTTTGAGCTTGTCAATCTTTTGACTTCAAAGTGGACTTGAGTAGATTCATTCAATCAGCATCGATTAACTCATGTATCATTAATACTTCCTTTGATTGAGATCTCACTAAGGTCTGTGGCTTGTATCAAAATGTCAGAAAAACTTTGTAATAAAGCAATGTCATTTTATTAATGTTATATTTTCTAATCTAGTAACGTCAAAGAATGACAAAAAATAAAATTTACTACATTCTACAAGTGAATCTTTATACTGTTTTTAAAGAAAATTACCATACATTGCTTTATGAAGCATGAAAATTTAGAGAGTAATGAATAAAGATACTTTTTGGAGTAATTTTGATTAGTTTAAGGAAACAGTAAACATTTAATTAACATGGATTACCCTTCTCTATATATAACAATTTACTCTATTTGCATCTTCCTTTGATCAATTCTAACTACAATTTAAAGCTCCTGTCTCCTGTATAGACAGGTGAGAGTTGAAAATTGGACAGCATATACACAACATGATGAGTGAATTCTTATTACATTATCAGAGAGGTTCCACTGAAACACAGATGAAAGAAAACTAAGCATCATATCAAACTCCTGAGGAGAAATGCACTATTATGTAAGATATAGCAGTATGGTTCAAATTCGCTTTTTAACAACCACATAATGAATAAGCATGTCATTTTCTTTTAGATTAAACCTGTCTTTTGTCTTCCTTTCCCTTTACTAGCACATTGCTCTTATATATGATAACATTTCTCAGAATATAAAAAGCCTAACATAAAATGATATACATGGATAATTCCCAGCTGATTTATATTTAGGGTGTCATCTTTTACAGAAACTCAGTAAAATATACAAGATAATAAATTAAAAACTTAAAGGAAAACTAGATGAAAGCCTGTTAAATGTTTTGAAGTACAAAAGATAATGCTCAATCTGTTTTATAATAAAACTAGCAAAAATTATTCAAAATATAGTATTAGAATTGTTTAGGTATTCGCAAATACATATAAAGGGCAGTTTATATTCTCCAATTATGCATTCATCTATCCCTTGAACAATTCCTACACCAAAAGGAATGTCCCACTTTTCAACACTTCTATACAGTATTTCACTAGAAAAAAGAGCTACAGCAATCATACAACCAGATAGTAATTAAAAGCATTTAGATTGGAAACAAAGATTTTTGCCTATGTTGTATTTATACAAAGGCATTTGACTCTGTGGATCATAACAAATTATGGATAACACTGCCAAGAATGAGAATTCCAAAATACTTCATTGTGTTCATACAGAACCTGTACATAGATTATGCAAAAAGCAATCACCCACAAAGAACAAGGGGACAGTACATATTTTGAAGTAAGAAAATACGTGTGCTAGGGTTGTTCATTTTACCATACTTACTCATGCATACTAAGCAAAGAGCCTGAGAAGATGGACTATATGAAGATGAATGGGGCATCAGGACTGGAGGAAGACTCATGAACAACCTTCATTATGCATATGTCAAAACCTTGCTTGCTGAAAGTGAAGATGGTTTGAAGCACTTACTGATGAAGATCAATGACCACAAATTAAGTATGGATTACACTTAAATGTAAATGAAACAAAACCCCTTACATCTATAAACATCATAATAAATGGAGAAAATAAGAAATTGTCAATAATTTCAGTTTACATGGATCCATAATCAACATTCGTGGAATCAAAAGTCAAGAAATCAAATTATGGGAAATCAGACAAAGACAGCAGAGTAGCCAGATGCTTTCTGTGGTTCCTCTTAGAACAAACACCAGAAAAAAATAAGTAAATCTATTATATATGACCGTCTAAAAACCCTGAATATCAAAGACAAACTTAAAGAGATGGACTGAGACTGAGGTGCAGCGGGGGAGAGAGTCTAGAAGCAGTAAGGATTTGTCAGACCTGATCTGGCCAGGGATCCACACGTTGGATCAGATGGCACATGAGCTGTAGCCAAACAGCGGTGCTCGGGACATGTTTTGCACACTGGATAAGTCCCACTGGACAGTCCACACAGGCTTTTAGAAGTAGGGGAAGAGGCAATGAATTTGTGAGAACTAAGTGCAAGCATCTAACCTACCATGTGGATCATAAAAGAGAAGTACCTCTCTCTCATTTAACTATGCCTTCCCTTCTCTGGTCCTTAGTCCCATCAAATGCCACATCCTATGGGCTGGAAGTGGGACTCATCATGCTTCCAAAACCATTTTCCTGGCTTTGAAGAGGGAAAAAATTAACAAACAGGTACAAGTAATCTGATAGCCCCCTAAACCAGGAACTCAAGGCAAAGACAGCCACTTTTATAGGCATAGTCATAAGGAGTCCTTGAACTGTAATGCCTTTCACACCTGCCTAGACTTGTGGGGGCCCATTTTAACAGCACAGGACCTCATTATCTCACAACAACAGAGTATATATCTGAAGTCTATTTTCAAGTGCAACAGCTAAGGGGCAGTGGCAGATTCATGACATGTAACTGCCTTGCTCACTAAGTAGGGTCTTCACTTACTTAAAAAAAAAAAAAAAAAAAAAGACCGGGTGGCATAGTGATTAAGAGCTACAACTGCTAATCAAAAGGTCAGTAGTTCAAATCCACCAGGTGCTTCTGGGAAACTCTCTAGGTCAGTTCTATTCTGTCTTATAGGGTCTGTATGAGTTAGAATCAATGTACATCAGTGAGTTTGGTTTTCACTTACCAACACTAGGAACCTGAGGACTGGTGGCTTCAGTCTCCACTTAGCCAACCATTACAGGTGTCTGAGAATAAGTGGTGCCTCCCAGGCTTTCCTGACAACAGTACTGAGTGGAGAAAGGTTGGCTGAAAAACCCACTCATTTACAAGATCAAGGGACCAAGGACATACCTTCTAACGAAGCACTCAGTGGCAGCCATTAACCCCCTACCATACTCAGCCTATAACTTTCTACTGTAGCCAGATATCTGTGCCTACCTCAATCACCCCTAAGGAGCACTGCCTGGCTAGTACCATATGCTAAGGCCTGCACAACATACACTCAGTGGCCAAAGGCCTGGACGCCTACCTGAGACAAGGCAGATCCCAAAAGAAAGTCATAAAGACATACTATAATGAAACTTACCACAATCAAAGATAAACAGACAATTTTCAGAGCAACTGGGGATAAATGAAAAGTCATCTACAAACGAGATGCAATATGAGTAAGCTCAGACTATTCCGCAGAAACCATGCAGGCAAGAAGGCAACAGGATGACAAATAGAAAGCCTTGAAGAATTAAAAAACAAAAACAAAAAAAACTTGCCAGTCAAGAATTAGATATCCACAAAAACTGCCTCACAAATTTATTTGATGATGAAATTAGGGCATTTTCAGATAAACAGAAAGTAAAGGGATTTGTAAAAACCAAGCCAAAATACTAAAGGGAGTCCTTGGGTTAGAAAATATACAACACCAGATAACAACCCAAGATTAAAACACATGACAGAACAACCTGACATCTATTCAGGTAGCCAAGCCAACGCCAAGTGTCGTTGAGGTTGCCACTCAGGTAGCCAGTCAAGTGCTGTCGAGTTGGTAGGGAAGTTGCAAAAATAGACCAAAGTAAAAACAGGAAATTTTGTTACAGTAAAAATGAGGAAAAGAAGAAGTGAATCTATGAAAGATGACAACATTAAAACAAAAAGCACAAAAAATGTAGTCATAGAATGTGCATATGGTGAGAAATTGAAGGTTATATCAAGAAATAGAAGATTGGTTAAGACTTAGAAAAACAGAAGTAAATATTAAGATAACCACAAAGGAAACTAATAATCCTGCACATAAAAAAACAAACAAACAAAAACACATGAAGAATTAGCAAATACACAATCAATAGAAATGAAAAACATAAAAAATGAAATACACAAAAAATACAAATCAACACAAAAAACTAAGTGGAACAAAGAAATTGTCAATAATACCCCAAAAAATATATCAAAATGACAGCACCAAACTCATATCTATCAATAACTATGCTGAAAATAATCAGACTAAATGTACCAATAAAGTAGCAGAATGGATAAAAAAAAAAAAAAAAAAGAATTGATCCACGTTAAGCTGCCTACAAGACACACAGCTTAGACTCAAGATCACAGCAAACTAAAACTAAAAGGATGAGAAACAATACATCAAGTAAACAATAATCAAAAAGAGCAACAAGCTGGAGGAGTACAGACGTCTCCTCACTTCCCTCTGAGAACTAAGACCTGGATGATGTTTTTTATGGAGCGTTGAATATCTGGGGAGCTTTAGGACCTAACGTTTGACTGGGCAACAGTATTGGACTAATCTTCTCTTCCCAAAAATGATCCAGTGACCGTTTGACCTCTGCTTCTGCTGCTTCATTGCAACAGAGAACTGCAGCTTCTGCAAACGGCTGGTAACGATAACAAACTTCCATTGTAAGCCGGCAGGTGAAGTCTGCTGTTCCCTACTGCCTGTTGAGGCCAGCCTGTTGGACAGCTCTCACCTCCCAGTTCAGCACCTAGACAGGTCCCTGCATAGACGTGCAGTTTACTTTTAAGGCTGAGAGGCTTGTATTTCTCCCTGAACATTTCTCTATTGAAAAGCCTCTTTTCTCTCACTGACATTGTAAGACTGGCTGACAGCCCCAGTTTCTCCATAAACAGAGCAGCCTCTCTGATACCCAATAAACAGAGTCTTCCACCCCTGAGAATCCACCTGGGGCAAATCACTAGTGTAATAGAGACAGCTAGTGACCAACAATTCCCTTAGATCCATTATGAGAGAAATCAATTAGTATCTAGATGGCACACAGGCAGCAGACTATAATTAATTATTTAAAGAAACAGCCTTCAAATGCTCCAGAAAATTGCTTAAATAAAGATTCAAAAAATTTACCAGATGAAGAAGCCTTTCTGAATCTAACAGAGGTTGAATACAGAAGAGTTATATATAAAACCCTCCTAGAGATTAAACAAAATGCAGTAGAATAACATGAAAAATTTGGTAAAATATTTGAAATGCTAGAACATCGACAATCTGAAATATATCAGATTAATAACAGAATTAGAGAATTGGATAATTATATCCAAAGCCAAAAGAGTAGGATTGAACAGATGGAAGTTAGAACAGTGATCTAGAAGACAAAGTAACTAACACCAGCATTTATGAGGTGAAATCATAGAAAAGAAATAAGAAAAATGAAGAAGCATTAAGAAACACATAGGACTCCATGAACAGGAATAATTTATGTTTCATTGGAGTTCCTGAACAAGGGAGGATTAATGACAACATAGAGAGTATTGCTGTAGGGATGCTGACAGAAAACTTTCCTGAGATTATCAGGAAAGAGAACATAGGCATCCAAGATGTTTATCGAACACTGCAAAAGTTAGATCCAAAAAGAAGGACGCCAAGGCATATTACAACTAAGCTTAATAAGCTAAAACACAAACAGATGCTTCTAAAGACAGCAAGGCTCAAATCAAAACTAACATGCTGAGGGAAACCCTGTAGAGTTTCATTTGACTTTTGTGCCGAAACAATGCTGGCTAGAAAACAGTGGGCAGACATATTCAAAGCCCTGAATGAGAAAAACTTCCATCTTAGAATTATTTATCCTGCAAAATTGTCTATCAAATTTAACGGTGAAATTAAGACTTTTGAAAATAAAGGGAATTTTAAAGACTTGATAAAAACTAAATCAAAATTACACGAAATATTGAATTAAGCTCTTCCCTAGATGTATGTTTTAGGTGATAATTTAAGGCACTTCATCCAAATTTCTAATCAGTTAAGGAAGGCACAAAACTTCACCAAATCAAGCCAAAAGCTACAGTATTATAGTAAGGGAATCCATGATCATATCATGACAACTATAACACCATCACATTAAAAGAGGGATACACTACAATAGTTACAGTTCTTTTTGATGCAGAGAAAGTTTCAGATTTATAAAATAGTTAAAATTGATTTCAATAAATATATGTTAAGGGGGATAACACATGTAGCCATAAAACAGATTAACAATATATCATTTGAAATTAAAAAACACAATACAGGAGTCTCAACAAATATTAAAAAAAAAAAAAACAAAAAAACTCATATCATCCATAAAGAAGAATGTCCCAGAACAGATTAATAAGAACAACAGAGAAAACATCAACATAAAATAGACATATCACAATGACACCACTAAACATATACCTATCAATAATCACACTGAATGTAAATGGACTGAACGTTCCAGTAAAGACACAGAGAGTGATATCCTGGATCAAAAGACATGACTCATCTATATGTTGCTCACAAGAAACACATCTTAGACTTAAAGGTAAGAACAGGTTGAGACTTAAAGGTTGGAATAATATATATCAAGCTAATAATACACACAAAAAGAGCAGGTGTAGCAATATTAAGCTCAGATAAAATAGATTTCAATGTAAAATCCACTGCTGTAGACAAGGCTGGTCACTATTTACTGCTGAAATGTTCAATACTCAAGCAAGACTTAACAATATTAAATATTATGCACCCAATACCAAAGCACCTACATACATTGAACAAATACTGAAAACACCAAAAAATGAGATTGATCATTGCACAATAATAGTTGGGGACTTTAACACTCCCCTTTCAGTTAAGGATAGATCATCCAGAAAAAAGCTCAGTAAAGATACAGAAGATCTTATTGCAATAATCAACCAACTTGATCTTATTGACATATACAGATCTTTTCATCCATCAGCAGATAAATACAACTTCTCCAAAGCACATGGAACATTCTCCAGAATAGACCATATGTTAGCTCATAAAATAATTCTCTATAAAATCTAAAACACTGATTTACTACAAAGTACCTTCTTGGACCACAGAACTATAAAAATTGAAAGTAATAACAGAAAATTCATAGGTAAAAATTCAAACTTGTGGAAGCTGAACAACACTTTAATCATAAAGCCTTGGGTTATAAAAGAACTTAAAGACACATTAAAGAAATTTATGGATTCAAATGAGAACGAAAACACATCCTAACAGAATTTATGGGATACAGCAAAAGCAGTGCTCAGAGGTCAGTTTATCTCTATAAATGCATACTTCTGGAAAGAAGAAAGAGCACAAATTAAAGAATTAACCTCACAACTTGAAAAAGTAGAAAGAAAGCAACAAAGAAACCCCTCAGGCACCAGAAGAAAACGGATTATAAAGATTAGAACAGATCTAAATGAATTAGAGAATAGAAAAACAATTGAAAAAAAAAATAACAAAACCAAAAGCTGGTTCTTCAAAAAGATCAACAAAATCGACCAATCATTGGCTAAAGTTACGAAAGAAAAACAACAGAAGATACAAATAACCCAATTAAGAAATGAGTTGGGAGATGTTACAACAGACCAAACTGAAATAAAATATAACATAAAAGAATACTATGAAAAGCTATACTCTAACAGGTTTGAAAAGCTATACTCTAACAGGTTTGAAAACCTAGGGGAAATGGACAAATTTGTAGATTCATATGACTCACCAAGACTATCACAAGGAGAAATAGATCAACTTAATAAATCTATCACAAAGGAAGAGATTGAGGAAGTCATCAAACATCTACCAATCAAAAAATGTTCTGGCCCAGATGGCTTTACCAGAGACGTCTACCAAACTTTTAGAGAACAATTAATTCCAATACTAATGAGGCTATTTCACAGCATAGAAAGAGATGAAATATTTCCAAATTCATTCTATGAAGCCAGCATAACCCTGATACCAAAAACAGGGAAAGATCCCACAAAAAAAGAAAATTACAGACTAATATCTTTCATGAATCTAGATGCAAAAATCTTCAACAAAATTCTAGCCAATAGAATTCAACAGCATATAAGAAAAATAATTCATCATGATCAAGTTGGTTTCCTTCCAGAGATGCAAGGCTGGTTCAACATCAGAAAAACAATTAATGTAATCAACCACATTAATAACACAAAAGATAAAAATCACTTGATTTTGTCAATTGATGCAGAAAAGACGTTGGACAAGTTCAACCCTCATTCATGCTTAAAACTCTCAGAAAAATAGGAATAAAGGGGAAATTCTTCAATATAATCAGTAGCATCTATGCAAAGCCAGCAGCTTTCATCATCCTGAATGGTGAAAGACTGAAAGAATTCCCTTTGAGAACAGGAACTAGATAAGGATGCCCGCTCTGACCACATCTATTCAACATTATGCTAGAAGTTCTATCCAGAGTAATCAGACAACTCAAAGAAATAAAAGGCATCCATACTGGCAATGAAGAAGTAAAGATTTCCCTCTTTGCAGGTGATATGATTGTTTATACAGAGAATCCAAAGAAATCCATAAGTAAACCATGAGAGCTAATAGAAGAATTCAGCAAAGTATCTGGATACAAGATAAACATAACTAAATCAGTAAGATTCCTTTATACCAACAGTGAAATTATTAAAGAATAAATCACCAAATCAATTCTATTTACTATAGATCCCAAGAAGATAAAATACGTAGGAATAAATCTAACCAGAGAAATAAGAGATCTTTACTGAGAAAACTACAAGATCTTACTACAAGAAACTAGGAGAGACTTACGTAAGTGGAGTAATCTGCCCTGTTCATGGATAGGAAGACTCAATACTGTGAAAATTTCTATTTTGCCCAAAGTAATCTACTTATATAATGCAATTCCAATACAAATTCTAGTGACATTTTTTAATGAGATGGAGAAACAAATTATCAGCTTTATTTGGACAGGGAAGAAGCCCCAGATAATTAAAGCACTACTGAAAAAGAAGAACATATTGGGGGGCCTCTCACTACCTGATTTTAAAACCTATTACATTGCCACAGTAGTCAAAACAGCCTGGTACTGGTACAAAAAGAGACATATAGACCAATGGAACAAAGTAGAGACCTCAGAGATGTCACCATCCTCCTATGAACAGCTGATATTTGACAAAGGTCCTAAGATTTTAAACTGGGGTAAGAACAGTATCTTTAACAAATAGTGCTGGCACAATTGGATATCCACCTGCAAAACATTGAAACAAGGCCCATATCTCACACCTTATACAAAAATCAACTCAAATTGGATAAAAGATCTAAATATAAAAGCTAAAATGATAAAGTTGATCCAAGATAAAATAGGGTCAACAATGGAAGTTTTAATACACAATACAGGCAGACTTCAAAGTCTGACAAACAAAACACATTCATCAGAAGAGAAAATAGATAAATAGGAATTAATAAGAATCAAACACTTCAGCTCATCCAAAGACTTCATCAAAAGAATTACAAGACCACCTACAGAATGGGAAAAAATATTTGGCAACTCTATGTCAGACCTATGCCTGATCTCCATAATCTATAAGGTTCTACAAAATATCAATAAGAAAAAGACAAATCAGCCAATTAAGCAACAGGCAAAGGAAATGGACAGATACTTCTCCGAAGAGGAGATCCAGGCAGCCAAAAAACATGCAGACATGCTCACGATCATTAATTGTTAAAGAAATTCAAATCAAAATGACAATGAGATACCATCTCATCCCAACGAGATTGGCCATGATCCAAAAAACGCAAAATACTAAATGTTGGAGAGGCTGTGAAGAGATTGGAACTCTCCTACACTGTTGGTGAGATTGCGGAATGGTGCAGCCTCTTTGGAAAGCAATTTGGCATTACCTTAAAATAATGGGTATAGATATACCATTTGACCCAATAATTCCTCTGCTTGGGATATATCCTACAAAATCAAGGCCATTCTCACTAACTGCTACATGCACACGAATGTTCATTGCAGCACAGTCCATGATAGCAAAAAAATGGAATAAACCCAGGTGCCCAACAACAAAAGAATGGATGGGTAAACTTTGGTATATGTAATCAGTGAGTACTATGCATTGATAAAGAACAACAATGATAGCAGGAAACATCTCTCAATTTGCTCTCAACTGGAGGACATTATGTTAAGTGAAACTAGTCAGCGATAAAAGGACAATTATTCTATGAGACCCCTATGATAAAAACTTAAAAGTATACTCATACATAACAGAAAAGACTCTTTGATGGCTACAAAGGTGGGGAGGGTGGGAGAGTGGGAGGGGAAGGAGTGAGGGTTTAGATTAGATAGTTGTTAGAAATTTGGTTGGGTGAAATTGGTGACGATACATATTAGTAAGAAGATCAATATTAATGGGACTTCAACACAACTTGCATACTCCTCCCATCTTAACCCAGTATTGTAAGCACAGAGTATGTACACTTTCATTTTTTATTTAATTAAAAAAAGAAAAAAGCACGAGTGGCAATATTAATCTCTGACAAAAAAGATTTTAAAACACTATCCACCACAAAGTAAGGTAAGACATTACGTAATGATTAAAGGGTCAATACATCAGGAGCACATAAGCATAGCAAATATTATGCATCTAAATGATAGAGTTGTAAATACACAAAACAAACTCTGACAGTACTGGAAAAAGAGACAGAGAGCTCTGAGAGACCTCAGCATACTACTTTTGATAAGGATAGAACATCCAGAAAGAAGTGCAACAAAGACATGGGAGATTTCAGTGCCACAATCAAACAACCTAGTATCACAGACTATACACAACACACCACTAAACAGAAGCCAAGTATACTTTCTTTTGTAGTGCGTGTGGAACATTTTCCAGAATTGATCACATATTAGGCCACAAGGCAAGCCTTAACAGAATCCAAAAAATTCAAAATATTAGCTAACATCCTTTCTGATCATACAGCCGTAGAAGTAGAAACCACTATCAGAAAAAGGACAAAAAGAATCAAATGCCTGTAAACTCAACAAAACCTTGCTCAAAAATTTCCAAGTTATAGAAGAATTAAAGGACCGAATAAATAAATGCACAGAATTAAGCAAGAATGAAAACATACCCCACAGGAACAATTAGGACACAGTACAGACAGTACTCCGAGTTCAATTTATCTCAGAGATCCAAACAGAAGAAAGGGCCAAAATCAAAACATAAATCCTATGACTTGAACAGATAGCAGCAGAAGCCCACATGCACCAGAAGTAAATAATATACAAATATTAGAACAGAAATTAATGAAATAGAGAATGGGGGGGGGATTGGTAGAGTTAAGAAGAACAATAGATGGTTCTTTGAAAAGATTAACAAAATCAATAGAGCACTGACCAAATTGACAGAAGAAAAATAAGAGTGGAAGGAAATAACCTGAACAGGAAATGACATGGGCAATATCACACCTTAAATTAAAATAATCATAGCAATTCTATGAAAAAATATACTTAAGAAATTTAAAAGCCTAGAAGAAATGAACAAACACCCTACCTAACTAAATTAACACTATCATATGCAGAATAACTAAATAAACGTATCACAAAAGAAGATATTGAAGAGGTAATTCACAAACTTACACCAAAAAAAAAAAAAAAAAAACTGGCTCTGATGCCTTCACTAGAATATTCTACTAAACTTCCAAAAAACTTTCAGATTTTTCAGAACGTAGACAAAAAGATGGAATATTCCCAAACTAATTCTATGAAGCCAGCTTAATCCAGATAAAAAACAAAGTAAAGACATCACAAAAAGAGAAAATTACAGACCAACATCCTTCACAAGGAAACCCTGGTGGCATAGTGGGTTAAGGGATATATGTGTTAACTGAAAAATCAGCAGTTCATATCTGCCAGGTGTTCTTTGGAAGCTCTATGGGCCAGTTCTATTCTGACCTCTAGGGTCACTATGAGTTGGACCCTATTTGACAGCAGTGGATTTTTTGGTTTTATCCTTCATGGACACCGATGAAAAATCTTCAACAAAATTCTAGCCAATAATATTCAATAACATACCAGAAAACAATTCATCATGACTAAATGGGATGCCTATCAGTTATGCATGGATGGTTCAACATTAGGAAAACAATGTAATCTGTCATATGAGCAAAATTAAAGATAAGAACATGCCCTTATCAAGTGATGCATAAAAGGCATTTGACAAAGTCCAACCACGCATTCATGATAAAAATTCTCAGCAAAATAGAAATAGAAGGATAATTTCTCAAAATCATAAAAAGAATTTATACAAAGCCAATAGCCAATGAGATCTTAAATGGAGTCTAAAAATATTCCCCTGGAGAAGAACAACCAGAAAAGATGATCTATAACAGCACTCTTATTCAACATTGTGCTTGAGGTCCTACACACAGCAATTATGCTGGAAAAAGGAATTCATGGCAGGTATCCAAATGTGTGAGGAAGAAATAAAACTATCCTTGCTTGCCGGTGATACAATCTTACACATAGAAAATTTCAAAGAATTGCAAGAAAACTACCGAAACTAATAGAAGATTTCATAAAGTATAAGGATTTAATATAAACATACAAAAATCAGTTGGATTCCTCTATGCCCCCCCCCAAAAAAAACTGTGAAGAGGAAATCACCAAATTATTACTATTTACAATAGCTCCTGTCATGGACTGAATTGTGTCCCCTCAAAAATATGTGTAGCCATGTGGCTGAGCCATGATTCCCAGTATCTTGTGACGGTCCTCCACTTTGTGGTTTTCCTATGCTGTATTTTAAAGGATTAGGGTGGGGCTGTAAATCCCTTCATAGGATTACCTCCCTGCTCCACTGTAAAGGGAGTTTCCCTGGAGTATGGCTTGCCCCACCCTTAATCCTTTCATCCTACAAGAGATAAAAGGGCAGAGAAGCAGACAGAGAATTGGGAACCTTGCACCATCAAGAAAGCAGCACCAGGAGAAGAGCGCGCATCTTTCGGACCTGAGGTTCCTGAACCAAGATGCTCCCTGGACAAAGACTGATGCAATACCAGACTTTCCTTCAGAGCAGACAAGGGGGAAGCCTTACCCTGGAGCAGACATCCTGAATTTGGACTTGTAGCCTACCGGACTATGTAAGAATAAACATTCCTTTGTTAAAGCCATCCACTTTGTGGTATTTCTGTTAGAGCAGCCTTAGCTGACTAAAACAGCTCCCAAGAAGATAAAATATTTAGTAATAAATCTAACCAAAGCTGTAAATAAAATAAAATACAAGACACTACTGCAAAAATTCCAGAGACCACATTAGTGGAAAAATATAACTTGCTCTTTATAGGAGGGTTCAATATTGTAAAAATATCATTTTTACCCCAAATGATCTATAGATACAATATAATCGTGATCCAAATTCCAAAAACTTTTTTTAATGAGGTGGAGAAACAAGCAACTAACTTTAAATGGAAAGAAAGGAGGCCCTAGATATGTAACACACTACTGAACAAGAAAAAAGTACGAGACTGCACACTACCTGATTTTAGAACATATTTTAATACTTCAGTAGTCAAAATGGCCTAGTATTGACACAGCAACATAAATAGAGACCAATGAAACAGAACTCACTCCAGCATAAATCTATCCACCTAAGAGCAGCTGGCATTTGACAAAGACCAAAATACGTTAAATGGAGGGAAAAAAAAATTAACAAATAGTGCTGGCATAACTGGATATCCATCTGAAAAAAACAAAAAGGAACAAAATCCATAATCGTACGTGTACAAAAAACTACTTCAAAATGTATCAAAGACTGGGAGGAGGCGCCAAATATTAGACTAGATAATCTTCTTGATTCCTTCTGAAAACTAAGGCCTAGAAAAATAAATGAATGGAGCAGTGTGGACATTCTGGAGACCCAAGATCTCGAATAGGGTTGTCAGATTGGATTGGGCTAAAGGAAGTTGGAAACTACCTCTGTCAGAGGCATCACAGTTGTGCAACAAGTGCTGACTCTGCTGGTGTATTGCTTGAGGGGACTGCAGGTATGGATGCCTTCATTGTTTACTGGGAGTCCGGAACTCAGACTGCAGAGACTGTGAGCCTGGCACATGCCAGCTACTATACTTAACTTCAGTGCTTAAATAAACAGCACATTCCGTAGCAGAGACTGTGCTTGGGATAGCCACGTTTAGAGAGCTCAGCAGTGGCATATGACAGAGGGAGCCAATGCCTCTCCCCCATCTCCTCTCACAGCTGCTCCATGGATATTGTTAACTTACTGTAGCAGAGGTGGCTCAGGAGTGACACCATCTTGGTCAGCTGAGAGGTGGAGTTAGACTTGCTTGAGGTCTCACTTGGGGCTAATTCCCACTGTGAGCAACAGTACCTGTGTGGATAGTGCCTCTCCCAGCAGAAAAGCTATTTTAAAAACAATTGTACCTAGAGAACTTGGTAGGGGTTGGTGGCTGAGTGTAGGATTGCCTTAATTTATCCTTTACTTGACCCATGTCATACTATCAAAGGATGGCTGACGAGGTGCCCTCTTTGTCAGCCAGGAGGTGGTGGGGCTTGTTGCCTCTGAAAGCCTGGCTGCTTTCAGTTGCTGTTGGTCAATGCCTCTGTCAGCAGAACAGAAGCTTTTTTGATAGTAGCAGCTAGAGACAGCAGTAGTGACTGGTGGCGGAGTGTGGTGGTACCATTTCCACCTCCCTTCACTGAGCCACATCAGAGCATTGGCTGACAGCTCCCCAGAGACTCCATGAATATGGCTCCATCTTTGCAAGCCAAGAGGTGGGGCCTGCTACCCCTGAGTGCCTGATTGCTTTCAGTAGCTGCTGGATAGCACCTTACTCAGCAGAAGTTTTTTTTTTTTTTTTTTTTTTTATAAAATAAAAAAAAGCATCACAGAGAACACAGTAGTTTCCAGTAGCTGAGTGTGGTGGAATCCTTCTATTCCCTGAGCTATACCACAGTTATGACCGACACAATCATGAAGGGTTGGCACCTTTAGCATGCAAGAGTTGGGGCCTGCCACTCCTGAGGGTCCAGCTGGGGCCAGCCACTAAGTGAAACAGCATCGTAGGGCTTCACCAGAGTCTATATTGCTAGAAGAGGTAGGTCAGCTGCACCTGGAGAATGTAGTGACAGCTGGTGAACAAATCTAGCAGTGCCGTTACTCACTCCCTTCTTAGAACTATACCACCGCTACCATTAGTGAAAAAACTGGAAAACCTGAACAGCTTCTTGATGTTACTAAGACAACCACCAACATGTAACCATTTAAGGAAGCAAACCACCATGGCTCTTGAAAATTCCAAAACTAAAGACTAAAAAGCCTTCACAGACAAAGAAGTCTTTCTAAAATTCTCACAGGCATAATACAAAAGAATTATGTATAGAACCTCTCTAGAGATTAAACAAAATGCAGTAGAAAAAATGAAAAATTAAGCAAGCTATACGAGCTGCTAGAATACCAATGAAGTGAAATTGAGTATAATAATAAAATTACAGATTTAGACAATTCGATGCAAAGCCAAAAGGTGCAGGATGGAGGAGTCAGAAGGCAGAATTAGTGAGCTTGAAGATAAAGCAACTGATACCAGCATTTATATACAAGAAAAATGAAGAAGTGATAACAAGCATGTGGGAATATATTAAAAGCAATAATCTATGAATGATTGGAGTTTCTAAACATAGAGGAATAGAAGAAATACAGAGAGAACTGTTGAAGAATTGATGGCAGGAAATATCCCCGAATTCATGAAAGAAGAGAATATAGATATTCAAGACGCTTACTGAATATCACAAAAAAGACACCAAAAGAAAGACATCAAAACATGTTATAAACAGGCTTAATGTAATTAAACATAAAGAGATGCTCTTAAAGGAAGTAAGGCTTAAAACAAACTTAACATACAAAGGGAAGTTCTATAGGCTTTTGTGTGACTTCTGAGCAGAAACCATGCTGGCAAGAAGACAGTGGGATGACACATACAAAAATGGAATGAGAAAAACTTTCAACCAGGAATCATATATCCTGCAAAACAGACTCTCAAATATGAAGGTGAAATTAACACATTCACAGATAAACAGAAGCTTAAAGACTGCAAAAACCAAACAAAAACTACAAGAATTACTGAAAGAAGCTCTTTTTTTTACAAAAATGATAAGATCAAATGTATACTTAAGGATGTAATGCAGGACACAGGATCCAGAGCCAGCCAAGTGCGGTCAAGTCAGATCTATTCAATTAGATAAGTCACAAGACTTAATCAAAGCTAAAATATTAAAAGGAACAAATGATCTTAACATGAAACTGTGACACCATCACAACATAAAGAGGGATATATTACATTAGATATAACCCTTTCAGATGCAGAGGAAATTAAGAAAGTACACAGAAGATTATTTTAAACTCAGAATATTAAGGGGGATTAATGGGATAGCCACAAAGCAAGCTAACTGTATGACATATCAAAATAAGAAACATAAAAAAGGAGTCTCAAGAAACACAAAACTGACACTGAAAAAAAATGGTAAAGCAAACCGATAAAGAAAATTGACCCAGAACAGAATATTAAGAGAAACAAAGAAAATACCAAAAGCACAAAAATAAGGCACCAAAATAACAAAACATATCCCTCAATAATTACAGTCAATGAAAATGGATTGAATCCTCCATTAAAGAGTCAGACAGTAACAGCTTGGATCAAAAAACATAATCTGTCTGTACATGGCTTTATAGGACACCTTAGACTCAAAGAAATGACCAAAGTGAAAACCAAAGGATAGAAAAATACAAGTCTAGCTAACAGCATACAAAGAAAAGCAGGAGCGGCAATACTCAAATAAAACATATTTTAATGTAAAATCAACCATCATTGGACAATTATGGTCATCATTTATTGCTGAAAGGTTCAATACATAAGCAGGATATAACCATATTAAATATTTATGCACCCAATATTAGAGGATCTAAATACATTGATCAAATGCTGACATCATCGAAAAATGACATAGACCACTCTATCATAATATAATAGATTATCCAGTAAAAAGCTCAGTAAAGACACAGAATATCTTATTGAAATAATCAACCAACTACACCTCATTGACATACACAGGACTCTTTACCCAACAACAGGTAAATACACCCTCTTCTCCAACGCACATGAAACATTCTCTAGAAGAGAGCACATATTTGGTCCTAAAGAAGTCTCATTGAATACTGCAAACAATCTTCTTAGACCACAAAGCCATAAAATTTGAAACCAATAGCAGAAAAAACAAAGGTAGAAATTTGAACTCATTGAAACTGAATAACACCTTGCTCAAAAAGCCATGGGTTATAGAAGAAATCAAGGATGAAATGCAGAAATTTATACAATCAAATGAGAACGAAAAAACATCCTTCCAAAACCTATGAGATACAGCAAAAGTAGTGCTTATAGGTCAGTTTTTCTTGATAGCACACATTTGGAATGAAGAAAGAACCCAAACCAAAGAATTAACCCTACAGCTTGAACAAGTAGAAAGAGAACAACAGAGGATTACCATAGGCACCAGAAGAAAACAGATTTAATAAGTTTAGAGCAGAACTAAATGAATTAGAGAACAAAGAGCAAATGGAAAAATTAACAAAACCAAAAGCTGTTTTTTTGAAAAGATCAGAAAAAAATCATAAAAAACATTGGCTAAACTTAAAAAAGAAAAGCAGCTGGGTAAACAAATAACCCAACAGGAAATAAATTGGGAGATTTGACAACAGATGTGAAATCAAAAGTATCATAACAGAATACTGTGAAAGACTACTCTAACAGATTTGAAAATCTAGAGGATATGGACACATTTTTAGGTTCATTTATCACCTACCAAAATTATCACAAGGAGAAGCAGAACAACTTAAACCCATTATTAAGGAAGAGATTGAAAAAGTCATCAAAATACTACCAATCAAAAGAAGTCCTGGCCTAAATGGCTTCACTGGAGAATTCTACCTGACTTATAGAGAAAAGTCAACTCCAACACTACTGGCACTATTTAAAAGTTTAGAAAGAGATGTAATACTCCCAAATTCATTCTATGAAGCCAGCATAACCTTGATAACAAAGCCAGGGAAATATCCCACCAAAATAAAAAAATTACAGACCAATATCTCTTATGAACCTAGATGTAAACATCTTCAACAAAATCCTTTCCAATAGAATTCAACAACATAACAAAAAAAATACCTCATCGTGACCAAGTTGGATTCATACCAGCGATGCAGGCTGGTTCAACATCAGAAAAAAAAATTAATGTGATCAACTACAAAAAGCACAAAAGATAATAATCACCTGATTTTGTCAATTGATGCAGAAAAGGCATTTGACCAAGCCCAACACCCATTCATACTAAAAACTCTCAGCAAAATAGGAATAGAAGGGAGAGAGACTGAAAGAATTCCCATCGATAATGGGAATCAGACAAGGATGCCCACTCTCACCACTTCTATTCAATATTGTACTAGAGGTTCCAGGAAGGGAAATTAGACAAAATAAATAAATAAAGGGCATCCCACACTGGCAAAGAAGAAGTAAAAATCTCCCTATCTGCAGATGATATGATTGTATATGCAGAGAATCCTCAAGAATCCATATGTAAACTACTGGAACAAACAGAAGAGTTCAGCTAAGTTTCAGGATATAAGACAAACACACGTAACTCAGTAGAATTCCTTTATACCAACAGAGATCATCAAAGAAGAAATCACCAGATCGACAATTTTTACTATAGTACCAAAGAAGAAAAAATACCTAGGAATAAATGTAACTAGAGAAATAAGAGACCTATATAGAAAGAACTACAAGACCTTACTGCAAGAAAATGAAAGAGACTTACAGAAATTGAGAAACCTACCCTGCTCATGGATAGGAAGACTTAACATTGTGAAACTGTCTATTTTACCCAAAGGGATCTATATATACACTACAATCCCAATACAAATTCCAGTGTCATCTATTTGAATCAGATGGAGAAACAAATCACCAACTTTGTTTGGAAAGGAAAGAAGTCTTAGATAAGTAAAGTACTACTGAACAAGAAGAACACAGTGGGAGGCCTCACCCTATCTGAAGTTAAAACCTATTACACACCCACAGTAATCAAAATAGCCTGCTACTGGCACAAAAAGAGACCAATGGAAAACAGTTGAGACCCCAGAGATGCCAGTATCCTCTTCTAGACAGTTGATACTCAACAAGAGCCCTAAGGTTGTAAACTGGGTAAAACAGTCTCTTTAACAAATGGTGCTGGCAAAATTGGATATCTATCTACAAAAAATTGAAACAATACCCATGTCTCACATCTACAGAGAAACTAATTCACATTGGATCAAAGATCTAAATATCAAATCTAAAATGATGAAGATCATGTAAGAAAAAATAGTATCAACTATGAAAGTTTTAATATACAGCTTAGACTCCAAAACCTGACAAACAAAGCACAATCAACGGAAGAGAAAATAGATTAATGGGAGCTACTAAGAAGCAAACACTTTTGCTCATCCAAAGACTTTATCAAAAGAATTAAAATACTACCTACAGAATGGGGAAAAAATACTGGCAACCATATGTCAGACCAACGCCTGATCTCCATAATCTACAAGGTATTATAAAATATCAACAAGAAAAAGATACCAAGCCAAATGCCATCGAGTCAGATAAGTAACCCAATTAAGTGATGGGTAAAGGCACTGGACAGATGCTTCACCAAAGAGGACATACAGGCAGCCAAGACACATGAGGAAATGCTCATGCTTATTAACTATTAGAGAAATCCAAATCAAAACTACAATTAGATACCATCTCACCCTAACAAGGTTGGCCATAATCCAAAAAACACAAAACAACAAATGTGGGAGAGGCTGTGGAGAGAGTGGAACTCTCCTACACTGCTGGTAGGAATGCACAATGGTACAACCTCTTTGGAAAGCAATCTGGTGCTTCATTAAAAAGCTGAAAATAGACAAACCATTTGATCCAGTAACCTCACTGCTCAGAAAGTATCTTACATATACTAAGGCTGTCATACAAACAGATACATGCACACAAATATTTACTGCAGCACTGTCCCCAGTAGCAAAAAGATGGAATCAGCCTAGGTACCCATCAAGAAATGAATGGCTAAATAAACTATGGTACAGATACTCAATGGAACATTATGCAATGATAAAGAACAATGATGATTTTAGGAAGCATTTCATAACCAGGTTTCAACTAGAAGACACTAGGCTAAGTGAAATTTGTCAGCCACAAAAGGAAAAGTGTTGTATGAAACCTCTGCTAAATGAACATAGAAATAGACTTATGTACAGAATAAAAGACTCTTAGATGGCTATAAGGGTGAGAAGGGAGGGAGAGGTTTGGTCACAGATTAGATAGTAGATAGGAAATTGATTAGGTGAAAGCAGTGACAGCACACAACAGAGAGTAGATCAACATAACTGGACTACACCATAAACTGAAAGGTTTTCTAAACTCAACCCAATATTTCAAATGATAGAGTAGCAGGGATGGGAATATGGGGCTATGTTTTCACGGGACATTGAGGCCAACTGGCACAGCTAGTCTTTTGCTAAGAGAATTTTCTGCACTCTGTATTACTGAGCAGAATCTGGGGTCTTAAAAACTAGCAAGCTGCCATCTGAGGTGCACCAAATTGTCCCAACTAATCTGGAACAGATGATGAACAAGAACAACAAAGACACAAAGAAAGAAGAGCCTGGGAGACAGAAGAGTGAGAGACTGTAGCAACATGAGACCAGAAGAACCAGAAGGTGCCCACTCACCACCAAGGGCAGCAATGATGGGGGACACAGGAGCCTCTGAGGTAACACAAGAAAAAGAGTTGTGCAGCTCAAGAACTCCACTAAAAGACTAGAACTGATGGTCTGATAGCTTTGAGGGTCCCCTGAGAACATGGCTGCTAAGACATGCTGTTGGCCTGGACCAGAAACCATTACTAAGGTCAAGTCTTCAGACAAGAATGGACTGGACTGAGAGACACAGTGGGACCATATTGTGTACTTTATAGTTCCATACATCTGTGGGAGGCTGTCCTAATTTGTTTCTTTCTAGATGGGAGAGAAGATGGTGGAGAGGAGGGGATAGATGCTTGTTAAGAGAATACTAGATATACAGAGTGATAAGGAGGAATGTGCTGTCAGCAGGTAATGAGAGCAGATGGAGCTGGAATAGGCTGGCATGCAAAACTGATTTGGATTGCATATTTTCACTTAATCACAAGAAAAAAATAAAAACACTCAAAGACAGAAATATAAATCTTAAACAATAAAGATCATGGATGGAAAAACAGGGACAATACTAGAAGTCCTAATACAGGGCACAAGCATAATATAAACCATAACTAACAATACAGAAACACCAGAAGAGATATTAGATAATGTAGAGACCCTAAAAATCAAACATTTACACTCATCCAAAAACTTCAACCAAAAGAGCAAACAGACAATCTACAGCCTGGGAAAAAAATTGGCTATGATATCTCCAATCAGGATCTAACCTCAAAATCTGCAAAATACTACAAACCCTCAGTAACATAAAGACAAATAACCCAATTAAAAATTGAACACTTACACACTGCTTAGGGGAATGTAAGATGTTACACCTACTTTGGAAAATGATTTGGCACTGTCTTAACAAGCTAGAAATAGAAGTACCATAAGACTTGGAATATGTCCTAGAGAAATATGAGCCAACACACGAATAGACATATATACAACCAGGATCACTGCGGCATGGTTCACAATAGCAAAAAAGTGGAAACAATCTATGTGTCTATCAACAGATGAAAAGATAAATTATGGTATTCTCACACAATGGAATACCATGCAACAATAAACAATGATGAATTTGTGAAGCAATGTGGATGAGTCTGGAAGGTTTATGCTGACTAAAATTATTCAGTTGCAAAAGGACACATATACAAAATCACCATTATGAGAACTCAAAGAAAACAAAAGGTTTAAACACAGAAAAAATTGTTCTTTGATTGTATGGGGGTGTGGAGTTAAAGAACAAGGAATTCACTAGGTAGTATGTAAGAGTTATCTTAGGTGATGAGAAGCACAACATACAACATAGGGGAAGGCAGCACTACTGGACTAACCCCCAAACTAAGAAGTTTCCTAAATACAACCAAACACTTCAAGGGACAGAGTAGCAGCACAAGGGTCTGGAGACCATAGTTTCAAGGGACATCTAGGTCAATTGTCATGAGAAAGTTTATTAAGAAAATGTTCATCATCCTGCTTTGGTGAGTGGTTTCTGGTTTCTTAAAAGCTTGAAAATGGCCTGCTAAAAACACATCCATTAGTTCCCATCCACCTGGAGCAAAGGAAAATAAAGAACACCAAAGACACAAAGAAAATGTTTACTCAAGAACAAATGGGCCACATAAACCAGAGACTCCATCAATCTGAGACCAGAAGATATAGATTGTTTCTGACTACTACCAATGACTGCCCTGATAAGGAACATAACACAGAGTCCCAGACAGAGCTGAAAAAATTTTGGTGTAGAACTCGAATTCACTTAAAAAGAGAAAACTTGATGATCTGACTGAAACAAGAGGAAACACAGAAGACAAAGGCCTCAGGGTCTCTCTTAACCTCAACTAAAACCATTCCTTGAAGTTATCTCTTTAGACAAAGATTAGACTGGTAATAAAACATAAGATAATATTCATGAAGAGTGTGCTTCTTAGTTCAAATAGCTACACAAGACTAACTGACCAACTCCTGCTCAGAGTTGGGATAGGAACCCAGAAAGGGACAGGAGCTAGTTGAATGGACACAGGAAACCCAGAGTCGAAAAGGGATATGTGCTGTCATATTACAGTGATTGCAACTAGAGTCACGTAACACCACATCTATAAATGTTTGTATGAAAAATTAACATGAGTTGTAAACTTTCACTTAAAGCTCAGTTAAAAGGAGGGAATAGGATAGGAAGGGGTAGGAAGGGGATGGGAGGGGAGGGAGAAAAAAAGACAAAGAAAAAGAGAGATGGAGAAATAGAGAGAGGGAAGAAAGAGGGAGGGAGGGAGGGAGCAGGGAGAGAGAGAGAGAGAGAAAGAAAGGTCAAATTACATATTGCATTGTGTAAATTTGTGAAAGTTTTCCTTAAAGTGTCAAAAAAAAGCAGATGTAACTTTCAGGACTGAAGTGCACCTGACCCAGTGCCATATACCCAGGAAAGCTGGAGAATGAAAATGTAAGACTGAAGAATTAATACTTTAAATTATGGTGTTGACAAACAATGTTGAAAATGCCATGGAATGCAAGAAGAACAAACAAATCTGTCTTGGAATTATAGCAAGAATGCTCCTTAGAACTGAAAGCAGCACGTTTTAGTCAGCTAGGACTGCTCTAACAGAAATACCACAGAGTGGATGGCTTTAACAAAGGAAGGTTTATTCTTACACAGTCCGGTAGGCTACAAGTCCATATTCAGGGTGTCCACTCCAGGGGAAGGCTTTCCCTTTGTCGGCTCTGGAGGAAATTCCAGTATTGCATCAGTCTTTGTTCAGGGAGCATCTTGGCACCCAAAACTTGGGTCTGAAGGAAACACTCTTCTCCCAGTGCTGCTTCCTTTATGGCATGAGGTTCCCAATTCTGAGCCTGCTTCCCTTTCCTTTTATCTCTTGCAGGATGAAAGGATTAAAGGTGGGGCAAGCCATACTCCAGGGAAACTCTCTTTACAGTGAAGCAGGAAGGTGATCTTATAAAGGGATTTACAGTACCATCCTAAGCCTTTAACATACAGCATAGGAAAACCACAAAATGGAGGACACTCAGAAGATACTGGGAATCACGGCCCAGCAACGTGGCTACGCTTGTTTTTGTGGGGACACAATTCAATCCATGACACAGCAGGACTTCATCTCATGTATTCTGAGCATGTGATCAGGAGGGACCAGTCACCAGAAAAGGGTATGCTTGGTACTACAGAGCATCAGTGAAAAAGAGCATGGCCCTCAATAGAATGGCCTAACACTGGAGCTGCAACAATGGGCTGCAGCCTAACAGTTGTGAAGACAGGGAAGGATGAGGAAGTATTTTGTTCTGTTTTATGGAATAGACTCAACAGCACTGGACAACAACAAACAGATTGGGAAGAAGGAAGGAAAATTATGTTTCATTTGAAGACAACATGATCCATATACAAAAAAAAAAATCCGAAAGAGACCACTTCCTTTGCATAACATTAGAATGATAAATGTGCTTAGAAAGGACACTGGATACAAAATGCATATAAGCATATAGAAGGATCAATTTTATTTCTGTGTATTATCAATGGACAATCTGAAACTTAAATCAAGAAAATAATTCTATTTGTAAAAGTTCCTGATATCAAAATATTTAGAAATATATTTACCAAAAGAAATGGAATATGTGTACACTGAAAAAAAATAAATCTTTGCTGAGAGAACCTTAAGAAGACCCAGGTAAACTGAAAGGTATTTTAAGTCCATGGATTGAAAAGATAAATGATGTCAAGATAGCAAATCTGCAAAAACAACCTATACATTTAGAGAAATTCTTTTTAAAAGGTAGGATTTTTTTTTTTTAATAGAAACCGACAAGCTACTCCTGTAATATATGTAAAAATGGAAAGAATCAAGAATAATCAAAACTATTTTGGAAAAGACCTGGAGGACTGATACCACTTATTTTCAAAATCAGTTATAAAGTTACATTAATCAGGAGTGTTGGGGGCAGAGTTACGATGGCAGAACAGACAAAGGTCTCCTTAATTTCCTCACAAAACTCAGACCTGGATTGATAATTAAATGGAGCTTTATGGACACCCTGCGAGCCCTAGGATATGACATACGGCTGTCAGATTTGACTACACGCCATAGAATAGGAAATTACTTCTCTTTTGCTGACACCACCCTCTTGAGTGGTCAACTCTTGTGGATAGAAGGTAACTGGCGTTTTTAACTTTTTTTCTTTTTGTTAGCCCACAGGCAGGGGTGGGGGTTAAAGGACAGCAAAGCTCAGCCACATCACTGGCATGATCAAAGGGTGGAATAGCCACATTTTGACAGCCCAACTCCAGACTCAGAGCACCACAGTCCCTCTACCCTCCCTTTCTGGACCTCTGCCATAGACTCGGCTGTTTCGCAGTGGTCGGGACAGCTTGGCCGGGATGCCTTCTTGTTCATCTAGGTGGCAGAGTTACCCAAACAGAGGCCTCAGCAGGGGCTAATTCCCAGGCTGGGAGGCATAGCCAGCCCAGGGAGTACTTTACCGGCAGAAAACCTGTGTTTAGCACAGTGTAGCCTCATGGTTGGGGCCCAAAGGGGATGACAGCAGGTGGTAGCCTGTCCATACTTTAATCTAAATCACAGCATCTGGGGACGGCTGTAGACCTGCCTCCATTGCCAGCCAGAAGGAAAGGTTTGCACACCTGACAGCCTGACTGATTTTGGAAGCTGTCAGATAGCTTTTACCTTTCAAAATAAGACTGCATAGAGAAATAACTGTGGTGCGGCCCAATGATATCTCTTCCAGCCTTTAATGACCACATCACAGGGTCAGCTGATAGCCCCACAGTGACTCCATAAGTAGGTCTGTGTCTTTGCCACCCAGGAGGTGGAGCCTGCTACCCCAGAGTTTCTACTGGGCCCAGTCACAGGAGTGCATAGAGGTGGCTGGTGATAAACTTCCTTCTCAGAACTGTGTCTCAGCTTCTGTTAAGCAACATCAGAGAAACTAAACATCCTCTAGATGTCCAGAAAGCAGCAAACCCTAGCCAAACATTTAAATAAAAGTCCTCCCATAACTCCAGAAAACTCCCAAATGAAAGAACAAAGAATTTACCAGATGAAGAAGCATTTTTGAAACTATCAGAGATCTAGTACCAAAGAATTATAGAAAGCTCTCCTAGACATTATACAAAATGCAGTAGAGTAAAATGAAAACTTAAGCACATTGCTTGTACCAATGGAACATCAGCATTCTGAAATCCAACAGATCAATAATGAATTTACAAAATTAGACAATGCAGTTGAAAGCCAAATGAGCAGAACTGAACAACTGGAAACTAGCCTTACTGACCTTGAAGAGACAACTACTGATACCAGCATTTATGAGGAGAAATCAGAGAAAAGAAATATGAACAATGAAGAAACATTAAGAAACATGTGGGACTCTATCAGGAGGAATAATCTAAGATCAACTGTAGTTTCTGAACAGGGAGGAATATATGAAAACACAGTGAATACTGTTGAGATGCTGACAGAAAACTTCCCTTAAGTTATGAAAGAAGAGAACATAGATATCCAAGATGCATATCAAACACCACATAACGTAGATCCCAAAAGAAAAAAAAAAAAGGAGACATATTACAACCAAGCTTAACAAAATGAAACATAAGGAGAAACTCTTCAAGGTCGTGACAATCAAAGCAAAGCTAAAATTCAGAGAGAAGCCCTGTAGGCTTTTCTTTGACTTGAAACAATGCTGGTATGGAGGCAGTGATATGACACATTCAAAGCCTTGAAGGAGAAAATCTTCCAACCAAGAATTATATATCCTGCAAAATTGTCTTTCAAATATGAAAATAAAATTAAGACATTCACAGATAAACATAAAATTAGAGACTTTGTAAAAACCAAACCAAAGCTACAAGAAATACTGACAGAAGCTCTTTGCTTAGAAAAATAAAACCATTAACTCTATATTTTAGGAGACAAAGCAGGACATAACACCCCAAAACCTGATACTCAGGGAAGACACAAAACTGAATCAAAGTTACAACAGTAAAAGAAGGGATCCAGTGATCATATCATAAATTCTATGATACCATCACATTAAATGAGGGATATACTATAGTCATTATAGTCCTTCCAGATGGAGAGGAAGTTAATAAGATTTTAAAACTGTGTTTAAACTTATATTATTGAGGGGGATCACGGGAGTAGCTGTAAAGCACAACAAAGAGGCAGCATAACAAAACAAGAAATGCAACACAGGAGTCTCAACAAACAGAAACCCAATCGGGGAAAGGGTGAAAATTTAACCCATAAAGAAGAATGACCCAGAACAGAATATTAAGAGCAACAGAGAAAACATCAGCATAAAATAAAAACATCAAAATGACAGTACTAAACACATACCTATCAATAATTATACTGAATGTAAATGGACTGAACGCTCCAATAATGAGACAACAAGTGACATCTTGGCTCAAATGACACAATCTGTCTATATGTTGCTTACAAGAAACTCACCTTAGACTTAAAGATATGAACAAAATTAAAAAATGCCAGGTAAGTACGTTTAAAAAATGTCCATTAGTAATCATTAGTAACGGAAAATTAAAGGATGGATACCATGCTAACAGTATACAAAGAAGAGCAGGTGTAGCAAAACTAATCTCAGATAAAATTGTAATGTAAAATCCACTATTATGGACAGAGATGGTCACTATTGCTGAAAGGTTCAATACACAAGCAGGACTTAGTGATATTAAATATTTATGCACCCAATACTCAAGCACCTAAATAAATTGAACAAACACTGGCTACATTAAAAAATGAGATCGATCACTCCACAATAATAGTGGGAGACTTCAACACTTCACTTTCAGTATAGGAGTGTGGTACAGATGGAAGAAAGGTATATAGACATACAATAAATTAAGGAGTCCAGAAACAATCATAAAATTTATGGGCTACTGATTTCTAAAAAAAGTATCAGGATAAATTTGTGAGTAAAAAGATAGATTTTTTTCAGGAAATGGAAAAAATGATAATTACATGATAATATTAGTGAAGGTAAACTTAAAAACTTCCCTCCTATAATAAACAAATATTAACTCAAAATGGATCAAGCCATAATAGATGGGCTGATAAGAATATTAAAACACAGGACAGAACTGGAGAACATGTTTACGTACATATCTCATAATGAATCTGTATTCATTACATGCATCGCAATAGTAATTAAGTACCAATTAAATACAGAAGAAACATATGGAATAGAAATTTTACCAAAACAGTTTTAAAAATGCCTGCTAAGTACCTTTAAAAAATGTCCAATATCATTAGTAATCAGAGTAATCATCAGTAATGAGCAATGAAGTATGTAGCACAATTAAGTTCATGGACTTAACTGTCAGACCTCATAGTTCAGCTTTCCATCAACTGATGAATGGATAAACAATATGTGGTATATCCATATAATTATGTACAATTGAATATATTTTTTTTTTGAAAACTGTTGCAATAAAAAAAAAAAAATCCACAATGAGATAGCAATATACACACAACAGAATGGCTATAATCAAAACAAGTAACAATACAAAAATGTGAGTGAGGGTGTAAATAAACTGAACCTACACAAACTTCTGATAATGTGCTGTCATTAAGTTGATTCTGACTCATTTGACCCTGCAGGACAGAGGAGAACTACTTCCATAGGCTTCCAAAGAACAGGTGCTGAATACAAACCACTGACTTTTTAAATAACAGCCAAAAGCTTAACTGCTCTGCCACCAGGGCCCCAAATTTCTGGCAGGAATATGAAAAAATGTCACTATGAAAAATTTGGCAGTTAGTATTGCTTTTTAATTTAAACATATATCCACTATACAATACAGCAATTTAACTCCGAGATAATCAATCCAGAGAAACCTACACCACCTCCAAAAGATTCTACATGAATGTCTCTATCAGTAAAATTCTTCATTGGCAAAAACTGAAAATATAAGAGCTGCCAATTAAGTTTACAAACTGATGCTAGAAAAAGTGCTACATACCTCATTGCTGACTATCACTACAGTCACCTTCAAAGTATTCCCCTTGGTAAGCTATGCCACCCTTCAAAACAATTTTGGAACTCTTTTTCTGGAATCGCAATCAAAGTTGTCATTGTATTACCCTTGATGTCTGCCATGGATTGAATTGTGTCTCCCCAAAAACAGTTGCAGCCATGTGGCTAGGCCATGATTCCCAATATTTTGTGATTGTCTTCCATTTTGTGATTTTCCTGTGCTGTATGTTAAAGAATCAGGGTGGGACTATAAATCCTTCCTAGGATTACCTCCCTGTTCCACTGTAAGAGGAGTTTCCCTGGACTATGGCTTTCCTCACCCTTAATCCTTTAATCCTACAAGAGGTAAAAGGAAGGAGAAGCAAGCTGAGAATTAGGAACCTCACATCAGCAAGAAAGCAGCACTGGGAGAAGACTGTTTCCTTCAGACCTAAGGTTCCTGCACCAAAATGCTCCCAGGGCAAAGACTGGTGTAATATACAACTTTCTTCCAGAGCCATCAAGTGGGGAAACCCTCGGAGCCAACATCCTGAATTTCGACTTGTAGTATACCAGACTGTGTAAAAATAAACTTTCCTTTGTTAAAGCCACCCACTCTGTGGTATTTCTGTTAGCGCAGCACTAGCTGACTAAAACAATGTCCTAAATGCCATCAAAATGTCTTTATGTCAAGATTTCCTTTATCTTCATCTAAAAAAAGTCACTGGGGGCTTGATCAGGTGAGTCGGGAGGTTGTTACCACACAGTTATTTGTTTACTGTCTAAAAGTGGCTAAAAGCTCCCTCACTGACAACTATACAATTCAGTTCACGAACTTGTCACCACGCCAATGTGCACAATGGCCATTTGAGAAAGCATTCCAAAATTACTCTGAAGGATGTAAGAGGCACTGGCATTGGTGCATAGCTCCCCAAGGTAAATACTTGAAGGTGACCATAGTGATGTTCAGCAATGTGGTATGCATCACTTGGAACAATTAAGATCATGGACTTGTCAGACCTCATAGTTCACCTGACCATCAACTGATGAATGGATAAACAATGTGTGGTATATCCATATAATGATGTGCTATTGAGCATTAAAAGTTTTTTTTTGGAAAATTACTGCAATAAAACAAAACCAACTACCTATGCATACTTTAACATAAATGAACTTCAAAAGCATTCTGTGTAAAACAAATAAGACATAACCCAATTTCATATTGTATGATTTCATTTATACGAGCTTTCTAGAAAGACAAACATACAGAGATAGCAAGCAAATTGCTGGTTGCCTAGTATTGGAAGTGGGAATAGGTACTGACTGCAAAGAAGTAGTAGGGAAATTTCAGGATGATAGAAATGTTGTAAAGCTGTAGGTGGAGATGATTACTCAACTGTAAAATCAGTGAACCATATACTTACAGTGGGAGTTCTACTCATAAATTCTATACTATATAAATTGTATTGTTCTAAAGCTGTTTTGAGGGCCATAGTGGCAAAGTGGGTAAGAGTTCAGGCTGCTAACGAAAATATAGCACTTTGAATTCACCAGCCACTCCTTGGAATCTCTATGGAGTAGTTCTACGTTCTTGTAGGGTCACTACGAGTTGGAATCAACTTGGTGGCAACATGTTTTTTTAGAGGGGTAAAAATATTTTAAAAATGTTGCTGAGATACAAAATTTGAACAACTTATTTCCAACTATTTTATGTCAAAATTAGAAAAAAAAAGTCAATCTCATTTGTAGTTTCAAAAGTTCATGTAATATCAATTCTTCTTCATAGTCATAGATGTTCAATAAAGGAAAGTAAAATCCTAGTATTTTACTACCCAGTTCTTCAAATCTACAATACAAAAAGTCTATGCCCAGCAGATACCCTATGTTCACTGTCATGATATTAATTACATTCAATACCTAATTAAAATCCAGAGGTACACATTTGGCAGCTAAATGTTCACAGTGTATTGACCAGATTTCAGGGCTAATCCCTTCAATGTTGTAATAATTTAGTTTTTTCATTACAGATCACGACACACCTGTTTGATTCTCCCTAAGAAATCACAAAATAATTTTGAAAAATCTCCTGTAACATGAACTTTTATGCAATAAGCAGAAAAATCACTGAGATTATTGTCCACATATTGTCCACATGTATGCATGACCTCTTTTCTGACTCATCACATCACTGGTTTCATTTAAGTAAAATATTTGTTAGTGTGTATGTAGACTCTACCTGCTCTTCCAAGAAGTAGTGCAAAGATATTATGTGAAAATCATCAATATCATTTGATAAAAAACATTTTCTCATACATCATTTTGGGGCATAATATTTGTTATTAAGCCTGCAGTTGTTATTGCAATGCTCTCAACAACCATGTAACATAATTACTATGAATATGTAACTTTAATGATGCCTTTAAAATGTTGGTCTCCTCCTTGCCTTTGGGAAAAATAGTAATAATAATGATCAATTTTATGATTGTTCTGCAATAGCTCAAATGGTTTAACACAGATGTTATGTTTTATTTGAAAATGAAGCAAAATTTCATGCCTCAAATTGGAAGAGATTCCTAATCTAAAAAGATCTGGATGATGTAAAAGCACTATCAATCCAATTAAATACACTTGTAAAGAGTTTTGTCTTCATAATTCCCATACTTTACTTTTTGATTACTTGTGTAAAGTCATTATACTTATTAATTTCTTATCTGAGAGTACAAAGATCGACCTTTTACTTTTGAAATACAGTATTGCTCACTACTTGAGTCACAACTTTGAGAATGATGTTGTCATTACATTTATATTTTAATGGTCTGTTTTAAGTCTCAGGTTTTTTAATGTGAATTATGGACAGAACTCAACAGAATAGTAACAACAACATGCGTGATTAGTAACATGCAAATGATACAAAAATCTTAGCTGTTATCTGCACATTTGCTGAGACAAGCTGATCAAAACAATCTTTTTAGTACTGCTATAAACTTTCAGTCAATGATTATTAACAAATACAGTATCTATGAAAATGGTAATTAATCTCATTTTAAAAATGTTTGAAATATGTGTGATAAAACAATTTATTTCATTTGAAGCTACCAGGAAGCTTGGTGATATTTAACAAACTATAGTCTATAGTGGTACATAGATTATACTTTGAAAAACACTCCATTAAAAATATTGTCCCATTTTGCCCTAAGAACTCCACTAAAAGACTACAGTTGATGGTCGAAGACCTGAGAGTTCCCCTGGGAGCGTAGCCCCTAGACCTGATGCTGCCCCTGATCACAGATCATTACTGAGGTCAACTCTTCAGACAGAAATGGAATGGAGTTGGGGACACACAGTGACCATGTCATGCGTGCACTTGATGGTTCTATGCATCCACAGGATGTCATTCTAATGGTCTCATACTAGAGGGGAGTGGAGATGGTGGACAGGAAAGGACAGGAGATTGTTAAGAGATATGACATGTATGGAATGGAAAGGAGGAGTGTGCTGTCACCAGGCAAGGAGAGTAGAGGGAGCTACATATAGACGGGCATGCATTGGAATTGTATTGTAAACTTTCACTCAATCACAATAAAAAAGATAATAAAAAAATTGTCCCATTTTATCTTTTCTAGACACAGCTCAGAGGACAACTGAGAATTTGCCTCCAAAATTGTGAGATTTCTTTCTCCGCAGAATCAAAGAAGAACTCAGGTGAACGACAGCTCTAGTATCATGGCTGTAACAATGATTCTATAACATAAAAATTTAAAGATGGACTTCCAGCCAATATGCCATCATAGACAGAAGAACCACGCTGTCCTTCTATTGTAAAGGACTAAAAAACTAAATAAAACAGAGACAAAAATCAAACCTGGAACCCACAGTGACAGAAGAAGAGATAAATATCTCAGCCAAATATCAAGTGTAATAAAACAGAGAATGGAGTAAGAGACAGAGAATGGAGAGAAAAACAACATACAAGCAGAAGTTTCCTATCAGGAAACACAGCACGGATTCACCACTTGGGGCTCCTATTACAGAACAGCAGACAGGGAGCACAGGAAAGCAGCTTCATGGAATCTCAGAAGACAAAGCAGCTAGCAACCAGTGACACATGCTTTCCTATCCTTGATCCTCTTCCTGCTGCTCCACCTCCAGTGCCACCTGGCTAGATGAGGTAGCTCAGTCATCAGGGAAGTGAAGTATCTGTTCTTGTAGATTTGTCTTGCCTGTATCAGAAATCTGTGATCAAGAAGTATGTAAAAGAAGCTTCAGGAGCTCCCAGAAGGACACAGATCATCTATTCCATGCATTACAACCTTCTCCATCCTTTCTGCCTACTGGCACCACGTGATGAACATCACATCCTAGAATGGAACAGGCATAGCCTACTGGAACCTGCCCAGCACTGATACCTCATACACCTTGTTGGCCCTAGGGTATGTCACAAAGAACCCATCCCAGTCCCTTCTTCTGAAGCTTGACCTGCCCTGCTACACCACAGCTAAGTGACTGCCCCTGTCCATTGCACAAGGAAGTAAAACGTATTGTGACCACAGATGTAAAGAACACACAGCCTGGCTGTTCCACATAACCAAGTAAAACAAAAAAGCAGGGCAAAACAAGCAAATGTGCTATCAGTAAACAAAGAAAATAACTGTTGAATGTTTCAAAGACAGCAGACAATATCAAAACATATAAAACACAGAACAGGATGGTTCCAGTAAGCATTCAAAATAAAACATCAGAAGACTTTCCAGCAGAAGAAAGTGCACGAGAATCACCTGACAGGGAATTCAAATCTTTACAATTCAGTGCTGTCCAAGAGCTGAAACAAAAACAGACAAAAATGAGGAAAAAAGAAACAAATTTATGGAAGAATGCAAGAAACTAGTACAAAAACAAAAAAAGGTAAAATAAATGCATAACTAGCAATCACACAAAAACAACAGTTAGAAATCCAAGAGATAAGCAACAAGACATCAGAAATAACAGCACTGTAGAAGAGCTGAGGAGGAGCTTCAAAATGATGGAAGACAGGATCAGCAGTATTGAAGATGAATGCTTCATAATATCACAAAAGATAAAAAGCTGACCATCCAAGAAGTTCAATGAACCCCATATAAGCTAGACTCTAAAAGAAAATCACTAGGACTCATTATAATCACAATCACTAAAACCAATGCCAAAAAAAAAAAAAAAAAAAGAACTCTGAAAACACCTAAAGAGAAACGAAAGTCACAAACAGAAGAGGAACAATAAGACTAACTGCTGGTTATTCCACAGAAAACATGCAGGCAAGAAAGCAATGGGATTTCACACACACACACACACACACACACACAATGTTTTTGAAATTAGGACAAGTCTAGATGAACAGAAATTAACAGAACATGTAAAAAAAGACAAATGAAACTTACAAAAATGATGAAAGAAAATCCTTCAATTTGAGAACAAATAACATCAGACCACAGCCTGAATCTAGGAAGCAAGATTGTACCAGCCAGAAGCCAGTCTAGGAAATGAACTCTCAAATACTATACAAAACCAAAATAATTAAAATAGGAAACCAGAAAAGCTAACCTGCAAATGACAACTGTGTCAGAGCAATAAAAAAGGGAGTAAATGGTGTAGGTATAAAACTTTTCAATGGAATGGATGGCAAGCACAACAAATAATAACAGACTGGCTCAAACCTAGGAAGATAAAAATGAACTTCAAGATCAGCACAAAGAAAGTTAACAAACCTACTCATCTAAATAAAGAAGAAAACAGTCTCAAAGAAAAAAAAAAAAGTCTACAAAAACTAAGTACATTAATAAGATATCCACACATCAAAGGAATTCATCACAGCAGAGTAGGTGGAACAAAGAAAATATCAGCACTTCAAACTGACAATGAAGCCAAGTGCCGTCGAGTCGGATCCGACTCATGGCGACCCTAGTAAGTTCATATCTATCTACAATTACACTAAATGTAAATGAGCTAAATGCATACATAAAGAGACAGAGTGATAGACTGAATAAAATAAAAGATCCATCGATAGGTTGTTTCCAAGACAGATACCTTAGAAATAAATACATATTTAAAAACCAAAGGGTGAATAAAATATATCAAGCGAACAGCCACTAAAAAACAGCAGGAGTGGTAACACTAATTTTGTATAAAATGGATTTTAAAGCAAAATCCACCATAAAATACAAAGAAGGGTAATATACAATGATATATATAATAATTCCTTTTGGAATAATCCATCATGAAGATTTAACCGTAAGAACACCTAGATACCCAATGGTAGGGCTCAAAAATACATAAAACATTTTAACAACACTGAAAGAGAAACTGACAATTTCACAATAACAGCAGGAGACTTCAACACACTATCCTTGGTAAAAGACAGAACATCTAAAAAGAAAATCAACAAAGATCCAGAAGAGCACAATCAGCCAGTTGGACCTCATAGAAACATTTAGAACACTCCACACAAGAGCTGTGAAGTACATTCTCTTCCAGCACACATGAAGCCTTCTTCAGAAAATACTGTGTCTTAGACCACAGAGTAATCCTCAACAAACTCCCAAACACTGAGATAATACAAAGTATCCTCTCTGACCACAACACCATCAAAGTAGAAATTAACAACAGGAAGAACAAGAAAGAAAAGATCAACTATACTGAAAATGAGTAACAACCTGATTTAAAACCACTGGTCAAGAAATCAAAGATGGAACTAAAAAAAAAATCTAGAATCAAACAAAAATGATAACATCATACCAAAACCTTTGGGAGAGAGCAAAGGCAATCCTTAGAGGTCAATTATAGCAAGAGATGAACCATCAAAAAAGAAAACACAAAATGAATTAGTTATACAGCACAAATGAGTAGGGAAAAAAAAAAAAAAAGCAAAAGAAGCCTACAGTCACTAGAAGAAAGGAGATAATAATAATACAAAAGCAGAAATAAATGAAATAGAGAACAGAAAAACAATATAAAGTATCAACAAAACCAAAGGTTGGTTCTTGGAGAGGACAACAGAATCGACAAACCACTCACCAAATTGACAAAAAAAAAAGGAGAGGAATTAAATAATCCAAATAAAAAGTGACATGGAGGACATTACAACAAATGCAATAGAAATAAAAAATATTATAATTAAGAGTTATGAAAAACTATATCCTAACAAATTTGAAAAGGTAGAGGAAATTGACAGATTCATAGAAACATACTGCCTAACTAAACTAACAAAAAATGATGTTGAAAATCTGAACAGACCCATAAAAAGACACTGAAAAGTAATTAAAAATAATCCAAAAACCCCCCAACGAAAAAGCTCTAACCCAGATGGCTTCACCTGAGAATTCTATCAAACATTCAGAGAAGAGCTTACATCAGCACTACGCAAACTATTTCAGAATACGGAAAAGGAAGAGATACTTCCAAATTCATTCTACAAAGCCAGAATAACCTGGACACCTAAAAGGCACCAAAATTCTTATTAAAGAAGTTCAAATGCCCCATCTTCAGATAATATGACACTATTTACATATACATAAATTTAATATGTAATATATATATTCATTTACATATATATTTTTTTTTCCCAGAAGTCTTCTCATGGAGTGTTTTCAATTTCTATGAGTATATGTATATGTATCAGTAGAAACCAAAAAGATTCCATGAGAAAACTTCTGATTCAGTCAAACAGCTGGATACAAGAAAACATACAAACAAAAACCAACCAATTGCTGTATAGTCAGTTCTGAATGCAAGCAACCCTATAGGACACAGTAGAACTGCCCCATATAGTTCCGAGGTGTGTCTAGTGGATCTGTACTCCTGACCTTTGGGTTAGCAGCTGTAGCACTTAGCTGCTATTCCACCAGGATTTTCATTACTTATAATAGCCCCTAAAAAAATAAAATACCTAGGAATAAATCTAACTAGGGATATAAAAGACCTATAAAAAGAAATTACAAAACACTACTGCAAGAAACTACAAGGGATCTACATAAATGGAAAAATGTACCATGCTCATAGATAGGTACATTTTATATTGTGAAAATGACAATTCTACCCAAAGTGATTAAAAATGCAGTGTGATCCCAATCCAAATACTAATCACATTCTTTATAGGGATGGAAAGACTGTATCATTAACTTTATATGGAAAGGGAAGATGCCCCAAATATGTAAAACACTATTCAAGAAGAGGAATAAAGGAGGAGGACTCATGCCACTTGATCTCACAACTTACTACACATTATAGTAGACAAAGTAGTCTGGCATTGGTACAGTGATAGGTACATTGATCAATGGGACAGAAATGAGAGCCCAGATGTCAATCTGTCTACGTATGCTCACCTAATCTTTGAAAAGGGACCCAAGTCCATAAAATTTTGAAGGCAGTCTTTTTAACAAATGGTGCTCGCAAAACTAAAAGTCTATCTGCAAATAAATAAATAAAAGAAAGAAAGAGGACCCACATCTCACACCACATACAAAAACTAACAATGATGAATTTATGAATCAACTCATAAATGGAGGAAACTACAGGTCATTAAATTACGCTGTGTGAAATAGTCAATCACAAAAGGACAAACATTATATAAGACCACTAATATAAAGCTTCATGAAAAGGTTTACACATTAAAAAGAAACAATCGTTGACAGTTACAAGGGAGAGAAGAGATTGGAATGGAAAAAACACTAAATAGGCAATAGATCAGTGGAAACTTTAGTGAAGGGTAAGAAAGTACATAATACTGGGGAAGTCAGGACAACTCATACAAGGTAAGGTCATGGAAAGCCCCATAGATACATCCAAACTCACTAAATTATTGAGTTGAGAGAAGTGGGGACCATGGTCTTGGGGACTACGTAGCTCACCTGGCATAACAAGATTTATAAAGAAAATGTTCTACATTCTACTTTGGGACTGGTCTTAAAAGCCTGTCAGAGTTTTATCAGGAATGAATGTTGATCTCATCCCTTTAGAAGCAAGGAAGAATGAAGAAAATTAAATATACAAAGGAAAGATTAGTCCAAAGGACTAACAGACAACATGTATGATGGCCTCCAGCAGACTGAATTCAGTACAACTACCACCACTGACTGCTGTGCCAGGGATCACAACAGAGCTTGCCAGACAGAGCTAGACAAAAATGTAGAACAAAATATTGACTTAAGATAGGACTTGCTGACTTGACAGAGTAGAGGAAACACTGAAAGTATGACCTCTGGGCCCACTTTTAACTCAGTACTTTCGCTACATTCTGTAATCGTTTCCTGGGCAATAAATCTACAGCAATTTATTCTCAAATTTATACCATCTTTTCTGCGTTTCAGAAATGCATTTTCAACTTGACATCAGTATGTCACAGAATGACGTTAAATTGACATTTTTTAAGGCATGTCAACTGTAATGGTAACTCTATTACCAAATATACTCATCTGTTTTCCTTCTCCTCAGATTATTTTACGTTCTCATACTAATATATACTATCCTATTTCATTACATCATCATCTTATACCACGGAAACTGTACTAGCTTCTGAACTTGTTATTGCCTCCTTGCTTCCAATTTTGCCAAATTTAAATAAAATGTATTGATCGTAGTTAGACAATTACTAAAATACCATTCCTTTCAAATGATCAACTGCTTTCAAAAATCTTCCAGTATTTCTTCATCAACTACACTGTAACCTCTAAATGTGTTCTTCAAGTTGTCCCAGCCCTCTCATGGTCACCTACTGCTTCCCTGTAAGGCTTTAGCAAGCCGCATTGGTCTCTTTCCCATGGTCATGACTTAATTTGTCCTTATTTCTCGCTTTATAGCTTGGCTCACATCGCTCTCAGCCTGGAATAGCCTTCCAACTTTGTTTTCCTAATTTTTCCTTCTTATTGTTGTGTGTTATCAAGTCAGTTCTGACTAAAGTACAGGACAAAGTAGCACTGTCTTATAGGATTTCTTAGGCTTAATCTTTATGGTAGCAAATCAACAGATCTTTCCGCTATGGAGTCACTGGGTGGGTTTGAATTGCGAACCTTTTGGTTAATCATGGACTGCGTAATCACTGAGCCACCAGGGCTCTTTATGTGAGTCCTGCACACCCTAAAACCACCTTTGAGAAATGGAATTTTTGTGTACTTTTAACAGTTTTGCGTTTTACTATTTTGCTTTGTTGCTTTAATCAACTGTTGACTTCCTCTTCTCTGCAGAGGCAAAAGATTCATACATTCAAGTATGGATTTAACACTCTTTGGTGTATTGGTTCAAGCTCACATTTCAAGGATTTTCTACTGCGGAGGTATGGGTTTAACACTCGTTAGATTATTGGTTCAAGCCCACATTTTAAGGATTTTCTAAGGTGGAGGGTTCTCTATGGAAATACCTGCCCATGATTTTTGCCATGCATCTCCTCACTGCCAATTTCCAGCTCTGTTATCACAAGGGCCACAGAACTCTGTGTTATCTATTGTTATTTAAAGAAAATGGGTTCTATCTGGAGCCACACTGCAGCTAAATTTCTATTTATGGAAAATCTTGGGAGTCAGTATTTCTGTAAACTTTGCTGTGACGGCTTTGATAAAACAGTGGGAGGCCCATTTGGGTCACCTAAGGATTTTGAAACAAAAACACAGATATGTTCCTGTGAACTAGCAAACTAGTTCCAAATGGGTGGTGTAGCATATTGTTGACCAATGTCATTTTTTATTACATCTTTAAAATCTTAAAAAATGACAGTGATTTCTAAATAAACAAATTTCCATTTTATTAATGCTTTGGCAAATAAATAATATATTTATAGAGAAAGAATACATTATAATAAATTAGAAGATCTGCTTGAAAGAGTGAAAAAAACTCTATGGGCTTTCAATTTTGATACTGGGTCTCCTCTTCTCAGCTGCGTTAATTTGGGGCAATTAAACTTCTTGAATTTTAGTTTGCTCATCAAAGGATAAAACAAATAGTGACTACCTCACACTGATAAGGAGATAATTAGATGAAATACTAACAGCAAAGCATTTAATACAAAGTAACTCACATATATACCAGACATACAATAAATAATAATTCATTGTTACAGCCATGAATTTAAAAACTAAAACTCGAGTAGCTCAAAAGGCACTGTTTGTCTACAAACTTTTCACAGAGGAAAAATCACAAGTTCTCTCAAGTCGTCTACATACATCTCAGGGATTTAAAAAGGAGCTGACTGATAATCCAACGTGAAAAAGGACATAAAAAAGAAAATATCATGTGCACTTTTACCATTAACTTTATCACAGTATCAAACAAACTAAAACTCCATTTTTCCATATCATTAATAATATTAAATTACTTTTAGTATGCTATATTTATTCTTTAGAATGCAGTCACTAGTTCTGAGATGTCAAATGTTCCTGACGTAGTAACTATTTCTTGAGTTTTAGGTAAGATTATTTCCACAGAACATCAAAAGAAAAACTTTGATATAGTGATAATTATAAGATATTGGGAGAAACAAATTATCTTTATTTAAATTACCTAAAACTAGACTAAGCGCAAGGGCAAAAAACAAAACAATAGAAACAAACAAAAAAAAACCCACCAAAACTGCTTCTGTTGATTGGATTCCCAATCATAGTGACCTTGTAAGGCAAAGTAGAACTGTCTCATGGGATTTACAAGGTTGTTGAAAAGCAAAGATGGCACCTTGCCTTGAAGAATAAGGCGCAGCTACCCCAAGCCACAGTGTTCTCAACTGCATCATACGCATGCAAAAGATGGATGATGAATAAGGAAGACAGATGGCTGAAGCCTCTAAACAGTGGTGTTGGCAAAAAATATTGAGTATACCATGGATTGTCAAAACAACAAGCAAATCTGTCTCGAAAGGAGTACAACCAGAAGTGTTCCTTAGAAGCAAGGATGCTAAGACTACCACTCACATACTCTGGACCTGTTAACGAGAGGGACAAGTCACTGGAGATGAACCTCATGCTTGGTAAAGTAGAGGGTCAGTGAAAAAGAGGAAGACCCTCAACACAGTGGCTGCAACAGTGGGCTCAAGCATAACAACAGCTGTGAGTATAGCATAAAACTGGGTAATGTTTCCTCCTGTTGTGCAGGATGACTCATAATCAACTCAACAGCACATAACAACAACAATCTCTACCGGAGCAGACTGCCACATTTTTCTCCCATGGAACAGCTGATGGATTTGAACTACCAACCTTTTGGTTAGCAGTCAAGTGCTTAACTATTGTAACAGAGGGTCTCCTTTGGACTAGGCACAGTCACTGAGAATGTGAACTAAACGTTCATATAAACAATAATGGGTGATTTCTAAGATTTTTGCAAATGCTTGGTAGAACAGCAGTGCTTTTCATAAGCCTTGAAGATTATTTATCAAAAAAGTATACTGCTGACAGAACAAAATGAATAAAAATGTAAGTTTACTAGAAAAACTCAGATTGTAAGAATTTAAAAAATAATGATCGTGTATTTGGGGAAGTCATCAATTTTTGCATAGGAAAAAAGAATGTCAACATCTTTAAAATCACAGGTTCAAATGCTGTAAATAACAATATGATCAAAATTCAGGGATCTAATGAAAAACAAGTCAGGTTATTGTTTCCCCCCCCCCCCAAAGTTAATTAATTAAATCAGGAACATTTATATTTGCATTGATAGTCATAAACATTTGGGCCTGAATAATAAAAATGATCATAAAGACATCACGTGTTGATTTTTGACAAGAAAATTCTTCTAGGACAGAATGTTAAATTCCTTAGCAGTGTTGTTTTCTCTTTTAGCGAAACCCATCTTTGCTTTCCAGGCCCACTGAACTATTTTTTTCCTCCAATAAATCAGTTCTTTCTCTCTCTGCTTTCTAGGCTCTCTCCCAAATGTCAATTTTCCTTCTCATTGACTCCCACTTGTATTTTTACTGTCAGATGTTTCTTTATGTGAAAGCCAAAATATGTCTTTTAAAAAATTTAGTTTTTTTAGGCACTCTCATCTTCTTTTATACTTGCTACCACCTCAACCTTTCAATAGCCAGCCCTTCCAATCTCCTCTTAGTGCTAAATTCTTTCTGTTTTTCTCTGATTTTTCTATTTCTCTCTTTCTCCCTCTCCATGCATCCATACCATGACAGTCACTACAGTTATGTTCCCATATTTCAGTTCTCCTCTCGCTTGGTCCTTTGAGAAACTACAGTAGTCATCTGCTATGCTTTGGGGGTGGGGGTAGGGGAGGAGGCGAAGAAGAAAAATGTGAGCCAGAGTGATACATGTTGTTGCCAGTCAGATGTCTTTAAGAGCCAGTGTGTGAGTCACCATATCCCCTTTCTGCTGCCTAGGCAACCGTCAACTTTCAAATTTTGGAGAAAACATCCAACTGTGAGTTCCTGAATGAAGATGAGGCATATCAGAGAATCCTGCCAAATCATGCATAGCTTGAATGACAAACTGTCATTGCTTTTGACCTACTGAGATTTGAGAGTTTCCGCTACCACATTACTATAACAGAGTTTGGGACCTTACAGAACATGTTACCATGATTGAAATAAATAAATAAATAAAATATGTGACATTGGCTTAGGCTTAGGATGGTAGGCAATGAGAACACTATTCTCAGAGGTAGGAAGGAAGGTGATCCATGTGTATGCCCCGGATGAAACCAAAGTGAATCATATACCTAAATAGCTTGAGCTATTTAGGCACATGAAGTGGTGAAGAGATTAAAATAAACAAACAAAAAAAGATGAGATTAAAAAAAAAAAGAGGTGAAGAGATTAAAAAAAAAAAAGTAGTGTGTGTGGGTTGCAGTTGGTGGCATTTATTTATCAAAGTATTCCAAAAACTGGAGAATCTGCAAGAAAGAATAAAAGACTATATATACAGAACTGTTTCATACATTCCAAGGAGCAACTGGTGTGTTCAAACTGTCAACCTGTTGGTTAGCAGCTGGAGACCTTAACCATTATACCACCAGCGTATAGAATTGAAGTATTCATGATTTAAAAGGAAAAAAAAAAAATGAGTTATGAGTTAGAAAGGATGGTGCACGTGGGCACTAGATCATGCTACTTGATGAATCAAACAGATAAGAAGCCAACTAAGATTTTCAGAGAAATATACTGCCAAAATTTCCAAGACTTAAGATGATATATAGGGTGCCAACATTCTATCAACAAAAAGGATACTAGAATGCCTAATATGTCCCACCTTGGCCGAAGACATATTACTAATGCCTACATCCAATGCAGTCAAACGATAATGAAAATGGCCAGAGACAAAGGGACTGTGGAAAATGATGGACAATAAGACCACTGTAAAAACAGAACAAGGCTTGATCAGATTCCATGGTGCAGCCCAAGACTGAAAATCTCACATTGTCATTCAGAAGGATTTAAGAATTGCTGCAAACCAGGATCTTCTGGGAAGCTCCCAACTTTCCCTTTTCTTAACACAAGCACTTACTGTCTTACCTTACTTCTGATCCACCATCGTTTACTGCAGCCCAGTAGCACCATGATTAAGACCTATCTGTGGCTGTTGACCAAAAGTTTGGCAGTGTGAATATACTACGTGCTCCTTGGAAACCCTATGGGGCAGTTCTGTTCTGTCTGATATAGTCACTGTGAGTCAGAATTAACTTGATAGCAATCATTTTTTATCACATACTGAGTGAAGAAAGGACAGAAAACTTGATTTTTAAATTCTAAGTCTCCAGATCCATAAAGAACTCAATGAAGAATTGATGTAGACTACTTTTGTCATCTCTTGAGAAAGAGACAATTCTGAATATAAACAGAGTACAGATGTTGTTGAATGGAATTTGGGATTTAACATTAATGGAGCATAAGTATACCAGGCTAAGGAGGAGATGATACTAAGTATGTGTTAAACTGATTATCTGTGAGAGTCATTAGACATGTTCCTGGGTATTCTTGTTCTTCTTCTAATGGGCACATGATAGAAATAAATTTGAAGTTACATGTAGCCACCAATTTCCTTAGTCCATAAAATGCAAGTGGAAGTGATTTGTGTCCACTTTGGGCCAATATTCTCTCATACATTCATTTTTTATTTTTTCTATAGGAATTGACACAATGTTCCCATAGTAACAAGACTCAGTACACACCGAATGTTTCAAGTCTGCTTTATACACACCTTTACACACACCTTCAAAGAATCTAAAATAAACTTGCTGCCAGATGTACCACTTGAGAAGTACTGTAATTGTAAGAATTTATCTGTTACTTTAAAATTGCTCATTTCTGCACACACAATGTAGAGGATACACATTTACCTTTATAGAAATGGTAAATGGGATAAAATGAAAATGTCTGACAATTATATTATGATAATATGACTAAAGTATTAAGATGAATTGTTAATCATTACTTAGCAAATTACAACTTTCATATGGAGAAAATAATACCTTACATATATAATGAATAATATTACACTTGGACTAATATGGTTGTAAGTTAATTATAGACTACACAGCTGATTTAGTTTCATTTACCTAAGGAGCTGCTCTGACCCTACTGCGGATTAATTACATCTTCAGGCACACAGTCTCATTTATCATTGTCACGTCCAGCATTATACCTTCTAGCTAGAGTGTAGCTATTGTTAAAAAAAAAAAAAAAAAAACCTTAGCTCTGATACATTTTGCAAGTATAGTCATTAAAGGCACATGACAGCTAAAACCAGGTAAGATTAAATTAGCTATGGAACATTAGGAAAGTTCATGTCCTAGAAATTCAATGACTGTAGGAAAATCAAAATTCTGTTAAAATCATTCAAGTCAGATACATGTTTCTATTATATTTTAAAACATACTTGAAAAGACTCCACATTTTAAAAGATACTTACAGAAACTGTAATGCACATTAGTAAGACCTTATTTTGCATGAGGCAAGGTTTTAATATTTCCATTCTTTAAAATTCTTAGAGGTATTCAAAAGGATAACATGCTTGTCTTTATAGATATCCAGAAAGTTTTGTTTCAATTATGATGAGAATTTTATACTATTTGTTTTTCTCTAGCAATATGAGTAGACTAAATCAAATGTAAGAGAAAATATTAAAGAAATCAGTCTGCAGCTTGGAGTATGGTTGAACTTTTATTCATCCACAGCTAAATGATTATTTAGTATCTACTGAGAACTGCTAAATGGCAATTAATGTGCAGAATGTAGGCACACTTTAATAACTAACATGGAATTCCTCAAGAAGCTCAAATTCTAGAGGAAGACAGACAAATGAATGACTATTAAAAATGTGGAAAATGTGATTAATGTTCAATAGAAACATGTACAGACCATTATGGGGTATTAAACAGGAGTTGCAAACCTAGCATGGTAAGTCAGGATACCTTTCTGAGTGAACAAAGACCTCAGCTCATTATTCAAAGCTGAAGAGGACTCAACCCTGTAAGTTATGAATAAGGAAAGAGAGAATACATATGGAAGAAACTGGAGGAGGATGAGTGGACACCGTCAGATTCATTCAACATAGTTGACAATATCTGAAAGCATAGAATCACGAGGGAAAAAAAAAACAGAAACTACAGCAGATTCTAGAGGCAAGGCTAAAGATGAGACGGGGGGGTCGGGGCGGAGTCAAGGTGGCGGACTAAGCCCACATCTCTTTCTATCTCTCTGGAAACCAAGACCTGAATTGACAAACAGAGCCTTCTGATCACCTAATCAGCCTCAGGACAGGGCACAGAGCTGTTAATTGGGACTTCATACCACTCAGCGAAAAACCTCCTCTCTTTCGCTGACTCCCGCTCCTGGCTAGCCCCGGCTCTCACGGACGGAAGGTAAACGCACCATTTTGACTTTTTTTTCCTCGGTCTCGGCTGGCGGGCGGAGCTGGGCCTTGCGTGGCGGCTGGACTCAGACACGCTGCTGGGGGGATAGGCAGGCGAAATTCCCATATTCTGAGAGCCAGGCTCAGGACTCTGTTAATCTAGACGCTTTGAGCCTTTCGTTTTGTAGCTGCCTCAGTGGGGTTTGCGCGGAGCTCCGCGGTCAGGGTGAGGGACACCATGTTGGTACCTAGATTTTAGCGGGACCTCGTTCTTAGCCTGGGAGCCAGCGCCTGAAAACAGGACAGCGCTTCTCCGTCAGAAAAGTAGTGATTTTGCACAGTGCTGCCTACGTTGAGGGCCCTGCAACAGAAGCAGAGGAATCACTACCTCTCAGCACCTTTAGCCCCTCTGTCTGCTGCCTGTGTGGAGGATGCCATCTTGGATACGGTGGCCGCAGCTGGACCTAATTCTTAGCTTGGGAGCCAGAGCCTGCCCACAAGAGAGCGCTTTTCTTTCACAAAACCAGTACTCAACACAGTGTTGGCCAAGGCTAGGCCCTGTCAGCAGAGGCCAACAGGGCAGTAGCATTGCTGTATTCTGAACTAGTTTGTTATCATCTGGAGTTGGATATAGTGGCGCTTACTTTGTCAGATGAGAAGAGGGACCTCTACACCTGAAAACCTAACTGACTTGTGAACTGGTCAGATACCTTTTGCTTTACATTTGAAAACAGCCTAGAGAAACACTTGCAATCCATCCTCACAGTACTTCTTCCAGCCTCTATATACTCACATGGGACCCCAAAAGCAACAGACAATTGTGGCATACAAGCAATCACTCATGGCTTCAGAAGGCTCCCAAACAAAGCAACCAAGGAGTTTTCCAGATGAAGAAACTTTTATGAAAGCATCAGGAAGTGAACACAAATTGATTATATACAGAGCCCTTCTAGACCTTATACAAAATGCAGCAGAACAAAATGAAAAATTGAGCAAGTTGTTCGATTTGATGGAACACCAGTACTCTGAAATCCAACAGATCAAGAAGAAAATCAAAGACACAGAAACTTTCACGCAAAGCCAAGAAAACAGAATGGAACAAATGGAAAAAAGAATTTCTGACTTGGAAGACAGAGCTACTGATGCCAGATTCTATGAGCAGAAATCAGAAAAAAGAAACAAGAAAAATGAAGAAACATTGAGAAGCATGCGGGACTCTATTAAGAGGAACAACCTTCGATTAATTGGAGTCCCTGAACAGGGTGAGACATCTGAGAACACAGAGAGTATTGTTGCTGAGCTGCTGAAAGAAAACTTCCCAGAAATCATGAAGGAAGAGAATATAGACATCTCAGATGCATATCGTACGTCACCCAATATAGATCTCAAAAGAAAGACTCCAAGACATATTATAATCAAGCTTAACAAAATGAAACATAAGCAGCAACTCTTAAAGGCAGCAAGACTCAAGGCAAAGCTAACATTCAGAGGGAAACCCTGTAGGTTGTCGTCAGATTTCTCAGCAGAAACCATGCTGGCCCGGAGACAGTGGCACGACACATTCAAAGTCTTGAAGGAGAAGAACTTTCAACCGAGAATTATATATCCTGCAAAACTATCTTCAAATACAAAAATGAAATTAAGACATTCCCAGATAAACAGAAACTGAGAGACTTTGTAAAAACCAAACCCAAACTACAAGAAATACTGAAAGAAGTTCTTGGCTTTGGCTTAGAAGAACGAAACCACTAACTTTATATTTTAGAATGACACACTACTCAATACTCTACTCATTTAGGGAAGGCTCCAAAGTAAATCACAGCTTTGATTTGGAAAGAAGCAAACCAGTGATCATCATGAAAACTATGGTGTCATCATAATAAAAAGAGGGATGTACTACAGTCGTTATAGTCCTTCCAGATGGAGAAGAAGATGACAAGACTGGTAGTAATTAAAATTGGGTTTATAAATAGTTTATTAAGGGGGTTCATAGGGGCAGCTGTAATGCACAACAAAGATGTATCATACCATTTCAAGAAATCTAACACACGAGTCTCAACAACTATAAAACCAGCTCTGAAAAAGGTGAAAAATCAACTCACAAAAAAGAGTGTCCCAGAACAGACAAATAAGAACAACAGAGAAAACATCAACATAAAAATAAACATATCACAATGGCAGCAGTGAACACATACCTATCAATAATTACATTGAATGTGAATGGACTGAATGCTCCAGTAAAGAGACACCGAGTGTCATCTTGGATCAAAAGACACGACCCATCCATATGTTGTCTACAAGAAACTCACTTGAGACCTAAAGACAGGAACAAACTGTAAATTAAAGGATGGAAGAATATATATCAAGCTAACAATGAACAAAGAAGAGCAGGGGTGGCAATTCTAATCTCAGACAAAATCAACTTTAATGTCAAATCCACCATCGTGGACAAAGATAGACACTATTTGTTGCTGAAAGGTTCAGTACACAAGCAAGACTTAACTATATTAAATATTTATGCATCTAATGTCAGAGCACCTAAATATGTCAAAGAAACACTGACTACGCTCAAAAGAGAGTTAGATGACTCCACAATAATAGTGGGAGACTTTAACACTCCACTCTCATTACTAGACAGATCATCTAGAAAAAAGCTCAGTAAAGATACAGAATCAAGACTGGAGGCAGAGACAGAGGATCAGAGGAGGCATTGTTACAGTGTAGATGGAGTCCGAGATTTGTTGAGGGTGAGAAAAAAAGATGGCTTTTTCATTAGCTGTGGAAATATATGCATTTACAAGATTAGAGTAGCAATAAAAAAGAATATCACAATCTGTGTAGATGACAGTTGAAATGTTTTTGTTTTTAAGTGCCATTGAGCTGCTTCCTACTTACAGTGACTCTATTTACAACAGAATGAAACATAACTAGGTCCTGCCCTACACTCAGGAAACCGTGGTGCTCTAATGATTAAATGCTGCAGCTGCTAACCCAAAAGTCAGCAGTTCAAATCCACCAGGTGTTCCTTGGTTGCTTTATCTATAGGGTTGCTATGAATCGGAATCAATCCAACAGCAATGGGTCTGAGTGTTACGATCACAATTGTTGTTATGCGTTTGCCCATTCTTGCAGACACTGTGTCAATTCATCTAGGGTCTTCCTCTCTTTCACTGACCCTCTACCAACCATGACATCTTTCTTCAGCAGTGCTCCTGATAACATGATAAAAGAAACATGAGACACATTTTCACCATCCTCGCTTCTAAAGAGCTTGTGGCTGTACTTCTTCCAAGACAGCGTTGTTCATTCTTCTGGCAGTCCATGGTAATTCAAAAGCATCTATTCTTCTCTAGTTGTTTTTATTCATTGCTAAGACACTTTAATTCTTAAAGAGACATCTTCACTTTTTAACACTTGGAAGGGATTTTGAAGATTTACCTAAGGCAATACATAGTTTGATTTCCTCACTGCTGCTTCCATGGGTATCGATTGTGAATCCAAGTAAAATGAAATCACTGAAAATTTTAGTCTTTTCTCCATTTATCAGGATGCTCCTTAATTGGTCTAATTGTGAGAATTTTTATTTTATATTGAGTGGTAATCCATATTGAACACTGTCCTTGATCTTCAAGCAGTATCATCAGTAAGTGCTTCACGTCTTCTTAACTTTCAGCAAGCAAGTTTGTATCATCTGTATACTCAGACTGTTAATGAATCTTCCTCCAGTCCTGATACCATGTTCTTCATACATTTCGGCCTCTGAGACTATTCAGCATAAAGATTGAAAAGAACGGTGAAAAGAGGTACAAGGAAATGAACTACTGGTGATCACCAGGATTCTTTACAGTTCTATTCTTCTTTCTCTAAATCTTTCTGATTATTTCACTCTTGCTCATGATTGCATGTGCACATGCAAAGAGCTGGAAATAGTAATCCAAAAGGGAAGAACGTGCTCTGCATTTCTCAAGCTGAGAGAACTAAATAAAAATTGAAGACTTGAGCTACAATAGTGAAGGTTCCAACTAAGAAAATATTACAGAATTCAGGAAACATCAAAAGAAGATGGAAGGAATACACAGAGTCATTACACCAGACAGAGCTGATCAATGTTCAACCATTTAGCAGGCAGCATATGCTCAGGAACCAAAGTTACTGAAGAAGTTGAAGCTGCATTGAAGACATCAGTGATAAACAAAGCTCCAGGAATTGATAAAATATCAATTGTGATGCTTCAACAAATGGATGCAGTGCTAGAAATGCACACTCATCTGTGCCAAGGAATTTGGAAGATAGCTACCTGGCCAACTGACCTGAAGAGATACATATATATGCCTATTTTCAATAGGCATATATATGCCTAACCCCAAGATGCATATATGTGCGTATTCCTGATTCCAGCTGAATGAGGAGATTGTGGAACAATATAATATCCAAGTAAAATTTTGCTAAAGAGCATTCAAAAGCAACTGCAACAATATACTGACAGCAAACCAACAGAAATTCAAGCTGGATTCAGAAGAGGATGTGGAACTAAGGATGTCATTGCCAGTGTCAAATGGATCTTGGCTGAATGCAAAGGCATTCGACCGTGTGGATCATAACAAATTATGGATTACATTGTGGAGAATAGGAATCCAGAACACTCAATTGTGTTCATGAGGAATGGATCAACAGACAGTTGTGCAGATAGAACAGGGGCACACTGCATGGTTTAAAGTCAGGAAAGGTGTGAATCAGGGTGCTAACCTTTCACCAGATGCTGTCAATTTGTATGCTGAGCAAACAATCCAAGAAGTTGGACTACGCATCAGTACTGGAGAAAGACTTATTAACAACCTGAATTATGCACATGACACACCTTGCTTGCCAGAAGTGAAGAAATTTAAAACACTTAGTGATGAAGATCAAAAACCACAGTCTTCAGTATGGATTGCACCTCACCATCAAAAAAATAAAAATCCGGACAACTGGACCAGTAAACAACATCATGATAAATGGAGAAAGGATTGAGCTTGCCAAGGATTTCTTTTTACTTGGTTCCACAATGAATGCTGATGGAAGCAGCAGTCAAGAAATCAAATATACACTGTGTTGTTGTTAGGTACTTCCAAGTCACTTCCAACTCACAGCGATTCTATGCACAACAGAATGAAACACTGTCTAGTCCTTCACCATGTCCACAGTGATTTTTATGCTTAAGCCCATCATTCCAGCCACTGTGTCCATTTATCGCTTTAAGGGTCTTCCTCTTTTTTGCTGAATCTCTACTTTACCAAAAGTGATATTTTTCTCCAAGGACTTATCTCTCTTGATAAGATGTCCAAAATATGTAACATACAGCTCAAGGAAGCAAGCAAATAATTTCAATAAATAGAAAGTGAGACAAAGCTAACCGCAAGAAAACATTCAGAATATGTAGTGCCATCAGGTTGGTATACTTGAGTCTGTGTGATGATGACAGCCAGAGAAGTTTCACGAGTGTCTAGCAAACAGATGATAAAGATGTGGACACAGCTAAAAATAACTATTTGATAGCTCAGAAATTATCTAATGGGGGAGAATTCTTTTTAAATGCCATATGATTTTCTATTTGTTTCTACTGAATAATTTATCCACTTATTTTAAAATAATCTGTTAAATATTTCATAACCTTTTTTTGTTGTTAAACACATTTTTATGTTCTGCAGATATCAGATATTCTGGCCTATAACCAAAGCCATTGTGAAGATCTTTAAGTTTAAAATACGTTTCTTAAAAATTAGAATAATCATCTGGTGGGAAAATAAACAATTTAAAAACATTATAAATAGTTGCATAATGAAAGACTCATTTTTACAAATTTGTTAATGAAATAAAAGCAGTAATTTTGTTTTAGCCTGTAATCCAATATTCTAGCTTGGGACTTTTAGCTTTCGGGTCACACCAAATGACAGTAACTCATCATTGGTTTCTATATGATAGATATGTTTAAAAAAAAATTCCTTCATTGTGATTTATAGGCAAGGGCAGCATCAGGGCCAGGGGCCATGTTCCCAGGGGGACCCTGAAACCACTGGACCATCAATTGAGGTCTTTTAGTGGAGATCTCAGGATGCACCCCTTTTTATTCTTGTGTTGCCAGTGAGACTCAACTTTGTGAGCTCCATCGCGGCTGTCACTGGTGGTGGCCGGGCATCATCCAGTTCTTCCGGTCCCAGGTCTAGGTAGGCACCCACTCATGTGGGTCTCTCTATCTTTACCCCATGTTATTTTGGTCCTCAGTGAGCATCCATTCCTACTGAGTTGGGACCATTTGCTGTGCCCTTGGATGGCAGCTTGGCAGTTTTTAAGACCCCAAACACCACTCACCAATGTGAGGTGCAGAGAGCCCTCTCAGCAAAACACTAGTTGTGTCAATTGGCCTCGATTTCACCTAAGAGCATGGTCCCCTGCCCCCTGCCCCAGCTACTCTATCTTTGCAATATTGGGTTAAGATGGAAGGAGTACTCGACTTATGCTGAAGTCCATTTAATATTATTGTTGTTTCTAATGTGTGCTATCACAGATTTCTCTCAAGCAGATTTCTAGCAAGTGTCTAATCTAAACCCTCCCCCCTCGCCTCCCCTCCCTCCTCTCCCTTGCAGTTGTCAAAGTCTTTCCTGCCATACACAAGTCTGTTTTTGAGATCTTATCACAGAGGTCTCATACAATTTTTGTCCTTTCGTCACCGACTACTTTCACTCAACATAATGTCTTCCAGTTGAAACCAGGTTATGAGATGTTTCCCGGAATCATCGTTATTCTTTATCATTGCGTAGTGCTCCCTCTTCAGACACTAATGGATTGGACTTGGCAATGCAGAGTGACCATATATTGGATGCACTTTATGGTTCTATACATCTATAGGATATCATCCTGGCTGGAGGAAGGAGAGTGGGTGGAGAGGAGGGGAAAGGAGACTGTTGGGAGGATGAAACATGTGTGGAGCAGAGAGGAATAGTGTGTTGTCACCGGACATGGAGAGCAGTGGAGGCTGCATATGGGTGGGCATATTAAAAATAAAAAAGAAAGAAATTCCATTATTTTCTATTTTTACTTCATTTTTAATACATAAATCATCATTTGGGGAGGTAGCTTAAAACCAGGCCAGTTGTCACTGAGTTAATTCCAGCGCAGGGTGACCCCATGTGTTGCAGAGTAGAAGTACACTCTACAGGGTTTTCCATGGCTGTGAGGTATCTGAAGATCTCTAGGTTTTTCTGACAAAGAGCCTCTGGCTGAGTTCAAACCACCCACCTTTTGATTAGCAGAAGAGTGCTTAACTATCTGCACTACCCAGAGATTCCATGAGAAGAGGCTACTTTTTCTAAAACTAGCTCATTTACTAAATGGTTTAGTGGAAAAAAAGAAGCACTGTATAACAGTGCTGGAATTATATTTGAAAAAATAAATTTGCAATGATATTTTGGTAATTAAAATACATTGCTTTGAAATAAAATTACCAAGCATTTGAGGTTAATAGTAGTTTCTAGTTGATATTTTATTTGGATAAATACAAACTTTGCTTCAGACAAAATATCTATTATCAGAGCAAATATCCTACAAGACAGCATCTTCCTACAAAGATATAAACAGCTGGCTTTCTTGAAGATGAAAAAAAAAAAAAATTATCCCAGTATAATATATAATAGCATAAAACCAAAAAAAAAAAAAAAATAGAATTCAGAGCACCATTTTCAATATTGACTATTAGTGTCTCAATGTAATTACTGTAATGGTCCATAACTTGTCACTTTTTCAAACATAGAGTCCAAATACCTCATTTAGGCACTTGGTTCCTCATTAAAATATAACATTCTTTAGGTTATAGATAGAATTCCTGGATGGCACAAACAGTTAAGCATCTGACTACTAACCGAAAAGCTGGTGGTTCAAACCCACCATTAGGGCCTCTGAAGACAGGCCTGGTGATCTGCTTCTGATAAGCCACAGCCTGGAAAATACTATTAAGTAGCTCTACTCTGCATGTATAGGGTCACCATATGTCACAAATTACCTGACAGCAACTAACAGTATTTTTTATGCCTTCTAAAACATAACAATAAAATCTATGTAATAACAAAATTATTTTTAGACCTACAGAATCTGGCCAAGACAAATAAAGTTAACAAAAGAGGTGGCAGCTTTAAAAAGTTATATAGAGCGTATAATAAGGAAGTAGGTGGACAAATCACAGGGAAATGATTTTTTTTGTTGTTAATTTTAAAGCCTATATTATGTTCAGAGCCCAATTTAATTTTCTTTAGGTCTAGCTAAAAATGCTACCATCTTAAGCAGTCTGTGAATACTGCTAAATTTCTACAATTATTTCTTTTGTATTTTTGTGTAATGACATAGGGAAAGCCATGTAATGTAAGAAAGGGCTGACAACTGAAAGAATTCTGATTGGTAAAAATTCCACTAACTTGAAATTTATGGTTATGAGAATTACATAGTCGTATTTTTCCAACAGTGGCAGAAAAAGAGGCTCTTAGTGACTGTCTAAGGCTGAAGGATATTAAATCATATCCATGCAAATATCTATTTGATAGGACGTTTGGGTGGTAATATATATGGTGTAGTAAAAGTCCACTTGTCTTTGTCACATTTCTCCAAGATTCAGAGAGATCCCACAGTGAGCACAGACCCACTTCAGATTTCAGAAGAATGAATGTGGATAAGGTTTTTATTTTAATGTTGGCGTTTGCTTTTTATACAATGTGTGATACTAATTTGTTTCTGGATTTGGTCTACAGGAGCCGGAGGACCTTTCCAGAAGCCTTTGAAATTCTTGCTGCCTTGCTTGTTTTTGCTCTCAGTGCTGACTTCTGTGTTGAAGAGTGTCCAAATTGGAACTTAACTGGGATGATTAACAGCTGCTACAAAATCAATACTCTATGTAGGGAAAACAGAATTGGGCTAAGATGGTCTTACATGAGCACTATTTTGTGGCTGAATATCTATCGATGTCAGCAAGCCAAACATAATTTATGTTGATGGAAGCATTTCCTTGGGCATAATCCATGGCCTTTTCAGACTAGGCATCAGAGACCTTGGAGGTAGAGAATATAATTCATAGGTCTTAAACATGCATAATTATGCATATTCTTGGGTGCAAAAATGATCACTGTTACACTTAGCAAGAAATGGGTTTGCTTAAATCTTTCATTATTTTAACATTTATTATGCCTGAAATACTAAGTCAAACTATTATAGCCACTACAGTCTGCCTCAAAGTAGTCTTAAATTTTCTTTCCCATAGATAAAACTGAAAGATAATACAGATGTTTGTGGATTGGGTTTATTATATCCTGAAGCTTTAACTGCAAAACAGTAAGGTAGTTGTTAACATATGTCTAAAAATCTTCATATTTACTATTGCAGGGCTAAATATTTAATATTTAATATTTAACAAATAAATAATTAATAAATACTTAATATTTAGCCTGCAATAGTAAATATACAATGAAAAGTAATATTAATTTAATATTTTAGTATTTAATATTTTAATATTATTTAATATTTTAGTAAACAATAAGATGCATATGGCAAGAGCTTAAAGAAAAATAAACTCATCCTTTAACCCTGATTTATATCTCTTCTAGCCACACAAAGTCAAAAGCTAAGCCAAAGCTGTTGCTGTCCACTTGATTCCAACTCATAGTTACTCTATAGGCCAGAGTAGAACTGCCCCTTTGAGTTTCCAAGGAGCAGTTGGTGGACTCAAACTGCTGATTGGCAATCGAGCTCTTAATCACTACGCTGCCAGGCCTCTAACTACATAAAAGCTTAGAATAACATGTGCTCTGTTTTATCCACATTTTGGAATTCACACTATTTGTGACACCTTATTTATCTCTGTATCTCCTACAGTGTTTATTCAAGAAATTAGAGGAAGCACACAATAAATATTTGTGGAACGAACTATTAAATAAACCCTCCTGGGGTCACCATAAGTTGGATCCAACTCCACGGCACTTGGCTTGGCTTAGGACTAAAACCTTGAACACCATTTAAGAAACTACATGCTTATGAAAACTTAATATTTCAGGTTTTGCTTATGTTACTATAAGACTACATACACGAGTGGAATATGTTTTTAAAAAACATTTACTTGCCAATGCATTTGTATATGAAGAATATTTTGTTGATATTGTTAAGTGGATTATCCCTCGAGCATAATCTTGTCTGCTGACACTTTTCCTTCCCTGAAATGGTATAGGACACTCTCCTCGGTGACAATATTATACATATTGTTTGGGTAAACAATTGTCATCATTGTTGTTAGTTGTCAGTAACCCCACGTGTGTTACACTAAAATTGTACTCCATGGAGTTTTTGATGGTTGATTTCCAGAAACAGATTGCCAGTCCTTTCTTTTGAAATTAGAAATGCATCCTATATATATTAAATATGGCATCTTCTTACTATGCTACACTGTGGAAAAGATAAATACTTTTCTTCAGAGAGTTATCATGGAATACGGATTCTATAGTTCAAAGAGGACAGTTAGTTTGACAGTTAACTTTTACTTTTCATAGAAGCATGATATACAGAATTGACCCTCCCACTCAAAGCCACAAGGACAAAACCAAGAGAAGCCAGAAACAATGTGGTCACAGATTGGGAAAGGTGCAGCTATCAACAAGATCCAGAAGTTGGAAAACAAAATGAACCGCCCAATGGTCATAAAGGTAATGGTGAGGCTGTTGGAACACATAAAGCCTAAAACTGGAAAAAGACATAGTCAAGGAGAAAGATAAACTTTAATAACAGATGCAAAGAAAAACATGCAAAATAGAAGAACTTGTCATGTCTGGGTACTTTTAAGGTGGCCTGATAATACTGTGATTAAGAACTCAGCTACTAATCAAAAGGCCAGCAGTCCAAATCCATCAGCAACTCCTTGGAAATCCTATGGGGCTGTTCTACTTTGTCCTATAGGGTCGCTATGAGTCGCAAACAACTCACTGGCAATGGGATTGGCACATTTAATATAGAACAAGACATCTCAGGTCAACAGAAACAATACATTATGCAAAATGCATCAAATAATTATTCATACTCTATTACAATACCCTCTTTCATTTCCTTCATATTCTTATAGCTACTTGAAATGATCTTGCTTCTTCACTTGTTCATGGTATTACCTCTATCTGAAAATAAGCTCCATGAAAGCTGAATTTTTTTTTTCCTGCTATATCCTCCAATATTTATTCCTGGTATACTTTTCAATATTCAAATTTGTGTCCAGTACATACTGGCTGTTCACATAAATACACACACACACAAAAAAAATGTTAACACACATCAATAAAAGGAAAAGACAAAAAAAGAATGTATGAAACAATAATGGTCAGTTGAGTAGCAACTGTAAAGTATTTATATAAAATGTGATCTAAGCAAATATAATCAAAGACAATTTCAAATCATTATTAAAACAATCAAATAAGAGGAAGGGATTTCTATCACATTAAAATTGAATATTTAAATGAGAAGTTAAGCAACATAGAAGAATTTACAAACGTTTCAATGTATTTTAACAATGCTATAAAATTTTACGCATTGCCAATGGTTTACACATTTTTAAGTCACAGTAAGAAGTTAAAGTCTCATTTTCTCTCATATGTGGCCATTTCAGAGATGAAAAGCCTTGGTAGTTTGTTGTACATACTTAGTGAAAGTTTTATATGTTTTTAGAGACAGGCCAATAAAACAAACATTCATATCTGAACATCAACATTTACAACATTTTTTAAGCACTAGTGCTAGGGAGAGGGCACCTGCTTGGTGCCAAAAGTCTATGCTTGATAACTAACCCTAAAGACTGGCTGTCTGAACAGACCTGATGATCTTCGGTAAAGATTATAGCCAAGAAAACACTAGGGAACAGTACTAGTTTATAACGCATGGAATCAAAACAGACTGGAATCAACAAAAAGACAAAACGGAGGGATGATGCATATTTGTGGACAATTTTCTTTTTCCAGTTGTTGATCTATTTCAAACTAATAAACATGTTGTAAATTTTATGCAATTAAGTATGATTAGTGTTGTCTGAATTTCTTTTCCCTGCAAATTACAGTCTTAGAAATGAGAATGATAGCTCAAATAATACAAATTATTTTTAATTTTCATACATAATGCCAAATTACTTTAAAAAAAAAGGAATTCAATTGACAGGTCCATCACACAATATAAAAATGTAACCATTTTTCTACATGGCGGTTAACATTATATATTATTAATTTCTATAATTTTAACACTCTGAAAGGTAAAAAAAGAAGAATCTTCATTTCCATAACTTTATATCTCCCTGCTAATCAATAACATTAAGAGTCTTTTCATATGGCTACTGGTAATAGTTATTTCTCAGACTTAGTCTGTTTTTCTATTAGATTTTTTTTCATTTCAAACCTCCATATTTTACTCTTTTTAGCCAACGTTTATTGTTTGTGTAGGGAAACATTTTGTCTTCTGTCAATAGCAGCTTCATCAAACATAAAAAGAGAGAGAGAGAGAGAATATAACTGCTATTTTCTTTCTGTTATGGGTTCTAGATTACAATCACCTCAGACAGGCTTCTCCTACTCTAAGACTGTAATGGTGCAGTTACTGCTGTTGTTAGGTGCGGAAGAGTCAGTTCTGACTTGAAGGCAACTCTGTAACAGAACAAAACATTGTCTGGTCCTGTACTAGGCTCACAATCACTGTTATGCCTGAGACCACTGTTTCAGTCACTGTGTCAATCCATCTAGTTGAGGGTCTTCCTCTTTTTCACTGACCCTCTATATTACCAAGCATGCTATCTTTTTTCCAGGGCCTGGTCCGTCCTGATAATATGTCCAAAGTATGTAAGTAGTAATCTCACCATCTTAGCTTCTAAAGAGCACTTCAGTTGTGCTACTTCTAAGACAGATCTGTTCATTCTTTCGGCAGTCCTTGATATCTTCCATAGCTTCTCCAATACCATAACTCAAAGGCATCACTTCTTCTTCTGCCTTTCTTATTCTCTGTCCAGCTTTCACATTTATACGGTGCAGTTGAAAACACCATGGCTTGAGTCAAGCAAATGTTAGTCTTCATGGTGACATCTTTGCTTCCCAACACTGTAAAGAGGTCTTCAGCAGCAGATTTGCCCACTGTACTACGCCTTTTGATTTCTTAACTGAAATTTCCAAGGGTGTCAAGAATGGATCTAAGTAAAATGAAATCTTGACAACCTCAATCTTTTCCCCATTTATCATGGTGTTTATTGCTCTGGTTGTGAGGATTTTTGGTTTTTGATCTTCAGCTGTAATCGATACTGAAGTCTGTGCTCTTTGTTCTTCATCAGTGTTGCAAGTCATCTTCACTTTTAGCAAGCAAGGTTGTGTCATGTGGATGTTACAGGTTGTTAATGAGTCTTCCTTCAATTTGAATGCCCTGTTCTTCTTCATATAGTCCATGTCATGGATTAAACTGTGTCCCCCCAAAAATGTGTGCAGTAATTTGACTGGGCCATAACTCCTAGCATTGTGTGACTGCCTTCCATTTTGTGATGTTCCTATGCTGTAAATACCAATCTCTCCCTGTGGTTAATAGGCAGGATTATGGTAAAAAGAGGATTAGGGTAGGACTGCAATATCCTTACTATGGGAGTTTCCCTGAAATATGGCTTGCTCCACCTTTTATCGTATAGGAGATAAATGGAAAGGGAAGCAAGCAGAGTTGTAGAGCTGATACTATAATAAAAGTAGCAATAGGAGCAGAGCACATCCTTTTACTTTTTTACCTTTGTGTGATATTGCTCAATATCAAAATAGGCATGAATATGGATCACTTTCAGTCAGGTAGCTGTTTTTGAAGTTTCTTGGGAAAGACGAGTGAGCACTTCCTGCACTGCATCCATTTGTTGAAACATCCCAATTGATATTCCATCAAATCCTGGAGCCTTGTTTTTCACTAACGTCTTCAGTGCAGCTTGGACTTCTTCCTTCAGTAATATTAGTTCCTGATTACATGCTGCCCTTTACATGTTTTGAACATGGACCAATTATTTTTGGTACTATGACTGTATATTTCTTCCATCTTCTTTTGATGCTTCCTTCACTATTGCAACTCAAGGTTTGAATTTTTAATCCAGTTTTTTCAGCCTGAGAAATGCTGAGCATGTTCTTCCATTTAGGCTTTCTACTTCCAGATCTTTCCATATGTCAGTATACTACTTTATTTTGTCTTCCCCAAACACCCTTTGAAGTTTTCTGTTCAGTTCTTTCACTTCCTCCTTTCTTCCTTTTGCTTTACTCATTCTGCTATGCTCAAGAGCAACTTTCAGTCTCTTCTAACAACCATATAGGTCTTTTCTTTCTTTCCTGTCTTTTCAGTGACCTTTTGCTTTCTCCAGGTATGATGCACTTGACGTTACTCCACAACTTGTCTGGTCTTCGATCATCAGTGTTCAACATGTCAATTTATCTTGAGATGCTGGGATATACTCAAGGTTGTGCTTTTCCTCATGTGGATTTTTCTAATTTTCTTCAGTTTCCCTTTGAATTTGCTCATGAGCAACTGATGATCTGTTCTGCAGTTGGCCCTTGAACTTGTTCTTATTGATGATTCTGATTTTTCCGTTATCCTTTTCCACAGATGTGGTTAACTGACTCCTGTGTATTCCAGCTGGTAAAGTTCACGTCTGTAGTCACTGTATATGTTGTTGAGACAGGTATTTTGAGTAAGTCATTGGTCTTGAGAAATTCTATCATGCTATCTCCAGCACTGTTATCTATCATCAAGGCTGTATTTTCCAAGTAATAATCCTTCCACCTTGTTTCCAACTTCTGCATTCCAACCACCAGTAATTCTCAATCCATCTTGACTGAATGTTTGATTACTTTCAGACTGCAGAAGCTGGTAAAAACATTCAATTTATCCATCTAGGGCTTTAGTAGTTGGTGCATGAATTCAAATCACAGTTGCATTAACTGATCTTTCCTTTGTTGTTAGGTGTCATCAAGTTGGTTCCAACTCATAGCAACCCTACACACAACAGAACAAAACACTGACTGATCTTGCACCATGAACACATTGTTTTTATGCTTAAGCCAATCATTGCAGCCACTGCGTCAATCTGTCTCTTTGAGAGTCTTCCACTTGTTCACTGAAACTCTACTAAGCATGATGTCCTTATCCAAGGATTGATCCCTCCTGACAACATGTCCAAAGTACACAAGACACAGACTTGTCAACTTTGCTTCTAAGGAGCGCTCTGGTTGTACTTGCTCCAGAAAAGATCTGTTTGTTCTTTTGGTGGTCCATGGTACATTCAACATTCTTCTCCAACACTGCAATTCAAAGGCATTAATTTTTCTTCTGTCTTCTTTGTTCATTGTCCAGTTTTTGCATGTATATGATGTAACTGAAAATATCATGCTTGGGTCAGATGCACCCGAGTCTTCAAAGTAACATTCTTACTTTTCAATACTTTGAAGAGGTCCTTTGTGGCATATTTTCCTGATGCAATGTGTCTTTTGATTTCTTAACTGCTCCTTCCATGGGCTTTGACTGGTGGAACGAAATAAAACGAAATGTTTGACAACCTCAGTCTGTTCTCCCTTTATGACAATGTTACCAGTCCAGCTGTAAGGATTTTTCTTTTCTTGATACTGAGGTACAATCCATCCATCTTTGATCTTCATCAGTATTTCAAATCTTCTTCACTTACATCAAGTAAGGTGGCACAATCTGCATAACACAGGTTATGAATGAGTCTTCCTCCAATCCTGATCCTTCATTCTCCTTTATAGAGTCCAGCTTCTTGGATTATTTGTTCAGATATAGATTTGAGAAGGTGTGGTGAAAGAATACAACTCAGATGTACACCTTTCTTGACTTGAAACTACTCATTGTCCCCTTGTTCTGTCTGCACAACTACCTCTTGATCCATGTACAGATTCCTTAAGAGCAAAACCAAGTATTCTGGAATCCCCACTCCCTACAAAGTTAGCCATAGTTTGTCAGGATGTACACAGTCGAATGCTTTTGTATAGTCAATGAAAAACAGGTATTCTCTGCTTTCGCTAAAGTCCATCTGACATTAGCAATGATATACCTGGTTCCATGTCCCTTTCTAAATCCAGGTTGAATTTCTGGCATTTCCTTGCCAATATACTGCTGCAGTCACTTTTGAAGGATCTTCATCGACATTTTACTTGAACATGATATTAATGTCATTGTTTAGTAATTTCTGCATTCATTTTGGTCACCTTTCTTTGGAATGGGCATAAATATGTATTTCTTCCAGTCAGTTGGTCCGGTAGCTGTCCTCAGAATTTCTCAACATAGACAAGTGAGCACTCCCAGAGCTGCATTTATTTGTTGAAATACTTCACCTGAGATTCCATCAATTCCTGGAGCTTTCTTTTTTTCCCAGTGCCTTCAGTGCAGCTTTGACTTCTTCCTTCAGTACTACGTATATGCCTATGAGAAAAATCATCTGTTCTTTCTGGTTATTTCCTATCACTGAAAGTATTTTACTTCAAGATAGATCCTGAAATGTTCTTTTGACTGTGATTGCAATGTCATTTCTTTTGAAGTTGTCATTCCTGGCACAGTAGACCATATGACCACCTGATTAAAAATGGCCAGTATCAGTCCATTTCCATGATTACTTATTATATTCATGTTTATGTACTGATTTCATTTTTTGACAGTTTCCAAATTTCTTAGATTCATATTTTGCACACTCTACCTTCTGATTATTAGTGGAGGTTTGCAGCTGTTACTTCTTATTTTGAGTAATGCCACATGACATATGAAGGTCCCAAAACCTCGATTCCATCCACATCATCACGATCAACTTAAGGGAGGAGGAGGCAGCTCCTCCTCAGGTGTCTTCTGAGTGCTTTCCAACCTGGGAGGGTGGGGGTGGGCCTCATCTTCCCAGCACTATATCTGACAATGTATTACTGCTATTTATACAGTTTTGCTGGCTAATTGTTTTCAGAAATAGACTGCTGGGTCCTTCTTCCTAGTTAAGATCATAAATATAAATGTCTATATTTTCTTCTTTACTGTTGTTGTATACTGTCAAGTCAATTATAACACACAGAGTCCCCATAGGACAGAATAGAAGTGCCCCACTGAGTTTCGAAGGCTGTAAATCTTTGTGGAAGCCAACGGACCCATCTTTGTCCCACATAGACTCTCATGGGTTTGAACTGCTGACCTTTTGATTAGCAGCCAAGTGCTTCACTGCCGCACCACCAAGACTCTTCATATTCTTTTCTAGTGTCTAAACAATGTGTCGCTTCCATTTATGTTTTCAATTTATTTGAAGTTTGAAGTGGAAACATAAATTTTCATTTAAGTAAATAACTAATTGTGCCTAACTTATTTTGCACTTTTTTCCCAATAATCTGAAATTTCAACATCTAATAATCATTAATTTCTCAGGTTTTTTTTTTTTTTATTTAATATACTGCTCCATTTATCTGTATTTCTGTGCCCATATTTTCATTATAGGATCCTGGGTTGCATATGAACTGTGCAATCAAATACTACCTAGAGGATAGTGGTTTGATTCACCTACAGATCTCTGAAAGAAATATCTCGCAAACTGCGCCATAAAGATGACAGTACTGAAAAAAAAAAAAAAAAACTCTGAAATACAGTTATAGAGAAATAGAGGATTCTCCTCTATAATACATGGAACTGATCCAATGGCAACGGATTTTTGGATTTTAGTTACTTAAACTTGATAGCATTTCGCACATGGCAAAGAATTTCCCATTATAAAACTTCAATTATTTCAGAAAATTACAATGGGATTTTCCAATTGCAAAATACAACTTATTAAATGCCACCTACCAGTAATATTAAGATCCTCAGTACACTGAAATAAATTTATATAAATTAAATGAGGTTTAATCTATTAAAAATACTAAATTTTTGCATCTAGAAATATCAGATAACTTCTTATAATTCACATTGTATCCTACAATGTTGCTTAAAATGCTATTTTCTTCATAGAGAGCATATGTCTTTCTCATTAAACATAGATCAAAATATTTTAAAGTTTTGTTGTGATGTGACTTGACTTATATTCACATTTAAACAATATCTAGTCATTATTTTAAAGGAAGCTATGCTTTGTGTGTGTATGTATATATACCTACCTAGCTTTCAGCCATCTTACATTGCATTACTAGTTTTATTTTTCAATTTACGTTTACTGTGTATAATGATACTGCCTGCAAATAATAACCTGTCTCTTACTTTTTTAAAATTTTTTTAAAATTTTTATTTGACATAACTGAGTGAAAATGTACATTCACGTATAAATTTACATGCCCACCTATATGCAGCTTCCACTGCTCTCCCTGTGCGGTGACTGCACACTATTCCTGTCTGCTCCATACATGTCTCATCCTCCCAACAGCCTCCTTTCCCCTCCTCTCCGTCCACTCCCCTTCCTCCAGCCAGAGGTCAGCAGGATGATATCCTATAGATGTATAGAACCATAAAGTGCTTCCAATATATGGTTACTCTGCATTGCCAAGTCCAATCCATTCCTGTCCAAAGAGTGGACCTTTGTTATAATTTATGGGAAAGGGCAGTATCAGGGCAGGGGGCCATGCTCTCAGAGGAACCCCAAAACTGCTGGACCATCGATTGAGGTCTTTTAGTGGAGATCTCATGATGCACCCCTTTTTATTCTTGTGTTGCCAGTGAGACTCCTCTCTGTGAGCTCCATCGTGGCTATCACTGGTGGTGGCCGGGCACCATCCGGTTCTTCCGGTCCCAAGTCGATGTAGGCACCCACTCTTGTGGGTCTCTCTGTCTTCTCAGTTGTCTTTACCGCATGTCATTTTGGTCCTCGGTGAGCATCCGTTACTGCTGAGTTGGGACCATTTGCTGTGTCCTCAGATGGCAGCTTGGCAGCTTTTAAGACCCCAGATGCCACTCACCGATGTGGGGTGCAGAGAGCCCTCTTAGCAAAATGCTAGTTGTGCCAATTGGCCTGGAATTCGCCTAGAGCATGGTCCCCCGCCCCCCACCCCAGCTTCTCTATCCTTGCAGTATTGAGTTAAGACGGAAGGAGTACTCAAGTTATGCTGAAATCCACTTAATGTTCTTGTTTCTAATGTGTGCTATCACCGCTTTCTCCCAACTGGATTTCTAGTAACTATCTAAACTAAACCCTCCCCCCTCACGCTCCCTCCCTCCCCTCTCTTGCAGCTGTCAAATCTTACTTTTTAATATTTACATAATTATTCAAATATGTCATTATAAATTAGATGATGTTTTTAGAAATATTGACTAGACTAGCAATGAAGCCTTGTCTTCTTGCTTTTATTTGAAATGCATACTGTACACCACTATTAATATGATATTAACTTTTGACTTTTAGAAAACGTCTTGCATATTTTAATCTTCAAACATGAAAATGGCACTCCTGTATTTTATTTAAATTAATTCTGTTAACACTGGCTCATATCGGCTTTCTTTAAATAGATACTACTTGTGGGATACATTTTAGTACCTAAATACATGACATAAACTTATTTGACAGTATTAATGTTTGCAGTTGTTATATTTATATGTATATGTAATTTCTCTTTTTGGCTACATGAAGTACTTAATATCAATATATGAACTACTGATTGATAGTTTAACTATCAACTGATAGTCAACTAACAATATTAAAGTTATGATAGCTACATAAAATGAACCAGGAAAACTTTTTGTTTTAATCTATCTACGAAAATAATTTCGTAAACCTGAGAATTTATTTGCAGTCTCAAGGGTACACTGAACTAACAACAGTTTCAGTACCTTTACTATGTTTCAGAGCACTGGTTGCACAGTGGTCAAGGGCTCAGTTACTAACTCAAAGTTGAGCAGTTCAGATATATCAGCTGTGCCTTGGAACACCCATGGGGCACTTACACCTTGTGCCACATGGTTCTTAGAGTTGGAATCAACTCATTGGCAAGTAGTTTTTCTGTCCTTTTAATGTTTCTTCTGGATGTTCACTTAGAGCAGTGATTTTCACAGTGTGATCCTAAACAAGCAACAAGAAATAGCATCACCTGGGAGTTTTTTGGAAATGCAATGATCTCAAACTAGTGTTACAGAAACCCTAACTGTAGGAACCAGAAAAACGAAGCATAATTTAAGTCCTTCAGGCGACTGTGATACAAGCTCAAGTTTGAAAAGCATTAGCTTAGATCTACTATATCTCTTTGGAAAATATGTGCTATTGATACTTGATTGGAAAATATTGCTTTCTTCTACATAATAAATTTTATAGGTGTAATACTGCTAATGATACACTGTTAAATTTATTTTCCAAAAACTGTGGTTACAACTTCATATCTATAATGGCATATATATTTTCTTTCCATTAAAAATACTAGCTAGATTTTTTCATATTTTTGCTTTTTATGAAATAAGAAAGCTGTGGAATATCTGTATCCTTAGAATTTTGCTGGGCTTTTCCAGGTTCATTAATTTCATCTTTTATATTCCTTGTGCCCAAACATGTTTGTTCACTTTACTGGCTTTTTTTCCAGTGCATTCTTTAGTTAGATGCTTATTCACTTATTTTACATTAAAAAAAGAATAAAACCTTTTATGGCTATCTTCTTTCATATGTAGTTTTGGCCACACTCTATTGGCTTTTTCTTGGATGCTATTTAAATGTCTATATGTATTTATGTGTAGGTAACATTTAAACATCGCCAAGCCAAGTGCCGTCGAGTCGGAACATTTAAACATATTTATAGTTATATTACATATATAAGCAGTTCACAATTTTACATATACCTACACATAGTATATAGCATACACACTATAATATATAGTACATATTTATACTGTTTAATATATATACACTTATTTCATATCTTTATACATATTTATATTAATTATATACATTTTATATATAATACATTAATATTAATTATATAATATCTATAATATATTTATATATTTAATGTATAGATATACTTATATGCCCCTAGGGTTGCCATGAATTGGATCCAACTCGATGGTACTTGGCTTGGCTTTTTTTGGCTTATATATACACTTTAATATATACACTTACATATGTATTAGATTTTTACCACCTTCTGAAGTCTAAAATTCACAAAATATGCAATCGAGATGCATTAACAATTACAGATGACTTGAAAGAAAAAGATGGAAACAAAGAAGGATTGGTAGTTGAAAAAATGAACTTTTGACAGAAAAAAATGCCAATGATCACACGACAGAATTTTGCAAGATCAACAACTTCATCACAAATATCTTTCTAAAACAATATAAATGATGACTATATGTGTGACTCATGACGATGGAACTTGGCTTATATGTGTGAGTCTCACCTGATAGAATACACAAGAATCAAACCTACTACATCTGAAAACAGACAAACGAGAATATCTGGTCAGAATGAGATCAGAGACTGATTGCAGAACAGATCGTCAATCACTCGTAACTTCAAGCTGCAGCTGAAGAAAATTAAAACAAGTCCACAAGAGCTAAAACATGATGTACAGTATATCCCACTTGAATTTAGAGGACATCTCAAGAATAGATTTGACACACTAAACATCAATGACTAGATAAACTGAGTTGTGGTGATGACATGAAGGACATTGTACATGAAAAAAGTGAAGGTCATTAAAAACAAAACACTAAAAAAGAAAGAAAAGATCACAACAGATGTGAGAAGAGACTCTGAAAGTTGCTCTTGATAGTGGAGCAGCTAAAGCAAAAGGAAGAAATGACAAAGTAAGACAGCTGAACAGAAAATTTTGAAGGTTGTCTTGAAAAAAAAAGTAAAACACTGTAATGACATATGCAAAGAGCTGGAGTTAGAAAAACAACATGGAAGAATATGCTTAGCATTTTTCAAGCTGAAAGTACTCATGAAAAAAATGCAAGCCTAAACTTACAGTATTGAGGAATTTTATGTGCAAAATACTCAGCAACACAGGAAACATAATAAAGATGAAGGAAATACACAGACTCACTATACCAAAAGTAGTTGTTCAGTGTTCAAACATTTCAGGAGATAGCATATGGCCAAGACCTGATGGTACTGAAGGAGCAACTTCAAGCCGCACTGAAGGCACTGGAGTAAAACATGGATCCAGGAATAGATAGAATACCAATTGATATGTTTTGACAAAAAATGCAGCATTGAAGCTATTCACTGATTTATGATAGGAAAATTGGAAAATAGTTGTCTGGCCAACTGACTAGAAGAGATCCAGATTGGTGTCCTTTCTAAAGAATGGTGATCCAGCAGAATCTGGAAATTGTTGAAAAATATCATTAACATTACAGTACAATAAAATTCTGCTGAAGATAATTCAAAAATGATTGCACGAATACATCCACAGGGAACTGCCAGAAATTAAAGCCAGATTCAGAAAAAGATATGGAATGAAGGATACCACTGCTGAAGTTAGATGGATCCTGGATGAAAGCAGAGAATACCAGAAACATGTTTGTCTGTTTTATTGACTATGCAAAGGCATTTGACTTTGGATCATAACAAATTACGGATAACATTACAGATAATGGGAATTTCAGAGCACTTAATTGTGCTCAGGAGGAGCCCATACATAAACCAAGAGGCAGTCATTCCTACAGAACAGGGCATACGGAGTGATTTAAAAATCAAGAAAGGTATTTGTCAGGGCTGTATCTTTTCACCAAACTCACTCAGTCTCTATGTTGAACAGATGATTTGAGAAGCTGAATTACTTGAAGAAGAGGGTGACGCTATATTAGAAGACGATTCACTACAACCTGTTACATGCAAATGACACAATCTTCACCCCAGGAAGTGAAAGGAACTTGAAGAACTTACTGATGAAGAGCAAAAACTAGAGCCTTCAGAATGGATTACACTTCAATGTAAAACAAACATTCTCACAATTGGACCAATAAGCAACATCAAGATAAACAGAAAAAACACTGAAATTGAAAATGATTTCATTTTATGTGAACCCACAGTCCACACCCATGGAAGCAGCAGTCTGGGTATGAAACAATATATTGCAGTGGGCAAATCTGCTGCAGAAAAAAACCTTCTTTAAATTATTAAAAAAAAAAAAAAAGATATCCTCTGGAGGACTAGAGTGTTCTTGACCCAAGCCACAGTGTGCAGGGAATTACCTCATATGCATGCAATGGCTGGACAATAAATAAAGGGAGGCTGAAGAAGAATCGTATCTATGAATTTCTGGGCTGGCAAAGAACACTGAATATATCGTGAACCTCCAGAAGAACGAACAACTGTATCTGCAAAGAAGTACAGTCAGAATGTTCTTCAGAAGCAAGGATGGCAACATTTTGTCTCAAGCACTTTAGCTATGTTATCAGGAGAATTCATTCCCTGGTAAAAGAAATGATGTTTGGTAAAGCAGGGCATCAGGAAAAAGACCCTGGACAAGACACCACACACTGTAAAACAGAGGGTCAGTAAAAAAGAGGATGGACCTTCAGTGACATGGATTGATACCGTGGCTGCAAGAATGGGCTCAAGCATAGCAGTAATTATGAAAATCGCGCAGGACCAGGCAGTTGTTTGTTCTGTTGTACACATAGGGTCACTATGAGTCAGAACTGACTCAACTGAATGTAACAATTACAAAAACAGACACAAAGAAAGGGTAAGGGCTGATAGCTACTCTATCATCCATTATATTTTTTTTTTAAATTCATTTTCCCTCAGCAGTTATGCTTTTTTCATTAGCCATTCTACAATGAACATTAAACTTTCTTCATTGTTGGCTCATTCTACTAGTGAAAGACTATACATTTTTCCTCTGAATACAGATTTCATTGTGTTATACAAGAATATTATATCTTTCCTATATAGTTTGCCACATTCTTTTAAATTTCTTCTTTGATCCAAGAGTTATCCAGGAATCCACTTTAAAATTTCAAATTTTAATATTTAATACTAATACAATTATGTAAGACTATTTTTCCTTTAAGTTTTACACTTTAAAAAAAATTGTGAGATTATTTATAGCCTTAATATGTGATAGGTTTTAAGAAATCTTTCATAGTGTGTGTACTGTCTTTTTTAAATTTTCCCTGCCTTTGAAGAAAACCGAGAAGACCTACACTGGTGACAAAATCTGGCCTAGCTTATTGAATGAAGAAAGACACACAGTCAGGACCATTACACCAACAGACAGCACCAATTGCATTACCATGGAACGGGACGAGCATAAACTAACTAGACCCTGGTCAATCTGGGATTTATGCTGAACCACCTAAATGACTTGTTACTAAAAAAAAAAAAAAATGTTGTTTCAAGCCTCTAAATTTTAGGTGTTATGTGCAGCCATGGGTAGAAAATAAGTATTTCATTGACTCCAAGATTATCTCTAACTGATACACTCTTCTTAGCTCTAAACTTAAATATTTGAAGTGTTCCAGATATTTTTCACTAACTTGCATATCAAACACAGTATGTCTTTTTATCATGTCCCCAAACTTACGTCAACCATAATCAATTCCATTTAAGTAAATGGCACCACTTAATTTTTCAAACTTCAAACTTTGGGATCAGTATTGACACTTGCTTTCTTTTCATTTTCTAAACCCTATAACGAAATCCATTGCTGTTGAATTAGTCCTGAGTTACAGCAGCTCTAGAGCGTAGAGCAGAAACCTTGGGGGCATAGCAGCTAAATGCTATGGCTGCTAATCCAAAGAATGGCAGTTCAAATCCACCAGACACTCCTTGGAAACTCTATAGGGTGGTACTACTCTGTCCTATAGGGTCCCTATGAGTCAGAATCGACTTAATGGCAATGTTTTTTTCTTTTTTTGGTTTTTAGTACAGAGCAGAACTACTCCTTAGTGTTTCCAAGGCTATAATCTATGGACATTGGCTGCCATATAACTGTTTTGCGGAACAGCTGATGGATTCGAACTGCTGATCTTTTGGTTAGCAGCCAGGTGCCTAACTACTGGGCCACCAGGGCTCCTTTCATTTCCAGACCTTGTCAAGTAATTTGAGCCTATTTTTTAAGCCCGTCCAAATTTTTCAGTAGTCATGAATCTATCTTATTTCTCAATCACCTGTCTTTTGCTCTACTAAAAGGGATTTAAGCTAGTTTCTTCTACTTTCAGGTCACTGGTCATATGACAACCAGGATAATTATTTAGTACAGTAGTTTAGTGTTTTTTGTTTTAACTACAGTTCTTTTAAGAGAACTGCCAAAATAACTGATACTTTCATAAAACACAATAAGAAAAAAAAATAAAAAAGCCCTGCTGCTGTCAATTCCCACTCATAAAATATAGCACCTAAAAATACTGTTAATGGACTACAATATAGTATACTGACACATTTTTGCCTACTCAATTTGAAATAGGCCAATATTAAAACTATCTTGAGTTTGCGTAACTCAATAGGTAAAACAACCAACAGCGGACTCGCCAGAAATTGAACACAGAGATAAGGCAAAGAGAATCATCAAGGGCCTGGATAAGCTCCCACTTGTTGCTGTCTGAAAGACTACACATGTGCAAGAGTGAACACACCGAGGAGACCCAAGAGAGTTCTAGTTCTCCATACATCTTTGGCTAAATGTGAAGTCTTTTGTCACCAGAAGAGATGCAAGATGAATTGGCAGACAGTAAAACCTGAAGATGACTTAGATACTTCACATGTTCTGTACCACACACATCACAGAGCCAATGGAAAAAGAACGAGTCTATCTGGATCTAAATATCTGACTACGTTATATGGACAATCACACTGACACAGGAGCAAAGCATAAGAGGCAAAGATTAAAGTAAAAATGAAACAAACCAACAAAAAAGAAGAAACACGAGCATTCACACATTACAAAGAAGAGAAACTACACAGAATTTATACAGCTAATTAATTGACCAAAGAAACAGAAGTAATCCCCACAGGAGGGCTTGAAACCAGAGCTTTCATCATATAAATTTACATTCTTTCTAGCTTTTAACTGAAAGGTATGAGACTTGCAAAAAATTACAAAAGAGCAACAACTACATAGAAAAAGATTTTTGAAAAGTCAAATAAGAGAGACTGCCTCTGGTAGGGCTCAAATATTGACCTTAGCGCACAAAAACATCCAAGCAGACATATTATAAACATATCGAAATAACTAAAGATAACTATGTTTAAAGAATAAAGTATGCTTATAATGACATTAACTAGAAAATATCAATACAGTGATAAAAATTACATAAATAACTGATGTAAATTACATAGTTGAAAAGCACTATAATTAAAACAAAAAAAAATCACTAGGGAGGCTAACTTAAGAAACTCACATTATTAATAGTAGCCAAAGGCTGGAAACAACGTAAACCTAAATATTCATAATGGTAAGTAGGTGAACAATATGTGATACACGCTAACAATGAAGTAATACTACTCATCAGTTAAAAGGAATACTCTACTGATACATGGCACGGGGCACTTGTCTTGGCAACTGATACATCTTACATGAAAAGTATACGCTAAGTGTACTAATCTACAAGCAAAAGGCCATATACTGCAGGTTTCTCTACTTGATTTATGTAGAAAAGACAAGTTTTAGAGGAAGAAAGAAGATGAATTGTTGCCTGGAAATGGGGAAGGATCTGAGATTGACTATAAGTAAGTATAAATAAATGTATCTTTTTTTTTGGTGATAAAAACGTCACAAAAGTAGAAAGCTACCGAAACTAAGAGATTTCAGAAAAATACCAGTATACAAGATAAACAAACAAAAATCAGCTAGAATCTGCTACACCAACAAAGAGAACTTAAAAACCGGAATCACTAAATCAATGCCATTTACAGTAGCCCCAAAGACGATAAAGTACTCATGAACAAAGTCAATCAGAGATAATAGCCTTATTCAAAGAGAACAGTAAGACATTACTGTAAGAAACCTAGAGAGACCTATATGAGTGGGAAAAAGCCATGCTCGTGAATAGGAAGACTCAATATCGGGAAAACGTTAATTCTACCCAAATGATCAACAGATACAACACCATCCTGATACAAATTTTACAGTACTTTTTAATGATGTGGAGAAACAAAGCACAAATTTCACATGAAAAGGGGAGAGGTCCCAGATAGGTGAAGCATTACTGAAGGGAAAAAAGTGAGAGGACTCCCACTAACTGATTTTGAAACCTATTATACTGCCGCTGTAGTCAAAATAGGCTGGTACCACAGATATGTAGACCAAAATCAAACAGAAATAAGAAGCTAGATGTACATTCATGCACCTATAAGCAGCTGATATTTGACAAAGATCCAGAGTCTATTAAATGGGTAAAGGACAGGCTCCTTAACACATGGTGGTGGCATAACTGGATATCCATCTTTAAAAAAAAAAAAAAAAAAAAAACAAAAAAAAAACTCATACTTCATATGACATACAAAAACTAATTTAAAATGGACCAAAGACAAAAATCTAAAATCTAAAATGATAAGGATCATGGAAGGAAAAATAGGGACAAAGCTAGGAGCCCTAATGCATGGCATAAACGGTATACAGACCACAGTCAACAATGCAAAACAGCAGAAGAGAGAGTAGATACCTGCAAACTCCTAAAAATCAAACACTTATTCTCATCCAAAGATTGCTCCAAAAAAGTGAAAAGACCATCTATGGACTGGCTACAACATATCTGATAAGGGTCTAATCTCTAAAATCTACAAAATATTATAAAACCTCAAAAAAAAAAGATAAATAACACAATTAAAAATGCTCAAAGGATGTAAACAGACACTTTACCAAAGAAGGCATTCAGGTAGCTAACAGATACATGAGGAAATGCTCACGATTATTAGCCTTAGAGACTGTAAATCAATACTACAATGAGATATCATCTCACAGCATCAAAAACAAAATTGCAGTCGAGTCAATTACAACTAATACCGACCCTATAAAACAGAGTAGAACTGCTCCATATAGCTTCCAAGGAGTGCCTGGAGGATCTAAACTGCCGACATTGTGATGAGCGGACACAGCACTTAATGACTATGCAATCAGGGTTTCCCACACCACCAAAAATTATTATTATTATTTTAAAAAACATGAAATAAAAAATGTTGGCTAGACTGTAAAGACAACGGGACACTTGCCAATGGCTGGTGGGAATACAAAATGGTACAACCATTTTAGAAAAGGATTTTGTGCCTTCTTTAAAAGCCAGAGTTAGAAGTACCATAGGATCCAGCAATTCCATTCCTTGAAATATACCCTAGAGAAATAAGAGTTGTCACATGAGTAGATACATGCACACTCATGCTCACTGCAGCACTGTTCACAATAGCAAAAAAGTGGAAACAACCTAGATGCTCATCAACAAACTAACAGAAAAACAAATTCCAGTAGATTCACATAAAGGAATGCAACGCAATAACAAAGAACAATGAGGAATCTGCAAAACATTTTACAACATAGATGAATATGGAGAGCATTATGGTGAGCAAAATTAGTTACTTGCAAAAGGATTATTATTGTATGATACCATTAATATACAAACTTAAGAAAAGGTTTAAACACAGAAGAAAGCATCATTTGATAGTTACAAGGGTGAAGAGGGAGGCAAAATAGTATTCGCGAACTAGACAGTAGACAAGTATTATTTTAAGTGAAGAGAAAGAGAACACACAAAACAAAGGAAGGTAGCACCACTAAACCAAAGCAAAACTAAGAAGTTTCCTGAATACAACCAAAGAATTTGAGATACAGAATAGCTGCAGCAAGGATATGGGAACTACAGTTTCAGGGGACATCTCAATTTTTCATAGTAAATATATTAAGAAAATGTTCTGCATTCCACATTGGTGACTCTGGGGTCTTAACAGCTTGCAAGTCTGGGTTCTTAAAAGCCTTCAAGAGACTATCTAAGATGCATCAATTAGTCCTGATGCACCTGGCGCAAAGGAAAATAAAGAACACGCGAGGCACAAGGAAAATACAAGCCCAAGAGACAAAAGATCCACAGAAACCAGAGACTCCATCATCCTGAGACCAGAAGAACTAGATGGTGCCCAGCTAACACCAAGGACCACTCTGACAGGGAGCAAACAGAAACAGAGTCCTGGACAAAGCAGCAGAAAAGTGAGGAGCGGAACTCAAATTTACATAAAAAGACTAGATGCAGTGGTCTGACAGAGACTAGAGGAACTCCCAAACTGTGACTCTCATATGCACTGTTTACCCAGAAATAAAAGGATTCCCAAGGCTCACTCTTCAGACAAAGGTTAGACTGGACAAAAATAGTACTTGTCAGGAGTGTGCTTCTCAGTTCTTAGGCAGGAGATCAAATTGGTGGCTCCTATCTAGGGGTAGGATGAGGAAGCAGGAAGGGACTGGAACTGGTTGAATGGACAAAAGAAACTCCAAGTGGAGAGAAGATGTGTGTGTCAGATTATGGGGATTGCAACTGATGCACTTTGCATGTATAAATTTTGTATGAGAAATTCACTTGAGCTGTAAGCTTCTACCTAAAGCACAATAAAAAAAAGTAAAATCAAATAAGTTTATTAAAAACATTAAAAGGTATACTTAAATAAGTGAATTTTATCTTGTGTAAATTATCCCCTAATAAAGCTATTATAATACTGTTATTCATATTACTATTAGTAGGGTAATATCTGCGGACCAAGGTACATCACATTTTTCTTATGAATAATTGTGATAATATTTAAAGACTTGTCTTATTTAACCTTCATTATGTACCAGCTTTTCAAACTCTTTAAATGTATTATTGTATTTTAAATTTTTTAAGAAATAAATAACAGCCACTACAGTACACTTAAATAAAAAGAACATCAGACAAATAATGCTGCTCAAAGGCTCAGTTAGTTTTCTTACTCAGAAAGCTTGACAGATAACTTCATGGACATGGATTAGTACTGAGTGACATATATTAAAAGGAATATAGTAGTGTAGAGAATGTATTTTTAGACTCCATATATAATAACTTTCAAAATTATTAATTCTGTAAGGATTAAAATTTCAATAAGTCAACTGCCAAATGATATTTTCTTTTTACTATAAAATTCTAGAAGAAATGAAGTGAAAAGTCTACTTTTTGACTTACCAGTCACTTGACAGTTGCAGCAGCATCTTCTGAAGACTTTAACCAATAGTTGAAAATAATGCCATTATATAAAAACCCAGTATCTTATAATATAGATTTTCAAGTAAGATAAAATTAACTGAAAAGTTCTCAGATTCACACTGAAATGGAGTTTTAACCTATACTTTAAAACTTAGAACTAAATTATCATAAACTTTCTAAGCTTAGTTTTAGTAACATAGTCAAAACTATTGCAAAGAAAATAGTTTCTTTGTTGCACACATGAAAAAGCTTTCTACTACTAATGCTTCCACTGTAAGTTTATAAGTTTTATTATTGCCCATTAGAAGAGGTGTTTTGTTGGTACAATGAGAAATTGAACTATTTCTATTCAGCAAACCCTCATAGCATAAGAGTTATGTACAGCAATTACCTAGGACAGATAGAAAGTGTTTAATGGAGAATCTTACCACGCCAATGGAGAAGTAATTATTGATAATACTGTAAGGCACTGGGTCTCCCTTCTCATCTTTGTCATTAGGGACGACTTCAAACTTCCACCTGTCCAACATGATTTCTGTGCTGTTTTCAATGTCTTTTAGGATTTTCATCAGATTCTCACCTTCATAACCTAAAAGGAAAAGAAAAATTACCTTGAGAAAAGTATATACAAACACCAACAGAGCATTTATATGTGTTTGAATGTATAATTCTACAGCTAAGTAATGAACTTGTTAAGCAAATGGAAGCAAAAGCAATTATCTCCCATCTTCTTATACTCATACTAAGATTTTATTTTTCGCTTTAGTCTATTGCTCGTATTTCTCTCCTGTAGTAAAAACTCCCCGGGATATCCAACTCTGAAGTGAACTTTCCCACTGTATATTATAGCATATGAAATCCTTTATCAACATATTGAACATATAATTCATTATCTGTTTCTACATATCCCCCGTTAGAACCCTGTGTAGGGGCCCTGGGGGTAGAATGATTAAGCAGACTGCTAGCTGAAAGACTGGAGGGTGGAAGACATGAGGTAACCCATGGAACAAGAAGGCGGATTTTGTAAAGATTTACCAGCCTTGGAAACACAATGGGGCATTTCCACTCTGTCCTACAGTGTCACTGTGAGTTGGAATCCACTGAAAAGCAATGGATCCATCCTATTTCCCAAAGGCACCATTCTCCACCAAGATGCTAAGTAAAACATCCGTATCCTATTTAGCCTTCTTCCTTTCCATCACTCCCTTTCCCTACTTGAGTAGAGACCACCATTACTTCTTTGCCTAACCTACAGCAGTATCTTTTTACCTGGAATTCTCAGCCTAATTCTTTTCTATTTCTTTTCCTCACTTTTTCCCTTATAGTAATAAAGACTAATTTTCAATTTGAGTAACTTTTTTAGCTCCGGGATTACTTCATCCATTAGTCTATCTAGTGTACCCTTTTTCTTTTAGATTGTTTCTACTATTTCTGCAGGTATCAAATTCAATAGTACTTCTTTACAGAAGGTAAACCCCCAAATTCATTGGTCAAATCCTCAATTTACGCAGTCTCACAACACTCCGTTTTCAGAATTAGCCCTGTCTTGGATCTAGCACATTGTATTAAACTTATTTGTTTTCCACAGGTAGCAGGTCTGTCCTAGAGTAAATGTTCAACAAATTCACTAAAAAACTGAACATACTGGAGTGGTCAATCTGGCTTGAAAATAAGTATTTTGCTTAAGATTACAGATGATTACATTTTTTCTTACATATAGCTATAAGTATGTAAACCTTGTAGCTAAGACTGGGTATGTTACTTTCTGGTACTATTTATTTTTTGTTGTTAGCTGCCATCAATTGCATCTGACTCAAGGCAACCCTTAAATATTTGTTTCCTCCTCTGTAAAACCTTAGGTTTGCTGTGATGATTAAATGATATAATACACAAAAAGCCTTAGTACACGAGGCATTAGGCTGGATATACAATATATGCATGTGCAAAACTAGACACATTCATGGAACTATATTTTGACTCAGAAAAATATTTCTCCAGTATTTTTTTTCCTGTGTCCAACTTTTGTCTGTAACTTAAAAATTATTCACTCAAGAAATAAATGTCACGGGCTGAGACCTCATTAGAGGTGTTAGCACACATATTGCTGGAAAAATTAATTGGGTAAAAAGAAAAAAAATAAGAATACGTAATATGTATGCCAACATTCATGAAAGAAGAATAAATTACACTGAAGCATACTTGTTGCAGTAACTATCAGGGTCAGGTGGTCAGACCATGACAGCCTCTTTTGGAATCTACCATCGGCTCTGATCTTACAGAAATTTAAAGCAAACAAACAATCATGCATTATTAAATATATACAGCAAAGAGTATAATAAACAGTGGATACAAAGAAAAAACAGAAAGAGGCTCAAGTATTACTTTACTCAATATGTTCTATGAATATATGAATATAAAAAATAATGTATGTATATTTGTACTCATTGGCACAACACTGAATGGTTAAATAGAAGACTACAATAATTATGGATGACTTACATTTCAGATATTTTTACTACTTCTCCTGTTTTTGATGTTTTATTTTTCCCTAATGGTTTATTTTAATAAACTAATAAACCCCCAAATAAATTTTATATTTTGTCTACTGAATTAACTCAAAGACAGTTAAATATATTTACTTATTTTCCAAATTCTACTCTTGTTTCAAAATAAGCATGACAGTTTTCGGTCATGAATAACTTTATATACATTCATACAGTACAATATAATGAAACGCAGTAGAACTGTTCCATAGGTTTTCCAAGTAGTGGCTGGCAAATGGCCCTCTGACCTTTTTGGTTAGCAGGCAGGGTATTAGCCACCACGCCACTAAGGCTCCTAATGTAATTTAGCATTATACACACATATACAGGAAAACTATGAGTAAATCACAGTACTTTAAATCAAATGTGGACTTGTCAGTCACTTCTAAGTAAATAGCTGCAATTACTTAGTGTAACATAAGCAAATATCTAAGACAGGATACGGGAGGAATGAATTTAGTGAAAATTAATTACCAGAGCCAGGTGGCGGTAGGGTTCCTCAGTTTAAAGGATTTACCGTGGATATGTTTTCAAAGATTTTTAGGTCTAAGTATGAAAAAGTCTAGTATCAAGCCAAGTAAACTGGGAATCAGGTAGGCAATCAGCAGTTCTATTCTGAGAACCACGACTGTAGTTTAGAATTAATTCACAAAGATAAAGAATTTCAAACTATAGCTATGTGTTTTACAAATATCTATACTCTAGCCCAATATCCAAAGCCACTGCTGCCAAGTCAGTTCTCACTCACAGCAATCCCGTAGTTCACAGTAGTCCGCCCTGTAGAGTTTCCAAGGAGCTCCTGGAAGTTTTGAACTGTCTACCGTTTGGTTACCAGGTCTAACACTCAACCACTACACCACCAGGTTTAATCGGTACCCTACTTCTACTTATGTATCTATTATCTAAGCTTATTAGAGACAAATGATTATTAATAAAACTCTTGAACTCAAGAAAGTCAGAATTTTTTAAATTTCTTTTTTTTTTAAAGAAAAATCAGTACTAATATGCAAGCAAAAGCTTATTTCCCAAAATGACTGGTGCTGTTTTGCTTCCACTATTTTGATTAGAGTTTATAATCATTCTGTGCTGAGAAATAGAAAGTATTATTAATAATCACTGGGGTTATAATGGTATGACATTGTCATAACAACTGAATCTAGCAAATAAAGTCACATAAAGTAACAACAAATATTTCAAATACTGTGCTCTGTTAAAAACTGTTTTATACCCCTTTCCACAAAACAAGATTTTGCATGCGATGTTCTGCAAATTTCTGCTAGAGGTAAATTATTGCCAAAAAACTTGCAGTGACAATGAGATTATTTCTAAAATGTCAGGATAGACCATACTACCTTTTTATAATGTTTTATTTCCCAGAATACCAAAACAGTCTTACAAAAATTCACTTCCAATCAATATATACCACTAACCTTAAGTGAACAAATGATTTCTATTTCAATAAAGTACTTTTTTTTACACATATAAAGTATAATAACCACTACTAACACTGTGTAAGGCAAGCACCATTACTTTCTTCAGGTTGTGAAGAGAAATAGAGCACACAGAAACTAAGTGACTGGTTTAGAGTTACACACCTGCCAAGAAATATGACCACTGCAGAGCATTCTTCTTTAGCAGTCAACTCTAGTAAATGGCATGTCTATTAACTTACTTGCTCAACTTGGTCCTCGTACAGTCATCCTTGGTACCTCAGTTTCCCTAAGTCACCTGTTCTATCCACCAGCAGGTTCCATCTGTGTACCTCCTGCTGGTCTGCTAGCTTCACTTGTATTAGTGCCACCCTAACCCTGTCCACTCAGGAGGCCTGGTGGTTCAATGGTTAAGAGCTCAGATGCTAAATGAAAAGTCCACAGTTCAAATTTTCCAGTCAGTCTTTGGGAGAAAGTTGTGACAGTCTGCTCTGTAAAGATTACAACCTTGGAAGCCCAATGGAACAGTTCTACTCTGTCCTATAGGGTCCTGTGAGTTGGAATCAGTTCAATAGCAATGTCAATGGTAACAGCAATGGGGTAGTCCTGTCTCTAAAGCCTCTGATTAGGACAGTCACAGAATAAGTTCTCATTTGGAAAACTGTATGGTTCAACACATTTTCACATTTGTTCACCAGTTTATTTCCAAAGCAACAATTAGAGTAAATATTTGAAATCATAAACACCATGCGTTACACTGTTTCTGAAACAACTTCGAAGTTTCACTTTGCACTTCATTTTTAATTAATAACATTCCTACCAAGATCAAAAAATTGTTGCATACCCTGGTGATGTAGTGGTTAAGTTCTATGCCTGCTAACCAAAAAGCTGGCAGTTTGTGTGCACCAGGAGCTCCTCGGAAACTCTATGGGGCAGTTCTCCTCTGTCCTGTGGGATTACTATTGAGTTGGAATTGACTCGGTGGCCATGGGTTTGGTTCTGGTTATTCACACTCCCTACCCCAATATCTATCACCATCTCATAACTCTTTCTCCAGCCAGATCAGTCTTCTGTTCAATCACTTCAACATACGAAGTTGTTTTTCCCTCCTTCCCATATTTTAGGTCCAGCTTAAGTTTCACCTCCTCAGAGACACTCTCTGGACAATTATATCCAAATAAGTCCCTTTGCTGTTTTCTATAAATGCACTATTTAACCCTTCTATAGCCCTGATCTTCTGTTGTTATAGATTTCATTGCTCATTTGTCTGTCTATTCAATGAAAATGTAATTTCCAAAAGTATGTCTCTGCTATATAATCAGCAAGTACATCCATGTCAGTACTTACTAGGCACTCAAAATTCATCAGAAGCATATACCTTGACATACACTACAGTCCTTCTGCCTCTGGACAATATACTGCTCTACCAGGTTTATGATAAAATCATTACAATATGGCAAAGATGTATGTAACCAAAATGGAATTTCTATTATAAATTTGAGATTTAAGTCTTTTGCTAATCTCAAAACAAAAGTGAAAATATTAATTTTCAAATAGTAAAAATGTATTCCAGAAAAAAACAAGAAAATGCATGCAAGTTGTCTTTTATCTGAATCAATATGCATGTATGAACACTGGCAAATATGAGCATCTGGGAAGCAATGATTATATTTTTACCTACTTATCTCTTTAGATTCCAGGAGATAATTCAATATTTTTATAGTGCTCCTTTATTAAATTATGTCCTTACTGAAAACCCCAAAGAGAATATGTGGAAAACCCAAATCAGACTCATTGCCATCAGGTTGATTCTGACTCACAGCAATCCTACAGGACGAAGTAAAACTGCCTCGCACAGTTTTTAAGGAGCACCTGGTGGATTCAAAATGCCAAATTTTTGGTTAGCAGACATAGCTCTTACCCATTAGTCCACTGGAGTTTCCAGAAAGATTATATAACAAGCTTTTTACTTAAACTTCCAAATCTATCTAACATACACGGTTTATAACTCATCAGTTAGTCAGACATCCATGAAACAATTGCTCTCAAACTTTGCCATATATCAGAGTTACTTAAAAAGTTTTTTGGAAAGAAAATTACTTGTCCAGGTTCCACCCCCAGAGACTTCAATTCAGCATACGGGGGGGTAGGATCAGGCCACTATCCTTTTAACAAGCTCCCCAAGGGCTGATTCACATTGTCTTAGTAGACAATTTTCAAACTTCTTTAAGTGATTTTAGATACTAAAAATATTTAATGTTTAATTCCTACTTCTTTAGGAAACTTGGGTTTTCCCATCTTCATGGTGACCTTCAGGTAAATATAACCTATTAGTGAGTCTTCAAAATATTTTTAAGATCTTATAAGCAAATGTTAAAATTCTACTTTAAACAATAAAATTTTATGTGACTAAAGTACTCTGCTCCATCCACAGTCTTTCACTCTCAGTTCCTCGAATATGTTAAAACCCTTCCTAACTCTGGTCCTTTGCACATCTTCTTTCTTACATGATAATGTGACATGACTTTCTGATTTTCCAGTCATTAGATTTCACCTCATTCATCATCTCCTTGGAGGGGTATTTGATCAATTTACTTACTTGTTTACTTGTTAGCAGGAAGTCTCACAATATATGTAAAATTTTATGTGTTTTGAGAATTTAAGGTTCTTTTTAAGGGCTGACTTTATTTTTTATGTTTTTATCTCTGTATTTCAAACGCATAAAAGAAATCTAGGTATACAGTGGGTGTTAAAAAATGAGTGTCATTTAATACACTCCCCCACAAGTCATTCATAAGCCTTTCGTTTGCTTTCTTTTGTGATTTTACCACACAAAATCACTGGCCAGTCAGTTCTAACTACAATTCCATGTTAATGCATTCAGTATCATTTTCTAAGTAGAAAAACAAAAATTAGAGAGAGGTTAAGAAACTTGCATGCTCAGGGCCAAGTCTATAATTAACGTGAGATTAAAGTCCAATAATCACAGTCCATCATCTTGCCCCCCATTTGTTCCTCTCCCCCAGACTGCTGTTCAAACTCATATAACTGTGCAAGCAGTTATATTTTCAGATAGAGGTTAGCATACGATAAAGAATTGCTGGGGACAGTGTACACTGTGTGTCAGCTTCTTAAACTTTGTGTTTTTGTAAATGTTTTACCTCCTCCCCATCGAAGGCATCTTGCTAGATCATTACCAGTCCCAAGAGGCAAAATAGCAACTGGAGGATGCTTCGCTACATTGGCCTTTTCTGTGAAATAAAAAAAAAATAAATAAAAGTTTTGAACACAAGTAGAACAACAACAACAAAAATACACAGCCTATCATTAAACAAAGCAATTCCATTAGGTACTTACAAAAAGAAATATATACATATCTATATGCATATACGTATATATAATCATTTGTCAGAAATTCACTGCCATTGAGTCAATTCTGGCTCACAGTGACCATATAGGACAAAGTAGAAATGACCCATAGAGTTTCCAAGGAGCAGCTGGTGTATTCAAACTGCTGACCTCTTGATTAGCAACTGAATGCTTAAATATCGCATATGTGAGCTCCCAGAACAATCATATATGTATATATATGATTATTAATTACAATTAATATATTTGTATATAGCCAAGCCAAGTGCCGTCGAGGTGGATACAATTTGTATATACAATTAATATATTTATATATATTTATAACCATTTTGAAAACAAACACGATTATTGAAAAAGTGGTAGAGAATTTCAAGACTTATGAGTGAAGAAACCTTTATAAATAACTTAGCCTAAAATTTGTGGCACAAATTGTAATTCACAAGGATGGAACACAGGAATATACATACAAGGATTTTGTTACAGTAGTGAATAGTTCTTATGTGAAGTCATTCTGCAACATTAATTCTAGGTACACTTTAAGGTATAAAATGTTTTGAAAACAGCTGAATTCTGTGTGTGAATCAAGTGCTAACAATGCCTTGGTGCTGTCCCCACAACATCCTGCTTTGTGTGACAGTAAATTGACCACAACCTGACAGTTAAGTGACTCCAGGATCAGTAGGTTATCTACGAGATTAAACTTTGCATAACACAGTGATTTGGGTTCAAAGCAGTAAAACCTCTGCCACTGAAATTCCATATATTTTGTATAAATCATCACATTTTTGAATGAATCTCACAAACATATATTGCCGTTATTTTCTCTTTTCTTTCTCTCCCTCCTCAGCCTCCCAAAGTCCATGTATGTGTGTGTGTAAGAACAGAGGAAAGAGACAACTGTTTAGCAGCAAAATTTTGACTATTTAGCAAAATTTTGATTTGAGGGGCTAAAACAATTTGAAAATGACCTAAAATTGCACCTTAAAATCCTCAAAGTCCTCAGACACTTCTCAATCAATTCTTAATTTTTTCATTTCTTTTTTTTTAAGTTTTTTTTCTTTTATGAAACAAAAAAATGAAAGTGTACATACTCTGTGCTTGCAATATTGGGTTAAGAGAGGAGGAATACACAAGTTGTGTTGAAGTCTCATTAATATTGATCTTCTAACTAATATGAATTGTCACCAATTTCACCCTACCAAATTTCTAACAATTAACTAATCTAAACCCTCGCCCCTTGCCTTCCCACCCTTCCACCTTTCCCACCCTTGTAGCCGTCAGAGTTTTCTATTATGTATGAGTATGCTTTTAAATTTTTATCTTAGGAGTCTCATATAATAATTGTCTTTCTGTCACTGACTAGTTTCACTCAATATAATTCATTTCTTCAATTCTAGTTTTCTCCTTAAATATAGCATTAAAATATTGTTCACATCTATTATTGGAAAGCCAACAACTATGTTTCACTGTTTTGTTCTCTTACCGTATCTTTCTGATCTTAGATGCTTACCAAAAGTGTCCTGACAAGATATATTTAACTTTAATTTTTCTGAGTGATTAGGAAGTAGAATAGTCTCAACTGCTGTGTTACAACTTAAGTTAGTTTCCATATATATACATATACGTATATATTCTATTTGAATTTATTCATTACTTTATGTTAAATGAAAGCTAAAAGAGTAAATATTTATTTGACTTTGTCCCTGAGTAAAAGTCAGTAATGAGCTTTTTTTTGAACTAGTAATCAGTTTTGAATTGCTCTGAAATCCAGGTTTGTTTGTTTTTTTTTTTTCCTTAATTTTTCACAGGTTTTTTTTTTTTTTTTTTTGGTGATATACTTTATTTTTACATACACACACATACATACAAACATTTCAAAAACCCTGGCAGCATGGTGGTTATGTTCCATGGCTGCTAACCAAAAAGTTTGAAGTTCAAATCCACCAGACACTCCTTGGAAATTCTATAGGGCAGTTCTACTTGGCTCAATAGGGTCACTACGAGTCAGAAATCAACTTGGGGGCAATGTTTGTTTTGTTTTGGGTTTTATATATAAAACCAATCAGATCTATTGCCACAGAATCAATTCTGACTCGTAGCAAACTTCTAGGATACAGCAGAACTGCCCCATGGAGTTTCCAAGGACCACCTGTTGAATTTGAACTGCTGACTTCTTGGTTAGCACCTGTAGCAAACAATCATTAGGAATCCGGGGTTTCCATACATAACCTTATTGTATATATACTTAGGATAAGGATAAAGGCATAGTTTCCAAACCCTGGTCTGTCAGTGGACAGACATAAGACATTTTCAGTTGTTAACTTCTCGAAGCCTTGGATTTCCTATATCTAAAATGGAAATATTAATACTTCTATGTCATCAATTTGTGAGGATTATATGAAACAAGAGTGTTGAAAAAATTAGGCAAAAATCTTAGCACAAGGCCTATCAGACAGTGTATGACAAATAAATTACCACCAATAATGATGGCAATGATCGTGACGACACAAAGACACCCAGAAAGTATGGTGCTGTGTTTCCATTTTTCAGTGAGATTAGGGCATCCATCTCAAATGGATTCTATCACAAACACTAGGAGTCTCACACCCACCTACAAAACTTTGGCTTCTCATTTCAAGACAACAAAACAAATGGATTTTCAGAGCCTGATATGAAAACAACTTTGGGGATCTAATAAATACTACGAGAAATGAATCATGATTTTCAGATACTTACAAAATATTATGTCAACTAACAATGTAAAATACAGCAGAATAAATTAAACCAGTAAATTGTATGCAACACTGCAGATGCCCAACTATATCACCATAGCACCCAAGATATTGATTCATTAATAAACTAAACAATTAAATAACATGCACAGAATTTAAGATTGTCACCCTAACCACATGAAATGTTTGTCTTCATTACCTATGCAGTCCAAAATCCAACCCACAGTTCCGTCTCCACCGCAGGCCAACACCCGGAAGTCAGAAACATCACGGAAAAAATTTAATCTGAAAAATAAGTTTGTTACAGCATGTGACTGACATTTTAAAATTAAGACTTTTTCAGTTGTGTAGCCCTAGCATTTCATCCAATAAACTTTTATTTTATGAACACTATAAATTTTATGAATGACTGAATTGAAAATTATTAATTATATAGAGTAAAATTACAAAATGGTATTGTACTATCATCTTAATTTAAATGCACTTGCAACTCATACTCTACATTCTATAATTATTATTTTTTCTTTTTATACAATCTCTAAGGTACAAAACAGCAAAATTAATAAGATACAATTTTTGATAAGACATTCTTCCAAGATGTGATCTACAGTTCATATAATTCAAAATGACAGCTATCACATCATTTTAATAATGTTTATCAAACTTTCTTTATGAATAGCTGCATAAACATGACTATTCTGTCAGTCAGTATATAATTCTTTGACAATTTTCTGCTTATTACAGTACTGTCAGGAAACCCTGGTGTTGCAATGGTTAACCACAACAACTGCAAACCAAAAGGCGGCAGCTCACATCCACCAGTAGCTCCATAGAAACCCTATGGGGTAGTTCTGTTCTGTCCTTCAGGGTTGCTATGAGTCAGAATTGACTCAACAGCCATGGGTAGTAGATTACAGTACTGGGAGACACTGATCAGGCTGTAGCTGGGGTTCTACCTTACTGATTTAATGTTTCCTTCCAGGTCAGAACCTCTAAACAAGAGGCAGACTTCACCTTGACTTTGTGCTGGTCTACATATTTGCTACACAGAAACACTCAAGTCTAACAGCTGGGCCAGCTATCACCACTCACAGGAAACCCTAGTGCTACAGTGGCTGAGTGCTATATCTGCTATCAAAGGTCAGTAGTTTGACTCCACCGGGTGCTTCTTTGTACCCCTGTGGGACAGTTGCACTCTGTCCTGCTGGACTGCTATGGGTCAGAACCAACTCCATGGTTGCAGCTGTGGTTCTTGGCTCCGCTTCCACTACAGATAGCACGGCTGTTAACACAACCTAAGTTGGGAAGAAAGGCAAGCAATGCAGCCAGTGGCACTGTTTTACACGGCTATTTTCTTGTAATAAAATAATTCAAACAAGACAGAAATATTTGGAATCAGCCTCTTTACCATTTCCTGCCCTGGAGATAACCACCAATAATACAGTATGCAACCATCCAAGACATTTTTCTATATATTTACATATGAAGTGTGTGTGTGTACATCATTACAGGCAAATTTCTAATATGATTGGTATTGTACTATAAATACTGCTTATCTACTTGTATTTGTTAACTTAAAATATGTCTATGTGAGCACATATAATACAACACAGTAATTTATAATAAATTATGTATTACACAGAGTGTACACTCTGTAAGTAAATAAGTTTTTTATTTTTGGATTTTCACAATATTCCCAGTGTTTCATTACTATTAAAAACAAGAACAACAAAAAATTACTTAAGATACATTTCTGTGGCTGTAGGCAAATGGTTTGGGGAGCCAATTTCCAGAAGGGAAATTTTCTAGTACAATATCATGTTGCCCTCTGAATAGTTACTACTCTAAAAGATATGGCTATTTCCCGCACTCTAGAACACTGCTTATGAACAACTTTTATTTCTCCAAACAATGCTTGAAAGATCACATCTTGTTTTTTTTTCTAAGCTGCACATCCTTGTGTAATAGTAAGATTGCACACCTTTTGCAGTTTCCTGGAAATGTGTGAACTGTATCTTTACAAGACGCACCTCTCTTTTCTACTGCATTATGTTTTGTTTTACAAATTTATAAAGTTTATAAATTCTTTACATAGTATGATTGTTTGTATTTAAATTAGCCTTATTAAATTCTTTTCAAACTAATTCAAGTCTTGCATAAAACTAAAATCATAAAAATAAGCTGAAATCTCACCTTGAATGTAACCATGAACATTTAGAAGATAAAAATTAGAATTCATTTCTTTATGTACTGGATTGTAGATATTTACAATTAGATATGTTATAAATATCTGTCTCCAGTCTACTGCCAGTTTGCTTATATTATATATATAACAAAGTAAAGATTTATGTAACAAATACCCACTTTAGTCGCTAGAACATTTCCTATAATTAACATATACCTCTGTACTATTTCCCTATGGCACCCCTTTTCTCATTCACAGAGGTAAGCATTATTCTGAATTTCAGATTATCATGTACATACTTTTTATTTCCATTTTCCATTTAAAACATCAAAATTCATATAGGTTGTAGCTGAAGTCTTTTTATTTTGACTATAATTTTATATATCATTTACGTGAATATGCCTTTTTAATCCACATCAATGGCCATTTGGATTGCTAGTATTTTGTTATGAAAACATACTGCTTTCTTGGACATACTTTCTAGTGCTGTGCACAAGGGCTACTTTTGGGGTAGGGTATAATAATATGCAACTTTGGAAGATAACATCAGTTTCCAAAAACAATTGGACCAACACATACACCCATTAATCAAAAACTCTTGTCATCAAGTTGATTCCAGCTAAGATCCCACAGATTCCTTCTTCTCTAACACTTCTTATTGTCACATTTCATGTGTTTCCTCTTTTGTGAAATGGCTCTTTAGGTCTTTTGTCTATTCTACACTGTTTCATTTCTCCTTGATCTGTAAACCTCCCTTACATGTTCTTGGTTTTTGATGCTGTTTGATTCTTTGTTTTACAAGTATTTTCTCGAAGCTGGAGTCTCGTTCTATTATTGCTTCGTTCATTAATGTGTCTTTCAGTCTTTACGTATGTTGTTAAGACTGTAGCCGGTCTTGTATAAGCAAAGCTTCTTAACTCTGAGGTTCTACTGAATCTTCAGTAGGTGACTGACATATGCTCTCTTTGAAAATGTTTTTTACTTTTGACAAATAAAATCTTAATTTGTGATGGTGTGAGATAGGAATAATTGCCTCAGTTTTGCCTCTTTTGGCTATCATTTATTTTTCTTTTTGTTTTTCCCCCAGTGTGTTTAGTGCATTTTTTCTTTTGCTGAATAATGAAACTTTCTACCGGTGTAAGTCAAATTTTTATATATGTGTACATTTTCTTTTATACCCTTTTTTGTTTCCATTCATGTATCGGTCCATTCCTGTGCTAGTATACATATTTCTAATTACCATAGCTGTAGAAGAAGTCTTTATAATTCATTCAGCATGTTTCCCTCCTCCTAGTTCTTTTGCAGAAGAAAGATAGCAATTACAGTATTTTCTCTTCTCTGTAAACAACTTCTACCTATAAAGTTAATTTGTCATAATCCATGAACATAAAAGCAAACATAAAAGCAAATGGTTATTATAATTTTAACTGTAGTTGCATAAATTCTAGAGCTCAATTTTGGGAGAAATACGTATATGACAATAGTATTTCCTTATTAATAAATATGGAGTGGTTCAATTTCTTTAGATGTCTTTAATGGTCCTTCAAAAAAATGTCTAATTTTTTCTTACAGGTCTTGTACATATTTTTTTAAATTTATCCTTAGTTGTTTTTTAGGTTTTGTTGTTATCTTAATGTTTCTAATAAGCTATGCTTAGTAACATTAATGCTTTTGTCTCTGTAAATAATTTGAACTTTACATGTTACAGTCATGATTTCTTTTACTTTCACTGCCTTATTATATTTGTGAATTCATTTGAATTTATGTGTAAATAATTGTATCTTACACTAATAATAATGGCATTTTTTTTAGGAATCTGCAACTCTTGTAATTTCTCTTTCTTTCTTTTGTCATATTGTGCTGGCCAGGAGGTCCAATACATGGCTAAATAGAAATACTCATAGCTAACATACATAGCTTGTTCAGGAATTTAAAAGTATTACTTTTAGCATTTCATCATTCAAGTAACATGTGGGTTTTCTCATTTTTGTTTATTTCTTCTTCTTTTGCTTTGTTTCCTGTGGTTGACACTGTTTATTAGGTTAATAAATTTCCCACCTATTTCTATTGTAGTAAGATTTTTTGTTATAAGTGAGTGCTAAATGTTTTTCTGCATTTTGTCAGATGTTCACATAGTTGCTTAGTGTGGGACTATACATTTATATACTTCTGCATTATTAAACTATTCTTATAATCCTTTCATTCTGAATTGGCTTATATTTATTAATATTGGTATACACAATTTTATTTTGTGAGCTAGCATGTTTAGAAGTTTTGTATCTATAGCCACAAATACAAAAAATTCTCTAATTTTTTAATCACAATTACACTATTTCATAAAATGAATTACAGAGTAAGCTCTAGCTTTCTATTGTTTGAAATAATTTGTATGATTTTGGAGGGTTCTGAAAATTGCTAGTATTTACATGAAAAACAATCTGGCTTCTGGTGAGTCTCTTATTGTGTGGAAAATATTTAAATAACTGTTTCAAGTTATTTGATAATTATTTTAAAAATACATGTCTTCTTCATAAATCAGTTTTGTTAGTTATTTTTCTGTAGCTAACTGTCTACCTCTTTTAAGTTTTCCACCTAATACCTTTGAAGACTAAACAAAATTTTCTAAACAGGCGAAAAGCCAAATACTTTACCGGAGAGCTAGTTGTTTCTGGTGAATACCTAACCGTCCATTGGACTCACCATCGTTCTTCTACTCCATGATGATGTTTCATCTGTTATTCATTCTCGTTTTCTTTTAAAACTGTCATCTTTGGTTCTTCAGCAGCATCCTACCCCCAAACATAAACCCCATGTGACTGTCAGAGTATCTTACTCTCTGTAAATTGTCTGCCAAATGGGTTGAAAAACTGACCTCCCTTTCTTGCAACCTTTTAATCTATTCCACCCATGCAGTTCTCCCTAGAGATTCATTCATTACTTCATTCACTTGCTCATTAGCTAATAGCCTTGGAAAGTTATTGAGTTCTTCTGAGCTTCAGTTTCCTTTTGTTGTACAGTTAGCATCACCAGGTCATTCTGCTGTTTTTAGGAATAAACAAAAGCAGTGCATGTAAACTACATTATTCTATCTCTATGACATTAGTAACTTAAATATATTTTCCCTCTATTGGAAGTAGTATTCATGTATTGTAGGACAGACTGCCACTCCACTGTGCTCCCCTGTTCCCTTTCCTGAGTATTCTAGCAAAAGAGCCACAAAGGAAACTTGACAACAAGTAGAGCTAGAACAGAAAATATGGAGCAGTTCTCCTACTTCCCAACTGAAACTGGAGCCAGTGGACAAGCCTGAAGCCTGCTTACAACACTGGGAACAGAAAGTGAAGCAGAAAACAGGGCTGTCGGGTGGGCAAGCATGACCAGGAGACTGGGCGAGAACAAAACACAGGGCTGTACCTATTTGCTGACTTTGTACACATTAAGGTGGCAAGGGTCAGCAGGTACGAGGCTGTAACTCAAGTGAGTGAATGGGGAATGTCTGCTAAGCAGCTTCTCTTGGAAAGTGAGAAGTATGCCCACTCGTGGAAATTTAGGCATTGCATATTATACTTTTCACCTATCAACTGCACATTTTACTGAAAGAATTAATAATTGTACACATTTTGCAATGTAATGGTATGCACAGCACCTGAATTTATGTATTTATAGAAATATCTTGGAATTAAAACAAAATGATTTATGAAGTAGATGAATTATTACTGAATTATTAATGTTGGTCATTATGGAATAGATTTTCCTAGACATATATATGCCTAACAGTTACCTCTATAGAATTCCCTGTTGAACAGTGGGTGGTGATTTCCTTATGCATGGGAAACCCTGGTAGTGTATTGGTTAAGTGGTACAGCTGCTAACCAAAAAGTTCACAGTTCAAGTCCGCCAGCTGCTCCTTGGAGACTCCATGGGGCTGTTCCACTCTACCTACAGGGTCGCTATGAACTGGAATTGACTCAACAGCAGTGAGTTTGTTTTTTTTTTTAAGTTTGACTAGGTCTAAAAACAAATCAGATAAGTTCATGTAATCTTTCAGACACCTACTTTTCAATTTCAATAAATTTTAAGATAAACTGAAACTTGCATTTGTCCATAACAGTACTTAAAAAGCACATCAGAATTTTTTAAAGAAAATCATCTTGCAGATTCCATAATCTCAAAAAGCATCTTATATTTTCAGATTTATTGTTGCAATTTCACATGTTATTGATCCAAAGGAAACAAATGACACTGTCATTTATCTATAATTCAGTTTATAATGTTGGAAATTAGACTCAACAATTAAAAATAGAACAAATGTATAGCCACTGAAAACTGTATCTATAATTATGACATATTATACAACAATAATCTTTAATACTTAGAGGAAACCAGTGTGAGATTCATCAGCATCATTAGGATATAAATGCACAGTGAATGTTTATTCTAAATAAACACATTCATAATTACTATGCACTGAAAAAAACAGAGGTCTGAAGGATCAAAGGTAACTTTATCATCTTATCAACTGTCCTCATCCTTTTCTTCCTGCTTGTTTAGAAAAACTACTTAGAAAAATTAAGAAAGCATACTTATCTACTATCATGCAGCTTAATTCATACTGATATGTGCAGATACACAGTTACATATTATTCTTAAAGTTCTAAGATTAGAGGTTTTCACAATTGCCTCACTATAATCAGGCTGAATTTCACATCTGTGACGATCCTATTGTTTTTGAACATATATTTATAGTCTGGAAAGTGGATCCTTAGCAACTCCTATTTTTCAATGTCCAGATTATGTCTATACATAGCTTGATATTATTGATATTATGGCTCCTGGAGCCATTTTGAAAAATCCATGCATGAAGCATTTATGTCTCCAAAATTTTATTCTCCAACTAATCTACACTTAAAATCTTTAATTCTTTTTCTGTAGAGCTTGATATTGACAGATTCAAGGAGATGCCTCATCAACTGTAATGTGCATCTACCATCATTTCTGCTTAATTAAAGAAAAATCAATTATAACAATGTTATCCCAATTCATAGCTCATATTTTTTTTGTCTGAATTTAAAATATATTTAATACTCTATATTGAAGTTCTATTTAATCTTAAAACTTTTATATGGAATACATATAGTTTTTTAAATTATTTTTATACAATCCAAGTCAATTTGCCATGTGAAACCCTACACATACACCACTGTACAACTCTAACTGCTCCTCTCCCCATTCTGTGACAGCAAATTTTTCTTTTCCATCCTGTACTTCCCATATTTATTGAATCAACCCTTGACCCCTTCTACCTTCTCATCCCACCTCTGAACAGGAGCTGCTCCAATACCTTACATATATAGTTAGGCCAAGAAGCACACTCTTTGTTGACAATACTCTATATTTTATATCTTACACTCCAGGCCAATCTTTGTCTGAAGACTTGGTTTTGGTACCAGTTTCAGCTCCGGGCTGACTAACAGTCTGGGGCCATGTCCTCAGGACACCCACCAGGATGTTGGACCATCATTTCTCATCTTTTACTATAGTTCTAGTTTTGAACCTCTATTTTTCTCCAGCTATGTCATGGACTCTACATCATGTTCTCCACCAGAGCAGACATTGGTGCTGGCTGAACACCACCTGGTTCTTCTGGTCTCATGCTGATGTGGTCTCTGAATCAGACAGCTGCTTCTGTCTCCTGGGCTCACATTTTCCTCATATCTATGAACTCCATGAGTTAGAATGAACTCACTGACAGTGGGCTTGGATTTTTTCTTGTTTTTTATGATGTCCTTCATTCTCTTCTGCTCTGGGTAGACTGAGACTAATTAACGTGACTTGGATGGCTTTTAAGACCTCATGCTACTCACCAAAGCAGGATATGGAATGTTTTCATTTTACTTTTATTATTTTTTTTATTTACTGTGATTGAGCGAAAGTGTACCATCCAATTTAAGTTTGCATGCCCTCCTATGTTCACCTCCTCCTACTCTCCCTGCCCAGTGACAGTACACACCTTGTATCCATCCTATACATGTTATATCCTATTAACAACCTCCTATCCCCTTCTCTCCCCTGCCTCCAGTAAGAGGCCAGGAGGACGACATCCTATAGATGCACAGAACCATAAATTGCACACACGATATGGTCACTCTGTGTCACTGTGTCCAATCTATTCCTGTCCAAAGAGCTGAATCCAGTAATGATTTATGGACATGGGGCAGCATCAGGACCAGAGGCCATGCCCCAAGGGAACCCCGAGGCCCCTAGACCATCATTTGTGGTCTTTTAGTGGAGTTCTCAAGGTGCATCCCTTTTTATTCTCATGTTGCCAGTGAGACTCAACTTTGTGAGGCCCATCACAGCTATCACTGGTGGTGGCTGGGCACCATCTGGTTCCTCTGGTCACATGTCGATGTAGTCAGCCACTCAAGTGAGTCTCTGTCTTCCGGGTTCTCTTTCCCCCATGTTGTTTTGGTCCTTGGTGATCATCTGTTCCTGCTGAGTTGGGACCATCTGGTGTGCCTCAGATGGCAGCTTGCTAGCTTTTAAGACCCCAGGCGCCACTAACCTCTATGGAGTGCAGAAGACTCTCTTAGCAATATGCTAGTTGTGTCAATTGGACTCAACATTCCCTGAGAGCATGGTCCCGAGAACCCCACCCTTGCTACTCTGTCTTTGCAATATGCAGTTAAGACTGGAGGAGTACTGATGTTACGCTGATGTCCAGTTAAATTCATCTTCTTTCTAATGTGTGCTGTCACAGATTTCACTCAACCAAATTTCTATCAACTATCTAATCTATAATGAATCCTCTCTCTCCCTCCCTCCCCCTGCACCCTTGCAGCCATCAGAGTCTTGTCTTCTATACATGAGTCTGTTTTTAAGTTCTTATCGTAGGGGTCTCATACAATATTTGCCCTTTTGCCACTGACGACTTTCATTCAACATAATGTCTTCCAGTTGAAATCAGGTTATGAGATACTTCCTAAAATTATCATTGTTCTTAACCATTGTATAGTGCTCCATTGAGTATATATACCATAGTTTATCCATTCAACTGCTGTTGGGCATCAGGGTTGATTCCAACTTTTTGCTGTTGTGGACCAGGCTGCAATAAACATTCTTTTGCATGTATCTGTTCATGTGAATGCACTTGAGTCCGCAGGATACATTCCAAGCAGTGGAATTACTGGGTCCACTGGTATATCTACTTCCAGCTTTTTAAGGAAGCATCAGATTGCTTTCTAGAGAGGTTGTACCATTTTGCAATCCTGCCAACAGTGTAGGAGAGTTCCAATTCCTCCATTGCTTCTACAGCATTTCTTGTTTTGTGTTTTGTGGATCATGGCCAACCTTGTTGGGGAGAGATGATATCACATTGTAGTTTTGATTTGAATTCCTTTAATAGCTAATTATCATGAGCACATGTGTTTTTGGCTGCCTGAATATCCTCTTTAGAGAAGATGTCTGTCCATCTGTTTTATCCATTGCTTAATTGGATTATTTATCCTTTTCTTATTGATACTTTGTAGTACCTTACAGATTATTGAGATCAGATGACAGTCTGACATATAGTGGCAAAATATTTTTTCCCAATCTGTCCATGGTCTTTTAATTCTTTTGATAAAGTCTTTAGATGAGCATAAGTGTTTGATTTTTAGTAGTTCCCATTTATCTATTTTTTCTTCCGTTGATTGTGCTTTGTCTGTCAGATTTTCAAGTCTGTTTACGTTGTGTATTAAAACTTACATTGTTGATCCTATTGTTTCTTGGGTGAACATTATCATTTTAGATTTGATATTTAGGTTTTTGATCCACTTTCACTCGGTTTTTGTATAAGGTGTGAGATATGGGTCTTGTTTCAATTTTTTGCAGATGAACATCTATTTCTCCAGCACTACTTGTTAAAGAGATTGTCTTTACCGGAGTTCAAAGTCTTAAGGCCCTTGTTGAATATCAACTGTTCATAGGAGGATGGTGATGTCTCTGGGGTCTCAACTCTTTTCCACTGGTCTATATGTCTCCTTCTGTACCAGTAACAGATTGTTTTGACAACTGTGGCAGTGTAATAGTTTCTAAAGTCTGGTAGTGAGAGGCCTACCTGTATGTTCTCCTTCTTCAGTAGTGCTTTACTTATCTGGGGCTTCTTCCCTTTCCAAACAAAGTTGGTGATTTGTTTCTCCATCTCAATAAAAAAAAAGTCACTGGAATTTGTATTGGGATTGCATTATATAGGTAGATTGCTTTTGGTAAAACAGACATTTTCACAATGCTAAGGGTTCCTATTCATGAACAGGGTGAGTTTCTCCATTTATGTAATTCTCTGTTAGTTTCTTGTAGTAAGGTCTTGTAGTTTTCTTTGTAAAGGTCTCTTATTTCTCTAGGTAGCTTTTTTCCTAGGTATCTTATTTCCTTTAAGGCTACAGTAGATGGCACTGGCTTCGTGATTTCTTCAATAATCTCTTTGTCGATATAAAGGAATCCTACTGATTTACTTATGTTTATCTTGTATCCTGAGACTTTGCTGAATTCTATCAGTTTGTGTAGCTTACTTATGGATTCTTTGGTATTCTCTGTGTATAAAATCATATCATCCGCAAATAGGGAGATTTTGATTTCTTCTTTGCCAATGCAGATGCCTTTATTTCTTGGTCTTGTCAAATTGCTCTGGCTAGAACTTCCAGTACAATGTTGAATAGGAGAGGAGAGAGTTGGTATCCTTATCTAGTTCCTGATCTCATGGGAAACTATTTCTGTCTCTCTCCACTCAGGGTGATACAGGCAGTTGGCTTTGTACAAATGGCCCTTACTGCATTAAGAAATTTGCTATCTGTTCCTATTTTGATGAGAGTTTTAGCATCAATGGGTGTTGGACTTTTTCAAAAGCCTTTTCTGTATCAGTTGACAAAATCAGGTGATTCTTGTGTTCTGTGTTATTTACATCATTGATCACATTAAATGTTTTTCTGATGTTGAACCAGGTTTGCATCCTTGGTATGAATCCAACTTGGTCGTGATGAATTATTATTTTTTGTTATGTTGTTGAATTCCTTTGGCAATGATTTTCTTGAAGATTAATGCATCTAGGTTCATTGAGTGATACTGGTCTCTAGTTCTCCATTCTTGTTGGGTCTTTCCCTGGCTTTGGTATCAGGCTCATTCTGTCTTCATAGAGTGAATCTGGGAATATTTCATCACTTTCTATGCTGTGAAATAGTCCCAGTAGTACTCAGTAGTAACTTTTCCCTAAAAGCTTGGTAGAATTCTGTGGTGAAGCCATCTGAGCCATAGCTTTTTTTGGTTGGTAGTTTCTGGATGACTTTTTCAATGTATTCCTTTGTGAAGGGTTTAGTAAGTTGCTCTGCTTCGCCTTGTGATAATTTTGGTGGGTGATATGAATCTAGGAATTTGTTGATTTCCTCTAGGTTTTCAAATCTGTTGGTCTTTTGTACTACTCCGTTATGATATTTTAATTTGTTGCATCTGTTGTGATATCTCCCATCTCATTTCTTATTTGGATTACGTTTATTTTCTTGTTTTTTCTTTAGTAAGCTTAGCCAATGGCTTGTCATCTTTATAGATCTTTTCAAAAAAACAGGTTTTGGTCTTTTCAATTTTTTCAGTTGGTGCTTCTATTCTCTAATTCATTGAGCTCTGCGCTAATCGTTATGATCTGTTCCCTTCTGGTGCCTGAGGGGTTCCTCTGCTGAACTCTTACTACTTGTTCAAGTTGTAGGGTTAGTTCTTTGGTTTGGGTTCTTTCTTCCTTCTGGATGTGTGCATTTATGGAGATAAACTGACCTCGGAGCACTGCTTTGGCTGTATCCTGTAGGTTCTGGGAGGAAGTGTTTTCATTCTCATTAGAATCCATAAGTTTATTTCATCCCTGATTTCTTCTATAACTCATGGCTTTTTGAGCAAGATGTTGTTCAGTTTCCATGAGTTCTGATTTCTATTTTTTTTCTGCTTTTGATTTTGACTTTTATGGCTTTATGGTTTGAGACGATGCTTTGCAATAATTCAATGATATGGATTTTATTGAGATTTGCTTTATGTCCTAACACATGGTCTATTCTGGAAAATGTTCCATGTGCACTGGAGAGGAAGGTGTAGTTATCTGCTGATGGATAGAAAGTTCTGTATATGTCAATGAGGTCTAGTTAGTTAATTGTGGCAATAATATCTTCTGTGTCTTTTTTGAGCTTTTTTCTGGAAGATCTCTCCAATACTGAGAGTGGAGTGTTGAAGTTTCCCCCTATTATTGTGGAGTGATCTATCTCATTTTTCAGTGTAGTCAGTGTTTCTTCAATGTATTTAGATGTTCTAGTATTTGGTGCATAAATATTTAATATTGTTAAGTCCTGCTTGTGTCCTGAAGCTTTCAATGGCATTCATCCTTGTCCACGATGGTAGATTTTACATTAAAATCTATTTTACCTGATACTAGTATTGCTACACCTGCTCTTTTTTGTATATTGTTAGCTTGGTATATATTTTTCCTTTAATTTTTGGTTTGTTCATATCTTAAATTCTAAGGTGAGTTTCTTGTAAGCAACATATAGACAGGTCATGTCTTTTGATCCAAGATGTCACTTGTCTGTTTACTGGTTTATTCAGTCCATTTACATTCAACATAATTATTCATAAGTCTGTGTTTAGTGCTTTCATTGTGATGTGCTTATTGTTGTGATGTTTTCTCTGTTGCTCTTATTATTCTGTTCTGGGAATTATTTATGGATTGATTTGTCACTCTTGTCAGTGTTACATTTCTTGGTCTGATACATTGCATCTTTATTGTGTTTTGTGGCTCCCCCTGTGATCTCCCTTAATAATCTATGTTTAAACCCAATTTTAACTTCTGCATGTCTTGTTAACTTCCTCTCCATATGGAAAGTGTGAACTACTGTAGTACATCCCTCTTTTTAATATGATGGTATCATAGTTTTCATGAAATGATCATTGCATCACTTCTCTTAATATTATAGCTTTGAGTTCTGTGCCTTCCATAATGGAGTAGATTTCTAGATGATGTGTCCTGTATTGCCTCCTAAAATATAGAGTTAATGATTCTGTTCTTCTAAGCCAAGAGCTTCTTTCAGTATTTCTTTTAGCTTTGGTTTGGTTTTTGCAAAGTCTTGGAGTTTTTGTTTATCTGCAAATGTCTTAATTTCATTTTCATATTTGAAAAATAGTTTTGCAGGATATATAATTCTGGGTTCGAAGTTTTTCTCCTTCAAGGCTTTGAATGTGTCATCCCATTGCCTCTGTGCCAGCACTGGTTCTGCTGAGAAGTCAGATGAAAGCCTACAGGGTTTCCGTCTGAATATTAACTTTGCTTTGAGTCTCGCTGCCTTTAAGGGTTTCTGCTAATGTTTCATTTTGTTAAACTTGATTATAATATGTCTTGGAGTCTTTCTTTTGTGATCTATATTGAGTGGTGTTTGATAGGCATCTTGGATACATGTATTATCTTCTCTCATAATTTCAGGGAAGTTTTCTGTCAGCAGCTCAACAAAATACTCTCTGTGTTTCCAGGTATCCCTCCCTGTTCAAGAACTCCAATTAATCATAGATTGTTCCTCTTGATAGAGTCCCATATGCTTTTTAATGCTTCTTCATTTTTCTTGTTTCTTTTCTCTGATTTCACCTCATAGATACTAGAGTCACTAGCTCTGTCTTCCAAGTCAGAAAGTATAGTTTCCATTTGTTTAATTGTGTTCTCTTGGCTTTGAATTGAATTTTCTATTTCTCCGATTTTGTTATTGATCTGTTGGATTTCAGAATACTGGTGTTCCATCAGCTTGCTTAATTTTTCATTTTGCTCTGCTGTGTTTTGTATAATGTCTTGGAAGTCTCTCTATATAATCCTTTTGTACTGGATCTCTGTTGCTTCAGAAAGGCATTTTGCCTGGGAAGTTCCTTGGTTCTTTCTTTTGGGGGTTTTGTGAAGCCTTAGGTGAATTTTTATTTAAGTTTCTGCCCAAAGTTTGTTGCTTTTTGGGCATCTTGAAATTGATTGGTTTCTCTGGTGTTACTTTAACAGGATCTGAAGTACAGTCTGAGAAGGAAGGTGATCATCAGTCACCTCTATGTACTCCATTGACTGGGCCCAGTGGAATCTCTAGGGTAGCAGGCTCCACCTCCAGACTGGTAATGACACAGCGCTGCTTACAGAGCCCCTTGGGTGCTGGCAGCTGACCCTGTAGGTCAGTAAAGGCTGGAAGAGATGCTGTGAAGATGCACTGCAGTTATTTCTCTAGTTAGTCTTATATTAAAAGCTAAAAGCTATCTGACATCTTCCAAAATCAGTCAAGCTGTCAGATGTGCAAGCCTCTCTTCCCAGCTGGCAATGTAAGCACCTCTATACCTAACCCCAGATGCTGTAAAATAGTTCAAGGTACAGAAGGGCTACTGGCCTACTGACATCTGCTGCTGAGCCCCAACCATAAGCCCACACTCTGCTAGACACAGCTTTTCTGTTGCAAAAGCCTCCCAGAGCTGCCACTGCCTCCCAGCTGGGCATTAGTCCCTGCTGAGGCCTCCATTTGGGTAACTCTGTCACCCAGTTGAACAACATGGCATCCCGCACTAGCTTTCCACCCACTGTGGAATAGCCAATTTAATGGTGGAGGTTCAGAAAGAGATGTTGGAGTTGCTGAGGTGCACAGAGTCCAGAGCCAGGCTCTCAAAATGTGGCCATTCTGCCTGCTGATCCTGTCAGCAGTGCAGTTGAGCTTTCCTGCCAGTGAAGCCCAAGCCCCACCTGCCAGGTCAGACAGAGGAAAAAAGTTAAAAGTTGCATATTACCTTCAGTCCATGAGAACTGGCAATCAAGAAGGGTGGGGGTCAGTGAAAGAGAAGAAGTGTCCTGTTCAGTGGCATGTGGTCCAAATTGGTAGTCCTATGCTGTGTCTAAGTGCTCACTGGGTGTCCAGAAGGCTCTGTTTAGTTATCAATTCAGGCTTTAGTTTTCAGAGGGAATTAAGATGATGTGTTTCTAGTTTGCCATCTTGACTCTGCCCCTCTGTAATTTAAACAGTTACTAGGGTGATATAAAATAAGCTCCTAATTACCCACATGTGACATCCAGCAAGGAGCGTATTAAAAAAATGCAATGATTGCCAAATAATTGACAGTTATTTCTTGTAAGTTTATTTGGGACGTTACTCCAATTTTAGAAGCTTTTCTAAATGTGCATGTCAGCCTGGCCTACAGAACTTATTGTATGGCAATTAATCTATTAATCTTGAACATAATCATCTGAAAACCTTTTATTGTTCTTAGGAGACATCTTTGCTTCTCAGCAGTATTCTGGTTGTACTTCTTCCAAGACAGACCTGTTCGCTCTTTTGGTGCTCCATAGTATATGCAGTATTCTCTAACACTACAACTGAAAGGCATCAATTCTTCTTCTGTTTTCCTTATTTATTGTCCAGCCTTCACATGCACATAATGTGATTGAAAATATTATGGCTTGGTCAGACACACATTCATCTTCAAAGTGGCATTTGATTTTCAATACTTTAAAAGCAGCCTTTTGCAATGGATTTGCCCAGTGCAATATCTTGATTTCTTACTGCTAATTCCTTGGGTGTTGACTGTCGATACAAGTAAAATGACATCCTTAACAACTTCAGTGTTTTCCTCTTTAGCACGATGTTGCTTACTGTGCCAGTTGTGAGGATTTCTGTTTTCTTGATGTTGAGGTTAGATCCATATTGAAGGATGTGATTTTTTATCTTCACCACTTAGTGCTTTAAGTCCTCTTCACTGTCAGCAAGTAAGGTTATGTCACCTGCCTGCCTCCAATCCTGATGCCTCATTCTTCTTCACAGTCCAGTTTCTCAGATTATTTGCTTTCCTGACTTTCAATGAAGTACAGTCCCTTTGCTCTGTTTGCATGGCTGCCTGTTGAACCATGTACAGATTCCTCACAAGCTCAATTAAGTGTTCTGGAATTCCCATTCTCCACAATATTATCAGAATTTGTTACAATACACACAGTTGAATGCCCTTATATAGTCAATAAAACACAATTAAACATCTTTCTGGTATTGTCTACTTTCAGGCAAGGTTCTTCAGACATTAACAATCATATCCCTGGCTCCACATTGTCTTCTGAATCTAGCCTGAATTTCCAGCAGTATCCTGTCAATGTATTGCTGCAGTCACTTTTGAGTGATCTTCGGTAAAGATCACATTTTACTGTTATATTAATGATATTGATAATATCACACATGTGATATTAACAATATTGTTCAACAATTTCTGCATTTAACTGAATCACCTTTCTTGGGGATAGTCATAAATATAGATCTCTTCCAGGTGGTTGGAAAGGTAGCTGTCTTCTAAGCTTTTAAGAACTTCAAATGCCTCAGATACTTGGATTCCAGCTACTCTGGACTCTTTCTCACCTCATGTATGTGGCTGTTTATAGAGACTTTAGAATCCTCATTTTTAAGGATTTTTTTTTTTTAAGTAGTTTATAAATGCCTCTCCAAGATACATCAGTACTAGCTGGCAGTGGACTACAGTGGCAGTGTAATCACAATTGACAGTAGTTACAGGATAGGAGAGAATGACATTTTACTGGTGGGCAGCATTTCAGGCTACATATTTGATTGTCTATCACTTTTGGAAACATAGATATTCTGAGTTTAGGAATCACGTTGAATCAACAGTAGTGACTAAAATATTTCAAACTGCAAATTATTTGGAAGAAACAAGAATGGAGAAATTAGTATATGAAGAAAGGAGGATATTATGTTAAGTGAATTTCTCATAATGAACCCACAGCGGGGACCCTAAAAGTTCCCAGATGAATGTCAGTCAGCAGCAGTTCTTAATCACTGGCAGTCAGATTTCAATAGGATTGTGGCTTCTTCAATAGGAAAGGTGCCTGCAAACTCTGGAGTTCTCATTGTCATCAGATTTACCAATTAGTGACTTCCAATATGTTGTTGTGCCTTTAGGAGAGCAGCCAGTTACTTAGGGGCAGCCTAACTTCAATAGATCATTTTCAAAATGGAATTGCAACCATTGTTCTTATTTAACATGTCTTCCTTCCCATAATGCCTTTGAAAATGTCCAAAGCAATAGATTTATTGAATAGTATAAACAGTATTATACTGTCTCACATACTGCTGTCTCTTTCCAAGGATTCTTTTCACAGAAAGGGAAGAAAAGCAGTGAGCTGGCATTTAAAGGCCTTTTCATATCTTTTATCAGGAAGAAGTATTTGGCCAAACAGAATGTTAAAGCAGCTACTGAAGACTCAGTCACTGAAACAGGGAAAGTATTTCAAAGACATATACAATATACTCTCCACATCAGAACACACATTCCTGGGGACAAAAAAAAATAAAAAAATAAAAAAATAAAGCTGAGAGAATAAGATTTAAAAGTGCATTTAATACTCACTTTTGAACATGTTCTTACCATCCCCTTAATTTTGAGCTATTACAGTTTAGTGGTTTTCTCACACCCCCCAAACCAAAAGAAAACATTGTTATGTATTTGATTCCAACTCATAGCAATCCTATAGGGCAGAGTCAAACTGCCTGTCATGGATTGCATTCTCTCCCCCCCAAAATGTATGTATTCATTTGATTCGGCTAGGAGTCACAACACGGTCTGACCCCTCCCATTTGCTGTGAATCCTGCCACTGTGATATTCATGAGGGAGAATAGGCAGAAGTTGAGCTGGCAAGGCAGGACTCAAGCTATCAGCTTACGGCTTATAAGAGACAGAATTGAGCAAAGTAAGTTGGGAACCTCTTAACACCAAGAAGGCAGCACCAAGAGCAGAGCACGTCCTTTGGACCTGAGGTTCCTGTGCCTAGATGCTCTCATTAAATTTGGACTCAACCTACCAGACTGTGATAATTTCTCTTATTGAGAGGACTTGTAACTCATAAATGGATTTGTGCTTTACCGGACCGTGACAATAAAGTTTCTCTTTGTGAAACCATCCACTCACGGTATTTTCTGTTGGAGTAGTATCAGGTGACTAAAATATTGCCCTATATTGGTTCCACTGGTGGCATAGTGGCTAAATACTGTGGCTGCTACTCAAAAAGTTGGCAATTTGAATCCACCAGGTGCTGCTTGAAAACTCTATCGGGTGGTTCTACTTTGTCCTATAGGGTTGCTATAAGAATCACATCAAAGTTAATGGAATTTTTTGTTTGTTTGTTTATAGGGTTTCCAAGGAGTGGTGGGTGAACTTGAATTACAATCTTTAGATCAGCAGCTGAGCTCTTAAACATAATCACTGGAGCTCTTTTCTGGCTGCCAATCAAAAGGGAGGCAATTCAAATCTACCAGCTGTGCCTTGGAAGCCCTATAGGGAAGTTCTCTGTCCTATAAGGTCACTGAGTCAGAATCAACTCAATGGCAATTTGAGGTTTATTACCAAAGAAAGGAGGAATAGTGACAAATAAGACAATTAGTTTTCCTTGCATTAGAAGCTGTGGCTGTCTCCTGGACATTTGGAGGTTTTTAAACCACTAGACAAACTGGTGAAAGGGAAGATAAGTCATTTATTGTTGCAATTAACTATGATCAGTAAAGGAAAATAGGCATGTAATAGAATTTAGGGGTGCTAATGGAAATCCTGGTGATGTAGTGGTTAAATGGTGTGGCTGCTGACCCAAAGGGGGCAGTCTGAAACCTCCAAGACCTTCTCAGAAACTCTATGATGCTGTTCTACTCTGTCTTATAGGGTCACTATGAGTCAGAACTGACTTGATAGCAATGAGTTTTGTTTGGTTTTTGGTTTAGTAGTTGCTAACTGAAAAGTTAGCAGTTTGCATCCATCAGCTGCTTATTGGAAACTCTACTACTTTGTTCAGAATCAACCTACAATTTTTTTGCTTTGTTTGTTTTTGTTTTTTAATAGAACATGCATATCATGGAAACCTTAGTGCTATAGTGGTAAAATGCTACAGCTTCTCAACAAAGGTCAGTGGTTAGCACCTACCAGATGATCTTTGGAAACTCTATGAGTCAGTTCTACTATGTCCTACAGGGCCATCATGAGTCAGCACTGACTCAAAGGCAATAGATTCGGTTTGGTTTCATGCATATCATTACTTTAATCAATGTAATGATATTATGTGTCATCATGGCTACTCTATAGTGTCTAATTATTTAATCAAACACTGATCTAAGTACTGTAAATAGATTTTGCACATGTTAACATTCACAACCTGTTGGCTTTAACTAAAGGTGACTGTCCTTAGTAATGTGAGTTGGTCTCAGTTAGTCAGCTGAAGGCAAAAGCAGGTTTTCCAGAGAAGAAACTCTGCCTTGACAGTACATTATCAAGTCCTCCTAAGCATCTAGGCTGTCAGCCTATCCTACAGATTTCAGACTTGTTAGACCCCACAATTGTGTGGGCCAATTCTTTAAAATAAATCCCAAGCAAACCCTCTTTCTCCATATTACACACACACACACTGGTTCTGTTTCTCTGGAGTACCCTAATATATTCAGCATGAGCTACATTATCATATAGTAACAAGCAAACCAAAATGTTAGTGCCCAATTTTACAAGGGCATTTTTATCACTGGTTCTATGGTGAACCATGTTGGGCAAGTATTGATCTTCCTTTCTTCACTCTGTGATCTATGAAAAGGAAAGAGCCAGCATCTGGAATACTGCTGGTCACTGTGGCAAAAGAAAAGAAAACGTAATATTTCTTTTTGTCCACAGCTTATTGTAGAGAAATTCTTAACACTTGCCTTAATACTTTGGGTAAAGGAAGTACAATACAATCACATGCCAAGAAGATATGGAAACATCTGAATGATGCACTGTCATGTGCCCCATGCCCACCAGTAAAGGTAAAAAAAAAAAAAAAAAAGGAGGCTAGTATAAAGGATAGCACAGTAAAAAAAAGAAAAAAAGAGTCTAGGCCTATAGAAACAAGATTACCTAAGTCTCAGAGCTATCAGGTATAAAGATATAGTTAACTTCACTGGGTAAACATTTCTGACCAGATACAGTTAACTTCACCGGGATAACATTTCTGACCAGATGACATAAGTTCCAGCTACAACTTCTACGTAGTTGCAACATCATGGTTACATATTTTACATGCATTTCATCCTTTGTTATCAAAAATACTATTGACTAGATTCACATAGTTAGATTTGCAATTTTCTCTTTACATTTCTATAATAGAAACCTAGTAGAGAAAAAGATAGAAAATAATTCATTCCTAAAGAGTTCCAGAGAAACAGAACTTGAATTTGGATGTAGTCACTGTATGAGATTTTTGGTTATCTATCTTTTAAGAGCATGTGAATGCATTTTTAGTTACATGTTTATGAGTAGCAATATGTTAAGTGGTATGGTCTTAGTATATGCTCATAAAAGAATGGCTATTAGACACCCAAGTGGATGGACTGTGGTGGACATCAGCTGTTTTATCCTATCAATAATTCACACTTTCTTGTTCAGGTTACAGTGTTCTCATTTGGCTTTGAGGAAATAAACCATTTGATATGCTCTAGTCTGTCAAGGGTGTGGCATGAATACAAAATAGACCAATACGTGTGCTTCTTCACAGAATTTGAATCTTGGGTAGAAAAATATGAACACTAATAGTAACAGAAATCAATTCTAAGCAATAGTTTCCAGAAGACTTGACAGTAAAGTTCATTTTAGGTAGTTTGTCTCCATTTCTGTTGCTTATAGAATATTAAATCTAATTGACACCATTTTGTATTTCATAACTGATCAGAGACATGCAAATAAAAATGATACAGATATAGTTTCACTTACCACACTAGACATAAATAAAATATTATTGAAGGTAATCAGTCTAAAGGAAGCTCTTAGGGAATGAACATCTGTATATTGTTGCTGGAAGTATAATTAAATGCATGCTTGTTGTATAACAATATGACAGTACGTGACCACATTAAAAATGAAAATGTCCTCAACCAAGCAATTTTACCTGTGGCAACATATTCTATAATAATATTTTACTATTCTTTAAAAACACACAGAAAAACTTGTGGTGTAGTGGTTAAGTGTTGTGGCTGCTAACCAAAAGATCAGTAGTCTGAGTATACCAGGCACTCCCTGGAAACCCTATGGGGCAGTTCTACTCTGATCCACAGGTTTGCTATGATTTGGAATCAACTTGATGGCAATGGATTCGATTTGGTTTTAGGATTAAAAAGACAGATACATTGAGACACATATAGCTGTAGGTTTTATCTTTGTATGTATATATTTTATTTATTTATTGTGATTGAAAGTATACAACCCAGTTCAAATTCACATACGCACATATGTGCATAATTTAACATTTTTTTTTGGTAGTGATATAATATTACAAGAAGTCTGAAAAGCCACCAGTAGTAAGATTGTTAACATATGCACTATTTTGCAACTCTTAAAGATAATGAAGATGATTTGATATATACCGAAATCAGTGCTCACCTTACTGTTGAGTAAAAAAGCAGGTTTCAGAGAAATACAAAAATATACTCAGTTACATTAAAGCAAAATAAAAAAAAATAAAAAATGGTACCTATCCAACATATAGTTGTGTGTGTTTCTCCGTGATCAAAAATATTTTAAAACTTGACCATTGCCATCAGGTCCATTCCAACTCACAGGGACACTAGAGGACAGCTTAAAACCGCCCCCTAGAGTTTCCAAGGAGTGGTGGGTAGGTACGCACTGCCTGTGTTTTGGTCAGCCACTTAGTTCTTCAAGAACTGTTTGTTCTATACTAGATTACATATTTGTAGAAGTGAGTCTTGAGAGCTTACACCCAAACAATTGGCAATGGTGATTGCTGTGCAGTGGTAGTGCTTGTAAGCGGATCCCATTATTTTTCTACAAAATATACCATGTACTGTGGACCTTCCAAAAGGATATTACTTGTTTTTTTTAATATACTGAAATAGAAGAGAGGATAATATGGGACCTAAAAACAAAACTGTGAAAGGAAGCATTTAATGTGTTTTCAAAAGTCAGTAGAAAAAGTGAAATGAGAAAATAGTCCTCAAGTTTATGTGATTGTGGTATATTTACAGTTAACACAGTAGCCATATTACCAGTGTTAAACACAACTTCAAATATTTAGTGTTTATTGAGTACATATTGAGTACATGAAGCATTTAACTTCATGGCCACCCTACAAAGCAGGCATTATTTACCTCATTTTACAATAAGTATATTGTATACAAAATAAGTTGTATGGCTTCTAATTAGCAGAGCCAGGAGGTACTCCATGTAGCCATGAAATAAAGGTAAATCTTGCACTGATTTGATTTTGGCAGGATATCCATGGATCTAGGAACAACTAACCTTTTGAATACAAAATTCCCCAGTGGTACAGAAAAGAGATACTTTCTCCTAAAGCCAGAGAGTATCATGTGTCAAGAAAGAGAGAAATCCCGAGTTACTGAGTTAACGTCAAAACTCTACATTGTTTGGCTTTGTCTAGGCTAAGACTTCTTGCATGTGGCTCACCTAGCCAGTTTTCTGATTGGAATGCTCTAAACTAGCATACTCTGGACTCTAGAACTCAAGTAAGGACAGAGGCTTGTCTCCAAAGAGGAGTGACATGAAGTATATTCTTTGGGAAACTACCTTCTATAACAAAGGATGCAAGTGAACCACATCATGTGAGCTCCACAGATTGTTAAGCATTTGGAAACAGGGTCTTAAGAAAAGGCAGCAGAGAGCAAAAGAAAGTGCCGGATAAAAATTAGGAAGCTCTGCTAATTGATTGTATTTACATTTATTTAACATAGGGCACAATGATGTAAATTTTATTTTGAGCTTTCAAAATAATAAAGACAATCTTAATACTTATTTCTGAGAATGACTTAAATTTATTCTAACCATAGTTATTTTTTTTCCTTTTTAAGAAGCTTGTAGAGGACACTTCATTTGGTCTGTGTTTACCAAGAAACAAGAAGACAGTGGAAAAAGATGACACTGATTAGCTAAGTAGGTCAAATTAATGATTTATTTCCATGTATATTTAAAATTTATAAAATTTATGTTGAAAAGATGATTTTACTTCATAATGTCTTACCTATTAGCAATTAAAATGTTTTAAGAGAATGATAGTCATTCAATTTTGTAGATGTTAAGTGAAAAGATCATTTCAGAACTTCTGTTCTTTGTTAACCAGCTTTCTGTTTACAGTGTAGAAGTTCTATATTCTACATTTAGCAACTAAAAGAAAGGAGAGTAGTTCTTCAGACAGATGGTCTAGAAGTTTAATCAGAAAGCTACTCTGTGCATATTATTATTATTCCCTTCAAAACTTTTAGAAGGTAGGGAAATCTTCTTGAAAGAACTTATTAACTAATTAAAAAAAAATACTTGTGTTGGCTTCTCTTTTGTAGTTATTCAATTTTTTTTTTAATATTGATCTGGCTTCTACATTTAAATTCATTACTTATATCTATAGCAGGCTGCTTATTTAATTTGGCACATTAAATAAGTTAATAGCAATAATAACACATTTATACTTACCCTGGCATTGGTCCATTTGCAGCAAGGCTGTATACCTGACGAGGGTTTAGTAGATACTGGAATTTTCTGTATATTCTATAAATGTGAAAATAGGGAAGGGGAAAAAAAGAACTCTGATGACCTCCAATACATTTTAAATAAATAAAATTTCCAAAAATTAAAAAATATATATGTATTTGATAAATTTTCATATCACTAATGCTGAATTATAACAGCTTAATAGGAACTTATGGGTCTTAAAGGAGATTTAGTAGTCATTACAAGGACAATATAGATGAAAAATTAGAAATACTCAAAATATGTGCATGTATTTAGAATGCTCTGTCCTTTTTAGAATATTCTTTAACTACAGACTTTAAATGAAGATTAAAATATATATTGGTATAAAATCATGTAATTATTTCCTCTCTATATGGCCAAAGCTTATCTCTTCTTTCTCCTCCTTCAACTCAAATTTTAACATCTGTGAACTCCTCCTGTCTACCTAAAGAAATCAGACTCCTTTTTGGAGCCCCTGTGTCCCAGTGATTAAAAGCTTGTCTGTTAATCAAAACGACAGCAGCTGGAACACACAAGCCACTCCTTGGAAACCCCATGGGGCAGTTACACTCTACCCTGCAGAGTTACTGTGAGCCAGTGGTTTATTTTTGTTGTTGGTTTTTCATCTACATCTCTGGTTTCTTCAACTGGTAAATATTCTTTTAATATAATAACCAAACCCAATGCCACTTTTTAATCAAAGACTTCTTAGTCTTGAGAGATAGGTACTTCTTCCCTTGAATATCCATAGCACTTACCATGTTGTTTTCTAATATATTGGCTTAACTTCCTGCCTTCTATCTTAATGACTGTTCCTTCTATCTTCATATCCAGTACTCAGTAGAGTTTGGATTTGTCTGGTGATTGCTGTCTGAATGAATGGTACGTGAACACTTTCATAACTGGTACCTGGCATGAGAAATTTGGCATGTATATATAATTCTGTGAACTTCTGTTAATGATCTAACATATCCAAGGTAATAAAAGCCAGAATACTTTTAAAAGAAACTTGGAGTACCATTATTTGCCAGATGCACTTTTTATGGCTACAAAAATATATATACATATGTTCACATCGTAGTAGATCTTCTCTAAAACATAACTGCATTTGATTTAATTTGAATTTGTTTCTGTCAGTATATGAAGGACAAAATCTAAGTGGGTGCACATATAGAGGCATTCAGTATGCTACCCTCAAGTTTAATTTTCTTATATTTTAGTGCATCTATATATGTTTCTTGGAAATGCTGGCACCACAGTAGTTAAGTGCTGTGTCTGTTAACCAAAAGGTCAGCAGTTCAAATCCTCCAGGTGCTCCTTGGAAACTCTATGGGACAGTTCTACTCTGACCTACAGGGGTGCTATGAGTCAGAATCAACTTGATGGCAGTGGCTAAATATGTTTTTAAAAGAACTCTGGTGGTGCAGTCATTAAGCAGTAGGTTGCTAACCTAAAGGTTAATGGTTCAAACCCACCCAGCCATCTCATGGGAGAAAGACCTGGCAATTTGTGTCTAGAAAGACTATAGCCAAGAAAACACTACAGGGCAGTTCTATTCTACCACGCAGGGTCACTATGAATCAGAATCAACTTGATGACACTCAGCAATAACGATATCTGTTTTTAAATTTTCAGAAAATTATTTATATATATTTGAGAATTATTTACATGTACTTGAGAAACAGATATTTAATTAATGATCATTCTACATGAGTAATGTTATCTCTTTAAGGGGAATTTTTCTTTCCTATAAAATATTTGTTTTCCCTTAAGACTTCATTTGCCTCCAGTTTATAACATAAATTTAATTCTACCAAGTTCTTTGTGAAGAATTTCATTTTTGCAAAGAAACCTATAATATGTGCACCTAAAGACTACAACTATACAACTAATAAAAGGAAAAGAATTTTAGCATTATTTTTAATTTCTATATCTTGATAAATGAGGCAGCTATTCTCTTCAATAAACACTGAGAATATTTTTCATTATTAAGCTGTTATTTCTTTTAAAAGTAATTTCTATTATCTTTGTTGTTTTTATTGGCAGCTGCCATCAAGTTTTCCTTTATCAAATGATGGAGACCTCACGCACAGCAATCTCAGATCATTGTGATCCACAGGGTTTTCAATGGTTATGTTTTTGGGAAGTAGGATGCCACGCCTTTCCTGTGAATCTGGCTTAGTCTGGAACCTCTGCTGCAACACTTCGGCATCCAAGCAACACACAAGTCTACATTGACAAATTAGTGTTCTATCACATTTTTAGTAATCGCAAATTTAACTCTATGTTCAAAAAAGTGAAAGAAACCCTTATTCTCTTTTAGTAGAAATATTCTTTTAATGGAAACATGAAGAACACTTTGTTTCACCGAGATAATGCAAGACAGTTAAAAGGTAGGAATAAAGTACTTTCCTAAAATTTCCCTACTTATGGAAAACATTCTACTTTATTATTTGGTTAACCATAAAGGGCATTTCTGTTTACTGTCAGTGTTTGTATGGGTGCCTTCATAAATTCACTTAGTTTTTCATTGAGTTTAGTAAGGACTTTCAGATACAACTGTATTTTTGTTTATAACACGACATAAGATTTACTTACTGTTCAGGGAGTGATTTTTCCATGTTTTATTGAATATTACAATTTAACAATTACCTCATTGCAAAAACAAAATTCTGTGTCGTAGGCCTGACTACTGAGACACCTAATACAGTGAAGATTATTATATTTCAGTTTAGAAATACTGTATTTATCCAGAAAACATGGCATCGTAGTCTTTCTACAGGCAGAAATAACCGTGTTTTGTCTGGAAGGTAGATATAAATTCTGTCTTCAGTACTGATTTAGTATTTGCATTAAGTCACCATCTGACCATTAATCACTACCACTGAGTTGGGTCTGACTCATAGCAACCGTATAGACAGAGTAGAATTGCCCCATAGAGTTTCTAAGGAGTGGCTTGTGGAATTGAACCGCCAACCTTTTCGTAAGCAGATGTAGTACTTAACTCACTATGCTTACCGTTCTGTTGACCATTAAAGGGACTAATTTTCATTGATCAGCATTCCTGGAGCCATGTGATATAATATGCAAAGCCCTTTGTAAGGGCTGGGGTAACAGGTGGTGTGAAGAGAATTCAGATATCTAAGCTATGTAATAAAGATATTTATAAAATATCATTACTGAATGATAATTTCAATTATGAAAATAAGGAGTGATCATATCAATGCATTACATACAGACATTAGCATGATTAATTTCATAATAAAATTAGTACACAGTAAGAATTCAAGTTTTTAAGGGTTTTACATTAGTAATCTCATTGTTTTATACATGCATGACAGAAAATAAATATTAGTTTTAAAAACATACCGTTCTCCTTGCTTCCCACCACTTTTAGGGTTCACAAAAACTAAAAGTGGATGAGTGCCAGGAACAGGGGTGATCTAGAAGAAAAGTTGTTTTTTGGAAAAATTATTATGTACATTATACATTAAGCGGATTCATTATTCTATGTCATAACAATTAGCAAAATTTCAAGAATCTGGTGATAACCACACATGCACACATATATAAACACAATTAAACACTGCTTTGACTGTGTATGTTTGTTCACTTGTACCCACAGTTGTACCTCTCTACAAAGAGATACAGGGCTTAGTGAGGTCTATTGCAGAGGGAAAAAGCATCTAAGAAAAAAGAATAACATTTTTGATAGCAATGAGATAAAAATAGAAGGTAAAACTTGTGGCAAAGTGAGTAAATCACATAAAATAGATTATACATAGGAAAGAGTAGAAGCAAGAAGAGTGATTAAATCACAGCGATCCTACTTTTATAGAGGAAACTTTAGAGATTGGCGCATTTGTCAAATCCATCTTCCCAATCACTTGTGTGATGCAAATTTCATAACAAAATTTGGGGTCTCTTTCTACCTAAGAGCCCCCATCTCATAATCTTCAGTGCTTTCTTGATCCACAAGGGGAACATAAAAGCTGTTACTCCTCTTAACAGAAGTCCATTACGAGTATACTTTGGAGATATTGCAGGTTCATTTCTAGATGAATTATTTGGTTTTTTGGTGCATATAGAAGTTATGTTTATACTGTACTGTAGTCTATTAAATGTGCAACATCATGCTTAAAAAAGCAATGTATATACCTTAGTTAGAAATATTTTATTGCTACAAACTGCTATCATCTGAGCCTTCAGAATTCTTGCTCCTTTTGATAGTCATGCTTCTTGCCTTGATGTTGATGGCTGTTGAGTGATCAGGATGGTGGGCACTGAAGGCTGGGATGGCTGCAGTCATTTCTTAAAACATGATGACAGTGAAGCTTGCTGCTTCTGTTGACTCTTTCTTTCATGAAAGACTTCTCTGTCTACAGGACGTTGTTTGATAGCATTTTACCCACAGTAAGTCTTTCAAAAATGCAATCAGTTCTCTCAAACCCCATTGCTGCTTTACCAACTAATTTTATGTAACATTCTAAATTCTTTGTTGTCATTTCAACAATCTGCATGACATTTTCACCAGGACTAAAGAAACTGCTTTCTTTACTCATCCATACAAAGCAACTTCTCATTCTTTAAAGTTTTATCATGAGACTGCAGCATCCAGGAGGGTTGGGATCAACTTCTTCTAAACTCTTGTTAATATGGATATTTTGACCACCTCCCATGAATCAAAAATGTTCTTAATGGCATCTAGAACGGTGACTATAAGATTTTCAGTTTCCTCTGTCTGGATCCACCAAGGGTATCACTATCTATGGCTGCTATAACTTTATAAAATGTGTTTATTAAACAGTAAGGCTTGAAAGTTGAAACTACACTTTGATACATGAATTGCAGAATGGATATTGTGTTAGCAGGCATGAAAACAATATTAATCTCTTTGAATACCTCCATCAGAGCTCGTGGATGACCAGGTGCATTGCCAATGAGCATTAGTAGTTTTCTACTGTGGGCTTAAAATATTCAGTAAACCATGCTGTAGAAAAGACGTACTGTCATCCAGGTTTTATTCTTATTTTTAGAACACAGACAGAGTACGTTTAGCATAATTCTGAAAGGACCTAGGTTATTTGGTATGGTAAAGGAGCACTGGCTTCAAGTTAAAGTCACCAACTGAATTAGCCCCTAAGAAGGAAGTCAGACATTAACTTCTCCTCTAATTATGAAAGTCCTAGGTTGTATCTTCTTTCATTATAAGGTTGTTTCATCTACAGTGAAAATCTGTTGCTTAGTGTTACTACCTTAATCAGTCAAATTAGTTAGATCTTCTGGATAACTTGCCACAGCTTATCCATCAACACTTGCTATTTAACCTTGTACTTTTATATTGAGGCAGGCTCCTTCCTTCATCATCATGAACCACCTTCTGCTAGCTTCAAACTTTTAGTCAGAAGCTTCTTCACATCTCTTAGACTTAACAGAATTGAAGAAAGTGTTTTGCTCTGGGTTAGGTTTTGGCTTAAGGGAATATTGTTCTTGTCCTCGGTGATCATCCGTTCCTGTTGAGTTGAGACCATTTGCTCTACCCTCAGATGGCAGCTTGGCAGCTTTTAAGACCCCAGACATCACTCACTTCTGAGGGTTGCAGAGAGTCCTCATTAGCAAAACACTAGCTGTGCCAACTGGCCTCAATTTCTCCTGAGAGAATGGTCACTGGATCCCACCCCAGCGATTCTGTCCTTCCAACATGGGGTTAAGATGGGAGGAGTACTCAAATTGTGTTGAAGTCCAGTTATTATTGATCTTCTTTCTAATGTGTGCTGTCATCAATTTCAACCAACCAAATTTCTAATGACTATCTAATATAAATCCTCCCCCCTTCACCCTTGCAACCTTCAGAGTCTTTTCTTCTATACATGAGTCTGTTTTTAAGTTCTTATTGTAGGGGTCTCATACAATATTTGTCTTTTTGTTGCTGACTACTTTCACTCAGAATGATGTCCTCCAGTTGAAAGCAGGTTAAGAAATGTTTTCTGCAATCATCATTGTTCCTTATCATTGCATAGCGTTCCATTGAGTATATATACCATAGTTAGACTATCCATTCCTCTGTTGTTGGCATCCGGGTTGACTCCATCTTTTTGTTATCGTGGACTGTGCTGCGATGAACATTCATGTGCATGTATCAGCTGGTGTGAATGGCCTTGATTCTGTAGGTCATATTCCAAGCAGTGGAAATACTGGATCAAATGGTATATCTAAATCCATTTTTTAAGGGAGCACCAGATTGCTTTCCAAAGAGGTTGCAGCATTTTGCAATCACACCAACAGTGTAGGAGAGTTCCAATCTCTCCACAGCCTCTCCAGCATTTGTTGTTTTGCATTTTTTGGATCATGACCAACTTTGTTTGGGTGAGATGGTATCTCACTGTCATTTTGATTTGATTTTCTGTAATAGCTAATGACCATGAGCATGTCCGCATGTGTTTTTTGGCTGCCTGGATCTCCTCTTTAGAGAAGTGCCTTTCCACCTCCTTTGCCCATCACTTAATTGGATGAATTATCTTTTTCTGATTGATATTTTGTAGTACCTTATAGATTATGGAGATCAGGTGTCAGTCTGACACAGAATTGCCAAATATTTGTTCCCATTCTGTAGGTGGCCTTTTAATTCTATTAATAAAACCTTTGGATGAACAAAAGTGATTGATTCTTTGCAGTTCCCATTTATTTTCCCTTCAGATGATTGTGGTTTGTTTGACAGATTTTGAAGTCTGTCTGCGTTGTGTATTAAACCTTCCACTGTTCCTACTTTCTCTTGGATGAGCTTTGTCATTTTAGATTTGATATTTAGGTCCTTTATCCAGTTTAAGTTGGTTTTTGTATAAAGTGTAAGATATGGGTCTTGTTTTAATTTGGTGCAGATGGACATTCAATTTTGCCAGCACCATTTGTTGAAAATATTTTTACCCCAGTTTAATGTCTTAGGGCCTTTATTGAATATCCACTGTTCATGGGCAGATGATGTCATCTCTGTGGTCTCAATTCTGTTCCACTATCTATCTGTTTTTGCACCAGTATCAGGCTATTTTGACTATCGTGGCAGTGTAATAGGTCCTAAGGTCAGGTAATGGAGGCCTTCCAGTGTGTTCTTCTTTAGTAATGCTTTACTTATCTGGAGCTTCTTGCCTTTCCAGACAAAGGTGGTAATTTGTTCCTCCATCTCATTAAAAATTTTACTGGAACTTGTATTGGTATTGCATTATACAAGTATATTGCTTTGGCTAAAATAGACATTTTCACAATGTTAAGTCTTCCTATCCATGAGCAGGGTAGGTTTCATCATTTATGTAAGTCTGTCTTAGTTTCTTGTACTAAGAGTTTGTAGTTCTCTTTACAAAGTTCTGTTATTTCTCTGGTTAAGGTACTTTATCTTGTTAGGGGCTATGGTAAATGGTATTGACTTGGTGATTTCTTCCTTAATAATCTTGTTGTTCATAGAAAGGAATCCTACTGATTTACTCATGTTTATCTTGTATCCTGAGACTTTGTGGAACCTTTCTATCAGTTTGAGTAGTTTCCATATGGATTCTTTGGGATTCTCTGCATATATAATCATATCATCAGCAGATAGAGAGATTTTTAGCTCTTCTTTGCTGATGCAGACACCCTTTATTTCTTGTTCTTGCCTAGTTGCTCTGGCTTGAACTTCTACTACAATGTTGAATAGGAGAGGTGAGAGTTTCAGTCTCTCTCCATTCAGGATGATGTAGGCAGTTGGCTTAGTATAAATGGACCTTTTTGCATTGAGGAATTGGCTATCTATTCCTATTTTGCTGAGAGTTTTTATCATGAACAGGTTTGGAACTTTATCAAACGCCTTTTCTGCATCAATAGACAAGATTAGGTGGTTCTTCTCTTTTGTGGTATTTATGTGGTTAATCACATTAGTTGTTTTTCTGATGTTGAACCAACCTTGCATCCTCGGTATGAATTCAACTTGGTCATGGTGGATTATTATTATTATTTTTTGATATGTTATTGTATGCTATTGACAAGAATTTTGTTGAAGAATTTTGCATCCAGGTTCATGAGTGATGCTGGTCCATAGTTCCCTTTTTGGTTGGGTCTGTCCCTAATTTGGGTATCAGGGTTTTGCTGGTTTCATAGAATGAATCTGGGAGTATTCCATCCTTTTCTATACTGTGAAATAGTCTTGGTAGTATTGGAGATAACTCTTCTCTAAAAGCTTGGAAGAATTCTGTGATGAAGCCAACTGGATTGGGGCTTTTTTTGGTTGGCAAGTTTTGATGACTTTATCAATCTCTTCCTTTGTGACGGTTTATTAAGTTGTTCTGCTTCACCTTGTGATAATTTGGGTAGGTGATATGAATCAAGGAATTTGTCCATTTCCTCTAGGTTTTCAAATTTGTTAGAATACATTCTTTCATAGTATTCAGCTATGATATTTTTGATTTCTGTTGGATCTGTTGTGACAACTCCCCTCTCATTTCTTATTTGGGTTATTTGTTTTCTTTCCTGTTTTTCTTTAGTAAGTTTAGCCAGTGGTTTGTCAATTTTGTTGATCTTTTCAAAAAAACAGCTTTTGGACGTTTCAGTATTTTCAATTTTTCTTCTGTTCTCTAATTTATTTAGTTCTGCTCTAATCTTTATGATCTGATTCTTTCTGGTGACAGGCACTCCTCTGTTGTTCTCTCTCTACTTCTTCAAGTTGTAGGGCCAGTTCTTTGATTTGGTTTCTTTCTTCCTTCCAGATGTGTGCATTTATGGAGATAAACTGACCTCTGAGCCCTGCTTGGCTGCATCCCACAGGTTCTGGTAGGAAGTGTTTCCATTCTCATTGGAATCCATAAATTTCTTTATTTCATCCTTGATTTCTTCTATAACCCATGGTTTTTTGAGCAAGATGTTGTTTCAGTTTCCATGAGCTCTACTTTCTATGTTTTTTCTGCTATTGATTTTCACTTTTGTGGCTTTGTGATCTGAAAAGATGCTTTGCATTAATTTAATGGCATGGATTTTCTTGACAATTGCTTAATGTCCTCACACATGGTCTATTCCGGAAAATGTTCCATGGGCATTGGAGAAGAAGGTATAGTTGTCCACTGAGGGAAAGAAAGTTCTGTATGTGTTGACGAGGTCTAGTTGGTTAATTGTGGCAATAAGGTCTTCTGCCTTTATTGAGCTTTTTTCTAGACAATCTATGCAGTACTGAGAGTGGAGGGCTGAAGTCTCCTACTACTATCATGGAGTGATCTATCTCCTTTTTGCGCATAGTCAGTGTTTCTCTGACATATTCAGGTGCTCTAATATTAGGTGCATAAATATTTAATATTGTTAAGTCCTGCTTGTGTATTGAAACTTTCAACAATAGTGATGATCGATTTTATCTGAGATTAGCATTGCCACACCTGCTCTTCTTTGTTCATTGTTAGCTTCATATATATTCTTCCATCCTTTAATTTTCAGTTTGTTCCTATCTTTAAGTCTAAGGTTTGTTTCTTGTAGGCAGCATATAGATCGGTCATGTCTTTTGATCAAAGATGTCACTTGATATCTCTTTACTGGAGCATTCAATCCATTCACATTCGATGTAATTATTGACAGGTATGTGTTCTGTGCTGCCATTATGATATGTTTATTTCTGTGTTGATGTTTCTCTGTTGTTCTTATTAAACTGTTCTGTGACCTTCTTCTTTGAGAGTTGATTTTTCCTCTTTTTCAGCATTGGTTTTGTGGTTGTTGAGACTCCTGTATTATATTTCTTGATATGGTATGTTGCTTTTCGTGCTTTATGGCTGTCCCTATGATCCCACTTACTAAAGTAAGTATAAACCGAATTTTGATTGCTACCACTCTTGTCAACATCCTCTCCAAGTGGAAGGACTGTAACGACTGTAGTACATCCCTCTTTATAATATGATGATGTTATAGTTTACATGATATGATAACTAGAGTTTCTTTCACTATTATCGCTTTGATTGTGTTTGGAGCCTTCCCTAACTAACTAGGATTCTGGATAATGTGTCCTTCTAAAATATAAAGTTAGCAGTTTTGTTCTTCCAAGCCAGGAATTACTTTCAGTATTTCTAGTAGCTTTGGTTTGGTTTTACAACGTCTCTGAGCTTTTGTTTCTCTGCGAATGACTTAATTTCATTTTCTCTGTGTTCTCAGGTGTCTCACCCTGTTCAGGAACTCCAATTAATCGTAGATTATTCTTCTTAATAGAGTCCCACATGTTTCTTAATGCTTCTTCATTTTTCTTATTTCTTTTTTTCTGATTTCTCCTGAAAGATGCTGGAATCAGTAGCTGTCTTCCAAAATCAGAAATTCTGTTTTCCATTTGTTCCATTCTGTTTTCTTGTCTTTTAATCGAAGTTTCTATGCCTTTGGTTTTGTTCTTGATCTGTTGGATTTCTGATTACTCATGTTCCATCAGATAGAACAGCTTGCTTAATTTTTTGTTTCGCTCTGCTGCATTTTGTATAAGGTCTAGAAGGGCTCTCTATACAATCCTTTTGTATTCACCTTCTGATAGTTTCAGAAAACCTTCTTCATCTGGGAAGTTCTGAGATGGTTTCTTTTGGGGGCCTTCTGATACCAAGGGTTATTTCCAGGTTACCATCTTCTCCAACATTTGTTGCTTTTTGGGCTTCATGTGGGTTAATAGAGGCTAGGTGAGATTCTGTAAAGATGGACCACAGTTGTTTCTTTATGCTGTCTTAAACTGAGAAGTAAAAAGTATTTGACAGCTTCCAAAGTCAGTCAGATTCTCAGGTGGATACGTCCCTCTTCCCAGCTGGCAAAATAGGCACCACTATATTGAACCCCAGGTGTTATAAACTAACTCAAAATACAGAAAGGCTACTGGCCTGCTGGCCTCTGCTGTCTGGCACCAGTTGTAGGCAATACTGTGTAGAATTCTGCTTTTCTGCTAGAAAAGTGGTCTCTTCTGGGTGAGCACTGCCTCCCAGCCTAGGAATTAGGTCCAGCTGAGGCTTCTGTATGGATGACTCCACCTCCTAGCAAAGCATCCCCCACCAGCTTGCCAGCCAGCTGGGCCCAGGCTCCCAGTGGAAAGAGAGACCAAGAGTGTTGAAATGCCCAGAGTCCACAGCCTCTGCCACTGGGTCACTTCCCCAGGCAACTTTATGCAAAACACTGCCTGCCTTCTGGAAAAGCATTCTCCCAACAGCAGGTGCCACCTCTGAGCCTAGGAACCAAGTCCAGCCAGGGCCTCTGTTTGGGCTTCTCCATTTCCCAGTGGATCAAGATGGCATCCCACACAAGCCCATCTGTACAGCTACCACATGGAGGAGGAAGAAAGATAGGCCAGGGAAGCTGAGGTGTATAGAGTCCAAAGCCAGGCTCTCAGAACCTAATTATGCTTGTCGGTCCCACCAGCAGTGCATCTGAGACCAGCAGCTAGTCAAATCCCAGCTCTATCCACCAGCCAAGAAAGAGGACAAGAAAAATCAAAACGGTGAGCTACCTACTGTCTGTGGAAGTCTCTGCTCGCAGAGAGTGGGGTCAGTGAAAGAGAGGAGGTTTTGCATTCAATGGTATGAAGTCCAAATTAACAGCCTTATGCTGCATGCCAGGGCTCACTAGGTGTCCAGAAGGATTTCAGGTCTTGGTTTTCAAAGGGATTTAGTTAGATGTGCATTTAGTCTGCCATCTTGACTCTGCTCCCATTAACAGGCGTATTAACTGAAAATATGGCACCAATAAATTTGCTGGATTTAAGGGTCGCAATAAGCAGTCAATTTATTAAAAATGCAGTATCTGCTAAGAGTCAAAAAAGTCCAAAAAGATGAGCCAGAATTGATTGTGCCCCTAGTATAAGTCACACACTACCTTCATTATTACTGCTCTCTAAAACAAGAGACAAGGTGCATCTCCTAAGACAGCTTATATTCTAGTGGCCAGCCAAGCCATCCAGTGGAGTACTAGAAAAAAATAAAATAAAATAAATATATTTAGTAGTGAAGTGTGTCATGACAACACATAAAGCTTTGGGTAAAGTGATAGTACTTTATGAATGGAATACAGAGTTGTTTTAGATAGGGTGGGAAAGAAGAAATCTTGTATTTTATCTGACTTCAGTGCTAAGACGTAAACTTTTTAATAAAATTTTTTTCAATATCACCTTATATACCTTCCATCTAATGACATTTTAACAAAGTATTAAAAATATTTCAATAACTAAAATAAAAAGCCAAACTCTAAATGTTAATTTGAAAAGTTTGATAATTTATTTTAGATAATTTATTTTCAAAAGGTACATTTAAAATCTCCTTAACCAAAAACCAAACCTGCTTTCCTTGACTTAATTCCAATTCATAGTAACCCTACAGGACAGAGTAGAACAGTCCACAGGGTTTCCAAGGAGGACCTGGTGGATTCAAACTGATGACCCTTTAGCTAGCAGCCACTACGGCTCAAAATTATCCTTACTACAGTATTATTTCTCTCCTGGAATGGATTCTTAAATATTTAATGAGAAAATTAAAAACAATCATTTCACCATATCATTTCCATCCTTCCTGTTTGTTTACACAATATAACTTAAAAGGTTTCATTAATAAACTTTTGTGCTTCCTAAATCAAATGGCATTTTTTTCCTAATAAGTGTAGTCACTGAAAAAATCTTAAAGTATTCACATGTGCTAAATGAGAAGGTTGAATATGATAGTCTTAATTTCCCTACTCTTATTCACAAAGTTTTCATTATAATCTATCATTATGTCTGTCTCTATTTTTCCATAAAAAAGAAGACGTACATTTCCAGTTCCTAATTGCCCTCTAATTTAGCTGGGAGATGAGCTGGGTCTCTAGTGACTACTTGTTTATTCTCTCCTGAACCTGTGTTCAATCTAATGTACGTAAAATGCCAACTCTGTTGAGTCCATTGTGCTGCTGGCTTGGAACACATACTCATCCCCCCCAGTGTATTACAAAATCAAAACTCCTAAGGACTTCACACAAGAAAATAATTCTAAAAGATATAGATTTTAGTAGATTTTTGTACTTAATTTGAATTGCTATTTTTAAATAGAGAAGAGAATCTCAAAATAAAGAAGGGTTTTTGAGGAATAGGCCAAGATGGCAGACTAGACACATGTCTCCTCAATTCCCTCTTAGAACAAAGGCCTGGAAGTATAATGGAATGGAGCAGCGTGGACATCTTGGGAGTCCTAGGATCTGGCAGAGGGTTTTCAGATTGGAGTAGGCATGAGTAATGGGCTAAACTAACTATTTTAAAGATGAGGCAGCACCTACTGAACCCCACTCCTGCTAACTCACCATTTCAGAGGACTGCAGGTACTGATGCCTTTTTTGTTATTCAGGAGGTGAGGACTGTGCTTGAGTTTGCAAATATGCTGAACAACAGCACTTAGGTAAACAGCATGTAGCACAGCAGAGAGTCTGTGCATGGGACAGCCACATATTGACAGCTTGGCTGTTGACTGAGGATACCACTGCCCCTCCACCCTTTTATTTTTGTAGCTGTACGATCGATTCTGTTGTTTCACGGCAGGAAGAGAAGCTTAGCCGAGAAGCCATTTTGGTTGGCTGGGAGGTGAAATCATCCAGCTGGGTTCCTTAGCTGTAGCTGATTGTCAAGCAGCGGACTAGCTTATCTGACAAGTGCTTCTCCAGCAGAAAAGTGGTGTTTGAGATAATTCATGTCCAGATTTATGGGTGGGCCTGGGAGAGGATGGTAGGAAGCCCCTAACCCCTCCCTACTTTAAACCACATCACAGTATCTGAAGATGGCTTGTGATATACTTTGTTATCAGCTGGAAGGTGGGGCTTGCTACACCTGATAGCCTGTTTTCAGCAGCTGTTGGACAGCTTTGCATTCATAAGTAAACTACCCTTTTGAAATAAGACCACCTGGAGAATTGACTGCTGAGAGGCACAGCAGCATCTCCTCCACCCTTCACTGACCCACATCATATGGTCAGCTGATGGACCCACAGAGACTCTATAAGAAGGGCACCATTTTTGCCAGCCAGGAGGCAGAGCCTGTCACCCAGAGAGTCCATTTGGAGCTAGTGACTAGAGTGCACAGAGGTGGCTGGTGACCAACTCCTTTCTTAGAACTATGTCTCAGCTCCTGTTTCGGTAACACCAGAGAAATCAAACAGCTTCTAGCTGGCACACAGGCAACAATCAATTGCTAACTGTATAAAGAAACAGTCCACCAAGGCTCTCGAAAATTCACAAAATAATCAAAAAACTTCCCAGATGAGGGTGGCTTTCTGAAACTATCAGAGATCAAGTACAAAAGAATTATATATAGAGAGCCCTCACAGAGATGAAAAAAATGCAGCAGAACAAAGTGAAAAATGAAGTAAGCTATTTGAACTCACGGAACATAAATGATCTGAAATTCAGCAGATGAATAACAAAATTATAGAATTAGACAATTCAATCCAAAGCCAATAGAGCAGAATTGATATGGACATCAGACTTAGTGACCTTCAGGATAAAGCAACCACCAACAACATTTATGAGGAGAAGTCAGAGAAAATAAGAAAAATGAAGAAACATGTGGGGCTTTATAAAGAGGAATAATCTATGAATAATTGGAATTCCTGAACAGTGAGCAATACATGTAAATACAGAGAGCATTGCTGTAGAGTTAGTGACAGGAAACGTCCCTGAAATTATGAAAGAATAGACCATAGATAGCCAAGATGTATATCAAATGCCACTAAAAGTAGACCCCAAAAGAAAGACACCAAGACATATTATAATCAAGCTCGATAAAATGAAACATAAACAGATTCTCTTAAAGGCAGAAAGGCTCAAATCAATGCTAACCTTCAAAGAGAAGCCCTGTAGACTTTCATTTGACTTCTTGGCAGAAACAATGTTGACAAGGAAGCAGCAGAATGATACATTCAAAGCCTGTAACTAATAGAGAAGTTTAGCAAAGTATCAGGTAAACATGAGTAAATCAGTAAAATTCCTCTATCCTAACAAAGACATCATGAAAGAAGAAATCATCAAATCAATACCACTTACTATAGCACCCAAGAATATAAAATACCTGGGAATAAATCTAACTGGAGAAATAAGGGACACATACAAAGAGAACTACTGCAAGAGAACCTTACTGCAAGAAACCAAGAGAGATTTACCTAAATAGAGAAACCTACCCTGCCCATGGATAGGAAGACTTAACATTGTGAAAATGTCTATTTTATACAAAATGATCTACATATACTATGCAATCCCAATATAAATTTCAGTGTCATTTTTTGTTTGGGAAAAGAAGAAACCTCAGATGAGTGAAGCACTACTGAAGAGGAACACAGTGGGAGGCCTCACATGATCTAACCTTAGTGCCTCTTACGGTGCCACAATATTCAAAACACTGAGGACCAAAACGATATGGGATAAAGACAACCCAGAAGATAGAGAGACCCACATGAGTGGGTGCCTACACTGACTTGGGACCAGAAGAACTGGATGGTGCCTGGCCACTACCAGTGATAGCCGCGATGGAGCTCACTAAGTTGAGTCTCATTGGCAACACAAAAATAAAAAGGGGTGCATCCTGAGATCTCCACTAAAAGACCGCAATTGATGGTCCACTGATTTCGGGGTTCCCCTGGGAACATGGCCCTTGGCCCTGATGCTGCCCTTGCCCATAAATCATAACGAAGGTCCACTCTTCAGACACGAATGCATTGGACTTGGCAATGCAGAGTGATCATATATTGGCTGTACTTTATGGTTCTACGCATCTATAGGATATCATCCTGCTGACCTCTGGCTGGAGGAAGGAGAGTGAATGGAGAGGAGGGGAAAGAAGGCTGTTGGGAGGATGAGACATGTATGGAACAGAGAGCAATAGCGTGCTGTCTCCGGGCAAGGAGAGCAGTGGAAGCTCCATGTAGGTGGGCATGTAAATTTATATGGGAATGTACATTTTCACTCAGTCATATTAAATAAAAAAAAATTAAAAAATAAAAATAATAAAATAAATAAAATAAAAAATAGAAATAATTTAAGAAAAACACCCTGGCACTGATACAAAAAGAGACGTATAGACCAGTGGAACAGAGTTAACACCCCAGAGATGCCACCATCCTCTTATGAACAGCTAATAATCAGTAAAGGCCCTAAGACTGTAAACTGGGGTAAAACCAGTCTCTTTAACAAATGTGTTGGCAAATTGGATATCCACCTGCAAAAAATTGAAACAAGACCCATATCTCACCCCTTACACAAAAACCAACCCAAAATGGATCAAAGATCTGATATCAAACCTAAAATGATAAAGATCATGCAATAAAAAATAGGTTCAACAATGGAAGTTCTAATATACCGCTTAGATAGACTTCACAGTCTGACAAAGCATGATCAACAGAAGAGAAAATAGATAAATGCCAAGTGGGAACTACTAAAAATTAAACACTTTTGCTCATCTAAGCCAAGCCAAGTGCTATCGAGTTGGAAAAGACTTTATCAACAAAATTAAAAGGCTACCTATAGAATGGGAAAAATATTTGGCAACTATATGTCAGACCAATGTCTGATATCCACAGTATACAAGGTACTGCAAAACGTAAACAAGAAAAAGGTAAAAATCCAATTAAGCAACAGGCAAAGGAGATCGGCAGACACTTCACCAAAGAGGATACCAGGCAACCAAAAGACACTTGAGGAAATGGGCTTGATCATTAGCTATCAGAGAAATCCAAATGAAAACTACAATGAGATACCATCTCATTCCAACAAGGTTGGCCATAATTCAAAAAACACAAAATAACAAATGCTGAAGAGGCTGTGGAAAGATCACAATGCTCCTACACTGTTGGTGGGATTGCAAAATGGTACAACCTCTCTGGAAAGCAATCTAGCATTTCCTTAAAAGCTAGAAATAGATATACCATTTGATCAAGTAACCTGACTGCTCAGAATTTATCCTACTGCAACAAAATAAAGGCTGCCACACAGACATGCACATGCACACAAATATTTATTACTATAGCTCACAATAGTAAAAAGATGGAATCAACCTAGATGCCCATCAACAGATGAATGTATAAACGATAGTACACATACTCAACGGAACACTGTGCAGTGATAAAAAAAAAAAAAAATAGTGATGATTTTGGGAAACAACTCAAAGCCTGGTTTCAATTAGAAGACACATCATGCTGAATGATATCAGTCATCAGCAAAAAGACAAATATTGTATAAGATCCCTGCTATAAGGACTTAAAAATAGATTTATGTACAGAAGAAAAGACTCTTTGATAGCTGCAGTGGTGAGGAGGGAGGGCAAGGGTTGGTCATAGATTAGTTGATAGAAATTTGGTTAGGTGAAAGCAATGACTGCACACAGTAGAAAGCAGATCAACTTAACTGGACTTTACCATAAACTGAAAGCTCTTCTAATCTCAACCCAGTAGTGCAAGGATAGAGTAGAAGGGGTAGGGTCAGGAGACTATGTTCTCAGGGAGCACCAAGATCAACTGGCATAATTAGCCTATTGCTAAGAGAGACTCCTGCACCCGATATTGGTGAGTGGCATCTGGGGTCTTCAAAGCTAGCAAACTGCCATCTGAGGTACAGTGCATGGTCCCAACTCATCCAGAACAGATGATGGCTAAGAATGCCAAAGACATGAAGATAAAGACATGAAGATAAAACAGCCCAGGACCCATGTGAATGGGAGATTGTATCAACACGTGACCAGAAAACAAGATGGCACATGGCCACCACCAAAGACAGCCGAGACTCAACACAATGTTGAGTCCCTGTGGCAACATGAACAAAATAGGAGCGCAGCTCAAGAACTCTACTAAAAGACCACAGCTGACGGTCTGACGGTCTGACAGGGTCCTCTGGGAGCACGGCCCCTAGACCTGCTGCTGTCTCTGTGCAAGTCAACTCTCTGGACAAAAATGAACTAGACTCAGGGACACAATGCGATCATACAGTGTGTGTACTTTATGGTTCTATGCACTTACAGGAGGCTATCCTACCGGTCTCTTTCTAGATAAGAGAGAAGAGGCTGGAGAGAAGGGGGCAGGAACTTGTTAAAATGACACTACAAGTATAAAATGAAATGGAGTGTGCTGTCCAGGGCAAGGAGAGCAGAAAGAGCTGCAGGGAGGCGGGCATGCAATGTTGATTTGGATTGTATGCTTTCACTGAATCACAATAAAAAGCAAAAAAAAAAAAAAAAAAAGGTTATAAGCTTGTAGACAGAACAGAATTAAAGTACAATTCTGTTAAAAAAAAAAGGTTTTTGAGGAAAACACTGAATCTGAATCCAAATACTCATCCAAACACCATTCCCTTCCTTTCCAACTCAGCACTCTGTCTAACACTGTAAGATGTTATACATGGCTGCAGTATTTGAAATTAATTTGACAATATGTTTGGTAAAAGCTTTCATTTGTAATAGCTATCTTATTTATTGACATAATTAAAGGCATAATTAAAGTCATCACATAAAGGTGAGTGTCATTCTATTAAAAAAAAAAAAAACATTGCCACAGAATCGATTGCAACTCTTAGCAACCCTAAAGGACAGTGTGAACTGCTCCACAGAGTTTCCAAAGAGATCCTGGTGGATTCAGACTGTTGACCTTTTGGTTATTAGACATTGTATTTAATCACTACAGCACCACAGTTTTCAATAGAACAATTATATTCTAAACATTTTTAAGTTGTTTATTGTTGAGAATATACACAGCTGAACATACACCAATTCAGCAATTTCTACATGCATAATTCAGTGACATTAACTATATTCTTCAAGTTGTATAATCACTCTCACTTTCCTTTTCAGAATTTTTTCTCCCTCTTATCACAAACTCACCATTCCTTAAGTTTTCTACTGAATCACTTGACTTGTCAATTTGATGCCATATAGGTTTTAAAGACTACACTTTTAATGGAAAACATTCTTAAGTTAAGCTAAACTATTGTTGGTTTTGAAAAACCTTCAGAGGGTCCTTTTGGTTTAAAGCTTCAGGCTTAAAGACTATCTCAGGGCAACAGTTTCAGGGGTTCACCCAGTCTTCCCGGCTTCAGAAAGTCTAGTTTTTATCAGATTCTGTATTTTCTCCCTTTTGACCAAGATTCTTCTACAGAATCTTTGATTAAAATGTTCAGTAATGATAGACGAGCACCATCCAGTTCCTCTGCTCTGACGGCAAAGGAGACCAGATGTTCTTGGAGTCAATTAGCCACCCATCCTATTTCTTTTTCCTATTCCTCCTTGCTTTCTACAAGTGACTAAAGGCCAATTGTAGTACCTGACATTGGTACTTGCAAGTTTTTAAGACCCCAGACACTACACAATGAAATAAGAGACAGAATAACTCAAGATATTAGGTCAATTAACTAGGCTGTCTCAAGAAACTACAACCCTAAATTTCCAAAACAAGAAAGCAAATCCCATGATGTGTTTTTCTGCATTTAGTCTCAAACAAATGTCTCATTAAAATAACTAATAGCTTGTAGATTATGTCAGAATGAAGTGAAAAAAAAAGTCATATCATTTGAGGGGTAGACAGATGGAAAAATAGATCAAATTAATTAGAAATATATATCAGGAATGAATATGAGATAAAGGAAAAACTCAAAGGTATGAAATTTCACAACTGACTAAAATAAAACAGTCAATATTGAAATACAGTAATATTAAAATGAACTAGCAATCTTTTCATTACATATCCTTTATTCAAAAATCATGCTTTCACAATTAGACCAATACAAATATTTGAAACTTTGTATATTTATTTGAAAGTTTTCAGACACTGCAATAGCATTGCTATAATAATTATGACAACAGATAAAACACTTGACCTCATGTATCCCACATTTTGGGGGGAAGTGAGATGTGTTTAAACATTAACACCTCCAAGATGCTGGTGTTAAGGAAACATTTAATGTGTTATAACAGAAATGTCAAGTTCCAGATAAATCTGGCACCTGATTTTCACTGCTCATTCAAAGGACTTTAAAATTCTGCTAACCTTTGCTAACATAAAAAGAATGTCAACCCAGCAGTAGAATATGTTTGCATTCCAGGAGACCAAAAAGAGAATTCTCAAATTTGAAAGTCAAAGACTTGCAGTACTTGAAAGTCATCTTCAAATTTGACAAGTTAAAATTCATAATGAAATCATAAATGAAAATTAAAATAGTATGTTCACTAATAGTCCTGAAATAAGTAGTAGCAGTTTAGTGGTACCAACTGCTACTCAGCTCTAAATACCTCTATTTCCCTTCTTCTTTGGTTACAGGGTCACTATGATTTAGAACTCACTCCATGGCAGTAGGGATTTAAGGTCATTATTTTTTTTGGTTTTCACTGTAAGAATTCAGGACTTAAGGTCATTTTGACATAGGTCCCATCACATCTGTATCTCAGAAGCTGCTGCTTGCAGAATTATGTATATCATTTTCTTTTGAAGTGTTTTAAAAAATTTTAGCTTTTCTGTTTCTTGTCGTGGAAGAATATAAATAAATATTCTAAGTAGGGGGAAAAAGTGTTCATGTTTTATCTGATGGAATGATTGGAAGATGAAATGGAAATTCAAAGTATGCTCCTTAAAAGGAAGATGGCAACAGCTCTTTTCCCATCTTCTTCTGTTCTCAGCATGGAATGAAGTGTGACTGAGGACCAGCAATCATCTTCAGTCATGAGGTGACTTAGAAGCAGCAGCCATAGGGGGAGGATAGGAAACTGTCTTGAAGTCCTGATGAAACTGTGGTGCTGTCTTACTAGCCCTGGAAATCCTACTTCCTGACTTCATTTATATGAAGGGAAAAAAAATGACTATCTAATTCAAAGTGAATACTAAGTTTTGTTTGTTTCTTGTTTCTGTTGTTTCCTATTATATGCTACAGAACCTAATCAAAAAAAGTCAAGATCCACAGAGTCACAGAATTTGATACAAATGGAACCAGGCACAATCACTTTATTGATCATTAAAATCACTGCTATCTACAGTATCCATATAAAAAAAATAAAAACTTAACTAACAGAACACCTGAATAGCCTCTACAATTTACTTTACAGTATGCCATTTTCATATTGAATGAGCATAATCTTTTTTAGCCAAGCCTTTTGTAGCATAAGCAGTCTAAGATTTAAGAAGAATAATCATAAGGTGTGACAATTTAAGTAGTTAATTCAATCTCTTCGCATCCAAACAATTCTATCCTGACAGGTCAAAATCAGGTAAAAACAACCTTCCTCTCTCATGCAGAATTCTGCCAAGGGTCCTTAGTTTGTATGGCAATGCAAATCAGATGTGCTATTTAAAGGAAGAGAAACAGTTTTTTTCTGGTCCCTGAAACTCAGTAAATCTACAATAATCTGATAAGACATAACATTCAGTGATTTTGAACACTAATTTATTGCTATCTTAATTATAATGTTTCTTATACATTTTCACAGAATAGAAAGCAGCTTTACACTGATGAGATCTTTTGACTTATAAAACAGTAAAGCAAGCAGACAAACACAGGGGTCTCATACCACCAAGAAAGCAATGCTGCAAGCAGAGCACACCCACGGGACCTGAGGTTCCCATGCCAAGATGCTCCCAGACCAAGGAAAAACTGATGCATTGCAAGGATCTTCCTCCAGTGCCAAAAGACAGAAAGCCTTCCCTTGGTGTCGGCACCCTGAATACACAGACTTGTAGCTTAACAGACTGTGAGAGAGTAAACCTCTCTTTGTTAAAGTCACCCACCTTTAGTATTTCTGTTACACAAGCACTAGATAACTAAGACACTCATGTAAGTAGGTAGTATAATATAGTGATTATGAAAAAGCAGGGCACTGAAGTCACACTGGTTTTAGACAGCAGTTCAACTGTTCTTTTCTCTATACAGTCTTTCACTTAGTAATCTCATGGTTTTAAGTGTCTGCTTTTCCATCTCAAATTCGTATCTCTTTGGCTGTGAACTCTAGATTTATGTATCCATTTGCTGACTTAATACTTCCATCTGGATGTCTAACAGCATCTCAAACTTATTAGAAATTACCTTCCAAAGCTTATTCACCCAGAGTCACTTCTAAATCACTTGATGGCAGCTCCAGCAATTTCTGTTGCATGGGTCAAAAATTTTGGAGATATTTCTGACTCCGTACTTACTTATAAACACTGTACCCAGTCTATGAACTTATCCTGATGCTTCAGTCCTTTATATATGCAGGGTCTCATAACTTCTCACATCCACTGCTCCACTTTGGGATAATCCTTTATCCTATGATAAAGGTATTCTGCATACCATTGTGCATCTTTTAAAATATATGTCAAAATCACGCCTCTTCTCTGTTTAAAAATCATCACTATCAACACATCTAAATCAGATCAAAAGCCAATGTCCTTATAACATATTTAAAAATATTTACAACACCTGGCCCCCATTACTTTTCTAATTTGCTCTCTATCAATTACCACCTTATCCAACCCAGTTCAACTATGCAATCCTCCTTGCTGATCCAAAAACTTGACAGGCATGCTCTTGCCATAAAAATAAAAGCAAACTAAACCCACTGAAGTTAAATCGGGTCTGACTCGTGATGACCCTATAGATCAGAGTAGAACTACCCCTCGGAGTTTTCAAAGAGCGCCCAGTGGACTTGAACTACCAACATTTTGGTTAGCAGACATAACACTTAACCCACTACACCACCAGGGTTTTCTCTCTGCAGGACTGTCAATTTTCCAGACATTCATATGGCCAACTCCCTCATGTCTTTTAACTCAAATATCATCTTCTTCCTAAGATGACATTTAAGCCTACGCTGGCCATCTTACTGAAAATTGTAGACAACTCTACAGCCCTGATATTTCTCATCATTTATTATTACCACACCATGTGTATAAAGACAGGGATTCAGTTAAAAGTTTGCTGCAATATGTAAGAGTATAAAGTATTAATTCTGAACTTAGATAAGGGAGTTGGAATAACAATGAAGAACTGATCATTACTGATTCAACGTATTTGAAGATCTAAAGTGGTCGAGAATTACACAGACATATTCCCCTCAAATAAGGAGAATTTTATACACACATATAGTTGTGTGTCTGTATATGTGTACATATAGAGTCTATATTTGGTAATTATGTGAACAAATATTGCATACAAGAAAGTCAACAGGGAAAAGCAACTGTATTGTGGGGGGAGACGCTGGTCCAATTTTAGATAATTAAGTGGCAAAGCCATTATTTCTCTTGTGTTAAATGCATTACACACTAGATTTGTCCATTCTGTGATAACTTTATTATTTGGAAATTTTCCTTTGATTATACTAAAAGAAACAGTGGTTTCAGTACAACAAGACTTAAACAATCATGCCATTTTCTACATATTCATTCATAGGTGGGATAATTCTATGTCCTTTCACCTCTCTTACATGTTAAGAAATTGTAATTTCACTTACATTGAATCATATGTATTAAGTGTAAACCTACGGTGTGGGCGATGACAAAGACAGAGTGCCTAGCCACCTCTATTTGAAGTCCCCTAGGACTAGGGTTAATTAATGAGACTCATCCTCAGGTTATACATGATTTATTACTTCCTCTAATTAGAAATAATAATCCTGATCATTATGCTGGTTAGCTGGAAAGAAGGGAGATGAATGTGCTTAACTATGATTAATGGTCTTCTTTAAGAAGGGTAGATCTCTCCTGTCACTGACTTACATGCAAACTGGGATGCAACTCAATGCTTTTTCATGAAATATGTTTTTTAAAATTCACAGATGGAATTAATTTTGACAGCTCCTTTTATTTTTCCTGATAACACACAACAACTTTATTATTTTAAAATTGTCATAACAATTTTTTTCATGAAATAGTCAGTTACCCAGAATAGTTCTTTTACTTTTGCTCCAAAAGTTTGTGTATAGTATAGTCATGCGTATTTGATTTCAGTCCACTCTTTCGAGGTGAAATAGATTACTGAATATGATTGTATACCAATTTTTTAATTGAAAAATATATAATTCACAGGATGATTTATATATTATTCACTTACTGCTATTTTGCTAGGAGCCCTCGTAATGCAATGATTAACTACTCAGACTTATAATTAAGTGGTTTGTAGTTTGGATCTACCAGCTAATCTACAGGAGAAAGATGTGGTAGTCTGCCTTTACAATGATTGCAGCCTTGGATTCCGTACGGGACAATTTCACTCTGTCCTACAGGGTTGCTATGAGTTGAAACTGCCTCAGTGTCAACAGCTTTTTGTTCTTTTGTTGTTATTGTTGTCACTTTATTAAGGCTGCTGTTGACTTTTTGCCTAATGAAAACTTGTATAGTGCAAAGAAGTTTACAAAAAGTTATTATCTGGTTAGAGAGATGAAACACATCCACAAAGAATCTTCATAATTTCTAGTTTTAATGTGACTAATTTAGTTGTAATAAGGTTGACTTTGTCAGATTCAATTTGAACTGAAAAGACAGAATTCATATTACTGTGTCAGTTTTAAAGCCTTCGAAACACTGTGCATGCACTGTATAATTTCAGTTTGATATCTGAGTAAAGTCTGATATGATTATCCAAATCTTAGGAAATGGAGAAAAGAGAAATTATAATACTGGTGCATATGTAATTTTTACCTCAAAGCCCACAGTAATATAAAAGACTATTATATACAGGAAACCAAACGAAAACAAGTCAGAAATTTACTGCTTACATACCTATTAACATCTGATAAACAAGGAGGCAAGGCAGGGTGAGAGTAAAACAGCTAGAATCTTATCAGATAACTCGCACCCAAACCTTGGCTTTAATACTGACCAGACGCAGATTATCCAACAAGCAGGATGAGCACAGTTACTTTGCATATTTATTAATCTGTAATGAACAATTTCACATGTCTCACTACATCATAAAAACATGTGAAACTGTTCACTGTAGATTAGTAAGTAAGCAAGAATAAGCCCAAGCTTACCTTGCTTATCATGTAATTTGTCCTGGTCTGGAATAATAAATTTGCAATGGGGCTTTTATTCTGTGAGAGTCAGATGTCAGCCATAACTAGAAGTAGAAAGTGGTGAAAACTGTGTAACTGTTTACCACAGATTACTAAATAAGTACAAACAGGACTGTGCTTACCTTGCTTAATGGGTAATCTGCCCCTGCCGCTGACTCCCTGGTCTTGGGACTGCTACCTTACTTTTGAGTATCAATATGCTTGTTATGCAAACAGCGATAATAATAATGGCATTTATCTCATAAGTGTATTGTGAGAATCAAACTGGATAATAGGTGTAATGTGTTATCACAGACCATAAAACACTGCATTTTTACACAAACAATGCACACCTTTTACATATGTTTCTAAACTCTTCCCTCCTTGAGGAGGTATTTTGTTAAGTACCACTATGTCAAATTTTTTGATGTGTTGGTGTAAACAAAAAAGCATAGTGCACATATAAAAATTCCACTTAGGGGGAAGAAGCAATTGACAAACACAGAAGGCACAACTTATTCATATAAAAAATACAGTATACTACTTAGTACATGATACATGCTAGCCTGTTGTGATGAGATTTATGTACCTAGTCATATGTGACATATATTCAGATTTCAAAATTTAGCTTCTCTTTTAATAATTACACTGGCTGGAACCCAAAGAAACCACACATTTAAACTGATCACATTTGCAACTGATATACTAAATTTGCAAAGGTTTATTATTTACAACAAAAATACAAAGAGTCACTTAGTGACTATTTTTTTATATCAAAATTGTAGATAGGGTTCACATTTGAGAATTTCACTAGAATTGGTAAATACACAGACGTGACTTCTAATAACCCTGAATCCTTATTTTCTCTTTCAATAATGAATTTTAATACCTTTTCAGCAATTTACCATTCCCTAGAGAATGGCATCATACATGACAAAGCAGAGGGTCCGTATAAAAGAGGAGGACCCTTAAGGAGATATACTGACACAGTGGCTGTAACAGTGGGCTTGAATAGATCAATGACTGTGAGGATGGTGCAGGACCAGTCAGTGTTTCATTCTGTTGTATGTAGGGTCAAAATGAGTTACAACTGACTTGACAGTACCTAACAACAACAATCAGTATAGAAATTTCATTATTCAGAATTTCACTTTTATGTCTATTAATTCACAAAGCATATTTTTTCACAATGAATTTCATTACACTAAACATAACAACAAATTGGTTGTCAAGATTTAAATTATTTTTACTATTTTTTTATGTGATAAGATAATTAAGAAGCCAGCATTTACACATATACCGTGCACACTGCACTGTGCTTGCAAACAGAGGAATTAAAATATAATAGTATCACATACAAAACAGTTAAGTGAAAAGGAAGATGCAAAAATATACGTATTAAAAAAGCTGTTGATCATTCTTTGTCAGATGTTGAAGTCTGTCTACATTGTGTATTAAAACTTCCATTGTTGATCCTATTTTATCTTGGATGAGCTTTATCATTTCAGATTTTATATGTAGGTATCTTAAGCAGTTTGAGTTGGTTTTTGCATAAGGTGTGAGATATGGGTCTGGTTTCAAGTTTTTGCAGATAGATATCCAATTTTGCAGGCACCATTTGTTAGAGATACTGTTCTTACCCCAGTTTAAAATTTTGGGGTCTTTGTCATATATCAACTGTTCATAGGAGGATGGTGGCATCTCTGGGGTCTCAACTCTGCTCCATTGGTCTATATGTCTCTTTTTGTACTGGTATCAGGCTGTTTTGACTACTGTGGCAGTGTAATAGGTTCTAAACTCAAGTAGTGAGAGGCCTCCCAGTGTATTCTTCTTCAGTAGTGCTTTATTTATCCTAGGTTTGTTCCCTTTCCAAACAAAGGTGATGATTTATTTCTCCATCTCATTATGGCACTTGGCCATTAAAAAACATCACTGGAATTTGTTCTGAGTTTGGATTATATAAGTAGATTTCTTTGGATAAAATAGACATTTTCACAATGCTGAGTCTTCTTATCCATGAGCAGCATAGATTACTCCATTTATGTAAGTCTCTCTTAGTTTCTTGTAGTAAAGTCTTGTACTTCTTTTTGTAAAGGTCTCTTATTTCTCTAGTTAGATTTATTCCTAGGTATTTGATCTTCTTGGGGGCTATACTAAATGGAATTGACTTGGTGATTTCTTCTATAATAATCTCACTGTTGGCATAAAGAAATCCTGCTGATTTACTTATGTTTATCTTGTATCCCATTACTTTGCTAAACTCCTCTACTAGTTCCAATAGTTTACTTATGGATTCCTTTGGATTCTCTGTATAAACAATCATATCATCTGCAAAGAGGGAGATTTTTACTTCTTTATTGCTGATATGGACACCCTTTATTTCTTTGTCTTATCTAATTGCTCTGACTAGAACTTTTAGCACAAAAAAACACTTTTGCTTATCAAAAGACTTCATCAAAAGAATTAAAAAACCACCTACAGAACGGGAAAAAATATTTGGCAACTGTATGTCAGAGTGATGTCTGATCTCCATAATCTATTAAGTGTTAAAAGATATCAACAAGAAAAGCATAAATAATCCAATTAAGTGATGGGCAAAGGAGATAGACAAACATTTACCTAAAGAGGATATCCAAGCAGCCAAAAGATACATGCAGGATTGCTCACGATCATTAGTTATTAAAGAAATTCAAATCAAAACTACACTGAGATATCATCTCACCCCAACAAGGTTGGCCGTGATCCCAAAACGACAACTCAATAAATTCTGGAGAGGCTGTGGAGAAATTGGAGCTCTCCTACACTGTCAGTGGGATCGCAAAATGGTAAAACCTCTTTGGAAAACAAGCTGGAGCTTCCTTAAAAAGCTGGAAATAGATATACCACTTGATCCTGCAATTCCACTGCTTGGAATTTATCCTTCAGAAACAAAGATTGTCACACAGACAGACACGTACAAAAATGTTTGTTGCAGCACAGTCCACAATAGCAAAAAGTTGGAATCAACCCCAGGGCCCATCAACAGATGAATGGATAAGCAAACTATGGTACATATACTCAATAGAACACTATTCTATGATAAAAATCAATGACAATTTTAAAATACATCTCATAACATGGTCTCATTTGGAAGAGATCATGCTGAGAGAAATCAATCAGTGTCAAAAGGACAAATTTTGTATGAGACTCCTGTTATAAGGACTTTACAAGAGAATTATTCACAGAAAAAAATGACTGTGTTGGCTACGTGGGTGGGTGGGGGGCTGAGGGTTTATCACAGATGAGATAATTGATAGATGTTAGAAATTTTATTCTTTTACTATAATCAAAAAATAAAATTAAAAAATGTTGTATGATGTAATATCTCCATGTAGTAAGTGGGTGGTTATTTTTCCCAGATGACAGGAATTTTGGAAACTATGGTTAACAAGAGAATTGGCAAATGAAAAAAGAGTAAAACAAGTAGAAAAGCATAAAATTCACTCCAGAATTTCATAGAAGAAAAATTCATGAACTGATTTTATGTTGCAGCAAGAACTTAAAGCAAATAAAGATAATATATTCACACTATAAATTCCCTTAAAATATAGATGAAATTTTTATCTTGATGTGGGAGATCAAAGTAACACTTTCTATTTTTACTTAATTTTGGTTTTTAAAATGTTAAAAATGATGTGTTAGCTAAATGTGTATTAACCTAAACTATAGATAAATTTTTGGTTGGAATTTTGATATAAAACTTTGGAAGACACCATTAAAAAAAAAAAAAACATTATTTTGATTATCAATTTAGGAATAAAAGTACTCATACAAGCACAGTTAATTTCATTCTTTTTTTAAAAACACATTTGCTATCAAAATGATTCCTCCAAAGCATGTCGTTGCTAGATGACTTCGAATCAGTTTTAACTCTTAGCAACGTAAGTACAATAAAATGAAACAATGACTGGTCCCACACCATCATCCCAACCATCGCTCTCTCTGAACTGAGCCCACTGTGGCAGAAACTGTCAATTCATGTAACTGAGGGTCTTCATCTTTTTCACTGACATACTAAGTATGATGTCTTTCTCCAGCAACCAGTCTCATGTGATATCATGCACAAAGTACATAAGACAAAGCCCCAGCATCCTCAGTTCTAAGGAGTATTCTTAGTATTCTTCCAAGACAGATTTTTTTTATTCTTCTAGCGGACCACAGCGTATTCAATATCCTTCACAAAACACAATAATTCAAAGGCTCAAATCTCCTTTGGTCTTGCTTATTCATTGTACAGCTTTTGTGTGCATATGAGACAACCGAAAACACCATGGCTTGGGTCAGGTGCTCCGTAGGCCTCAAGAGAACATCTTTGGTGATCAGCACTTTAAAGTAGTCTTTTGCAGCACATCTGCTCAATGGAATACATCATTTGATTCCCTGACTGCTGCTTCCATATGTGTTGACTGTGTACCCAAGTAAAATGAAATCCTTTAACAACTTCAGTATGCTCTCTGTTTATCATGATGATGCTTATTGGTCTAGCTGTGAGGATTTCTGTTTCCTTTATGTTAGGTATAATCCATTATTAAATGCTGTAGTCTTTGATCTTTATCAGTAACTACACTTCCAGCAAGCAAGATTGCACCATCTGCATATTGTAGGTTGCTAAGCAGCCTTCCTTCAATCCTGATAAAGTCCACATTCTTGGATTATTTGCTTAGCATACAGACTGAATAACTATGAAGAAAGGATAGAATCCTAACATACATCTTTCCTGACTTTAAAACACACAATATCCTTTCATTTTATTAAACTTCTGCCTGCCTCTTGGTCTCTGTACAGATTCCACATGAACACAATTAATTTGGTACTCTGGAATTCCCACTCTTCTCAACGTCATTAATAACTTTTTATGATCCACACAGTAAAGTCTTTGCATAGTCCACATGCAACTGGAATGGGCACAAATACGGACTCTCACTCAGTTCATCAAGTAGTTGTCTTCCAAATTTCTTGACACAGATGAACACTTCCACAACTGCATCTACTTGTTGAAACATATGTATATAATGCATGTATATATTTATTAACTTGCAAAAACTTTCAGATTCACAGAAGACTTCCTACTAATTTGAGTTTCAACACAGGTAACATCATACATAATTAATCTAGCCAGACTGTCATTCTGCCAATCAATTCTAAGACTGACATCTTAATAAATTAATAAAGATCTTTCTGAAACACTCTACTGAGCTAATCTACAAATCAAGTACTTACATTGATAGCTGGACATATGGCTTTCGAAGAACGCAAAAGTACCAAAGTAGGAAAGCATCTCAAATTTGAATTAAAAAAAAAAAAAAAAAATCATACCTGCAAGCCTTGCCCATCCACAGTGACAGAGTTGGCTCTTTGCATTTTGTTCCTGTCAGTCACTTTGTTGGGTTGCTGGGAACCACCCTTTTCCTTTTTCACTGTTGCTTGTCTTTCCTACAAGGAAAATAACAATCCTTTACAAAAATACTGAGTTGTCTTAATAACTCAACATTTTAAAGGGACCACTAGTAGAAGAGCTTTTCATGACTACAAACTTGGATCTAACTTCCCAGTTTGAAATTTCTAGTGAATAATACAAACATTGCTTCTTTTAACCTAGCTACTTGACTCATTGTATAGGATAGCAGCATGATCAAAACAGTGGTTAAAGAAATTGTGTGGTAGAAAATCTAATTATATTATCATGACATGACCAATTATGAGTGACTATTAAAAGTTATTAAAGACTACCTCAGGTCGATTATATTCATAAACAGTGGTACGTATTGCTAGTATCAGCTTATAAATTTAAAAGATTAAGTACAGAATGCTAAAGAGTGCTTATAAACACATACAGTACTAAAAATGAGTATTAATTACATAAAGTAGTTTTAAGCTGCTGCTGAACACAAGTGACGGTATCTAGCTTAAAATTCACACCAACCCTCCCAGCTAATTCTCCTATAATGAAAATATTCCTTTTACGAACTCTTCGTTCCTAGTTCCTATTATCTCACTCTCTCTTTAACCCAATCTGATTAAGTTTTATAACCATTACTCCACCAAATCAGTTTTTATTAAAATCACTAATGACTTGTAATCACCACATCTAACGAGAAACCCTGGTGGCATAGTGGTTAAGTGCTATGGCAGCTAATCAAAAGTCAACAGTGCAAGTCTGCCAGGTGCTCCTTGGAAATTCTATGGGGCAGCTCTATTGTATCCTAAAAGGTCACTAAGAGTCAGAATCGACTCGGCAGCACTGAGTTTGGTTTGGTTTCGTCTTAATGTGCATCTTCATTTTCTCAACTTTTCAGCAGCATGTGACAGAACCAGCCTCTCTTTCCCTTTTTAACACTTGCCTCTTTTCACTTCCAGGACACTTCTTTCTCTCAGTTCTTGTCTTCACTGCTTCCTCAGAGTCTCTTTCTTGTTCTTCCTCCTTCAGTTTCACAATCTATGAATCTTGGCTTCTAACTTGGACCTTGTACTTTCACTGTCTACATGCAAGCTTTAGGTTATCCCATTCAATTCCAAGACTCTGAATTTCAATATTACGATGAAAACTTCTAAGTTTAATTTTTCTGATCAGGATCTTCCCTTCAACTTTGACTTCTATATAAAAAAAGCCATTTATGTTTATCCATATTAGTGTTTAGAGCATGTGCCAAGTCTAAAATATCCCAAAGCATTATTTTTACTTATTTATTTATTTATTTAATTTCTGCTCACATCTCTTCAAAATAAATTTTAAACAGGACTATTATTCCACTTGCCATCAGGCCCTAGTTCAAACCACCATCATCTTTTTGACTAGGCTATTGCATCATTGCATAACTGATCAATGTGCATTCATCTTTCTCTCTCTCCCTTAACTTGTTTATACAATAGCCATGGTAATGTGATAAATGCTTCTCATCTCATTCAAACAAAAATCCAAAGTCCTTTCCAAGACCTGCAAGTTCCAACAAAATCTGGTACCATTATCCTTCTGTTCTCATCTATTATCAAATTCATCCCTTTTACTCCGTTACAGCTTCATGGGTCTCATCACTGTCCCTTGATTACAACTACGCTCTATATCAACACTTCTCAATCACTCTGCTACCCGCTGGAACACTTTCTTCAGTATAGTAATCAAGCTGGTCAAGCCGCTGATCAGATGACAGAGAGGCTTCTCTGTCCCCTTTAATTAGCCTCTTTTTTTAAATTCCATACTATTCACTATTGGAAGCCCTAGGCCACCATGGTTTTAAGTGTAGCGTCAGCTAACCAAGGCCAGCAAGGAATGCACCAGGCACTCTTTGGGAATTCTATGGAGCAGTTCTACTCTGCTCTGTATGGTTATTATCAGTCAGCATTGACTCGGCAGCAGCGGATAAGTGGACTACTATCTGAAACATTATTTGATTCATTTGTTTATCGCTGGTCTCTTCCACTTTAATGTAGGCTCTCTGCTCAAGATTCAGTCCTAGAACATTGACTAAATGAAGTTAGTAAAAATGAATGGATATTAACATCACAAAACCTTTTTTTTTAACATTCTTAGTATTGTGTTGTGAAGGACTTATGGATCTACCCTAGATTCAACAAGGGGAAGGGTGCTGTGAACAATGTTTGCTGTGAGTACTGCAGTGGACAGTAGATTGATACATATTTTCTATCACTGAATCCGACACACAGGGTCTAGGCCCTATGTACATAAAGGTCACTATGAGCTGGAATGGATTCATAAACACTTTTTTTTTTTGGCTTTTTTCATAAAGTGAAGCGCTGGTGGAATAGTGGTTAAGTACTACAGCTGCTAACCAAAAGGTCTGCAGTTTGAATCCACCACTTGCTTCTTGGAAATCTATGGGGCATTCTACTCTGTCCTATAGCACCGCCATGAGTCGAAATCCATTCAACATCAATGAGTTTTTGCTTTTATTTATATATATGTAACGAAGATCCCTGGTGATGTAATGGTTAAGAGCTTGGCTGCCAACCAAAGGGTTGGCAGTTCAAATTCAACGGCAGCTCCTTGGAAACTCTATGGGGCCGTTCTATTCTGTCCTGTAGGACTGCTATTAGGAGGAAGCAACATGATAGCATTTATGTGCGTGTGGGTGTGTGTGTGTATATAATATGTATGTGTATATATGTACATATATATATCTATATGCATATAGGAAGTCCTCTACTTGCTCAATGGTTGTGCTATGCTGTCAGTCAAAACATCAGTGCCTCACACCCACAAACCACATCACAGGAGAAAGACATGACAATTGTTTCTGGTAGCAGTATCCTGTTCTGCAGGTTCAGTATAATTGGAATCAACTCAAGGAATATAGCAACAGGCTTTATATTTTCTTTTTTAGGGTATATTTTTTATGTTTCATTTTTGTAATGATACTTTTAAGTAGCCTTGAAGGCAAGTCTCTTTTTAAGTAAATCAAAGGCAAATGGATCAGAAACTTACTGTGGCCAAAATAAATGCTAATCGGTGCAGTTCATTCACCTTGAAATTTCATGATACAAAAACACTACCCTATGGGTTTTGTTTCTCTAGAGAACCCTGACTAACAGAACATGGAGACTTTTACTTTTAACCTAGACTATGCACACAGGTTAGGAAACTTTCAGGTGAGAAATTGTTTAAGAGGGCTTGTATCTCTCTAGGGTATCGTTCTTCTGAGTTTAAAATATGTCATAAAAATACAGTCATATGTCACTTAACACCCACCACACAATACAGTGTATGAGATAGGACATTAGTGATTTGGACACTGTGCAAACACAGTATTATAGACAAAGGTTCTTTCAGGCATTCACTTCCAGAATAAGGAGGTTTCATCCATATTAAAAATTTAGTGGGGCAAATAACTTTCTTCTACAATTAATGTAACTCACTCAAGTTTCAAAATTTTCTGCCTTCACATCACCACCCACTTTCATATTATTGAGGGAAAAACACTGAAGTGCTTCAAACACCCAGAGCTAGAGTCAAACTCAACCTGTAGTCTGGTCCTGCTTTTTCTTTCAGTATCTTGAGCAGAACTGATGCATTAGCGGTGACTGTCAGCATGCCAAAAGGAGTTTGCTTTGGCATTTGGTCCTCAATCTCCATCATCAGCAATTTCTTCATATGTGATATAAGGCACTGTCACTTTTTTGGTAGCTGTGTAGCCCTCAGGGGAGCTGATTCTTTAACAGCTTGGAGAAGTTTTCCTTTGTTGTTGAGGATCATCATACTTGTCTATGAAATACTTCTAAATGCATGAAGTCCCATTCTCTGATTAGGATTTCTGAACTCTATTATAAACTTATGGGACAACAGATATATAAGTGGCCAGACACTGCCAGAAGGGACATTATGAGGTGAAAAACTATATATTTTTTTAAATGCTAGACTGAATTTTTACTTGATTAGATCTAGATTACAAAATCTAGGATTATGAGAAAGGCATATAGCAAGTTGATAAAAATTTCATTAATAGATCATCTATATGCATTTTTATCATATAATCTAATACTAAAATTGAAAACATTTGTTTCAATACATATATACCAAGAAAACTATATAGTTTCACTGTTTAAGGAAAAATGCCTAGTAGAGTTTGCAGAAATAATCCACACTGAAAATTTAAGGCCACAAAATATGTACATTTTCCTTTAGGGCTTTCCTGTTACTGTATTCACTGCTTTAAGTTTATTTCTAAATCATTCATAAGTTTCTCCTAGATAGTCCATATGTTTATTTAAGCTGGACAAACCAACAAGAGAGTAGCTGGATGCTGTTCCTCTTTCCACAGAGAAAATATTTTTTCCCTTGTGAAAGAGAGAGAGGGGGAAAAATTGCATTCTTGAAAACTCTGCTGTCCACAAAAACCTCCCTAGCTTATGTTTGAGAGGAAGCCTGGTGTCTCAGTGGTTAAAAGCTCTGTCTGCTAATCAAAACATTTGCAGTTCAAATCCATCAGCCCTGGAAAATCTATGGGGCAATTCTACCCTGTCCTATATGGTTTCTATAAGTCAGAATCAACTAAATAGCAATGAGTATGCTTGGTTTTCATTTGACAGAGCTCTATTTTATATTTTAATATTAATCCCAATACTTAAGATATTGAAAAGCCCACCAAACTGATTATTCATCTTTATGTAGGATAAAATTATTCTGATTATAATAGAGGCCACAGTTCATTACTTCACCTTCAGTCTCTAAGTTTTGGTGCTCTACACACAAAACAAATGACTTTGTGATAATTAAGGCAAATTTCTTTCAGCTAGATAAATTATTCCACATACAAAAGGACTCAGAAAATTATTGCCTTAATCAATAGAAATTATTCAATAGAAATTATTCAAACACTGAAAGCAGCTACTGTCACAAAAAGCATGAAAGATTATAGAATATATAACTAAAAAATATAAAAATAGTTATTGATATTTCACCATTTTAAAATATCAACCATTGTGTTGGCTATGCAGAGACTTTAAATAGAGAATTCAGTGTTTTGTGATCCTTACACTCCTCAAATAGCACAACACATTTTAACTGAATTCCAAAATAATAATTATCATAATAAACAGATGAGAAAAGAAAAAAGACCATCCACAGAAAACAGAAAGATGAAATAAATGAAATAAAAGGACCTCACTTTAAATGTGTGCTCCAAGAAAGTCATCTTCTGTATTATTCTGATTCTCAGAGACAGAGTATTTGTATATGGCTGAAAACTGCTTTCACAAAAGAGATGTTTACCACAATGCTTAAGCCTGCTGTTATTGATCATCTGCAAACTACAAGCAGCAAGTGATGATTACCTCTAGCACAGAGTCTTCTTCTTTTTGTCCAGTCTCAGTATGAGAGACAGGCAGCACCCTAGTACCTTGATCGGTACACAGGCACAAAGGCTAGTGCTTTGCTATCTGTAGCACCCTTCACTGCAACCTTGTAATTTCCTTCCTTTGCCACTGCCTGACTTCCCAGAGGGAGACTTAGCCCTTCCTTCTAGTCGAGCCTGGACACAAGAATTTCCCAGAAACCTAGAATTTTTATACATACATACATATTCACAATAGTAACCATCTACCTGAAGGAGAAGTGTCACTTTACTTACTGGAACTTTATGCTCTGAGAAACTAACTTACGGACAGATGCAACAATGCATCTGATTGCTGTTGAGTTACTGTAAGGAGCCCTGGTTGTGCAGTGGTTAAGTGCTCAGCTGCTGAGAGGTTGATGACTGGAATCCACCAGGGTTCCCATGGAAGAAAGATGTGGCAGTTTGCTTTCATAAACATTTATAGCCTTGGAAACCCTATAAGGCTGTCCTACTCTGTCCCCTAGCATTGCCATAAATCAGAATATCCTCAATGATAATGGGTTTTCTGGGGTGAATCACTGTAAGATTTGAACATTTCACTGGTGAGGGAAACAAATGACTTTCACAAATGCCAACAGTTCTAAATTTGCGAGGAAACCTTGGAAGTCGCAGGAAGTTTTATTACTGCTGTGTAGCAAACTAGCCATGACAGCATTTTTTTAAATACAGTTTTAAACATAAATGATTATTATGAAGTGTTAAAAAAAATCATTTTTTTAAATTTAGCTAAACAATTGCATATTTTAAAAACAATAAAAATACACTTCCAATCTTAACCCAACATTGCAAGTACAGAGAAGCAGGGGTGGGGGTCCAGGGACCATGCTCTCAGGGGACACTGAGGCCAACTGGTATAACTGGCATATTGCTAAGGGAGTCTTCTTCACTCCATATTGCTGAGTGGCGTCTGAGGTCTTAAAAGCTAGCAAGCTGCCATGTGAGGTACAACAAATGGTCCCAACTCAGCAGGAACTGATGATCACCAAGAACAAAAATGACATGGGGGAAAGAGAACCCAGAAGATAGAAAGACCCATGTGAATGGGTAACTGCATCAACATGGGACCGGCAGAACCAGACGGTGCCCGGCTACTACCAGTGACAGCCGTGATGGGGCTCACAAAATTGTGTCTTAGTGGCGACACGAGAATAAAAAGAGGTACACTATGAGAACTCCACTAAAAGACCACAACTGACGGTCTGAAGGCCTGGGGGTTCCCCTGGGTACACAGTCCCTTGGACCTGATACTGCCCTGGTCCATAAATCATTACTGAGGTCAATGCCTCCGACAGGAACAGACTGGACTTGGTGACACACAGTGACCACATCATGTGTGCACTTCATGGTTCTATGTATCCATAGGATGTCGTCCTACTGGCCTCTTACTAGAGGGGAGTGGAGAGGATAGAGAAGAGGGGACAGGGGATTGTTAAGAGGATATCACAAGTATGGAACAGAAAGGAAGAGTGTACTGTCACAGGGCAAGGAGAGCAGTAGGAGCTGCACATAGGCAGGCATGTGAATTTAAACTGGACTGTACACTTTCACTCAATCACAATAAAAAAATAATAACAACTCATAAGGAAGAAAAACTATAGGCAATGAAAAAATTAGGGAGTTGGAAGCCAAAGTCTAGCTTTGTCTCATTTTTGCTACGTAAGTTTGCAGGTTTTATACCGTGTGTAAGTCATCCTTTATTTCACTTATAAAATGGGATGGTTGCATGTGATGATTAATTTAAAAATGTAGACTCTAAGTTCCAGCACAAAATAGGCACTCAGTACATGGAAGTAATTTTTAAAGTGTAAATAAAGTTGTTATAGTTTATTATGTCATAAAATACAGACACACTAGTTAAGTAGTAGTACTAAATGTGCATTGTAAAAAGTACTTACCTATGTCTACAAGATAAGAAAAACTCAGGATAATTATTGTGATGATGTGGGGCACTTTTTGCAGGGAGATAGTGGGTAGGTGCTCAGTAGACCACATGGAGCGCTACTCTTAACATACCTGGTGGTGCTATTTCCTCTATATACTATTGAAGGTACAATTTTCAATTTGACCCAGAGGTTATGGTTTCTACAAATCACAGATGATATACATATTTTATCCTGTGGTATAAATGGCTTACAAGATTTATGCACAAGAAAACCTGATTGGAAAAAATAAAGTTTAGGAAGGAGAATGTCTGTGCAAAAATAAGTTATTTTGGCTTCACTAGCATATGGCAGTGCCACTATAAAATGATTTTTAAATTCTATTTTAAAAATTAATAAAATTTTAAAGTGATATAAAAACAATTCTTTACAAATGGAATCTTTGTAACCAACCTCTATGAAATCCCTGTTCCATTCTCTCTGTAAGCTGTACCTGACCAATCAATGCCCACGTATACTGAAATCTACAAGGCAGGAAAGCTCTCTTGTGTGTGCTCATCAATCTCCTTCTTTGAGCTTACTCCACATAGTGACTACTATGTAGTTCCTGATCTTTTTAAGCCATTATCACTTATTCTTATAACTGTGTAACTGAATTATTACACAAACTATTGAACTGTGAGTTAAGAAAAGAAAGAAGTGTTTCTATAAAAAGTAAGCTGAATGCTTTAGAAAGATAATAAAGGTAAGCAAAAAATATCATACAGATTAGTTATATATATATGTCAGGAGTCCTAGCAAAGGTTGGCAGTTCAAAACCACCCAGAGCCACCTTAGAAGACAAGCATGGCAATCTGTTTCTAAAACATCACAGCTTTGAAAACTCTAAGGAACACAATTCTAGTCTTGACAGATATGGAGACACCACGAGTCGCACATCAACTCAGTGGCAACCGGCTTGTTTCTTTATTTCCATATTGGACAAGTTAGGTTTGGATACAACTGTAGAAACTTTAGGACTAAATAATAAATTAGGAGCATTTTTACAGTTGTCTTTGAATTCTATCACACTTTAAAATAATGGGAACTGAAAATCATGAGTGATATAGAGTATGATTTATGCAAGAAAAAACTACATAAACTATATTCCCTTTCCAATCACTGGATCTGTCCTCAAAGCAAAGCTTTTGATGGTATCTCAAAAGGGCAAGCAGTGAAGGTACATTTACATCTTTCAAATAAAATATTTAAAACGCATATATATCTTCCTATATGCTGCTCCCATGCACACACACTTTAACACGATTTTTCAATTAACCCAGGAACAATATCTTGATAGTATGAAATAAGGTGGTGTGGGTGTGTGTGTGTGTGTGTGTGTGTGCCTCTGTGGGTCCGTGTTCATACCCATATGTATAGTCATACATGAATCTAAGGGAAATTTTGGCACAACATAGCTGAAAAAGTTATGTAATAATTTGGGGCAATAGTGAAAACTCTGAAGTTGATGTAAACTAGTATATCTTGTCAGAAATAGAAAGGATGATGTAGGATAACTATTATATGTATACATATATATTCTGATATATGTCAGAAAAATCAGGATCTTTATTAACAAAAGAAAAGAGCATGATAATAAACACAGTAAATCTGTCCTTTCATTCAAATTAAATGACACATATGATACAGCTGAATTTGGGACATTTTTGGAGGTAACAAGTCTAAAAAAGCAAGCTTAAATATCAAATGCACTGTTTATATTGACTTGTGGATTATAATAGAGGAAAACAAAACATATATGAAGACCTCAATTAAATAATGTATCTTCTTAATGCTTTTATATATTGAGGATGACATTTAATATTTCTATTTTATGATACTTATAATAGTTACAGTATCAACTGACTTAAAACATACAAAAGCAGCTTAACATTTAGTTGAGAAACCTATTTTAATCATACTACCAATATATTTTAAAGTGAATTTCCAGTTACTTATTTTTTTTAATTAATTGAGGCCATTTACACTAATTAGTTATGCAGTACAGACTCTTTTTGAAGAGGGTTAATACATTTGCACAATTATAGTATCTTTTTAATAAATCAATACTCTCAAATACTAACCATATATTGTAAACATTATTTTTCCTCTATAAACTGAATCAAATGAAAACTTTTGGGCATTTTCTTTAGAGATAATAATAATTGAACAGAATATCATGACAGAAAAAATAAAAATTTTGTTTCATTAATGCAAAGGTAAAGCTGTCACTTTATCAAAAAATAAATGGTGTGGCAATGCTTACATTCATTTTCAAAATAAAAGTCACTTATCCTGTGACTATATTTTATTCCAATAACTTTCTATACACAACATAATGTGCTGATAAATGATCGGTGTAGAGGCAGTCTTTTTAAGATAACAGGCATTTTACAGTGAGCCAGAGTGTCTCAACATGCTAATACTGAAAGCCACATTTTGATGGCTTAAAGAATTCAGTTGTCTTGGATTTTCTGGAATGTCTTTACATTTTGCCATTAGAAATAAGAACAGCATTTTTATTTTAATACATTGGGCAAAATTCTCTGGAAATTAACCTTTTTTTCACTATTTATTTGGTGTTGTCACACAACTTCCTGTTTTCCTAGTGCTTTTCACAAATGTAGATTGGAAATGTTTCAAGTCTAAACAAAATCTAAAGACTCTACTTCAGAATATTAGGAGAAATGAAATATGAAAACAAACAACAGTAGGTCATTAGCAGGTCACTGAGCCAACCCAAAATTTCAAATGTGAAAAGCTTTTTTGCTTACGCACCTCAGGAACTGAAACTCCTGAAGTGGGCAGAGTCTGCTGAAAAAGAGAAGTTCATATTAAAACTGAAAAAGATCAAGCTGGAAAGAAAACAAACAAACAAACAAAAAAATAACCAATGAAACTTTTAGATCACAATATTTCTTTGGGGTGGGGGGACAAACTACAAACACATTTCCTCAGTATAACTTTTCTACTTATTTTCATTGCATAAAATAATATTTGTCTTTTCATGAAAGAAGGAATACTTTCATGCAGAGCAAGTTAGGTGGTGGAATTACTTTTCCAAAATACAATTTCATCTATTTAAAGTACACTGATCAACAGCCTTGGTCATCATGGAAGAATTTTCTACAATAATGATGCAATACATTAGCAGTTTAGAAGAATGCATCTCCAACGTGCATTGTTCTACATAATCCCTCCCCATGTTGTCATAGAGTTGACTGTTGAATCACAGAAATGTTACAGGATGGAACAGAACTGCCCCATAGGGTTTTCTATGCTCTAGTCTTCATGGGAGCAAATTGCCAGTTCTTTCTCCATGCTTCACAAATCACTTCTACTAAATTTTTTCATTTGATCCTTTACCAAGTTCACTATTCCACCTTCCAGTCCAACTATTACTCTCTCCTAAAAACACTCAGTGTGTTTCTGATGTACACATAGCTTTCGATGTTGATTTTATTTGGTGATGTTCTGAAAATAAGGAAAACTATTCCATTAAACAAAAAATAAAAATATAACTAAATATGTAACAATCTTTTACCTGAAAGTGATGACTAAAAAATAATAGATGAAGTTGAATATAATGAAGGTAATCTTCATGATACTTCTTCTTAGATTATTATTTACATGCCTTCAGATTGAAAGATTTTATGGCAAGACAATGTTTTTCAAATGATACTGCTATGAATTGAATTGTGTCCCCCCGAAAAGAGAAGAATTTTTAAAAGTCATAATCTCTATACCTATGAAAGTGACCTTCTTTAGGGAAATGAGTTTCTTTTGTCGTCATTTGGATCTAACAATGCCACACAAGAGTATGGTAGGTCCTAGTGTTAATTCCTAAGTGGTGCTGCAGAGAAGGAAGTGACACACCAGGTGAATATACATGTCCTGTAGCTGTGGACGCAGATGGATCTATAAGAAGGAAGGCAACATCACCAATAGTCAGCAGCCCCAAGAAACAAGGAAAGAGGCTCACAGAGGGGACTGGAATGGCTGAAATACTGATGTGGACTTTCAGTCTTCAGAAACGTGAGAAAAAAATGGTATCATCTTTAAAGCCACCCACTTTGTGGTATTTTATCATGGCAGACCAAAGAAACTAAGGCATTAACTAAGACAATAACCAATGATCTTCCCAAGGATCTCTATTGTCCATATCCCTCCCTTCTGAATCATCTACTGACAGTGGAAGGCTGTTTTGTTTTGATGTTGTTTTTAAGCAGGAATAGGAAAAAAGGAGCACTGAATTTCAAAACTCTGCACTCTATGACATTTAGAACACACAAAATACATGTAGAACAACAGTTGAAAAATCACAAAGAATAGTATAAAAAGACTCCCCATAGCAAAGGGAACAGATAAGTTAGATGTGGAATTAGGAATTCCTAGACATTTGTGTGTCTCTGAAAAGGCGGATACAGGTCAATATATTTCAGTTTCCTTACCAGGAACAAATTATGTGAGGGAGATTCCCAAGATGGAGAAACCTGAGTGCAAGATTATTTACTTCCTTGCCCCAGCAGAGCTACAGGGATACACGGAATATAAAAATAGTAAGTGGCGACATCTACAGAAGATATGGCCCAAAGACAGTCTTGCAGTTGCTCAGCACAGAGATGATCCTGAAGACTCCAAAATGCTCAAAAGTGGGACAAAATAAAAAGACCTCTAGGATGATCATAGGAAAAAAAATCAGGCATCTGGGAACACAACCTTATTTGGTAGATAGTTCAATAGTTCAAGTAGACAATACTGCAGCTCCAGATTCTTAGACACAAGAAATTATGAAGTCTAAGAGGATAACTTTGGTTTAATATCATTGGTTCAGTATTCCATAGAGACAAAAGCTGTTATTTCTAGGTTTGGTAGTGTTTTCTTTGGAAGCTTCCTGATTTCTGTAATATTCTTGTCAGTATAATATCCAAGTCAGTTTAGGTAGCACATGGGACAATAGGTGGTGAGTAAAATGTTTATGCAAGCTCCAATCTGGGCTGGCAAAAATCTTTTTAGTTACTATATTTTTTGTTATTTCCAGGTTGACAGCAGGAGGTCTGAGTAAATACTGCATCTTTATTATATGTAAATGTTTACATCCCTCAAGTGCATAGTAACCTATGGTTACTTATTCTATCTTATGCCATTGACCCAGGAAGCTCACAGAAAACCTCAAGACACTAAGTTAAGAAACTCATGAAACAGCCCCCAACGCATGAATGACTTTTTTTTGTATTGGAAAAAGCTATGTCCACTGTGTATGTGTCTGTACAGAGCAAACCAAACCAGAAACCAAATCCAGCACCATCAAGTTGATGCCAACTCGTAGTGATCTTATAAGACAGAGTAGAACTGCCCCATAAGGTTTCAAAGAAATGCCTCATGGACTTGAACTGCTGAGCTTTTGGTTGGCAATCACAGCACTTTACTACTATGCCACCAGACTCTCCTGTATACAGCAAGACATTAGAAAAGCCAATGAAGATATTATAGCTATCAAAATCATTCAGAATGCAACCAAATGTAATGTGAAATTGATACTGGTACATGCCTGCCCCATGCAAGATAAATAACTAAAGCTAAAAGATATTTTGGGGATCGTTAGGAACATATGTATAGAGACAGAATTATGATTAATGTTATGGGATTACTGTTAATATTGTTACGTGTGATGACAGTATTGTCATTACAGGGAAAATTGTCCTTAATTTTCAAAAAGATCTGTTAAAGTATTTAAAGGTGGACTGTAATACCATCTGTAACTTACTTTCAAATAAACTCAGTAATATGTGTGCATGTGCTTGTGTGTGTAATACTTGTACATTATGTATGTGCTCTCGTGTCAATTCCATAGCAACCTTAGAGGGCAGAGGAGAACTGCCACATACAGTTTCCAAGGAGTGGCTGGTGGATGTGAACTACTAACCTTTCGTTTACAGTCAAGATCTTAAGCCATCAGAGCTCCATATGCCCATATGTAAGTATACACATATACACACACACACACACACACCACACATACATATATAGATCTAAACACACACACACACACACACACACACACACAAATATACATTTACTCTTCACTTACTGGCAAACCTGCTGGCATAGTGGTTAAGAGCTACAGCTGCTAACCAAAAGGTCAGGAGTTCAAATCTATGAGCCACTCCACACCTTGAAAAATCTATGGGGGCAGATCTACTCTGCTCTATAGGTTTGCTAGGAGTTGGAATTGATTTGACCACAACAGGTTGTTGCTTTTGTTGTTCCTTACTTTATTGACTTGGTGAGTTTCAAAAAATCAAGTTTTTCAGCCAAAATCAATGTTAAGTGTAAATGGACGATGACCACATCAAATTACAAAGTGGAGGATGACTATATCAGTACATAAATGCCAAGTTACATCACTGCATAACTCTCAAACCACTGAGAATCGTGGCCCAGACAAACTGACATATAACCATCACAACCAGCATTATCCTCACCTCGAGCCTTGGTGTTTGTTATTGTTAAACATACACTGTTAATGTGGAGAATAGTCGGAAAATAGATTTTTTATTACTGATGTTAATGCAAAATGTTGAATAATTGTTTAATAACCAATGAATAGGTACATACATACATGAAATGATGGAAAATAATAACAACTATGGAACCTAAGTGAGATTCATTTGTACTGTGAAAATTTTTAAAATAGGTTTTTTGCAAAAAGTTGCCATTTGTTTCTACATTTTTATTAATTTCTCTGATGCCTAAAGAATGGACAAAAATGTCTCATCAACAAAAAATTACAAACATTGTTTTCCCCAGTAAAAATGAAGAAGTTTCTAGAAATTTGGTAAAGAAAATGTTGGGCTGCGTTGAAGATAAGTAATAAACAATATTTTAAGGAGACTCAGAGTTTTTCTTTTTCAAGAAGGAAACACAGGTAAGTTTGAAATTTGCTAGAAAAGAGGAACAGAAAGTCAGAGAAGAAATCTTTAAACATAAATGATTATGAAGATATTATTTATAGAACAAATTGTCTAATGAGGCAGGTCACCTAGGCAGATGTTACACTTTTCCAAATCTAATCCTGTTAAGTGAGAACCTAAAGATGTAAGGGGAAAAAAACAACAAAAAAAAGAGATTATGGTTTGCACCCCTAGAAGTCTCACAAGCAAAAACCTATAGGGGCCAAGAAGGTAATAAAAATCAATGAAGTTGACCTGATGTCACAAATGCTAATTGTCAAATTGAATAATGCAAAGCCCATTTTATGGCACCCCACCTACCCACCCCCACCCCCCCAAAATAAAGATGCTGTAGTATACGATAGAAGCTTGGCCTCATTAAATCGCCTCTACTTTGTTACCACTTGTGCAGAACACTGGTGATTTATAGTTATGGGTACTTGGCAGTGCTTGGAGACTTTCTTCTTTTTCAGGACAGTAGGTCCAACTGCCGTATTCTGGTTTATCTACTGAGAATGAGTGCAGTAGGCAGAGAAGTGCTAAGATGAAGAAAGAAAGGAAATAGCAGGGATCTGATACTATCATCAGAGAATGTGAACGCAGTTGACCAAGGATGAGGAATAGGGTCAAGGAAGCTTGAGGGCCTAGCTGGGGCCTCATAAATAAATAACAAGAAAGCTACCTGGCGTGGTGATAATTTCAGGGGTCAGTGAGTTTATGTCAATAGCAGAGGAACAATTTAAAGAAGGGTGACAATGGCTGCACAAACTCAAAGAATGTTCTCAGCGTCACCCAAATGTACATGCAGAAATGGTTCATTAGTGTATGTTCTGCTGAGTACATTTTCAACAACAAAAATACATAATTAAAAAAATATGTATAGGCAAAAAGTGTTTGCTAAATTAACATGTTCATTAGTAGTTTATCTCTGAGTTAAAACAGGAAAAGCATAGAACCTACAGCAAACAGAAAGCAGAACTTCTTACTTATTTAAGCATTACTTACTGCAATGCTTAAATATCAGTGAAAAGCCAAATAAATGTCTTAGCTTTTTTGAAAATTACCATGAGTATATAATTCTAAATACAACATATTTTTAATCAAAATAAATACAGGAGGGGGAGGAGGCAAGATGACAGACTAAACACATGTCTCCCTAAATCCCTGTGGAAATGCAGACCTAAACTGATGATTGAACGGAGGCTTCCAGATACATAGTGAGCCCTAGGACGTGGCACAGGGCTGTTAATTTGGACTTCATACCACTGAATGTAAAACCTCCTCTCTTTTGCTTATCCTGCTCTAGGCCAGTTCAGGCTTCCACGGACTGAAGACAGCTCACCATTTTAATTTTTTTTCTCTGTCTTAGCTGGCAGGTGGAGCCAGGACTTGATTAGCCACTAATCTCAGATGCACTGCTGGTGGGACTGCCAGGTGCAATTGCCGTATTCTGAGGGCCTGGCTTTGGACTCTGTGCATCTCAGCTTCTTTGGCCTTTCTTTCTACCTCTGCCATATAGTGGCCATAAATACACCTAAGTACGCCTATGTGAGCTTGTACGAGACACCATCTTGATCCATTAGGAGACAGGTACACTCATACGGAAGCCCCAACTAGACTAAGTTCCTAGGCTGGGAGGCAGAGCCCTCACAGATGAGAGTGCTTTCCCAGCAGAGAGGTAGTGTTTTGCAAAGTGTTGCCTGTGGTTGGGGCCCAGCAACAGAGGATGTGGATTCTAAGTATCTCGGCACCTTTGGCCTCCTTTTCCACCCATAGCCTATCTCCAGCCAGGCAGGGAGCTTGTGTGGGACACCATCTTGTTCTACTGGGAGACAGAAATATCCATATGGAAGCCTCAACTGGACCTAATTCCTTGGCTGGGAGGTAGCGCCTGCCAGAAAGATAGCACTATTCTGGAAGAAAAGCAGAATTCTATACAGTGTCACATATAGCAGGAACCTGACATCAGAGGCCAGCATGGCAGTAGCCTTTCTGTGTTTTGAACTAGCTTATAACATCTTACTTTTGACAGCTGGGAAGAGGGACCTATACACATGAAAACCTGACTGACTTTGGAAGTTGTCAAATACTCTTTACCTCTCATTTTAAGGTGGCCTAGAGAAACAACTGTGGCCTATTCTCACAGCATTTCCCTCAGCCTCTATTGACTCACATGAAGCCCCAAAACCAACAAAATCTGGACAAAAGCATAGCCAAGAAATCACCCATCACTTCAGAAGGACTCCAAAAGAAACCACCTAAGAACTTCCCAGACGAAGAAGCTTTTCGGAAAAGATCAGAGGGTGAATACAACAAGATTACATACAGAACCCTCCTGGACCTTACATAAAATACAGCAGAGCCAAAAGAAAAATTAAGCAAGCTGTTTCAGTACTCTGAAATCCAACAGATGAAGAACAAAATCAAAGACATAGAAACTTCATTTCAAACTCATGAAAACAGAATGTAACAAATGGAAAACAGACTTTCTGACTTGGAAGACAGAACTAATGACTCCAGCATCTATAAGGAGAAATAAAAAAAAAAAAGAAATAAGAAAATTGAAGAATCATTAAGAAGCATGTGGTACTCTACTAAGAGGAACAATCTATGATTAATTGGAGTTCCTGAACAGGGCAAGATACCTGAGAACACAGAGTATTGTGGCTGAGCTGCTGACAAGAAACTTCCCAGAAATTATGAAAGAAGAGAATATAGATATCCAAGATACATACTGAATGCCACTCAATAGAGGTCTCAAAAGAAAGACTCCAAGACATATTATAATTAAGCTTAACAAAATTAAATCTAAGTAGAAACTCTTAAAGGCACCAAGACTCAAAACAAAGTTAACATTCATAGGGAAACCCTGTAGGCTTTCATGAGATTTCTCAGCAGAAACAATGCTGACACAGAGATAGCAGCATGACACATTCAAAGCTTTGAAGGAGTAGATCTTCCAACCAAGAATTATATATCTTACAAAACTATCTTTCAAATACAAAAATGAAATCAAGACATTTGCAGATCAACAGAAACTCGAAAACTTTATAAAAACCAAACCAAAGCTACAAGAAATAGTGAAAGAATTCCCTGCCTTGGAAGAACAATACCACTAACTTTATAATGTAGAAGGAATTACAGGACACAGCACCCAGAATCCTACTCAGTTAGTGAAGGCTCCAAACTCCATCAAAGCTATAATACGGAAAGAAATAATCCAGTGATCATATCATGAAAAAAATGATGTCGTCATATGAAAAAGAGAGATGTATTGCAGTCGTTATACTCCTTCCAAATGGAGAAGAAGTTGATAAGAATGGTAGTAACTCAAACTGGATTTATACATAGTTTACTAAGGAGGATCCTGGGGCAGCCATGAAGCACAATAAAGATGCAACATATCAAATCAAGAAATGTACTACAGGAGTCTCAACAACCACAAAACCAACCCTGGAAAAGGTGAAAAATCAACCCCCAAAGAAGAATATCCCAAAACAGATAAGTAAAAACAACAGAGAAAACATCAACACAAAAATAAGCATATCACAGTGGCAGCACTGAACACACACTTACCAATATCACATTGAATGTGAATGGACTGAAGGCTCCAGTAAAGACACATTAAGTAACTTCTTGGATCAAAAGACACGACCCATCCATATGTTGCCAACAAGAAACTCACCTTAGACTTAAAGACAGGAACAAACTGAAACTTATAGGATGGAAGAATATATATGTATATCAAGCTGACAATACACAAAGAAGTTCAGGTGTGGCAATTCTGATATCACATAAAATAGATTTCAATGTAAAATCCACTATCATGGACAAGGATAGACACTATTGCTGAAAGGTTCAATACACAAGCAGGACTTAACAATATTAAATTTTACGCATCTAATATTTGAGCACTTAAACACATTGAAGAAACACTGACTACAGTCAAAAAAGAGACAGATCATTCCACAATAATACTGGGAGACTTCAACACCCAACTCTCAATATCGGACAGATCATCTAGAGAAAAGCTCAATAAAGGCACAGAAGACCTTACTGTCACAATTAACCAACTAGACCTCATCGACATATACAGAACTTTCTATCCATCAGTGGACAACTACATCTTCTTCTCCAGTGCCCGTGGAATATTCTCCAGAATAGACCATGTGTTAGGACATAAAGCAATTCTCAATAAAATCCATATCACTGAATTAATTCAAAGCATCTTCTCAGATCACAAAGCCATAAAAGTCAAAATCAACAGCAGAAAAAATATAGATAGAAAGTGGAACTCTTGGAAACTGAACAACATCTTGCTCAAAAAAAAAAAAAATGAATTATAAAAGAAATCAAAGATGAAATAAAGAAATGTATGGATTCCAGTGAGGATGAAAACACTTCCTACCAGAACCTAAGGGATACAGCCAAAGCAGTGCTCAGAGGTCAGTTTATCTCCATAAATGCACACATCTGGAAGGAAGAAAGAAACAAAATCAAATAACCCTGCAGCTTGAACAAGTCAAGAGAGAACAATACAGGAAACCATCAGGCACCAGAAGAAACCAGATCAGAAAGACGAGAGCAGAACTAGCTGAATTACAGAACAACTGAAAAAACTGAAAAGACCAAAAGCTGGTTTTGTGAAAAGATCAACAAAATCCACAGACCATTGGCTAACCTTACTAAAAGAAAAACAGGAAACAAATAACCCAAATAAGAGATAAGAGGGGAGTTATCATAACAGATCCAACAGAAATGAAAAATATCATAACAAAATATTATGAAAGACTGTGTACTCTAACAAGAAAACCTAGAGGAAATGGAAAAATTCCTTGATTCATGTCACCTACCAAAATTATTACAAGGTGAAGCACAACAACTTAATAAACCTATCACAAAGGAAGAGATTTAAAAAGTCATCAAAAAATTACCAACCAAAAAAACCTCCAGCCCAGATGACTTCACTGCAGAATTCTACCAAGCTTTTAGAGAAGAGTTATCTCCAACACTATTGATTCTATTTTCCAGCATAGAAAGGGATGGAATGCTCCCAAATTCATTCTATGAAGCCAGCATAACCCTGTTACCAGAGTCAGGAAAAGACCCAACCAAAGAGGAGAACTATGGACTGATATCACTCATGTATCTAGATGCAAAAATCCTCAACAAAATTCTTGCCAATAGAATACAACAATATATCCAAAAAATAATCCATCATGACCAAGTTGGATTCATTCCAGGGATGCAAGGCTGGTTCAGCATCAGAAAAACAATTAATGTGATCAACCACATAAATATCACAAAAGACAAGAATCACCTGATCTTGTCTGTTGGTGCAGAAAAGGTATTTGATAAAATCCAACACCCATTCATGCTAAAAACTCCCAGCAAAAAGGAATAGATGGCAAACTCCTCAATCCAATAAAGGCAATTTATACAAAGCCAACTACCTACATCATCCTGAATAGAGAGAGTCTGAAACAGTTTCACTTGAGAACAGGAACTAGACAAGGATGCCCACTCTCACTTCTTCTATTCAACATTGTACTAGAAGTTCTAGCCTGAGCAATTAGACAAGATCAAGAAATAAAGGGCATCTGCATAGGCAATGAAGTAAAAGTCTCCCTATTTGCAGATGATATCATTTTATACACAGAGAACCCTAAAGAATCCATAAAGAAACTACTCAAACTGATAGAAGAGTTCAACAAAGTCTCAGGATACAAGATCAACATAAGTAAACCAGTAGGATTCCTTTATAACAATGAGATTATTAAGGAAGAAATCATCAAATCAATACCACTTACTAGAGCCCCTAAGAAGGTAAAGTACATAGGAATAAATCTAACCAGAGAAATAACAGAACTTTCTAAAGAGAACTACAAATTCTTACTATAAGAAACTAAGAGAGTTATATAAATGAAGAAACCTACCCTGCTCATTGATAGGAAGACTTAATATTGTGAAAATGTCTATTTTACCCAAAGCAATCTACTTACATAATGTAATCCCAATACAAATTGCAGTGACATTTTTTAATGAGATGGAGAAACAAATTACCAGCTTTGTTTGGGAAGGGAAGAAGCTCTGTATAAGTAAAACACTACTGAAGAAGAACATACTGGCAGGCCTCTCACTGCCTGACCTCAGAATCTCTTACACTGCCACGGTAGTCAAAACAGCCTGGTACTTGTACAAAAACAGACAAACAGATCAGTGAAACAGAATTGAGACTGCAGAGATGACACCATCTTCCTATGAACAGTTGATATTTGACAAAGGCCCTAAGACATTAAGCTGGGGTAAAAACAATCTCTTCAACAAACGGTGCTGGCAAAATTAGACATCCATCTCCGAAAAATTGAAACAAGACCCATATCTTACACCGTATACAAAAACAAAGTCAAGTTGGATAAAGGACCTAAATATCAAATGTAAAATGATAAAGCTCATCCAAGAAAAAGTAGGAAGGATCAACAATGGAAGTTTTAATACAGAACGCAGACAGACTTCAAAATCTGGCAAACAAACCACGAACAACAGAAGAGAAAATAGATAAATGGGAATTATTAAGAATCAAACACTTCTGCTCATCCAAAGACTTTATTAATAGAATTAAAAGGCCACCTACAAACGGGAAAAAAATATTTCACAACTGTATGTTAGAACAATGCCTGATCTCCATAATCTGTAAGGTACTACAAAATATCAATAAGAAAAAGATAAATCATCCAATTAAGCAATGGGCAAAGGAAATGGACAGACATCTCTCTAAAGAGGAGATCCAGGCAGCCAAAAAACACATGCGGACATGCTCACAATCATTAGCTTTAAAGAAATTCAAATCAAAACTACAGTGAGATACTATCTCACCCCAACAAGGTTGGTCATGATCCAGAAAACAGAAAACAACAAATGCTGGAGAGGGTGTGGAGAAACTGGAACTCTCCTACAATGTTAATGGGATTGTAAAATGGTTCCTCTTTTGAAAGCAATCTGGAGCTTCCTTAAAAATCTCACTCTAGATATACTGTTTGATCCAGTAATTCCACGGCTTGGAATATATCTTACAGTATCAAGGCCATTCACACCAACTGATACATGTACACAACTGTTTATCACAGCACAATCCACAAGAGCAAAAATATGAAATCAATCCAGATGCCCAACAACAGAGTAATGGATAAGTAAACTATGGTATATATGCTCAATGGAACACTATGCAAAGATAAAGAACAACAATGATTTTACAAAACATCTCATAAACTGGTTTCAATTGGAGGACATTATGTTGAGTGAAAGTAGTCAGAGACAAAAGGACAAATATTGTACGAGACTCCTAGGATAAGAACTTAAAAACAGACTCATCCATAGAAGAAAAGACTCTTTGACAGCTGCAAAGGTGGGGAGGGTGGGAAGGAAAGGAGAGGAGGGTTTAGATTAGATAGCTGATAGAAACTTGGTTGGGTCAAGTCTGGGACAGCATACGTTAGAAAGAAGATCAATGTTAACTGGATTTCAACATAACATGATTACTCCTACCATCTTAATCCATTATTACAAGGACAGACTAGCTGGGGCGGGAGGACTGGGACTATTCTCTCAGGGGAAATTGAGGCCAATAGGCACAACGAGCGCTTTGCTAAGAACTTCTGCACCCCACATTAGTGAGCGGCATGTGGGGTCTTAAAACCATCTGAGGCTATAGCAAATGGTCCCAACGTAGCAGGAAAGGATGATCATGAAGGACCAAAACGACATGGGGGAAAGGGAACCCAGAAGACAGAGACCCACGTGAGTGGGTCGCTGCATAGACTGGTGACTGGAAGAACTGAGTGGTGGCTGGCCACCGACAGTGATAGCCATTATGGAGCTCGCCAAGTTGATTCTCACTGGCAACACAAGAATAAAAAGAGATGCACCATGATATCTCCATTAAAAGACAGCAACTGATGGTCCATGGGCCATGGATTTCCCCTGGGAGCTTGACCCCTGGCTCTGATGCTGCCAGTGTCCATAAATCATAACGGAGGTCAACTCTCCCACAAGAATGGATTTGACTTGGTGATACAAAGTGACTATATCATGTGTGCACTTTATGGTTCTATGTATCTATAGAATATTGTCCTGCTGAACTTTTACTGGAGGTGGGGGCAAGGATGGAGAGGAGAGGATAGGCGATTGTTGGGAGGATAAGACATGTATGGAGCAGAGAGGAAGAATGTGCTGTCACTGGACAGGGAGAGCAGTGGGAGCTGTGTATAGGTGAGTATGCAAATTTATATGGGAATGTACATTTTCATTCAATCTTAATTAAAAAAATAAAAAATACAGAAACTGTATATTTTTATTTGATCAAATGTGAGATGTGACTATAAAGGAATATCAAGGAATTCATACAATCAGTATCAGTTTAATATTAAATAGAATGCATAGTTGAGACAATTAGTTTAAAAGATGCATTTGCCTTCAGGACAGTTACTAAATTCAATCTAACATCAAAGAAGTTTTTAAAATCCTATTACTCTTAAATTTTAGGGTATGTCTTTTCTTCAGATTTTCTAACATGCAATCATTATAAACTGACAATTTAATCTGAATTGTCAGAGGATGAAGAAAAATCGTTGGTGGAGATAATTGGAGGTTGACTCAGTTAAAATTGCAGTAAGAGCACAGTATTCACATTAAAAAGGTCATCAGTTATAACAAGACTTAAAAGTAAAAAAAGTTTAAGACATATCTTCTATGTAAGCATGTTCAATTAAAAAAATATTTTATGTTTATTCTCATTCTATTCTCTTATATCTATGTAAGCATGCTTAATTTAAAAAAAAATACATTTTATGCTTACTGCCTATTGTATTCTCCCACTGAGCCAAAATATCTATTTTTGAAATGTTGGTCTAGTTCCATTTACTTATTTCATGACTCATCAACTGATAGGGACTGCAGTTTGAGCATGATAAACAGGTTGAGAACACGGGATTTTGAATAAGATAAATATTGCCTCAGCCACTGGTACATGTTGTCAATTTTATATAAATTCTTCTATCTCTGTAATCTCCAATTTCCTCAAAGGTACAATGAACATAATAACTTTACTTACCCATAGGATTAAAATGATTATACCTGGAATATTTTTGTTCTCAATAAATTTTAACTATTAACCAGTTACCCAAAAGATACTCATAATTTTCACTGCCCAGGGGCCAGCAAGAAAGGACTGGTCGTACTTTCTTCATCTGAAACTATTTTTATTACTGTTTATTTATTTATTTGGTAATGGGAAATGCCTGTGTTGGGGCTATCAGAAGGGAGACAAAGAATGAAAGAAACTGAGAGAGCAAATTTCAAAGTGAGAAAACAATGTAGAAAAAAGAAAAGGTGGTAAGAAGGCTAAAAAGAGACAAAGAAAAGAATCCTCACTGCTCTTTTGCCTCAAGGCTAGTATTGCATCTGTGTTACTGGGAGCTAAGTGACTTTCGTTTTGCACCAGAGCTGTGCCAAAATACTTAAACATCAGACTCAACCATCTACAAAGTATATTTCAAAAGGCAATCGGCATTCTTCCTAATTATTTACAATTGTATTATCATTTGAGAACTCCTAATTTACATTTCAGTAATTAAGAGATACCTATTCATAATAAAAAAGCTACAACATTTATTTGATCAGTGTGAATTAATTAAAATGTCATTGAAATAGAAGAGGGGAGCAATAAAGAGGATCTGACATCTATTAAGAGGCTATCATGTAAGATCTGCATGCAAGTATACATTTACACCCATTTAGTTCAAACATGAACTTTGCCATACGTTACGCACATTCAGTGTACTATTTATCAGTAAGTGCATGGATGTGATCACAGCTGTGTGTGTTGGGGACAAGAGTCTGAGTCAAGTTAGTAGTTTTAAAAAACAGCAATTCCCCTCCCCAAACTCTTAATACAATAAATGAATGCCTGCTGATTCATATGCTTATGAAGCTAATCTATATTTATAACTTCCCATTATGCCTACTTTCTGTCAACAAAGATGTGTTACTTCTAGAAATTTATCATTGTACATTTAGTGGCAATTTCTATAATATGAAAAAGTTTACTGTTTTGGAAGAAATAAAAGAATATTGATAATGAGTTTAGAATTAACACACCCAGCTCCTTAGTTTTTCCTTTCAACATCCCTGGAAAAGACTTACAATTAAAATAAATAAAAATAAAAGTGCTATAACAGAATTTGTTTCCATCCCTTCCCTCTCTAACTGTCTACTCATCTCATGCCAAAGTATATTCTAACCAGGTTAAAGTCCAATTTTGTACCCACGTTAGGCCAAAATTCAATTGAGTTAAATTTTTACACTGACTGCCAGTCAACCTTATCATGAACTTTCATTATGTGCATGTAATTAATTGGGTCCAATGCACAATATCAGTACTGAGTTATAGACTCTTTTTCCCCGACCATATAATTAGAATATAATTACCCACAGGATATCAGAATGATGCAAAACCTTTCCTCTAAATGTGCCCTCATTAGGAAACAAGTCTCAATGTACATTTATTCAATCAGTGTGAATTAATTAAAATGTTACTGAAATAAAAGAGGAGAGCAATAAAGAGTATCTGACATCTATTAACAGACTATCACTTGAGATCTGCATGGAGTTTATATTTAAACCCATTTAGCTCAAGTATGAACTTTGCCATATGTTATGTACATCCAGTGTACTAGGAAATCTAAGTGAATGAATCAGTGCATGCCATTGTTTTTAAAACGAGCCTAGTACTTGATGAGTACAGAAGCTTCAAGAATTTAGGTAGGACCCCAGTGACCCCATTATCCCTGAAGATGCCATAAAGCTGTTATATTTCACATTGAATATACTTAGTGGGGGGAAAAAAAATGCTTCTTAACTTGAAGTATCTAGGAAATTAGGTGTCCATCCATAGCTTTATGCTAAAAATCTGACCAATTAGCTCTGACATGACTTAGAAGATAAGAGTTGAAAAACTCTACTCTTTTTTTTTTTTTTGAAGAAAATAGCTTCCATAATTTAAACTAACCCAAGTCGTTTCAACAGCATATTTCTACTTAAATAAAATACTCACAGGCACCTAAGAATATATTCCTTTTAAGATGTTGCATACTATTTCACATCAGATTATGTTAAATATGATAAAAACAGTACATGCACAAGGACCCTAAGGGGCAAGAAGGAATCTAAGGGAACAAAAGTTGCTGATTTATACAAAACCAGTCTACCTAAGACCTATTTATCTTGGGATCTCTGGGACATGTTATATAGTTACATTCAATAAAATGTTATTAGATTATTGAAGAACACCACCATGAAGAGTAACAAATTTAAAAATCATGAAGTATATTCAAAATAAAATTTATACATATTTTCAAGCTTTCTCTGTTATCATACAACTTCTCAGAAATTTTCAGGTGTAAAATAGGGTTTATAACTTAGGTTTGGTAATCAAACTTTGACATTTGTTCCTATAAATAGACATGTACAGCTTTATAATGGAAATTCTGAGTAAGCAATAAGGTAAATTACACAATCTAGAAATTGCTATCTTCAAGATACTCTAGGAGCACAATCCAATCAGCTTTTAAATTACAGCTTTTTCCTACCCTAAGAAATTTTAACTCTCTAAGATTTTATATATGCATTTATACACACACACATATATATGTATATATATATATATATATATATATGGAGTCTTGGTGGTGTAAACAGTTAAAGCACTTAGCTGCTAATAGAAAAGTTGGTAGTTTGTACCCACCAGGCAGCTTCCAAGAGAAAGACCCAGTCAAGCTGTTTCTATAAAGACTGCACCTAAGTCAACCATGAAGCACCATTCTACTCTGTCATATGGGGTTGCTACGAGTCAGGAAACTAGACAACAGCATCTATTAACAATCATAAACACATATATACACACATCCATATATACAAATATACATACATACACATACGTGCACACACACATTTCTTTATGCATGTTATAGTTACAATCCGATATATTGTTTCACTCAGCTACTAAATGGCTTTCAGTGTACAATACACCAAGAAATGAAAGAAGAGAAATAATGGACCCACTCTTGCTAACCAAAGGGAAAAATTGTGTTACACGAGTTTGCTCTATTTTTAATGAGAAAGTGTTATTTTTCATTTTTCTTTCAGGAATTTCATAGCCAAGACACAGAGCTGTAGCTGCTTGCCAGAAATACTGTGATTTGAGAAAAAGCCACTAAATTTTACATTAAATAAGGGTAGTCATCATAAAAAGGGTCAAAAATTCTACTTGATATCATATAAATGAAGTAGAAATCAATTTTCATCTTCTGAGACAAAGACTGTGAATATTTATTATCACTTAAGTAGCCTTAAATAGCCTATATTGCTTAAGTAATCTTGAAAAATAAAATAAGATTTTAAAATATGATTTCCAGAGGAAAATATCATGATTCTCATATGAAATCTGAAATATTCCCTTTAATCCCTCTATTTGTGATACACTTGATTTTACCTGTTAGGCATTTCACAGTACCATCTATTGGATATTTTATATAACTACATCAAAATAACCATGGTAAGCTTCTCAAACTTCAGCAATACCTATAAAATGTTTCCAGTATCATCCTGGAAAATAAATACATGGCTAAATGAACATCTACTAATATTGCCTCATCACACACTTTAAACTCAATTACATTGCCAAAGCCAAGTGCCAAGTGCGTCATTAGACTATAACAATAAAATTCAATTATACATGTTATTAATGATTTCAAAAGTCAATCCTACCTGTCATACATGTATTTAAATTTTTATTTGATATTTACATCATTGCCTAAAGTATTTTTTTCTTGGATCCCTGCTGCTTTCCTTCTCTGAAGAATTATCCTTTGTTCAAAGGAGCAGCATCTCCCCAGAGCTGTGAGTGACATGACTTAGGAAAGGCTGGTTTTGTTGACTTAATATATAGGAATAATTCTATGGTTGTGCTATGCCCTAGAATCACATAGCTAAGGCCAAGATTAAACTCGACCTATAAGCAGTTCCTTCTTCACAGTTTGTTCCTTCTGGCTTCTCAGTTGTTTACCAGTTTTTCAAAAAAGCCCTCCCTGACCCATATTATCACATACATCTGAATCCTTGTTTCATTGTCTGCTCTTTGGGAATCCTGCTTAGGAAGGTGCCTATCTACTCTAGGACTGGCAGAAGTTAGACTCCTGTGTGTTGAGGAGGAAGGAATAGAGGAATTTGACAAAGTGAATACGTCTTTATACCTGCAGGCACTTCTGGCTCTTTAAAGAGGCAGACAAACATCAGATTCCTACACAAATAAACAGCTCTTCCTCAGATCTGAGTCCTATGGCAGATAAAAATCTAAGACTGAGAACAGAGAAAGCAGACTGCTGGATTCAAATCATAGTGCTGCCAATCGCCACTTATAGTAAGCATGTTGACTTATACCTTGCCTCTGTGTCCCTACTTGTAAATTACGGACAGTGATGGTTCTTCTTCTTAGAGCTGCTGGGAGGATTCAATGAGATGGTACTTACAAAACGTCTACAAGAGTGACTTACGTATAAAAAGTGATTAATCAGTTTTATAAATTATATCTGTATAGGCAGGGGGCAGAAAGGTCTCTTAATTCTTACTATGTCACAGAGAACTAGAAATAGAAATAGTGGTATACAGAAAGGATACTGAAGTACATGATGTAACTTTTTTAAGAAGAGTAACTAAGAATGTTATAGTTTAGGGGGCCAAGACTGTTGAATAGGGAAGTTTGGATTCCAGGAACAGGCAGTGACAGTTATTTCTGTCCTTAAGGAATTTGTTACACGCAGAAATATCAGAAATCCGGAAGACTAAGTTTTGGTTTAGCTTTTGGTCAAATCTATCAACATGTTATCTTTTATGGTACTTAGTTCTCACTCAAGTAAAAATTAAATTTTTAAATCCATGTTTGAGGTATTTTGGAATGAACTATAAAGCACAATTTGGTTTAATTCAGTTTTTCATATTAGTACACAGTAACCTCAATAACACTGATGATTACCTCACCCACATATGTCCCAAATTTGCAAGCTATCTCTAATAACTTTTTAGGATGTTGCAACATACATTCTAACTTCACTTTGCACATTCTTGCTGTATTCATTAGCAAATTAGTGTACTGTATATTTATATAAACTTCCTCAAACATTATTTTCAATAAATTTTAAAATAACTCAAGTGGTTCATTAATCTCACATTGGTATACCTATCAGCGATATATATTTGATGTTCTATTTTGGTCTACTTCAGATGTGTTAGTTTCTGAATATTTTTTAATCCTCTTAGACATATGTTCATTTATGACCTCTTTCAGATTTCCATCAAAACTCTTAACAAAACCTTAAATTTTTGTCCCCTGAGTCTCTTGTTTTGCTTTCTTTGAATTGTGACAGACGAACACACTACAAGTTTCTTTCTTTAAAATATTTTTAAAACTTGTTTTGGATACAGCTAACGTCACTGAAACTTGCAGGTTTCAAAAACAAGTCTCAATAGTGAAAATACATGACCCTTTTCTTCAAGAATAGGCCCAGTTTATAAAGGTACATTTTCTAAATAATACAGCCCACTGCAGCATAAAGGTGTACTATTCAGAAACCTTAAAACCAGTTTAATGAAGGTAATATAATCGGCTAGAAGAGTTTATTTCACATGTATACTTACACCATTTAGCGGTGCTGGGTCTTTCATCCTTTAAATATTCTACGTCTCTTTCATGTCTATATACATTAAGAATCTGCCACATGATATACATATACTTTATGAACATTACATAGGGCTAGTATTGATTATGATTCTTACTGGAATTTAAATTAGAAAACTATTAGTAAAACTGTATACGAACATTCGAAATTCCGCATACAAATAAATAAATAAATAAAAGCCCTCCTTTATGCCTAATACCATGAAATCAAGTCTGAGTTCGATTTTCAAAATATGAAAGAAGATTCCTTTTTCCCTATCATTACTAGGGTGACAATTATGAATTGATCTATAATGAATATTAATTAAATGAATATTAAGTAGTGACAATGATGAAATATTTATTGAGCACTGACAATGAGCTTTGTCCCCACTCTTTAGACAAAAAAAAAATTATATAGGCACTAATCTCTGGTAGTTACATAAAGAATTTTAAGGTAATAGATGACTTCAGTAACTGTGGTTTAAGGTTAAAGAGGTAACTGGAAAATAAGGGTGAAGCAGGAAAAAGAACGTTAAATAAAAACAGAAGCTGTTACAACAAGACACATTCTTCAGCAACTATTCATATCTCCTTACCAGACTCTGTGCTGGAAAGGGCCCTCACCAAAGCTCTATAAACAGCTTTGAAAATAGAATCACAAAGAATTTAAAATCACAGAGAAATCAGATATTAGATACTATTAGAAATCAGATATTATCAAAAATCCTCCCTTTACTGGATTGGGGTTGTTACTGTTAACTACTGTTGGTTAGAGGTAACTGGTAGAAAGAACAGAAAAATACCGTGATACTTAAACTGTAAGAAAGACACACACTTCATGCTCCACTTGTAAACAGACCTTCTAATATTGCAGAGGAGTCATGATTTGGTTAAATGTACACTCAACATACTGTATGGTGTGTTGTGCAGTGGTCAAGAGCTCAGCAGTTAACGGAAATGTCAGTAGTTCGAATCCACCAGCCACTCCTTGCAAACCTTTCTGGCAGTTCTTCTTTGCCAGAGAGGGTCACTATGAGTCAAAACCAACTCAATGGCAGTTTTTTTTTTTTGGTTACGCTATTAAAGATTGGAAACTCTGCTGGCACAGTGGTTAAGAGCTACAACTTCAAACCAAAAGGTTGGTAGTTGAAATCCACCAAGTGTTCCTTGGAAACACTATAGGCCAGTGCTACTGTGTCCCATAGGGTCACTATGAGTTGGAACTGACTCCACAGCAACAGGTTTGGTTATTTATTTGGTTTACTGAAGACTTGATCATCATATTTATACTGTAGAACAGTAGAAGCTGTGGAAGTGCAAAGAAGATTTGCAAGAAGGCAAGAAGTTACTATAAGCATTTGGTTCTCTGAGGGTGTTATATGTAGCTACACAGATCACCGCCTCAGGGATACTACCGTTTGGCCAGGTTCTCAGAGTCAAAAGTGAAGAACACAGACAGGTAGAATTGGGACTATTTGAATCAAATCTTAAAAAAAAAGAATTTATAACTTTCTAAATAGTTTCTTTTTTTTATTCTCTGAGCTAACATGTTCATTATTTATCATGGTGGCATTTTTATTAACTTCATATGTTAAGTAATAAAGAATAGAATAAAAGATAAAGTATTTCAAGAATACACAATTAGTCCAAAAAGACATAATGCTAAAAATATTTGTTTTATATCATATCACTTCCTGACAGTAAATACTATTTTTAGTCTATAGCCTAAGGATATTATAGTTTATAAATAAGAGAAAATTCATTTAAAAAAAGCTTAAATAATTAATAATGTATTCTAAAACTAACTTTTGGTTTTAGAAAACATTCCAGTAATTGTGTTCCTGATTTGGAAGTTTGTTTACAGTTCAGAACAAACTAAATAATTGGCACATCTGATTCATCTGTAGAACATAATAACAGTATAAGAAGAAAATGACACTTTGAAATACTGGGTAATGAGAAGGCAAGACTAACCACTCTTCATAAACATGCTCATTTAAGTGTCATTTATAATAACAACATAAGAAAAGGAAACATGCCAGATATAGAGACTGGGTCTATTAAATTACTGAGATATGATGTGGCCATTAATAATGATGTTGAATAATATATAGAAACAAATAAACATCTAATGATATCAGCTGAAGTGCTAATATAACAAGTATCATCTTATTTTAATTACAAACATGGCAAAAAATGTATACCTAAAAAGCAGGGAGTAAATTTTAATACTAATCCTATTTACCTATTAAAATAACTAGGGTTATAAATTATTTTGGTTTTGCTCTTATTTTCATATTTACATTGCTTTTCAAATTTTCATTGATGCGTCTATATTTGTTTTACAATAAAAAAGTTAACATTCACTTTCCAGTACCAACAGAATATAAATTATGACAATAATGTTAGATTACATTAACTGAGAACTTGCTTTGTACCAGGACATAGTTCTAAAACTTTCATGACTTAATTCGTTTCATTTCATTTTACAAATGTAATACATAGGCAAAAAGCGGTTACTAACTTGCCTCATGCCAGAAACTGTGTGACAAAGACAGGATTTAAATACAGGAAATACATTGCCAAAGAGTGCTCTAAAATTGTTGAATCAACTTACTCTCTTCCACTTATAAGGTGTAAACAATCAAGTCGCTTCTCATCATTTCCAAACTTTAGGATTCTCAACTGTTTTAAACATTCTAAAGCAGGTGTATAGAGTTATCTATTGTGACTTTAATATGTATTTTCTGATGAGTAGTGCTAATGATCACACATTCGTACATTTATAAGCCATTTCTAGATGTTGCTGATGTATCTGTTTATGCCTTTTTCCCTTTTGAATTGGATTGTCTGCTTGTTTGTTTCTTATTGATTTATAAGAGTTCTTTTTACATTCTGGACACAAGTTATTCACCACTATTTTGGAATCATTTGAAGGAAGCTGCTTACTCATGAATCCAGAATTTGTCAGCCTTGAGTCCTTTATTTTTTCCAGCTATCATATCCAATTACTTATCTCTGCTTATTTAAACAAGTTTCCATACCTTATTTCCTTTCTAAAACTTTTCACTTGACTTATTGGTACCCTTGTTCAAGATAAACAAATAATCTCTTTCCTCTTTGAGTCACTGCCATTCTTCCTATAAGCTCACAAAAATAGGCTACTCTTACCCTTTGCTGGTTCAACAGTTTTCATGAAAATCTCTTGGGCTTCAATCAAAATTATCACTCCTCCACCCCAAATTAGAACCTCTCACCATTTAAGGCTCATGGATTCTAACAGTTCCCCACTCCACATGGAGAGAGGGCAACAGTTACTTATTCATTATTGTCATACCACAACCATTTCAAGATCTGGGCATCAGTTTGGATGGTCTTAAGGTCAGCATTGATAAAATCATCCAATGATCCATTCTCAGAGTCCTTATCCTGCTCATAGAGGGTCTTCGATAAGGCTGTCCTATTTTTGAACTTTATTTAGGGAACCTCCCCTGCATACCAGTTGAGATACTCAGATCCATGGCCACATTTTAGACCTAACGACCACCTGCAACTAATATATTCTGAAATCAAATCAAATCCTTATATTCCACTCTCTGCTGTAATTTTTAAGGAGACTTGATGGCATAACCATTAGGTGTGCAGTTGCCAAATGAAAGGCTGGCTATTCAAACTTGCTAGCCTCTCCGTGGGAAAGATTTACAGCCTGGGGTACCCTATGAGTCAGTTGTAGCATGTTCTACAGAGTTTCTAAGAGGCCAAACTGACTTGATGGTCAGGGATTTTGGTTTGGTTGATGGTGTGGTAGTTAAACACTTAGCTATTAACTAAAAGTTTGGCAATTTGAATCTACTAGTTGCTCTGTGGGAAAAAGATACGACAATATACTTCTGTAATGATTTACAGATTTGGAGGCCCAAGGTAAAGTTCTACTGTGTCCTACAGTATGGCTAAGAAGCAGAAAAGAGGTTTAGCTTCAGGTTTTGTTTTTTTCCCCCCTACAATTTTCTACACTGCTTCTCTTATTTCCTTACTTTCTTTCTGTCTTTTCTCCAGTCACACAACCACCCCATAAGACCATTCTCTCATATTGCCTCTAACCTAAAACCAAGACCACTGCCATTGAGTCACTTCCAACTTACAGTGGCCCTACAGGACAGAACACAACTGTCCCATAGGGTTTCCAAGGAACGGTTGGTGGATTCAAATAGCCAGACTCTTGGTGAGCAGCCAAGCTCTTACCCATGTGCCACCAGGTCTCCTATATTACCTCTGCTCCCTGCTATAAATGTAATTCATACTGTCATCAGAATTATCTTTATAATATAAACACAAGCTTGATCATGTAGTCTCATATCTATTTTGTATAGAGTTTAACTCCCAGGGTTTTATACATCTCAGATCTTACTTTATCTATCTTTCCAGCTTCTATTTTCCACATAGTCCCTAATAAACTTTCTGTAGTTTCATGATCATACTACATACTCTGTTTACTCTGATTATTCATACTCTGCATTTGCCTGTCAAATTCCTATTTATTCTTCTTGATTGAGCTCAAGTATATTTCTTCAAGAAAATGTTCATTTATTCCTTGGTTGGCTCTCAGGACAGGGTAAGTTTCCCTTCCCCAAAACTCCTACAATTATTATTTTCATATAATGATATGCAATCTGCCTTTTAGTCTTTCCTGACAATCTATAAATTGCAGAAGAGAACTGTTCTCATCTGAAATTTTAGTTACAGTGATTTTAATGAAAGACAATGTACAGAATAAAGAGAGAAGAGAGATAAACCAGGAAATACAGAAGAAATCTAGCACTGCAGATGTTTATATAAAATAATGTACACTGATTATCATAGCAAACTTAAAAATAGATTAAAGACATTAGCAATAATAGTATATAAACAGTGGCTACTTATCTACAATATAAACTCAATTTAAAATAATTAACATATTCCTTAATATTATATCATCTTATTTAACAATCTAACAAATACATACATATGCATGCAAAATTTGACTTCCTAATGAATCCTTCATTTAGAGATGAAGAACTTTGCTTTTACATACTAAAGTAAAATCACCTTACATAGCAAAAACTAAATTATGGAACTAAATATAACACAAATAATTTTTATGATGACCTGCTTCTTTTCACTGTCCAAACATCAAGTTCAAAATGCTATTTTTTTCATGAAATATCTTAAGGATTATTTTGTTGTAATGGCAGAATAAACTGACTAAAAACTCCCTTCCCCACGCACTGAAGAATCTCAAAATCATGTGCATTCCTATAGACTCTTTGTCTGATCAAAAAAAAAAAAAAAAAAATAGTTGAGGTATGACTACAGCATGATTCTAGAGAAGCTGGCAATTTATACCTTCTTTGAGAGTTACTCTTAGAATCAAAGGACTGTATATAGATTCTTCTATTGATTTCTGTGATATAACAAATTTATGTACTATAAAATGTAGTTTAAAAGTACCAAATGAGACCATTATGGAGAAAGTAAAACATAACAATGATAAGACTCACAAGATTCAGAAGATAACACACCAAACTGTAATGGAAGACATTACCAACAACACACATACAATTTTACAATAGGAGATATCATGTAACTATTTCTTTATTTGCCTCTCAAAATAGAATGATAATATAATGATGTGTCCTAATTTAATAAAAGCAAATCTCAAAGGGTGCTAAAGCAGAGTAGATTAAATCTGGCTTGCATTAGGAATAATTTAGAACACAGAAGAGTGGGTGTACTGCATACTCATCAAGCAATGTTTTATATGAAATTAGTACTTTTTGTAATGTCACTTGGATTTAGATTGGAAAATAGAGATTTCAGCATGCAATCTGTATAAAGAACAAAGAATGCACTATTTTAATGAGGTCAATAAAGGCACAGCATCTGTTTTGCTAATTAATTAGGAAGAGTTAATGCTCCAATGGTGAAAAACCCAAACCCACTGCCACTGAGTCAATCGTGCCTCATGGCGACCCTGTAGGTTGGAGTAGAACTGCCCCACAGAGTTTCCAAGGAGTACCTGGTGGATGTGAACTGCCAATCTTTTGGTTAGCAGCCATAGCTCTTAATCACTACATCACTAGCATTTTCCCAAGGGAGAAAGGCATAGATGTTTGCTTCTGTAAATATAACAGCCCTCAAAACCCCTATGGAGCAGTTTTATTCTGCCATATGGTGTCATCATGTATCAAAAGTGACTCAGTGGCACCTAATAACAACAACAGTCTTTTATGAAAATTAATTTCCTACATGTCTCATCCTCCTAACAGTATGGAGCAGAGAGGAATAATGTGCTGTCACTGGGCAGGGAGAGCAGTGGGAGTTGCATATAGGTGGGCATGTAAATTTCTATGGGAATGTACATTTCACTCAGTCATAATAAAAAAAAGAAAGAAAATTAATTTTCTTATGAAGGGTCATGACTACACAGTTTGGTTTTGTACAACAATTGTTCATAGGTAGGTTGAGGAAAGACTTGCAAGAGATATACCTTTGTAAATGGGTCTACATTCTCTTCAATATGGCAGTAAACAATCTGTGCTTGTAATAATTTTTACTGGGAAAAAATAAATTCAAAGAAATAATACTAAGTAACAAACCACATTCATGGAAAAATATTGAAAAAAAATAATCCCCCACTATGTAAATTTTAGATAATTTAGGTTCTTGGTACTTCCTCAAAATAAGCAAGTTGTCCACTGAAAACAACGTCCACTTCTGATGTGTGAAGTTATTAGTAATTTTTTTTCCACGTGAATGGAAAAAGACCACCTGAGAAGATGACAATTTTAATTTCAGAGTGGTTGATTTTAATCCATTTTTACAGCAATAGCTGCTGTCAAGACCAATTATCTATGGAATTTACTCACGGTATACATTATAAATGCATAGCATTTGGGCAGAGAACGCCTAACCTTGCAAATTTTCATTACAAAAATTTCCATTGCCATTGAATGGATTCTGACTGATAGTAACTCTATAAGACAGACTAGAATTGTCCCATAGAGTTTCCAAGAAGTGACCAGTAGATTTGAACTGCCAGTCTTTTGGTTAGTAGCTGTATTTCTTAACCACCACACCACCAGATGTTTTCTGAAATATCAGAAGACAGCCGCTATGAACTTTAGTCTTGTGGTACATCATTAAGATGCAGGTCGTTTGAGTTTCCACCAGGGGTTAGGAGATCCTATTGAATCTATATGCCTCATTCAATAACCAAACCCTGACCACAGAGTCAAGGGGTGCATATAGGAAAAAAAAAAAAAAAAGTAAAAACTGAGTAACTTAAGTTCTTCTTCTTGCATTTTCTAAAATATATAACTAACCTAATCTGTACCTTATCAGCTGTTCTTGGGCAATTTTAACATGAGAAACTGGGACTTTAAATTATTTAAGAAAGGAACTATATTAAAGAATTAAAAACAAGATTATGTTATTCATGAAGCATAATGGTTCTTTTTCAACAAACAGTTCAAACCTCACAGTGATCACACAGCATGGAATTATTCTGAGGAAGTTTAATGAGTGTTCAGATTGAGCAGTCTCAGAACCCATCAGTCAGAGCAAAACTTCCACAACTTTGTGAGCTGAATAACATTACCTACTTGTTTTAGCTGAGTATTTCACCAGTTAATGAATAAAATAATCAATATAGCTGTTTCGTATTAAGAAAACAAACAGAATGCCAAACCCACTGTGGTTGCATAAATTCAGACTCATAGTCACCCTATGAAGAGCAGAACTGGCCCACAGTGTTTCCAAGGAGCACCTGGTCCAGTCCAGCTGCCCACGTTTTGATTAGCATCTGAAAGTAACCTTTAATTGCTACTTAGCAATGATTTAGGGTAAATTTTTAGAACATACAAAACTGAAGAATTAAGGAAGAAGTTGCACTTGAGAACTACAATTAGTTGAGATTATCCTTGATTTATAGTGTGTAAGGTGATGTTAGATAGGGTGAGTCAATCCAGTTATCAATTCATTTTCTACTTAGAGATTTGGGATTGCAAATGCGGAATTGTTGAAAACAGTTTAAGTATTAAAGAGAGTTGATTTCAGAAGTAATTTAGATGACAGCTTTCTAGAGCAGTTTGATGAGGATTCTACTGTAACAATCCTAAGGAAAATCTATGAGGGTGACATATAAAGAAGTTACACGTGGGCTCAGGGAAAGAGGAAGGATTAAGAGCACTAAAATAAACTATCTAATAGTTGCTTTGATATCGAGGGAACGAGAGATGATTCTTGAGTTTCTGGCTTGAGAACAAATGAGTATATGTACATGTACTATAGTCACTAAGATAAGACACACAGGACAAGGTCCCAACTGGGACTTCAAGAAAGGGTGGGGATGATGAGCTCAGTGCACAGGCTCTGGGTTGATATTACTCAGGTTCAAATATTGAATTACCGATTACTAGCCACATAACTCTGGATAGCTTAACTTTTCTTGTTTCTGAATCTCCTCACGTGTAAAATAGGGATAATTATTTACCTCATTAGGTCATGGTGAGAATTAAATGAGTTAATACAAATCATTATCAGTAACTGCAATGCCTTCATAAAAGCATTATCTCCCTCACTACTCTTATCATCTGACACCAACAACCTTGATTCTAACAGTCTTTAACTATACAACATGTGGTTCCTAATGTCTACTACTGAATCTTGTTCCTCATGTACCCACTTCCCTTGCTTCCTAGCTTAAGTTCCATAGTTAGTCACATAATCATTAACTTGCATACATTCTCAGTTCCTTAGCTATTCTGTCTTTTAGTCATATTTCACCAAAGCCCATCCCTTGTTAAAAAGATTGAGTTGTGGCTATTCCACTCCTACAGCCATAATGTAACTAAACAAATGTAACTCCAAGTGACTAGAGAAATACCCTCCTTTGAGTGTGCTCGTCTTGCTCTAACCTCAATCAGTGACTAACAGTGGCCTCTCAGCACTGCCTGGCTATCATACGGTATTTCCTTGTTCCCCTCATCTTTCCCATTCCTATGTGACACTTTCACATCTTCTTACTAATCCTCATATAAGATCTTTGCTCTCACATAATGACTTAGCTTCATTTTTCTCTGGGAAAAAAGGAGTATCTTTCTTTTTTCCTATTTTTTTTTTCCACTTCACACAAAAGTTAAATTATTTATTTTGAAAATTTAAATCATACCAATCCCCTTTTCTGGTTAAAATCTTTGAATGACCTCCTACTTTATAAAATAAAAGTTCAATATCTTAAAAACATCTGAACTGACCCACATAATACGATTCTTATCGCATCTTTGAAAATCTAGGTGGCATAGTGATTAAACTCTACAGTTGTTAGCTAAAGGTCAGCAGTTTGAATACACAAGGTCCTCCTTGGAAATTCTATGGAGCAGCTGAACTCTGTCTTTATAAGATTACTATGAGTCACAACTCACCCAGGGGCAGTGGATTTTTTTTTTTAAGCATCTTCGGAAACCCTCGTGGCATAGTGGTTAAGAATTAGGCTGCTAACCAACACGCTGGCAGTTCAAATCCAAAAGGCACTCCATTGAAACCTTACAGGGCAGTTCTACTCTGTCCTAAATGGTCACTATAAGCCAGAATTGACTTGATGGTAATGGGTTAGAGCATCTTTGACTGTCTCTTCCCCTACATCTCTGCGATGCCCTTTTGATATGCCAGTTTTCTCCCATCTCAGAGTCTATATACTTTCAGGCTTCTTTGTTCATTCTGTCCCCAAATAGTCACATGGTTACTCCCCAGTGTCCCTTAACTTTTCATTGACTGTCTCCTCAGTGAACTCTTTCTTGACCCCCTATTTTATAATGTCACTCCCAACATTTATTTTCTTCCTTCCTTGTTTTAGTTTTTTCCAGTGAGTTTATACTTAAAATACAGCCAGTATTTTAATACAAGGTACTAAATATTTACTTAGTTATATGTTTATTATCTATTTCTCCTCACTGGAATGTAGACACTATGACGGCCAATATCTGCTTTTGCTTTTTACTAGTGTTTCCCCACTTATAATAGTATTTTGTACATAGTAGATACTTAATAAATATTTGCTAAATGAATAAATCAATGTGTTTCACATAATGCCATAGTGAATCTGTTAGCTCAATAAAAAATGGTTATCATTATTGTATTAATAATAATATATTGAGCATGATGCATTTAAAACAACATAAGAACTCCAGATTGTAGTTCACTGGATCTGGATTTCCAAGTAGGAAGATGAGCTGGATATAAATTAACATAATAATGAAATCCTTTAAATAAACAAGATCTTGTTGGGAAGAATATTAAAGTAGAAAGATGATGTGTGAAGATAGAACACAGGGTGCACCATTCTGAAACAGGTGGAAGTAACAACACCTAGCAAAGATACTAAAAGGAAATATTCAGAGAAATACAAGAAGCTCTAGGAAAATATAGTATAATGAAAGTCTATAAAGGTTAGTTATTTTTAGAAGGTGAAGTGTTCTAGAGTGTCAGATACTTCACAGCAGATATTACAAAGAAAATGACAAAATAGCAAATGTGAGCACAATGACTCATTTAGTGAAAATAAATCTTCAGAATCAAAAGCATATAAAGGTTGCAACGAAAGCAGTTCCAAGATTGTTAGAAGACAAATATCGTCATGTAACACATGTTCTTTACCATCGGTTTATGAAAAGAACAAAAGGAGAGAGCAAGAAAAGGGATTCATCTTTGTTTGACGTTATGCGCCCAGGGAATGACACAGTGGGGCAAGGAAGGGGTTCCCAGACTCACTGAATGGAAATGGATTCTAGACAAGCAGCTGGATAAGGGAAGCAGCTAAGCTAGCAAAATTACAGTATGTTTAAACAAGAATGGAAATAATGTAAAAAACTCCAGACATCCTCGACCCTTATCACTAGAAAAATAAAAATGACACCAATTAATCTAAAATGTGAAGTATTTTTATGTGACTCTCATTATTTTTAATTAATCTTATTTACTATTGAATATCCCATAAATCTTATACAAAGAAAGGAAATTCAGAATTATTTATCGCTACCCTCAACAATATGGAGATATTCTGTTGTTTTTGTAGTTAGAGACCACGAAGAGTTTTTGAATATTCTGTTAAATAAAGGCATTTAAAATACAATCAGTATTTTACAGATAATTACAACATGAATCATAAGTGGGTGCAAACTGAGTAATTTGATTAATTTCTAGGTTGACCTTTAGTAAAGTATTTGTCTAACATTTCTTAGTTGTATTTTTATTATATCAAGCTGAAGCTGCAGCCATTTAATTTTCATGTTGTTTTTGAAAATGAGAAGTGCATTATGGCTGGAAAATTAGTTTGTTTTTCTAAAGAACGGTTTCACTTTAGAAACAATTTGAATTTCATAATATAATATGAACACTGTCTTTAAATACCTGCTTCTCTACCTAGCTTGTTCTTTCAAGGTTGCCTTACTTATACATTATTCACTTCTATATTTATTGAGTTAAGTAATTATTTCGCAGGTAGTTAAATTTATTGTTCACTCATAAAAAACTAAAATGCACCTGATGATGGTATGTAGCTTCCTTGTAGGTTTGTGCCATCACTCTAGGTAGCCTGTGACCTAGATGAGAGACCTCAGCATTGCAGATATATAATGTGCATCTCCAGCAAAACTGCCTGTAAGAGTAACTTCATTATTCTGGGAAGCTAGATCTATAAAGTATGTAAAATATAGGAGTGTTCTGCCTATACAATTTCTGCTAAGTCCTGCAAGACTAAGTGATAAAACCTGAGTCAGCTTCTGTTAGTGTAGACCTTACTAAAAAGTTCATTATGACATGGAAAGAAAAAAGTAACTATCATTAAAAAGGGTACTTTTTCCTTTAAGTAAAAAAAGTAGTTTAGTTCTATAAGGTTCTGCCTTGATTAATGAAGAATAAGCCACCTGAAGGCATTTAGTGGTATAGTGTACCTGTTAGTCATGGTAACCCAGAGCTATAGCAGAATGATGAGAAGGAAAAACTCACCAGGACCACGGGACAGATTGTGGTGGGCGGTAAAATATGGTCCTTCAAAGGTCCACAGTCACATTCAGGTTTTAGATGAGAAGCACACTTATTATGCAGCTAGGAAGGGAAAAAGGGAAACAGGGTCAAACACTGCAGGACAACCAGCAAACAGTGTGCAAATGACATTTCAACTGAGGAACAGCAAATACATTAGAAGTACCTTAAATCAATTACAAGAACAAATAAACAGAATCATAAAGCGATTCACATTACATTTAAATAAATCTATCTATCTTAAATAAATCTAGTAGCCATTTCCTTGACCCAACCTATGTATTTTCTAACTCTTGGAAATGTTTATATTAAAAATGTACTTTAGGTTTTACACCAATTCCGCCTGATTTCTTTCACAAGCAGAAATTATTGTCCATTATAGTTCATTTCATTCTTTGATTATCTGTTGTTGGCATTATCTTGAAACCACCATGCACTATGGATGCCTTTTTTTTTTGACCCTCCTGTTTTCTCAAAGTCGTTGGAAAGTGCACAGCTCAGTATGGGGCATAATTGATCCCATCATTAGTTTTAACTTCGTAATTCAATATGTAAATGTAACCAGAGATTCATCTCAGTAGGAACAGGATATAAATATGATGATTACAATTATAAAAATTTATCTTTATATTGTATTTATCAGCTCTATATTAAGTTAGTGTATAATGTGCTATTTATTTCTTATCATGTATGAACTACAGCTAACATTTTTATCAATCCAAGTCACAGATTTAAATTAAAGAATTACAATGTAGTGCATTACGCAGTAATGTGTTTAAAAAGGAAACAGCAACTCTTACTGGAATCACACAGATTTGATAAAATAATATCTTCTTTAAAGGCATCTAGGAAATTCTTCCCTCATCCACTTCATATTACTTTTGATATGAAACACTCATACCTTTAGAAATTATACTTTTTATCCTGTTCAAACCAAAACAAGCACCACACCATTTTTAATTTTGGACAGAATGCCACCCTTTCAAATTCATGGCTGTATTAATTCCCACAGCAAACTTATCTTTGTAAGCAGTTAAGTAGAAACCAAAAATGAGAGTATAATACACGCTGATTTACTATTGGTGATAGAACTGTACTAAAGAGCTATTTCTAAAACATTCATTATGCTATTTTCCTGCTTTTAGTCTAAAACCTTGGCATTAGGGCTACAGGCACTGAAGAAGAAAGAAGTAGTTGAAGCCACATGCACAAGAGAACTAAATAAAATGACACTGTGATTTGGCAAATTGAAATGCATAGCTTCCTGAAAATAAAATTAGCGATTGGTTTAAAATGTAATATTAGTTTATTTAACTTAATAATGCATTTTCCTAAAGTAAATCATGGCCCTGTACATTTGGATTTAGAGTTAATGGATTACCAAGCACCATGAAAACTGAACCAAAACAAAAGACAGATTATGCATCCTAAGGCTTTCCTGTACCACAGTAGTCACAGAAGAAAAGCTTTTGCTCTTTAGTCTTGTACAACCGCCTTAAAGACAAGCCTGCAGGCTTTCAGGTCCCTCTACAAATAGAAAACCCAAGGCAAAACTCCTTGTGCATATAAAGTGGAAATATTTATTCTTGAATACAGTAGAAAGCCATACATATGACTATGAAGAACAGAGGGGCAGGATGCTGTGTGTCTCATGCCAGCACTGACCAAATGCAGGCTGAGCACTGACACACAGGCTGAGCACACTCCATACTCTTCCCCAAGTGCATCCACAATGTCCCACTGATACAGAAGAATGAGTAACCTTATCATAGCCATCTGAAAGTTAAAAGATGTAACAAGAGATGGCAAAAATAAAAGATATGTTAATGGAAGCTTTCTGGCATTCTGGTTAGATTCCCTGTCAGAAGGAAAAAAAAACTGAGGACTCAGGTAGAATATACAATTAACGAGATGATGAGGTGGAGGGGTTAATTTTTCATATTAGGATTTGAGACCTTCAGAATATAGGTAGTGGTAAACGATCCCCTGAAATACATTTAGCTCTACAGAGTTAAATGCAGCCAGCCATGGGTTTTTATAGCTTTATATCTACTACAGGCCATACCTCTGAGCACTGGCTAGGTAGCTGCAGGCCAGAATCCTACAGGAATATAAGTACATTGGAAACCATACAATACTAGGAAAACAGGGTCTTACAACGCAAGAAAAGTCTTCTAACCAAGTTATCTACATTCCCTGACAACGCACAGGTATACCTTGATTAAGTCTGAACTCTGGTCATCATCGTTACAAGACTATTTATAGCCAAGAGTGTCAAAGCTAAGGATACAATGTTGGATCCTCTGATCATCTTACAAGATCTGGGTCAAGTCTGCATAATTGGCCTAGTTTATTTACCACCTGTCACAGACACATTAAATATAAAATGTGAAAGCCAAGGAGAAAATATTTGTTTCTCTAGACTATTTATCTAAAATTAAAAACAAACAATAAGAATAACAACAAATTGCTTATACCTATCATCCTGAAATTTTAGAGTAAGCATCTAAGAAAAACAGCTGAGTTGCTCTCAGTGTCAATAAGATATGAAGACTGACAATTATTTTAAAGACAACTCAGTTGCAAATTCAGCAAAATTCTCATTAATAAACAGATAAAAACTACAACATCAATGAATCCTTCCTCCTCAGTAAAATAACCAATGACATATCATTGGAAAGGAGTTGTTTTCTATTTTTTCCCAATTACAATGATTTTGAAAGAGAAAGTTTACAAACCCTCAGATTATTATTTTATTTCCAGAAATTCCCATTCATATCAAGGAATCTATATCATATCTAGGAAATTCAGATAATATTAAACAGCTTTTCCTGGAAAGGAGATGAACACTTGGAAATAATTTCAGAGTTAGGAAATTCCACTAGCATTTAATTTAAAGCTAGATTGAAGTTTCTTGGAAAAAGCTCTCAAGTTAGCAAGAACAAGTGTGTGTATGTATGTAAGTGCACTCATGTCTATGAGGTTGAAACAGAAAAAAACAGTATCCTGTACAGAGAATAACAAATGGAATTTAAAACAACAAAAGGAAGAATGACAGAATATAAATTTTCGTACAAGTTTAGACAACAAGGTTAAGAGGAATCACGATTCTAAGAGAATTTGGGCAACGTGATTGCTAGGAGCACATAGGTTGGTTTGTATATTTCACTAATACTTTGAAAATTTCAGGGTGTTGTCTACAGTTGAAATTTCCCAGAGCACAGACTATTCTATAGCACTGAAAAACCTTTAAATAACAAATTGCTTAAACTTTTTCACATTTTAATTGGAGTGGCAACGTATAATGCCAAATGTTAATAATTAATAGCCATAATGATAGGCTGCTTTCATCAAGCCTGAGAAAAATCTATTAATCTCTCATTCTGTTGAGTCCTACCTAACTAAGGGTATTTTATTATGACTAGAAATAATAGTCACAACATACTCTAAATAAAAACTCAAGGAAACACACAGCGTAAATGAATGGGTAGAAGAAATGGAATCTCAAGGATAACAGAATGGAAGCAACAGAGGACACCACAAACCATTAGAAAGTTAGATGTCAGAAGATAGAGTTATACTATTCTTACTTAGGTATTTTCTATTTTTATTTTTTAAGTGCTTTGACTTACAAAAGGTGATAAAACTCAGTTCTAACAACCTAAATCTGTATCTACAACATGGCAAACTAGCATAATATCAAAAGGTTATATGTTCTAACTAAATAAGATATGTGAAATAGATTTTCTCTTTAAGTATTTGTTTAAACTTACTTGCTTATCTGATGTAGAACTGTTACAAGATAATTTTTTAAACAAAACTTATACTGGGCATGCATTTAAAATTTAGTTTTTGATAGTGCACTTATTTTTACTACCTCTAAACTTACCACTCTGTTAAGAACCTTGGGAAATTAGGAAAAAGACATCGATCATGGAGCTGGAGCTGGAGCCGACTATATTCTAGCAGTGTAGACTGTGTGAGCAAGTGCTGTGGAACCAAGGTAACATTTAAGGGGCGCGCGTGTGTGTGTATGTGTGTGTGTGGAATAAAGATACAAAAAGTACTTAGAAAAAAGAAATACTAGTGTCAAGGAAACTTTTACTGAAGACATGAAACTTACATTTGTTCTTGAGATAGAGTTAGAATTTAAGGAGGGGTATTCACAGGAATACAGTGAGCCAAATCACAGGAATGGGTGACCATGTCCCTCTCTAGGGAATGCCAAGAGACATGCAGCTACAGCAAAGGGAGCTGACAGGGGAGGAGTATTACACAGAGGCATGTGCTTAGGTTTAAGTGCTGATTTTTGAGGAAATGAAAAGCAGGTGGAGAAGGGGGAAAGTAAAGACTGCATTTATTATCACTGAACTATTATAGGTTGCCGAAAGAAGCATATGATAACAAATGAATATTTTCAGAAGATCTTTCTGGAGGTGGTGTGCAGCCTGCATTATAGGAAAAGTACCTTCTGTTAGGGAGCTAAGCCAAGAGATTCTGAGTCTAATCTAGTAAAGAGGTGCTAAGAGCTTGCACTAGGTCTGTGAATGTGGAGGCAATGACTCAAATAGGAGAGAGATATTTTAAGAAGAAAACGTCAAGACTCAGTGAAGGGTTGACTATGTGGGATAAAGGTGAAAGACAAAAGCAAAAGAAATTGACTTCCAATTCTATCTCCAATGACTAGGAGCATGATGATGCCATGTCTGACAGAAATAAGAGCTAAATAGTTGCTTTTGGTGAATGGATATAAGTTATTTGTCATCTAGGACATAGTGAGATTCAGGACCACTTGCTTCTGGGTGGTTTTAGGAAATTAGGACCATGGTGCAAGACTACTCTGATGTAGGATGGCCAACTATAGATCCTTCCAGAGGCGAGAGAAATGACATGAGTAATATTCATGGACTGCTCTCTGTGTACCAGGTACTGGGTGTTGTACACCACACAATATCTTATATCCTTCTCACTATGATAACAGTTACGTATTGAGCACTCGTGTGTGATACTCAGCCCTACACATATCTACACGGATTACTTACTCACTTAATCCTCATAATAATCCCACAAATTAGACATCATTAACTCCATTTTACAAATTAGGAAATTGGTCAAAATAGTCTGCACATCTGACACACATTAAAACAGCTAGTAAGGGACTACCTCAAGAATCAGACTGGAATGACTTTAAGATTCAAATTATTTCCAAAAGTAGTGTATGGGAGGACATAATTTTATTTTTAAATCCTACAATGAAATTAAGCTTCTTTCTTCTCATGTATATCTGCAGTCTAATCTTCATGTCATTCACTCACAAAGGCCTTTCTAAAAAAATGCAATGGAGAGTGTCCTATCCGATCACTCTTAGTGCCTCTGCCAGCTGTTTCCTGTGTTAACAGTACTTTCAGGGAAGTAGCAGGATAAAAGACAGTTGATTTTGTTTGCTTGAAGTTAGCTAACAGTAGCTAGCCATCAGTCTACAGCGTACCAACTTTTGCTAAAACTTTTATGCAATGGCTGAAGAAACTATAAATTGTATCTCTGTATATGAATTTTCTGAGGTAAATACATTGTTTAATTTGGGAAGAAAAATCAATACATTGAAAATTTAGCCCTATAATTATTTAAAATCAAAGATCCAAAAGTGCACAGAGGCTGAAATTACTTACAGAAAGACTGGAAATTTCTTCCCGATAGATGAAAACTTCTCTTTTCTTTTTTTAACATGCAAGTCTTTTTTGGTAAATCACATATTCATCACACTACCAACCTTTCAGTTTGCAGCCAAAAGCAAAAATTATGGGATTTAAAGACTTTCGTAGTTTGTGTTGTGTTATGGCATACCGCCAAACAGAATCATGTTCACGTACCCCAATAACAACAAAATATCAAAGATATAAGATCTGGATGGATCCAGGACATGTAGAATCCTTGGATTTTCCACCACAACCAAAAAACCCAACCCACTGCTGTTGAGTGAATTCTGACTCAGCAGCGATCCTATAGGCCAGTATAGAACTCCCCATAGGGTTATCAAAGAGGACCTGTCAGATTCAAAACTGTGGACCTTTTGGTTAACAGATGCAGCACTTAACTACTCCACCATCAGGGTTTCCAGATTTTCAACAGTATGGTTTATTCAAAGGTAGCACCCTCTTTCCTCTAAAAGGGAGGGTCTCATTTCTCTCAAGGCGTGTGCCATCATCATGACAAAAGATAAACCTATGACTGGTTGATTTAGAAATGTAGATTTTTTGGAAGAGACAAACAGTTAAAACAAAAGAAAAAGAACCAAGAAAACAAAATGAAATATAAAACAAGGAAGGAAAGAATTGTAAGATACCTTTAATAACCATTAAAAAAAGAAAAACAAAAAACTATTGCAAGCAATAAATATGAAGAGAGCAATGCCATAGAACGGAAAAGAACTGAAGACACATTTCACAGAGAATAAATGAGAAAAGATGAAGAGGAATTTAATAAAAGAAAATCATAAAAGTTCTGAAGTATGATATAGTATGAGGAGAAGCAGTGCTACCATATTTTAGAAAGTTTCAACCTTAGTATGTATTTAAAATATATCATTTTTCAAGAAATAAATCAAATAATAAACCTAAGAGATTGTATTTGAAGTTAATAAAGAATAGAAAAATAACTTAAAATACAAGGAAGAAATAAATTCTACATCAATCTGATTTAATTTCAGTTCATGGGAAAACTGAAGTCTATCTAGTGACAATGCACTAAAATGGAAAACAGGAGAAAGGACAGGCTTCCATGAGGTCTGAAACAAAAGCTGGGGTTTCTGTAGAAGCTTAGCCAAAGAAACCCTAATTGTTTTTTCAAATGTGGTCTTCTTAGAACTGAAAACTTCATGTCTTTGAGCATTTCTTACGTGTAATTTTAATCACTGTTAGACATTTTATTAGAATAACTAAGCATCTGAAAAAATAAGGCTGTTTTTCATAATTGGGGAAATTTCAACTGTAAATATAATTTAACCAAGTAATAGCTGCAAATGACTACAGAAAATATGTTCGTTTTTTTAAAAAAGTGCTTAAATATATTTTTGAAATGCGAGTCACAGTTGGTTTTTCTCATCACCCTCTGTGTGTGTCTGTGCATGTGTGCATGTATGTGTTTAAGAAAAACCACTTAAACTGTGTGGGATTTGAGGGCACGACAGAGAAACTTCTGAATTTGCTTAACTCACCCAGTGTCTCCCAGTGTTTTACTCTGTCAAAAGTAAGAACTCTTCCTCCTTTAAGAATGAGACTCAAGCACACTAACTGGAAAAAGCAATCTAAACAAAAAACTCCTGTCCCATAAATTTTTGTAGTATGGTATCAAAAAGGGCTATTCTTGAAAACATGAATTCTAATTATTTTTCTAGAAATTAAGCATTGAACAGTGGAGGAACCGCCTAACAACCTCATTTATTTTGGAAGTTATCTGATGCAGGCTTTCACAATCATCCAAACTAGCCAGATACTAAAGTATCCCAGGATGGAGAAGTTTTTCTCTTCTTTCTTAATTACTGTTTTAGGTTATCTGTGCCGCTGTAACAGAAATATCGTGAGTAGATGGCTTTAACAATCAAATAAACAAACGTATTCTCTCACAGTTTAGGAGGTCAGAAGTTTGAAATTAGAGTGGCAGCTTCAGGGGAAGCTCTTCTTTCTGTCAGATTTGGAGGAAGATCCTTGTCATCGATCTTCTCTAGTCCAGGAGCTTCTCAGAACAGGGACTTTGAGTCCACAGGATGCCTTCTGCTCCTGGCACTACTTTCTTGGTGGTATGAGGTTCCCCCTGTCTCTTTATTGCTTCTCCCTTTCCTACCTCAAAAGAGACTGACTTAAAACACAACCTAATCCTATAAATTGAGTTCTGCATCATTAACGTAACTGCCTCTAATCTTGCCTCATTAACATCATAAAGTCGAGTTTCAAACACATAGGAAAATCACATCAGAGGACAAATGACGGACAATTACACAGACTGGGAATCCTGCCCTAGTCAAGTTGACAGATATTTTGGGGACACAACTGACTACATAACAGACATCACTGTCATTAAGTATTAGTGTTTACATCTATATCTTTTAACCCACAATTGGTGATTTACCTGACAAAGCAAGGCAGATGCATGTTGGGAAAGAGAATAAAAGGAGTTTTCAGAGGCATCAAGACCTAAACTGTGGGCCCCATTTACATCTTTACCAAATTGCATAGTAGGAGGCAATCTGTCTACCTTCTTTCAGTGTTTTCACTATGTAGGTAAATCTTTGGACCACCTTATATACTTTTAACCTTTCAAAGTCCACAGATCCTATGTTCAAAGTAAGTCAAAAATATGTAAAAGATATAACCCTACCAAAAAGGGGATGTGGGGTTGAGGAAGAGCCATGCCCAACCATCTAACATCTCGCTCCCGTGGCCTGCCCTACTTGCAGCCTCTGGATACCTTCCTAGTGAACTTCGAGAGCTGCAGAGAGCAGAGTATGAAAGCCTTGTAATTGGATCATCTCTAAGATTATCATAACTTCCAAAATTCTTGATTCTGGTACAATGGACCTGACCCTGTTCCTATCCCTTTGAAACGGGATGAAGTAAGAAAGCCCCCAAATCTTCATGCCATCCTAGTTTAAAATTCAGGATGGTTCTCACATATAAGCTTCTTGTAGTATGTGCAACACATAGTCTCCAACATGAGTGAATGCTGGGGATTTCTCCCCAGTGTTACTCACTGTGATCTGACACCAGACACAATGCAGTCCTGTCAGGCCCTGGTAACATTTAACTGTTTTGTGACACTTGTCACATTTGGTGGGGCAGTTGCCTTCAACCCAGTAATGGTGCATAACCTAGAACAGAACAACAGGAATGTGGTAAGATGAGGCATCTGAAAGCACTACCCTCAGAAAACAAGCAGGGCTACAAACTTACTTCAGTGTTTTTCTTGGACTTGACATAGGTCTTGATGCAAGAGGGAGGTGCTCTAGCTACACATCGCTCGTGGACTGTGTACTTGCAGACTGAAAGGAAACATGTACACAAATTCAGAGCTAATCCTTGTCCTGATTGCAATTTTATAGGGAAGGAATGACATTAACAGAACTTCATTTCATATCCACTGCTCCCTAATCAATCCAATCAGCCACATCAAGGAAAAGTCCAAGTCGACTGTTTTTACCATAGAATACAAAAGGCCAATTAGCACAGGAAATATTATGCATGTGAAAAACCAAGACTCCTCTATCATGGCATAGCAGGAAGTGCTTAATTAAATCAGTCCTTGCTCAAATTTTTCACAATAATTCCCAGATGACAAAAATATTAAAGACAAATTGATGACTGCCAAATGGCTTGGGGTCATTTGCTCTTAGAAGGAAGAGATCTATATTTTACAAAGTATAGGCATGAGAGCAGCTGGCAGGCATGGGAATAAGAGCTCATGAGTTTGTGCTATTTTGTCTATTGATTTATCTAAAGCTTAAATGGCTGATTAGTCTATTTCCAGAGAACAGATTTTGTCATCTGTTCCAGGTCCCCGTCAAAGTTAAGCCTTCACTGGCTATCACGGTACTGCTTCTCTAAAAGAAACAATTTCTAGACAACATATGATATATACAATAAAACCTGTGAAATCCAGAAGCTGAGGAAGGTGGAAACCTGCCAGAGAAGGAAGACTTCAATATTTTCCACTAAAACATACTACAGGAAAGTGGTGACACTTTACCCTGTCAAAGGTGGAAAACCTGTGAGACCCAGAAAAACAAAGTAGTTCCATCAAGTTATGATACTCACAGGTTTCACTGCATATGCAAAAATTTATATTTGTAAGACAGTGCACATATATGCATACATACAAGCATATATGTATATGTGAGGGGACATATACATACATATAAAGTATATCATAAACCAAATTTATACTTTGTTTTTGCAAAGTATTATTTTATTAAATTATTTTACGGTTTGATTCTGAATATAACTTAGGGTTGCTTACAGATGTTTGTTTACTAAATCACTGGTCCCAAATTAAGGTTCTAAAATAAATAAATACATACAATAAAAATTAAATTAAAAAACAGCAGGTAGCCCTCTCAACAAAACATGTGGAAAATAATTATTATATGAAATTGCAATGAAGAATTTTAAACCCACACAATATAGTAAAACTTTTCCAAATATTTACATTTGCAATTTCCTTTAGGAACACAGAAAAAAACACAGTTCTTCATCTTCTCATACTGTCAACAATGCTAAGAGTTTTGACTGTATCACACTAATCAGTTAAATTACGTATGCAAAATTCTCATTTGCCATATCACACCAGTCACTATATTTGAGAGTTATGATTTTCCTTTATAAGAGTCTACCAATATAATTTATCACAGAAAATACCCATCTTAAAAGAAAAAGACAAACAAACAAACTTTAAAAATGAAGCATTTTCTTTCTAGGTATACAAGAAAAATGTTATAGTCTAACTAGTCTTCTAAACACGTCCACCAGAAACTGTCCTCTAAACCAATGTATAGCAAATCCCATGTAACTTTATTAAAATCTCACAAATTCTTCTGAAATTAAACGTTCATGGCACTAAAACATGGCTTATGATGTTAAATTATACATTCTGAAGTAGTCTATCTACCAATGATGCTGATAGTTAAAAGAAAAAACAGCAACAGCAACAACAAAAATCCCGGAAACAAGGTATTGTATGTAAGCCAGGTAAATTAGATTTCATATATGAGATCTGCCACTTAGGTTTGCAAACTCATCCTAGAAGAAATGCTCTATATCTCACTCCTGAATATCACTACGGTCACCTGTCCAAGTCCTCCCCTTGGGAAGCTATGCACTGATACCAGCACCTAGTCCACCCTTCAAAGCAATGTGGGAACACTTTCTCTGGAATGGCATCAGAGCTGTTGTCTTATTACCTTTGATGTCCCGAATGTCATCAAAATGTCTTCCTTTCAATATTTCCTTTATCTTCAGATAAAGAAATAAGTCAGTGGGGACCAGATCAGGTGAGGAAGGAGAGTGTTCCAATACAGTTATTTGTTTACTGGCTAAAAACTCCTCCACAGACAACTATACAATTAAATTTGCCAACTTGCTACCTTGCCACTATGTGAAATGGCCATTCCAGAAAGGGTTCCAAAATTGCTTTGAAGGGTGGATTAAGCGCTGGCATCAGTGCATAGCTTCCCAAGGGGAGTACTTTGAAGGTGACTGTAGTGACATTCAGCAATGAGGTATGTCGGACTTACAACAGTGAAGTTTGCAGACATAACTGTCAGTTCTATTACAAACATGTATGCATCTCTCTCTCTATAGATAGATACAAAGATAGAAATAGAAATAGAGATAAATGCCAAAAATGGAAAATGTGTAATGAAGATGACAGTGTCAGTAACTTTCTAACGTAGCAGAAAAGGGTACGAGTGGATGAATGGAGAACTCTACATATAAGAGAGGAGGACATAATATCTCCTTTTAGCAGAAGCATCAGGGAATTTAACAGTTTCATAGGCACATATACTTTAAAAGAGTCCTAATGGCACGGTGGTTAAGTGCTTGACTGCAAACTAAAAGGTCAGCAGTTTAAACCCACAAGCCACTCCATGGGAGAAAGATGTGGCAGTCCACTGTAGATTCAAAGGCATGCTGTCTCTTTAAAAATATTTAGATGACTTTTATAAATGAATTGTTAGCATTGGATTAATAGAAGAAAACAGATATTGCAATGGTAAGTGTACTAAAATTACAATAATGTCCATAACTCAAGAACTGTTAATGCTTTAGATTGCAATATCCATTAACCAAATATGAATATTTTCTTTATGATAGCATTAAAAAAGCATGTCTGAGGGGTAATATCAGTTTGCATTCCTTATGATTTCTTAGTTTGAATGCAAATCTATTTTTATCAATTGATTTACATTTTTTAAAAAGATTTGAAACTGACTCAGCATGTCAATGTGAATAAAGTGACTAACTTACAGAAAAAGACAAATATGACTAATATAAATATGAGAAATCAATGGAAATGTTCATGATGATCTCAGAAGAAATGGCAATCATGAATAAATTTAATACCGTGAAAAGAATATGGTTAAAGAATAGGAAAATATTCTTAGTTGTCTTCCAAGTGAAGGACTTCCCCAAAGTGAAGAAAAGTAAATGTAGAGTGACCTAACTACACAGAAAACTACTACAGGGAAACATAAATCACAGGTTCAGGGGATGGCGAGATTCTTTCTTAGGTCTCTATCTACAAATGGAACCACACCAAGAAATCAACCATTTCTCCCTCAACGAGATGATGTCCCAGCAGAGCAAACATACTCACAGGAACAGCAGAGGCCCTGTTTCCCCACACCAATCAGCATGTTCAGACAGAGATTGCAATAGGCAGGTTTGTTGAAGTGTTTGAGTCGCCACACATGCTGCCCGTCATCCTTCACGTTCTGCATGCGACATAAGAGAAACAGGTTTCGCTTAATGAAGAAACTCTGGAATATGAAAGTGCCAATATAATTCAGAGCTGGACTGAAGCATTCGAAGACAATCTATTATTTCATCTCTGAATTTCTCCAAGATCTCTGTAAGACTCTTCAGAAAAACACATGTGCACTAGTAGAACGTGATACTGCTAACAAATCTAGGATATTAGAGCAACTCACACATTCTCGTCTAATGTCAGCAGTTCAACAGCATCGTAAGGATGCTGCCAAGTGGAGCACTCCTTTAGATCAGGGATGTGTGTGCCTCGCCTTTAGATTTTTCATTCTTAGCACAATTCTAGAAACAAATATATAAATAATGAAGAGGCAAATGCTCTTAAGTGGGAGAGTTTGAGAAAACAAAAAGTATATAACATTTTCTACATTATAAAAACTAAAATTTCGAGCAATACTTTGACATTTTTGTGCCTCATCACAAAACAAAACCCTCTGTCGTTGAGTTGACTCTTGACTCATAACAACCCTACAGGACAGAGTAGAACTGCCCCACAGGGTTTCTAAGGAATGCTTGGTAGATTCAAACTGCCAACCTTTTGGTTAGCAGCCATAGCACTTAATTACTATGCCACCAGGGCTTCAGATACAATACCTCACAGGGCCACAAAAGTCTGCTCTGATCAGATAGGCACCTCCATCCCAGAGAGAAATATCCTCTATCTACAGACTTGACGGCACTTGGCTTGGCTAGTTAGTACCCCTAGTAGCTGGGCCAGCACACTCCCTCCAGTCCTCAGTTAACTTCAGCTCCCTGCCAGGCAATGGAATTATGCAAACCAAGCAATCACATCCTCCTGCAGGAACCAGGGGCACCCCTCCCTCCAGCTATCACAAAGTGTGCTCCACACAGCTCCTTCAGGTTCATTCTTTTCTCAAAGGGTGAGTTTCCTGAGACCTTGCCTGCTATCCCACCTCAACCTCCTTTGAGACTGTGAGTATATGTGACTAATAAACTTCTGCAATCTCTTCTGTCCAGTGTTGAGGGTCTTGTGGTCAGTCATCTTATACTAGTTAGGCAAGAGGATCCCTCCTTTACTAATTGATGAATTGGAGGTGCTCAGTATACTTACTTGATACTGAAATAAGAAAAAGAAAAAAAAAATCCATTGTTGCCAATTCAGTGCTCACTCACAGCAACCATGGAAGACACAGCAGCCCTTCCACATAGAGTCTGCAAGCAGTGGTTAGCGGATTCCAACCTCCACTCTTTGGGTTGACAACCTGAGCTCTCAATCACTGAACCTAAAGGGCTCATTCCTGGCACAAGTAATACACGAAACTCAAGCTGGTGATCAGATCTTGCAAGAAAGCAGAGAGATGGATTGGGATGAAAAAGACCAATACTTCAAAGTAAGTTATTAGTAACATACTGTTTCAACTGAAGATTTTTTGATCTGTGAAAACCAACTTGAGTGTATTTTTGTAAGCATCAAATAGTACATTTAAAAAGGTAATTTTTTTAATTTACACTATCTTGTTTGTCCCTCTTTTGTAAATAGTGTGTCACACTATTTTGTTTATCCCTCTTGTAAAATACAAATGATTTTAATCATAAAGGTAATGAAAATATTAAAACTATATTACTATACTTATTTACCATACTGCAACCTTGAATTTAAGTAAATTCACTTTTATTCTTCTAGGTAAAGCTCTATCTAAGAGTTTGATAGTTGCTTCTGTAGTTGGTGTTTAATCATATCTTCTTTGCTCAAGACTAAAGTAAAAAGAATTGATATAATACTTATGAATCTCTTGAATAACTTACGAGAACCAAGTGTTAAATGAAGTTACATCAGTACTCTTGTTACCTTCATTTTCTCCATTACTGTGTAGTCCTTGTATGCCAGTCTCCAAACTAGACCAAACTAAGATTAATTTCCAACACTGGTTCTTGATGTTTAACTGAAAATATTACAGGTAGTTTTTAGGTTAGCCAAGTCGTCAGTTTTTGTAGAATTTATTCACCTAATAATTTTTTGAGCACCTAAGATGAGCTGAGGCACTACCATTAATTTGTTAACAGTTACTGTCAGATGTCACCAGTTCCAATTCACACTGATCCTAAGTAAAATTGTGAGTGTATCTGAACCACTGTTGCAGCCACTGTATTAATCTATCTTGGTGAGGGTCTTCCTCTTGTTGTTAAAACCCTCTATTTTGCCACACATCATGTCCTTCTCCAGGGACTGAGCCATCCTTGTAATATGTCATAACACGTCCAAAGTATGTGAGATGAAATCTTGCCATCCTTGCTTCTAAGGAGCATTCTGCTTGTACTTTTGCCAAGATAGATTTTTGTTGGTGTTGTTCTTTTGGCAGTCCTTGGTATAGTCAATATTGTTTCCAAACAACATGATATAAAGGCATTAATTCTTTGATCTTCCTCATTAATTGTTCAATTTTCACATGTACATGAGGCAATTGCAAATACCATGGCTTGGGTCAGGCACATCTTAGTCTTCAAGGTATTAGCTTTGCTTTTTAATACTTTAAAGAAGCCTCTTGCAGTAGATTTGCCCAACGCAATGTGTCATTTGATTTTATGACTGCTGGTTCCATTGGTGTTGACTGTGTAAATAATGGGACAATATAAATATTTCCAGATCACATTATTTCTCTTGATAATGAAATATTAATAATAATGCTTACTAAGCTCTAGTTTCCATTCTCAGTCAGGAGATAAACCACCAGATCTGTAAGGTCAGAGAAAATCTATAGTAACTAGTTCTTATATTAGAAACAGAAATGTCTAAACCTGTATCAGAATATGAAACATTAATGAAAATACATTCTGAGAGATAATTTTCCAGGTTTTCATGTGTTTCAAATGTCTCCCTGTGTTTCAAGCAGAAATACTGCCCACCCCACCTCCACCCCCAAACTGTATTTTCAAAGATGTTTGAAAAATAGCCTTGAATAGAAGAGTTATCCTCCTTCAGAGCACAGGGCAGTTCTCTTCCTGTCCAGTACGATAAAGAGTCTATCTCTTTGAGGCAAAGGTTAAGCAGGTTTATTTACCACATGTTACAAAAGATTTAGTTTCCTGAAGCCAGGAGTTGTTCAGCTCTGATGGAAGCTGTGTTCTATGCACATCATTTGCCTTGTCCACTGTCACTGACTCCATGAGAACTTTGGAGGCAAGGCACCAGATACAAACATAAACCTCATGCTGCTTGCTTTGCCCAGAGTAACAAAGTCCTTTGTCTCTGACCCAGGAGTTTCATGTGTTCTGCAAGCCTCCATAAAACTGTGGCTAGCTAAACTCATTAACTCACAAGTAAGAAACAAAATCTCAGACTCTTCACAGTTCTTGACAATGCACAGACTTTCTTTAATAGCACTGAGCTAACAAGCTTTCAACAAAAACAGCATTGTAGAGATGTCATGTAGAGGTCTTAAGCAAATACAGATTTTTCAGTTTTCCTTCAAAACCTGAGAAATAAACTTTATAGTGCTTTCTGAATGTAATTCCAGCTTGGTTGAGTCCTAAGATTTCTAGTACCTTTATAACATAAATAAAATATGTATTTGTTTCCTTTGTTATACGTCCCCAACTATCTACATACGTATAACGTATTTCCTTAACTAAGATGAAACCATCCTAATGTGAAAAGCTGTTAAGTTTAGTTTAGTAAATTAGTAAACTAATAAATTTTAACAGTAGCAGTTAAATACTTAAAAGAAAACGTTGTAAGTGAAAGGAAGCATGAAAAAATCTAATTTTCGTATGTATTACTGTTCTTATAAACCTTGTCATTTTATTTTTAAGTGACTATCCATTACATGTGAATAAGCCTCATCCTGTTGAAGAGCACATATGGACTAAGTTAGCTGGCATTTTCTTTATCAAAAAATAAACAAGTCTGAACGTGGGTGTTCTGTCAATCAGAACACTTAGCCATGTTACAGGCTGTAAGTGATGTACAAATCCATTACCCAGACAAAATGCTTTACCAAAAAAACAAATTAAATAGCTTTATAGCTCTTAGCTGCATACATTGCCAAAATATGCAAGGGATGAAATATGTATGTGACTTCTCCAAGAGAAGAAATTGAAATCAGGAGCCAACTACTTCTCAGCAGTGCAAATTATACTCCAACTCTCTGTGTTTTCATGTCTTATCTTGTTTGTCTTATTTAGATTCTAAACTCAGTGGCGGAGGGTAGGGGAATCTGTCCCTTCCTATAGTCCATTGCCACTAGAGCATGTCCCTGTTAGTAGGTCTGTTGCAAATAAATATGTATTGTCATATAAATTTATTTTTATAAAAAAGAAATAAACAGGGAATCTAAAAGGCTTGATTCCTGGCCTACTATGAAAATGTGGCTAAGCCCTTTTGCTGTTCTTATTTTCCTCTGTCATAAAATGAGAATATCCACTTTCCTTTCCCAGGCCATGGTGTGAGGTTTCATTATAAAATACCTGTGAGGTTAATTTAGCTCCTCATAAGGATGGTGTTATATAAACAGCAAATATTATTGCCACCATCGGGTCAAGTTGTGTAAAATCCCAAAAAACTGAGAAGGATATATGTAGGCCGACTGTGCATCATTTTATACAATTTTGCTCTCATTTTTTTTAACTATTAGCAAACATTATTCTTAATAGAAATCTGTTCCTGGGATTTAAAAGCACAGTATTTTTAATGAAGCAGTTCAGTTTTATACTTATGACAGACAGAAAGGCTAAATGAAACCTAGAAAAATTCACACAGAGAAGGAGATGTAAGTTTCACCTCTTTTTCAGCCCCCTGAAGTTCCAAAGGGGAAGAATTGCTCTTTGGAACTTTAGAAGTATATTTTATGACTCAGTAATTCTTTCCTAAATACATACTAGATCACATATACTGTTCAAATAATTGAAGGCTACAATAAATAATATTGCTATATTGTTATATGTTCTTGTTGTTTTAAATTTTATTTTGTTCCTGTAGTTACTGTTGAGAACATACAGAACATACATCAGTTTCTACATGCACAATTCAGTGACATTAGTGCATTCTTTGAATTGTGCAATCAATCTTACTCTCTTTTTCTGAATTGTTCCCCTAACATTAACTCACTGTACTCTAAGGTTTCCATCTAATCTTTCCAGGTGCTATTGTCCAGTAAAATCTTTGATCAAACTGTTGAGTAATATTTGCTGTTGTTGCTAGGGGCCATAAAGTTGACTCATCTTGTACTATTTTGTACAAAAGAGCAAAGCATTACCTCACTTTGCACCATCTTCACAATTATTACTACATTTGAGCCCATGGTTGCAACTACGTTGTCAACTCATCTCAATTGAAGGTCTACTTGTTACTGTCTACTTTATCAAGCATGATGTCCCTCTCTAGTGACTGATTCCTTCTGATAACATATCTGAAGGATACAAGAAGTAGTTTCACCATCCTTGTTCCTAAAGAACATTCTGGCTGTACTTCTTCCAAAACAGATTTGTTGACTCCTCTGGCATTAAATGGTACATCCAATATTTTTTCCCCAATACCAGAATTCAAAGGCACAGATTCATCCTTGGTTTTCCCTATTCACTGTCCAGCTTTCACATGCATACAAGGCAAATGAAAATACTGCTTGAGTCAGCCACAGTTTAGTTCTCAGTGTGACATCTTTTGTAGCACATTTGCCCAATGCAATATACTGTTTGGTTTGACTGCTGCTTCTATGAGTGTTGACTGGATCAAGTAAAATTAAATCCTTGACAGCTTCAATACATTTTCCATTTATCACTATGTTGTCACTTACTGTTCCAGTCAGGAGGACTTTGCTTTTCTTTATGTTAAGGTGTAATCCATCTCATAACTTGGATCAGTAGATGTTTCAAGTCATCTTCACTTTCAGCAAGAAAGGTTGTGTCATCTGTATGCAGCTAGTTGTTAGTGAGTCTTCCAGGCACTATACAGTTTTTCTCGCCTTGTGGCAAAGGAGGCAGTTGTTTGTTGAGACAACTGGCCAAACATTTTCTCCTTCTGTTCTTGACTCTGCTTCTTCCTCTATTGCTCCAGGCAAATAGACCAAAAGTGCCTTGGATGTGCAAATTTAAACTGGACTGTACACTTTCACTCAATCACACTAAAAGAAAGATTATTTGAGCCCATAAAGAAGAAAATATGTATCACATAAAAAATCATACAGACTAGGTAAAACGTGGACAACGGCAAACCAAGAATGAGAAATTAATGTGTCCTTATTTCAGGCCAGGGTCCTCCTTAAATGTGTTTCTTTTTTTTTTTTCCTTGCTTGTTTTTTCTTTTTTTAAAAAAGGACAGTATGATTTCATGAATTTTTCTTGAAAAGTCCAATGATGATCAAAGATAACAGATTTTAGAAAATTGAATACTGTTTAATACGTCCATCTAGGAAAAGAAATACTTGAACTTAAAGTGTACTAGACAAGAAAAGGAACTTAGATACATTCCTGACCAACTTCTTTCCCTAAGTCCAGAATGGGTGACTGGCTTGCAAACCTGATCTAGTTAGTCAATAAGAGAGCTGGGGTGACACCTGTTTGATGCCAAGTTCACCGCTACTAAGCTATCTTCTCATTAATTACCACATCCTGTCACAGTTGTCTAGTTGTACTAAATAAAAGGCACTACATTCTTTTTTCCTGAAAGTCTTAAAATAAATCAAAACTGTTACAACCCTTTCTGTTCCTGACATGACAAATTACTGATGGGCTAGAGCAGGAGTCAGCAAATTAAGCCCCGCTCATTGCACTGGCACGCTGTTCTCATAAACACAATTTGACCAGAACACAACAGGCACATTCACCTACACGCTGCCTGGGTCTGTTTCAGCACACGACGGCAGAGGTAAACAACCGCAACAGATGCCATATGGCTCTCAGAGATGTTACCCGTCCTTTTATAGACAAAGTTGGTCAATCCTTCGAATAGAGTCATCTTCTAGACAGTGCATTTTGTTCGTCTGCTTGTTTTTATAGAAAAAGCATTTTCATTCAAAATTCAGCTTCCTTTGTAAAAAACTATTCAGTGAGATGAATGCTGAAGGAAGGATAAATAAGCTTTAGCTATTCCATTTTTAGGGTGGTAACTCACAAATGTCACCTACAGTCTCGATCCTCCTACAGGTATACCAGGACTCTGTGCTGTTTCTCAGCAGTTCCTCTTGGGTATTCTCAGGTTTTAAGAACCTTGTGTAAGAGAGAGGAAATGACTCTCATTCTCTCATGCGTGATGCAGAGTCGGGTACTGGTTAATTAGACTTGTGGCTTTAGCAGCAAAACAGATACTTAAAATACTGTCTCTTTTTTTAAATTGTGTTAAAGGAACAAAGTAAAACTACAAGGACATCACAACTGTTTTGACTTGCACTAGAAGTGAGGATTATTCATCAAGCACCAAGTTCTTATCTGTGTAATTGGACTAGGACACCTCAATCATTTTCTAATACACTGAGATATGGGACATGCTCCATCAATTAGAATCTACTTCTTAAGCTTGTAATTGAAAACAATTAAGAACATATAGAACAACTTAACCAAACAGGCTTTAAAACAAATGGCTAAAAGCAAGCTACAGCGTCTAGATACCCAATTTAATAAGCAAATGGACTGTATACATGGTTCAAATTTCCTACAGGTAATAAAATAACACATTAACTGTCTACAGAAAATGAAATAAACCCCAATCACTAAAAAGGCTCTCACCACTCAGCTGGCAATGTGTCATTCTTGCTTCGTGGAACACTACCTGCCTTTTGGTGAAAACACTGCAACAAACTCTCTTTGATTTCTGATTATAATTATACAGCATATGTTTTATTAAAAGACAATTATAAAAGATAACTAATGTACTCTTTAAAAAAAGTGAAGAAAGTGGGAAATTTCTTCTTTCAGAATTGTTCATTTCAGAAGGAAAATTATAATCCCCTCTACAGACATGGCACCCTGCAAACGTTAAAACAATACAGCCCTGCCATCTAGTGGTCACTACTGGGAACACAGCTCTGATTACTTTTATCACACTCCAAAGCCTTTTTTCCTGTAAAGCTCCCAAAACATTTCTTTTTATTCAGAATTTAAAATATACATTTATGAATAATTTTATAAAGTTTATTAATTATAATTAAACTTACAGGCATTAAACAAAGAATTGTCATTCAGTTGAAATAAAGTGACTAATGTAACAATGTGTAATACTTAAAATGTGTTTAGAATTTTGACGGTATTTACTCATCTACTTTCATAATTTAACAACAATCTATATTTGTAAGTTAATTTTTACAGCAATTTAATAAGTAAGTTCCAGAGGGGAAAAAAGAGCCACCTTAAGAAACTTTTTCTAATGTTTCAAATACAGATGATTAAGTCTCACTCTACACTTTCCTGGTCTTCTCTCATTACCAAGTATTTTACTCACTCACTCTTACCTTAATCTCTCATATTAGAATTTTCATAACTACTTAGAATAATCAAAAACTTAACTTCAAAACATACGAAGTTTCCCAGAAAGGAATGATACATTAATATTAAAATTCAACATTTTATCAATTTTCCTTCAGTTTCACTGGAATACTTTGATGCTCATAATACTTTTTCCATGAATTATACTAAAAAATAAAAGTATTTGTAATATATTGTCATGTAATGTTACTACAGAAAAATATTGGGTTATGTGTAGTATAAGAACATCAGGTAATTATTGTTTCATTAACTTAAAAAATGTGACAATATATGAATAAGACTTTTATTTTATAGAAATATACACACAAGATGTTTTTCATAGACAATGTTTTCAATTGCCTCATATGCATGTGAAAGGTAGACAATGAATAAGGAAGACCAAAGAACTGATGCCTCTGAATTGTGGTGCTGGTGAATCCATACACAGACATAAGCACAGACTTCCACTTATAAATCATTCATTTTAAGAGTAATTTTCTATATCTTATATATTCATATATTTTCTTCTTCAACCATGCCTAAAATTTCATGGGTCTCATAAAAGGTGAGATCCTACTGAATGTAAAACAATTTGGAGATCTAAGAAAATAAGACACAAATGCAGCTGCCAAGGACCTCTTCAAAACATTGAAAAGTAAAGCTGTCACCTTCCAGACTAAGGCGCACCTGAGCCAAGCCATAGTATTTTCAATCGCATCATATGCAAGAGAAAGCTGGACAATGAATAAAGATGACAGAAGAAGAATTGACACTTTTGAATTGTGGTGTTGGAGAAGAATATTGAATGTACCATGAACTGCCAAAAAAGCAAACATCTGTTCTGGAAGAAGTACAACCAGAGTGTTCCCTGGAAGCAAAGATGGTGAGACTGCATCTCACATACTTTGGACATTCTGTCAGGAGAGACCAGTCCCTGGAGAAGGACATCATGCTTCATAGAGTGGAGGGTCAGTGAAAAAGGGAAGACCCTCAACAAGGTGGACTGACATAGTGGCTACAACAATGGGTTTTAAGCATAAAAATGATTACAGACATAGCACAAGACCTGGGCAGTGTTTGAATATGTTGTGCATAGGGTCGCTATGAGCAGGAACAGGCCTGATGGCACCTAACAACAATTTTAACAACACATGCAAATATATACAAACATATTTTTATACCATTCCCATTTTTCACCAACAGACTGTGAGATACCTTGGAACAAGGCTTTTAAAAATGTTGTATCTCATTTAATTGCTGTTCATCTTTAAATCTGTAAACTGCTATTGCTCTAAGCTGAAGTATGAAATAACCTTGAAGGTGCAATAGTTAAACACTAGGCTGAAAAAAAAAAAAAAAATGCTGTCTGTTGGATCTCACAAGTTGTACAGGAGAAAAGACCTGGTGATCTGTTCCTGTGAAGGTTACAGTCTAGGAAACCCAGTGGGCCTGTTCTACTCTGGCAAAAAGTTTACAATTCGAGTGTGTCAGGTTGTACCCTTTCACCACAGCTTTTCAAAGTCTATGCCAAGCAAAAAAATCTGAGAAGCTGAACTATATGAAGAAGAAGGAGGCATCTGGATGGGAGGAAGACTCATTAACAATCCATGTTATGCAGATGACACCACCCTGTTTGCTGGAAGTGAAGACGATTTGAAACACTTACTGATGAAGATGAAAGACCACAGCAATCAGTACAGATTACACCTCAACATCAAAAAAACAAAAGCCTCACAACTGGACCAGTAAGCAACATCTCAATAAATGGAGAAAGGACTGAGGTTGTCAAGGATTTCATTTCACTTGCTTCCAAATCAGCACCCATGGGAGTAGCAGTCAAGAAATCAAAAGACACACTGCATTGGGAAAATCTGCTGCAAGAGACCTCTTTAAAGTCAAGATGTCACCTTGAAGACTAATGTGTGCCTGACCCAAACCATGGTATTTTCAATCACATCATATGCATGTGAAAGCTGGACAATGAATCAAGAAGACAGAAAAATTGTTCCTCTTTGAATTGTGGTGTTGGAGAAAAATATTGAGTGTACAATGGACTACCAAAAGAACAAAGAGATCTGTTCTGGAAGAAGTACAACTAGAGTGCTCTTTGGAAGTAAAGATGGCAAGACTGCAACTTACACACTTTAGACATTTTGTCAGGAGGGACTGGTTCTGGGAGAAGGACATCATGCTTGTAAGAGTGGAAGGTCAGTGAAAAAGAGGAAGACCTTCAACCAGGTGGACTGACACAGTGGCTGCAGCAATGGGTTTAAACACAAAGACAACGGCAGGCACGGCACAGGACCAGGCAGTGTTTCGTTCCATTGTGTATAGGGTCCCTGGATTGTACCCAACTCAACGGCACCTAACAAAACCAGCCCTGGCATATAGGGTAACTAGGACTTGGAATCCACTTGACAACCCACAACAAAAGTTTGGAAAGTTCTGGCATCATCAGCTAAGTGATGGACACCATGTTAACGCACTCAGAACTCTCAACTGATGCACCATGGTGCTTTCTGTCACTGATATTCTGAATCTACACATACTTTTTCAGGTCATCATAGCAACCCTACAGGACAGAGTAAAACTGTCCTGTAAAGTTTCCAAACAGCGTCTGGTAGATGAACTGCTAATTTATGGGTCACAATCAATCTGACAACAGTGCGTTTGATTTTTTTTTTTTTTAATGTTACAGGTAATTTTTTTTTATGGTATTAATTGTGCTTTAAGTGAAAGTGTACAATTCAAGTCAATTTGTCACACAAAAACTTTCACACATATTGTTATGTGACCCTAGCTGCTCTCACTACAATGTGACAGCCATCCTGTACTTCCTGTGTTCATTCAGCCAGCTCTGCCTTCTCATCTCACCTCCGGACAGGAGCTGCCCATTTAGTCTCCTGTATCTGCTCATGCAGCTGCTTCAGCATACTCTTCATCAACATCATTTTATGTCTTGTAGTCTAGTCTAATCATTCTCTCAAGAGTTGGCTTCAGGAATAATTTCAGTTCTGGGCTAACAGAGAGTCCAGGATGCCATGTCTTCCAGGAAGCCTCTAGTTTGTCAGACCATCCAGTCTTGTTTTTTTAGTAGAGTTCAAATCCCGCACCCAACCTTTCCCTGCTCCTTCGGGCTATCTTTGTTGTATTCCCTGTTAGGGAAGTCACTGACAGTAGCCAGGTCTCCTCTAGTTCTTCCAGTCTCATGCTGATGTAGGCTCTGATTTATGTGTCCCTTTCTGTCTCTTGGGCTCATATTTTCCACATGTGTGTGGTATTCTTCACTCTCCTTTGCATCAAGTGGACTGAAATCAATTGATATTTCTTAAATTGCTACTTGCTAGCTTTTAAGACTCCTGATACCAGTCACAAAAGTGGGATGCACAACACTTTCTTAGTAAACTTTGTTATGCAAATTGACCTAGATTTCCCCTAAAACCATGGTACCCAGATCCCTACCCTCAACTAGGTATTTCTTTTTCAATTATTAAAAGTAAACAGGAAATCGAGTGTCTGATTTGTGATCTCATTGTTTTTTTCTTAATATATTTTTATTTTGTTTTAAGGAATACTGAAATTTAAGGCAAGGCTAGGTCAGTAAAATTTGGATTCAAAGTAATTATATTTTTGTATTTTGTTCTTAGGTTGACTTGATTTATTCCCTAAGACCAATATGTAATTGTACTGCATGCACTCATAGAAGGAAACTTTTGACAAGCTTAGAATGAGAGCCTGGTGGGTCCATTGAAATGAAAGAAAACTCCATATGTGTATATATATTTACCCCATGAGCTAGCACAGATCTACAGTGAGCTACTCCAAGTGTGGAACCCTGGTAGGACAGTGATTAAGAGCTCAGCTTGGAACCAAAAGGTAGATCTGCCAGCTGTCCCTTGGAAATCCTACAGAGCAGTTCTACTGTGTCCTATAAGATTGCTATGAGTTGTAATTGATTCAATAATGATTTTTTTTTTTCTTTTTTAACCACCATTATTGGTTTGGGGCCCTGGCGGCACAGTGGGTAAGCATCTTGCTGCTGAACAAAAGACAGGCAGTTCAAATCGACCAGCTGCTCCTGGGAATCCCTATGTGTTAGTACCGCTCCGTTCTATAGAATTCCTATGATTTGGAACTGACTCTAAAGCAATGGGTAACAGGTAAAGTATTGATTATCAATAAAAGTGAACATCTTCATGGGTCACGGATGTGGGACAGGACAGGATGCTATCAGAACCACAGAAGGCAAAAATATTGAGGGGCAGAAGGTTTCTTTGCATTAAATCATATAAGAAGGTCAATTATTTATTTGTTCCACAACTAGAAAAAGACTCATTCCATGCAAGTTGATTTCAACTCATAGCACACCTATTAGGACACAGTCTAATGGCCTCAAGGGGTTTCCAGGACTGCAAATGTTTATGGAAGCAGACTGTTACAACTTCCTATGGAGCAGTTGGTGGGTTTGAACTGCTGATCTTTCGGTTAACAGCTGAGCAAGTAGCCACTGTGCAGCGGAGCCTTTTCAACAACCAGACTGCACTGTAATTAGAGGAAAACAAAACATGTAAATTTTATATTAAATCCTAAGGTAGCATCTAAAACAAATCCATACGTTTATGGTGACTATTATTACACAGGGAGGTTATTCTTAATTAGCATACTTGTCAAAAGATTGAGGCACTCGCTACAAGCTTAATGGTAGAAAACAACCAGGTTAATTTACAATCAAACTGTGTCATAGAGAACTCCCCTGACCTCCGACCAGGCTAGCCTGCTCTGTGTACGAATGCTTACGTTTTCCAAGCCCAGGAGCACAAGAAGTGGAATTGTTGTCATTCCTCCTTGGATCCATTCCTCTAGAGAGACAGTGCCATCATGATCATAGTCAATCTCTTCCATCATTTCGTGGAGGATCTGAAGCAGAAGGGATGTAAGAAAACTTGTTATCAATAAATAAAACGATCTGCATATGGTACAACAAAGCAACATACCAGGTTGGTTATAACAAACCAGGGCTAGCAGCTAAGTGGAGAGCTGAGGCAGATATCTGAATAACTCAGCATACTATTCCGCCTATTACTGAGCAGAGGGTAGCTCTGTCATGATTTCTGTACCTACATTGCTCAACCTTCAGAAATAATTGTTTAACTTTCCAATATTACTCCAATGGATAGTCTAGCTAAAGCAAGAAGAAATTTTTAAGGGTGTAAGTGGACTTTTATTATTTTCTCTAGCTTATTATACTTTTTCTAATTTAAATATATGCTGAAAAATGTCTGAACAAATTAACTTCACGGCAGAGTTGAAATACTGCTTTGCTAAGTGGTAATAGGAGAGAATAATTAAGTTGCTTTTAATTGCCCATCAGAACTTAATAGATCCAAGGAATCAAGAATGAAATCATATCTAATCAGCCTTCTTTTCTACAGGTAAAGCACTGTGTTTTTAATGCCTTTCTTTTTCTGTAGTCTGGTGCTAACGTCGGTGCATGCTTCAAAAGGTGTTTTGAGGGATACAGTGTTTGGCTATCCTACTCTGTACTTCGTTGATTAGTGTCTTTCCGCAAGAAATATTTGAAAATGAGAATATTTTCCCTCATAACAACAAACGTATCTACCAGGTGTTGGGAAATAAGTTTGGAACAAATCTGATTTTTAAACAACCATTTCACTATTCTCAAAATAAACAAAAAGATAAATTATTGAGAATTTGACAAAATGACCTAAGATGTGGTTAAAATGGCCTAACCTTTTGTCTTAGTCATTCTAGTGCTATAATAGAAATAGCACAAGTAGACGGCTTTAAAAAGAAAAATTTTATTGTTTCACTGTTCAGTAGGCTACAGGTTCAAATTTAGGGCACCAGATCCAAGAGAAGGCTTTCTCAGTTAGCTCCGGATGAAGGTCCTTCCATCAATCTGCCCCTGGACTGTCAGCTTCTGAAGCACAGGGAACCCTGGTCCTTTTCAAAGGGCACACTCTGCTTCCAGCACTGCTTCTTGGTAGTATGAGCCCCCGACCCCACTCTCTGCTTCCTTTCCTTTGTATCTCAAAAGATTGCCTTAAGGCACAGTGCAGTCTTGCAGACTAAAGCCTGCCTCACCAACACAACCACCACCATCACAGAGGCAGGGTTACATCATACAGGAACATCACACAATACAAGGAAACATAGGCTATCCAAACTGCTACATACATGGGGGGGGACACACACAGTTCAGCCCATTATACCTTTAACGTCACACTGAGAACTTGCAGAAAGGAATAAATGGGATAAATGAGAAGAGAATATAACAATTGCTTCTGATGACTGACGTGTTCATTTTGTGTCTTACGAATCTACAGCTGGTCAGTGTTATACATTTCCTCCCAGGTGCTTCTCAGTCTTTCCTAATTGCCATCAACTTCAAATAATCTTTTCTCTTAATATATGGCCATTGCTAGCACGTCAGTTCTGATATATGGCAACCCCATGTTACAGAGTAGAATTTTTCCATCAGGTTTTCTTGACTATAATCTCAAAGGAAGCAGATGACCAGGGCTGCATTCCATGGCACTGCTGGGTGTGTTCAAACCACTAACCTTTAGGTACGTAGCTAAGCACAAACCATTAGTGCCACCTAACTGTACACTTATCAGAAGTCTGACAATATGTTCATTAGTTTAAAATAAGGAGAGTTGTTGAACTATGAAACAAGATGACACAGTCACTATGACAGCAGCCACTCTGCACAACATAAAGTTTTTATCCTATTTTGCTCCTCTTTGGAGTCCCTGTGTGCTGCAAACAGTTAATGTGCTTGGTTCAGAAATGAAAGGTTGAGAGTTTGAATCCACCCACCTGGAAGAAAAGTGCTGGCAATCTTCCTCAAAAAAAATTAGCAATTGAAAACCAGCTGGAGTGCAGTCTACTGTGACACATATGTACTCGCCATGAATCAGACTGAAGTGGCCAGCCACTTTTCATTTTTAAACTCTTTAAACTCTCCATAGTCACAGAATGATCAGTGCAACAAATAACAGCCACAGTCACACAGTGTACTATTTGTATTCTCCAGTAGGGTTTCTCATAGATACACTATCCAGCCACCATTGCTCACTTCCTCACAGCATCCAGATTTCCCTTTTCTCAAATCTGCATCCCTCTCCTGACATCTTGAAAAAAAGAACCATCTGTGGGGAACTGTTTAAGCATTTGGCTGCTAACTGAAAGATTTGTGGTTCCAGCCCACACTCGTCTCCATAGGACAAAAGACCTGGTGATACGCTCCCATAGTTTTCAGCCCAGCACACTCTATGGGGCATTTGTCATCTGTCCCATAGGGTTGCTGGAAGCTGGACTCTATTCCACAGCACACAGCAACAGCAACAATATTTCCGTCTTGAAATAAGATAGGGAAATAGCCCATATGAACACTGCTACTGATAAGGCCAGGCAGGCTCAGACAGGTAGACACTCTCTCCCTCCTGAGTCCATAAAGGCATAAAAGGGTCCCAAGAGTCAATAAACTCCCAGGCTTCCCCACAGACAGACAAAGAGAACAACTGCAGCTGTACTCCCTTTGGTTATGATCATGAAAAATCTGAACTGAAAATACCTGAGACATCTCCTGAGCCCAAACTCCAAACAATTACTGTACAGAGATTTGCATAACCCTCTAAACTTTGTACTTTTTTTTTTTTTACTGTGTGAATACATATTCTAATAAGATAATTAGCTGTTGCCTAAGGAAGTCCATTTTATTTCAAACAGTACACAGATCCATTTTATTTACTTATTGTATCTATGGATTCAGACTGTAGCTTCTGATACAACGTGGAGTAAGTATAAATAACTTCGTGGATCACTTCCTAAAATAATCAAATAAAACTGCTGTGATTCTTTATGTCTACTTTTCCTTTTTTAGTCAAATCTCTCTGCTTCAAGTAATATATATCATTATGTATTAGGAAACACGGAAAGTGGAGTGGTTAAATGCTATGTCTGCTAACCAAAAGACTGGCAGTTCAAATCCACCAGGTGCTCCTTAGAAACTCTATAGGGCAGTTCTACTCTGTTCTATAGGGGCTTATGAGTGGGAATCAACTTGAAGGCAGTGGGTCTGGTTTTGGTTGTTGTTTGGCTTGGCTGTTTATTAGATATAATTCTTATAAGTATTCTATATAATACTTTTATATAATATGATATTAACATTCCTTGACACTTTAGTATTCACTTGATAGAAAATGTAATTAAAGCTAATTAATACATGTCAGGAAACTCTGGTGGTACATTAGTTAAGAGCTATAACTGCTAACTAAAAATTCACTCAGTTTGAATCCCCAGGTTCTTCTTGGAAACTCCATAGTTTTATTCTGTCCTACAGTATTGCTATGAGATGAAATCAATTGGATGGGAACATTTATTTTTAATATATGTCCTTCCTAATATGCAGTACACAACATTTTAACACACTTCTCAAAGTATGACACTATCATATATCTATATTATCATATTGTAAATCACGTCTATATAATTAAATTGTATATCACATCTACATGAATTTAGCCCAAAATAGTGAGATTTTTCACAAGTATGTGATACCCTTTGATATTATGCTGAGTTATGGGAAACAACAGCAAAAACATTTAAATCATGTTTACATGTATAGCAATTAAGTCCCAGTTGTCTTTGTTGTTGGGTCTTTTAGACCAGATCTTTGACTCACAGTGACTCCATGTGACAGAGCAGAGCTGCCCCCATAGAAAGTTCTAGGCTTTAATCTTTAAGGAAGCAGATCACCAGGTCTTCCTCCCATGGAGCTGTTGGGTGGATACAAACCTTTAGCCTTTTGCTTAGCAGTGGAGAACTGAAGCATTGTACCACCAAAGCTGCCTAAGTCATTGGTTGTTGTTAGACGCTGCTGGCTTAGTGCCAACTTACAGCAACACAATGCAGGACAGAAGGGAACAGGGCCTGTCCTGCTCCATCTTCATAATCATTGTTATGCCTGATCCCACTATTACAGCCACTGCGTCAATCTATCTAGGAGAGAGTCTTCCTCTTTATTGCTCAACTTCTACTTTACCAAGAATGATATCCTCCCTCAGAAGCCAGTCTCCCTCCTAAAAACATACCCAAAGTATGGGAGACAAAGTTTTACCACCTTGCTTCCAAGGGCACTTTGGCTGTACTTCTTCTAAGACAGAGCGGTTCGTTCTTCTGCAACTGCAGCTCTTTGTCTCTTCTTTGCGTGTGTTTTATTGACTCTGCAAAGGCATTTGACTGTGTGGATTATAACAAATTATGGATAACACTGCAAAGAATGAGAATTCCAGAAAATGTAATTTCCCAGCTTTCACACTCATAAGAGGTAAGTGAAAATACTCTGACTTGGGTCAGCCACACTTAAGTCCTCAAAGTAAAGTTTTATTTTTTAACACTATAGAAAGAGGTCTTTGGCAGCAGATTTGCTCAATGCAATATGTCTGTTTGATTTTTTATATGCTATTTCACATCAGCATTGATCGTGGATTCAAATAAAATGAAATCTTTGACTTCAACCTTTTCTCCATTTATCATGATACTCCTTAGTGGTACAGTTGTGAAGATTTTTATTTTCTTTATTTTCTGGTGTAATCCATGCTGAAGTCTGTAGTTTCTCACATCCTTCATTTAGTGTGTCAAGTCCTCTTCACTTTCACGTAGTAAGTCTCTGTCCAATTCTTGTGCCTCATTCATCTTCATATAGTCCAGCTTCCTGAATTATTTGATCAGCATACAGGCTGAAGAATTATGGTAAAAATATATAATCCTGTTGCACACCTTTCCTGACTAATCTATGAACCCCTGGGAAGCTATGTACTGATGCCGGTGCCTAGTCTACCCTTCAATGCAATTTTGGAACTCTTTCTGGACTGACCATTGCACACAGTGGCACAGTGGCCAGTTGCTGAATTTAAACATATAGCTGTCTGTGAGGGAGCTTTTAGCCAGGAAACAAGTAACTGTATTGGAACACCCTCCCTGTTCAGCTGACTTTTTTCTTTACCTGAAGACAAATGAAATATTTAAAGGAAGATATTTTGATGACATTCAGGACACAAAGGATAATACGATGACTGCTCTGATGGCCATTCCAGAAAAAGATTTCCAACATTGCTTTGAAGGGTAGACTAGGAACTGGCATATAGCTTCCCAAGGGGAGTACTTTGAAGGCAACCATAGTGATATTCAGCAATAAAGTATGTAGCACTTTTTCTAGGATGAATTCACAAACTTAATTGGCAGTCTTTGTATGTTCAGGTTCTGCATGAGCACAGTTACATTTTCTGGAATTCTCATTCTTTGCAGTGTCATCCATAATTTGTTATAATCCACACAGTCAAATGCCTTTGCAGAGTCAATAAAACACACACAAACACATTTATGAGGTGGTGGTTGGTATTAGGCACTGCTATGGATTGAATTGTGTCCCCCCAAAAATGTACGTGTTGATTCCACTTGGTTACGAGTTCCAGTATGGTACCCTTCCTCCCACGTGTTGTGAATCCTGCCTGTGTGATATTGATGATGGAGAATGGTTTGCAGCTGTGTTAGTGAGGCAGGATTCAAGCTTGTGGGATATAAGGGAGAGAAGTGAGCAGAGGAAGTTGGGAAGCTCATACCACCGAGAGAGAAGCACTGAGAGCAGAGCGTGTCCTTTGGGCCCAAGGTTCCCGTGCCGAGATGCTCTCACTGGATTTAGACTCAGCCTACTGGACTGTGATGATTTTTCATATTGAATGTACTTGTAGCTTATGAATGGATTTGTGGCTTACTGGACTGTGACAATAAAAGTTTCTTCTCATGAAACCTTCCACTCGTGGTATTTTCTGTTAGAGCAGTACCAGGTTGACTAAGACAGGTACCATTTAATCATTCTACCTCCCAGCAGTGCTGTGTACTATAGAAGGGAGCATTGCCCGTTCCTCCACCATTCTCACAATCACTGTTGTGTCTGAGCCCATTGTTGCAGCTAAGATTCATCTGACATTAGTTACGATATCACTCATTTCATGGTTCTTTTCCAAATCAGGCTTGATCTTCTGGCAGTTCTTTATCACCACAACTGCTTTTGAACCACCTTCAGCAAATTTTACTTATGTTTGATATTAAATCACTTGCCAGCTCAAATAAGTCATGAAGGACTTTACACACACACACACACACACACACACACACACACACACACACACTTAATTTCATCTCATTTGACAGGCACGTGATGATAAAATTCTCCATCGGATCTATAAGGTGAAGGTATGAAATACACAAAGACTGATTTTTAGGTTAGGACTCTTTTGGGGAAATATCTCTGAATTCCACCCCCACTCTGTAATTCTACCAGTTTGTGACTGATAGATTAATAATGCTCATAAGCAGCAAGGTGGCTAGAAATGTAGAATGCAGTTTTACATAAAGAGAAAGGACAACAGAACTTACAGGAAGTCTCTTGATTATAGAGAATATAGTATCAAAGTGAATCATGAACCAAACTGTATTCTCACAATTAAATGAGCACTATGATCTACTTTATTATTCTATAAACAAACTGAAAGCCGTTAAGGATATCCACTACTCACTATAAGTACACAGCATTGCCTCATCTAAAATAAAACACTTGAGTTAGAACAGGAAGAATCTCAGTCTCAGAAGAAATAGGGCCCTCCTTCATGCATGACATTGTACATGACTTTGTTACTATCTCTGTGTTAGTTTTCAAAGAAGAGGAAATGCTATCAGAGCTCTTGTATCACAAACCAGGCTGAGAACTGTAGCTTTGAAAAAATAGTTAAAAATGATTATTAAATAGAAACCACTTGAAATTGATTTTTTTTTTTTGCTTTATTCATGCGCAAGTTGGCCATACACAATTGGTTTTAAAAATAAACTAAAATTAATCTCACTTATTATTACCCCCAAATATTACTTACAGCCAAAGCTTTGAATCATGTTCCAGTGTAAGTTTGAATAATGTTGTAACTTTGATACAAACCTTTACAAAATCCACAGTTTTATGTTCTTATAAGTATTGCTATAGATTGTTTCTTCAACAACTTGATTTAAAATACCCAGTATACCCACTGGCCAGCTAAAGTGCTGTGAGCAAGTAACGTAAACATCTTTGGGTCTGAATTTCCTCATATGTAGAACAAAGTAATATTTGTATCTGTTTCAGAGAGGAACACCCTCCATAAGATGGACTGACCCAGGACTACAACAGTGGGCTCAAACACAACAATGATTGTGAGGCTGGTGCAGGAATGGACAATGCTTCATTCTATAGTACACAGGGTTGCCAGCAGTTTGAATGAAATGGTACGATCACCTCAGAGAGATGAGGGCATTAAACAACACATATACACATGATAACACACTGAGCACAGTAAACTATCACCATCGTGATCACCTTTATCCTCTCTTAGAATGAAAATTTTAGTTATTCTGATTTTAAGATACTTATAAACCAAAGAACCATGCTCATTGCTGTCAAGAGGATAAGGCAAAGTAGAGCTGCCTTACAGAGCTTCCAAGAAAAGCCTGGTAGATTCCAACCACTGATCTCTTGGTTAACAGCCATGGCACCGAACCACTAGGGTTTCCAAAGATACTCACAGAGATCACAAAAGACATTAATCCATTCTAACTTAATTTATAGTATGGCACAACCTTAAAAGCATCCCTCAACAGCCTCTGCTTCCTCATACATACATAAGAATGCCAGTAAAAGTAACTTCCATCAGGCAGAAAAGAAAAACAGGACGCTAGGAGTTTCAGAATACAAAATATATAAAACATGATGTTAGGAATTTCAGAATACAAATATATGCACCTCATTATCTTGTTTAGAATTCACTTTGGCAGCTGATTAGAAGCAGTAACTCAATGTCATCAACAGACAAAAACAAATCACAGCAATCTATTAAGGTGCCAAAGAAGACAAGAGAGACAGGGGTTTTCTGAAATTTAGTCAACAGTTAATTCATTCATATACCTACTGGGTTAAGTTCAGTGACATCCCATTCAAGGTATTCTGCAACATGCATCATCTGACTGATGATATTTTCTAGCTCCTGGAAAAGATACACAGAGAGACAGAGGGAAAGACAAAAAGAGAATACAAGTTCTCAGTAAGTTCTCAAACTCTGACTTACAGAACTTTTCCTACTGAATATGTAGCACTAAACTAAGGAACTTATAAACTTTAAAAAAATAATCTTATATTTCAAGGTCTATTGAATTACACAGAAATCTAAACAAACAAACAAACAAAAAAAAAAAAAAAACCAGTTGCCATGGATGGACCCTGTATATGCAGAGCAGAACAACATTCTACAGGGTTTTCCTAGTTGTGATCTCTCAGAAATAGAACTCCAGGTCTTCCTTACAAGGCACCACTGGTTGAATTCAGATTGCCAATCTTTTGGCTGGTACTTAAGCACTTAACCAGCTGCTGATAGCACCTCCAGGTAGTTCCATACAGAAAACAGGAGGCTGAATATACACTGATCTTGCATTTTGTCTTAAAATTTTCACCACGAGAGGGTGCAATAATACAAAGAAATATTGTCAACTTCATCATTAAGTAGGAGCCTACATATGTCCATCTAAGCTCCTACTTTAGTTCCTGACTGTCCTGACCTTTTGGCTTGCAAACATGTACAAAAGGGTGGACGGAAGTGCTGGAGGGCAGCAGAGAGGTTTATTTTTGTTCTGATACACTGAGAACACATACTGACTTTTCTAACCAGTTAGTGGCACAGCTTGTCCACTACAGGGAGTGTACAAGGTCAAGGTTTGGAGGTTAAGTGTATGTAGAGCTTATTTGTGAAAGGATAGAATTTTGTTTAAATTTTAATGCTAGCCTGCTCAAGTGGCAACTCTTTGAAGAACTGCTAGTTGATACATACGGCTTGGCTAAGTAAATTAAAACATTTCCATACATATTTATTTAATGTTTTAATTATTCTCCTGTCTCCAGAAAACGTTAATCATCTTTGTAAAATGCTTGTATTTTAAAATTAATTCAGTGGATTAACTGGAGCTTTATGTCATGACAATCTGAACTATAAAAAGACTAAGAGAATAAGACTTAAAAGTATATTAACCTCTTTTACTGTATTTCCTTCTACATTCCATGGGTATTAACTACATATGTCAGATCAGAGGCTTTACTTCTCTTATTTATGGAAACCCTGGCAGTAAGGTGGTTAAGTGCTACATCTGCTGCCCCAAAGGTACGCAGTTCAAATCCACCAGATGCTCCTTGAAAATGCTGTGGAGCTTTCTACTCTGTCTTACAGGGTCGCTGAGTTGGAATCAATTTGAGGGCAGTGGGTTGATGTCTAGCCTTAGCTAGTTCATTGTGTTGTGTGAAGATTAAACATGCTGATATATGAAATATGTCTAATTTGGTTTCTGGCACATTGTAGGTGACAAACATTAACTACTATTATTAGGTATAGTATTCACTCTTCAAATAATCAATTTTCTTTTCTTTTTTTTTTGCTTCAATAAGTGAATGAACAATTTCAAACAGAACAATTTTGGCCTGATATTTAAGAAAAACGTACTGAGGTAGGAGGTCATTTTACAAAACTCTCAAAATAAAACCCAGATCTTTAACTATACATATAAAAACTAGTTCAACCACAAATAAATTTATTTATCCATAAGTTATTGTTCAATATTGGTAACATAGTTATAAATATTTCTAGTAATCTACTATACATTTATTAAAAATGGCCATAAACCAAAATAAGCATCTGACTGCACTTCTAAATCATCTGCCTATCTATGGCTAAGAGCCTAGTAAAGAAACATCCTTTTAATTAAAAAAAACATTAAAGGAAACAAGTCTGCATGATCATATAATTTGTATTTGTGTCATCAGAAGCACTGTAATAAGCATATGGAAATATCTCAAAGAAATTCACATTTCTTACTATGAGATGCCACCAGAATATGAGAAAATTTGTCACATAGTTTAATATTCCTAGATGGAACACTAAAGCCTACCAGGTCCTTAACAACAATAGCACTTTACAGAGTTAACCATAAGACATCCCACAGCCACACCATCAGTTCAGAGTGGCAGTGACTTCCTAGAGTGGGAATTGTATATTTTTATCTGTGTCTGGAGGAGTCTTGGCAACGCAGTGCTTAGGAGCCGAGCTGCCAACTGAAACATCTGCAGTTTGAATCCACCAGCTGCTTCTCGGAAGCCCCACGGGGCAGTTCTACACTGTACTATAGGTTCAGTATGAATTGGAACCTACTCAACAAAATGCAACAACAGCAACAAAATTCTATTTATAAAAAAACTGATACACCATTATCCTACTCAGTTATAGCAAAATGTCTCCAGCTTTACTGCTTTGCTTGTGCAAGTCTATGAGATGAAGAAAGAAACTCATTAACAAAGAGAAAAACTCCCATTATCTAACAGAATCTTTATTTTGATCAATATTTAAAGTATCAAAGCATTTTCAATGTACTTGTGTACTGGAAAAGGCTTGCAATATGACATCTGTTCTGTTATTAATAAGTTTATCTTTCCTGGGAGACAGTAGGAAACAATATGCAAAATACGTTATCAGCCAACGTGAAAGAAACAACTGGACTAGACCTGAGATGGATCTGAGATGTATTTATGGTGGCATAGTGGTTAAGTGACTGACTGCTAACTGAAAGATCTTTGGTTTGAAATCACCAGCCACTCTGCAGGAGCAAGAGGCAGCAGTCTGCTTCTGTAGAGGTTTATAACCTTGAAAACTCTATAGGGTCACTATGAATCCAAAATTGAATTTATGGGAGTGGGTTTAGATTTGGGGGGTTATTTGTCCACCAGAACTGAGAGATTCACTTCTTTCTGTCTGAAAACTACAAAGGTGTTGCACATATTATAAAATAAATATTTAAATACTCCTTTCAGTTAAATCGTAAGAAGAAACTTAAAAATGTTATCATTCTTTTCAAGCAGGATGCTGCTCAAGAACTCAACCAAAAGACCACAGCTGATGGTCCAACGGCCTGGGGGATCCCCTGGGAGCATGGCCCTTAGATCTGCTGCTGCCCTTGACTATAAAACATCACTGATTTCAACTCTTCAGCCAAAAATGGACTGCACTAAGGGACACAACATGACCCTATGGTGTGTATACTTTATGGTTCTAGAAATTTATAGTATTCTGTCCTGCTAGTCCCTTTCTAGATGGTAAAGAAGAGGGTGGAGAGAAGAAGACAGGAACTTGTTTTAAGAGGATGTGACAAGTACAGCATGAAAAGGAGGAGTGTGCTGCCAGTGGGCGAGGCAAGCAGAAGGCGCCGCAGACAGGTGGGCATGCAAAATTGATCTGGATTGCACACCTCCACTTAATCACAGTTAAAAAAAAATGTTATCAGTCTTTTCAGTTAATCATACAAATTTGACATTTCTACTATTTTTATAATTAAAAATATAGAGTATAAGGTGCAGATGAAATCGGGTGAGACAAGCTAAAAAGGGAATTCTGTCATAGCAATTTGTAAATCTATTTATTTCAATAGCATATATGACTAAGAATACTTGTAAGAAGACAGAAATATAACAAAATCGCTCAAATCAAATTCCTTTAAATGCTACTTGTATTCTCAATATTTTCCTTAGCATTTGTTGAATCACACTGGTAGTTTCTCCTTCTTTCTAGTTCTATGGTCTCAACTTCAGCTTATGTTTTATTCAGACCAAGCTGGAGTCTTCCTTTTTTTTTTTCCTTAATCTAAGTTTAATGAAGAAAGAAAGTAATGTCTTTGTAGCAAAACTGTTTAAAAGAACAACCGTAATCCTATCACTTTTCCCTTAGCACTGTTTTTCAAAAAGCCAAATGATTGAAGCGGCTACATGTGTACATGGAAATTCTATGAAGTGTGTCTTCTGTGGTAATAGCTATAAATTTATTCATTGCATTTTTCAGAAGAAACTGCTTTGGAATTTTCATGGAAAATTTCAAGAAAAAAATTACCGAACTGTCCAGGAAGCCATTCCCATCCGTGTCATAAAGACGAAACATAACTAGAAATAAAAGAGGTGTTGAAAAAAAGGTTATAGATGAGTAAGATCAATATTAGTTGAAGGCATATTCTTTACATCTTATTTCAAGTTAAAAACAACATTAAATCCCTTCCCTCCTCAACGCAATCATTCCTCAAGCTTCAGTGAAAATGAATTAATCATAAATTAAAAAATACTAGATATCAAATATAATAAAGCCCATAAAAATACATTTTCTATCCAGCAAATACTAAAGAGAACCATTGTTTGTTCAAGGTCTTTATTAAAAGATCATTCTGTTATTAAAAAAAAAAAAAAAAAACAAATATGCTAGACAACCTGAGTCAGGATATTAAAGGACAAAATGAGTATGAAGAAAACAGTTGATTCAGATTTACAGAAATAAATTATAATCCAAATTCTGCCATCCACTACATGAATACTCTTTTCATATCTGTAAAATGAGAATACTCTTTTCATATCTGTAAAATGGCATACATGCATTGTGGAAGTTACTTCAGGTGTGACACAAATATGTCTATGAAATCCATAAATATAAGTCATGCTACGACTGATCCCGTATGGAAGAAGAAAGGGAAGTGGAAAATAAAAGATTCTTTCTTAATGGAGGATACAGAGACACAAAATGCATTGTTATCATGGTTATTACAGTTTACTTGTTTGACTCTGAGATGGAACTTCACAGAGTAATTAATATTTGAACTAATAAAATAAGGGAAAAGAAAGTGTTGGCTCTCTGGTCATGAGCCCAGCGAGGCTGGATAGCAGAGATTTGTGGCTGGCCTGAGGATTCCCTTGTATAATTCACACACCACCAGGAGACTCTGGAAGAGGCCGCAGGTGCCTTTTTGAGATGAACAGAGAAGAATGACACAGCTGTGAAAACAGAGGAGTGGAAGTGATGGTCTATGTTGGGTTTATATAATTTCCTGGAGAATCGGGAGGTCACTAATATAGACATTGACAACAAGAGGACATAATTATGCAATGACCTTGACTATGTATCTGTAACTAATTATTACTTTCTGTTAAAAATTAGATTTCACTAATTTTGATGGTATTTATAAAACGCAAAATTGGCCTATATATCAACAAAATGGAAAGTCACCAATTTAACAATGATATTTTTAAGCAGAAAAATATCGGTAAAATTTTAAAATGTGAAGGTAAAATATGTTCCCAATAACTGAGTTAAAGTAAATGACGTTAGGAAGATAAAAGATTTAAATACCTTTATCATGAACTATGATGATTTTAGCCCTCATATCCTCAACAAACAAGACTAAAATGAAGCAAAAGAACCACCACAATGTGTACACGAAGCATTTTAAAAATTCCTAAAGGAGCAACAAATGTCAAAAACATCTCTGCAAGCGGCAATAAATCATAGCCAGCCCAGCGACGGGGTGAACTAGAGGAACGAGGCAGGGGCTGCAGTGACCTCACTCCGTTTTGCAGTGAGCGGTGCTCTAACGCTGCTCCTTTTCCCTGGCGTCAATAACTGTTCAATCAGTTCATACAGTTGTGATCTGTGAGACCTTATGCCACACGCACAGTTAGTTGTGTGGGTGTCTGTCATTCACTCGACAGCATCTGAAACTTCTTCCTGTGCTCAGAAAGCCACCACTGTATGAAGTACCAGATAAAATGACAAGGCCAGATACATTTCCCTTACCAGCTTCGCGGTAATCTAGGCTAAGCAGATGACTCAGGCTCCAGTAATCAGCAGCACAACTCTTAGATATCAAGGAGATGCTAGCCCCCCCTCCTACAAATAGGAGGCCACACAGAAACCGCTGTAGTGATGGGGACAGGCAGCAGCAGCTGTGGCAGTGCCCATTTACAATAGCGTTCCAACCATAAAGACAGGGGATTAAATGTATCCACAGACATGTAATACCTCTGTGTGAAAAAAAATAAACATACTGACAGAACGTATAGAGCACCCTCACAAAAGGTAGTCAAGATCATGATCATGCATTCCAACAGTTAATATTAAAATTCTCATTTTCCAAAAACTGTTCTAAAATATGAATACAATCTCATCAAGTCAAGGTCAAGGAACAAAGCTTTCCTACATCTAGATTACAGAGCGAGAGGAAGACATCCTAAGATTTTAATTTTCAGAGCAAAGCCTACATTCCTAATTTAAAATGGTTGCAGTTCGTGCAAAAGATGAGGGAGCGAACACATATACTGATCTTGACTTTGTATTGGAGTGCCACTCTATTAAAAGTAAGGAAAACAATAGGCATGAAGTAACTAGTACCAAAAGGAACAAAAAAAAGTTGGAAGCAAAAACAATAGTGATTTTAGAAGCTAGAAAACAAATGTAAAACCTGTAGTTGACTCAGATACTTGAGAAACATGTATTTACTCTGGTAAATGATGACTCTGGAGGCATGGTCTGGCACAGAAAGGTGGTAGCTGGGGAATTAACTGACGATCTTCACTGGAGGAAAAGTTAGATCCTCTAATACTACACTGCATGCCACACAACTGGGGATATATACACACTGCCACAGCAAGAGACAGGAGCTTTGAGGTCTGCAGCAGTCAAATCACGGGGATGCTGGATTTAGGGTACAGAGGAATCCTGTGCAGAGGATGCTGTACAACAGACACAGTACTTATTAAATTGTGTCCTATAAAACTGTTGTTAAATTCACATCCCTGTAGCTGTAAATACAACCATTTGGAAATATGGATTTTCTTTTGTTATATTAACAAATTCGTAATAGAGTAGGATAGGTCTTAAACCTCATCAATTCTGAACGGCACCTTATGAAAAGAGAGGAACAGATGTATACACACACACACACACACACACACACACACACACACACACACACACACACACATGACAGACATCCAGTGAGGTGCCATCCACAAGCAAAGGCACACTAAGGCTGATGGTGACAGACCAGAAGCTAGGAGACAGACTCCTGAAAACAACTGACATGGCCAATGCCCTGATTTCTACGTTTGGCCTCCAAGACTGTGAGAAAATAAATTTTCGTTAGTTACAGCCATCCATTTGTGGCATTTTGTTTGCTGCCGTTTTTACAGTAGCACTAGCTAACTGAAAGCAGCCTTGCTGGCACAGTGGTTAAACATTTAGCTGCTGTCCAAAACGTGGTTCCAACCCACAAGCCGTTCTGTATGAGAAAGATGTGGTAGTCTGCTTCTATAAAGACCCTAGTCTTGGAAACATTAAGCAGCCGTCCTACTCTGTCCTGCAGGGTCACTATGAGTCAGAATTGGCTTTACAGCAATGTGGTGGGTAACTATGATACATATATACTATTGATTATGAGTAGGATAAAGACACCTGCAGGTAAGTATGGTCTCCAAATTTATCTATTTCATGTTTCAAAAAAAAACTTTGCCATCATGTTGATTCTAACTCACAGGGACTCTCTATGACAAGAGTGGAACTGCCCCACTGTACTCCTTAGCCTGTAATCTCCATGGGAGCAGATTGCCAGGTCTTTTCTCCTACAGAGTAGCTGGTGGGATTGAACTGGCCTTTCAGTTAGCAGCCGCACTCTTAAATCAGTTGCACTACCAGAGTTCTCAGAGAGTTACATCAATGATCCAAATTAAAGGGTTAGATTAGTGACAGGAACAAAGAAAGCTGGGGGAGGGGGGAATAAAAGGTAATTAGTACCTCCTATAGGCTTGGTAAACCTACAGAACCTCTCACTTTTAAAATGCATATATGATAACATTCATAAAAATTAGCATTTAATTTTAAAAGATTGTAATGAAACTATTTTCTCTTAGAATTCTCTCTAAGAAATTTAAAAGTAAACTCAGACCCCAACATCTAGCAAATCATTGAAGAAAGTTGTTTTTTTTAAAACCAAGATGAGGTTATAGATTTTTGGATGTAAAAATAATAAAGTCCCAATATTAAAATCATTCTGACAGCATGATAACTTCCAAGGGTGGGTACTTGTTAGAAAGCTTTAAACTAGTTTAACCCAGATTTTTTCTATTTTTATGTCATGTAATTTCACTTTATATAGAAACAATTATGTGCCCACGCATGCATTTAATTAAAAGATCAGAGAAAAGTCATATTATGCAATACAGGGGTAATTCTTATATGCATAACTTTTTTTTGTTCTTTTTAACTTCCGAAAGATTTTTAAATGTCTATCTATGTATGTTCTCTCTGGAAGGTTAGTTTGCCTTCAAGAAAGAAAAAATACTTTTTTTTTTTTTTTTAACTTTCATCAATACAGAATTTTTTTTAATTATTAAATTTCAAAAAGCATACATCTTAAAAGGCTTTTGGGAGAGAGCTCTTCAATTCAAGATCTACCTAATAAACTTAAGGACAAAGGCAAGAGAAAAAATTATTGCTCAGAATTTAACTGACAACACTCCACTTGCCAGTGTAACATCTTCCACATCCCCAATTCAGTCACACCAATTGCATCAGTCTTGCTGTGTAACCATCACAAATATCCGTTGCCAAATTTTCCAGCCCCACAACTCAATAATTTCCTGAACAACGCTTCTCCCTACCTCCTGCTTCCCACCCCTAGTAACCACATTTTTATTACATTTGCCTCGTCCAGGAATTACATAAGTGAGATTATACAATATTTGTGCTTTTGTGACCGACTTACTTCACTGAACATTTTTTCAAGGTTTATACATGCTGTATAAGGACATCATTTCTCTTTACAGCTGTGTAATACTCCAGTCTGTTCATGAGTGTATGTGTACACAGATATATGTATGCAAGTCCTATATTAAACTATGTGTATAACATATATCACATTTTTTCTGATCCATGCGTTTGTTGGTGGACATTTCAATTGCTTTCCTTGTTTGCCTATGGTGCTATGATGAACGTTGTTGGACCAGAAATCTCTTTCCAACATCGTCGATTATCAGAATGGTCTAAGTTCCATAATCATTTACGAGAATGTCGTAAAATGTCCAACAGTACCGCAAAGCAAGGAAGGGAGGGTGAGAGAGAGACAGTGAGACACAGAGACAGTGAGAGACAGACAAAGGAATGAATTTAAACAACAAAAGACAACTCTCCAAAATAACAAGAGCAGTGTTCTGTGGGTCAGAAATCATGGATTTCAGTCCCAGCTAAAGAAACTGGTTGTGTAAACATTAAGAGGAGTCCCTGGGTGGGGGCACACAGTTAATGTGCTCTACCGCTGATGGAAAGATTAAAGGCTCATTTCTCCTCAGAAACACTTCAGGAAGGAGGCTTGGTGATCTAGTTAGTAAAAATCAACCACTTAAAACTCTATGTGGTACAATTCCACTCTGACATGCATGTGTTACCCATGAATCAAATCGACTGGTGGGCAACTATTTTTTTGTTTGTGTTGATCATTAAGAATATCTCTGAGCTTTAGTTTTCTCATTGACAAAATACAGGAAGGTTGACAAATCAATAGAGTCTCTTTCAACATTAATTTTCAGTGGTTAATGTTACAGATAGCAGTACTTTACCACAAGATACATGTTCGTTACCTCCCTGTCAATTGCTTTTTTCCTGGATATTTTCCTATTGGTTTCTATCAAGCAATACATTTTCAGCAAATGAAAGCTACTTTCAAATTTATTACAGTTAAGTCGTAAATGAGTTGGTAAGCATTACCAAATGTACATACCATGCAACTTCAAGTCAAAGTATAAATTAATTTTGGATTATTTCTGTCTTAAATACATTATTTTTTCTCACAGAGTTCAAGTCAAAGCTCGTTTATTGAAATGCATTCACACATACTCATGGGACGGACATTTACATGAATGCTACAGTAAGAGAAAGGCATACAGATAAGTCTGATCAGGAGATGGCAAGAGAACTCAAGATGTGTGCTATGCCTCAGGTGTAGACTGGACTGAACCAGATACATAATATGTAAAAAATACTCTCTGCAAATGGACATTATAAACAAAGGCACAAAAGTGAAAAATGTAGGGTCTGTCTGGTTGAATAATAGCCCCATGTGACTAGGACAATCTGTACATACATGGGCATTTCAACATGAAATACAGGACTGGCAAAGGGGATTGGGATCAAATTGCGAAACCATTTCTTTTATGGATGATAATTTAAGGGGGTTAATTTTTATGAATTATTCAGTGGCAGTGGTGGTGTTAGTCACCAGGAATAGACTCTTAACTCCTGGCAACCCCATGTACGACACAACACCCAATGTGACGCACAGGATCTTCATTGGTTGATTTTAAGATGTAGATCTCTGGGCCTTTTGCCCTAGTATAATTTGATAAGAAGTTGTTAAAGGTACTTTCCCTCTAAATCCAAAGAGAATAAAAACACTTGGTATAGAAGTTGATAAGATATCCCTTGTGGTGCAGTGGTTAAGAACTACAGCTGAAACCAAATGGTTAGAGTCTAAATCCACCTGCTATTCTTTGGAAATCCTATTGGGCCTTTCTACTCTATCTTATAGGGTCACTGTGAGCTGGAATCCACTCAGTGGCAATGGGTTTGATTTTATGGGTTTTTGTTTGTTTGTTTATACAAACGGATGAGACTTTAGATTTCATGAGAAGTTATAATAATTCACATCTAGTGAATGAGATGATGAAATAGGTTGGTGTTTCAAGAAGCAAAGTGTCTGGATTAATTTCTAATATGTACACAGAAGTTGATGACCAGGGAAACATGGAAGGCATTGAAGGCCAGCCAAAAGTTTTCTATAATGCTATAATCCATAGCAGTATGTTTTCATTTAACTAAATATTTGTGCCCCCATTTGTCTCTCAGTTTGTTGTACTGTAGGAGGTTATGTATTGCTATGATGCCGGAAGCTATGCCACTGGTATTCAGATATCAGTACATAGTGGACAGGTTTCAGCTAACTGTTCCATACTAACACAAACAAGGAGGAAGGACTTAGTAGTCTACTTCTGAAAATAATTAGCCAGTGAAAACCACATGAATAGCAACAGAAAACTGTCAGATATAGTGCTGGAAAAAGAGCCTCCCAAATTGGAAGGCACTCAAAAGACAACAGGGAAAGAGCCGCCTCCTCAAAATCAGTTGGCTTTAATGACATGAAGGGAGCCAAGCTTTTGGGAGCTTCATTTGCTGATACAGCATCACTCAAAATGAGAAGAAAAAGCTGCAAACATCCATTAATAAACTGGAATGTGGAACATACAAAACATGAATCTAGGAAAATCAGAAACCAAAAAGTGAAATGGAAGCATAAACATTGATATCTTTGCCATTAAGTGACCTGAAATGGACTGGTACTGGTCATTGAATTAGACAATCATATGACCTAGCAAGATCATATGACCTACTATGCCAAAAATGCCAACTTGAAGAATGGTATTGTATTCATAATCAGAAACAACATCATGAGATCTTACAAGAAGTACAATGCTGTCAGTAATAGGATAATATCCATAAGGAAGACCAGTTAATACAACTATTATTCAAATTTACACAACAAACACTAAAGCCAAAGATGAAGAAATTGAAGATATTTATTAGCTTCTGCAGTCTTAAATGTATCGAACATGCAAGCAGGATGCACTGACAATTACCAGTGATTGCAATGAGAAAGTTGGAAATACAGAAGAAGGAGTGGTAGCTAGAAAATATGGTCTTGATGATAGAAAGGATTCCAGAGATTGCATTAAAGAATTTTGTAAGACCAATGACTTCTCCACTGCAAAAAAAAAAAAAAAAAAAAAAAAAACAAACTTTTTTTCACCAATATAAATGGTAACTATACACACGGAACTCTCTAAATGCAATACAAGCAATTACATCAACTACATTTGCAGAAAGAAATGATGGAAGATTTCAATATAAGCAGTGGAAAAAGACCAGGTGCTGACTGTAGCACAGACCACCATTTGCTCATGTGTTAGTCCAATCTGAAACTGAAGAAAAGAAGAACAAGTCCATGACAGTCAAATTATGGCCTTGTGTATAACCCACATGACTTTACAGACCATCTCAAGAATAGATTTGATGTGTTGGACAATGATGACTGAAGACCTGATGAGCTGTGGAATGATATCAAAAACATCATACATAAAGAAAACAAGAGTTCATTAAAAAGACAGGAAAGAAAGAAAAGACCAAATTGCATGTCAGAAGAGACTCTAAGACTTACTCTTGAATGCCAAGTAGTAAAACAAAAGGAAGAAATAATGAAGTAAACAAACTAAACAGAAGATTTCAAAGGGCAGCTCAAGAAGACAAGTAGATTCCGAAGCAGAGGGCGGAGGGCAAGATGATGGACTAGACACACATCTCCTCAGTTCCCTCTGAGAATGAAGTCCTGGAATGATAACTGAATGGAGCAGTGTGGACATCTGGGGAACCCTAGGATGGCATAGGCTTGTCAGATTTCACTAGGCACCGGTAACAGACTAAGCTACCTCTCTCAAAGACAAGCCAGTGGCTGCTGAGCCCTGCTTCTGATGACTCACCATTTTAGAGAACAGCAGGTACTGATGCCTTCTTTGTTACCCAGGAGTTGGAGACCGGGCATGAGTTGGAAAATATGCTAAACTATGGTGCTTATGTAAACAGTGTATAGCACAGCAGAGAGATTGTGTGTAGCATAGCCACATATTGAAACCCTGACTGTTGACTAAGGGCACTTCCCCTTCACCCTCTCTTTTCTGAATTATGCCATAGACTCTACTATTACATGGCAGGAAGGGCAGCCAGGACACTATCTTGGTCAGCTGGGAGGCACAGTCAGTTAACCAGCAGTGTTAGCTGTGGGTGATTCTCAAGTGGAGCAGCAGCTCATCTAGCAACTGCTTCTTCAGCAGAAAAGTGGCATTTGAGACAGTTCATGTCTAGATTTATGGGTGAGGCCTGGCAGAGGATGGTAGAAAGGCCCTAACACTTTCCTATTTTCAATCATGTCATAGCATTTGGGACGGCCTATGAGGTACTTTTGTTGTCAGCCAGAAGGCAGGGCCTGCCATAGCTGAGAGTCTGACTTTTTGGCAACTGCTGGACAGCCCCTTACTCAGCAGTAAAGTATCCTTTTAAAATAAGACCACCTGGATAACTGAATGCTGACAGGCCCAGCTACATCTCTATCCTTCACTGATCGACATCATAGAGTCAGCTGATGGCCCACCAGTGACTCCAGAAGTAGGGTACAATTCCTGCCAGCCATGAGGCACAGCCTGCCACCCAAGAGAGTCGACCCGGGGACAGTCACTAGAGTACACAGAGATGGCTGTTGACCAACATCTTAGAACTAGGTCCCCTCTTAGAACTAGGCCTCAGCTCCCATTGAGGTAATATTAGAGAAATTGAAAAGCTTCCAGGTGATGTGCCAACAAGAGTTGATTGCTAACCATGTGAAGAAACAGTTCACCATGGCTCTGGAAAACCCCCAAAATAAAGACTCAAAAAACTTCTCAGATGAAGAAGACTTTTGGAAACCATTGGAGGTCAAGTACAAAAAAAAAAAATCATATAGAGAGCCCTCCTACAGATTAAACAAAATGCAGCTAAACAAAATGAAAAATAGAGTAAGCTATTTGAACTGACAGAACATCAATGATCTGAAATGCAGCAGCTGAATAACAGCAATTAAATCCAAAGCCAAAAGGGCAGAACTGAGGTGACAGAAGTCAGATTTATTGACCTTGAGGACACAGAAAAACGACACCAGCTTTTATGAGGAGAAATCAGAGAAAAGACATCAGAAAAATGAAGATGCATTAAGAAACATATGGGACTCCAGCAAGACAATAATTTACAAATAATTGGAGTTCCTTAACAATGAGGGATAGATGAAAACAGAAACCACTGTTGTACAGTTGCTGACAGAAAACTTCCCTGAAACTATGAAAGAGAACATAGATATCCAAGACATGTATAAATGCCACTAAAACCTTGACCCCAAAAGAAAGTGACCAAGTCATATTATAATCAAGGTTAATACAAATGAAACATAAACAGATGTCCTAAAGGGAACTAGGCTCAAAGCAAAGCTAACATTCAGATGAAAAGCCTGTAGGCTTTCATCTGACTTCTCAGCAGAAACAATGTTGCCAAGAAAGCAGTGGGATGACATATTCAAAGCCCTAAAGGAGAAAAACTCCCAACCAAAAAAAAAAAAAAATGTATCCTGTAAAACTGTCTCTCAGATATAACGGTGAAAGGAAGACATTTGCAGATAAACAGAAACCTCTACAGACTTTGTAAAACCAAACCAAAACAACAAGAAACATTGAAAGAAACACTGAAAGAATCTCTTTACTTAGAAAAACAAAAACATTAAGTGTATACTTAAGGAGACAATTCAGGACACAGCATCCAGAATCCTGGAAGTCAATAAACTCAATCAAAACTACATTATTAAAAGAGGGCAACCACCAATCATAACACAACACTATCACATCACCACACTAAAAAGAGGGATATATTACAGTAGTTACAACCTTTCAGATGCAGAGTAATTTAAAAAGATATGCAAAAGTTAAAGTCTGGTTTAAACTTAGAATTTTAAGGGTGATCATAGAGAAAGTTGCAAAGGACAACAATGCAACATATCAATACAGGAGAACAATACAGGAGTCTTAACAAAAACAAAGCCAACATTCAAAAACATGAAAAGTCAAGCCATAAAGATTGACCCAGAACAGAATATTAAGAAAAGCATAGAAAACACCAACACAAAAATAAATGCATAAGAACGACAGCACTAAACCCATAACCATCAATAATTGCACTGAATGTAAATGGATTGAACAATCCAATAAAGAGGTGAGTGACACTGTGGATCAAAAGACGCAAACCATCAATATGTTGCTTACAAGAAACACACCTAAGACTCAAAAATATGAACAAACTGAAAGTCAAAGGATGGGAAAGTATATACCAAGTCAACAACATACAAAGAGCAGAATTGGCAATACAAATCTCAGATACAATAGACTTCAATGTAAGATCCACCATTGTGGACAAGGATGACAACTATTTATGGCTGAAAGGTTCATTTTGTAAGCAGGACATTACAATAGAAAATATTTATGTACCAAATACCAGAGCATTAAAATACATCAAACACTGACTACATTGATAAATGAGATAGATCACTCCACAATAATAGTTGGAGACTTCAGCACTCCACTTTCAGTAATAGACAGATCATCCAAACAAAAGCTCAGTAAAAATACAGAAGATTTTATTGAGACAATTAACCAACTAGACAGTATCAACATACACAGGATGTTTTACCTATCAGCAGATAAGTACACCTTCTTCTTCAAGGCACATGGAACAATTTCCAGAATAGACCATGTGTTAGGACATAAAGCAACTCGTGACAAAATCCAAATCATTAAATTATTGCAAAGCATCTTCTCAGGCCATAAAGCTATAAACGTTGAATTAATTGCTGAAAAACATAGATAGACACTCAAACTCAAGGAAACTGAACAACACCTTGCTCAAAAAGTCATGAGTTACAGAAGAAATCAAGGATGAAAACAGAAATGTATGGAATCAAATGAGAATGAAAACACATCCTACCAGAACCTATGAGATTCAGCAAAAGCAGTGCTAAGAGGGCAGTTTATCTCTATAAATGCACATATTTAGATTGAACAAAGGGCCCAAACCAAGCAATTAACCCTACAGCTTGAACAAGTAGAAAAAGTGCAACAGGGGAACCCCTCAGGCACCAGAAGAAAACAGATAACAAAGATTAGAGCAGAAGTAAATGAATTAGAGAATAGAAGAACAACTGAAAAAATTAACAAAACCAAAAGTTGATTCTGTGAAAATATCAACAAAAGTGGTAAACTACTCGGTAAACTCACAAAAGAAAAACAAGAGAAAAAGCAAATAACCTACATAAGAAATAAGATGGGCAACGTAACAATAAACCCAAATGAAATCAAAAGTATCATAACATACTACTGTGAAAGACTATACACCAGCAGATTTGAAAACCTAGGGGAAACAGACAAATTTCTAGATTCATATCACCTACCAAAATTATCCTAAGGAGAAGCAGAACAACTTAATAAACCCATCACAAAGGAGCCAGCCGAGTGCCGTCGAGTTGGATTCGACTCATGGGGACCCTAGGGGCCAGGGTAGAACTGACCCTCAGAGTATTCAAGGAGCGCCTGGTGGATTTGAACAATATCATCAAAAAACTACCGACCAAAATACGTTTTGGCTCAAATGGCTTCACTGGAGAATTCTACCAAACTTTTAGAGAAGAGCTAACACCAATACTATTGAAGCTATTTCACAGCATAGAATAAGATGAAATACTCCCCAGTTTATTCTATGAAGCTAGCAGAACCCTGATACCAAAGCCAGGAAATATCCCACTAAAAAAGAAAATCACAGACCAATATCTCTCATGAACCTAGATAAAAAAGTCTTCAGCAAAATTTGTGTCAGTAGAATTCAACAACATATCAAAAACATAATTCACCATGACCAAGTTGAATTCATATCAGGGATGCAAGGCTGGTTCAACACTAGAAAAACAACTGATGTGATCAACCACATAAACAGCACAAAGGATAAGAATCACATGACTTTGTCAATTGATGCAGAAAAGGCATTTGACAAAGTCAAACACCCACTCAGGCTGAAAACTCTCAGCAAAATAGGAGTAGCATGGAAATTTCTCAGTGCAATAAGGGGCATCTATGCAAAGCCAACCACCTACATCATCCTGAATGGAGAGAGACAAAAAGAATTCCCCTTGAGAATGGGAACTAGACAAGATGTCCACTCTCACCACTTCTATTCAACATTGTACTAGAAGTTCTAGTCAGAGCAATCAGACAAGACAAAGAAATAAATGGCATCTGTATTGGCAATGAAGAAGTAAAAAGCTCCCTAGTTGTAGATGATATGATCGTATATGCAGAGAATCCTAAAGAATGCATAAGTAAACTACTAGAACTAATAGAAAAGTTCAGCAAAGTATCAGGATATAAGATAAATATAAGTAAATGAGTAGGTTTCCTCTATGCCAACAAAGAGATCATTCAAGAAGAAATCATCAAATCAATACCACTTACTATAGCCCCAAGAAGATAAAATACCTAGGAATAAATATAACTAGAGAAATAAGAGACCTATACAGAGAGAACGACAAGACCTTACTGCAAGAAAGCAAAAGAGACTGCCATAAAAGGAGAAACGTACCTTGCTCATGGTTAGGAAGACTTAACATTGTGAAAATGCCTATTTTACCCAAAGCCATCTATATGTACAATGCAATTCCAGTACCAATTCCACTGATATTTTTGATGAGAAGGATAAGCAAGATCACCAACTTTATTTGGAAAAGGAAGAAACCCCAGATAAGTAAGGCACTACTGAAGAAAAGGAACACAGTGGGAGAGCTCACATTACCTGACCTTACAACCAATTACACTGTCACAACAGTCAAAATGGCCTGATACTGGAACAAAAAGAGACACACAGACCAATAGAACAGACTGGAGACCCCAGAGATGCCACCACCATCTTATGAACAGCTGATATTTGACAAAGGCCCTAGGAATCTAAACTGGGGTAAAAACAGTCTGTTTAACAAATGGTGTTGGCAAAATTGGATACCCATCTGGAAAAAACTGAAACAAGACCCATATCTCACACCTTACAAAAAACCAACTCAAAATAGATCAAATATCTAAATATCAAGCCTAAAACAATAAATATCATGCAACTAAAAATAGGGTCAAAAATGGAAGTTCTAATATACAGCTTACACAGACTTCAACATCTGACAAACAAAGCACAATCAACAGAAGAGAAAATAGGTAAATGGGAACTACTACAAATCAAACACTTTCACTCATCCAAAGATTTCATCAAAAGAATTAAAAGACCACCTGAAGAACAGTAAAAAATATTTGGCGGCTACATGTTGGAACAACATCTGATCTCCATAATCTACAAGGTACTGCAAAATATCAACAAGAAAAAAGTAAATAACCCAATTAAGTGATGGGCAAAGGAGATGGACAGACACTTCACCAAAGAGGACATACAGGCAGACAAAAGACATATGAGGAAATGCTCACAGTCACCATCAGAGAAATCCAAATCAAAATTATGATGAGATACTATCTCACTCTAACAAGGTTAGCCGTAATCCAAAAACACAAAATGACAAATGCTGGAGAGGCTGTGGATAGACTGGAACTCTCCTACACTGCTGGTGGGACTGCCAAATGGTACAACCTCTCTGGAAAGCAATCTGGCACTTCCTTAGAAAACTGGAAATAGATATAACATTTGATCCAGAAATCTCACTGCTCAGAAATTTATCCTACAAAAACAAAGGCTGTCACATAAACAGAAACATGCACACAAATGTTTACTGCAGCATAGTCCACAACAGCAAAAAGATGGAATCAAACTAGATGTCCATCAACAGATAAATGGATGAACAAACTATGGCACATATGCTGAATGGAACACTATGCAATGAGAAAGAACAGTGATGATTTTAGGAAGCATCTCATAAACTGGTTTCAAGTAGAAGACTTTATGCTTAGTGAAGTCAGTCTGTGGCAAAAGGACAAATACTGTATGAGACCTCTGCTATAAGGAATTAAAAAAAGACTTACATACAGAAGAAAAGACTTTTTGATAGCTACAATGATGAGGAAGGATGGAGGGGGTTGGTCATAGATTAGATAGTTGACAAAAATTTGGTCAGGTGAAAGCAGTGACAGCACACAGCAGACGGTAGGTCAACTCAACTGGACTTCACCATAAACTGAAAGTTCTTGTAATCTCAACCTAATACTGCAAGGATAGAGTAGCAGGAGCAGGGTCGGGCAACCATGTTCTATGTGGACATAGAAGTCAATTGGCATAATTAACCTATCCCTAAGAGAGTATTCTACACCCCATATTGTGAGTGGCATCCAGGGTCTTAAAACCTAAAGGTATACCAAATGGTCCCGACTCATCTGGAACAGATGATCACTGAGAAAACCAAAGACAGGAGGAAAAAAGAGCCCATGAGACAGAAGGAACCATGTTAATGGGAGACTGTAACATGTGAACAGATGAACCCGATGGTGCCTGGCCACCACTAAAAACAGCCATGATGGGACATGCAATGTTGAGTGCCTGTGGCAACATCAGAGAAAGAGGACTGCAGCTCAATAACTCTACTAAAAGACCACAGCTGATAGTCTGACGGCCTCGGGGGTCCCCTGGGAGCATGGCCCTTAGACCTGCGGCTACCCTTTCTAGAAAACGCTGCTAAGGTCAACTCTTTGTATATAAATGGACTAGACTCAGGGGCATCTTACGACCATATAGGATGTGTATTTTATGGTTCTATGCATTTATAGGAGGCTGTTCTACTAGTCTCTTTCTAGACGGGAGAAACATAGGTGGAGAGGAGGGTGCAGGAGGTCGTTAACAGGGCATGGCAAGTATAAGACGAAGAGGAGTGTGCTGTCATGGGGCAATGACAGCAGAAGGAGGTGTAGATAGGTGGGCATGCAAAATTGATGTGGATGGTATACTTTAACTTAATCCCAATTTTTAAAAAAAGGAAAAACAGAGAAGACAAAGTAAAATATTATAATAACAGGTGCAAACAGCTAGAGATAGAAATCCAAAGGAAAGAAAATGCTCCACATTTCTCAATCTAAAAGAAGTGAGGAAAAAATCCAAGACACAAGTTGAAATAGTAAAGGATTCTACAACTAAAGTATTAAGTGACTCAGGAAGATGGAAGGACTATACAGAGTCATTATATCAGAAAGTATTGAGTGACTCAGAAAGAAGATGGAAAAAATATACAGTCATTAAACAAGAAAGAACTTGTCAGTTTTCAGTATTTCAAGTGGCAGAATATGATCAGGAACTGGTGGTACAGAAGGAAGAAGTGGAAGTTGCACTGAGGAGAGTGGCAAAAAACAAGGCTCCAGAAACTGATGAAATGTCAGTTGTGATGCCTCAACAAACAGATGGAAATGCTCACTCATCTATGCCACGAAATTTGGAAGACAGCTACCTGGCCAACCGACTCGAAGACACCCATATTTACCCCTATTCCTGAGAATGATGATCCAACTGAATGCAGAAATTATTGAACAATATCATTAATAACACACTCAAGTAAATTTTTGCTTAAGATCATTCAAAAGTGACTGCAGCAGTGTATTGACAGGAAACTTCCAGAAATTCAAGATGAATTCAAAAGAGGATATGAAGCCAGGGATATCATTGCTGATGTCATATGGACCTTGGCTGAAAGCAGAGAATACCAGAAAGATGTTTACCTGTGTTTTAGTGACTATGCAAAGGCATTCAACTGGGTCGATCACAGCAAATTATGAAGAACATTGTGGAGAAAGAGAATTCCAGAACACTTAATTGTGCTCCTGAGGAATCTGTACATGGATCCAGAGGTACTGGTATGAACATAGCAAGGGGACACTGCATGGTTTACAAGTCAGGAAAAGTGTGCAGCCAGGTTGTATCCTCTCACTTAAACCAGGTCAATATGTATGTCAAGCAAACGATCCAAGCAGTTTCATCATGTAAAGAAGAACAAGGCCTCAGAATTGGAGTAAGACTCATTAACAGTCTGTTATGCACAGATACAACCTTGCTTGCTGGAAGTACAGAAGATGTTCAACACTTACTTAGAGATATCAAAGACCACAGGCTTCAGTATGGATTGTAGCCCTACATCAAGAAAATAAACATCCTCACAACTGGACCACTAAGTAACATCATGATACATGCAGAAAGGATTGAGGTTGTCAAGGATTTCATTTTACTTGGTTCCAGAATCAATGTCCTTGGAAGCAGCAGTCAAAAAATCAAACGATGTACTACATTGGTAAAATCTGCTGCCAAAGACCTCTTTAAAGTGTTGAAAAGTAAAGACGTCACTTGAAGACTCAATCCATGGTATTTTTAATTGCATCATATGAATGTGGGAGCCGGACATTGAATATTGACCAAATTGTGGTACTGGAGAATAATACTGAATGCATCATGGACTGCCAGAAGAACAGATCTGTTCTGAAAGAAGCACAACCAGAGTGTGCCTCTCTGAAGCAAGGACAGCAAGACCGCATCTTACATTCTTTAGCCATGTTGTCGGGAAAGGTCAGTCCCTGGAGAAGGACACCATGCTTGGTAGAGCGGAGGGTCAGTGAAAAAGAGGAAGATCCATAATGACATGGAATGACAAAGTGGCTGCAACAATGGCCTTAAGCAAAGAAACAACTGTGGTCATGGTATAAGACCAGGCAGTATTTCATTCTGTTGTGCATAGGGTCATATACCAATTTAACGGCACCTAACAACAACAAATAATCTTTTTAACTTCAGTTCAAGAACAAATAAATTGGATGCCTCAATAATCCAGATTAGATTTTGTTTTGGTGGTGGCGTTTCTTCTTGTTTGTTTGTTTGAAGTTAGGGCCAATATATATATATATATATAGAAACAAAAACTGTGAAACTAATTCTGAAAGAATGGTGACTTCATGAATTATGGAATTGGTCTAGATTTGAAGAGATGGGAGGCTAAAGGGCATCAGGTAAATTCAGGAAGAATTAAAGTAGTTAGGGAACAAAAATTCTTAAAATCCCTTTATTCCACTTAACAAATACTTATGTGAACTAAAAAATGTGAAAAAAAAAAGTTAATTCATTTTGCCCTCCAAATAAACTCTATTATTATTCCAGCTTTACAGATGAGGAAGCAAAGGCCACAAAAAGTTTTTAAAATGCACCCAAGGTCACTCAAGTAATAACTGCTAAAGCTTCTTCTGCTAGAGTGTGCATTCAGTTTGTGTAATCAAGAGTTCAGGTTGCTAAATACTCTGCTATGCTATATTTACATTAAAAGTCAGAGCATGAGATGTGAAGACATGCTGTGGCTAAAGTTAAATGCTAGAGTTCACAATTTTAGTATATGACCAGTTCTAAGAAAAATTACAAGGTTTGGGACATCCCAACTGAAATGCGTAAAGTCACAGAACTTCAAAAATGCTAAGTGACTCAAAGACAAATACATTGAACAGCTTTGCCAAACACATTGCAATTGTTCTAAAGGAATAGCGAGTATTATGGATTGAACTGTATCCCCCCAAAAATATGGGTAGTAATTTGGCTGAGCCAAGATCTGTGACTGCCCTCTATTTTGTGATTTTTCTGATGCTGTAAATCCTCATTTCTGCCTGTGACTAATAGATAGTATGCTTACGTTAAAAGAGAATTAGCATAGGACTACAACACCCTTACTAAGGGAGTTTCCCTGGACTACAGTGTGTACCACCTTTTATCCTTTCATCCTGTAGGAGATTAAAAAGAGAAAAGTAAGCAGAGAATTGAGAACTTCACACCATCAAGAAAGCAGCACAGTTGGAAGAGCATGTCCCTCGGACCTGAGGTTGCTGTGTCAAGATGCTCCCCAGACAAAGACCGATGCAATACAAGGACTTTCCTCCAGAGCCGACAAGGGAGAACGCCTGCCCCTGGAGTGGACGCTGTGAATTAGGACTTCTCGCCTACCGGACTGTGTAAGAATAAACTTTCCTTTGTTAAAGCCATCTACTTTGCAGTATTTCTGTTGCACTAGCTGACTAAAACAATGGGCTTAAGGTAAAGCGTGCAAATCAGCCCTGGTACAGTGTACCTTAATAAAATCAACTGACACAGTGGCTGGAACAATGGGTTCAAGCATAACAACAAGTCTGTGGAAGTCACAGGATCAGACAACGTTTAGTTCTGCTGTGCACAGAGTACACGGGCACCAGTTAGACAGCATCTGACAACATCCACGTCCAAGTACTAGCAGGATTGATAACTAACAATGACAAGGAGAAAGAAAAACTGGAATCTTCTTACACTCCCAACTTACACACACGTAAGTATATGAAGATTGCCAACTAACTTCATGAACTCTTCCTTAAAAAATTGGTACACAACCCACTGCTGAATGTCAGTACAGTCACCTTTGAAGTACTCCCATTGGGAAGCTATACAGCCACAGCAGCACTTAGCCCATCCTTCAAAGCAATTTTGGCATTCTTTCTGGAATGGCCATTGCACACGGTGGCACAGTGGCAAGCTTGAAAACTTAGTCGCATAGTTGTCTGCCAGGGAGCTTTTAGCCAGTAAACAAATAACTGCACTGGAACACCCTCCCTACTCACTTGATCTGGCCCCCAATGACTGTTTTCTTTACCCAAACATAAAGGAAATATTGAAAGGAAGATATTTTGATGATATTCAAGAAACCAAGGGTAATACTACAGCCATTCCAGAAAGAGTTCCAAAATTGCTTTGAATGGGGTACTAGGTGCTGGTATCAGTGCATAGCTTCCTAAGGAGAGTAGTTTGAAGATGACCCCAGTGATATTCAGCAGTGAGGTATGCAGCACTTAGAACAGTAAATTTGGGGACTTAGTTATCAGACCTTGCACATACTTCCCAAGGATGTATGTGAGCGAGAGAATAAACATTTTCTACCCAAAAGGGCCTTAGGGAAAGGAAAGTACTCAGGAATTAGATTTGAGTTAAAAGCTTGACACTCAGTGGACACTTTAGGAGATTTTCAACAGAATAAGTTTTATGCTAAACATTATGGAAAGACCTGGCAAGAAATATAGGATAGAAAACTGAAAAGTGGGGGGAAATTAATGGAGAAATTTATAATACATTGTTACAGGAGGGGAGGAGGATTATACCTTTTATAAACATTTACAATAGCATAATTATTTTACCTAATTTTCCTGGTTTAAAAACCTACAGGCTACTGCCACCATTCATCAGTTCTTAAAAACAAAAGGAGCAAACAAACAACAACAACAAAAAAATAGTCATTTCAGAAAAACAGTTTCTGTGTATTTTCAGGGGATGAAAAGAATTGCATAAACCAGTGCACCTCACAAGTATTCTCTGGGCCAGCACCATCTGCATCGCTTGGAACTTGTTAGAGATACAACTCTCAGACAAATGGAGGTTTCCAGACTGACTGAATCAGAAACACTGAAGGTCAGGCTGATCAATGTGTATATTTAAAAACCCTGGAGGTAATTCTCATGCATGCTAATGTTTGAGAACTCTGGTCTAAGCTGATACGTCTACCCCTTTCCGCTTTCAAACCAAACTCCTTGCTTTTGAGTTAACTCTGATTCACGGCAACCCTATAGAAAACAGTAGAATTGCCCTACAGGTCTTCCAAGGTCGTTTTACGGGATCACACTGCCATATCTTTCTACTGGGGAAGCTGGTGTGCTTGAACTGCTGACCTTGTGGTTTGCAGCTGAGTACCATCAAGGCTCGTCTTTCCTGCTTAGCTTCCAGGAAATTAAGATCCAAACCGAGCATTCACCTGCAAAAACTAATTAGGATAGTAAGTGCTTGATTACATTCATTTCTTTTTTTAATTTTAAATGTGTTTTTCTCCTCTCTGTTCTGGTTTATATAGTGTTTAGTAAATTATATCTTTTTCAAAGTAAGTATACATATAAGAATCAGCCACCATTAAATGTTCTTTCAGGAGTCCCGGTGGCACAAATGATTACATTTCCAGCTGCTAACTTGAAGGTTGATGATTACAAATAACCAGCACCTTTGTGGATCTAATCTCATAAAAATTACAGCCTAGCATCCAGGGTCTTAAAAGCCAGCAAGCTGCCAACTGAGGAATATCAATTGGTCCCAACACACTTGGAACAGATGACAACCAAGAACATCAAAGACATTAGGAAAAATGATCCCAGGAGACAGACGGATCCACATGACTGGGAGACTACATCAGCATGACATCAGTAGAACCAGATGGTGCCCAGCCACCACCAAAGACAGCCCTGATAGGGGATACAATGTAGAGGTTCTGATGTAGCAGGAGAGAGGTATGCACACCAATATCTCTGTTAAAAAACCAGACGTGATGGTCTGACAACCTGGAGGGTCCCCTGAGAACGTGGCGCCTAGACTTACGCTAGCCCAGAGCTGAAACCAGTACTGAAGCTAATTCTTCAAAGAATGGACTGGACTCAGGGACACAGAGTGGTGCATTTGGTATGTGTACTTTATGGTTGAATATATATGTGAGGCTGTCCTACTGGTTTCTTTTTAGAGGAGAGAGTGAAGAGGAGGAGACAAGTGTTGGTTGAGTGGATACTGGAAGACTGGAAAAGAACAGTGTGCTGTTACAGGGTGAAGAGACCTGATAGAGTTGCAGACAGGCGGGTAACTTCGGGTTTTATATGAAAATAAAGTTGGATTGTAAACTTTCATTTAATCACAATAAAAAATTAAAAGGAAAAAAAGGGATTACAGCCCAGGAAACCTGATGAGGAAATTCTCTACTGTCATATGGGCCACTATGAGCTAGAATCAACTCAACAACACACAACAACAGCAACAAATATTCTTTAAGTTTTAAATGAGAAGTAAAAGATCTGTAACCATAAAAGAACAGATTAGTAATTTGTCAATGTGTAATTATAGACAGTAAAGATGTACAGGAAAGGGATGAAAAAGAAGGTGAGGGAGACTGATTCTGATGTAATTAATGTGGGAAAGGGCAGGAGTACTGACATTTTCCAAAAACTCTCCAGATAGTTTTGATGAACAGCCAAGGTTGAGGATGCTGAATTAGAAGACTGTAAAGAACAAAAGAATAGCTGGGATATAGATACAATGTAATAATTTAGAATTCCATGGATTGAAACTCACTTACTTTAAAGAATCTGGTGAAATTCATACTAAGTGTCAGGCTTGAACAAGTCTGCCTGTAAGAAGAGTGTGAAGAAATGAATAAGAAAAGAGGAAACACAACTAGATCTAGGGTAAGCTTGGAAAACACTGGAAAACTCAAAGTAGGAACACAGGGAAGGGATTGCTATCACTGAGGGAAGGTGAATGCTGGGTCAGTTTTGACTTGATTCTTCAAATATTATGAAATGACATGTGGGCTAACAATGTGTCCTGTATTTATGGACAAGGACTGTGTTAATTCATGGATACAAACTGAAAACTCAAAACCACGCTTCTTACGAATTCCACCTTAAAAACAATATACTTCCAGTTGACCTAAAAATAATGAAATAGAAACACAAAAAGACCATTTTTAGAGTTACAAAATCATTTCAAACATGGTCCTGATAACACCTGAGCAAACTAACTTTCTGGCTGTCACTTCAATAGAAATTCACTGAATGTTAATATTTATTTTGGAATGAGAGATATTTCTGTAGGTTCTTAGGAATACAGAATACATCTTGAAATTCAAATATTCAACATTTATGAATAATAATAAATATATATTTTGAAAACAAATATGGTTTGGTCATAATATAAGCAGATGTGACTACAAAATATATAAGTGTATTTAAATTGTGGCAAATTCTTTATTAGTAAGAGAAACAGTATCAAGTTAGTATTAAATTTAATTAAACATGCTGGTGACTTCAGTATACATGATTTATACTACTAATCCTGAGACATCACGAAGTTCACGTTTGCTTTAGAAATAACAAAATAGGATTCATTATCATCTTATCATTATCACTTCATTATCATTACCATTTTAATAGCAAGAATTAACTCACTTTAATGATATCCAATAAAATCAAGTTAATAAGGCTATTGAATAAATTCCCAACTGTATGTTTAGAAAGGTCTTTGGAGATAAGATAATCCCATGTAAAACCATCAAACTGACAAGTTTAGGGTAAAAGTTCGAAAACTATTTCCTTTCATTGCAATGAGTTCAGTTTGCCACCAGAGAGAGCTCAGTCACTGTATTTTATTAAAGAGAATCACTTTCCACTGCATAGAAATTCTTATCTGTAGTACCTGCCATACTGTAGACAAAATGAGTCAATCTATTGCTTAAATATCTATAAAACGCAGAATCAAGTATTCTAAATGCAGCTCTCACATTTGGCATTTTAGAGTTATTTGTCTCTGGGCAAAGAAGAAGAAATGTTAGTGCTAAAGGTTTCATGGTCCATTTCCAAAGGAGGAAGACTCAAGCCTGTGTGTGGATAGTGCATCTCTAAGTGAAGCCGACTGCTGAGATTAATGGGAAAGCTTCTTCATACAACAGAAATAAATGCTTTTTCAAAATGACTCAAAAGATACTTCCTAATAATATCATATTACCTCAGAAGAACTGAGACACATTAAAACAAAATAATAAAATAAAATAAAAAGTCACATGAAATAACTTGGTAATAAATGGAACTTGGTAAGCACTGCAAATTGATAGATTCCTAACATATATCAATACTGACTGTTGACAGAAGAGACATTTTATTGTGACATAGGCTCACTTTGCTTAAGTAAACTTCAGACAACAGTGAATACAGTTTTAAGTTTACCAGTATTCAGTCCCTAATTTCACCTTCATACATGGAAAGTAAATTAAATTTAAAAACATACACTCAAGTTTATCCTCAGGTCTTCCTCTTTCCAGGAGGGACAGGTAGCAGACAATATCCTTCAAATGGATTACTTCTGGGGAACTTGTATTTGCAGGAGAAGTGCGAGGTGGAGTGATGGCACCTTTACTCATTCTCAAACCTAGAAAAACAATTTGGATTACATGTTTTAAAAATATTCACAATGCACTCCAACATAAAGGCAACAAAAAAAAATGAGGTAATACATAAAGAGTTATATACAGTCAGCAGTGGTTCAACAGCAGAATTCTCTCCTTCCATCCCACACACCCATGTTCAGCTCCCAGTCAACACATTTCCAGTGCAGTCAACACTCATACTTCTGTCAGTGGACGACGATGCGTTGCTATGATGCTGATCAGGTTCCCGTGGAGATTCCACGCTACAGTAGACTAGAAAAAAAGACCTAATGGTCTGCTTGCAGAAATCAGCCTATGTAAATCATTACAACAGTCTGATTCCTGCTGATCACAGGGATGTTGTAGGTGTTTTTGTTCTGTTGTGCACAGCTGACCGAGTTACAGCCAACAACTAAAATTAAACCAAACTCTGCTGTTGAGTTGCTTCCAACTCATGGTATACAAAATAGGACGGTGCCTCCAAAGAGTTTTCGGGGCTATAACCTTTTAGAATCAGATTGCCAAGCCTGTCTTCTGACACACGTCTAAGTGGGTTCAAACCTCCAACATTTTGGTCAGAATCACAGGCGAACTGAACTAGCTAACAACTAAAACAAACAAACTCTTTGTTGCTGAGTTGTCTTCAACTTATTGTGTCCAGACCACAAGTGCACTCAAAAGAGATTTCAGGGCTGGAAGCTTTTGGAAGCAGATTGCCAGGCCTTTCTTTTGAGGTTCCTCGGGGTGGGTTCAAACCTCCAACCTTACAGTTAATAGTTGTACACTTAATCCATCTGTGCCACCCAGGCACTACACAGCTAACAACCAAAGCCTGTATTCCCTGGGTATTGAACAAGCCAAGTATCTGGAACTCTGGTGCAGCAAAGTCAAACATGCTGCACTACTGTTGTACCGAATGCAGTGCTTTAGGAGACTGCCCTACCTGCCTACTGACAGTGTAGGATCAGAGGCTTAGCACCCAGGCTCAGCTGGTAGGCACAGCTGAATAGATGAGGAGGTGCTTTCACATCCTCTGCTTCTCTGCTCTCAGAAATGTGAATTATACATAAGCTCAAAAGAATCTGAAATTTAGTCTTTCAGGGAAGACTGTACAAGAAATGTATGTTGCTGCAATATGATTTACATACTGAACATCAGGGTTCATTCATTCACAAAAACATATTTCTGCCCACTGTTTATCAGCATCATGAATAAGATACCTTCTCTTCCAGCAAAGAATTTGCCCAGGAGTAAGGGAGAAGAAAACATAAACAAAAACCTGGAGAAAGATGGTAGACATTTAAAAAGCTAAGAACAAATGATGACAGTTTGGGTTTAACATGGTCCTCCCTTTTCTCCAAGGCTCATTAACTGTGCTTGCTCCAAGATGTGCATGGAGGACTTGAATGCTAGTCATTTCCTGTTGTTTATTATTGCCAATTACCCTGGCTGGTGATAATTTAACTGAAACTTATTCACAATAAACTGTTAGTTCCATCTTACAGAAAAGCATCTGAAAGCAGACCACGTATACATGACAAGGCCTAAAGGTAAACCCAAATTAACCTTCCAGGCACACTTGACCACAGACGAGGTATTTGGCTGAGATGGCTAAATAGCTGGATGGCTGATGTATTATTCCTAATTCAGTCAGGAGCTGTTGGAATGCAGGGACTAATTCCAGCTAATGTGATTCTAATAGCCTTTCATTCTCTATCACAGGTCTACCAGATTTTGATTTCAAACCCTTGTCCATTTCCTTCAATGTATAATTTTGACTCTTAGGTATATATTTTAATGTGTAATGAAATTTCAAAAATTAGTGTAATTAGCAGTGTTACTACAAATAAAAAAGTATCATTTATAGTCTAATAGTCACTATGTGTCATAATCAACTCTATGGCAGAGTTTGGTTGATTTTATTTTTTTGCTCAGTTTATGTGTCATGAACTGTGCTGGGGGCTTTAATATATGTCTCCTAACTTAATTCTCACAGTCCTGTGAGGTAGATTTTTTATCATTCACATTTTCCAGAAGATAAAACCCAAACCTCAAATCATACCCACTGCCAATGATGACTCTGACTCACAGCAACCCTACAGGACAGAGTAGAACCTCACCACAGAGTTTCCAAGGAGCATCTGGAGGATTTGACTTGCAAACCTATTGGTTAGCAAATGTTAAACTTAACAACTATGCCACCAGGGTTTCCAGAAGAGAAACAGGCTTAGAGAAATTAATTTCCTAGAACTTTTAGCCAATAAGACAAGCCCATACTTTTTACACCAAAGGCTTACATTTTTTGTTCAAGGCCAATAAAGAGGCAATTACAGAGAGAGAAAGAAAAGGAAAATACCCCTTAGCCTAGTATACACACAGATACTTATCACTCCAGAAGTTGCTGGGAGGTACAAGCTGTTAAGTGCTTGACTGTTAGCACAGAATTTGGCAGTGTGAAACTACCACGAGGCTCCTGGGAAGGCAGGCCTGGCAATCTGTTTCCAGTAGGTCACAGAATTGAAAATACTATGGAGCAGTTCTACTCTGCATACATCAGTCCTCATGAACAAGTATCAATCTGACGGCAACTAACAACAGTAGATTAAAGGAGGTCTGAAAAGGCCACAGACTAAGTTGTTCTAAGTGCCACTACATACCTCATTGCTGAATATCACTACAGTCACCTTCCAAGTACTCCTCTTGGGAATCTTTGCACTGATGCCACTGCCTAGTCCACTGTTCCAAACAACTCTTTTTTCTGGAATGGCTATTGCACACAGAGGCATGATGGCAAGTTCACGAATTCAACTGCCTAGTTGACTATGAGGATGTTTTGAGCCAGTGAACAAATAAGTGTATGGAACACCCTGTCCACTCATCTGATCTGGCCCTCAATGACTTTTTTCCTTACCTGAAGATAAAGGAAATATTGACAGGAAGACATTTTGATGCCATTCAGAACATCAAGGGAAATATGATGACAGCTCTGATGGTCATTCAAGAAAAGGAGTTCCAAAATTGCTCTGAAGGGTGGGCTAGGTGCTAGCATTGGTGCATAGCTTCCCAAGGAGAGTACTTTGAAGGCAACATAGTGATATTCAGCAGTGAAGTCTACAGCACTTTTTCTAGGATTGAGCCAGCAAACTTAATTGGCAGTCCTCATGTAACTTCACATATCTTTTCTAAGTCAGCTTACTCTGTGCTGTTGTCTTTCATCCTGAAAATTCTGCCAAAGATCCTCTAAAAAAATTTTGCTGTCCACAAATGGGTTACATTCGTACGTTGAAAAATACTTCTTTACACCCTTCCTTTATTCCCTTTGCCCAAAAGCTTACTTATTTCAGTTATATGTCTATGCTTTATGGGATTCTACTTCTGCTTATCAAGTTATTTTCAGAGATGTATATTGCAAACTCATTTTCCTTCCTAACAGAAGTATATCGAATACAAATTAATATAGCTGTTTTTATAAAAGAAGACGGAAAATCAAAGACAATCATGAACTTTAAAAAAAAAAAAAAAGCCCTGAATAATCCCAAATAGCCAACTAAAGGTTAGCTAACTGTAAGGATAAAGAGTTTCAACTCAGGATAGAAGATATTTTGGCACTGACCCTTGGCATGATCATAACTTCCAGACCTGGTGAACACAGCCCATGAGTTATGACTGGGTAAACTGTGACCTAACTCATCTTGTCTGATGAGTTCACACTTCTCTTCCAAGTCCCTCCACCGTTCTTTGGTGATGAAATGATTTCATCAACTTGATTTAACTCTTTCATACAAAAACTCGGGGTGGGGGCGAACAAGCAAGAAACAGAGAAAAGAGGACATACTGTGACACTGATTTGGGAGAATACCTGATGCGTTATATATCTTGGTTTAGTTTAGAATATTTTGCGATAGCTTGTACTTACAAAACCAGGATGTGTGGTATTGAATTATCAGCTTTGATACTATAAACCAAAAGTCAAACCCACTTTTGTCTAGTTGATTCAGACTCATAGTGATGCTCTGGCAGTAGACTAGAGCTGCCCCATATGTTTTTCAAGGAGTATCTGGTGGATTCAAACTACTGACATTTTGGTTAGCAGCCATAGCTCTTAACCACTATGCTACACAGTTTCCTTCATAATATACAACATAAATAACTGGAAATCATGAGTATCAATTAATTTTCTGTCTGTCTTTTTTGTATGTGCTTGGTATGTTGAGCATAGGCATCTAACATGTTTAACCCCATTCTTTCAAAGGAATATATTACTGTACCAAAATACTTTTTGTTTGACAAAATGAACAAATATGTCCTGTTTTCTGTTTGTGACACATTGTTAAAGACTGTATCATGGGTTCAGTTATTCAAAATAATTTAAAGTTTATGAAAAACAGAAATTATGAGTATATATAAGAACACATGACTAGAAACACTAATCAACTCTCCTCCAAGTCCAATTAAAGCAAAATTTTACAATAAAAATATACACTTCTACAATGATACATAGAGCATAATAGTTAAGAAGATAAAATGTCAAAGATATTTCTCATGGCAACTTCACAACAAATACCATAGAAACTTTAGTAAAGCTTGAGGCAATTAACTGATCCAAAAAAAAAAAGAAATACAGCACTAGTCTTATTCCCTCACCCCCAGGGTAGCTCACTGTTTTACAGGATTAAAGAGTTTACTTGTGTTTTTATTTAGTGAGCCCTATCTGTTTTTATAGACTACTGTTACGCCCTACTCTACCTTTTAAGGAGCCTGTTTGCACAGCGGTTAAGTGTTCAGCCGCTGCCTGGAAAGTTGGCAGTTCAAACCCACCAGCTGCCCTGCAGGAGGATGATATGGCCTCCCACTTGTGTAAGGATTACAGCCCTGGAAACCCTACAGGGTGATTCTACCCATTTTATAGGCTTGGTCTGAGTTGGAATGGACTTAAAGGCTATCCATTTGGTTTCGTTTGGTTTGGGTCTGCCCTTTATAAATTTGTTTTCCTTTTTCTAAAAAACCAACCCAAACCCAGTGCTGTTAAACTAATTCTGATTCATAGTGACCTTACGCGACAGAGTAGAACTGCTCCATAGAATTTCCCAGAAGTGCCTGGTGGCTTTGAACTGCCAGCCTTCTGGTTAGCACCAAGCCTGCCTAAATCATTTCCTATTTATCTCCCTCTATTACTCCCAATTCATTAACCTGAAGAAAAGTTCTTTGTCCTTTTAAGCAGTTGTTAATTGTTATGCAGAAACAGAACAGAAGGTACAAATGCAAGCCAGGTTTCTTGACCATTGAATAAATAAACTGCTCTGAAGTAGATTCAGACTCATTGCAATTCCATGAGTGTCAGAAAAGAGTCATAATCCATGGTGCTTTCAATAGCCGATTTTTACAAGTAGATCATTAAGCCCTTCTACCCAGGTGCCCAAGGATGTACTTGAATGTCTAATCTTCCAGTTAGAAGTCAGCACATTAACTGTTTAAATCATTTAGGGTCTTCTCTTGATGGTTACTCATAAACAAAATGGAAAGTGGGATCCTACAATGAATAGCATTTTTAACGGCATTAACCTCTAATGAAGAGATTGAAAATTATACTTCCTACTAGCAAAGTCCATTTTTAACCCCCCTGCCAAGTCCCCCTAGTGATCAGCAAAATTCTCTCTCTAGGACTGGAAATGAGCACCAGTCTAGTCAAAACAAAGGGTGTTTCTTATACCTGAAGTATTCAATATCTCTGCAGAAAGAAGATGGGTAACACTCAGTTTGCTGATTTTCTGACTCACTCAAAATATTTCCACATACACACATATATGTTCACATACCTACATACATGTGCGCATATATATATATATATATATATATATATATACATACACATACGTATGTGGTGTGTACAACAAAATACAAAATAAACAGTGAAGAAATAAGTATTGGAAATTTGTAATTAGAGTGCATTACTTTTAATAAAAATAATTACTTTGTACTTCAAGAACATCTAAGTTTTTCTAACTATTTCAGTATATCTGTATGTTTGTGTACTTTTACCACTCGACATTCAACATTCTTCACAGTTTAAGTTACAAAAAATAGACAACAAGCATTAGTTAAATTGAATATTACCTACTATAACCATATTTTTCAAACACAGGATTTTCACTGCATTCCTATCTAGGTATTCTACTTGAAATAATAACTGCAAACATTTTGTTTGAATAAGTATCTTTAAAAGCCAATCTCAATTCTAATACCAGCAAGTAAAATTTCGGTATGTGTTAATTAAATATTTTTCCCAAGTTTGCTTTATTTTCAAACATTTATATCAGATAATGAAAACTGTCATATCACTTCCAGTTACTTCTCTTTATCAGTTAAAATAACATAATCAAAACTAAAAACTTAAATTATGCTTCTAAATTTATAAAGCAATAAAACAATTCAGCAACTTGGCTTTTCAATTTTTGTTTTTAAAATGCTGGCTCAGTGCACAGAAATTATCAGTATTCTGAAGCAATCTGTCATATAGTATAATCCTATTTCCAATGTCATGAGCTGTAGCATAGACAATCAAAAGAGCTGCTATTTAGTGTTATCATGCATTACCTGACTTTTAGTCTTAACCTTCCTGCTATGCTAGTCTCAAAATAGTGTTGCAATTATTCCTTATTTCTGTGCTTACACAAACTGGCAGCAAAATGAGGTAGGCTGGGTGACATATTAATAAGCAATGTGAAATATTTGCAACCCTTCAGAAAGTAAGATTAGGCAGTAGGATACAACTCTTGATGAAAAACTACAGTCAGGCAAATCTCTCTGAACACACTGTGGGTTTCATTTGTTTGGACATTGCAAAAAAACCCACACAAGCAATTGCTAGAAGCAGGACTTGCAGCACATGCCTTTGGGTCTATATTTTAGGAGAACAGCCTCCAGGAAAGAACAACAGTAACAGCTTCCCCACTCTGTGCAAACAATATTTTCACAGGGTGGTCCTATTTGACCCAAATTCCATTTCAGAGTTAGCAGCATGGAAAGTCACAGAATAAAATAAACTACCATGGTCACACAGCAGCGAGTCAGTAAGCAAAGCCAAGAGCTGAAGACAGGCCACCCCACATGCTCTTTTCAAAAGTAGAAAAACTAGCTCTCCTACAACTTCTATAATGATGGAAATTTTCTATAAAGACCCAGTTCAGTACAGTAGGATTCACCACATATGGCTATTGAGCACAAAAAATGTGACTCAGAAAACAAATTTTTGTTTTATTTGATTTTAAATTTAAATAGTCACAGGTGGATTAAAAAAATCAAAACCCATTGCTGTTGAGTCAATTCTGACTCGCAGTGTTCCTATTATATTGGCCAGTGCAGACAATACACTGTCTACAGGTAGATAACTGAAAGCTGGTTTTAAATCACTTGAATACATCTAAGTATGAAGCAAAGAGAAAAAAATATGTCTATTAAAAAAATACAGAACAAGACTATGATTTGTTTCATAAAAAGAAGTCCCTATATCCTACCCTAAATTTCAAAATGTATGGCACTACAAAAAATAAAAGCTAAATTGAACTTAACCTTCACCCTACTGTACAAATTGATACACTGGAAGATGATCTGTTTAATGAATAATACACGGTTTTATTATTTATAATGCACCCAGTACCACAGATACACTTATTATGGTCTTTTTGCATTTGAGAGAACAGAGGCAAAGACAAGAATTGCACATCAAAGGTCAGGAAGAATTAGGACTTTATGCTTAAGCATGTTTCTATAAGGCTAGGAAGTGAAAAATAAATCACAGAAATCTGTCTCCTGACTCTCAATAAATGGTCTTTTGTTTTTAGGAGTGGTTTTCAGGATTCTTAAGAGTGCACATATTGATTAGTTCATAAACCTTTGGAAGGAAATTAGAAATCCTGGCAAAGGCTAAGAGCTCTAAATTTTCATCTTCCATTCTGGCTACACCTGGGACCATCCTGTCCGACTCAAAGGCACTTGGCTTTGGCTTGGCTGGGACCATCCTATGTAATGCATGTTTGTGTGTGAGTTTACATATGTGTGTTTGGATATGCCAACATATACATATATATTGACTCAATTTTTAACAGCAGGTGCTCATAAGGAAATGGATTATGAATGATTTTTTCATGCTTAGCTGTGATTTACAGCAGACATATAACCAGCCAGTATTACTACAATTTAAACCACTAATAGTCTTTCTCAAACTAGAAATTAAAATCCCATAAAGAATCCTGGCATTTATACATAAGATAAAGGAATTACTATTCTTTCTTTTTTAATGTAGTCTTCCCTAAGACTTTATAAATAACTAAGACACACAAATACACACTGACTGCCAGAATGCCTGCTTCTGCTCACTCTAAACTTGGGATAATCAATTTTTAACCAAGACACTCCAGATAAGAGTAATGGTTTCTACTCGGCACAATTAATAAAGTATGTCTCTTAGCAGGAACACTCAATAAGTCATCTGGCAAAAGAACATTTTTCCCAAGGGTTCAAGTACCTTGTTTTCACTGGACATTTTTCTAATCTTAATTTGATTAATATCCTTATAGAACAAAAGAAACTGTTTATTTTTTTCTGCTTTTAATAAGTACCTGTTTTGTGACTCTGGAGTCACTGAAATCATGAAATGAACTCAATTCTACTAATACTGTGCAGACACACTTGTAACTGAATGTCACAAATCAACCAAAAATTGCACATAGGATGGACAATGAGAGGGTCAGGGACCAAAGAAAAAGCATCTTAACTTCTACAGAGATAATTGTTATTATCCTGCATCTTAACAATCTCCTACAGTCCTTATAATTTCCAACTTATCCTCCTTCCTGATAGCTTCAATACGGCTGGCAGTGTGATTCTTTTCTTAAAAACAAGTCTTGCAATTTTAATTGCAAAAATTAAATTATAATTTTTCTGGTAAAATTCTGGAATTTTATTCTGGAAAAAATTCAAAGTTTAGCATAACAGACAAAGCTCTTCACCATGTGGGCTTACCAGCTCACCTCTCTTGCCTCTTATCCTCCAGTCATGATTTCTTTTTTTAATTTAATATGGCTGAGTGAAAATGTACACTCCCGTATAAATTTACATGCCCACCTATATGCAGCTTCCGCTGCTCTCCATGTCCAGTGCATCCTGAGATCTCCAGTCATGAATTTGCTTTAGTCCAACTGTAGTGGACACATACATCCCGACTTCTCAGTTTTCTCAATGATTCTCCCCCTTTTCAGCCTCCTAAAGGATCCCTGGTGGGGCAGTGGTTGACTGCTCACCAAATGGCATCAATTTGAACCCAGCTACTCCATGGGAGTCTATAAAGGTTTACAGAAAACCCTGGTAGGGGAGTGTTATGGCTGCTAATCAAAAAGTCTGCAGTACAAATCCACCAGGTGCTCCTTCGGAAACCAGCTGGGGCAATTACACTGTGTCCTATGGGATTGATATGAGTCAGAGTCAACTTGACAGTCGTGCATTTGTTTTTAAAAAGATTTACAGATGTGGAATCCTGGTGGGGCAGTTGTACTCTGTTCTGTATGGCCACTCTAAGTTGGAAAAGACTAGACAGCAATAGGTCTTTAGTCTCCCCAGTCCCTCTCTCCCAGTTTTACAAAGGAGTTCCTCAACCCAACTTCTTCCCCCTGTGCCACGCCCAGAGTTTTGTTTCTAAGGTTGTGACCATCATCTGCCCTGGGATGATCAGGCACCATCTACTAATGTCGCTTATCACAGTTTTGGCCAGTCATGAGAAGCACCCCAGGACTCACAATCATCCCAGCTTCATCTAAACTTTCTGTCACCTTTCCTTATTCATTTTCACCAATATCACGCATCCACATGGGACATATTAATTTATTATATAAATTTACTTATGTTGTTATTTGTCTATTTTCATCCCCCCCCCCATAGCACACTAGAATGTGAATTGGTACTGGGGGTGTCTTTTTGTTTACTGACGTATCCCTACCAATCTGAACAGTAATTGGTACAGTGAAAACAATCAATAAATGTCATTGAATGAATAAATACTGAAAATTTTACAGATCACATATTGCCCTTTTTAGGCATATCTTTTTATACTTGCTAAGAAATGAGCATACTGCTTTCTTTTAACTTCCTTCCCACCTGTACCTGCACAACCCTCCACCCTCCCCAAATGCATCTGGGTAACTCCAATTTATCCTTTAAACCTCAGTGAGATGACTTCTGAAATAAGAGGCCTCTTGTTCCTCCAGCTTCACTTTGATACTTCATTCACTCTGTTCCTTTTCCACTCAGTTAATAACTAGATCACCAAGTTCGTTTTATTATAATTGATCGTCTAATCACATGTTTCTGCACTTGGCTCTAAAGGACTCTTATCTTCCTAAGGGTGTCCCGGTCCATGATGATCTAAATAAATGGATATTTGGATTCATGAGTCATTGAATGAAAAAGTGAATAATTAAATGGTACAACTGGGCAATTAGCTACCTGATCTGCTTTAATTGTATCAGGAAAACTTCCTCCCTGTCCTATGAAAAAAACTAATAAGAAATTATAGAAAATCTCTTACACTGATCAGTGGCTGATGCTGGATATTTATTACTATAGATTCAAAGTTTTGGATACTGTAGAGTCTCAACAGGAAGATATATGCATTACTGAACAAGTTAATATATACTATATTCTCTTTAAATTACTATACTCTTAGAGAAAGTTTGGAGCCATACTGGCAAAGTGGTTAAAAGCTCAGCTGCTAACCAAAAAGTCACCAATTCAAACCCCCAGCTTGGAAACCCTGTGGGGCAGTTCTGCTCTGTGCTATAGGAACACTATGAGTTGAAACCAACTTGATGACTATGGGTTTGGGTTTGGCTTAGAGAATGTAACTTACTAACAAATTAGTCACTAATAACATGAGAACTTTTTTAAAATTGATGTCTGTAAAAAAAGATAGCTTGGCTGATGGCAGTTAATTTCAGAAGTGTCTATGCAGAGTTGGTCTGGAGAAGACTGGAGAGGGACAGAGATGCCCCTTATATTCTACAGGAAGAAATGATATGACTTTTACAAGGTTGTCAGGGTTGTTCCCAGTGGCACACTATAGACACTACATCTCATGGCTCACACACGTCTACAATGAAACACAATGCATGCTGCTTAATCAAAGAACAGCTTATGCTGAGGTCTTCAGGGGCCAGTGGACATAAGGACAGCAGCAACATCACACAGAAAACAGAGTCCAAAGTAACCAGCGCAGATTCAAGACACAGAAAAGAGCAGGTTGGGGTGCACTGAGTAAAGTGATACAATTAGGACTGGAAGCAGATTCTATAACCTGCATGGCCTTATGTTTCATGCTAGGGAACTCAGATTTTATAACCTTAACTCTGTTGCAATAGCATGATAATTGTATTATATGAGGTCTACTGATTAAGTCCTCAGACTTAATTGTTCTAAGCACTACATACCTCTTTGCTGAATATCACTGTGTCTGAATATCACTTTTTCTAGGACGGGCTGGCAAATGTCATCGTCAGACCCAGTATTATAATAAAATAAATGTGGTGATCCAGGAGCTTAATCAAGAACACACGAGGAGGATGTATCTCAAAAGATGAGGAGCAGACAGGAGAGGTAGAGGAACTAGGACCCCATATTTCTATACCTCTCCACTACTCCCTCTTCAACAAAGCAATTGTTTTCATCTGCTTTGAATATCAGAGACCTAAGTTTGTTTTAAAGTTATTTCTTTTGCAAAAACAAAAGATTGAAAAACACTGTGCTGCTTGATGACGAAAGCCTGAAACTTTTACACAGAGGAACACTATGATAAGGTTTCTGTGTTGGACAGAATTTCAGAGACAAGGAAGTCAGAGTAGGACTGGCTAGGGCCATGCTAATAAAGAGTACACGACACAAACAAAGATGGACGCATCTCTGACATTGGCAGAGCTTTCAGGAAGAAAGGGTTAGAATGCCTAAAAGACAGCACTTTTTTCATTAAATATGAGAAGGGAGAAAATAGAGTGTAGCACTGAGTCAAAGACTTTAGGGTTGGGAAACGAAGAGATGCTAGGGAGCCACTCATCCACTCACAAGATAAGAAACAGGGCAGGTTTGCAGTAGAAAAGAATTAATTGACTTTCATAAACACTTAGTTTAATACCTTGTGGGACATCCAGAGGAAGAGCTCCAGGAGACAGTAAAATACATTCTTTCTAAGCTTGAAGAAACAGTCTGAGTCGTGTAGGCTGAGATTAAGACATTTTATATCTGATAATGCTTATTTTTCAATATGTTGTGAAAAAGGCATTGTCATCTATATAGAATAAGGAGGAAGATTTGAGTTAACTTCAGGAAGCTATAGGGTCACTGCGAGTCAGAACTGACTTAACAGCAGTGGGTTTGGTTTTGTTGGTAAGGAAGTTTGAAAAGTTTAACATAGCTGATCTAGAGTACAATGTGAAGAATAATTTCATATATATATATATAACACATTTTAAAGAACAAAATAGGTGTTGAGGCTATGCTAATGCTGGGGATTTCCAATTTGTAGTGGTAGAAATCTGCATAAATATGAAAATTTCTTTCTGGTCATGCTCAGCATTCAAACTTTAAGGATGGAAATACGAAAACAACATACAGAGTCACGGCTGAGAGTTGGTGGTCACTTGTGGAAAACAAAGGCTTTAAATGACTAAAAGTCTCTGTAAAGATAGTAGTTCAAAGGGATGAAAATAAGAGGAGATTTAGACTGTGGACTGGGAGAGAAGCGAAAGATCAGTAACATGGCATTTCCAGAAGAGCAGGAGAGGTCCTGAGAAAGCTGGCAGGACAAGACAGTAGGGATATCTTGAGGAATTAAAAGTCCAACATAAGAACAGGAGAAGTAATCAACTTAGAACAAAGCATCTTGTGTTTAAATAGGTGATAGGAGGCACTTACACTACAAAAAAAAAGTGCTTCATTAAAATCATCTCCTTCATCAAATACCAGGTGAATCATCAGAAATTGCAACAATGGTAAAACAACCATAGCTACACGTATGCATACACATACATGCATGTACACACATACACAAATTACAAACCTTATACGCATTCATACACTTCCAACATTTTTAATCCAGTGAAAGTTAAATGTTTTACTTTTACCATATTCCTTATATCTGATTACAATTGATTAACAAGAATAATATACACATTTTCTCCTTTCTAGTTTTGCTTTTGAGAAGGTCTTCTTGTTCAGTAGATACTCAGAGTAAAGAGTAGCGCTGGTATTACCACTGATATTGTGCTAATAAAATATGATGTACTCTAATACGGGTTTTAGAAAAATGAGATTTTAACACCTCTCTGCTCAAAAGTAATTTCTAATTTGTGATTTTTCAATCACATAAACATCTGGCATAGATACATTGAATTACTGCAATTCAAGATTCTAGGACTAGAAAGACATCTATTTTCCTGAGTCAAGGCTTTCTAAGCCCTTGAAAATTACATTGTTATCAAAAATTCGTTATTTTGCAGGAGAAAAGGAATAAGGTTAGAAATAGTCCTGGAAAGGACAAAAAGACGACACTATGTACTTACATTTTAAAATGTGGAGGCTAGAATTTGAAAATGAATCCTAGTTTAATTTATTATTAATATATGAGGGTCACAGTCTATCTTGTAGTCCAAGTAGGTCTGTGCAAAATACGTGTTTGTCCCCAGTACAGTACAATCTGTTCTTCCTCATTTTATTTTCCATTTTTAAACCAATTTGAGTTTTATTCCTAGTAAATCTGGCATCTTCTATTCAGTAACTATCGTATATATGCAATTAGAAAGAAAGGAGAGTTGTTGATGTTTGAATTCCTTGCAAAATCAACAAAGTAATTAGAATTATTCCCTATTATTAGTCTGGCATAGTTACTCAAGGAGTTGATATACCAATTTTCCCTCTTCTTCTTTCTCAAAACGTAAAGACAGTGTTGCTTCATAAAAACTAAAATAAGCAAAGTTTTGCTGTTTTATTAAATCTGAGGTATGTTTAATCCATCTATAGAACAAGGTAGAGAACACAGAAGTTTAATTTCTAGATCAAAGTAAGAAAGTGTTCAATTGTAAAATGTTCACCTTGGAAGACTATTAAGCTCTGATAACATACTGCAAGGGAAGACCAATTGGAAACCATTTCAATGAAAAATGGCAAGTGCTGTCAGGCCTCTTGATCTCTGGAAAAGGGTAATTATTTCAGGAACCAAAAGGGAAGAAGAAAGGCATGATAAAGTATTCAAATATTTGAAACATTATCATGTGGAAGAGGTAAACTCATTAAAAAAAAAAAAAAAAAAAAAAAAACTTCAAAGCACATGTGATTTTTCTAGGCAAAACAAATTTTGGCTTTCATAGAACAGGAAGCAACATAGATGAAGATTCAGTAGTCGAGGCTTTTCATTAGACTGCCTAAGCTTTGTTTACTGCTCAATCATTTCTTTTCCTTTTTTAAAAAAATATTTGATTGTGCTTCAGGAGACAATTTACAATCCAAGCCAGTTTGCCATAGAAGACTCCCCATCCACACCACTATGCAATGTTAGTTGTTCTCCCCACCCTGAGACACTCTTATTAGGTGTATGGTAAGTACAGGGCCCATGTTTCCTGGGGACCCTCCTGGCTACTGTCAGTTCCACGCTTTTAACAGAGTTCTTGAACTGCATCCTTCCTTTCCTCATGTTACCTCAGGGACTCTGTGTTGTATCTGTTATCACAGCTGCCTTTGGCGGTGGCCTGGCACCATCTTGTTCTTCTGGTCTCGTGCTGATGCAGTCTCCCCTTCGTATGAGTCCTCCTGAACTCATTTTTGTGTCTTTGATGCTCTCAGCCATCATGTGATCCAGATGGGTTGGGACCATTCGGTGTACCTCAGATGGCAGCTTGCTAGCTTTTAAGATCCCAGACACCACCCACCAATATGGCGTGCAGAAGACTCTCTTAGCAAAAGACTAGTTATGCCAGTTGACCTTGATGTCCCCTGAAAATATGGTCCCCAGATCCCTGTCCCTGCTACTCTATCCTTTTAAATGTAAAGTTGATTTTAGAAAATCTTTCAGTTCATGGTGTATTCCAGTTATGCTGATCTTCCTTCTACCACCTGCTGCCACCCCTTCACCTAACAAAAGTCCTATAGAATACCTAATCTAAGAACAACTCTCTCCCTTCCTCCCCACCCTTGTAGCCAACAAAGAATCTACTCTTCTGTATATAAGTCTATTTTTAAGTCCTTATAGCAGAGGTCTCATGCAATACCTGTCCTTTTGCAGCTGACTGATTTAATTCAGCATAAAGTCTTCTAGCTGAAACCAGGTTACAAGATGCTTCCTAAAATCATCATTGCTCTTGCTCATTGCACAGTGTTCCATTGAGTATATGTACAATAGTTTGTTCATCCACTGATCTGCAGATAGGCACCTAGGTTGATTCCATCTTTTCATTATTGTGGGCAGTGCTGCAATAAACATTTGTGCGCATATATCTGTTCATGTGAATGTCTTCATCTCTGTAGGACATATCCCAAGTGTTTGTGTGTTGTTGGCCAGATTTTGTAGTCTGTCTAAGACATGTATTAGAACTTCCATTGTTGTCCCAGTTTTTTTCATGCATGATCTTTATCAATTTAGATTTGATATTTAAGTCTTTGATCCATTTTGAGTTAGTTTTTCTGTAAGATGTGAGATATGGGTCCTGTTTCAGTTTTTTGCAGATGGAGCTCCAATTTTGCCAACATCATTTGTTAAAGAGACTGCTTTTACCCCAGTTTACACCCTTTGGGATTTTGTCAAATATTAAACGTTTGTAGGAGGACGGTGATATTTCTGGGGTTTCTATTCTGTTCCATCAGGTTACATGTCTGTTCTTGTAGCAGTAACAGGCTGTTTTGCCTGCTGTGGCAGTGTAGTAAGTTCTCAGGTTGGGTAGTGTGAGGCCTCCCACTGTGTTTCTCTTCTTCTGTACTGCTTCAATTATCTGAGGTTTCTTCTCTTTACAAACAAAGCTGGTGATTTCTTTATCCATCGCATGAAAAAATGTCACTGGAATTTATATTGGGATTGCACTGTATATGTAGATCACTTTGGGTAAAACAGATATTTTCACAATGTTAAGTCATTCTATCTATAAACACAGTAGGTTTCTCCACTTATGTAAGTCTTTTTTGTTTTCTTGCAGAAAGGTCTTGGAATTTTCTCTGTATGTCTCTTACTTCTCTGGTTAGATTTATTACTAGGCATTTTATCTTTTTCAGGACTATTGTAAATGATACTGATTTGGTGTTTTCCTTTTTGACTAATTCTTTGTTGGTATAAAGCAATCCTACCGATTTAGTTATGTTTATTTTATAACCTGATACTTTGCTGAACTCTACTATTAGTTTATAGTTTACTTATGGATTCTTTAGGATTCTCTGCACATGCAATCATACCATGTGCAAACAGGGAGATTTCTACTTCTTCTTTGCCAATGCAGATATGCTTTATTTCTTTGGCTTGTCTAATTGCTCTGGCTAAACTTCTAGTACAATGTTGAATGGAAGTGGTGAGAGTGGGCATCCTTGTCTAGTTCCCATTTTCAAGGAGAATTCTTTCAGTCTTTCTCCAGTCAGTATGACATAGGCTACTGGCTTTGTGTAGATGCTCCTTATTGTATTGAGGACTTTGTTTTCGATTCCTATTTTGTTGAGAGTTTTTATCACGAATGGGTGCTGGACTTTGTAAAATGCCTTTTCTGCATCAGTTGACAAAATCAGGTGATTCATATATTTTGTGTTATTTATGTGGTTGATCACATTAATTGTTTTTCTAATGTTGAACCAGCCTTGCAACCCAGGTATGAATCCAACTTGGTTGCGATGAATTATTTTTTTTGATATATTGTTGAATTCTGTTGGCAAGGATTTTGTTGAAGACTTTTGTATTTAGGTTCATGAGTGATATTGGTCTGTAATTTTCTTTTTTAGTGGGATCTTTCCCTGACTTTGGTACCAGGGTTATGCTGGCTTTATAAAATGAATTTGGGAGTATTCCATCCCTTTCTATGCTAAGAAATAGTCTCAGTAGTCTTGGAGTTAACTCTTCTGTAAAAGTTTGGTAGAATTCTCTGGTACAGCCATCTGGGTCAGGACTTTTTTGTGGGTAGTTTTTGATGACTTTTGCAATCTCTTCCTTTGTGATGAGTGTATTAAGTTGTTCTACTGCTCCTTGTGATAATTTTGGTAGGTGGTAAGAATCTAGAAATTTTTCGACTTCCTCTAGGCTTTCAAATTTGTTAGACTATAGTCTTCCGTAGAGTTCTGTTACTTTTCATTTCATTTGGGTCCGGTGACATTTTCCATCTAATTTCTTATTTGAGTTTTTGGTAGTTTTTTTCTATTTTTCTTTAGTAAGTTTAGCCAATGGTTTATCAATTTTGTTGATCTTTTTTTTAAAAAAACAGCTTTTGGTTTTGTTAATTTTTCTGCTATTAATTTAGTTCTACTCTAATTTTTATTATCTCTTTTCTTCTGGTGTATGAGGGGTTCTTCTGTTGCTCTCTTTCTACTTGATCAAACTGTAGAGTTAATTCCTTGGTTTAGGCCCTTTCTTCAGTCCAGAGGTGTGCATTTATAGAGATAAACTGACCTCTTAGCACTGCTTTTGCTGTATCTCATAGGTCCTGGTAGGATGTGTTTTGATTCTCATTTGATTCCATACATTTCTTTATTTCATCCTTGATTTCTTCTATAACTCAAGGCTTTTTCAGCAAGATGTTGTTCAGTTTCCATGAGTTTCAATTTCTACTTATGTTTTTCTGCTATTGATTTCAACTTTTATAGATTTATGCTTGAGAAGATGCTTTGCAATAATTCAATGGTTTAGATTTTTTTGAGACTTGCTTTATGTCCTAACACATGGTCTGTTCTGGAAAATGTTCCATGTGTACTGGAGAAGAACATGTAATTATCTGCAGATGAACAGAAAGTTCTGTATTTGTCAATGAGGTCTAGGTTAATTGTCACAATAAAATCTTCTGTGGCTTTACTGAGCTTTTATTTAGATGATCTGTCCATTACTGAAACTGGAATGTTGAACTCTCCAACTATTATTGTGTAGTGATCAATCTCATTTCTCAATGCAATCAGTGTTTGTTCAATGTATTTAGATGCTCTGGTATTGAGTCAATAAATATTTAATATTGTTAAGTCCTGCTTGTGTACTGAACCTTTCAGCAATAAATAGTGGCCATCCTTGTCCATGATGGTGGATTCTACATTAAAATCTATTTTATCTGAGATTTGTATTGCCACACCTGCTCTCCTTTGTGTATTGTTTTCTTGGTATGTGTTATTACATCCTTAAATTTTCAGTTTGTTCATATCTTTGAGTCAGAGGTGTGTTTCTGGTAAGCAATATGTAGATGGTTCGTGTCTTTTGATCTAGGGTGTCACTTGTTGTCTCTTTATTGGCGTCTTCAGTCCATTTACATTCAGTGTAATTATTGATAGGTATGTGCTTATTGCTGTCATTTTGACATACTTATTTTTGTGTTAGTGTTTTCTATGTTACTCTTAATATTCTATTCTGAGTCATCTTCCTTATGGATTGACTTTTCATCTTTTTCAGTGTAGGTTTTGTGTTTGTTGAGACTCTTTGTCTTTCGTTTCTTGTTTTGATATGTTGCATTGTTATTGTACTTTGCAGTTACCCCTACAATCCTCCTTAATATTGTAAGTTTAAACCCAATTTTAACTTATGCATATCATTTCAACTTCCTCTCCATCTGAAAGAACTATAACTAACTTTTTGTGAGACGGTATCACAGTTTTTGTGATATGATCACTGATTCCCTTCTTTAATATTGTAGCTTTGATTAATATTTATGACATTCTGAAATGAGTAAGATTCTGGATGCTATGTCCTGCATAGCCTCCTTAAGTATATACCGGATATTTTTGTTTTTATAAGCCAAGAACTTCTCTCAGCATTTCTTGTAGTTTTGGTTTGATTTTTCCAAAGTCTCTAAGCTTTTGTTTATCTGCAAATGTCTTCATTTCATTTTAATATTTGAGAGACAATTTTTCAGGATATATAATTTTTGGTTGGAAGTTTTCCTCCTTCAAGGATTTGAATCTGTCATACCACTGCCTCCTTGCCAACATCGTTTCTGCTGAGAAGTCAGACAAAAGCCTACAGGCTTCCCTCTGAAGGTTAGCTTTGCTTTGAGCCTCGCTACTTTTATGAGCATCTGTTTACATTTCATCTTATTAGGCTTCCTTATAATAATATGTCTTGGTGTCTTTCTTTCGAGGTCTAGTTTTTGTGATGTTTGAGATATGTCTTGGATAACTTTTCTTTTTCATAATTTCAGGGACATTTTCTGTCAGTAACTCAGCAACAATACTCGATGTGTTTTCATCTATCCCTCCCAGTTCAGGAACTCCATGTATTCATAGATTATTCCTCTTAACAGAGTTCCGCATGTTTCTTAATGCTTCTTCTTTTTTTAAATATTTTTTCTCTGATTTCCCCTCATAAATGCTGGTGTCAGTTGCTCTATCCTCAAGGTCACTAAGTTTGACTTCCGCTTCCTCAGTTCTGCTCTTTTAGCTTTGGATCGAATGGTCTATTTCTGTCATTTTGCTATCAATCTTCTGGATTTCAGATCATTGATGTTCCATCAGCTCAAAAAGCTTGCTTAACTTTTCATTTTGTTCAGCTGCATTTTGTTTAATCTCTAGGAGGTCTCTATATATAATTCTTTTGTATTTGAGCTACATTATTTTCAGAAAGCCTTCTTTATCTGGGAAGTCTTTTGATTCTTTATTTTGGGAGTTTTCCAGAGTAATGGTGGACTGTTTCTTTAAATGGCTAGCAATGATTTGTTGCATTCAGGCCATCTAGAAGCTGTCTGGTTTCTCTGGTGTTACCTCAACAGAAGCTAATATGTAGTTATGAGAAGGGAGTTGGTCACCAGCTATGTCTGTGTACTTTATTGACTGGCCCCAGTGGACTCTCTGGGGTGACAGGCTCCACATCCTGGCTGGCAAAGATGACAGTCTACTTATGGAATCACTGGGGGGCTGTCAACTGATCCTATGGTGTGGGTCAGTAAAGGCTGGAAGAGATCCTGCGAGGCTGCTCAGCAATTATTTCTCCAGGCAGTCTTACATCAAAAAGTTATGAGCTATAAGTCAGCTGCCAGCATCAGTCAGGCTGACATGTGCGGCAGTTCTTGCCTTCTGGCTGACAACAGAAGCACCTCTACAGCTGTTCCCAGATGTTATGATGTAGTTCAAAGTAGAGAGAGATTATAGCCTTGGTGTCATTCAGCAGGGCCCCACCCATAAGGCAACACTGTCCTAAGCAGAGCCTTTCTGCTGGAAAAGCACCTTCCAGACTGACACTGCTTCTCAGCTTGAGAATTGGCCTTGCTGATATTTTCAGTTGGGTGACTCCACCTCCTAGCCAACCAGGATGGTGTCCCAACTGAGCTGTCCTTCCCACCATGAAACTGAAGAATCTATGGTATAGTTCAGAAAAGACAGGGTGGAGGGGGAATAGTATCCTCAGTCAGCAGCTGGGGTCTCCAAATGTGGCTGTCGCATGGACTGTCTGCTGCATTATCCGGTGTTTACTTTAGCACTGCAGTTCAGCATATTTGCCAGTTTGTGCCCATCCCCCACATCCCAGATAATAAAATTGCATCAGTACCTGCAGTCAAGATTGTGTCAACTAGGCAACTCCACATTTGGCTGCTGTATCAAATGGCAGGGAGAGGGCCTGTGGTGGCTTCCCTTCCTTCAGGTCTGATCTGCTGGCTTCCACCACCAACTTCCTGTCTGCTCACATTGCCAGCAGCTCCTGTTCTCTTTTGCTTGTGGTTCCTGGACCTGAACTAGCAGCTGTTGGATTCATCAACCCTTACAGCTGGGGAGTGAGAGTCCAATTCCCTGACCTGCTGATTCTGGGTTCCCCAGCCACTGCAGCTCCACAAGTCAGCAGAGACCTCTCAGTCTAGCTGTCAGCTTGGGATCCACTTATCTACACAGCTGGTGATCTAGAACTCCAATCTCTGATATCCTGACCTTGTGTTCACCAGCTCCCATGGCCACATGAGGCTTGGGCCAGGAATTGGGAGGTTCAGTTTCTATAACTGCATGAGCTGTTTCCTGTATATATAAAACTTCCCTTGTATGTATATGTCTTAGTGGTTGGGTTACCTAGAAAAACCCATCCTAAGACACCATCCTTCTTTACTATGGTGGGTTTTAGTTTAAAATGTATTTTATCTGATATTAGTGTTGCCACTCTTGCTCTTCTTTGCATATTAGTGTGGTATATATTTTTCCATCCTTTGATTTTCAATTTGTGCATATCTTTGAGTCTAAGGTGTGTTTCTTGCAAGCAGCATATAGATAGATCGTGTTTTTTGATCCAAGCAGTTATTCTCTGTCTCTTAATGGAAGCATTCAATCCATTTATAGTCAGCGTAGCTCTAAGAAGGAAGTGAGTAAAGGCACTGCTAGCCTTGTCTGCCAGCTGCTGTTGCATTCCCTAGGTGCAGCTGACTTAAGTATAGCTTCTCTGATGAAAGAAATGTTGTCCAGTCCTCTGATGGTGCTCAGCTTGGCAGATGGCCCCAGCTGGACCCTTCCTGGCTGACAAAGATGGCAACTTACTTGTGCCAATTCTCTGGAGTCTCACCACTAGACACTATGGTGCAGCTCAGTGAAGGGAGGAGGAAATGGTGCCACCACACTCAGCCACCAGCCACTGCCACATTCTCCAGATGTGATTTTCTTGAGAACTGCTTTTCTACTGAGAGAAGTTATGCCCAGTAGCATCCAGGACTAGCCAGGCTCTCAGGGGTGGCAGTCTCTCAGGTGCCTGCATCTGTAGATGTTATGATGTGGCTTAAAAAAGAGGGATAAAGGAGCTGCCACATTCAGCCGCCAGCCATTACTACATTCTCTAGTTATGATTGTCTTAAAAACACCTTTACTGCTCAGAGAGACACTGTCCATTTAGGCACTGTTGCTCAGCATGGCAGACAGCCCCAGCTGGGCCAACAGGCATGGCTGTCTCCATCTCTCAGCTGACTAAGATGGCATCCTGCCTGAACCACCTCTTCTTGGTTAGGCCAGCAGAATCTATGGCCAAGCTCAGAGAAGAACAGGGGGAAGGGCACTGGTATTCTCAGGGGCCAGCTGCTGCTTGGTTCTCTAGATGTGACTGTCTTAAGCACAGCCTCCCTGCTGTAAAACACACAATCTACACAGGTGCTGCAGCTGTGCATAGCAGCCAGCCCCTGCCAGGCTCTCAGGCCCAGCAGTCCCAGTCCCAGTCTCCTCTTTAACAAAGATGATGTCCGTACCTGTAAGCCCCTCACCTGCTATGCCAGCAGAAGCAGGACTCTTTGTACTGCTGTCTTACCTGTGACAAAGGTAGTTTCCCCCTTTCCATCACCCAATGCAATTTCACAACCCTGTGCCTGATCTTGGGACTTTCAGAATGTGCACTCTACTCTGTTTAGTTGTTTTCTTAGGCTTTAGTTCTCAGAGGCAATTAAGGAAACATGCAACTAGTCTGACATCTTGGCCCTGCTCCCCTAGTCCAGTCTTTGTCTGAAATACTGATTCAGGGAGTCATGTCCTCAAGGGATCCTCTAGTCTGAGGGACCATCAAAACTAGACTTCTAGTTTTACCCATGATTTTTTTGTCCTGCTATGTCAGGGACTTGACATTGTACTCCCTACCAGGGCAGTCAATGGTGGTGGACAGGAACTATCTAGTTCTTCTGGTCCCATGCTGAGGTAGCCTAAGATCATATGACATCTTTTGTCTCCTGGGCTCACATTTTCCTCATGTGTTTGATGTCTTTCATTCACCTCTGTTCCAGGTGGATTGGGATCAACCGATGCCACTTAGATGGCCACTTTCTAGCTTTTAGAACCCCAGACACCACTCACCAAATTGGTATGCAGAGCATTTTCTTAAATTAAAAAAAAAAAAAAATCTTAGTTATGTGATTTGACTGAAACATCACCTAAAAACATGGAACCCAGAGCCTTGTCCTTGTGACTCTATCTTTCAAGACATTGGGCTGCAGTTAGGAAACCTTTTAGCCTTTGGTGTAGTCCAGCAGTGCTAACTACCCTTCCACTGCATGCTGTCATCCCCTTCACCTAACCCAATTCCTATCTACTGTCTAACCTATGAGTATCTCTCTCCCTCCCTTCCCCTAATTGTAACTATCAAAGGTTACTTTCTTCTATGCTTAAACCTTTCTTTAGTTCTTATAATGGTGGTCTAATACCATATTTGCCCTTTTGTGACTAATTTCACTAACCATAATGTCTTCCAGATGACTCTAAGTTACGAGATATTTCCTAAAATCATCCTTGCTCTTTATCATTGTGTAGTATTCCATTCTGTGTTTAAGCCATGGTTTGTTTATCCATTCATCTGCTGATGGGCACCTAGGTTGATTCCATTTTTTTGCTGTTGTGGACAACATCACAATAAGCATTGGTGTGTATGCATCTGTTCATGTGACAGCCCTTATTTTCTCTAGGATATATTCCAAGAAGAGGGATTACTGGATGATATGGTATTGTCCAGCTGTTCTATAGTATAGTTTAGCTTTTTAAGAAAGTGGCAAATCAATTTCCAAAGTGGTTGTAGCATATGACATTCCAACCAACAGTGCAAAAGAGTCTCAATCTCTTCACAGCCTCTCCAAAATTTATTATTTTGTATATTTTATCTTAATGCCATCCTTGTTGGGGTGAAATGGTGTCTTTTTACTGTTTTGATTTGAGTTTCTCTAATAACTATTGACTGTATTTCCTCCTGTATCTGCTAGCCTCTGGGATACCTTCTTTGGTGAAATACATGTTCATACCCTCTACTCATTGTTTAATTTGTTTATTTCTTTTCTTGTTGAAATTTTGTGTGCCTTGTAGATTATGGAGATTAAGCACTGATCAGATTCAGGGTAGCCAAAAAATTTTTTTCCACTCTGTAAGTAGTCTTTTTACTCTTTTGGTGAAGCCTTTGGTGGACCATATGTGCTTGATTTTGGGGGGTTTCCAGTTATCTATTTACTCTTCTGGTGTCTGCCCACTGTAACCTGTTTACAGCATGTATTTGGGTTCCCAGAGTTATCCCTATTTTTTACCATGATTTTTATTCTTTTTGATTTTATATTTAGGTCCTTGCTCCATTTTGAGTTAGTTTTTATTTATGATGTGAGATATGAGTCTTGTTTCATTTTTTTGCTGATGGATATCCAGTTGTTGCCACTCTATTTGCTAAAGAGACTGTATTTTCCCCAGTTTACAGACTTTGGATCTTTATCAAGTATCATCTGCTCACAGGTGGATCTTGATTCTTACTTCTGCTCCATTGGTCTATGCATCTATTTTTGTACTAGTACCAGGCTGTTCTAGCTACCAAGGCAGTGAAATAGGTTCTAAATCAGATACTGTGAGGCCTCCCACATTGTTCTTATTCAGTAATGCTTCAATTATCCAGGCTTCTTTCTTTTCCATATGAAGTTAGTGATTTGTTTATCTCATTAAACAATGCCATTGGAATTTGTATTGGGACTGCATTGTAAGTATAGATTTCTTAGGGTAGACAGTTACATGATGTTGAGTCTTTCTATCCACGAACAAGGTAGTTTTCTCCACTTATGTAGGTCTCTTTTGGTTTCTTTCAATCAAGTCTTGTAATTTTCTTTTTATAGGTCTTTTAGATCTCTGGTTAGAATTATTCCTAGGTATTTTTATCTTCTTGGGGGTGACTATAAATGGTATTGATTTGGTGATTTCCTCTTTGATGGTCTCTTTGTTGGTGTAAAGGAATCCAACTGACTTATGTATGTTTATTTTAGATCCTGATATTCTGCTAAACTCTTCTATTAGTTCTTTATGTGGCTTCTTTAGGGTTTTCTGTGTATAAGATCATGTCATCTGTAAATAGAGATAACTTGTATTTCTTCCTTATCAGTTTGGATGCCCTTTAATTTTTTATCTTCCCTGATAGCTCTGACTAGATCCCCTATCGTAATATTGAATAGAAGTGGTGACAATGGGCATCCCTGTGTGGTTCCTGCTCTCTGTGGGAATGCTGGTACTTCAGTTACTTGTAGATTATTCCTCATGATGGAGTCCCACATTCTCAGTGTTTCTTGACTTTTTTCAAATTCTTTTACCTAATTTTTCTCCAAATATGTTGATGTCATGTATTTTATCTTAATCTCACTAATGTGACCTTCATTTCCCTCCTCAGAAGTCTGAAATCTAGCTCCAGAGCCCTTTGTTCAAGCTTTTGTTTTTATATTAATTCAAACTAGGTGTGGTGCATGCTTCCTGTGTTTAGAGGACTACATCACTGAGTATTTTCTCTTTGCTTTTTTAATCCTCTAACATTGTTTTGACCAATTTCATGTTTTACATTCTCCAGTGTAAATCTCTCTAGAGATTTCTATTTCCATGACTAGACAGTGATTGAAATAATTATCAAAAGACATTAAGGAACTGGGGCCCTCATGTTGCAGTGGTTAAAGAGTTGGCTGCTAACCAAAGGTCAGCAGTTCAATGCCACCACCAGCTCCTTGGAAATCCTATGGGGCATTTCTGCTGAGTCCTATATGGTCACTATGAATTAGAACTGAATTCACAGCAACAGGTTGATTAACATATTATGTCTAAAAAACTACTCACCATAAGGGAAACAACCATCTCCATGGTAACTAAAATGTACGGTATCTAACAAAAAAAACAAATCTATCCTGAGCTTAAAAATCTAAAAACGTACAAGTATACTGATAATTAGTACACTTGATATTAATAATTATAAGTTTTCTAAACAACTGTTTTGCAACTACATTTTTCATATATACTATTATCTGTATTTACTTTCTTTAAAAAATAGCACTTTTTTCATCTTTGATAAAATTATGATCTTAATGCTATTACCTAAATAAAGACTTCCATGATAAAGATATATAATGATGAATTATATTTTCATTAAATTTTAGCAATTTTTATTCCAGAGATATTTTACATCATTTACACAACCTTAGTGTCAAAGTATAAATCATGGAACAATGGTAATTTTTAAGCAATTAAACTTTTGTCTTACACTGAACTTGATACAGATTTTTCATTTGAAATTTTCAACAGTATATAACTTTTTTTCAAATAGATAATTGAGTTCACTTACCACCTGAAAGAAGAGCAGGCTTACTTTTTACCAGTGGACTAGAATGAGGAAACTTGTTGCTAAATGACATGAAAAGATGAGCCGTGAAATCATCAGGAAGCTCAGCTTCCAGGAACGTCTTCATGAATAGCTTGAACCCTTCAAAATCTATTGTCTGGGGAAAAAATAAAAATAAATTTTTTACAACATATATTTCAAAATGCAGCCAAGTCAGGAGATTTTATACTATGTTCAGCCATCAGAAATAAAAACAACTTCAAACAAATTTTATATCCAAGTCTACTGAAGGAAGTTTTAACTATCTACAAAGAAAATTGGGCAGCCCTAAACCAACACTACCAATTGTGTATATATTACCTTTGTTGTCACAAAACAAACTGGAAGCTTCCATTTATACATCTCCATGTCCATAGTCCCTGTATAACTTTAAACATTTTACTCTTTGAAAATTAGTTTCCTTCTCTAAAGTAGAGATGATAGTCCCAGTCCCACAGAGTTGTGATGACTAAATCATGTGATTAATATGAGCACGCCAATGCCGAGTCAAAAATGCAGCAAGCACTTAGAAAGAAAGGGATTCCTCACTGCCTGTCTTTGTCACTAGTGGTGACTGTAGCTTTTGACAACTGTAAAAACTGGTTGAAATTAAAGTTTCAACTAAACATCAAGATCAACTGATACAAAATTTCAAATTGAGGTTCCAAAAACTTTGTAAAGACTTCCAAAGAAATCTGTTTCAAGGTCTGTGATGCCCTTACTCTTTGCAGAACTAGGCACGAGTAGAAATTTACGAGAGAGAATTGTTGCTGTGCTAAGTGTCACCATTTCCACTTGGGGTATTTGTGATTTATGCCACCTTCTATATTTAAGCTCAGTGAGAGAGTTTCACTGGAGCCACCTGGAGAGCTAGTTCTTTTCCAGCAGATGAAGACAGTGGACCAGGATCCAACTCCTGCCTGGGAAATTAGAGAAGGAGGATGCCAGTACTCGGAGGGCAAAATCAGATGAATGGTGCTATATCAGCCTTAGGCGACACTCTGAATACTACAGGGATGAAGACACAGCAGCCTTTGCTGGAGAACAGATGTGGGCCTTGTACAGGAGAAGGCTGGTGCATTTCTCTTGGGTCTTGTACAGTACATTATATGAAGGTACCAGAAGACCTGAGAAAAAGCTAGATGAAAACCACATTTGCCCATATTAAGAGAGTGCAAAGCAGAAAGGATCTGATAGAAAGTCGGTGAAGAAACCACTAAGGCACCCAGGTACTGGTACTGAATCAAGGGATTATGGAGGAGAGAGAATGGAGAACCTGTAAATCTGAATCAAATCTGTCATGCTTTAAGTTCAAGACATTCATTAAAATCCTTAACTAGGCCTTCTAATTACTGAATTACAACCATTTTCTTCTTGAAGTGATCTCAAGGAGTCTATTACTGAAAACCATGAAGAAAGTCCATGAGCTTTCAGGAACTTTCAGCCAAAGATGAGGAAAGATTACCACTACTGAATAAAATATAAATGAGGTAGAAGAGTGAAAAGGAGTTGTTTTTGATGTTATGCATCTGCTTGTTCCTAGTGCTCTGATAACGAAGGAATACTGCTCCACTTAGTATGATTGGTTACAAATCATCCACAGTTAGAATAGAGTGAACCATCCAATAAATGTGTTCAAAGAAGCCATCTAGCCAATTCCCTCACTGTCATAAATCCATTGTCCCAGAATGTTCCCAAACCAGATGATGAAACTATGAAACTAAACAAAACCCTGCACTTACTGTCACTAAGTAATGGTTTCCTTCAGCTAATAAAATGTTAAAGTATTTTAAGAAACACTGAAAAATAAGATTCATCCTGCCATCATTTCCTTGTACCCACTGGCAATCATCTATAAAATTTGCAGTTTTCCTTGATGAAAAGCTGCTACTGTCGAGTCAATTTTGACTCAAAGCGACCCTATAGTACAGAGTATAACATACCCGAAAGAAGAGACTGGTGCATTCAAACTGTCAATTGCTTGGTTGGTGGCTGTAGTGCTTAACTACTACGCTACCAGAGTTTTCTCCTTGATGAGTCTAGCGGTATTTAAGTCAGTGGTATAGCTTTAGTAACCCTAAAAGTCTATTTCATCATCTTATAATTTATACATGTACATAAAGTATATGTGGATCTAAAATTTGTTTAACTGTTTTTACTCTTTGAGACACATAGCAATTTTTTTATCTTCATCCATATAAGGTTAGCTGCTACCCATCTGTAAAAGTTCATCTAGCCCAATCATTTCACATTTTTTCTTAACTGATTTCCTTTCATGGAGTTTTAGATGGAGTTACCCACTTCTAAGCTGAAAGATGATACCATCATCAGTCCATCAGTTGCTGTGATTGTATGCCATCTTGTTGCTTCCCAGTTATGGCAATCCTATAGGACAGAGGGGAATTATTTCATAGGGTTTCCAAGGAGCAGCTGGTGGATTTGAACTACTGACTTTTTGGTTAGCTGCCTGATCACTTAACCAGCTTGCCACCAGGGCTCCATCTAATTTTTGAGAATGGAACATTTAAATACACCTAAAATTAGTTTGTGATAGTCAACAGTTACTTAACAGCCCTGACTTGAACTGCTTCCATATAATAAAACTGTATAATATTACTGCACAAAATATTATTTCCTATAAGATTAAAAAAGTATATATCTCCAATATTTGACATGTTAATGGAAATTAATCCATACTTATATAACATATAGCTCCAATTTAATATATCATGAATACCATATCTATGTATGCATACACACACATACAAGTATAAGTTCTGTTGGTTAATATGTACACATACCTTTTATAGAGCCCACTGCTGATAAATGTTGGTATGGATACAAGAATGTGTTTTGGAGTCATACTGCTGTATGGTTGTGATCTGGCTCTTGTGTGTAACTTTCTAGGTGATTTTAGGAAAGTTCCTTAACCTCATAAAGCCTCAGTTAACTTTTAACTGAATATGAGTAATAATATCTACCTCATCCAACTATTCTGAGCAATAAATTAGGTCATGCATACAAAGTTCTTGGCACTGTTCTTGGCTCTCAAAAGATGTTAATCCATGCAATAAATATTTTAAAAATAATATTACTCATCCCACATATTTTTTCTAGCAATGACACAGTGTATAAATAAACTAAAGCAAAATACAGAATCATACAGAGTAATTATGCTAGTGATTATTAAAGATGTCTGTACATGTATACATCATATACATACATGTATATTTGCATTCATAAAGTTGTATGCCATTGATATATTTATATATTTTAGATATAGACATGGGGTTGAGAGTACTGGGCACATTTTCTTGCTCAGTATCATGTAACTAAGATGAAACAAAAAACAGGGCAAGAAATGAAATTTGGCAGACTAATGCTCTTGATTTTGCTCAATTCCTGGGAAGAGAGATGAAAATATTTCCACAAAGTATAATTTTAGAAAAGAAAAACATCTGTTTATGCTTTGGAATAATACTAGCAGTAAGTAGTGGAGAATGACCTATTTTATTATTATTTGTTCATAAGTAAATAAGTAAAATGTGGGCATACAGAGATATTATTAAAGAAAGTAATTTTACATTGCTTAGATCATGAGTCAATTAAGTACATCCTACTGTGTATGCTCATGTGCCTAAGATAACCTCAGGCCAATGAAAAATGAAACCAAAATATTTAACTTTGTTTATTACAAGTTCCAAGACACTGCATATAACTTAATCTGATATTCTGACATTCTTAGTTTATTTTGTTTTATTTGGCTTGTTCACTCACAGAAGGATACTTTAGAAATTCACGCTGCTGCAGTGAAAACTTTGTTTTCTTCCATATTTAATAAATCACCACCAAAGAATATTTAAATTCTACTGCTAGAGTCAACCACATAACTAAAAACTATGAATAACATGAAAATGTAAAGAATAGCTTCAGGTAGCAGAAATCTTTCCCAGAAAGCAATTTGCCAAAACAAACTAAGTCAAGGCCAACAGAGGAGGCCAATAGCCAAGTGACTTAATCCAAATAAAATTTTCTTAAGAAAGAGTATTTACTCTTACTTTTAGAGTTTTTTTGTTGTTACTAGGTGTCATGTTGCGGGTTCAGACTCATCACAACCCTGTGTACAGCAGAACTAAACACTGCCTAGTCCTGCATAATCCTCACAATCAAGAGGGTTTCCTAGAGATGATATATTGGAAGAGAAGTAATCCCCATTCAGTTGGATGAGATAACAATTTTGAAAATCCTCACTAGGTATGAACACTTACGTGGAAACAGGAGTTGAATTTATTGCAAAACTAACCCAATATTGCAAGGACAGAGTAGCAGGGGCGGGGGTCCGGAGACCATGCTCTCAGGGGACATCGAGGCCAGTTGGCATGACTGGCCTACTGCTAAGAGCGCTTTCTGCACTCCATGTTGGTGAATGCAGTCTAGGGTCTTAAAAGCTAGCAAACTGACATCTGAGTGACACCTAATGGTCCCAAATCAGCTGGAACACATGATCACCAAGGACAACCATGACATGAGGGAAAAAGAACCCAGAAGACAGAAGGACGCTCATGAATGGGCGACTATATCAACATGTGACCAGAAAAACCAGATGGTGCCCGGCCACGACCAATGACAGCCACGATGGGGCCCACAGTGTTGAGTCCCAGCGGCAACATGAGAAAAAAGAGTGCACCCTAAGAACTCTACTAAAAGATCACAATTGCTGGTCCGAACATGGCCACTAGACCTGATGCTGCCCCTGATCATAAATCATTACTGAAATCAACTCTTTGGACAGGAATAGATTGGCCTTGGGGACACAGAGTGAGCATTTTATGGCTCTATGCATCTATAGGATGTCGGCCTACTGGCCTCTTACTAAAGGGGAGTGGAAAGGGTAGAAAGGAGGGGACAGGAGATTGTTAAGAGGATATGACATGTATAGAACAGAAAGGAGGAGTGTGCTGTCACTGGGCAAGGAGAGCAGAAGGAGCTGCAGATAGGAGGGCATGCAAATATAAACTGGATTGTACACTTTAACTCAATCACATTAAATATATATATATATATATAGGAAGATAGATATTGCAGTTAAAAGAAAGGTTATTTATGATAGAACTTTCTACTTTTGCAGTCACCTGTTTGGTAGGCAACATACCAAATGATAAGGGACATGTCATCTGAAATTAAATCACCTGGATGAACTCTTGCGTCCAACAATTTCTGGCTTTTTGACTAAGGGCAATTTGTTTAAACTCTGTGTGCCTTAATTTCCTCATCTGCAAATGAGAATAAAGATAGATACATCTTTTGGACTACCATGATGATTAAATTATTTAGTGTTTTTAAAGCACTAGAATAACATTTGCCACACAGTATTCACTGTGTGAGTAAAAAAATACAAAGAGTATTTGTTTAAATGTTTAAAATTCCAAACAAAATTTAAAAATAAGTCTCTAAGTCACATTACCTTAAATTTTTATGTGTGGATTTAAAAAATTTAAAACAACAACATTGAACTGTTATTTTTAGATAGCTGGTAATAGAATGTGAACTTGTGGAATAAACAAGAAGCTTGAATTGTTTTAAGTTTTTCTCTGGATCTGTCTTTACAATATGAAAACATTTTAAAGCAGTGCTTTATCAAACCAAGGATTTAACTTAGTCACACAAGACAATAAACAAAAACAAAAACCATGGAATAAAATAACTTTTGAAATCCTAGTATGCTCACTTGCCACTTGAATGATTTGGGGCAAGGAATATACATGCTCTTTAAAAAAGAAAAATATTAAAAAAAAAAACTTGCTCCTTTTCAAACATGTAGACTTTGCGTGACCTTAAACATGGTCTTAAACAGCCACTAAGAACTGCTTTGAAATTGATGCCTGTGATTTAATGATGAAAATCAGAAAAATGACACAAACAGTGAAACAGCCAATCAAAAGGAAAAAAGAAATGTCTATTATCTTCCTCACAAGGAATACACTCTTCCTTTGTCCTTTCTTTTTTTCAGCTCTCAGGGAAACTATGACCTTTCTTTAGGGTAACAGCTTCCCTTGGTTTGCACACAAAAAGAGTGGTTTTCTTCAACAATTTAATTTCTTCAGTGGAAAGTGATGTATAATATCAACCACTCTAAACTCGTTAAGATAATTTGATGTGCACTTAACACAGATGAGAGCACAGATTAGATCCTCAATAAAAATAAGCGCTGGTTTGAGGTCAGATGGATTCTATTTTATTTTTTTTACTTTACTTTGTTCTCCTTCCTCTTCATTGGTCCAGAAAGTTGGAGAATTTTCTGCTTCCCCTCAAGCTTTCATTTTGGTGGTGTCTTACATACTTTGCTACAATCGTTCTGTATTAAACGGCATTAACGAATTACTGATTTCAGAAAAAAAAATCATTGAAAAAATATATATACCTGAGTTCAAAAAACAAAATAAAACTCTACTAAAGATATAAGAAATTAAATGATTTCTACAGGATAGGTGCTACTACTACTTGTGGCTGAAGATTTACTCACTTTTTCAGCATCTTCTTCACCACAATGTTGGGAACTACTCTCCTTTCTATTACATTTGTGTCATTACACACAGAGCATATAAGGCAAAACCCAAACTTTTTATAAAAACCCGTGGCCATTAAGCTGATTCTGACTCATGATGACCATATCGGTCAGAATAGAAGTGCTGCATAGAGTTTTCAAGGAGCACCTGGCAGATTTGAACTGCTGATCTTTAATTGCTGTACCACTTAACCACTACACCATCAGGGTTGCCAAACTTTTTATAATCAAAAATAAACCCCTTCAGTTTTAATTCATTGAGAAATTGTTCTTCCTTTTCTGTTAAACTCATATTCTTTCTTTTCTTAGTGAATAATTTTAAGATCTCCCATAAAATTCTATGTCCTCCAAAATATTGAAACTTTCTAACGAATCAATGATATATTCAATCTGTACTTTTCTGTGTCTTATGAGTTCCCAAATTTTGGTATCATATTACACATTTTCTATTGTTGCTGTGTAGCAACATTGTAGCTCCTTTTTGAAAATTATGACCTTAATAGAATGGGATCATTTATATGCACATCGATGGCATCAATGGAAACTTTAATGAGAACAAGTTAAGTCTCCTTTAACCGAGTTTTCCAAAATCTAACTGGCTGTAACTCAAATACAGGCAAACACAAATAACCATGTTCAAAATTTTGAAAGGTGGCTCCTCCCCTCCCTTGCCCCTCATTAAATAGCACAGACTATTTAAAGAGGTAACAAAGAGAATCTGTAAAGAATATGGGCTGGAAAGGCTGTCATATGTTGCTGCCAAATTGGCACAAATACAGAACACATTTTTGTATGTCTTTTATTATTATGTATAACTACATGGATCCTTTGTTTTTACATTCCTGATAATTCTTAGGAATAACTTAGTTTTATCATCCTTCTTCTAAGGGGTATTCTGGCTGTACTTTCAAGACAGACTTGTTAGCTCCTTTGGCACCTCTGTTGAACTCTAGAGTTCAAAGGTGTCAGTTCTTCTTTGGTGTTTCTTATTCATTACCCTCTATTTGTTCAAAATGCTTTCCTCTTTCCTTACACATCTCTCTCTGATAGGTGTAATAATTTTAACTTTCCTCTCAAGCCTCTATTTTCTTAGCTTAAGTTTTAATGAGCGATCTTCTCTACTATCGCTAAGTGGGAAGATGATGTTAGGAACTTGATTTAAACACAAGTAGTATGTGATGGAAATAATGTCCAAATGTTACTATCTTTGAGAAACTGTATTATGCTACATTTGTGCCATCATATAAACCTCACAATAACCCAGTGAGTAGATGCCATTATTACTGAGATGAAAGAGGTCTCAAAGAAGTGAATTCCCCCAAGGTCAAAAGATTCTCCTTAGCACCTGGGACCTACTTCTTATTTCATATCCCCTGTGTTATAGTTGGAAGCCCTGGTGGTGGTGTGGTCAAGTGCTACGCTGCCAATTAAATGGTCAGTAGTTCAAATCCACAATGCCCTCCTTGGTAACCCTATGGGACAGTTCTACTCTATCCTATAGGTTCATTATCAGTTGAAATAGATGCAATGGTAGGGAGTTTGGTTTTGGCTGGTGTTCTGGTTAAATGAAAGTAATTTTACAGAAAGATTTTCCAATATTCTCATGTAATGCAAGAGACTCTGGCATTGGTTAATCAATGTCAAATGCATTGACTGGTGCACCAATAAGTCTGCCATTTCAGAAACAGGAATAAACACAAAACGAAGAGGTGGGCATGTAAATTTATACGGGAATGTACATTTTCACTCAGTCATATTAAATAAAAGAAAAAGTAATGGTATGTCTATACACTGTTACCTAAGCTTAAAAACTTTGAGTTGATAACTTTTGTCATCTGCTCTGTCATACAAAGTATAACTTATCACTCCTGATAATGTATCTGAAATAGATTCCAAATCTTTCCCAGTACCCATTATAACCCCCAGTTATATAACTATCCCAGTTTTTATCACTTGGTTCGCCAATTCAATAAACTTGCAAATGATATTCTTAGATTCTACACAAGTGTATTGTCTACATTGCCTTTGGAAGTATTTTCACAAATGGAATACTTAATTTATTTATCTTAAAAATATTATCCATGGTTTCCTTGTGAGCATAAAGAACCCTAAAATCTTTAGACATTCCTGGTCTTTCAATCCAAATCTCCAGATTTCATTTTCCCACGGTATTCCTTAGCGTCTTGCATTTGAAAAGGCTATTATTGATGACAAAAACAACAGACAAAATCCTAAAAATGAAACTTAGGTGTGGAAGTTCACTGTTTGATTTACCTGCCGTTAGAGAAGTGCAAGAAGGTTGCCTAAAAACCCCAGTGTCACTTTACTATCTAACTTAGTTTGTAGCTCCAATCTTAATAATCTAATGCAATTTGAAAAAAATAAAAGTATAAGCAATCTCTAAAGAATACGTAAATATCACTTTTCAAAGTTGGCTGCTATTGCTGACTTCAGAAGTTGTTTATTTTCCAAATCTGTGTAAACTAGATTTTTAAATTAATTTGTTAGTAAAGTAATTTGAATTGACTGGTATGATTAAATGTTATACACTTTAAATATTTACTTGAGTCTTTGGAATGCACTTGGCTGCTAATCAAGTGTTTGAGGATCAACTCCACTCAGAGGCACCTTGAACGACAGGCCTGGTCATCTACTTCTAAAAATACAGTCATTGAAACCCTATGGAATACAGGTCCATTCTAACACATGTGGGGACACTATGAAGTAAAAATCAACTCACTAGCAACTTCCTGACTATTAAATATTTCCATGTTTCTTATTTCTGTATGTTTATTTCAGTAGCTTAGGGAAAGAACAGGTCAATGGTGACACGAATCATCTAGCCATTCCAAGAACTAAGCTAAGCTCACAGTATGTTTGTTCGCCGAATGTAAAAATTTTCATAGACATAAGATAGAATAATCTTGCATGTATGATCCTCAGTGCACTATTAGAAGTTTGTAAGAATACATTCAAACTGATTTGTTTAAATATTATGATGTGACTAAACAGTTAATATCAGAATTGGGTATGTAAATATCTTCTCATATTGTTCAGCACAGTTCCATTCTATATTAGAGCAAACGTGAACATCAAGGAAAACAAACTGAAGCTACATATTTCTATAAACTATGCTACACATCCAAAGTGTAATTAATACTCATAAATATCAATAGCACTGAACTGTAGTAGCTATGTTATTATCCAGTCTGTGATGTGTTCTCAATACTGTGTTCTGGTTGTTTGATATGAAACTGAAGAACACTGAAACTGCATCAATGGTAATAGAGACGAGATGAAAAAATGTTGGCTAACATTTTACTTTCATTCTTTGCTACCTAATTTTTCTTAGCATCCTGGACTTTGGGAGACAGAGATAAGAAGCTGGACATAATAATTCTACTTCCAGGACAATACTCTGGATTGCAGCCATTCTTGACAGAGGGAGCGAATCACAAGTTATGTCTTCCATTCAGGCCAGATGGTGGAAGAAAATTACTTTAGGGCTGGAAAATACATCAGGATGATATGTCCTTATTTTAAGGATGAAAAAAGGGAGGTCTTGATAAAAGAAAAGTTAAGGGACTGACTGAGAACACATCCTAGATATCCCGACAACTAGTCTAGAAGGTATTTGCCATCCCATTCCAAACATTATTTCTTTACTTTTACCCCTTCATGTTCCATTTTGTTTCTATGGTATGTTCATCACTAAAATGATACCAACATAGTTGTTGCCTCTAAACATTAGTGGAATACCTATCATGAGTTTTCCTTAAAAAACTGCATATGGAACAAAAACTAAGAAAACAGAAGGAAGGAAGAAATTCATTCTGTTGACCCCAAGAAATGCCAGGGCTATCTTTGACATATGTTTCCAGACAGTCACTAGCAGAGATGCATAAAATACAGAAGGGTGTGCTTGCTGACCAAGGACTGCTCAACAAATGCCCTTTGATGACTAAGAGCTAAAAATACAAATTCGTGCCAGCAATCACTTATTCTGAAGGGTAGTCTCTTAAGTGCCATAAAGCCCATGTAGTTTGTCTTTGGAGAGCAAATAGACTTCCACAAAGGTCAGGGATGAGCTCAAGGAAAGGTCATCCTCTGAAAATGAAAGCTCCTAAGTCATCACAATCAATGAGCTGTGATTGCAGTAGTGCTCCATCTCAGGATATTTAATATTTTTCTGATAGGACCTTTAAGTCAGCCAAGATAATTCTGACATAATCAATTGTACTACAGCTTAAGGGCATGAAAGCAGAGCATTTATTGTCATTAAAACTGTAAGGAAACTTGAGAATAAGAATTAGCTAGAATATATCCAGCATTGCCTAAGGAAGAAAACATGGTTTTAGATAACTCATGCATTGATGTAAAAAAAAAAAAAAAAAAATCCTGAAATGGTGAAGTTGCTCAATACAGCTACTCTAGAGAGGTAGAAATATCCACTAAAAGCAAGAAAGATTTTGTCATTCTACATACCTAACAAAGCAGTTTATCAAAAACTTAGTTTATAAAATATTCTTCTCCCTCAGAGGGTAAAACCACGGACTTTTCAGGTTATGTTTCCCCACAGATCTAATAATCCATGTACTGTGATAAGGGATAGATTCTACCTTCTCCCCAAAATAGCTTTATGAATTGTATTTACATGTTATTTTAAACCCTCTCAGTGTGGATGCGACTCAGTGGCACTTGGTTAGCATTTCAAATTGATAAATTAACACTATTAATGGGGATTTATCTTAGCAATCCTGATTATGTCTTAGTGAAATTAGAACACTAAATTCTACAGCCGACAAAACCAAAGCCCACACTAGATACTTTGATTTCACAAAGGTATTGTCTCTTCCACTTGAGACTTTATCTGACTGAACCCACAGTATTTTCCCTTTTTGAACAAATTTTCAATTGTATATGAAACCAATTATAACTTAGTATTATAAGCATACCATGAGAATTGAATTGATACATAAGTATAGCTCAGTAAGATGAATGACAAATTCATAGTTCACATCAGAAAAAAAAGGCAGATTTTAATAGAAAGGAAAATGTCTTACTTGGTTAAGAATGTCTTGTTTCTGTGCATGCAAGGAAAGAAAGAATACATGTGTTAATGGAAGACAAGTATATTCATTATCTCATACTCCTGATAAGATAATCAAAATTTCAAGTTCACAGACTGATTTACAAGAGATCTTAGATCCTTGGTTCACAAAATGTGGTTCCATACAAGGAGTATCAGCATCAACTGGAAACTGATGGAAGTGCAAATCCTTGAGTCCAACCTCTGAATCAAGACATCAGACATCCAGGGTAGGGGCAGCAATGTGTGTTTAACAAGCTCTCCTGAAAATTCTGATGCATGCTAGATGTGAGAATCATAGCCTAGATCAATCTTTGCATATAATAAGCAAATAGTTTTAAATGACATGAAATAAATATAACGAATAACAGATATAGTCTGATTGACAACATCTACAGAGAATTACGAAAAATAACAGCTTTCAGAAAGGGATATTAGAATATGAAATTATCCTTCACTCCCAATGTTTCATTCCATTAGAATAACAGAACTAATCTGATAGCTATTAAAGCATCTTTTCCATGCCTTTAAGGATACACACATACACATACATCTGTATTATTTAACTAAGGAAGTTATACATATATATTTATATATATATAAACTATATAACTGTATGTTTTATGTAATATATAGTTATATACATATAGAACTAAGCAAATATATATATATAAACTAAAGAAGTTATATATATATATATATATACACATATGGTGAAATATATATGTAGATACCCTTAGGGAGAAAAAACAGTTTTATCTCGTGTATATATTAAATGACATGCATGTTTTCAAGTACGGCTGGAATACAAATACTAGTGACATTTTTGTGTCTTCAGCAAATTGGTCATTTTCAGTTAGGATTCACAATAAATGCTAATTAATAATCTCAATTTATTAGTTTCTAATGGGAGGTTTAAAAATTGTATATAAAATACATTCATAAAGCTATTTTTTTTGGAGACACAAAGTTTAAAGCACTGTGTTCCATATCCCAGTACAAAAAATTGTTAGACCTGTTAGGAAAATCATTCTTTAATTTCTTCCTCTCTCTTCAGTTGGCTGGCTGGCCTCTTCAGTTACCACTAGAGGAATTTTTACTAGAATTGGAAGTCCAGATCAAGAACATACATGCATGCAAACTGACTTTTTCTCATATTACCAAATTGCAACATTCACATAGCAGCATTTATATTGGATATGTCCTGACTATATTTTATTTTGAAACCTCCTACTGAGACTCCCACTTGACAGCACTTGGCTGGCACTGAGAGTATATCCCTACCGCAGTCTTGCTGTGATAAAAAAATCTCAATATTATATTGTTCCCATAAGAATAGTTGGAGACCAATAAAAGTCTTTCACCTGGTTTGGCATAAGCCTGATAATTTATATACTTGGATATGCAACACTCATTTCACAAGAAATGTCATCTGATGTACTGCCATACCTTCACCTTCCTTTGACTAGTCTTAGCCTCTAACGCCTTTGCTTTCATTACATAGCCTAGACAATAAGTGAAGAGGAAAAGCCAGTGTATGATTACAAACAACAAGGTTTTAACTGTGGTTATTGTCACAAATCTAGCTGGTTAGCCTTGGGAAATTCATTTTACTTTTCTGAATTTTTTTTTGACTTAAAAACTTCGTACTTTTATTAATTCAGGAATACTAATGCATTATTTCAAATTTTTATTCTTAGGGATTCTTTATGGTCACTGTTTTGATTTATCTTGTATGCTTCTACTACTTGTTTCTTCAAAGAATAATTACTTGATTATCTTTAAAAGATGGAAATAAAAGATTCACATATATTTCATTTAATATCACTTTTCTGTTAAAATAGACCTATTAAAATAAGCTTAGTATTTACACATAGCAATTTTAAAATGAAGTCAAGTGAACTAAAAGCAAAATAATTACTACATCTATCATTTAAATAGCTTTTTTTTGTGTAATGGGAGAGGAAACTTAAGCAGTATTTAGATTGTTTTCACTTTGCAAATGGATTTTATATAGATGATACAAGCCATCTTCGTTAGAAAACAAGAAATTATTCATTATAAAGATAGGCTGGAGTAATCACTTTTGTAAATTTCCTTGTGTTGTTGAGCATCCATAAGGAATTATCCATGCTAAACACTTTTGGGCACAACTTGACCAATCAACAGACCATGGTAACTTCCTTTTTGAATTGATATGAATTTTTTCACACTCTTCCATTAACTTTTCATAAACTGAGGTCATGCACTGAAAGGAATCTCATGGGCTTAATGAATGCATTCTCAGCACTGGAAATTCCTAATTGTTTCCTATTGACATTTTTATAAAATGACTACAAGTGTTTCAAATAATTACATCAACTTTAAAATTTTCCTCTGAAAAATATGTTCCTATCAGTGTTAAGATTACAGCATGGTTTCAGTGTCAAGTTAGCATGATATTTAGGTCACCATGAGATCTAGCTGTTTTGTTTTTCATCTCTCCATTATATTAATAATGCATTTCACCAGCAGATCTGTGTGTTTATGGATTGCCACTACTTTACTGAAAAGGTTGAGTTCGCATGTGTGTTTAACAACAAATCTAGTAATTATGTCAATAAATCCAGCATACACTGACTGATAATCCTCATCAAAAATATAGTTCTCAGTAGGATTAATTCTAACAGTTGTTAAAATAAGGAATAATTGAAAGGAAAAGGCTGCTTTGCAAATAATACCAAGTTTCAACTGAATTTATAATCAGAAGATATCTTTACAGAGAGAAAGAAAAAAAAGATTTTTATCTCTGTGTATATATTAGATAACATGCATGTTTTGAAGAATGGTTGGGAATATAAATATTAATGACTTTTTGGGGTCTACAACAACTTGGTAAAGTTATCTTTAACTTTCCTACTCTGCTTTCTTGGACATTAAGGTTTTTGGTTCTACAAGTTTATCTGCCAACAATTTTTTTTTTTTTTCCTCATTCTACAGCATCTGGTAGGAAAAAGTAGACCAGACATTTGCTTTTTACCTGGCATACAAAACATGGGTATGACTTACAACTTTATTTTTCCTACCACTTAAAGCATTGAAGATTAGTTTTGTTTCTTAAAAAAAAAAGTATATAAATCCCTGTAAGGTTAAATGGTATGAAAATGTACTGTGCTTTATTAGCATGTAGAGAGAATCAGAAAGTGTGAAAAGGAGGTAGCTATGACAAATACTGAAAAAAACAAACCTAGGGAATCATACAAAAATTATGAGGATGGAATTTAGAGATTGGCTTGTGATAACTAAACTATTCTATAAATCACAGAGAATTAAAACATTAAAGGATAATCTAAACTATGCTCTTGGAGACATGCAAAAACAAAAACAACAAAGACACAAACAACTCACATTCTCGTCAGCAAACAAGTCTATTCAGATGGACAGATAACACATCAGGGCAAAGGATTTTTTATAAAATGCGATTCATTTTCAGTTACGCACAACCCAAATATCACTTGACACTGTAAATGAACTCACAGTAATAACGAGCAAGCATTTAACATATACAATCTCTCAGCTAACATTAAATAGAAAGCTGGTTAACAAATAACTAAGGAAAAAATGACATTCATGCAAGCATGGTGTTCCAAAGTAATTGACAGGACATGTGATGTTTATGAGGAAAGAATCTCAAGAACTTAGAAGCTTATTAATAGTATGTTAAGCACAAAACAGTAAGAAGAAAATCTTCTGTTTTTGTCTCAGTTGGCTTTTAAGGTGATAGACTTATGTCCACCATGAAATTTTTCTGTTGTTAAGGAAAAAATTCACTGAAGAAGTAACTGTCTTCCCCATATTCCCATCCATTTAGGACTACATTGTGTCATAGACATACTTTTTCACTTCCTTGTATCCCATCTCCTGCTTTCTAGGAAAAGAAACACCTAACACTATTCAGCTGATGATTTTTAACACTTTCCAGCATGTCATGGAGAAATGTTATTTTTATTACCAAAATATTATTGGATGAAAAATGTAATACATTCCACATATCTTGCAGAATAGCATTTCATTAGGAAATTCATCTTGATTATGTTACAGTGTATGCATGTTCATATATATTATATATACAGAACAAATATATACATATTTTTATATATTTTTCCATTATTATTCACTCTTTGTATAGAAAATTCCTACATATCAAAGCAGATACAATAAAATTGATATTAAAAGGAAAAGAAGTTTTACCCCTTCAGGATTGTACTTTGCAAGCACACCATTACCATGGAATTCTTCAAGAACATCCTTCAGTTTCTTTGTGGAATCTATAAGAAATAGAAAACACAAAAAATGCTCATTTGTGTGTATTTTTGATAAGCAACCCAGTGAAGAAACAAAGACCTCTTAAAACATATCTAAGCATTAGCAGAAATCCAATTTAAAAATTAACATATAAAATGTGATTTGCCATTTTTGAAAGACTGATTGTAAAAGACCATCACAAGTAAGAGAAAAATTTAAAAAAGTAAAAACAAAGTGCTTTTTGCCAAAGGCATTGCCCCCAAATGGGGCCACTGACTATGTATTTATGAATGAATGAATGAATGAATACATACGTATTTTCTTCTTTATTCTGAGAAAATGACATGGAAGTCAATAATTTAGTTCATAAAGAAAAAAACTCACATCATCTTCTGAACTTTATAATTTACAAAATGCATTAATTAATAACATCCTAATCTGATAAATAAGAAAAATTAAATGTGTAGCTAGATCTCTATGGCAAATTTATTCAAAGGCAAGCTATGTATTTTAGCATTCTGCAGATATTTTCAGGCAGGCATTTTCAACATATGAAAAGCTTACCACTAAAGCTTGGTTAAATTTAAGCTAATTCTAATTCTTTCCTTTATGCTAACAAAAATTGGTTGTTCAGTCCTTAGTTCAAATACCATAATCTATCCACATTTTACCATATATTCTTCAAGTTGTTGGTGAACACCCTTCTTTATTTCATCAATCTCTACCCTCCAGGTACATTTCACCTTTGCATCACCTAGAGGACCAAGAAGTTTCATATTTTCTGTGTTCAACACATACAAAGTAAATACACCTGTACTCTCTGTTCAGTATGTCTCTCAGATATCAAAATGATACATGTGACTTATTTTCACAAAGTACTACATGCTCTAGTATTCCCTATAATATTTTTATGAAAAACATTCATGAAATAAAATCTCAATAATCAAATTTAATTTTGGAAACCCTGCATACAATGGCTACCTCCTGAAGACTCAAAGTTCATTAAAGGCTCTAGAAGAAGTCTGAAGAGAAAAGAATCTCTATAAATTAAACCCTGCATCCACTAAATGTACTTAAATAGATTTTCGTTTGTATTCTAATAACTACTACAATACTAAGGCTCACCTACTATATGGCTAGAACTGATACTAAAATCCAGTACGCCAAACCCACTGCCATCAAGCTGGTTCTTATTCACAGCAACCCTACAGGACAAAGTAGTGCTGCTCCATAGTGTTTCCAGCAGCAGCTGGTTGACTCCAGTGGCTGATCTTTTAATTAGTAGCCAAATGCTTAACTACTGTACCATCAGGGTTCCAAAAACTGTATTAAAAAAAACAAAAACAGTGCTGTCGAGTTGATTCCAACTACACTAAAAACCAAATCAACTGCCATTGAGTTGGGTCCAACTCATAGCACCCCAGAGGTCACAGTAGAACTGCCCCATAGAGTTTCCAAAGAGCATGTGGCAGATTTGAACTGCCAACCTTTTAGTTAGCAGATGTAGCACTTAACCTGCTTTGTCACCAGGGTTAACAAAACCAAACTGTCGAGTCAATTCCAAGTCAATTCCAACTACATTAGGTCCTAGAAATTCAAACATAACTTAGAGAAACAGTGTGTAAGTCTTTATAGGATTTATTTGGGGTGAGGAGGGCTGACAACAAATAAAAACATGAAAAATAAATAAACAGAAGAAGCTTGTCATAGGTTCTATTATGGAAATAACTGGGTGATGAGGTGAATACATATAAATAAACTGGTTGTGGAAAGCCTGTTTGAGTGAATAACATTGGGATTGAAAAGAAATTTAGGAGTGTTTGTGAGTAAGTGATTATAATAAATTCTATGAAATTCAAGCTGGTGAGCATAGAAGTATGAACACAATATCTAAAGAAATTACCAGAAGACACAGCACTTTTCACAAGGCAGTAGAACCTTAAGTCTAAACAATGGAACACAGCTGTGAAACTTCAAGTTAGAGAAACAGACTCTCATTTTCTGTGGGTTTCATGCAGAAGGGTAAATGTAACCTTAGTGGTTAAGAACTATGGTTGTTAACAAAAGGGTAGGCAGTTGGAATCCACCAGGTGCTCCTTGGAGACTGCTTAGGGTAGTTCTACTCTGCTCATAGAGTCACTATGAATTGGAATCAACCTAAAGACAACAGGTTTGTTGTTGTTGCGGTTGTTTTGGTACCAGAAATAAAATTGTCCTGTATATATTATAAAACCACACATTTCTCACCAAATGTCTTTTTTTCTATTCTATTACTTCTGTAAGTCTAATTGCTGTCATTATGATGGTTCCATTTTCCACCTGTTTTGATTGGCTGTGTACATAATTGTAGTAATGTTATTATATTAAAAAAATAATATAACTCGATTTCTTTCCACTCGAGGAAGTTAAACATTAAAAAATGTGTGTGTGTGTGTGTGTGCGCGCATGTAAACATATATACATATATATATATATAAGTATTTGTTTAGAGGTGAGTCTGTGTGTGTGCCAACAGTTCGATGGACAGGTACGTAATATTTTCCAAATCAAAAAAAAAAAAAAAAAATTGCAGAAGAGGTTTTGCAACAACCTGTGTGTGCAGGCTCTCTCTTGGACGATGGTAAAATACATGAGGCTTATATTTTGTGAATTATACTTTCACAAAATGTACAAATCTTTTCTTTTATATTATAATTTTTTTCTGGGGGCTTTGTGTATGTTTTTTTCATTGAGATAAAATTCATATAATACAAAATTTGACCACATAAACCATCATAATGATTTCAGTGGTTTCCAGTACATTCAGGGCTGGGCCACAATCACCACTAATGGCAGAACATTTTCATCACCCTAAAGAGAAACTCTGGCACACATTCAGTATCCACTCCTCATTCTCCCCTCACCGCCTGTCATGGATCGAATTGTGTTCCCTAAATAATGTGTGTAGCAATTTGGTTGGGCCACGATTTCCAGTACTGTGTGATTGCCCTTCATTTTGTGATTTTCTTATACTGTGAATCCTAATCTCCACCTGTGGTTAACAGACTGGATTATGTTAAAGAGGGTTAGGGTAGGTCTGTAACACACATCCTGAAGCCACCTCCCTACTCCAGCGTAAAGGGAGTTTCAGTAGAGGGTGGTTTGTACCACTTTTTATCCTTTTACCCTACAAGAGATAAACTGAAAGCAAGCAGAGTGGGGATCTCATACCATCAAGAAAGCAGCACCAAGTGACTCAAATACTGCCTTCCACAGCCTCTAGGAATCGCTAATCTGTTTCTGTATGTATTCACCAGTCCTAAACATTTCATATAAATGGAATCATACAATACATGGCCCCTTGTTTCTTGTCTCTTTCACATAGCATATTTTTTTCAGTTTATGCATGTTGTGGCATGCATCAGTCCTTCATTTTATGGGTGAGTAATATTCCATCATATGAATATACCACACTCTGTTTATCCTCTCATCAGTTACTAGGCACATGAGTCAGTTCCACACATGAAAATGCTGCTGTGTACGTTGACTTAGAAGTTTTTGTGTAGACATACGTTTTCAGTGTTCTCAATTATACACTAGGAGTCAAATCGCTGCTTCATATGATAACTATTTTCATGTTTTAGGGAACTGCCAGTGGCTACAGCATTTTACATTCTTGCCAGCAGTGTGTGAGGGTAAAAATATCTAGACATCCTTGACAACACCTGAGATTGTATTTTATTTGTTTGTTTTTATTATAGCCATCCTGATATAGGAAGTGGTTTTGATTTACATTTCCCCAATGACTAATGAAGAAACCCTGGTGGCACAGCGGTCAAGTGCTACAATGGCTAACCAGAAAGTAGGAGGGTTCAAATCCACGAGACACTCCCTGGAATCTGTGGAGCAGTTCTAGTCTCTCCTGCAGGGTCACTGTGAGTCAAAATCAACTCCATGGCCACATGTTTTGGTTTCAATGACAAATGAAGCTGGGCATTGTTTTATGGGCTTGTTGGTCATTTGTAAATCTTCACTGCAGAAATGTCTACTTAAATCTTTTGCTTATTTTCTTTTTTTTAAATTGAGTTGAGATTGCTTGAAGTCTGTATAATTTGCTGTGAATTTTGTTTTGGGTATATACTTTACTAGCACTTTCCATTTGTAATTAAGAGCTAATTTGTCATTAGGAATCCTGTGGCATGCAGTAGTTAAGAGATTGATCGACTGCTAACCAAATGGTTGGCAATCTGAACCCACCAGCCACTTCTTAGAAAGCCTTAGTTAGGGGCAGACCTATTCTGTCCTATACGATCTATGTGTGAGAATCAACTTGATGGCATTTTTTTTTTTTTTTTTTTGGTATGTTCTCTGTTAGATTGTATGTTCCCCTGGGGCAAAAAAAATTTGTATATTTGCACTCCTTTCAACTTTCTTACAAAACTGAAACAAAAGAAACAAACCGAGATTGAATCAATCAGACCTATTCTTAGTTATAAAAAATTACAGCGATTATTTGAACATGTACAGAAGCAGAAACTTTCATTACCACCAAAAGCAGAGTACATATTTAATACAGAAACAACACTGAACTATTTTCTCAAATCCTCCTTTGTGGATAGTAAGGAACATTTCTAAGTTATCACGACCCCTCTTCTTTATTATAAAAGTAGATACAGACTTTTCTGCACACACTCACAGCAACATACATGCACTGAGATGCACGTATGCTGGGATATTGTGTCCTAAGAGAGCATATATATTTGTGCCAGACCTCAGCTCCAGGAAAAAATTGAAGGAAGGGAAGAAATATTTGTTTTTCATAAACCCCCCAACAGAAACTTAGAGTTACTGTCTGAAATGGCCTTTTCATTCCAGGGTTCCATACAAGTTAAAAAAAAAAAAAAAAATCCCCCAGAAAGTAACAGTCTTTAAAATTTTTAATTTCATATTTTACTGACCATAGTGTATACTGTAATATCCCTAGCAAGGAGTCCATGTGCTAAATAAACAGCCAGAATCTGTGTATCTGTGATTGTCATTTCCATAAACTGAGCTCAGTCCTAACCCTGGTCTGGGATAATTTAAGAGGCTCTAATACATATTGAGAAACCCTGGTGGCATAGCAGTTCAGTGCTACATCTACTAACTAAAAGGTCGGCAGTTTGAATCCACCAGACACTTACTGGAAATTCTATGGAACAGTTCTATTCCATCGATAGTGTTGCTATGAATCAGAAGCAACTCAATGGCAGTGAGTTTGGTTTGGGGTTTTAATATATGTTTGAAGCCCTGGTGTCACGGTGGTTAAGGGTTTGGCTGCTAAACAAAAGGTCCACAGTTCAGATGTACCAGCCACTCTGCGGAAATGCTATGGGGGCAATTCTACTCTGTCCTATAAAGTCTGTCTTAATTTGAATTGACTCCATGGCAACAGGTGTGTTTTTTATTTTGTGTTTTGTGTTTTTTGTTTTTAATTTTTGTTTTTTAAACATATATTCAGGTGAGTTGTCATCAATTCGACATAGTCCCCTTCTAATTTTCAATCTCCAGTTCCAATATCTTGGCTTCTAAAGTTTACCCAAAGCCCAATCATGATCTCACAGTCCAATTTGGTAACTGGAGTATTATCTACTTTTTCAGTTCCTGTCTCACTAGTCTTTATTGGCTCCAAGTTCTCCTAGACTTAGCCTTGACTTGCTCATCTGATCTTCTGCTTACGAGAATTTGAGAATGGAAAACCAAAGGTTTTCCAGCTGTCCTGCCTTGTGCCCATAACCTTTAAATAGAAAGTCGTGATATGAAGTCTCCACATCTATACTTGGATTAGCCAACCTCCATAGACTGGGCAATTCCCATTGTTGTTTTCTACCTTCCTCTATAGGAGGACACAGATTTACCTTATTTTGCAATTCAACTGTTTTCTTATCATTCTGCCCTTCCTTTCTTTTTGATTATGTCAATCTTAGATCATAGTCTGTTCAAAACATCCTTAAAAGAATGAGTAAGATTTCATGACCAAGTCTGACCTGCCCTCAAAACAGATATCAAAGAAATGACACCTGGATAAATAAAGCGTACACAGAAGACACAGCCTCAGTCATATTTCAGTGAATATTGAAGCTCTGAGTGAGACAGCACAGTGACAGATTCCATGGTGAGCAATGCTGACAATTCCAGGCAGTCAGCCAGCCAGCTAGACAGGCAGCTGTGAGTTCAGCGATCAGTTCATAGTTAATACGTATCTGTAATGGGATAAAAGACTGGCACCAAGGAAGATTGGCAAGTGCAGTGCAAGGCAGCCAGATTCATAGAGCTGGTGTAGCCCTTCTGATCAGGGACCAGGACAGATGTGGAACACAAAAGACTGGATCTCCCAAAAAAGCACATGAGTGCTGCGCCTCGGGGCAGATTTGGAACACAAGGGTAATGCCGGAGGCATTGATGCTTGACTTTGCCAGGAGGGCAGGTGACTTGGAAAAAACACTCTACCAATTTTTCCCCCTGGAATAGCATAGCCACTTTTCCAGGAAGTAATTTAATATGAATAACCATAGCAGAGAGAATGGGGTGATTTTAGTTTATCTTTTTTCATTTGCAAGTAGAAGCACTTGAGAACTGAAAAGGTACTGAGCAGAAGGAAGGAGTCATTTTGTTCAACAAACTGCCTTAGTTATGTTATGTGCTGGGAAAAACAGGAAATGTATATGAAAACAACAGATTTGTTTTCTTCTTGTGGCTCGTTTCTCCAGCACCTGTTCTGCCACAGAAGTAGCCAGGGCCCCCATAAAGTGCCCCCTTGCTGTGAATCCTCTCATGTTTATCTCTGTCATGACATACGTTGCCAGGAGAGTTAAGCTGTATTTTATGAATCAACACACAATTTTCATTTATTTGTACAATGTTCTGATTTTTACACCATTTTCTAAAAAAAAAAGAAACAGCTTTTACACTATTTTATAATATTTTACATTATTCTGAAATTTGAAAATAAATAAACAAGGTCATTTGGCAATGTTTAGAAAATAGAAGGTTCAAGTTATTGAGTCTCAGCAAATGTTGTAAGAATAAAAACTTCTCACTGACTTCACAACTCTTTAAGCACCTCCTACATCTCAAGTAAGCTTCCTTTATGATTTCATTCCTCATTTCTCATCAATCCCCAAAACTCACCCCACATTTGCCAGACTTATCTTGAAAGCTCCACAGAGTAATGGAAAGATGTAGAGCCAGATATATTTGGACTTGAATCTTAGTTTCCGAATTCTTGGCTGAATCTCCCTGGCATAATTCAATCTCTATGGCTCAGTACTTAATGTTGGACTGATGATACGGATCTTGCAATGCTGTGCTTAGCAAAGTGTCTGATACCCAATAAATTCTCATTCCTTTGTTCTATCCTAAACAAATCCAAAATACCCACTGCTGTCAAGTCCATTCCAACTCATAGCAACCCTATAGGAAAGAAGAGAACTGCTCCGTTGAGCTTCCAAGGAGCATGCGGCAGATTCAAACTGCTGACCTTTTGGTCAGCAAACACAGCACTGAAACACGATGCCACCAAGTTTGCCTTCATCCTAAACACAGCTTGAAATATATCACTATCTTTTAACAGTTTACTGTTGTCTTCAGATTGAAGCATCCTTTGTAGGTCAAAAAGTGATCCATTGTAATTACTGTTATTAACTGATGTCACATTCACCCGACTCATAGAGATTCCATGAACAACAGAGGGAAATACTGCCTAGTCCAGCATCATCCAGAGATAGCTTGGAGACTGGATCGATGTCATTCATAGACTTTTCATTGGTAGATTTTCAAAAATAGATTGACAGGTCTTTATTCCTTGTCTACATTAGTCTTGAAGCTCCACTGAAACTGTTTAGCATCAGAGCAACACTCCAACTTCCACAGACAGGTGGCTGGTGGACGTGCATGCATGCGATACAATGGTCACACTGTCTGCCACATGAAAGTGGGAGCAAAGCACTGTCTTCCACCTGGAAGATAAGAATCCTACCACCACTAACCCACAATCCAAATCTCCCCACCCACAACTATTTTCTATGCCTTTCTTATTTACAATTCAAAAGCATTATTTTAGAGCCTTACTTTGTTCATGGTGTTTGTTTTGCTTAGGATTCTTTTCAGTGCCACCTAAGGTTCAAACATAATGTATACCACATTTACCTGCCAACCTGTCCACCAAAAACCTTCTTCAAGTACAGCAGGTAGCAACACACGCTCCTTGGAACTCAGCATAATAAATTACATCTCTTATAATGTATGCCAAGTTATATATCGAGTGCTATTAACACTATTAATTATAACTTGCATGTATAGAGTACTTGGCTGTTCACAAAGTATTTATTATCTCATCTGAAATTCACAATAACCTTAAAAAAGAAAAAAAAAAATCCTTTCCTCTTAACACAGAGAAGAAATCAAGGTTAAGGAAATTGTTACTAATTCAAAATTATACAGTTACAGAGATGAAATAGTGGCTTAAGCTCTTGCATTTCGCTCAAACCTCTCTCTGACTTGTTAGAAAAAAGAACCAACAGACATTTTCATTTCAGCCAAGGCACCTAGATTCCAGTCCATGACCTTGCACTGTTGTTTTTCCACAGAAGTTAACATCTCTAATACTCTACCTTTATTATGTTTATTTTCTATCTTATTGCACTAGAACATAAATTGCATGAGTAGGTTGCAATATTAAATGGCATGGTTAGAGTTCGATTCTGTGAAAAGGCAGCATCTGGGTAAAATTTTGAATCTCATAAACTTTTTCAAAGAAGCACTGTGTGCTTGTGAAGCTGGTCAGTTCTGAGTAAGATCTGTACACTGTGTCAACTTTGATGACCTGACATTAGTAGTATTTTGCAAACTGTATTCAAATGATGTAATCATTGGTGAAGGTGATTAATGAGACCTCCCTGCATATACTTTTGTGACTTCCTGTCACTTTCTGTGAAGTAACAGCTTACAGAAGGCAAGGGAGAAAGCACGTAGAAAATTATGAAGGTGTTGCAGTAATCCCAGTCCAGAGACATGATAACTTGCATGAAGGTGTTAGCAACAGAACAGAGAAAACGAATTACTTTAAAGGTAGGGCCTAAAAAATTTCCTATAAATTGGAAATCAAGTGTGAAGATGAAGAGCCAAGAATGATCCTAAGAACTGATGTTTGAGCAATCGAAGGGAGGAAGTTACCACAAAAGAAAATGAGGGAAACTGAAGATAGAAAAGATTTGGAGTAGAGTTCTACATTTTAGCTTTAAATACTTTATATTCCAGAAATCTATTCAACATCCAAATGATATACATGAATTTAGAATTCAAGAAAGATGTTTAGGAAGAAGGACTAAATTTGGGTAATTTCCATATGATACTTAAAAGTCTTAGGATAGGACAAAATCACACGGAAAGTGAATGCAGATAGAAAAGATACTGAGTTGTGGGTCACTTTGAAGTTCACAGGTCAGAAAAAAGAGAAGAGATTTACAAAGGAGACCAGGAACATCTCTCTGGTGAAATAGTGAGGAAACAATGAGAAGCAAAGCGTCATGAAAGCAAAGGATAAAATTACGTTGACAAGCAAGATAAGGATCAGAAATTGATCTGAGGATTTGCTAAGAAGGAGGCTCCTGAAGTGCCTATCAGGAGTTAGTTTAGCAACAAGAACCAAAGCCCAATATGCTACGGGGTCAAGAGAAAATAAGAGGAAAGGAGTGGGAGCCGAGGAGTACAGGTAACTCCTTCAAAAAGGCATACTTCAGTGAGAGATAAGATTAGCAGGGACTACAGTATGGGTAGTGGAATCACCTTCTGAAGAAGAGAGAAAAAGAAATAAGCTTGTAAAATAGACCCAGTGGGGATGGAATAATGGAACTTGGAGGGAATGGGGGAGAACTGCTAGAATAGTGCCCTTAAGTGGCTGTTACGGATTGAACTGTCACCCCACAAAATACTTGCTGGAATTTGTTTCCTTACACCTATGTCTGTATGGAACCTACTGGAAGTAGGGTTTTTTTAGGTTAATATGGCCATATCAGTGACATCTCCTAAACTTAATCTTTTTTTTTTTTAAAGAAAAGCAGATTAAGACGAAGAAGCAAACACAAATAGGCAAAGACAGGGCCATGAGAAGATCGCATCCAAGTTCAGGAAGCAGGGAACACCCAGGGTGCTGGCAAGGAAGGCGTCAGCACAGCTGGGATCCTCATTTGGACTTTCAGTGTCTAGAACTGTGAGGAAATAAATTTCTCTTCTTTCAAGCCGTTCATTTTTGTTATTTGTATTACAGCAGCATTAGGTTACTATCACACTGGTCAAGAAAGACTGGACTCCTCTTCACAGCAGAAAATCTGGCTTTGGGGAGGAGCATGAGCAGCGGCCTAAATGAGAAGGCAGAATGTGGGGGTTCCTACGCTGGGAATGGGCAGCTGTGGAGTTGGTGTCTGCGGTGTTCTGATTATTTCAATCTTCTCAGTGACAGAGGAAGAAAGGCCACCAGCTGAAAAGACAGATGAGAGGAAGTGAGACTCGAGGCTTGAGGAGAGTGTCGAGGTGTTGGAAAGCTGAGAGACAGCCCATGTGAATGTGCAGGGGAAACTCAGCATGACTGGGGAGCCACACTGAGGGATGATCAGCATGGCATTTTCCTCTAACTGTTGTTCTAAAGTAGGTGGAGAATTAAAATTAAGTGGGGTTATGGTTTGGTATCTGAGTGAGATGAAGCCAGAGGGGGAAGAAACAAGAAGAAAGCAAAGGGGTGATTTCAGGGGCTGTTCATGTCAGCCTGCGGTTGAGTTTTGCATCGTTACCTCTATTCAAGGAAGCCCCGTTACATGACTCTGCCCATCCTTCTGCACGGTTAGAGAGCAAACAGTTTCTGGAGACTGTTGTGCTTTTGAGAGCTGTATGTCTTCTATTCAGCTGCCTGCCTTCTCTGTGCCAGTTAAGAGGGGATATGTCAAAGAGAAATTTCAGTTTCCATGTGTGTTTCCCATGAGCTGACTGCACTTCAGTCATTGTCTTTTACTTCCGTCTTCATTTTTCTCTCCAGTTTGTTAAGCACCTCATAACTCTTGGACATATTTATTGCTAGACTTCTGGTTAATAATCATTTTTTCAGCCTTTCTCCTTGGCTAGAGAATGATAAATAAAGAGTGCTAGCAGTTCACATCTGCCTGGAGCAGTTGTTATTAGCAATGGAGATAGGTTCCTCTGTGTCACCCACTCCCTACCAGCTCTCTAGGTTGGTGAAACTCCACTATCCCTAGCTCAGACTCCCTTGATTTATTTTGGACAGGCTGAATAAATAATTTTGAGAAGATTCTGGCAACTTGCTGCTCTTTCTAGATTATGTGGTTGAAGTGACATGCTTTCCTCAATTATTGCTTGCATTCTGTTTATTTATGCTCCTTATTTTTTGTTTGTTTTTAAAATTGATTTTAAGTCATTAGATTTGGTGCTGAGCATTTTTACAAACTGAACTCAACATACAGGAAGGCTAGACTAAATACTTGTTTAAAAAATAATGTGGCAACAGAAGAAAACAATGTTTGATGGTTATAAGAGTGGGCAGGGAGGGAAAAGATATTTACTAAATTTGTTATTAGAAAATAATTATTTTAGGTAAACAGAAGGACAATACACAGTAGAGGAGAAGTCAGTACAACTAGACTAAATTAGAAGCTAAGTATTTTTCTAAACTCAACCAAATACCTCAAGGGACAGAGAAGGAAGGGGTCTGGAGATTATGGCATCAGGGGACATCTAGGTCAATTGGCATAACAAAGTTTATCAAGAAAATGTTCCCATCTCACTCTGGTGAGTGATGTCTGGGTCTTAAAAGCTAGCAAGCAGTCATCTAAGTATCATCAATTGGTCTCAGCTCAGGTGGAACAAAAGAAAATGAAGAACATCAAATACCTAAGGAAAATAGGAATCCAAGAGACAGCAAGGGCCACATATACCACAGACTTCATCAATAAGAGACTGAAAGAACTAGATGGTGCTCAGTCATCACCAGTGATTACTCTTACGAGAGTCAACAAAAAGTCCTTAATGGAGTGGGAGAAATGCGGGGTACAGAACTCAAATGCTAGTAAAAAACCAGACCTGATGGTCTGAAAGACTGGAGGGTCACTGAAAGACAAGACTCCCAGACACTCTATCAGCCTAGAATTCAAGCCACTCCAGAAACCAACTCCCCAGACAAAGACTGAACTGGTTGTAGGACATAAAATGATACTGATAAAGAGTGTGCTGCTTGACTTACATAAGCCACGGGAGACTAACTGGGCAGCTCCTGTACAGAGGTGAGAAAAGAAGAAAGAATTGGATAGGAGCTGGTTAAATGGACATAGGAAATTCAGGGTAGAGGGAAATGGTGTGTTGTCAGAGTGTGGAGAGAACAGCTAGGGTCACATAGCAGTGTGTGTGAATTTTTGTATGAGAAACTGACTCAAATTACAAACTTTCACTTAAAACACAATAAAAAAATAATAAAAATGTTGCAAAAAATGATGGTTCACACAAGTAACTGTTGCAATCAGTTTTCTCACAGATAACATGTTTATCATTCTTAAACTAAATGTTCATGTTTTTATACCAAAAAGTGCTATTTATCTACGATTTATTATCCGAAGTGACATTACTTGTACTGGTAAAACGGAAATAATCAAAATAGTATCTAACTTGAACTTCTTTGAATATTAACACCTGCCAAGCCAGATACATATTAAATTCCCACTAACTGTGAACCAGTAACTATTGTTTGTGCTGTTATAGTATGAGATCTATTTTTTTTTTTTTTTTAACTTCAGGTTATTCTCAATTTTCTCCATTTTTGGTGCCTAGATGCTTTAAAAGTCCTGATTTGAACCAGTAATCAGAAAATAAAATAACATCACTATGTTTTAAAATAATGCTATATGTAGAATACAATTTCTAAATTTTTGTTATGTAAAATTCACTTTTGTGGGCAACAGAATTAAGCTCAACTAATTACATGTGTTTAAGTCAAAGCATTTAATGAAAAGCAATTATGAGTTATAGTTTTGTATGTGCACATTCTTAAAATTTTAAAAACTCCCAGCAGTTCATAGCACAACAGGGGTCCCCCCCCCACCCCCAAGCCCTTATGTGGGTTGCAAACATTTAATGAGAAACCAGACATTTTGCATTCTGGCTACAATAGAGTCTCCCCCTGTTACATCCTGTTTTAAGACAATACAAAATTACCAAAGTTTCCAATTAATTCTGAACAGGAAAGAAAAAATGAGAACCATCTATACATTTACTAACAAACATTGTTAGGTAACAGGGAAAAAACAAAGTCTATTCATCTTGCTAAGATAAATATTTTAAAGAATATAATCTTTCAGCATATACATTTTAAACAATATAAAAATCCAAAATATTGTTCCAAAATTTTAAATTCAAAACAGCACTCAGAAATGTGCATCTTTATATTGTGGTTTCACGCATCTATTCATCTTACCATACCTCCTGTGGCTCAGAATGCTTTAACGTGAGGAGAGCTGTAACCGAAAATGAAATTAAAACTAGCTGAGGCATTGCTTCAGGAGCTTGGCCCTCCAATGAGCTACACAGGAAAGTCATCCTACAAGATGGACCACGACTTCTTCCCCCTTTGATAGTTAGGAAATTAGAACAATATTTAGGAATTAGTCCAGACACAACTATATATGATTCTACAGTAATGATTATCTCCAGATACACAAGACAGAGCCTTACGTATTCTCACACCTGCTTAATTTCCTAGTATTCCTATCTATACCTGTTGCTACTCTCAATCTTTATACCACTTTTTACGAATTTCTTTTTTTTTTATTGGGGAGCTCGAGAATTTCTAGTCCTAAACCACAACCAAAATCTAACCTGGGGAATCGGTTTTGACTCATCAGAGCGGTTGGTGGATTAGAACTTCAGACCTTTCAGTTAGCAACTGAGTGCTTAACTGAACCACCAGGGCTCCTTTCATCCTACCAGGTAAACTTAAAATGAAAACCAGGCAAAAATTCTAACTGTAAAATAAATTTGCTTTTCTGGCATGCCACATTCTCCTGGGTGGTACAAAAGGTTAAGCACTCTATTAATAGCTGAATGATTGGTGATTCAGCCTAGTGATCTGTTCCAGGAATATCATTGCCTTGAAAACCCTATGAAGCAGTCCTACTTTGCACACAGGGGATTGCCATGAGTTGGAATCAACTCAACAAAAACTTACAACAGTAATAATACTATCGGTATCATATTTCAGAAATTAGAATTCTATTTATTACTCTGAAAAGTCAACAAGTTCAATCCAGCCCTCTTAAAATTTAAATTGACAATTTTAAACTGAGAATTTTACCTGTCACAAGCAACTTTTATATTTTTAAACATTTTGGGAAAGAGAGGGAACTGGAAATGAAACACTAAGTGCATGAACACTGTCCGTGTTTCCTTCTGAATATTCGTATCCTGTGGAGTTGTTCAAAAGGAATATCTGTGAAGTTCGTGTGTGTGTGTGCACATGTGCATGTGTGTTATCTTCCATCATTTGCATTCTTACACGTCAAAATTTGCTGAAAGCACTTGTACAAACCCTGCCATATTCTGCTACCAACTGAAAAACCTGCAAACAAATGCCAGCTGAAGACGAGGCTTTGCTGGGTGAGACGTCTGATGATGCACCATGGCTGTTCCCTTGCAACTCACCTGTTAGGATCAGGGCTAATCTCAGGTTGTTAAACCTTTTTAAAGATCTAAAGAACATGGGTGAAGGTGGAGATTTTATCAGGGGTTGAGTTCCAAAGCAGATCTGAGCTAGTTTGGGATCTTTAAGGACAGTGCAAACTTGTACACTTAAAGATGAGGTGAGAGCTTCTAATGGCAATGAGCCTGCAGCTGTCTTCCCCATTGAACTATCAGTGTGTCACTAGGACAGAGAAAATTCTCCATTCTTTTGACACAGTGTTTTTTGGGTTTTTTTTGTTGTTGTTGTTTGTTTGTTTTTTTTTAAAAAAAGGAGTCCCCTATACATTCATTCATCAATAGATTTTTTTTATTGAACAAAAAAATAAAATAAAAAATCATTCTAAAAGCCACTAACATAAACTAATAGTGACAGTGGGTAGAAAGTAAAGATGATATTCAACCAAACCTTTTATTGGTACATTACTCTGAAGACGCAGGAACTTTAGCAGACTTCTGTAAAGTTTATTGTCCATTAAATGCTATGTTAGTTTAGATAATCTGAGAAGCATAAATAAGTAATTGAGGAAACACTTGTGAAGGATACAGGGAAGTAGGAACAGAAGCAGGCACAGAGAGCTGTTCAGATTATTACGCAAATCTCTCATCTGCCAAATGGGACACAGTGCTCTTAATGTGGCAAGGTATCTATCTTCCCCTAGAAGTACATGTTTGTTTAGTTGCAAGGTCAATCTGTTTTGTTTTTTTTTAATATATATCTCAATAGAGATTTACTTAAGACAAAGGAGGAGTGGGTAGGAAAGCCTCAGACTGCAGCACAGCTTTAAGAAAATCTCAAGTAGGCCAACGAGGAGATGCCAAGCCAATGCTGACCACCAGAAGAATTCTGTATTGCAGAGAATTCACCTGTATGTACTACTATTACTGTGTTTAGTTACTTCCAGGGAGCAGCACAGCCTTAGTGTAAATATTTCAAGGGTGTACAAAATATAACACCTGAATAATGAGAACGTGGTCAAAGCTCACGTGAAAACCTTTCTGTTACCGTTCATCAAAGTATCAAAAAAGATATCAAAAGTAAAGAAAAAAAATTTGGAGGGGGTGATGAAGAAGATCTTTTCATACCTCCGGGGCATCCTAGGAGGATGGTAGGATGACTTAGCACATATTTTAGAATGGTAAATAATGGAGATATTATCTGTCCGATCTTTTTGTCTCAATATTGCCATGAATTTTGCAGCTGAGGTGTACTGACAACCTCGAAGGCATATTACATAGTATTGATAATGCAATGCGTGGAGTGAGGTACTGATTAAGATTACATTCCTCCAACGAAGGATTAATTAAAAGGCCCTTGTCTTAGTTATCTAGTTCCTCTGTACCAAAAATACCACAAGTGGATGGCTTCAAAAAACAAAAATTTATTTTCTCACAGTTTAAGAGGTTAGAATTCTGAATTCAGAGTGCCGGCTCTAGGGCAAGACTCTCTGCTGGCTCTAGGGGAAGGCTCTTGCCCCTTTGCAGTTTTTACTCCTTGGCAAGAATGGTGATCTTTACATGGCAAGGAATCTAACTTTCTCCCAAAGTGCTTCCTTGTTTACTTCTTTGCTCAGTCTGCCCTTTTTATATCTCAAAAGCAATTGACTCAAGACCCGCATTACACTAATGCTGTCTTATTAGCATAACATAGAAAACCTACTCCAGCTGGATAAGGTTTACAATTTACAACATATATCAACTCTGACAATTAGGTTCACAAACTCATCCTAGAAAAAGTGCTACCTACTTCATCGCTGAATATCACTACAGTCACCTTTGATGTACTCCCTATGGGAAGCTATGCACCAGTGCTAGCACCCAGTCCACCCTTCAAAGCAATCTTGGGACTCTTTCTCGAATGGCCATCACAGCTGTCACCACATTATCCTTGATGTCCTGAATGTCATCAAAATGTCTTCCTTTTAATCTTTTATCTTTGGGTAAAGAAAAAAGTCACTGGGGGTCAGATCAGGTGATTGGGTAGGGTGTTCCAATACTGTTATTTTTAGTGGCTAAAAACTCCCTCACCGGCAGTGCTATCTGAGCTGGTGCATTGTTGTGATGCAAGAGCCATGTGTTGCTGGCAAAAAGTTCAGGTCCATTCATTTGACATTTTCATGCAGCCTTTTCAGTACTTACAAATTATAAACTTGGTTAACTGTCCAGCTGGCACAAATGCATAATGAACAATTCCTCTAAAAAGGTTAGCAACATCATTTTGACTCTTGATTTGGACTGATGGAACATTTTCACTGTAGAGAATCAACTGATTTCCATTGTGCACTGTGATGCTTTGTTTCACGGTCATATTGGTACACCCATGTTTCCTCACAAGTGACAACACAGCCCCAAACATCTTCTTACATTTCCAAAAGGTTTTGGCAAACTTCAACTTGTCTTTGCTTTGTTTTCTTTTAGGGCCATTTTTGCACACACGTTTCTCATGCCAAGATTTTCAGTTAGGATTTTCCTGTTCCTCTGTCAATGTTTACTTAGTCTGCTATGCTTCTCACAGTCAGACAGTGATTTTTGACACACAATTCAATGCACTTTTTGCAATGTTTTCATCAGTTCTGCTCATCACTGGCTGCCCTGACCTCTGTCCGTCAGTGACGCTTTCTCTCCCCTCAGAAAAATGTGTAATCCACTTCTGTACTGCCATGTTCTTCACAGTATCGTCCCCATAAACCTAGACTAACATGTCCCTGATTTCATTTCCACTCTTGCCAACGTTAACAAGAAATTTAAGGCTTTCTCACTGCTCTAATCCAAGCCTCAACATTCTCATGACAGCACACAAAAACATGCAACAACAATAATGCACACCACTTAGCAAGACACTGCCGTATGTTGTCAACTGTGAGACACTGGCCTACCAACATTATGAAACCTTACCAAGTTGTTTGTACGGGGCTGCCAACATAAGCACACGGTGCCAGGTTGGCAAACTTCTCAGACCATGCATTCTGGGGGTACACAATTAAATCCAAAACAATCCTGATAGCAAGAAGGTACTTAAGGTTGGTCAAATGTGTAACAAAATAGTTATCATGCCCAAGAACACATGAAGTATAAAAATATAAAGTAAAACTGTTATAGTTTATTGCTTACCCCTCAAAATTTGTAGGATGACAGCTACACCAAATGTACATCTCAGATCTAATATAAAGGTTGGATTTACTACAGTGGGTGATAAAAATGTTGACTAACAGGTCACATCAAAGGCTGAAAAAATTATACCAAGTAAATTTTTCAGTTTCAGTTTTATGGTGAATTTACAGGAAGAGAAAGCCTAAAAGCTTGATGCAAATTTTTAAGATAGACTTTGGATCATAAAGATCTAATACACACCAAATAAAATGTGTCTCAGTTTTTTTAAAAAATATTGTTTGGTTAAAGGTTACTTTCATTCATTGTGTCCTTAACGTGTTTCTCATTCTTCAAGTTTCTGCTTAAAGGGAAAATACATCTAATACTTTACGTGACAGTACTGTATACTGCACACAGGCACCACAAACTTCATAAAGTGACAAATAATTGGGCATTAATTAAGCGTTATATAATTAAACAGGAGAATTACACAGTGAGTAGTTTTCTCAGGGTGCGGAGCATAGGACTGAAACTTCATGGAATTCCCAACAGGAGACAGAAATACTGTATAAACAAACCCTGAGTAAAGAAAGAAAGAGGTCATCTGCACCTCTGATAATCAGTGAGCAGGAGATCTCAGTGTCCTATCCAAAGTCCACTCAGTTGCAACATCACACATCCCACACACAGACAGTTTCTGAAGGCAGATTCCATATGTACGGAAATCCGTTGATCCTCTATCACCTGCTGCAATGCCAAGTCACGCGTGCACAGCAGATCTATCCTGTCCATTTTTCTAGTGCTGCCTCACATCAGCTGTGGAGATGTCCTCCCCTGACCTCCAGAGGATACACTAACTGCTAGCACCCCCAGGGCAAATCATGGTCCCATAAGTGTGTGGAAGGGTTCTGACCACCAAACATTTGTCACTCAGCATCAGAGAAAGAAGCTGATTTCCCACCTGCACTCAATCTAGTAAGGGAGGATATACAAGCCTAACCACAGAGGACGCACACATAGGTTTGGCCTTTCATATTTATTACTGAAAATCAATCATACCCAAATGACATCACCCAAGTCACACACAGACTAGTACCACAAAACAACAAGAATTTAAATAATGCAAAGGAAGAAAGACATTTTAAAGAGACAGAAAGGAAACAAAGCTCCTGACATATCAAAATAAAAAAAATTAGGACAAAACAATCAAACATACAGTCAATAAAGAAATACACAAATAACACAAATAAATGAATTTAACACTTGAATGTCTCAGAGACTGCAAACAACGACAAATCATATGAAGAAACTGGATTAGATGGCTCAAACAAGTTAGCAAAAAAACCTTACTGAGGAAAATATGCTAATAGAACTACCTGATCAGAAATTCAGAAGGTTTACATTTAGGCTCCCTAAAGAGATCAAGTAAAACATAAGAAAAAACAAAGTAATATAATTCAAGAAAAGAAAACAAGAACAAAATGAAAAATTAGATACGCAATGCACAAAAAACAACAACTAGAAACCCAGAAGACAAACAACAAAATATCAGAAGTAGATAACGCAATGGGAGAACACAGCAGTAGAGGTGAATTAATGAAACAGAGGAGGTATCACGTACTACTAATCTGTTCGAGCAACAATCAGAAAAGAAGAATAAAGAATAAAGGAAGTCAAAGAGTTATGTGGAATATAATCAAGAGGAATAATTTACATGTAATAAGAATTACAGAAGAGGAAAAAAGGTACAGAGAAAATTTTTCAAGGTCTATTGGCAGAAAATTCCAAAATATCATAGAAGACAAGATGATTTCCATCCGAGAAGCTCAACAAACCTCATGTAGGATGGACCCAGACAGAAATTCGCCAAGACATGCTACAATGAAACACTGTAAAGACAATGACAGAGAAACGTCTCATAACAGCTTGTGAAAAACAAAACACATAAGCAATTAGTGGTTTAGCATGACGTATTATACAGAAATCTTTATTCAGTTTTTATATAGGTGTTTCAGTATTGTAGTACTTTGGAAAACTTGTAAGAGTGTGTTTATGGGCTTAGAATGCATTTTCATTATTCCTACTGAAAACAGTGGCATATAGTATACCAAAAACCAAACCCACTGCCATCAAGTCAATTCCAACTCATAACAACCTTACAGGACACAGCAGAACTCCCCCACAGAGTTTCCAATCAGAGAAGCTGAATTATAGAAATGATATGAAGAATATGGCATCAAGATTGGAGGATGACTCATTAACAAAAGACATCATGCAGATGACACTACCTGGCTTGCAGAAAGTGAAGAAGACTTGAAGTACTTACTAATGAAGATCAAAGAGTACAGTCTTCACTATGGATTACACTTTAACACAAAATCCTTATACTTGGACCAATACAATTAGCAGAGAAAATATTGAAATTGTCAATGGTTTTATTTTACTTGGATCTACAACCAACACCCACAGAATCAGCAGTCAGAAAACCAACAACCATTTGTATAGGTCAAATGTGTGGAAAATATATCTTTAATCTGTTAAAAGCAAAGACATCATGTTGAGGATCAAGGTGCACCTGATTCAAGCCATGATACTTTCAATTGCCTCATATGCATAAGAAAGCTAGACAACGAACAAGGAGGACTGAAGTAGGACTAATGTCTTTGAATTATGGTGCTGGCAAAGAATACTGACTAAAATGGACTGCTAAAACAACAAGTAAATCTGTCTTGGATGAAGTGCAGCCAGAATACCTCTCAGAAGTGTGGGTGGTGAGAATTCCTCTCATGTACTTTGCATATGCTATCAAGAGGAACCAGTACCTGCAAAAGGATATCATGCTCGGTAAAGCAGAGGGTCAGCAAAAATAGATCTTCAAGGAGGTGGACCGACACAGTGGCTACAAAGGGCCCAAACACAGCAAAGAGTGTGAGGATGGCATAGGACCAGGTGCCTTTTCATTCTGTTATACACAGGGTGATTATGAGTTACAACAAATTGAATTATACCTAACAATGAAAAAATTCTTGCTTTAATAATTTTATAAAGAAAATGTGAAGTTTCTCAAAGATGAGAGAGAGATAAACACGGTTGAACTTCATTCCTTGTAGAAAAAGTTCTGCAAAGGACTATGGGAGAACTTTTGCTGTGACACAAGATGATCTTACCAGGATACACAAAAAGACCACAAACAGAACCAACCTAGGTGCCCAACAGTGGTCAAATGGATAAACAAATGATGGTATATTCACACAATACACTACACACAATGTTAAAGAACAATGATAAATCCATGAAACATCTCATAGCATGGTTGAATCTAGAAGGCATTATGCTGAATGAAATCAGTCAGTTGCAAAACGACAAACATTGTGTGACACCACTATTATAAGGACTCAAGAAAAGCTTTAAACATAAGACAACATTTTTTGATGTTTACTAGGGTTGGGAGGTAGACAGAGGAGTATTCATTAGATACTAGACAAAAATTGTTTTAGGTGAAGGAAAAGACAACACACACACACACACATATTTATATATATATATATATACACACACACAGGAGAAGTCAGCGTAACTATAGTAAACCAGATGCTAAGGTGTTTCCCAAATACAACCAAAATCTTCAGTGGAAAGTCTATCAGGGAGAGCCTGGGTACCATGTTTTCGGTGTGTCTCTAGGTCAATTAACATAACAAAGTTTATTAAGAAAATATTCTGCCACCTCAAACTCAATAAAAGACCTAAACGTCCAATCTAAAATGATAAAGTTCATCCAAGAAAAAATAGGATCAACAATGGAAGTTTTAATAAACAATGTAAACAAACTTCAAAACCTGAGAAAGCATGATTAACAGAAGACAAAATAGATAAATGGGAACTACTAAGAATCAAACACTTTTGCTCATCCAAAGACTTCATCAAAAGAATTAAAAGGCCACCTACAGAATGGAAAAAATACTTGGGAACTATATGTCAGACCAATGTCTGATCTCCATAATCTGTAAGGTACTACGAAATATCAATAAGAAAAGATAAATAACCCAATTAAGCAATGGACAAAGGAGATGGACAGACACTTCTGTATAGAGGAGATCCAGACAGCCAAAAAACACATGCAGAAATGCTCATGATCATTAGCTATTAAAGAAATCCAAATCAAAACTACAATGAGATATTATCTCATCCCAACAAAGATTGGCCATGATCCAAAAAACACAAAACAACAAATGCTGGAGAGGCTGTGGAAAAATTGGATCTCTCCTTCACTGCTGGTGGGATTACAAAATGGCACAACCTCTTTGGAAAGCAATCTGGTGCCTCCTTAAAAAGCTGGAAATAGACATACCATTTGACCCAGTAATTCCACTGCTTGGAATATATCCTACAGAATCAAGGGCATTTTCACGAACAGATGCATACACAGGAATGTTTATAGCAGCACAGTCCACGAGAGCAAAAAGATGGAATCAACCCAGATGCCCAACAACAGATGAATGGATAAATAAACTATGGTATAAATACTCAATGGAACACCATGCAATGATAAAGAACAATGACAATCTTAGGAAGCATCTCCTAACATGGTGTCAACTGGAGGACATTATGTTGAGCAAAAGTAGTCAGCGGCACAAGGACAAATATTGTATGAGACCCCTATGACAAGAAGTTAACAACAGACTCATGTACAGAAGAAAAGACTCTTTAATGCTTGCAAGGGAGGGGAGAGAAGGAGGAAGAGAGTTGGCTATAGATTAGATAGTTGATGGAAATTTGGTTGGGTGAAATCAGTGACAGCACACATTAGAAAGATCAGTTTAACTGGACTTCAACATAACATGAATACTCTTCCAATCTTGGCTCCATGTTGCAGGGACAGAGTGGCAGGGGCAGGGGTCCAGGGACCATGCTATAAGGGGACATCAAGGCTAACTGGCATAACTAGCACATTGCTAAGAGAATCTTCTGTACCCAATATTGGTGAGTGGTGTCTGGGGTCTTAAAAGCTAGCAAGCTGCAATTTGATGTACACCAAATGGTCCCAGCTTAGCTGGAACAGATGATCAACCACGACAAATGCAATATGGGGGAAATAGAACCCAGAAGACAGAGAGATCCATGTGAGTGGGTGACTACATCGACAGGTAACCAGAGGAACCAGATGGTCCTCAGCCACCACCAGTGATAGCCGTGGTGAGGCTAACAAAGTTGAGTCTCACTGGCAACATGAGAATAAGAAGGGGTGCACCCTGGGAACTCCACTGAAAGACTGCAATCGATGGTCCAGGGGCCTTGCAGTTCCCCTGGGGGCATGGCCCCAAGTCCTGTTGCTGCCCCTGCGCATAAATCATTACTGAGGTCAATTCTTTGGACAGGAATGGATTGGACACGGCAACACAGAGTGACCATATCATGTGTGCACTTTATGGTTCTATGCATCTATAAGATGTCCTCCTACTGGCCTCGGACTAGAGGGGAGGGAGAGGGTAGAAAAGAGGGGACAGGAGATTGTTGGGAGGATATGACAAGCACAGAACACACAGGAGGAGTGTACTATCACCAGGCAAGGAGAACAAAGGGAGCTGCCCATGGGTGGGCATGCAAATTTGGGCTGGATTGTACACTCTCACTCAATCACAATAAATAAAAAGAAACGAAAATATTCCGAGAGGAGTGAGTCGTCACATTCTAGGGAAAGCAACTAGGGTCACATAACAAAATATGTGGAGGTGTTTGTAAGAGAAACTGACTTGAGTAGTAAACTTACACTTAAAGCACAATAAAAATAAGTCAATAAAAGACCACAAATAAAAACGATGATACTGGCCTATACCTGCGACAGGGACCTAAGTGGTGAAATAGACAAGCATTAGCTACCCATCAAAAGACTGGCAGTTCAAATCTACCAGTCACTCCTCAGAAACTCTGTCAGGTTTCTACTCCATCCTCTAGTTCTACTCCATCCTATAAGATCTCTGTGAATCAGAGTCAACTTGATGGGAACAGGTTTCATTTGATTTTATATCTGTGGGGCATTCTTCAACACTGAGACCTCTCATTTATCACAATAAGGATTTGTTAACATTAGACAATTATGTTTTCATGAACGCATGTGCCTCACATGTCTTATAACAGTCACTGTAAAGACAGAAAACCCCTAGGCAACAAGCACATGTGCCTCACGGTGAGTTTTTTCTAAAATGCCTCTAGTTACTAGAATCTGTGACAGCCGACCGCCTTGTCGCTGTTTGGGGACCTTTCACGCATCACTGTTATTTGATCTCCTCTATTGAGTGGAGGGAGAAGATGACAATTACACAAAGAGTCAACCGTCTATCTGAATGACTGAGCAGAATAGCTTTACAAGCCATGGAGAGATCATCCTGTCATTGTTCCTGAGGTAAGAAAAGTTGGAAAAGACAAGGCAAGAATTTTTTTCTAAATCAGAGTTGAGAGAGTTCGAGTGGCATGCTGGTTACACATTTGGTTACTAACTGAAGTCAGAGTTGGTCTTAAGAAAAACCACTGAAAGAGGAGAAAATTCTAATAAATTAAACTCTAATTTGCTAGATTGCAATAGCTTTGCATTAGCCACACTTTTCCAAGCACATACAAAACTCTGAAGAAGATTCCATATTCATTGGATATTTGTTCTGCTTAAAATCTGAAATTACAGAAAAGCCAAAAAGAAGCCATGTACAAAAAAAAAAAAAAAAGTTTGATGTGATAGACTACCTCTTACTCACATATTATTATTATAATTATTATTTTACTATAGTATAGCAATTTTGCTTGACTACCTCTCTGGATAACATTACCTCATAATGCCTTTTAACAATGTGCTCTTTGGAAATGTTAAATATTAATCAGATCTGTATTGGAAATCAATTACTTTTCTTTTTCACCTTATGAATCCATAGAGTCATATGCAATGACCACACCCAAACTGCATTTTTGAAGGAATTCTGAGTTAATCAAGACAGATGGCTCACTAAGTGAAATTGCCACCAAGTTTATCTAGGTTTGTGACATTTATCTTTTCAAAACTGTTAATTGTATTAGGATTCTCCTGTTTTCATCTTCCCTTTCCTATGTTGTTTTTCTCAGATTGCTTTATATGCTTTAGCTCTCATTGTTAACATTAACATCATATTAAGTGGTATGTATTCCTTTCTATTAAAACAGAACTTAGTTTTTAGAAGCAATGCCAAAATCATTATTTTTTTATGATTATACAATAACATACACCTACTATTTAGACCTAAAAAGCACTTAAAGGACATAAGACAATAATTTCTCAATCTGGATATAACTACTATTATCAATGGACTTAAAAATTTTTGGACTTTTTTTTTAAGATTGCATGAAAATGTACATTCCCATATAAATTTGCATGCCCACCTATATGCAGCTCCCAGTGCTCTCCCTGCCCAGTGACAGCACACTCTTCCTGTCTGCTCCATACATGTCTTATCCTCCCAACAATCTCCTATCCCTTCCTCCTATAGATGCATAGAACCATAAAGTGCACACATGATATAGTCACTCTGTCACAAAGTCCAATCCATTCCTGTCCCAGAGTTGACCTCCATTATGAATTATGGACAGGGGCAGCATCAGGTCCAGGTGGGATGCTCCCAAGGGAACTCTGAAGCCCAAAGACCATCTAATGGAGATCTCAGGGTGCACCCCTTTTTACTCTTGTGTTGGCAGTGAGACTCAACTTTGTGAGCCCCATCACGGTTATCACTGGTAATGGCCAGGCACCATCTGGTTCTTCTGGTCACAAGTTGATGTAGCCACCCACTCACGTGGGTCTCTCTGTCTTCTGGGTTCTCTCTCCCCCATGTTATTCTGGTCCTCGGTGATCATCCGTTCCTGCTAAGTTGGGACCATTTGCTGTACCCTTAGATGACAGTTTGGCAGCTTTTAAGACTCCAGATACCACTCACCAATGTGGGGTACAGAGGGTTCTCTTAGCAAAATGCTACTTGTGCCAACTTGCCTCGATTTCCCCTGAGAGCATGGTCCCCCCCCGACCCCAGCTACTCTGTCCTTGTAATATTGGATTAAGATGGGAGGAGTAATCATGTTATGTTGAAGTACAGTTAAAATTGATCATCTTTCTAACATGTGCTGTCCCAGATTTCACCCCAAGTTCCTAACAACTATGTAATCTAAACCCTCTGCCCTTTGCCCTTCCTCCCTCCCTCCCCACCCTTGCAGCCATCAAAGAGTCTTTTCTTCTATGCATGAGTCTGTCTATAAGTTCTTATCATAGGGGTCTCATACAATACTTGTTGGAATATTTTAGTATACATACATGCGTAAATAAAAAATTATAGAAATTGTATCAAAAATTGGGATTAGATCTTAAGCAGAATTTCACAAACTTTTTCATTTAATATTTTTAAGCATATTTCCAAGTCAATAATCATATACCCACTTATCAGTATTTTGGTTGAATACTGTTTCCTTGTGTGACTATACCATAATTGCATTTAATTGTCTCTTAATTTTCAGGATTTAAATTACTGTTTAATTTTTACTAATATTAAAAGTAAGGACTGTGATGGTTAAGACTGTGTGCCAGCATGGCTGGGCCATGATTCTCAGTGTTTACACGTACATGATCACTCCCATGATGGGATCTGCTACAAGTAGCCAAATCAGTTGAAACAGAGTTTTCTTAGGCATCTCACCTGTTACAGCAGCACTAGCTGATTAAAACAGAATTTTGGGCTCCCTGTGCCTCTGGATCAACAGACAAAGAAAGGAGTTTCAATTCTGGCTGGTGTGATTGCTCCTGACTATGAAGATGAAATTGGGTTGGCATTACATAACTGAGGTGGAGTATGTTTGGAATGCAGGAGATCCCTTAGGACACCTCCTAATACTACCGTGTCCTGTGATAAAGGTCAGCAGAAAACTACAGCAATCCAACTCCAGAATGACTGCTAATAGCCCAGACCCTTCAAGAGTGAAGGTTTGGGTCACCTAACCAGGCAAGGAACCATGACCAGCTGAGCTGCTTACTGAGGGCAAAGGGAATACAGAATCGGTTGTAGAAGAAGGTAGTTCTAATATCAGTTATGGCCATGTGACCAGTTACAGAAATGAGGACTATAATTGTTATGAGTATTCCTGCTTTGTATGTGTGTATCAGATATTTTTGTTTACTTATGAAACATAAGACATAAATGGGCTAATACATCTTCAGTCATACATGTGTTAGTTACATCATGTTAGAAATAAGTATGATTTTGTAATTGCATTCCTTCAGAGATGGTGGATGGTAAGGTGAGATGTGTGCAGATGCCAAGTTAACAATGGGTGGACTGTGGTGGTCAGCTTGGCTACTCCATGTTTGGCTGCTGTATTAAGTGGCAGGGCAGGGCCTGTGGTGGCTTCCCGCCCCTCAGCTCTCTTCTTTCCACCTTCCACCAGCTACTGTCAGTCTGCTCATATAGCCAGCAGCTCCTGCTCTCTTCTGGCATCTGGTTCCTGGACTTGAACTAGCAGCTGCTGGATTCATGAACCCTTACAGCTAGCGCTTGAGAGTCTTCTTCCCTGACCTGCTGATCCTGAGTTCACCAGACTCTGCAGCTCTGTCTCGCTGCCAGCTTGGGATCCGCTGACCTACACAGCCAGTAATCTAGAACTCTGGTCTCTGACCTGTTGACCTTGGGTTCACAAGCCCCTGTGGCCATGTGAGGCTTGTGCCAGGATTTGGGGTGTTCAGCTTCTGCAACTGTGTGAGCTGTTTCCTATATCTATCATTATACTTTACATACATAAATCTTTCCTTGTACATACACGTGTTACTGGCTTGCTTCCCTAGAAAACCCAACCTAAGACATCACCTGTGTCTAAACAGAAGTTTGGTTTGGGTCACTCTGGATCCTGCAGCTGCCCCCTGCTTGAGATTAGGTTCTTGGGACTTCAGCCATCAGCTTGTCTGTTGATCTTGGTTAGAATTTCTGGATCTTCACAGCCTATGAGCAGAACCTTGTTCTCCAATGAGATAATCTTCAGTCCACAGGCCACTGCATGAATTGGGAGAAGCCTTTATATTGCCCCAGAGACGTGGGATGTTCCAGCCTCTCCAATCATGAGAGCTGTTTCCTTGATATACATCTGCCTCTATATGTGTTTATACACTTTATTGGTTTTGTTTTTCTAGATAACCCTGCCTAAGACAATGAGGATGATACATATACACAGACTTTTGTGAGATATTTGATACTAACACTATGATAAATTTCTAAAAGAGGACTGATTTGACAAAACTTTTGTACATTTTTAAGGCTTCGTGTTAAATTTGCCTTTAAGAAGTTTAACCAGTTTAATTTCTCTTAGCAATGTATGAGAGGATAGTACCAGTTATATTGTACAGAATCTGGAAATACTTTAAGTGCAAGGCAAATGCCCTTGCTTCCTAGCTGGAATGATTACAAGTAAATGCTACGTTAACTCAGATTTCATGTCATTGTGAATAAATAATAGGCATTATTAGTAAATTCTCTGTTTTATTTGTACTGTATTAAAGTGACTACTTAACTGATGCTAAAGGCTATCAAGATAAAGAATTTAAAAAAGAAAAATGTTAGAAGATTTTTACTACTAGGGTAAACATATTCTTTGGATCTTTCCCTCCCCAATCTGTCAAAAACGATGACAGATTGCACAAGAACCAAGATGTTTCCAGTTCTAAGATACTCTCTCTATATGCTAGACTGCAAGCTCCATTAGGCTAGTGATCATGGCTAATTTCCTTATTTTTTTCCCTATATTACCTAGCATATAAACTTCTTTGCATAAAACAGTCATTATTATATACCAGAGAGTAATGTGAAAGTTTGTTTTCAAGTCACTCTCCTAGGTTGCCTATTAATCAAATCCCATTGCATATGATTGTATAAAAATAAATCAAGAACTGATTTTAAACTATTTATAACTCTTTTACAGATGGAACCATTCTTCCAATTGCTTGTTTTTTTTTTTTAAAAAAGAGAAATAACAAATTGAATCACATGTACAGTTTAGTAATAGAGAAATATTCAGTCAACTAATATAGTTTTGCATGTATACTTCCGTGTTCAGCTAAAAGAGTTGCAACAGAGTTGACTTGTAACTCTTATTCTCTTATCTCTTATTCTCTGGTATAAAAGATGACCAATATGGTGCATTTACACCAGTCTCCAAAGTGTTCAGTGTCTTACTGGTCATGTTACTGGATTTAATTTTTTGGTTGGCATTTTGTACCTGAAAATATTTCACTAAAACTCAATTCTTGATTCTTCAACGCAGAGTGCCTATTATATGTCCACTACAGCATCTGAGAAAACTGGGCTGTAACCTGGCTGGTACAATGATTGAGTTTGGGCTTCTTTAAGGGCTTCTTTAAGTAGCCCTGGTGATACAATGGGTAAGTTCTGGGCTGCTAAACAAAAGACTAGTGGTTTGAATGCAGCAGGAACTCCATGGGAGCAAGACATGGCAGATGGCGTCCTTAAAAATTATGGCCTTGGAAACCCAAGGCCTATATTCTGCCCTATAGTCACTAGAAACCTTGGTGGCATAGTGGCGAAGTGCCAGGTATGCTAACTAACAGGGTTGGCAGTTGGCATCCTCAGGCATTCCTTAGAAACTCTATAGGGCAGTTCTACTCTGTCCTATAGGCTCACTATAACTTGGAATCAATTGGGTGTGGTTTGGGTTTGATTATAGTATCAATATGAGGTGGAATCAACTCTACAGCAGACAGTTTTGATTTTTTGACGTTTTTCTTCACTTTGCTACTCTTTTTCTAACTTTTCTTATTACCTTATTTTTACCAAAATGCTTTCTACATCTGTTTGCCACTTAAGCAAGTATTTCATGTGGTAGACACAGTTAGCAAACAAACATACAAGGCATGCATCTGAATAAAAAACAGGGTATACATTTACTTGTACAATTTTATTGTGTGATGAAGATTTCCCTTCTTCCGTAGAAACAGTTGTAGCTGGGCATTTGACCATGAACCTAAGCCTACATTTTTGCCTCCCCAAAACAGAGACTCACAGTTCAGCTAGATGTAAAAATGGAGCATAAGCTACAAGGAAGGGACTCTTGCTAATTTTGGGATAGGACATTTAAATAGTGATGTGCCTTTTTTCACATTCTCTCCCCTATTCTGCCAACTACAACAGGAACCTGGCCTTGACCAAGCCTACAGCATGTAAGAAGTGAGAGTCCACAAGATAAAAGTAATCTGAGTTTGTAAATGATCACATATTCTGTGATATACAGCCACCCAAGATTAAGAACATTCTCTAGTTAACTATTCTATGCAGAGAGAATATGAACTCATTTTTTGTTAAGTCTTAACAATTTGGGGTATTTGTTTCAGTATCTTTGCCTGTTCTACAAAACTGCACTTCAGTATTTTGTCCCTACTGATTGATTCTAAAATCTCAAAACCATTTAGCAACTTTCACAACAATAGCATCTGATAATATAATTTACTTCCTAATCAAGTAGTGTGATTGCTCCCTTAGGAAAGGGGCTATAATGCCAAGTTAATTCTCTACCACTTGAAGGGGAACGTTTCAAGTATCAAGTAGAATTCACTTTCTGATATTCAGTCATTAAGTCAAATCATGCCATATTTTACTTCACCCTGTATTTTGAGTATACTATTCTTATACAGTTTTTTTTTTCAAAAGTGTCAAAATGTCTTTCTTTTTCTTGCTAACTGAAGAGACCATCTTTTTCTTATGTCAAAGAAAATCTAGGTTATATGATAGAATTCTTTTTCTTCTGAAAGATACTTCTCCTAAATTCTCTAGATTACTATTTTAAAGTGAACTTCTTGCTTTTTAAGTCTACTGCATAGTTCACATTTAAAGAGTTCCTTTTCTTTCTTCTTGGATCCTCTGTGACTTTTTAGACAATTTGACCCTTAACTGATTACCTGCTAAGTAAACTTTCAGCTAAGAAATATGCCATAAACTCCCTGGATCAAGTATGAAAATATCCATTTTTCGGATAAGAATAACTTACAGTTTCCTTTGACATATAATTAACTGTTAAGTTCAAAATCAACTGTCCCAGCTCTTGAAGGCATTGGTCCATGGTATTCTGGCATTTTGATCTTTCAGGTATGATTTGAGTCTCACTCATTTGCAGGAGTCAGTTTTTCAGTTTGGTAGACTTGTTTGGATGCTTGCTCATGTTTTTGTTTTTTGTGGGTTTTTTTTTTTCCTTCTATAGTAATTTTTTCAGTTGATTCAAGGAGTATGAGTTTCACCTGGATGTTTCTAGGTGTGAGTCTCGGCACTATAATGTAATGGTTAGATGAATGGACACCTGAGCTGATCGTCCTGGGTTCAAACTCTATTTGTACCATTTCCAAGTTTTGTAATTTTTGGCAAGTTGCTGAATGTCTTTTTGCCTAATTTTTGTCATGTGTGGGACTTTTTACTTTTTACTCTGTTTGGCACTAGCTATAGTTGTACTTACTCATCTAAGAATATACATCTTCCTGAGTTTAAGAAAATGATCTTCTACTACCCCCCTCCCTTCCCCTCTTTTTTTGGTCATTCTCCGCATTCCTCTCTCGTGTTTCTGTGACGCTTACTAAGTGAATACGCAACTTTCTACTAAAAAATTTCCCTGGTTTATACAAGGCCTGACAATTAAGTCTGTAATTATTCTAAGTACTACATATCTCAATGCTAGAGTCAACTCTGACATACTCCCCTTGGGGAGCTATGCACCAACGCCAGCGCCTGGTCCACACTTCAAAGCAATTTTGGAACTCTTTATAGAATGGCCAGTGTGCACGGTGGCAAGTCTGTGAACTTAACTGTATAGTTATCCATGAGGGAATTTTTAACCAGTCAACAGTGACTGTACTGGGACACTGTCCCTAGTCACCCGATCTGGCCCCAATGACTTTTTGTTTACCTGAAGATAAAGGAAATACTGAAAGGAACGCATTTTGATGACATTCAGGACATCAGTGGTAATACGATAAAAACTCTGATCGCTGTTCCAGATAAACAGTTCCAAAACTGCTTTGAAGGATGGACTAGGCACTGACATTGGTGCATACTTGGAAGGTGACAATAGTGATATTCATCGAGAATACCAGCTAGAATAGTGATAATCTAGCACTTTTTCTAGGATGAGCCATGAACTTAATTAGTAGCTCTCACATTCCAGATTATTGACATTTCCATCAACCATTTAAATCCTATTAACATTTTTGTATCTTACCATCATATGTATATATATATATATTTTATTTCCGAGAAGTTTCGCTAATCCCTCTTACTAGATTATCCTTTCTTCCTTTCTTTACCACTTCTCTCCCCTGCTCCCACCTTTGATCTGGAAAATCTACATTTGTACTTGTACACTTTTATTCTGTGATGGAAATTCTCCTTTCAGAGTAGGAGTTACAGTTGGGCAAATGGTCACACATCTAGGC